>OX335671.1:25179660-26615121 GCA_946894065.1 Acleris literana | reverse complement strand
AGCGAGAAGGAGTAGGGGAGTGTTACCCACTAAAAAACACCTTGGCGTACCCTCAAACCGGTTTGGTTGGACGCCGTGGAACCCGCGATTGGCATTCCCCACGACGTCGTCCGGCTGCCCCAGCCATTGCCGGGGCTCCCCGCGCCAAAGGGGAGAAGGGCCAAGCACGCGTGGCCCCCCTCCCAGACCGCTGAGTGACTTGCCTACAGCAGGCAGGGGACTCCCATCCCCCACCTGCAGCCACTAAGGGTTGAGGCGCGCGGCAAAACGCCGCCGCCTCAACCCCTGCCGTCTGCGCCGGAGCGGATGCGCGAGAGGAGACTCCTCGCGCTCCCGCTCCGCGGCCTCCTTCTGCGAGATAACCGTCTCGCAAAAAGAGGCCACAGCCTCCCAAGACCTCTCGCTGCAGAGCATTGCCGAGACAATGCTGTAGAGCGAGAGGTCCTCCCGCTGTATAGCGAGTGCCATGGCGCCGCGCTCCGAACTCCAACGGCTGCACACCTCAAAGGTGTGCCGAGCCGTGTCGTCCGGATCGCCGCACTCATGGCACTGCGGGGTAGGCTCCCTCCCAATTTTGTGCAGGTAATGACCGAAACACCCATGTCCGGTCATTACCTGCACAAGCCGGAACGACGTAGCGCCGACTGCCCTCTCTAACCACAGGTCAACCGACGGGAGGATCGCCCCTATAGTACGAGTACCATAGGGGGAGTCCTCCAGGTCGGCCTTCCATCGTTCCCGCAGTCGACGCTCCGTCATTCGGCGCGTCTCCTCTACCTCCTCAGGGTCCGGGCGTTCACCCCTCGCCCGGGCCCTAGACCTAACCCTATAGGTCTCCGCCTGCACCTCTGCATCCAATTCCCAGGGCGGGGTGCAGGCGAGGAGGCAGGCCGCTGCGTGGGCCACGGTTACGTAGGCCCTCACCATCCGGAGGGCCACAACCCTCTGGGGCCTCCGCAGCAGGGCCCTGTTCCGGGCGGACAGCTTGTCCGCCCAGATTGGGGCCCCGTAGAGGGCCATGCTCCTTGTCACGCCGGCGTATAAACGCCGGCATAAGGAGCCTGGCCCACCCACATTGGGCAATAGCCGCCCCAGTGCCGAGGCGGCACCCACTATTCGGGGAGCAAGTTTGGAGAAATGCTCCCCGAAATCCCATTTGCGGTCCAATATTAGCCCCAGATATTTTATATGGGGCTTAATTATGACCGCCTCCCCCCCCAGGGTGAGCGCCGCGCCCGCCGGCAGCCTCCACCCTCGTCCCCCGAAGACTATGCCCTCAGTCTTCGGGAGGGCCACCTTTAATCCGAGCCGCTCAATGCGATGAATCGCCAGCTCGGCCGCCACCTCCGCCCTCCTTGAGGTCTCCCTCAGGTTGCTTCCGCGCGCAGCCACCATCGTGTCGTCCGCATAACAGATTGTGACTGTGCGCGGAAGCAATTCCCCCCTGATGGCCCAGTCGTACCCCAGGTTCCAAAGAAGTGGACCGAGAACGGAACCCTGGGGTACGCCGCAGGCCATCCTCCTTTCCCCCCGTCGACCCTCCTTGCCCTCATAGAGCACTACCCTCTCGGTAAGGTAGTGCTCTATGACCCGCCGCAGGTAGTGAGGCACTTCGTGATACCGAAGTGCCTCACTTATCACCTCATAGGGGAGGGTGCCGAAGGCATTGGCGATGTCTAAAGACACCGCCACGACACCCTCTCCCCTGCCCGACGCGTCTTCACAGAAGTCCCTTAAGGACTTCAGCGCGTCGAGCGTAGACCGCCCCTCCCGGAACCCGAACTGTCTCTCCGAGACGTTCGGGCCGGCGGTCTCCAGGTGCTGCAGGATCCGGGAGGCCAGGATACGTTCGAACATTTTCCCGGCCTCATCCAGCAGCACGATGGGGCGGTAGGCGGACGGGCAGTCGGGGGGTCGACCCTCTTTACGGAGGAGGCATACCCTCCCCTCCTTCCATATCCTCGGGAACCTTCCCTCCCTCAGGCAGTCATCCATGATCTGCCTGAGGCGGTTCCCGAGATGTTTCAGACTGATGAAGAGGACGCGACCGGGGACTCCATCGGGGCCCGGGGCTTTTTTACAGCCCCGGAGTCGGTCCTCTACCCTCTCGAACTCGTCATCGCTAATTGGCGCAATGACGAGTTCGGTATCCGGCTCCTCCACAGGCTCAGCCATCGATGGAGGGGTGATCGCAGGGGCTGGAGGGAACAGCCCCTCGATGACCCTCTGCAGTAAGGCGGGTTCAAGGGAGTCCATGGGGGGGGCAGTGCGCATCTTGTTGCGCACTACCCTGTAGGGCCGCCCCCATGGGTCCTTATCCAGGGTGGCCAAGAACGAGGCTTGTCCCTCATCCTTGGCCTTGGCGATCGCCACCTGGAGGGCCTTCTTTGCCACCTTGAGGGCCTGGTGGAGACTCTCTTCCTCTTGGGGGGTGTGCCGCCTACGCCTACAGTGCTGGTAGGCGTGGCGGGCACTATTGCTGGTGATTCGCAGGGCCGCAATCTCTGCGGACCACCAGTACACCCTCTTCCGAGAAGTCAGGCGTTTAGCCCTGGGCATAGCCGCATCGCACACCGCCTGCAGTGCGATGCGGAACCGGACGGCCCTTTCCTCGACTCCGAGGGCGGCGGGTGGGGCAGCACACCAAGCCTCCACCATCGCCGCCTCGTCCGCCTTGGCCCTGTCCAAAAGGGACAGGGACCATTTTGGGAACCCTCCTCCCCTGCTCCCGTTTGCCCTCCCCCCGGGGATGGGCAGTGACTGCACCCCTCCTGTGGAGACCCTCATCCTAATATATAGGTGATCGGAGAGGGTCTCCACGTCCTCCAGGACGCGCCAGTCTTCCACGCGCGCGGCAATGGCAGTGGTCGCGAACGTCACGTCCACGACCGAACCCCCCTGCCGCCGCACGCATGTATTTGCGCCGCCCTGATTCAGAACCTCGAGTCCTGTTGCCACCACCCAATCCCTGAGGACCGCCCCTCGCGGGTCCGTGATGGGGGAACCCCATGCCGAGCTCTTGGCATTGAGGTCCCCCAGGACCATCACTTGTCTCGGAGCAGCCCTCCTGACCACCCCCCCTAGGACTCCCAGGAATTGTTCAAAAGCACGTAGCGGCCTATTGGGGGAGAAGTACACCGCCAATAGTACGGTGTCACTCCCCCACTTGGCCGCCACAAATCCTGGGCCGCCCTCAATCTTCGACAAGGCGGGGAAGTCCCCAACCACCGGCACTACGATAGCCACCATTTCATCCGACGCCCCTACCCAATTAGGTAGAGGGGGGACGAAATAGGGCTCCGCAACAACCGCCACGCCAATCGCCCACTCCGCCATAGTCTGCATGAGCAGATCTTGAGCTCTGGCGGAGTGGTTGGCGTTTATCTGCAGGACCTCTAAATGCCGGTGTGCTGGCATTTAGTGGTCCATGCGGTTGTCCTCTGCTAGCCGGCCGGCGGCTACCTCTGTGTGGGAAGGGGGAGGCTGAGGACGACGGGGGGGTCGCGTCCTCAGGTCCCTACCTCTAGTTTCCGGGGGGAAACAACTATCTCCCCCCATAGAGTGGTCAGCTGGAAGTTTTGCATGGGCGCACACCACGCACCATGCCTTTTCTTCCCAGCACTCTCTTGCTATGTGCCCCTCCCTGCTGCACCGGTAGCAGGATTTTGACCGGTCAACGCTGGAGGGGCATGTCTCTCGTGTGTGACCAACACCCATGCATCTGTAGCACCGCATAGGTGCTGGTCCGATCCTATTGATCTTGGCGGACGCCCAACCCACCTTGATCCGCCCTATCGCCAGGAGGGCTTTGGCCACCCGCACTGGGCACTGGATCAAAACAGATCCAGTTCCGTCGTACAGGGGGCGAATGCCGCCTACCTTTATTTGGGCCTGGTCACAGGCTCCTGCATTGGCAACGGCCAGCGCCACGGACTCCTTTGTCGCCGACTCATCTAGGCCAGCGATTTGGAGTCCGGTCTTTTTTGTAACGCGGCTCACGTCGGCCACGTCACCTACAATCTGCTGCAGTTTAGCAGCCAGATTATCAGCCGCATTCTCCTGGTCCTCTCCGGGGACTTCGATTACACGGGCCCCCGTCATAGAGGACCTGACCTTTACATGCTGCAGGCCCACTTCCTCCAAGCTCAGGGCATTGATCGCCCTGGCCATAGTGGCCTGTAGCGTGGTGGTGTTGGTGGCATCCTTTTTTAATGACACCACCACCGCCGCCGTCCTTGGAACGGCCAGCGCCCTCACTTTAGGCGATGCCGTCTTTTTCTTGGGTGGCGCTTTGGGCGCTCTTGTCGAGGGGGCAGGCTTGGCCTTCGCCATGCCCTTCCCCTTCCCTTTCCCCTTCTTTACCACATCCACCCAGGATTCCTTAGGTGGACGTGGCGTTTGGGTCGAGGGGCATGATCCTCCTTCCGACGACCGAGCAACTCTCGGGGCGGCTCGCGGGGCCGGGACTGGAGCTTGGCGGGCGGGGGCAACTGCCTTTTTGGCAGTCTTGGCCTTTTGCGGCCTCCCGTCCCCCAGTCTTGCTACTGCCTCAGGCTGAGTAGTCCTCACCTTAGGTGGGGCAGGCGAAGCAGTCCTCATCCTAGGTGGGGCAGGTGAGACCGTCCTCACTTTGGGAAGGGCCGGCACAGCCGATCCCACCACCCTCCTATCAGCCGCCAACGGGGGGCGCAAAATCGGCTCAGGCGGCAGGCGCCTGTTCACCTCCTCAAGGCGGGCATTGATCATGCTCCCCAAGGAGACGAACAGTTCCTTCTTTAGCTCTCCGATCGCCTCCGCCAGGTCCGCAGCAGAAAACTGCAAGGACGGTTTGGGTGGCGGGGCCGGAGACGCCGGAATCTCCCGCTCCGAGAACGCAGTCCGGAGCGCCTTCAGTTCCGCCAAGCAGTGAGTGAGTTGCTCCCGCATCCTCTTATTGTCCGCTTTAAGGATGCGGATCTCCTCACTTTCCGACTTGGCGGCCTCGACGTCGTCCATCGAGTCTAAAATCGTGTGGCAGGCACGATTCATCACGCCCCACACGTCTCCCTTCAAGTTCCCGGATCTTCGGGCCCCCTCTAAAATCTCCCTCGCTGCCTGTCGGGTTGCCTCGATTGGATCAGAAAACCGCAGAAATCCTGTCGGGCTTTCCCGGCGCGAGGGGGAGGTTGGTGATCGCGAACGCGAGCGCACCTTTCCTCCCTTTTTCCCTCCATTCGTTCCCTTAACCTCCTTCCCCCCCCTGGGGCGGAGCTCAGGAAAGTCCTTTCGGTATGCGGCGGCAGCGTCCGCTTCTTCCTCGAACTGGTAAATGTCCGGCTCTTGAAGCTTGGCCCTTGCTGCAGCCAACCCCGCATATGCCCCCTTGGGCTTTCCTCTACGGGCGGAGTTGATCTTTGGCCCGTACACGTGCCTTAGATCACCCTCCTCATCGTCCTCATGACCCCTCTTAGAGGCATGAGGGACCCTCTCAAAAACCTCTAACGAGTCCTCCGACTCACACCCAGAGGTGAGGATTTCTCCCCCTCCCTCCAGTGGATCCCCCCCTTTCTCAGTGTCAGAAGCCATACTGACCCCTTCTACCTTATTACCAAATTTGGTCTAAATCCGACTACTATGATCAAAACTAAGACCTAACCTAACCTTGAAATGGTCAAGTGCGAGTCGGATTTAGACTTTCCCATATAAAACCCGATTTAGCGCCTGAAATTTTCCTCTGAGCAATCAGAGCAAAAGTTTGAGGCTTTTTTCGGGCCACTTCCCGAGGTCGTAGCGACCTAGAAAAATAACCAAAAAATAGAAGATTTTTTGGACTATTTTTGAATACCTGAAATATTCACCAAAGATGAATAAGTTAAAAGAATTTAACAAAAAACAAAAAATTGAAAATTTTGAAAAAAGTGAAGTCCAAGAAATTGATCCCTCTCCTCACTAGTGGGTCAATAACTCTTGACTCAAAAATCACAGAGTCTTGGATCTTTCACAAAGATTTAAAAAACAAAATTTCCTACAAATACAAAAAGTTTCAAAAAGATACAAGAAGCGTAACCTTTTTTAAACTACCCCCAAACTGAAGGGACTAGAAAAATACTTCCGAAAATTTTGAGCAAAAACTAACAATTTCCGAAATTTTATTTCTCCAGTCTCCTCAGACCGAAATAAACGGGACCGACTCTATAGTTTGCGGAACCGTTGCCGCTATACCCGCCCAAAAAATGGGCAATTACGGATGATGGCAACCCCGACAAAACTATTTTTGAAAAATGTAAACAAACCCAAAATTTATAAAAAATTAAGGGCTAAAATTTACAATTTTCAAAAACTTATAACCCAAAAACAAAAAATTCGACAATCTTGCCACCCCTTCCACGCGAAAGTCGACTATTGCCGCTACCTCCCAGCCCTAAAAAGGGCTCGGTACGACAACGGCAACAATTTTATTTCTGCGTTTGAAAAAGGTAAACAAACCGACGAAAACCAACCAAGTGCAAAAACCAAAAAACCGAATAACAAAGCCAAATCAACGTGTAATGCAGAATCAAAAACCGAAAACGAATGCCAAAAAAATGTAGTATTATGGTTCCGAAAATCGCAATAATCCGTGCAAGCACCTCCAAAATAGACCTCAACCTAACCTAACCTAACCTAACCTAACCTAACCTAACCTAACCTAACCTAACCTAACCTAACCTAACCTAACCTAACCTAACCTAACCTAACCTAACCTAACCTAACCTAACCTAACCTAACCTAACCTAACCTAACCTAACCTAACCTAACCTAACCTAACCTAACCTAACCTAACCTAACCTAACCTAACCTAACCTAACCTAACCTAACCTAACCTAACCTAACCTAACCTAACCTAACCTAACCTAACCTAACCTAACCTAACCTAACCTAACCTAACCTAACCTAACCTAACCTAACCTAACCTAACCTAACCTAACCTAACCTAACCTAACCTAACCTAACCTAACCTAACCTAACCTAACCTAACCTAACCTAACCTAACCTAACCTAACCTAACCTAACCTAACCTAACCTAACCTTTTTTTTTTTTTTTTTTTTTTTTTTGACAGGGTGGAAAATGCTTTATGCATTCCCCTCACCATGGGAGTGGCGAGGGGATATGTGGGACTCACCCCGTCACCCCCCCTCCGAATGAGAGGGGGCATCGGAGCGCAACCCACTAAAAACCACCCTGGCGTACCCCCCTGCCGGATTGGCAAGACGCCGTGGAACCCGCCAAAGCTTTCTCCACGACGTCTACCGGCCGCCCCAGCAATATGCCGGGGCTTCCCGCGTCGAGGGAGAGAGAGGCCGAGTACGCGTGGCCCCTCTCCCAGACCGCCCAGTGGCTAGCCTACGGCGGGCGAGGGACTCCCATCCCCCACCCGCAGCCACTAAGGGTTGAGGCGAGCGGCAAAACGCCGCCGCCTCACCCCCCGCCGTCTACGCCGGAGCGGATGCGCGTGAGGAGACTCCTCGCGCTCACGCTCCGAGGCCTCCTTCTGCGAGATGACACACTCGCAGAAGGAGGCCACAGCCCTCCAGGACCCGTCGCTGCACAGCATTGCAGACACAACGCTGTGCAGGGAGAGGTCCTGTCGCCCTATGGCCAGTGCCATAGTGCGGCGCTCCGCACTCCACCGGCTGCACACCTCGAGGGTGTGCTGAGCCGTGTCGTCCGGATCGCCGCACTCATGGCACTGCGGACCGGGCTCCCTCCCAATGTTGTGCAGGTAATGACCGAAGCATCCGTGTCCGGTCAATACCTGCACAAGCCGGTATGATGTAGCACCGACTGCCCTCCCCAACCAGGTGTCAAGCGACGGGAGGATCGCCCCTATGGTCCGGGTTCCATAGGGGGCGTCCTCCAGGTTCGCCTTCCACCTGTCCCGCAGTCGGCGCTCCATCATCCGGCGCGTCTCCTCAACCTCCTCAGGGTCCGGGCGTTCTCCCCTCGCCCGGGCCCTGGACCTAACTGCATAGGTCTCTGCCTGCACCTCTGCGTCCAACTCCCAGGGCGGGGTGCAGGCGAGGAGGCAGGCCGCGGCGTGGGCCACCGTCATGTAGGCCCTCACAATTCGGAGGGCCACCACCCGCTGTGGCCTCTGTAGCAGGGCCCTGTTCCGGGCGGACAGCTTGTCCGCCCAGATGGGGGCCCCGTACAGAGCCATGCTCCTTGTAACGCCGGCATATAGCCGGCGGCACAAGGAGCCCGGCCCACCCACGTTCGGCAGAAGCCGACCCAGCGCCGACGCGGCGCCCACAATTCGGGGAGCTAACTGTGAAAAGTGCTCCCCGAAATTCCAGCGTCGGTCCAGGACAAGCCCCAGATATTTTATATGGGGCTTGATCGGGACCGACTCCCCCCCCAAGGTGAGCGCCGCGCCCGCTGGCAGCCTCCACCCCCGCCCCCCGAAGACTATCGCCTCAGTCTTCGGGAGGGCCACCCTCAGGCCGAGCCGACCAATCCGGTAAATGGTCAGCTCGGCCGCCGCTTCCGCCCGGCACAGCGCCTCCCTCATGTCGGTCCCACGCACGGCCACCATGGTGTCATCTGCATAGCAGATGGTGGCCGTCCGTGGGAGCAACTCCCCCCTGATGGCCCAATCGTACCCCAGGCTCCATAAAAGCGGACCGAGCACGGAACCTTGGGGTACGCCACAGGCCATCTCCGTCGACCCCCGTCGACCGTCCCTCTGCTCATAGAGCACTACCCGCTCGGTGAGGTAGTGCTCTATGATCCGCCGCAGGTAGGGAGGCACTTGATGGTAAATTAGTGCCTCCCTTATCACCCCATAGGGGAGGGTGCCAAACGCGTTGGCGATGTCCAACGACACCGCCACTACACCCTCCCCTCTGCTCGACGCGTACTCACAGAAGTCCCTAAGGGACTTCAGCGCGTCGAGCGTAGACCGCCCTTCCCTAAACCCGAACTGTCTGTCTGAGACGTTCGGGCCGGCGGTCTCCAAGTGCTGCTGGATCCTGTAGGCCAGGATCCTCTCCATCATCTTCCCGGCCTCATCCAGCAGCACTATGGGGCGATAGGCAGAAGGACTGTCGGGGGGTCGACCCTCTTTTCGGAGGAGGCAGAGCCTCCCCTCCTTCCACACCCTCGGGAACCGTCCCTCCCTCAGGCAGTCGTCCATCAACTGCCTGAGTCGGTCCCCGAGGTGTTTAAGGGCGATGGGGAGCACCTTACCCGGTACTCCGTCGGGCCCCGGGGCTTTCTTGCAGCCCCGGAGCCGGTCCACCGCCCTGTCGAACTCGTCATCGCTTACCGGCGCGATGGCGAGTTCGAGTGGGTCCTCCAAGTCCCCCGGTGGCTCGGTCATCACCGGGGGAGTTATCGAGGGAGCTGCCGGAAACAGTCCCTCGATGACCCTCCTCAGGAGGGGGGGCTCCAAGGAGTCCATGGGGGGGGCGGTGCGCATTTTGTTGCGCACCACCCTGTACGGCCTCCCCCACGGATCCCCGTCCAGCGTGGCCAAGAGTGACTCGTGTGCGTCATCCTTGGCCTTCGCTATGGACAGGACGAGGGCCCCCTTGGCTTCTTTGAGGGCCTCGTAGAGCCCCTCCTCCTCCTCGGCGGTGTGCCGCCTGCGCCTACAGTGTTGGTAGGCGCGGCGGGCACTGTTACTGGTGGTCCGCAGGGCCGCAATATCTGCGGACCACCAGTATACCTTTCTCCGGGCAAAGAGGCGCCTCGCCCGGGGCATGGCGGCTCCGCAGACGGCCTGTAACGCCGAGCGGAACCGGCTGGCCCTCTCCTCCACACCCAAGGCGGCGGGTGGGGCAGCACACCATGCCTCCACCATCGCCGCCTCGTCCGCCTTGGCCCTGTCCAGAAGGGACAGGGACCACTTGGGGAACTCCTCCGCCCCCCCTCTACGCCCCCCCCCTGGGATGGGTGGCGGCTGGCCCCCTCTTGTGGAGACCCTCAATCTGATGTACAGATGGTCAGAGAGGGTCTCCACGTCCTCCAGGACACGCCAATCCGTTAGGCGTGCGGCAATGGCAGGGGTCGCGAACGTTACGTCCACGATGGACCCCCCCTGCCGCCGCACGCAAGTGTTGGCGCTGCCCTGGTTCAGGACCACTAGGCCCGTTGCCGCCACCCAATCCCTCAGCACACCCCCGCGCGCGTCCGTTATGGGGGAACCCCACGCCGCGCTTTTGGCGTTGAGGTCCCCCAGGACTATTATTTGGCGCGGGGCCGCCCTCCGCACGACCCCCCCCAGGACCCCCAGGAAGACCTCGAAGGCGGCCAGCGGCCTATTGGGGGAGAAGTACACCGCAACAAGTACGGTGTCACTCCCCCATTTGGCCGCCACAAACCCTGGGCCGCCCTCTAACCTGATAAGGGGGGGACCGTTGCCGACCGCCGGCACAACCACGGCAACCCACTCGTCCGTCGACCCTACCCAATTGGGTAGGGGAGGGACGAAGTAGGGCTCCGCCACCACCGCAACGTCAATCGACCACTCCGCCATAGCTTGCATGAGCAAGTCTTGTGCTCTGGCGGAGTGATTGACGTTGACCTGCAGAAGCTCTAAATGGTGTGCTGGCATTTAGAGCTCCATGCGGGTCACTTCGATGGCCCGGCCGGCGGCTGCTTCCGCGGGGGCGTCTGTACTCGGAACGGGGGGGCGGGGGCGCTGCGGCCTCGTCTCCCTTCCCTTCGTTACTGGGGGGAAACAGTTCTTTCCCCCCAGCATGTGCTTGGCCGGGAGTTTGGCCTGGTGGCACACGGCACACCACGCCTTCTCCCAGCACTCCCCCATTTTGTGCCCCTCCTTGCTGCACCGGAAGCAGTAATTGCTCCGGTCTATTTTGGAGGGGCACAGCTCCCTCGAGTGGCCGACACCGTAGCACAAGAAACACCTCATCGGTGTCGGCCCCACTGTTGTGACCCTGGCGGAGGCCCAGCCCACCAGGATCCTGCCTGCCTTCTGTAGGGCCACCGCAGCCAGCACGGGGCACTGGACCAAGACTGACCCAGTGCCATCGTATAGGGCGCGGACGGCCCCCACCTTCACCTGCGCGGGCAGGCACGCTCCCGCCGCGGCGACGGCCTGCGCCACCGACTCCTTCGTGGCCGACTCGTCCAGGCCGGCGATTTGAATGCCGGCCATCTTGACGGGGCGGCTCACGTCGGCGTCATCGCCGACTATCCCTTGCAGCTTGGCTGCCAGGGTGTCGGCGATTTCGTGGCCTCTCTCCCCTGGGACCTCGATGACTCGGGACCCCGTCATCGAGGTCCTGACCCTCACGCTCTGCAGGCCCACCTCCTTGAGGCTAAGGCCGTTGATGGCCTTAGCCATGGTGGCCTGCAGAGTGGTGGTGGCCCCCGGCTTGAGGGAGACCACCACTGCCGCCGTCTTGGGGACGGACAGCTTCACGGGTCTGGGCCCGGTCGCCGCCTTCCCGGCCTTCTTGCTAGGGGGAGGGGGGGGGGCCTTGGCTTTCCCCTTCCCCTTCTTCTTCACCACCTGCGACCACGACATCTGCGTGGGCGGAGGTGGCGTTTGGCCCGAGGGGCCGGGTCCTCCCTCCGAGGGCCGAACGGCTCTCGGGGCCGGGGCAGCCTTGGCGGCCTTAACGGGCTTCCTGGGGGCCTGAACAGGGGCAGGGGGTGGAGCCGCCGCCTTCTTGGCCACCTTTGTTTTCGGCTGCCCATCGCCTAGTCTGGCCCTGGCTACTGGCTCGAGAGCTTTAACCAGGGCCGGAGGCGGCGGGGCAGGCCCTGCAACCTTCCGCTGGGGGGGGGCGGGGGCCGCCACAGCGGGCTTTACGGCCCGCTTGTCGTGCGCCAACGGGGGGCGGAGGATGGGCTCCGCCGGGAGGCGCCTGCTCACCTCCTCTATCCTATCATTAACCATCCTCCCGAGGCTGAGGAACAGGTCTCGCTTCATCTCCTCGATGGCCTCGGTCAGTTCGGCGGTGCCGAACTGCAGGGTGGCAGCAACGGGCGCCGGAGCAGCCGGGATCTCCCGCTCACTGAAGGCGGTGCGGAGCGCCTTCAATTCCGCCGAGTTGAGAGCGAGTTGCTCCCGCATCCTTTTGTTATCCGCTTTCAGGATGCGGATCTCCTCGCTCTCGGACCTGGCCGCCTCGACCTCGTCCATCGACCCCAGAATGGTGTGGCAGGCCCGGTTCATCCGCCCCCATACCTCCCCCTTCAAGTTTCCGGATACCCTGGCGGCCTCGAGGATATCCCTCGCCGCCATACGGGTGGCGTCTATTGGGTCAGCCTCCTGCCGACCCTCTAGGCCATCCATGGGCTCGGGGGAACGCGAGGCCGATCGGGAAAGCGACACCGAGCGCGAGCGCGAGACCGAGCGAGAGCGATTGCCACCCTTGGCACCTTCCCCCTTCCTTCCCCCCTTTCCACCCTTGGGGCGGAGTTCGGGAAAGTCCCTCCTGTACTTGGCGGCAGGATCAGGATCAGCTCCCTCCTCGAAATGAGGCTCGAGCTGATAGAGCTTTGCTCTTAACCTTGCCGCCGCCAAGCCCGCGTAAGCCCCCTTGGGCTTCCCCCTCGCCGCCGAGTTGACCTTAGGCCCCTGAGGAGGCTTGGGGTCATCCGACCTATTAGTATGCGCCCTTTTGCAGGTCGAAGGGATGAGAATCTCTTCGACCTCAATGACGCTGTCATCCCCGGAGTCGGAACCTGAAGTAGTTCCTCCCCCCTCCGGTGGACCCATCCCTTTTTTTGTAGGCGAGGCCATGCCGGCCCCTCCTACCTGAATACAAAATCTGGTCCAAATCCGACCTCTAAGATCGGAGTTTAGACCAAACCTAACTTAAAAACGGTCAAGTGCGAGTCTGTTTACTATTTTCCCATACAAACTTGGGTTGAGCGCCTGAAATGGAAAAAATAGCAATGTGAGGATTTCTTTGTCCCCACTTTTGACCCACTTCCGGAGGTCGTATTGCAACCAAAAAACTACCGAAAGGTAGAGCGCGTTTGCGCCTCTATTAATAAAACCTAAAAACTTATAAAAGGTTAATAGGTTCAAAGATATTGATTTTACCAACTCAAGTGAAAACCTTAAGTTGGTAAATCAAAAATCTCTGCACACCTTACAAGAGAAAAAAATTAATAACCTTTGACCGGGAGGTCAAAAAGGTTAAAACCCAGAACAAAAAATTTAAAGAAATAAATTTCCTACCCTCCCCTTAGGATAAAATATTTTTACAGGGACT
The DNA here is from genome assembly GCA_946894065.1 of Acleris literana. Classification (NCBI taxonomy): domain Eukaryota; kingdom Metazoa; phylum Arthropoda; class Insecta; order Lepidoptera; family Tortricidae; genus Acleris; species Acleris literana. The sequence continues at coordinate 26,601,906 of OX335671.1, read as the reverse complement.
ACCAACAAGTAAAAATTACACCCAAACACAAAAAAGTCCGAGACTTTCTCCGAAAACTTCGAGCGAAAACTCGAAGTTTTCAAAAATGAAAATCCCGAAACTCAGAAATAAAAACAAAACAAACACAACGCAGTAATTAGCGGGACCGTTGCCAGTACCTCCACCCAAAAACTGGGCAAGGTGGGATAAAGGCAACACCGACAAAATTACGACGAAAAAAGGTAAACAAAGACTTAATTTAACAAAAAGTTAAACCTAATATTTACAATATGGCAAGGCCAATAATTCAGGAACTTTCGTTCCGAAAATTACTGAACCTAAACCGACAAAACAAACAGAATCTCCGCTATCTCCTAGCCCTGAAAAGGGCTCGGAAAGATAACAGGAAGACAAACGACAAAATATACAAAAACGTACAATTCCAAACAAAAAATTACCAACCGCAAAAGCAAATCAATCAAAAATAACGCCAAGTCGTGTGTGAGAGAAGAATCAATAGCAATAGTCCGTAAGCAAAAAAATGTAGTCTTTGAAAACCGAAAATCACATAAATCCTTCCACTAGCACCCGAGATACAACCTCAACCTAACCTAACCTAACCTAACCTAACCTAACCTAACCTAACCTAACCTAACCTAACCTAACCTAACCTAACCTAACCTAACCTAACCTAACCTAACCTAACCTAACCTAACCTAACCTAACCTAACCTAACCTAACCTAACCTAACCTAACCTAACCTAACCTAACCTAACCTAACCTAACCTAACCTAACCTAACCTAACCTAACCTAACCTAACCTAACCTAACCTAACCTAACCTAACCTAACCTAACCTAACCTAACCTAACCTAACCTAACCTAACCTAACCTAACCTAACCTAACCTAACCTAACCTAACCTAACCTAACCTAACCTAACCTAACCTAACCTAACCTAACCTAACCTAACCTAACCTAACCTAACCTAACCTAACCTAACCTAACCTAACCTAACCTAACCTAACCTAACCTAACCTAACCTAACCTAACCTAACCTAACCTAACCTAACCTAACCTAACCTAACCTAACCTAACCTAACCTAACCTAACCTAACCTAACCTAACCTAACCTAACCTAACCTAACCTAACCTAACCTAACCTAACCTAACCTAACCTAACCTAACCTAACCTAACCTAACCTAACCTAACCTAACCTAACCTAACCTAACCTAACCTAACCTAACCTAACCTAACCTAACCTAACCTAACCTAACCTAACCTAACCTAACCTAACCTAACCTAACCTAACCTAACCTAACCTAACCTAACCTAACCTAACCTAACCTAACCTAACCTAACCTAACCTAACCTAACCTAACCTAACCTAACCTAACCTAACCTAACCTAACCTAACCTAACCTAACCTAACCTAACCTAACCTAACCTAACCTAACCTAACCTAACCTAACCTAACCTAACCTAACCTAACCTAACCTAACCTAACCTAACCTAACCTAACCTAACCTAACCTAACCTAACCTAACCTAACCTAACCTAACCTAACCTAACCTAACCTAACCTAACCTTTTTTTTTTTTTTTTTTTTTTTTTTTTTTTTTTTTTTTTGACAGGGTGGAAAATGCTTTATGCATTCCCCTCACCATGGGAGTGGCGAGGGGATATGTGGGACTCACCCCGTCACCCCCCCTCCGAATGAGAGGGGGCATCGGAGCGCAACCCACTAAAAACCACCCTGGCGTACCCCCCTGCCGGATTGGCAAGACGCCGTGGAACCCGCCAAAGCTTTCTCCACGACGTCTACCGGCCGCCCCAGCCATATGCCGGGGCTTCCCGCGTCGAGGGAGAGAGAGGCCGAGTACGCGTGGCCCCTCTCCCAGACCGCCCAGTGGCTAGCCTACGGCGGGCGAGGGACTCCCATCCCCCACCCGCAGCCACTAAGGGTTGAGGCGAGCGGCAAAACGCCGCCGCCTCACCCCCCGCCGTCTACGCCGGAGCGGATGCGCGTGAGGAGACTCCTCGCGCTCACGCTCCGAGGCCTCCTTCTGCGAGATGACACACTCGCAGAAGGAGGCCACAGCTCTCCAGGACCCTTCGCTGCACAGCATTGCAGACACAACGCTGTGCAGGGAGAGGTCCTGTCGCCCTATGGCCAGTGCCATAGTGCGGCGCTCCGCACTCCACCGGCTGCACACCTCGAGGGTGTGCTGAGCCGTGTCGTCCGGATCGCCGCACTCATGGCACTGCGGACCGGGCTCCCTCCCAATGTTGTGCAGGTAATGACCGAAGCATCCGTGTCCGGTCAATACCTGCACAAGCCGGTATGATGTAGCACCGACTGCCCTCCCCAACCAGGTGTCAAGCGACGGGAGGATCGCCCCTATGGTCCGGGTTCCATAGGGGGCGTCCTCCAGGTTCGCCTTCCACCTGTCCCGCAGTCGGCGCTCCATCATCCGGCGCGTCTCCTCAACCTCCTCAGGGTCCGGGCGTTCTCCCCTCGCCCGGGCCCTGGACCTAACTGCATAGGTCTCTGCCTGCACCTCTGCGTCCAACTCCCAGGGCGGGGTGCAGGCGAGGAGGCAGGCCGCGGCGTGGGCCACCGTCATGTAGGCCCTCACAATTCGGAGGGCCACCACCCGCTGTGGCCTCTGTAGCAGGGCCCTGTTCCGGGCGGACAGCTTGTCCGCCCAGATGGGGGCCCCGTACAGAGCCATGCTCCTTGTAACGCCGGCATATAGCCGGCGGCACAAGGAGCCCGGCCCACCCACGTTCGGCAGAAGCCGACCCAGCGCCGACGCGGCGCCCACAATTCGGGGAGCTAACTGTGAAAAGTGCTCCCCGAAATTCCAGCGTCGGTCCAGGACAAGCCCCAGATACTTTATATGGGGCTTGATCGGGACCGACTCCCCCCCCAAGGTGAGCGCCGCGCCCGCTGGCAGCCTCCACCCCCGCCCCCCGAAAACTATCGCCGCAGTCTTCGGGAGGGCCACCCTCAGGCCGAGCCGACCAATCCGGTAAATGGTCAGCTCGGCCGCCGCTTCCGCCCGGCACAGCGCCTCTCTCATGTCGGTCCCACGCACGGCCACCATGGTGTCATCTGCATAGCAGATGGTGGCCGTCCGTGGGAGCAACTCCCCCCTGATGGCCCAATCGTACCCCAGGTTCCATAAAAGCGGACCGAGCACGGAACCTTGGGGTACGCCACAGGCCATCTCCGTCGACCCCCGTTGACCGTCCCTCTGCTCATAGAGCACTACCCGCTCGGTGAGGTAGTGCTCTATGATCCGCCGCAGGTAGGGAGGCACTTGATGGTAAATTAGTGCCTCCCTTATCACCCCATAGGGGAGGGTGCCAAACGCGTTGGCGATGTCCAACGACACCGCCACCACACCCTCCCCTCTGCTCGACGCGTACTCACAGAAGTCCCTAAGGGACTTCAGCGCGTCGAGCGTAGACCGCCCTTCCCTAAACCCGAACTGTCTGTCTGAGACGTTCGGGCCGGCGGTCTCCAAGTGTTGCTGGATCCTGTAGGCCAGGATCCTCTCCATCATCTTCCCGGCCTCATCCAGCAGCACTATGGGGCGATAGGCAGAAGGACTGTCGGGGGGTCGACCCTCTTTTCGGAGGAGGCAGAGCCTCCCCTCCTTCCACACCCTCGGGAACCGTCCCTCCCTCAGGCAGTCGTCCATCAACTGCCTGAGTCGGTCCCCGAGGTGTTTAAGGGCGATGGGGAGCACCTTACCCGGTACTCCGTCGGGCCCCGGGGCTTTCTTGCAGCCCCGGAGCCGGTCCACCGCCCTGTCGAACTCGTCATCGCTTACCGGCGCGATGGCGAGTTCGAGTGGGTCCTCCAAGTCCCCCGGTGGCTCGGTCATCACCGGGGGAGTTATCGAGGGAGCTGCCGGAAACAGTCCCTCGATGACCCTCCTCAGGAGGGGGGGCTCCAAGGAGTCCATGGGGGGGGCGGTGCGCATTTTGTTGCGCACCACCCTGTACGGCCTCCCCCACGGATCCCCGTCCAGCGTGGCCAAGAATGACTCGTGTGCGTCATCCTTGGCCTTCGCTATGGACAGGACGAGGGCCCCCTTGGCTTCTTTGAGGGCCTCGTAGAGCCCCTCCTCCTCCTCGGCGGTGTGCCGCCTGCGCCTACAGTGTTGGTAGGCGCGGCGGGCACTGTTACTGGTGGTCCGCAGGGCCGCAATATCTGCGGACCACCAGTATACCTTCCTCCGGGCAAAGAGGCGCCTCGCCCGGGGCATGGCGGCTCCGCAGACGGCCTGTAACGCCGAGCGGAACCGGCTGGCCCTCTCCTCCACACCCAAGGCGGCGGGTGGGGCAGCACACCATGCCTCCACCATCGCCGCCTCGTCCGCCTTGGCCCTGTCCAGAAGGGACAGGGACCACTTTGGGAACTCCTCCCCCCCCCCTCTACGCCCCCCCCCTGGGATGGGTGGCGGCTGGCCCCCTCTGGAGACCCTCAATCTGATGTACAAATGATCAGAGAGGGTCTCCACGTCCTCCAGGACACGCCAATCTGTTAGGCGTGCGGCAATGGCAGGGGTCGCGAACGTTACGTCCACGATGGACCCCCCCTGCCGCCGCACGCAAGTGTTGGCGGTGCCCTGGTTCATGACCACCAGGCCCGTTGCCGCCACCCAATCCCTCAGCACACCCCCGCGCGCGTCCGTTATTGGAGAACCCCACGCCGCGCTTTTGGCGTTAAGGTCCCCCAGGACCATTACTTGGCGCGGGGCCGCCCTCCGCACGACCCCCCCCAGGACCCCCAGGAAGACTTCAAAGGCAGCCAGCGGCCTATTGGGGGAGAAGTACACCGCAACCAGTACGGTGTCGCTCCCCCACTTGGCCGCCACAAAACCTGGGCCGCCCTCGATCCTCACCAGGGGGGGACCGTTGCCGACCGCCGGCACCACCACGGCAACCCACTCGTCCGTCGACCCTACCCAGTTGGGTAGAGAAGGGACGAAGTAGGGCTCCGCCACCACCGCAACGTCAATCGACCACTCCGCCATAGCTTGCATGAGCAAGTCTTGTGCTCTGGCGGAGTGATTGACGTTGACCTGCAGAAGCTCTAAATGGTGTGCTGGCATTTAGAGCTCCATGCGGGTCACTTCGATGGCCCGGCCGGCGGCTGCTTCCGCGGGGGCGTCTGTACTCGGAACGGGGGGGCGGGGGAGCTGCGGCCTCGTCTCCCTTCCCTTCGTTACTGGGGGGAAACAGTTCTTTCCCCCCAGCATGTGCTTGGCCGGGAGTTTGGCCTGGTGGCACACGGCACACCACGCCTTCTCCCAGCACTCCCCCATTTTGTGCCCCTCCTTGCTGCACCGGAAGCAGTAATTGCTCCGGTCTATTTTGGAGGGGCACAGCTCCCTCGAGTGGCCGACACCGTAGCACTTGAAGCACCTCATCGGTGTCGGCCCCACTGTCGTGACCCTGGCGGAGGCCCAGCCCACCAGGATCCTGCCAGCCTTTTGAAGGGCCACCGCAGCCAGCACCGGGCACTGGACCAAAACTGATCCAGTGCCATCGTAAAGGGCGCGGACGGCCCCCACCTTCACCTGCGCCGGCAGGCACGCTCCCGCCGCGGCGACGGCCTGGGCCACCGACTCCTTCGTGGCCGACTCGTCCAGGCCGGCGATTTGGATGCCGGCCATTTTGACGGGGCGGCTCACGTCGGCGTCATCGCCGACTATCCCCTGCAGCTTGGCTGCCAGGGTGTCGGCGATTTCGTGGCCCTTCTCCCCTGGGACCTCGATGACTCGGGACCCCGTCATCGAGGTCCTGACCCTCACGCTCTGCAGGCCTACCTCCATGAGGCTAAGGCCGTTGATGGCCTTAGCCATGGTGGCCTGCAGAGTGGTGGTGGCCCCCGGCTTGAGGGAGACCACCACTGCCGCCGTCTTGGGGACGGACAGCTTCGCGGGTCTGGGCCCGTGCGCCACCTTCCCGGCCTTCTTGCTAGGGGGAGGGGGGGGGGCCTTGGCTTTCCCCTTCCCCTTCTTCTTCACCACCTGCGACCACGACATCTGCGTGGGCGGAGGTGGCGTTTGGCCCGAGGGGCCGGGTCCTCCCTCCGAGGGCCGAACGGCTCTCGGGGCCGGGGCAGCCTTGGCGGCCTTAGCGGGCTTCCTGGGGGCCTGAACAGGGGCAGGGGGTGAAGCCGCCGCCTTCTTGGCCACCTTGGTCTTCGGCTGCCCATCGCCTAGTCTGGCCCTGGCTACTGGCTCGAGAGCTTTTACCGGGGCCGGAGGCGGCGGGGCAGGCCCTGCAACCTTCCGCTGGGGGGGGGCGGGGGCCGCCACAGCGGGCTTTACGGCCCGCTTGTCGTGCGCCAACGGGGGGCGGAGGATGGGCTCCGCCGGGAGGCGCCTGCTCACCTCCTCTATCCTGTCATTGACCATCCTCCCGAGGCTGAGGAACAGGTCTCTCTTCATCTCCTCGATGGCCTCGGTCAGTTCGGCGGTGCCGAACTGCAGGGCGGCAGCAACGGGCGCCGGAGCAGCCGGGATCTCCCGCTCACTGAAGGCGGTGCGGAGCGCCTTCAATTCCGCCGAGTTGAGAGCGAGTTGCTCCCGCATCCTTTTGTTATCCGCTTTCAGGATGCGGATCTCCTCGCTCTCGGACCTGGCCGCCTCGACCTCGTCCATCGACCCCAGAATGGTGTGGCAGGCCCGGTTCATCCGCCCCCATATCTCCCCCTTCAGGTTGCCGGATACCCTAGCCGCCTCGAGGATATCCCTCGCTGCCATACGGGTGGCGTCTATTGGGTCAGCCTCCTGCCGACCCTCTAGGCCATCCATGGGCTCGGGGGAACGCGAGGCCGATCGGGAAAGCGACACCGAACGCGAGCGCGAGACCGAGCGAGAGCGATTGCCACCCTTGGCACCTTCCCCCTTCCTTCCCCCCTTTCCACCCTTGGGGCGGAGTTCGGGAAAGTCCCTCCTGTACTTGGCGGCAGGATCAGGATCAGCTCCCTCCTCGAAATGAGGCTCGAGCTGATAGAGCTTTGCTCTCAACCTGGCCGCCGCCAAGCCCGCGTAAGCCCCCTTGGGCTTCCCCCTCGCCGCCGAGTTGACCTTAGGCCCCTGAGGAGGCTTGGGGTCATCCGACCTATTTGTGTGCGCCCTTTTGCAGGTCGAAGGGATGAGAATCTCTTCGACCTCAGTGACGCCGTCATCCCCGGAGTCGGAACCTGAAGTAGTTCCCCCCCCCTCCGGTGGACTCATCCCTTTTTTTGTAGGCGAGGCCATGCCGGCCCCCCCTACCTAGTCACCAAATTTGATCCAAATCAGACCTCTACCACCCAAGCTAGGACCTAACCTAACTTGAAAACGGTGAAGTGCGAGTCGGATTTAGATTTCTCTATACTAAAATGGGTTGAGCGCCTGATTTGAAAAAAATAGCAATCCGACTAAAAGTTTGCCCCCAAATTTGACGCACTTCCCGAGGTCGCAGGGGAACCAAACAAAAACTAAAAGTTAGTGCTCAGTTGCGCCTCCCTACTAAAAACCTAAAAACCAATAAAAGGTAAAAAGGTTAAAAGTTATTGATTTTACAAACTCAAGTGCAAAGCTTAAGTTTGTAAATCAAAAAACTCTCTCTACCTTACAAAGGTTAAAGGTGAATAACTTTTGACCTAGAGGTCAAAAAGTTAAGAAGTACGAACAAAAAATTTAAAAAACTAAATTCTCCACCCGCCCCTTGGGGTTTTAAATTTTTACAAGGACTGTAAACAATTTAAAAACGACACCAAACACAAAAAAGTTGGAAACCCTTTTTGAAAACTTCGAGTAAAAACTCGAAGTTTTCAAAAAATAAAATTTCACAACTCCCAATACAAATTAAACAAAAATCAAACGCTATAGTTTGCGGAACCGTTGCCGCTACTCCCGCCCAAAAACTGGGCAAGGTGGGGTATTGGCAACACCGACAAAACTAATTTTGAAAAATGTAAACAAACGAAAATTTTACACAAAAACCAACAACAAAAAACGTAAAACTCGGAGGCCGATATTTTCCAAACTTTCGTAAGGAAAATTACCGGACCAACGGTACGGTAAAAAAGACGATTACCGGTATGTCCTAGCCCTAAAAAGGGCTCGGTACAATATCGGCAACACGAACTTTTTTAATTTACAAAAACGTAAACAAACCAACACAAAGAAAACCAACCGCAAAAAGGAAAATCCAGAAAACAAGCCAAAGTCACAAGTGAGAGAAGAATCGATACCGTTAAACGAAAGCAGAAAAAATGTAATACCTAGGATCCGAAAAACGCACAAAACCACTCACTAACACCCGAGAAACGACCTCAACCTAACCTAACCTAACCTAACCTAACCTAACCTAACCTAACCTAACCTAACCTAACCTAACCTAACCTAACCTAACCTAACCTAACCTAACCTAACCTAACCTAACCTAACCTAACCTAACCTAACCTAACCTTTTTTTTTTTTTTTTTTTTTTTTTTTTTTTTTTAAGAGGGGAAATGCTTTCCGCATACCACCGCGCTTGGGCGAACGCGGTGGTTATGTGGGACTCTCCCCCCGCCCCTCCCCCCTAATGGGAAAAGGGCAGGAAGCCTACCCACTAAAACCCCTCTGCTGGTCCTCAACCGCTTTAAGTGTTGGCCGCCGTGGGAGTCAAAGTGAATTCTTCCAAGACGACGGCCAAAGCTGCCCTGGTCATAGAGACCGGGACTCGTCTCGCCAGAGGCTGGGGGTGTCAAGCTCGAATGACATCCCCGACGGCACGTGAGATCGTGCAATGCGGGCTAAAGACGCCCATCTCTGCCCGCGTCTCACACTGAGTATAGGCTCTACTCCTTTCCACTCGTTTTACACGGGGGAGACGTTATGACTCCATCTCCTGTGGAGAACTTCTGCAGGTCTCCTGTGGTGCAGCTCCTTGTGGGGGCACCGACTTGTTCCTCTTTCGAGGAGGCCTGCAGCGTTTTCCGCCCATGATGTGTCCTGCCCGCCTCTTTGCTTGAGCGCAAGCCGCGCAGTGCGGTTTGGCCTTGCAGCCGGCAGACATGTGTCCCTCTTCGCCACATCGGTAGCAAATCGTACTACGGTCGACTTGGGATGGGCATGTAGCTCTTACGTGGCCTAGGCCCATGCACTTAAAACAGCGCATGGGTAAGGGATCAAGTAGTTTGATCCGAGCTGATGACCAGCCCACCAAGAGTCTTGCTGCCGCAGCCAGAACCTTTGCAGGTTCCGGCGGGCAATTAATCACTGCGGTGCCAGCACCAAATGGCCCCGCGCGGATGATGCCTACCTTTACGTGTTCGGGCTGGCACCCAGTCGTCGTTGAGACTGCAGCGGCTATGTCATCAGGCCCGACGGATTCGTCTAAGCCAGACGCGCGCAGAGCAACAGTCTTCAGTGGTCGGGCTACCTCCGCTATATCACTGAGGACACTGCGTAATTTAGCCGCCAACTTATCCGCTTTCGAACCACTGTCAGCACCCGACACCTCTATCAATCGGGCTCCGCTAACAGTGTTACGAGCCTTGATGTGTTCTAAGCCTACCTCACTTAGTTTGAATGACTTTATTGCCTTCACCATTACGTCTCTATAGGTCAACCCTTTCTGTGACGCCTCCGGCTTAAGGGTAATTACCACCGCTGTTGTTTGAGGAGTGACTATACGCGGTTTACGCTTCCTCTTCCTCTTCTTTTTCTTGCCCTTCTGCTTCTTTTGGGCTGGAGGCGCAGCCTTCGGAGCTGGGGCGGAGGAAGTAGACGGGCCCTGGCCATCCTTCTTTCCTTTACTCTTTTTCCTCTTAGAGCCTTCCTTGACAACAGTCGAATAGGCCTGGTGCAATGCCTTGGGTGATGATTGTGTGGGCGTGCTCCGTATCGTCTTCGCGTTTTTCGCCTTAGGGTGCATGGGAGGTATAGAGTTCTCACCAGTGCAAGGCTCCGGATGGTACGACGTGTCGGCAGCAGAGAAATCGTCCACACATCCCGATAAACTTCTATCTGCAGCCAGCAAGGGTCGCAAGCGCACCTCCGGGAGCAGTCTGGCCTCTATACCGTCGAACCGGGCGCTGATCATGGTACCCACCTGACACATGATGGTGCGCACCAGTTCTTCGGTTTCAATCCTAGGCGGAGAGGCGGCTCGAGGTGGCGGATCTACCACCACCTTTTGCCTTCTCCTATCTTCCTCCACTTGTGTTCGGAGGTCTGCCAGCTCCTTGCGTAGCCCCTCCATCTCCTCCCGCAGCCTTTTATTTTCAGCGTGCATTCGCACCGTCTCGTCTGAGACGCAGCGGACCATCAGGACCTCACACGCGTCCTTAATATTGTCCGCTGCGTCTTTGAGGACACGTACGTATGTCCCTTTCAAGTTTTTCGAGGAAGTTGCCACCTTATGGATGGCGACCACACTCTCCTGTACCAACTTAATCAACGAGTTGGCGCTATCAGCATCGACGCTCGTCTCAGGAAGCTGAGACGAGGGAGCAGATTTGTTCCTCAATTGGCGGGTTGAGGCAATGAGCTCCGACTCTGCTTCGAGCATCATTCTTTCTCGTTCGGCCTCTATCAACGCCATCTTCGCTTTCGCTAAGCCAACATACTCCCCAGTTGTGGGGGGGCGGCCTCGCCCTCTTTTTAAAAGCGGCTTATTTGGCCCAACGCCAGCACGCCCTTCCTCCTCACCGTCTCCGGTATCCACAATTCGACGTTTTCGCCGTTGTTCTGAACGTCCTTCGAAATTTCGGATACTCGTTTCCGAGTTCCCCTCCTCTTCACTAGTACTGTACGTACTGTCGTCTACCTCTTCATCTGTGTATGTAAAGTTTTTGTTTTTATATTTATCCATTTTAGTCCCACGAGTCGGGTCGTTACTAGTCCACTCCCGGGTGACGCCCATCCCAGGAGTAAGGCTATATACTAGCAGAGGTCGCCTGGTGTCTGCAGGTTTTTACGACTTTGCTGTCGGGTTTTATAGAGTTTTCCATCTCGCGGGCCGGCCAATGAAGGCAAGCCCTCCATTCTAGCAACTTGCAACTACCCCATTACGTCACTGGATGGGGTTGTTGAAGCAAGACGCCAGAGTACGGGTACTAGAGGAGTCGACGTCCTCCTCTAGTTTTGGGCGGTAAGTGCTCGACGGCAGTGTAAGTGCACGCCGAGCCCGCCCCCTAACCTACCCCCCCCCCTGCCGGATATTAGCCATGGGCTGAAAGAATCCCCCATAAGGAGATAGTTTCAACCAATGCCCAGGGTGCACCAGCCCAGGTGCTGCGTTCTCTCCGGATCGAGATCAAGAGAGACTGCAACACCCAGGCCAACGTGGAGGAATCCGGCCCGCACCCCAACCTAACCTAACCTAACCTTTTTTTTTTTTTTTTTTTTTTTTTAAGAGGGGAAATGCTTTCCGCATACCACCGCGCTTGGGCGAACGCGTTGGTTATGTGGGACTCTCCCCCCGCCCCTTCCCCCTAATGGGAAAAGGGCAGGAAGCCTACCCACTAAAACCCCTCTGCTGGTCCTCAACCGCTTTAAGTGTTGGCCGCCGTGGGAGTCAAAGTGAATTCTTCCAAGACGACGGCCAAAGCTGCCCTGGTCATAGAGACCGGGACTCGTCTCGCCAGAGGCTGGGGGTGTCAAGCTCGAATGACATCCCCGACGGCACGTGAGATCGTGCAATGCGGGCTAAAGACGCCCATCTCTGCCCGCGTCTCACACTGAGTATAGGGTCTACTCCTTTCTACTCGTTTTACACGGGGGAGACGTTATGACTCCATCTCCTGTGGAGAACTTCTGCAGGTCTCCTGTGGTGCAGCTCCTTGTGGGGGCACCGACTTGTTCCTCTTTCGAGGAGGCCTGCAGCGTTTTCCGCCCATGATGTGTCCTGCCCGCCTCTTTGCTTGAGCGCAAGCCACGCAGTGCGGTTTGGCCTTGCAGCCGGCAGACATGTGTCCCTCTTCGCCACATCGGTAGCAAATCGTACTACGGTCAACTTGGGATGGGCATGTAGCTCTTACGTGGCCTAGGCCCATGCACTTAAAACAGCGCATGGGTAAGGGATCAAGTAGTTTGATCCGAGCTGATGACCAGCCCACCAAGAGTCTTGCTGCCGCAGCCAGAACCTTTGCAGGTTCCGGCGGGCAATTAATCACTGCGGTGCCAGCACCAAATGGCCCCGCGCGGATGATGCCTACCTTTACGTGTTCGGGCTGGCACCCAGTCGTCGTTGAGACTGCAGCGGCTATGTCATCAGGCCCGACGGATTCGTCTAAGCCAGACGCGCGCAGAGCAACAGTCTTCAGTGGTCGGGCTACCTCCGCTATATCACTGAGGACACTGCGTAATTTAGCCGCCAACTTATCCGCTTTCGAACCACTGTCAGCACCCGACACCTCTATCAATCGGGCTCCGCTAACAGTGTTACGAGCCTTGATGTGTTCTAAGCCTACCTCACTTAGTTTGAATGACTTTATTGCCTTCACCATTACGTCTCTATAGGTCAACCCTTTCTGTGACGCCTCCGGCTTAAGGGTAATTACCACCGCTGTTGTTTGAGGAGTGACTATACGCGGTTTACGCTTCCTCTTCCTCTTCTTTTTCTTGCCCTTCTGCTTCTTTTGGGCTGGAGGCGCAGCCTTCGGAGCTGGGGCGGAGGAAGTAGACGGGCCCTGGCCATCCTTCTTTCCTTTACTCTTTTTCCTCTTAGAGCCTTCCTTGACAACAGTCGAATAGGCCTCGTGCAATGCCTTGGGTGATGATTGTGTGGGCGTGCTCCGTATCGTCTTCGCGTTTTTCGCCTTAGGGTGCATGGGAGGTATAGAGTTCTCACCAGTGCAAGGCTCCGGATGGTACGACGTGTCGGCAGCAGAGAAATCGTCCACACATCCCGATAAACTTCTATCTGCAGCCAGCAAGGGTCGCAAGCGCACCTCCGGGAGCAGTCTGGCCTCTATACCGTCGAACCGGGCGCTGATCATGGTACCCACCTGACACATGATGGTGCGCACCAGTTCTTCGGTTTCAATCCTAGGCGGAGAGGCGGCTCGAGGTGGCGGATCTACCACCACCTTTTGCCTTCTCCTATCTTCCTCCACTTGTATTCGGAGGTCTGCCAGCTCCTTGCGTAGCCCCTCCATCTCCTCCCGCAGCCTTTTATTTTCAGCGTGCATTCGCACCGTCTCGTCTGAGACGCAGCGGACCATCAGGACCTCACACGCGTCCTTAATATTGTCCGCTGCGTCTTTGAGGACACGTACGTATGTCCCTTTCAAGTTTTTCGAGGAAGTTGCCACCTTATGGATGGCGACCACACTCTCCTGTACCAACTTAATCAACGAGTTGGCGCTATCAGCATCGACGCTCGTCTCAGGAAGCTGAGACGAGGGAGCAGATTTGTTCCTCAATTGGCGGGTTGAGGCAATGAGCTCCGACTCTGCTTCGAGCATCATTCTTTCTCGTTCGGCCTCTACCAACGCCATCTTCGCTTTCGCTAAGCCAACATACTCCCCAGTTGTGGGGGGGCGGCCTCGCCCTCTTTTTAAAAGCGGCTTATTTGGCCCAGCGCCAGCACGCCTTTCCTCCTCACCGTCTCCGTTATCCACAATTCGACGTTTTCGCCGTTGTTCTGAACGTCCTTCGAAATTTCGGATACTCGTTTCCGAGTTCCCCTCCTCTTCACTAGTACTGTACGTACTGTCGTCTACCTCTTCATCTGTGTATGTAAAGTTTTTGTTTTTATATTTATCCATTTTAGTCCCACGAGTCGGGTCGTTACTAGTCCACTCCCGGGTGACGCCCATCCCAGGAGTAAGGCTATATACTAGCAGAGGTCGCCTGGTGTCTGCAGGTTTTTACGACTTTGCTGTCGGGTTTTATAGAGTTTTCCATCTCGCGGGCCGGCCAATGAAGGCAAGCCCTCCATTCTAGCAACTTGCAACTACCCCATTACGTCGCTGGATGGGGTTGTTGAAGCAAGACGCCAGAGTACGGGTACTAGAGGAGTCGACGTCCTCCTCTAGTTTTGGGCGGTAAGTGCTCGACGGCAGTGTAAGTGCACGCCGAGCCCGCCCCCTAACCTACCCCCCCCCCTGCCGGATATTAGCCATGGGCTGAAAGAATCCCCCATAAGGAGATAGTTTCAACCAATGCCCAGGGTGCACCAGCCCAGGTGCTGCGTTCTCTCCGGATCGAGATCAAGAGAGACTGCAACACCCAGGCCAACGTGGAGGAATCCGGCCCGCACCCCAACCTAACCTAACCTTTTTTTTTTTTTTTTTTTTTTTATAAGAGGGGAAATGCTTTCCGCATACCACCGCGCTTGGGCGAACGCGGTGGTTATGTGGGACTCTCCCCCCGCCCCTCCCCCCTAATGGGAAAAGGGCAGGAAGCCTACCCACTAAAACCCCTCTGCTGGTCCTCAACCGCTTTAAGTGTTGGCCGCCGTGGGAGTCAAAGTGAATTCTTCCAAGACGACGGCCAAAGCTGCCCTGGTCATAGAGACCGGGACTCGTCTCGCCAGAGGCTGGGGGTGTCAAGCTCGAATGACATCCCCGACGGCACGTGAGATCGTGCAATGCGGGCTAAAGACGCCCATCTCTGCCCGCGTCTCACATTGAGTATAGGCTCTACTCCTTTCCACTCGTTTTACACGGGGGAGACGTTATGACTCCATCTCCTGTGGAGAACTTCTGCAGGTCTCCTGTGGTGCAGCCCCTTGTGGGGGCACCGACTTGTTCCTCTTTCGAGGAGGCCTGCAGCGTTTTCCGCCCATGATGTGTCCTGCCCGCCTTTTTGCTTGAGCGCAAGCCACGCAGTGCGGTTTGGCCTTGCAGCCGGCAGACATGTGTCCCTCTTCGCCACATCGGTAGCAAATCGTACCACGGTCGACTTGGGATGGGCATGTAGCTCTTACGTGGCCTAGGCCCATGCACTTAAAACAGCGCATGGGTAAGGGATCAAGTAGTTTGATCCGAGCTGATGACCAGCCCACCAAGAGTCTTGCTGCCGCAGCCAGAACCTTTGCAGGTTCCGGCGGGCATTTAATCACTGCGGTGCCAGCACCAAATGGCCCCGCGCGGATGATGCCTACCTTTACGTGTTCAGGCTGGCACCCAGTCGTCTTTGAGACTGCAGCGGCTATGTCATCAGGCCCGACGGATTCGTCCAAGCCAGACGCGCGCAGAGCAACAATCTTCAGTGGTCGGGCTACCTCCGCCATATCACTGAGGACACTGCGTAATTTAGCCGCCAACTTATCCGCTTTCGAGCCACTGTCAGCACCCGACACCTCTATCAATCGGGCTCCGCTAACAGTGTTACGAGCCTTGATGTGTTCTAAGCCTACCTCACTTAGTTTGAATGACTTTATTGCCTTCACCATTACGTCTCTATAGGTCAACCCTTTCTGTGACGCCTCCGGCTTAAGGGTAATTACCACCGCTGTTGTTTGAGGAGTGACTATACGCGGTTTACGCTTTCTCTTCCTCTTCTTTTTCTTGCCCTTCTGCTTCTTTTGGGCTGGAGGCGCAGCCTTCGGAGCTGGGGCGGAGGAAGTAGACGGGCCCTGGCCATCCTTCTTTCCTTTACTCTTTTTCCTCTTAGAGCCTTCCTTGACAACAGTCGAATAGGCTTGGTGCAATGCCTTGGGTGATGACTGTGTGGGCGTGCTCCGTATCGTCTTCGCGTTTTTCGCCTTAGGGTGCATGGGAGGTATAGAGTTCTCACCAGTGCAAGGCTCTGGATGGTACGACGTGTCGGCAGCAGAGAAATCGTCCACGCATCCCGATAACCTTCTATCTGCCGCCAGCAAGGGTCGCAAGCGCACCTCCGGGAGCAGTCTGGCCTCTATACCGTCGAACCGGGCGCTGATCATGGTACCCACCTGACACATGATGGTGCGCACCAGTTCTTCGGTTTCAATCCTAGGCGGAGAGGCGGCTCGAGGTGGCGGATCTACCACCAACTTTTGCCTTCTCCTATCTTCCTCCACTTGTGTTCGGAGGTCTGCCAGCTCCTTGCGTAGCCCCTCCATCTCCTCCCGCAGCCTTTTATTTTCAGCGTTCATTCGCACCGTCTCGTCTGAGACGCAGCGGACCATCAGGACCTCACACGCGTCCTTAATATTGTCCGCTGCGTCTTTGAGGACACGTACGTATGTCCCTTTCAAGTTTTTCGAGGAAGTTGCCACCTTATGGATGGCGACCACACTCTCCTGTACCAACTTAATCAACGAGTTGGCGCTATCAGCATCGACGCTCGTCTCAGGAAGCTGAGACGAGGGAGCAGATTTGTTCCTCAATTGGCGGGTTGAGGCAATGAGCTCCGACTCTGCTTCGAGCATCATTCTTTCTCGTTCGGCCTCTACCAACGCCATCTTCGCTTTCGCTAAGCCAACATACTCCCCAGTTGTGGGGGGGCGGCCTCGCCCTCTTTTTAAAAGCGGCTTATTTGGCCCAGCGCCAGCACGCGTTTCCTCCTCACCGTCTCCGGTATCCACAATTCGACGTTTTCGCCGTTGTTCTGAACGTCCTTCGAAATTTCGGACACTCGTTTCCGAGTTCCCCTCCTCTTCACTAGTACTGTACGTACTGTCGTCTACCTCTTCATCTGTGTATGTAAAGTTTTTGTTTTTATATTTATCCATTTTAGTCCCACGAGTCGGGTCGTTACTAGTCCACTCCCGGGTGACGCCCATCCCAGGAGTAAGGCTATATACTAGCAGAGGTCGCCTGGTGTCTGCAGGTTTTTACGACTTTGCTGTCGGGTTTTATAGAGTTTTCCATCTCGCGGGCCGGCCAATGAAGGCAAGCCCTCCGTTCTAGCAACTTGCAACTACCCCATTACGTCGCTGGATGGGGTTGTTGAAGCAAGACGCCAGAGTACGGGTACTAGAGGAGTCGACGTCCTCCTCTAGTTTTGGGCGGTAAGTGCTCGACGGCAGTGTAAGTGCACGCCGAGCCCGCCCCCTAACCTACCCCCCCCCCCTGCCGGATATTAGCCATGGGCTGAAAGAATCCCCCATAAGGAGATAGTTTCAACCAATGCCCAGGGTGCACCAGCCCAGGTGCTGCGTTCTCTCCGGATCGAGATCAAGAGAGACTGCAACACCCAGGCCAACGTGGAGGAATCCGGCCCGCACCCCAACCTAACCTAACCTAACCTAACCTAACCTAACCTAACCTAACCTAACCTAACCTAACCTAACCTAACCTAACCTAACCTAACCTAACCTAACCTTTTTTTTTTTTTTTTTTTTTTTTTTTTTTTTTTTTTTTTTTTTTTTTTTTTTTTTTGACGGAGAGGAAATGTCTTTACGCATCGTCCCCCCCGGCCGGGTAGCCATATGGGGGGGGTATGACGGACTCTCGACCACCCCAGTCTCCTGCGAGAGCTGAGGTGGAAGCATACCGTCTAAAACCTCTCCGGTGTTAACCTCCAAGGGCTGTTAGGGGGGGCACCGTGGGCTGATGACTATTCACCACTGGGTGCCCCCCAGCCGCCCCAGCCTATCGCTGGGGTACCTGCGCCAAAGGAGGGAGGGTTCGGTTAACACCCCGAACCCTCCCCCAGACGTGAAGGACCATAGTGTGGGACCCTATCCCCACGGTCCTACTGGGGGTTCAGGCGGGCGGCAAACTGCCTCCGCCTTCGCCCCACACGTCTACGCCGGAGCGGGTGCGCATCCACGGCCTCCTCGCGCTCCCGCTCCGCCGCCTCCTTCTGCGAGATAACGCTCTCGCAGAAGGAGACGACCGCCAACCACGATCTCTCACTGCTCAGCATGGCCGACACCACGCTGTGCAGTGAGAGATCGGAGAGCCCTGTGTCCGCAACCAGAGATCGGCGCTCCGGATCCCACTTCGAGCACACCTCTAGGGTGTGCTGGGCCGTGTCGTCCGGATCGCCGCACTCATGGCAAACCGGACTGGGCTCTCTCCTTATCTTGTGCAGGTAATGACCGAAGCATCCATGCCCGGTCATCACCTGCACAAGACGGTACGTGACGGTACCGTACCTCCGACTCAACCAGTGTTCTAGCGACGGGAGGAGTGCCCCTATGGTGCGGAGTCCATAGGGGGAGTCCTCCAGGTCACTTTTCCACCGGTCTCTCAGGCGCCGCTCCGTCATTCGACGGGCCCCCTCCATCGTCTCGGAGTCCGGGCGTTCTCCTCGCGCCCGGAACCCCACCCTCCTCCGGTATGTCTCGGCCTGCACCTGAGCATCGAGCTCCCACGGCGGGGTGCAGGCCAAGACACACGCGGCCGCATGTGCCACCGTCATGTAGGCCCTCACTATTCGGAGGGCCAACCTAACCTAACCTAACCTAACCTAACCTAACCTAACCTAACCTAACCTAACCTAACCTAACCTTTTTTTTTTTTTTTTTTTTTTTTGACAGGGTGGAAAATGCTTTATGCATTCCCCTCACCATGGGAGTGGCGAGGGGATATGTGGGACTCACCCCGTCACCCCCCCTCCGAATGAGAGGGGGCATCGGAGCGCAACCCACTAAAAACCACCCTGGCGTACCCCCCTGCCGGATTGGCAAGACGCCGTGGAACCCGCCAAAGCTTTCTCCACGACGTCTACCGGCCGCCCCAGCCATTTGCCGGGGCTTCCCGCGTCGAGGGAGAGAGAGGCCGAGTACGCGTGGCCCCTCTCCCAGACCGCCCAGTGGCTAGCCTACGGCGGGCGAGGGACTCCCATCCCCCACCCGCAGCCACTAAGGGTTGAGGCGAGCGGCAAAACGCCGCCGCCTCACCCCCCGCCGTCTACGCCGGAGCGGATGCGCGCGAGGAGACTCCTCGCGCTCACGCTCCGAGGCCTCCTTCTGCGAGATGACACACTCGCAGAAGGAGGCCACAGCCCTCCAGGACCCGTCGCCGCACAGCATTGCAGACACAACGCTGTGCAGGGAGAGGTCCTGTCGCCCTATGGCTAGTGCCATAGTGCGGCGCTCCGCACTCCACCGGCTGCACACCTCAAGTGTGTGCTGAGCCGTGTCGTCCGGATCGCCGCACTCATGGCACTGCGGACCGGGCTCCCTCCCAATGTTGTGCAGGTAATGACCGAAGCATCCGTGTCCGGTCAATACCTGCACAAGCCGGTATGATGTAGCACCGACTGCCCTCCCCAACCAGGTGTCAAGCGATGGGAGGATCGCCCCTATGGTCCGGGTTCCATAGGGGGCGTCCTCCAGGTTCGCCTTCCACCTGTCCCGCAGTCGGCGCTCCATCATCCGGCGCGTCTCCTCAACCTCCTCAGGGTCCGGGCGTTCTCCCCTCGCCCGGGCCCTGGACCTAACTGCATAGGTCTCTGCCTGCACCTCTGCGTCCAACTCCCAGGGCGGGGTGCAGGCGAGGAGGCAGGCCGCGGCGTGGGCCACCGTCATGTAGGCCCTCACAATTCGGAGGGCCACCACCCGCTGAGGCCTCTGTAGCAGGGCCCTGTTCCGGGCGGACAGCTTGTCCGCCCAGATGGGGGCCCCGTACAGAGCCATGCTCCTTGTAACGCCGGCATATAGCCGGCGGCACAAGGAGCCCGGCCCACCCACGTTCGGCAGAAGCCGACCCAGCGCCGACGCGGCGCCCACAATTCGGGGAGC
This sequence comes from Acleris literana, assembly GCA_946894065.1. Lineage (NCBI taxonomy): Eukaryota > Metazoa > Arthropoda > Insecta > Lepidoptera > Tortricidae > Acleris > Acleris literana. The sequence continues at coordinate 26,582,297 of OX335671.1, read as the reverse complement.
TAACTGTGAAAAGTGCTCCCCGAAATTCCAGCGTCGGTCCAGGACAAGCCCCAGATATTTTATATGGGGCTTGATCGGGACCGACTCCCCCCCCAAGGTGAGCGCCGCGCCCGCTGGCAGCCTCCACCCCCGCCCCCCGAAGACTATCGCCTCAGTCTTCGGGAGGGCCACCCTCAGGCCGAGCCGACCAATCCGGTAAATGGTCAGCTCGGCCGCCGCTTCCGCCCGGCACAGCGCCTCCCTCATGTCGGTCCCACGCACGGCCACCATGGTGTCATCTGCATAGCAGATGGTGGCCGTCCGTGGGAGCAACTCCCCCCTGATGGCCCAATCGTACCCCAGGTTCCATAAAAGCGGACCGAGCACGGAACCTTGGGGTACGCCACAGGCCATCTCCGTCGACCCCCGTCGACCGTCCCTCTGCTCATAGAGCACTACCCGCTCGGTGAGGTAGTGCTCTATGATCCGCCGCAGGTAGGGAGGCACTTGATGGTAAATTAGTGCCTCCCTTATCACCCCATAGGGGAGGGTGCCAAACGCGTTGGCGATGTCCAACGACACCGCCACCACACCCTCCCCTCTGCTCGACGCGTACTCACAGAAGTCCCTAAGGGACTTCAGCGCGTCGAGCGTAGACCGCCCTTCCCTAAACCCGAACTGTCTGTCTGAGACGTTCGGGCCGGCGGTCTCCAAGTGCTGCTGGATCCTGTAGGCCAGGATCCTCTCCATCATCTTCCCGGCCTCATCCAGCAGCACTATGGGGCGATAGGCAGAAGGACTGTCGGGGGGTCGACCCTCTTTTCGGAGGAGGCAGAGCCTCCCCTCCTTCCACACCCTCGGGAACCGTCCCTCCCTCAGGCAGTCGTCCATCAACTGCCTGAGTCGGTCCCCGAGGTGTTTAAGGGCGATGGGGAGCACCTTACCCGGTACTCCGTCGGGCCCCGGGGCTTTCTTGCAGCCCCGGAGCCGGTCCACCGCCCTGTCGAACTCGTCATCGCTTACCGGCGCGATGGCGAGTTCGAGTGGGTCCTCCAAGTCCCCCGGTGGCTCGGTCATCACCGGGGGAGTTATCGAGGGAGCTGCCGGAAACAGTCCCTCGATGACCCTCCTCAGGAGGGGGGGCTCCAAGGAGTCCATGGGGGGGGCGGTGCGCATTTTGTTGCGCACCACCCTGTACGGCCTCCCCCACGGATCCCCGTCCAGCGTGGCCAAGAATGACTCGTGTGCGTCATCCTTGGCCTTCGCTATGGACAGGACGAGGGCCCCCTTAGCTTCTTTGAGGGCCTCGTAGAGCCCCTCCTCCTCCTCGGCGGTGTGCCGCCTGCGCCTACAGTGTTGGTAGGCGCGGCGGGCACTGTTACTGGTGGTCCGCAGGGCCGCAATATCTGCGGACCACCAGTATACCTTCCTCCGGGCAAAAAGGCGCCTCGCCCGGGGCATGGCGGCTCCGCAGACGGCCTGTAACGCCAAGCGGAACCGGCTGGCCCTCTCCTCCAGACCCAAGGCGGCGGGTGGGGCAGCACACCATGCCTCCACCATCGCCGCCTCGTCCGCCTTGGCCCTGTCCAGAAGGGACAGGGACCACTTGGGGAACTCCTCCGCCCCCCCTCTACGCCCCCCCCCTGGGATGGGTGGCGGCTGGCCCCCTCTTGTGGAGACCCTCAATCTGATGTACAGATGGTCAGAGAGGGTCTCCACGTCCTCCAGGACACGCCAATCCGTTAGGCGTGCGGCAATGGCAGGGGTCGCGAACGTTACGTCCACGATGGACCCCCCCTGCCGCCGCACGCAAGTGTTGGCGCTGCCCTGGTTTAGGACCACTAGGCCCGTTGCCGCCACCCAATCCCTCAGCACACCCCCGCGCGCGTCCGTTATGGGGGAACCCCACGCCGCGCTTTTGGCGTTGAGGTCCCCCAGGACTATTATTTGGCGCGGGGCCGCCCTCCGCACGACCCCCCCCAGGACCCCCAGGAAGACCTCGAAGGCGGCCAGCGGCCTATTGGGGGAGAAGTACACCGCAACAAGTACGGTGTCACTCCCCCATTTGGCCGCCACAAACCCTGGGCCGCCCTCTAACCTGATAAGGGGGGGACCGTTGCCGACCGCCGGCACAACCACGGCAACCCACTCGTCCGTCGACCCTACCCAATTGGGTAGGGGAGGGACGAAGTAGGGCTCCGCCACCACCGCAACGTCAATCGACCACTCCGCCATAGCTTGCATGAGCAAGTCTTGTGCTCTGGCGGAGTGATTGACGTTGACCTGCAGGAGCTCTAAATGGTGTGCTGGCATTTAGAGCTCCATGCGGGTCACTTCGATGGCCCGGCCGGCGGCTGCTTCCGCGGGGGCGTCTGTACTCGGAACGGGGGGGCGGGGCCGCTGCGGCCTCGTCTCCCTTCCCTTCGTTACTGGGGGGAAACAATTCTTCCCCCCCAGCATGTGCTTGGCCGGGAGTTTGGCCTGGTGGCACACGGCACACCGCGCCTTCTCCCAGCACTCCCCCATTTTGTGCCCCTCCTTGCTGCACCGGAAGCAATAATTGCTCCGGTCTATTTTGGAGGGGCACAGCTCCCTCGAGTGGCCGACACCGTAGCACTTGAAGCACCTCATCGGTGTCGGCCCCACTGTCGTGACCCTGGCGGAGGCCCAGCCCACCAGGATCCTACCAGCCTTTTGAAGGACCACCGCAGCCAGCACTGGGCACTGGACCAAAACTGACCCAGTGCCATCGTAAAGGGCGCGGACGGCCCCCACCTTCACCTGCGCCGGCAGGCACGCTCCCGCCGCGGCGACGGCCTGGGCCACCGACTCCTTTGTGGCCGACTCGTCCAGGCCGGCGATTTGGATGCCGGCCATTTTGACGGGGCGGCTCACGTCGGCGTCATCGCCGACTATCCCCTGCAGCTTGGCTGCCAGGGTGTCGGCGATTTCGTGGCCCTTCTCCCCTGGGACCTCGATGACTCGGGACCCCGTCATCGAGGTCCTGACCCTCACGCTCTGCAGGCCTACCTCCGTGAGGCTAAGGCCGTTGATGGCCTTAGCCATGGTGGCCTGCAGAGTGGTGGTGGCCCCCGGCTTGAGGGAGATCACCACTGCTGCCGTCTTGGGGACGGACAGCTTCGCGGGTCTGGGCCCGTGCGCCGCCTTCCCGGCCTTCTTGCTAGGGGGAGGGGGGGGGGCCTTGGCTTTCCCCTTCCCCTTCTTCTTCACCACCTGCGACCACGACATCTGCGTGGGCGGAGGTGGCATTTGGCCCGAGGGGCCGGGTCCTCCCTCCGAGGGCCGAACGGCTCTCGGGGCCGGGGCAGCCTTGGCGGCCTTGGCGGACTTCTTAGCGACCTGAACAGGGGCAGGGGGTGGAGCCGCCACTTTCTTGGCCGTCTTGGCCTTCGGCTGCCCATCGCCTATTCGGGCCCTGGGTCTCGGCTCGAGAGCTTCAACCGGGGCCGGAGGCGGCGGGGCAGGCCCTGCGACCTTCCGCGGGGGGGGGGCTGACACGGCAGGCTTAACAGCCCGCCTGTCATGCGCCAACGGAGGGCGGAGGATTGGCTCCGGCGGGAGGCGCCTGTTTACCTCCTCCACCCTATCATTAATCATCCTCCCAAGGCTGAGGAATAAGTCCCGCTTCATAGTTTCTATTGCCTCGGTCAGTTCGGCCGTGCCGAACTGTAGGGCAGCAGAAACGGGAGCCGGAGCAGCCGGGATCTCCCGCTCACTGAAGGCGGTGCGGAGCGCCTTCAGTTCCGCCGAGTTTAGAGCGAGTTGCTCCCGCATCCTCTTGTTGTCCGCTTTCAGGATGCGGATCTCCTCGCTCTCGGACCTGGTCAGCTCGACCTCATCCATCATACCTAGTATGGTGCGGCAGGCCCGGTTCATCCGCCCCCACACCTCCCCCTTAAGGTTTCCCGATAACCTGGCCGCCTCTAGTATGTCCCGCGCCGCCATACGAGTAGCGTCTATCGGGTCAGCCTCCCGCTGACCCTCTAGGCCATCCATAGGCTCGGGGGAGCGCGAAGCCGACCTAGAGCGCGACACTGAGCGGGAACACGAACCCGAGCGAGAACGCTGGAGACCCTCGGCCTCAGTGGCTTTCCCCTTTTTCGCCCCCCCCTTGCCCCCTCTGGGGCGAAGTTCGGGGAAATCCCTCCGATATTTGGCCGCCGGATCAGAGTCCACGACAGCCTCCTCCTCAAAGTGAGGCTCCAGCTGGTACAGCTTGGCCCTCAACCTGGCCGCCGCTAAACCAGCGTACGCCCCCTTGGGCTTCCCCCTGATGGCCGTATTGACCTTCGGTCCCTGAGGGGGCCTGGGGTCATCCTCCCGGTCCTCGTGAGCCCTCTTGGATGACTGAGGCACGAAATCATCCATTTCGATCCACCTCAGATCATCGACCTCCGAATCGGAGTTGGGATCAGCGATAATCCCCCCCCCCTTCGGTGGAACCCTCCGTTTATCTGTAGGCGAGGCCATGCTGGCCCCCCCTACCTAGCCACAAACTTTGGCCTAAATCCGACCACTAAGACCGGAGTTAGGACCAAACCTATCTAAAAATGGTCAAGTGCGAGTCGGTTTGCTATTTTCCCATACAAACTTGGGTTGAGCGCCTGAAATAGAAAAAATAGCAAAGTGAGGAAAAGTTTGTCCCCACTTTTGACCCACTTGCCGACGTCGCAGGAGGTTGGTTTAAAAACCAAAAGGTAGTGCAGGCTTGCGCCTCGCTACGTAAAACCTAAAAACCTATTAAAGGTAAAAAGGTTCAAAGATATTGATTTTACCAACTCAAGTGAAAACCTTAAGTTGGTAAATCAAAAATCTCTGCACACCTTACAAGATAAAAAAATTAATAACCTTTGACCGGGAGGTCAAAAAGGTTAAAACCCAAAACAAAAAATTTAAAAAAATAAATTTCCTACCCTCCCCTTAGGTAAAAATATTTTTACAGGGACTACCAACAAGTAAAAATTACACCCAAACACAAAAAAGTCCGAGACTTTCTCCGAAAACTTCGAGCGAAAACTTGAAGTTTTCAAAAATGAAAATCCCGAGACTCAGAAATAAAAACAAAACAAACACAACGCAGTAATTAGCGGGACCGTTGCCAGTACCTCCACCCAAAAACTGGGCAAGGTTGGATAAAGGCAACACCGACAAAATTACGACGAAAAAAGGTAAACAAAGACTTAATTTAACAAAAAATTAAACCTAATATTTACAATATGGCAAGGCCAATAATTCAGGAACTTTCGTTCCGAAAATTACTGGACCTAAACCGACAACACAAACAGAATCTCCGCTATCTCCTAGCCCTGAAAAGGGCTCAAAAAGATAACAGGAAGACAAACGACAAAATATACAAAAACGTACAATTCCAAACAAAAAATTACCAACCGCAAAACCAAATCAATCAAATATAACGCCAAGTCGTGTGTGAGAGAAGAATCAAAAGCAATAGTCCGTAAGCAAAAAAATGTAGTCTTTGGAAACCGAATATCACATAAATCCTTCTACTAGCACCCGAGATACAACCTCAACCTAACCTAACCTAACCTAACCTAACCTAACCTAACCTAACCTAACCTAACCTAACCTAACCTAACCTAACCTAACCTAACCTAACCTAACCTAACCTAACCTAACCTAACCTAACCTAACCTAACCTAACCTAACCTAACCTAACCTAACCTAACCTAACCTAACCTTTTTTTTTTTTTTTTTTTTTTTTTTTTTTTTGCAAGGTGAAAAATGCTTTACGCATTTCCCCCGCCATGGGAGTGACGGGGGGGTATGTGGGACTCACATCCCCTCCCCTTCTCCGAGCGAGAAGGAGTAGGGGAGTGTTACCCACTAAAAAACACCTTGGCGTACCCTCAAACCGGTTTGGTTGGACGCCGTGGAACCCGCGATTGGCATTCCCCACGACGTCGTCCGGCTGCCCCAGCCATTGCCGGGGCTCCCCGCGCCAAAGGGGAGAAGGGCCGAGCACGCGTGGCCCCCCTCCCAGACCGCTGAGTGACTTGCCTACAGCAGGCAGGGGACTCCCATCCCCCACCTGCAGCCACTAAGGGTTGAGGCGCGCGGCAAAACGCCGCCGCCTCAACCCCTGCCGTCTGCGCCGGAGCGGATGCGCGAGAGGAGACTCCTCGCGCTCCCGCTCCGCGGCCTCCTTCTGCGAGATAACCGTCTCGCAAAAAGAGGCCACAGCCTCCCAAGACCTCTCGCTGCAGAGCATTGCCGAGACAATGCTGTAGAGCGAGAGGTCCTCCCGCTGTATAGCGAGTGCCATGGCGCCGCGCTCCGAACTCCAACGGCTGCACACCTCAAAGGTGTGCCGAGCCGTGTCGTCCGGATCGCCGCACTCATGGCACTGCGGGGTAGGCTCCCTCCCAATTTTGTGCAGGTAATGACCGAAACACCCATGTCCGGTCATTACCTGCACAAGCCGGAACGACGTAGCGCCGACTGCCCTCTCTAACCACAGGTCAACCGACGGGAGGATCGCCCCTATAGTACGAGTACCATAGGGGGAGTCCTCCAGGTCGGCCTTCCATCGTTCCCGCAGTCGACGCTCCGTCATTCGGCGCGTCTCCTCTACCTCCTCAGGGTCCGGGCGTTCACCCCTCGCCCGGGCCCTAGACCTAACCCTATAGGTCTCCGCCTGCACCTCTGCATCCAATTCCCAGGGCGGGGTGCAGGCGAGGAGGCAGGCCGCTGCGTGGGCCACGGTTACGTAGGCCCTCACCATCCGGAGGGCCACAACCCTCTGGGGCCTCCGCAGCAGGGCTCTGTTCCGGGCGGACAGCTTGTCCGCCCAGATTGGGGCCCCGTAGAGGGCCATGCTCCTTGTCACGCCGGCGTATAAACGCCGGCATAAGGAGCCTGGCCCACCCACATTGGGCAATAGCCGCCCCAGTGCCGAGGCGGCACCCACTATTCGGGGAGCAAGTTTGGAGAAATGCTCCCCGAAATCCCATTTGCGGTCCAATATTAGCCCCAGATATTTTATATGGGGCTTAATTATGACCGCCTCCCCCCCCAGGGTGAGCGCCGCGCCCGCCGGCAGCCTCCACCCTCGCCCCCCGAAGACTATGCCCTCAGTCTTCGGGAGGGCCACCTTTAATCCGAGCCGCTCAATGCGATGAATCGCCAGCTCGGCCGCCACCTCCGCCCTCCTTGAGGTCTCCCTCAGGTTGCTTCCGCGCGCAGCCACCATCGTGTCGTCCGCATAACAGATTGTGACTGTGCGCGGAAGCAATTCCCCCCTGATGGCCCAGTCGTACCCCAGGTTCCAAAGAAGTGGACCGAGAACGGAACCCTGGGGCACGCCGCAGGCCATCCTCCTTTCCCCCCGTCGACCCTCCTTGCCCTCATAGAGCACTACCCTCTCGGTAAGGTAGTGCTCTATGACCCGCCGCAGGTAGTGAGGCACTTCGTGATACCGAAGTGCCTCACTTATCACCTCATAGGGGAGGGTGCCGAAGGCATTGGCGATGTCTAAAGACACCGCCACGACACCCTCTCCCCTGCCCGACGCGTCTTCACAGAAGTCCCTTAAGGACTTCAGCGCGTCGAGCGTAGACCGCCCCTCCCGGAACCCGAACTGTCTCTCCGAGACGTTCGGGCCGGCGGTCTCCAGGTGCTGCAGGATCCGGGAGGCCAGGATACGTTCAAACATTTTCCCGGCCTCATCCAGCAGCACGATGGGGCGGTAGGCGGACGGGCAGTCGGGGGGTCGACCCTCTTTACGGAGGAGGCATACCCTCCCCTCCTTCCATATCCTCGGGAACCTTCCCTCCCTCAGGCAGTCATCCATGATCTGCCTGAGGCGGTTCCCGAGATGTTTTAGACTGATGAAGAGGACGCGACCGGGGACTCCATCGGGGCCCGGGGCTTTTTTACAGCCCCGGAGTCGGTCCTCTACCCTCTCGAACTCGTCATCGCTAATTGGCGCAATGACGAGTTCGGTATCCGGCTCCTCCACGGGCTCAGCCATCGATGGAGGGGTGATCGCAGGGGCTGGAGGGAACAGCCCCTCGATGACCCTCTGCAGTAAGGCGGGTTCAAGGGAGTCCATGGGGGGGGCAGTGCGCATCTTGTTGCGCACTACCCTGTAGGGCCGCCCCCATGGGTCCTTATCCAGGGTGGCCAAGAACGAGGCTTGTCCCTCATCCTTGGCCTTGGCGATCGCCACCTGGAGGGCCTTCTTTGCCACCTTGAGGGCCTGGTGGAGACCCTCTTCCTCTTGGGGGGTGTGCCGCCTACGCCTACAGTGCTGGTAGGCGTGGCGGGCACTATTGCTGGTGATCCGCAGGGCCGCAATCTCTGCGGACCACCAGTACACCCTCTTCCGAGAAGTCAGGCGTTTCGCCCGGGGCATAGCCGCATCGCACACCGCCTGCAGTGCGATGCGGAACCGGACAGCCCTTTCCTCGACTCCGAGGGCGGCGGGTGGGGCAGCACACCAAGCCTCCACCATCGCCGCCTCGTCCGCCTTGGCCCTGTCCAAAAGGGACAGGGACCATTTTGGGAACCCTCCTCCCCTGCTCCCGTTTGCCCTCCCCCCGGGGATGGGCAGTGACTGCACCCCTCCTGTGGAGACCCTCATCCTAATATATAGGTGATCGGAGAGGGTCTCCACGTCCTCCAGGACGCGCCAGTCTTCCACGCGCGCGGCAATGGCAGTGGTCGCGAACGTCACGTCCACGACCGAACCCCCCTGCCGCCGCACGCATGTATTTGCGCCGCCCTGATTCAGAACCTCGAGTCCTGTTGCCACCACCCAATCCCTGAGGACCGCCCCTCGCGGGTCCGTGATGGGGGAACCCCATGCCGAGCTCTTGGCATTGAGGTCCCCCAGGACCATCACTTGTCTCGGAGCAGCCCTCCTGACCACCCCCCCCAGGACTCCCAGGAATTGTTCAAAAGCACGTAGCGGCCTATTGGGGGAGAAGTACACCGCCAATAGTACGGTGTCATTCCCCCACTTGGCCGCCACAAATCCTGGGCCGCCCTCAATCTTCGACAAGGCGGGGAAGTCCCCAACCACCGGCACTACGATAGCCACCATTTCATCCGACGCCCCTACCCAATTAGGTAGAGGGGGGACGAAATAGGGCTCCGCAACAACCGCCACGCCAATCGCCCACTCCGCCATAGTCTGCATGAGCAGATCTTGAGCTCTGGCGGAGTGGTTGGCGTTTATCTGCAGGACCTCTAAATGCCGGTGTGCTGGCATTTAGTGGTCCATGCGGTTGTCCTCTGCTAGCCGGCCAGCGGCTACCTCTGTGTGGGAAGGGGGAGGCTGAGGACGACGGGGGGGTCGCGTCCTTAGGTCCCTACCTCTAGTTTCCGGGGGGAAACAACTATCTCCCCCCATAGAGTGGTCAGCTGGAAGTTTTGCATGGGCGCACACCACGCACCATGCCTTTTCTTCCCAGCATTCTCTTGCTATGTGCCCCTCCCTGCTGCACCGGTAGCAGGATTTTGACCGGTCAACGCTGGAGGGGCATGTCTCTCGTGTGTGACCAACACCCATGCATCTGTAGCACCGCATAGGTGCTGGTCCGATCCTATTGATCTTGGCGGACGCCCAACCCACCTTGATCCGCCCTATCGCCAGGAGGGCTTTGGCCACCCGCACTGGGCACTGGATCAAAACAGATCCAGTTCCGTCGTACAGGGGGCGAATGCCCCCTACCTTTATTTGGGCCTGGTCACAGGCTCCTGCATTGGCAACGGCCAGCGCCACGGACTCCTTTGTCGCCGACTCATCTAGGCCGGCGATTTGGAGTCCGGTCTTTTTTGTTACGCGGCTCACGTCGGCCACGTCACCTACAATCTGCTGCAGTTTAGCAGCAAGATTATCAGCCGCATTCTCCTGGTCCTCTCCGGGGACTTCGATTACACGGGCCCCCGTCATAGAGGACCTGACCTTTACATGCTGCAGGCCCACTTCCTCCAAGCTCAGGGCGTTGATCGCCCTGGCCATAGTGGCCTGTAGCGTGGTGGTGTTGGTGGCATCCTTTTTTAATGAAACCACCACCGCCGCCGTCCTTGGAACGGCCAGCGCCCTCACCTTAGGCGCTGCCGTCTTTTTCTTGGGTGGCGCTTTGGGCGCTCTTGTCGAGGGGGCAGGCTTGGCCTTCGCCGTGCCCTTCCCCTTCCCTTTCCCCTTCTTTACCACATCCACCCAGGATTCCTTAGGTGGACGTGGCGTTTGGGTCGAGGGGCATGATCCTCCTTCCGACGACCGAGCAACTCTCGGGGCGGCTCGCGGGGCCGGGACTGGAGCTTGGCGGGCGGGGGCAACTGCCTTTTTGGCAGTCTTGGCCTTTTGCGGCCTCCCGTCCCCCAGTCTTGCTACTGCCTCAGGCTGAGTAGTCCTCACCTTAGGTGGGGCAGGCGAAGCAGTCCTCATCCTAGGTGGGGCAGGTGAGACCGTCCTCACTTTGGGAAGGGCTGGCACAGCCGATCCCACCACCCTCCTATCAGCCGCCAACGGGGGGCGGAAAATCGGCTCAGGCGGCAGGCGCCTGTTCACCTCCTCAAGGCGGGCATTGATCATGCCCCCCAAGGAGACGAACAGTTCCTTCTTTAGTTCTCCGATCGCCTCCGCCAGGTCCGCAGCAGAAAACTGCAAGGACGCTTTGGGTGGCGGGGCCGGAGACGCCGGAATCTCCCGCTCCGAGAACGCAGTCCGGAGCGCCTTCAGTTCCGCCAAGCAGTGAGTGAGTTGCTCCCGCATCCTCTTATTGTCCGCTTTAAGGATGCGGATCTCCTCACTTTCCGACTTGGCGGCCTCGACGTCGTCCATCGAGTCTAAAATCGTGTGGCAGGCACGATTCATCGCGCCCCACACATCTCCCTTCAAATTACCGGATCTTCGGGCCCCCTCTAAAATCTCCCTCGCTGCCTGTCGGGTTGCCTCGATTGGATCTGAAAACCGCAGAAATTCTATCGGGCTTTCCCGGCGCGAGGGGGAGGTTGGTGATCGCGAACGCGAGCGCACCTTTCCTCCCTTTTTCCCTCCATTCGTTCCCTTAACCTCCTTCCCCCCCTTGGGGCGGAGCTCAGGAAAGTCCTTTCGGTATGCGGCGGCAGCGTCCGCTTCTTCCTCGAACTGATAAATGTCCGACTCTTGTAGCTTGGCCCTTGCTGCAGCCAACCCCGCATATGCCCCCTTGGGCTTTCCTCTACGGGCGGAGTTGATCTTTGGCCCGTACACGTGCCTTAGATCACCCTCCTCATCATCCTCATGACCCCTCTTAGAGGCATGAGGGACCCTCTCATAAACATCTAACGAGTCCTCCGACTCACACCCAGAGGTGAGGATTTCTCCCCCTTCCTCCAGTGGATCCCCCCCTTTCTCAGTGTCAGAAGCCATACTGACCCCTTCCACCTAATTCCCAAATTTGGTCTAAATCCGACTACTACGATCAAAACTAAGACCTAACCTAACCTTGAAATGGTCAAGTGCGAGTCGGATTTAGACTTTCCCATATAAAACCCGATTTAGCGCCTGAAATTTTCCTCTGAGCAATCAGAGAAAAAGTTTGCCGCTTTTTTCGGGCCACTTCCCGAGGTCGTAGCGACCTAGAAAAATGACCAAAAAATAGAAGATTTTTTGGTCTATTTTCTAATACGTCTTGTATTCACCAAAGATGAATAGGTTAAAAGAAATTAACAAAAAACTAAAAAGGTAAAATTTTGAAAAAAGTGAAGTCCAAGAAATTGATCCCTCTCCTCACTAGTAGGTCAATAACTCTTGACTCAAAAATCACAGAGTCTTGGATCTTTCACGAAGATTTAGAAAACAAAATTTACTACACCTACAAAAAGTTTCAAAAAGATACAAGAAGCGCAACTTTTTTAAAACTACCCCCAAACTGAAGGGACTAGAAAAATCCTTCCGAAAATTTTGAGCAAAAACTCACAATTTCCGAAATTTTATAATTCTAGTCTCCTTAAACCGAAATAAACGGGACCGACTCTATAGTTTGCGGAACCGTTGCCGCTATACCCGCCCAAAAAATGGGCAATTAAGGATGTTGGCAACCCCGACAAAACTATTTTTGAAAAATGTAAACAAACCCAAAATTTATAAAAAATTAAGGGCAAAAATTTACAATTTTCAAAAACCTAAAAAACCAAAACAAAAAATTCGACAATCTTGCCACCCTTTCCACGCGAAAGTCGACTATTGCCGCTACCTCCCAGCCCTAAAAAGGGCTCGGTACGACAACGGCAACAATTTTATTTCTGCGTTAGAAAAAGGTAAACAAACCGACGAAAACCAACCAAGTGCAAAAACCAAAAAACCGAATAACAAAGCCAAATCAACGTGTAATGCAGGATCAAAAACCGAAAACGAATGCCAAAAAAATGTAGTATTATGGTTCCGAAAATCGCAATAATCCGTGCAAGCACCTCCAAAATAGACCTCAACCTAACCTAACCTAACCTAACCTAACCTAACCTAACCTAACCTAACCTAACCTAACCTAACCTAACCTAACCTAACCTAACCTAACCTAACCTAACCTAACCTAACCTAACCTAACCTAACCTAACCTAACCTAACCTAACCTAACCTAACCTAACCTAACCTAACCTAACCTAACCTAACCTAACCTAACCTAACCTAACCTAACCTAACCTAACCTAACCTAACCTAACCTAACCTAACCTTTTTTTTTTTTTTTTTTTTTTTTTTTTTTTTTTTTTTTAAGAGGGGAAATGCTTTCCGCATACCACCGCGCTTGGGCGAACGCGTTGGTTATGTGGGACTCTCCCCCCGCCCCTTCCCACTAATGGGAAAAGGGCAGGAAGCCTACCCACTAAAACCCCTCTGCTGGTCCTCAACCGCTTTAAGTGTTGGCCGCCGTGGGAGTCAAAGTGAATTCTTCCAAGACGACGGCCAAAGCTGCCCTGGTCATAGAGACCGGGACTCGTCTCGCCAGAGGCTGGGGGTGTCAAGCTCGAATGACATCCCCGACGGCACGTGAGATCGTGCAATGCGGGCTAAAGACGCCCATCTCTGCCCGCGTCTCACACTGAGTATAGGCTCTACTCCTTTCCACTCGTTTTACACGGGGGAGACGTTATGACTCCATCTCCTGTGGAGAACTTCTGCAGGTCTCCTGTGGTGCAGCTCCTTGTGGGGGCACCGACTTGTTCCTCTTTCGAGGAGGCCTGCAGCGTTTTCCGCCCATGATGTGTCCTGCCCGCCTCTTTGCTTGAGCGCAAGCCACGCAGTGCGGTTTGGCCTTGCAGCCGGCAGACATGTGTCCCTCTTCGCCACATCGGTAGCAAATCGTACTACGGTCGACTTGGGATGGGCATGTAGCTCTTACGTGGCCTAGGCCCATGCACTTAAAACAGCGCATGGGTAAGGGATCAAGTAGTTTGATCCGAGCTGATGACCAGCCCACCAAGAGTCTTGCTGCCGCAGCCAGAACCTTTGCAGGTTCCGGCGGGCAATTAATCACTGCGGTGCCAGCACCAAATGGCCCCGCGCGGATGATGCCTACCTTTACGTGTTCGGGCTGGCACCCAGTCGTCGTTGAGACTGCAGCGGCTATGTCATCAGGCCCGACGGATTCGTCTAAGCCAGACGCGCGCAGAGCAACAGTCTTCAGTGGTCGGGCTACCTCCGCTATATCACTGAGGACACTGCGTAATTTAGCCGCCAACTTATCCGCTTTCGAACCACTGTCAGCACCCGACACCTCTATCAATCGGGCTCCGCTAACAGTGTTACGAGCCTTGATGTGTTCTAAGCCTACCTCACTTAGTTTGAATGACTTTATTGCCTTCACCATTACGTCTCTATAACCTAACCTAACCTAACCTAACCTAACCTAACCTAACCTAACCTAACCTAACCTAACCTAACCTAACCTAACCTAACCTAACCTAACCTAACCTAACCTAACCTTTTTTTTTTTTTTTTTTTTTTTTTTTTTTAAGAGGGGAAATGCTTTCCGCATACCACCGCGCTTGGGCGAACGCGGTGGTTATGTGGGACTCTCCCCCCGCCCCTCCCCCCTAATGGGAAAAGGGCAGGAAGCCTACCCACTAAAACCCCTCTGCTGGTCCTCAACCGCTTTAAGTGTTGGCCGCCGTGGGAGTCAAAGTGAATTCTTCCAAGACGACGGCCAAAGCTGCCCTGGTCATAGAGACCGGGACTCGTCTCGCCAGAGGCTGGGGGTGTCAAGCTCGAATGACATCCCCGACGGCACGTGAGATCGTGCAATGCGGGCTAAAGACGCCCATCTCTGCCCGCGTCTCACACTGAGTATAAGCTCTACTCCTTTCCACTCGTTTTACACGGGGGAGACGTTATGACTCCATCTCCTGTGGAGAACTTCTGCAGGTCTCCTGTGGTGCAGCCCCTTGTGGGGGCACCGACTTGTTCCTCTTTCGAGGAGGCCTGCAGCGTTTTCCGCCCATGATGTGTCCTGCCCGCCTTTTTGCTTGAGCGCAAGCCACGCAGTGCGGTTTGGCCTTGCAGCCGGCAGACATGTGTCCCTCTTCGCCACATCGGTAGCAAATCGTACCACGGTCGACTTGGGATGGGCATGTAGCTCTTACGTGGCCTAGGCCCATGCACTTAAAACAGCGCATGGGTAAGGGATCAAGTAGTTTGATCCGAGCTGATGACCAGCCCACCAAGAGTCTTGCTGCCGCAGCCAGAACCTTTGCAGGTTCCGGCGGGCATTTAATCACTGCGGTGCCAGCACCAAATGGCCCCGCGCGGATGATGCCTACCTTTACGTGTTCAGGCTGGCACCCAGTCGTCTTTGAGACTGCAGCGGCTATGTCATCAGGCCCGACGGATTCGTCCAAGCCAGACGCGCGCAGAGCAACAGTCTTCAGTGGTCGGGCTACCTCCGCCATATCACTGAGGACACTGCGTAATTTAGCCGCCAACTTATCCGCTTTCGAGCCACTGTCAGCACCCGACACCTCTATCAATCGGGCTCCGCTAACAGTGTTACGAGCCTTGATGTGTTCTAAGCCTACCTCACTTAGTTTGAATGACTTTATTGCCTTCACCATTACGTCTCTATAGGTCAACCCTTTCTGTGACGCCTCCGGCTTAAGGGTAATTACAACCGCTGTTGTTTGAGGAGTGACTATACGCGGTTTACGCTTCCTCTTCCTCTTCTTTTTCTTGCCCTTCTGCTTCTTTTGGGCTGGAGGCGCAGCCTTCGGAGCTGGGGCGGAGGAAGTAGACGGGCCCTGGCCATCCTTCTTTCCTTTACTCTTTTTCCTCTTAGAGCCTTCCTTGACAACAGTCGAATAGGCTTGGTGCAATGCCTTGGGTGATGACTGTGTGGGAGTGCTCCGTATGGTCTTCGCGTTTTTCGCCTTAGGGTGCATGGGAGGTATAGAGTTCTCACCAGTGCAAGGCTCTGGATGGTACGACGTGTCGGCAGCAGAGAAATCGTCCACGCATCCCGATAACCTTCTATCTGCCGCCAGCAAGGGTCGCAAGCGCACCTCCGGGAGCAGTCTGGCCTCTATACCGTCGAACCGGGCGCTGATCATGGTACCCACCTGACACATGATGGTGCGCACCAGTTCTTCGGTTTCAATCCTAGGCGGAGAGGCGGCTCGAGGTGGCGGATCTACCACCAACTTTTGCCTTCTCCTATCTTCCTCCACTTGTGTTCGGAGGTCTGCCAGCTCCTTGCGTAGCCCCTCCATCTCCTCCCGCAGCCTTTTATTTTCAGCGTGCATTCGCACCGTCTCGTCTGAGACGCAGCGGACCATCAGGACCTCACACGCGTCCTTAATATTGTCCGCTGCGTCTTTGAGGACACGTACGTATGTCCCTTTCAAGTTTTTCGAGGAAGTTGCCACCTTATGGATGGCGACCACACTCTCCTGTACCAACTTAATCAACGAGTTGGCGCTATCAGCATCGACGCTCGTCTCAGGAAGCTGAGACGAGGGAGCAGATTTGTTCCTCAATTGGCGGGTTGAGGCAATGAGCTCCGACTCTGCTTCGAGCATCATTCTTTCTCGTTCGGCCTCTACCAACGCCATCTTCGCTTTCGCTAAGCCAACATACTCCCCAGTTGTGGGGGGGCGGCCTCGCCCTCTTTTTAAAAGCGGCTTATTTGGCCCAGCGCCAGCACGCGTTTCCTCCTCACCGTCTCCGGTATCCACAATTCGACGTTTTCGCCGTTGTTCTGAACGTCCTTCGAAATTTCGGACACTCGTTTCCGAGTTCCCCTCCTCTTCACTAGTACTGTACGTACTGTCGTCTACCTCTTCATCTGTGTATGTAAAGTTTTTGTTTTTATATTTATCCATTTTAGTCCCACGAGTCGGGTCGTTACTAGTCCACTCCCGGGTGACGCCCATCCCAGGAGTAAGGCTATATACTAGCAGAGGTCGCCTGGTGTCTGCAGGTTTTTACGACTTTGCTGTCGGGTTTTATAGAGTTTTCCATCTCGCAGGCCGGCCAATGAAGGCAAGCCCTCCGTTCTAGCAACTTGCAACTACCCCATTACGTCGCTGGATGGGGTTGTTGAAGCAAGACGCCAGAGTACGGGTACTAGAGGAGTCGACGTCCTCCTCTAGTTTTGGGCGGTAAGTGCTCGACGGCAGTGTAAGTGCACGCCGAGCCCGCCCCCTAACCTACCCCCCCCCCCTGCCGGATATTAGCCATAGGCTGAAAGAATCCCCCATAAGGAGATAGTTTCAACCAATGCCCAGGGTGCACCAGCCCAGGTGCTGCGTTCTCTCCGGATCGAGATCAAGAGAGACTGCAACACCCAGGCCAACGTGGAGGAATCCGGCCCGCACCCCAACCTAACCTAACCTAACCTAACCTAACCTAACCTAACCTAACCTAACCTAACCTAACCTAACCTAACCTAACCTAACCTAACCTAACCTAACCTTTTTTTTTTTTTTTTTTTTTTTTTTTTTTGTCCGGGGGAAAATCCTCATGGATACCACCACGTCACGGGGGGGGCGTGGTGGTTATGTGAGACTCCTACTCACTAAAAACCCCCGGGTGTTCCTCTCTCCACCATGTGGCAGGGTACGAGTAGCGCTTTCGCCTGCTTTCGATTCCCTGCCAGGCGGTTGCCTGCACTGCAGACCCTGCAGCTTTTCCCGTTAGTCCCTCCTTTAGTAGCGTGCCAGGAACACTTGGCACGCCACCCGACTCGAGGACCCTAGTCCGGACGACGATAGAACGTCCCCGTTTCTACCGTCCGGAAGTCCTCTCTATGGCGGCAGGCGACGGTCGTGAGCCAGTCGCCTGCGGCCCACTCTCTTGCGCCGTTGTTGGGACGCTCCCTCAGATCCCCCCCTGATGGCCCAATCGTACCCCAGGTTCCATAAAAGCGGACCGAGCACGGAACCTTGGGGTACGCCACAGGCCATCTCCGTCGACCCCCGTCGACCGTCCCTCTGCTCATAGAGCACTACCCGCTCGGTGAGGTAGTGCTCTATGATCCGCCGCAGGTAGGGAGGCACTTGATGGTAAATTAGTGCCTCCCTTATCACCCCATAGGGGAGGGTGCCAAACGCGTTGGCGATGTCCAACGACACCGCCACCACACCCTCCCCTCTGCTCGACGCGTACTCACAGAAGTCCCTAAGGGACTTCAGCGCGTCGAGCGTAGACCGCCCTTCCCTAAACCCGAACTGTCTGTCGGAGACGTTCGGGCCGGCGGTCTCCAAATGCTGCTGGATCCTGTAGGCCAGGATCCTCTCCATCATCTTCCCGGCCTCATCCAGCAGCACTATGGGGCGATAGGCAGAAGGACTGTCGGGGGGTCGACCCTCTTTTCGGAGGAGGCAGAGCCTCCCCTCCTTCCACACCCTCGGGAACCGTCCCTCCCTCAGGCAGTCGTCCATCAACTGCCTGAGTCGGTCCCCGAGGTGTTTAAGGGCGATGGGGAGCACCTTACCCGGTACTCCGTCGGGCCCCGGGGCTTTCTTGCAGCCCCGGAGCCGGTCCACCGCCCTGTCGAACTCGTCATCGCTTACCGGCGCGATGGCGAGTTCGAGTGGGTCCTCCAAGTCCCCCGGTGGCTCGGTCATCACCGGGGGAGTTATCGAGGGAGCTGCCGGAAACAGTCCCTCGATGACCCTCCTCAGGAGGGGGGGCTCCAAGGAGTCCATGGGGGGGGCGGTGCGCATTTTGTTGCGCACCACCCTGTACGGCCTCCCCCACGGATCCCCGTCCAGCGTGGCCAAGAATGACTCGTGTGCGTCATCCTTGGCCTTCGCTATGGACAGGACGAGGGCCCCCTTGGCTTCTTTGAGGGCCTCGTAGAGCCCCTCCTCCTCCTCGGCGGTGTGCCGCCTGCGCCTACAGTGTTGGTAGGCGCGGCGGGCACTGTTACTGGTGGTCCGCAGGGCCGCAATATCTGCGGACCACCAGCATACCTTCCTCCGGGCAAAGAGGCGCCTCGCCCGGGGCATGGCGGCTCCGCAGACGGCCTGTAACGCCGAGCGGAACCGGCTGGCCCTCTCCTCCAGACCCAAGGCGGCGGGTGGGGCAGCACACCATGCCTCCACCATCGCCGCCTCGTCCGCCTTGGCCCTGTCCAGAAGGGACAGGGACCACTTGGGGAACTCCTCCGCCCCCCCTCTACGCCCCCCCCCTGGGATGGGTGGCGGCTGGCCCCCTCTTGTGGAGACCCTCAATCTGATGTACAGATGGTCAGAGAGGGTCTCCACGTCCTCCAGGACACGCCAATCCGTTAGGCGTGCAGCAATGGCAGGGGTCGCGAACGTTACGTCCACGATGGACCCCCCCTGCCGCCGCACGCAAGTGTTGGCGCTGCCCTGGTTTAGGACCACTAGGCCCGTTGCCGCCACCCAATCCCTCAGCACACCCCCGCGCGCGTCCGTTATGGGGGAACCCCACGCCGCGCTTTTGGCGTTGAGGTCCCCCAGGACTATTATTTGGCGCGGGGCCGCCCTCCGCACGACCCCCCCCAGGACCCCCAGGAAGACCTCGAAGGCGGCCAGCGGCCTATTGGGGGAGAAGTACACCGCAACAAGTACGGTGTCACTCCCCCATTTGGCCGCCACAAACCCTGGGCCGCCCTCTAACCTGATAAGGGGGGGACCGTTGCCGACCGCCGGCACAACCACGGCAACCCACTCGTCCGTCGACCCTACCCAATTGGGTAGGGGAGGGACGAAGTAGGGCTCCGCCACCACCGCAACGTCAATCGACCACTCCGCCATAGCTTGCATGAGCAAGTCTTGTGCTCTGGCGGAGTGATTGACGTTGACCTGCAGGAGCTCTAAATGGTGTGCTGGCATTTAGAGCTCCATGCGGGTCACTTCGATGGCCCGGCCGGCGGCTGCTTCCGCGGGGGCGTCTGTACTCGGAACGGGGGGGCGGGGCCGCTGCGGCCTCGTCTCCCTTCCCTTCGTTACTGGGGGGAAACAATTCTTCCCCCCCAGCATGTGCTTGGCCGGGAGTTTGGCCTGGTGGCACACGGCACACCACGCCTTCTCCCAGCACTCCCCCATTTTGTGCCCCTCCTTGCTGCACCGGAAGCAGTAATTGCTCCGGTCTATTTTGGAGGGGCACAGCTCCCTCGAGTGGCCGACACCGTAGCACTTGAAACACCTCATCGGTGTCGGCCCCACTGTCGTGACCCTGGCGGAGGCCCAGCCCACCAGGATCCTGCCTGCCTTTTGTAGGGCCACCGCAGCCAGCACGGGGCACTGGACCAAGACTGACCCAGTGCCATCGTATAGGGCGCGGACAGCCCCCACCTTCACCTGCGCGGGCAGGCACGCTCCCGCCGCGGCGACGGCCTGCGCCACCGACTCCTTCGTGGCCGACTCGTCCAGGCCGGCGATTTGAATGCCGGCCATCTTGACGGGGCGGCTCACGTCGGCGTCATCGCCGACTATCCCCTGCAGCTTGGCTGCCAGGGTGTCGGCGATTTCGTGGCCCTTCTCCCCTGGGACCTCGATGACTCGGGACCCCGTCATCGAGGTCCTGACCCTCACGCTCTGCAGGCCCACCTCCTTGAGGCTAAGGCCGTTGATGGCCTTAGCCATGGTGGCCTGCAGAGTGGTGGTGGCCCCCGGCTTGAGGGAGACCACCACTGCCGCCGTCTTGGGGACGGACAGCTTCGCGGGTCTGGGCCCGTGCGCCACCTTCCCGGCCTTCTTGCTAGGGGGAGGGGGGGGGGCCTTGGCTTTCCCCTTCCCCTTCTTCTTCACCACCTGCGACCACGACATCTGCGTGGGCGGAGGTGGCGTTTGGCCCGAAGGGCCGGGTCCTCCCTCCGAGGGCCGAACGGCTCTCGGGGCCGGGGCAGCCTTGGCGGCCTTGGCGGACTTCTTAGCGGCCTGAACAGGGGCAGGGGGTGGAGCCGCCGCTTTCTTAGCCACCTTGGCCTTCGGCTGCCCATCGCCTATTCGGGCCCTGGGTCTCGGCTCGAGAGCTTCAACCGGGGCCGGAGGCGGCGGGGCAGGCCCTGCGACCTTCCGCGGGGGGGGGGCTGACACGGTAGGCTTAACAGCCCGCCTGTCATGCGCCAACGGAGGGCGGAGGATTGGCTCCGGCGGGAGGCGCCTGTTCACCTCCTCCACCCTATCATTAATCATCCTCCCGAGGCTGAGGAATAAGTCCCGCTTCATTGCCTCAATTGCCTCGGTCAGTTCGGCCGTGCCGAACTGTAGGGCAGCAGAAACGGGAGCCGGAGCAGCCGGGATCTCCCGCTCACTGAAGGCGGTGCGGAGCGCCTTCAGTTCCGCCGAGTTTAGAGCGAGTTGCTCCCGCATCCTCTTGTTGTCCGCTTTCAGGATGCGGATCTCCTCGCTCTCGGACCTGGTCAGCTCGACCTCATCCATCATACCTAGTATGGTGCGGCAGGCCCGGTTCATCCGCCCCCACACCTCCCCCTTAAGGTTTCCCGATAACCTGGCCGCCTCTAGTATGTCCCGCGCCGCCATACGAGTAGCGTCTATCGGGTCAGCCTCCCGCTGACCCTCTAGGCCATCCATAGGCTCGGGGGAGCGCGAAGCCGACCTAGAGCGCGACACTGAGCGGGAACACGAACCCGAGCGAGAACGCTGGAGACCCTCGGCCTCAGTGGCTTTCCCCTTTTTCGCCCCCCCCTTGCCCCCTCTGGGGCGAAGTTCGGGGAAATCCCTCCGATATTTGGCCGCCGGATCAGAGTCCACGACAGCCTCCTCCTCAAAGTGAGGCTCCAGCTGGTACAGCTTGGCCCTCAACCTGGCCGCCGCTAAACCAGCGTACGCCCCCTTGGGCTTCCCCCTGATGGCCGTATTGACCTTCGGTCCCTGAGGGGGCCTGGGGTCATCCTCCCGGTCCTCGTGAGCCCTCTTGGATGACTGAGGCACGAAATCATCCATTTCGATCCACCTCAGATCATCGACCTCCGAATCGGAGTTGGGATCAGCGATAATCCCCCCCCCCTTCGGTGGAACCCTCCGTTTATCTGTAGGCGAGGCCATGCTGGCCCCCCCTACCTAGCCACAAAATTTGGCCTAAATCCGACCACTAAGACCGGAGTTAGGACCAAACCTATCTAAAAATGGTCAAGTGCGAGTCGGTTTGCTATTTTCCCATACAAACTTGGGTTGAGCGCCTGATATAGAAAAAATAGCAAAGTGAGGATTTCTTTGTCCCCACTTTTGACCCACTTCCGGAGGTCGTATTTCAACCAAAAAACTACCAAAAGGTAGAGCGCGTTTGCGCCTCTATTAATAAAACCTAAAAACCTATAAAAGGTTAATAGGTTCAAAGATATTGATTTTACCAACTCAAGTGAAAACCTTAAGTTGGTAAATCAAAAATCTTTGAACACCTTACAAGATAGAAATATCAATAACCTTTGACCGGAAGGTCAAAAGGTTAAAACCCCACAACAAAAAATTTAAGGAAATAAATTTCCTACCCTCCCCTTAGGTTAAAATATTTTTACAAGGACTACAAACAAGTAAAAATTACACCAAAACACAAAAAAGTCCGAGACTTTCTCCGAAAACTTCGAGCGAAAACTCGAAGTTTTCAAAAATGAAAATCCCGAAACTCAGAAATAAAAACAAAACAAACACAACGCAGTAATTAGCGGGACCGTTGCCAGTACCTCCACCCAAAAACTGGGCAAGGTGGGATAAAGGCAACACCGACAAAATTACGACGAAAAAAGGTAAACAAAGACTTAATTTAACAAAAAATTAAACCTAATATTTACAATATGGCAAGGCCAATAATTCAGGAACTTTCGTTCCGAAAATTACTGAACCTAAACCGACAACACAAACAGAATCTCCGCTATCTCCTAGCCCTGAAAAGGGCTCGGAAAGATAACAGGAAGACAAACGACAAAATATACAAAAACGAACAATTCCAAACAAAAAATTACCAACCGCAAATGCAAATCAGTCAAAAATAACGCCAAGTCGTGTGTGAAAGAAGAATCGAAAGCAGTATCCAGTAAGCAAAAAAATGTAGTCTTTGGTAACCGAATATCGCATAAATCCTTCCAATAGCACCCGAGAAACAACCTCAACCTAACCTCTCAACCTAACCTAACCTAACCTAACCTAACCTAACCTAACCTAACCTAACCTTTTTTTTTTTTTTTTTTTTTTTTTTTTTTTTTTTTTTTTTTTTTTTGTCCGGGGGAAAATCCTCATGGATACCACCACGTCACGGGGGGGCGTGGTGGTTATGTGAGACTCCTACTCACTAAAAACCCCCGGGTGTTCCTCTCTCCACCATGTGGCAGGGTACGAGTAGCGCTTTCGCCTGCTTTCGATTCCCTGCCAGGTGGTTGCCTGCACTGCAGACCCTGCAGCTTTTCCCGTTAGTCCCTTCCACCTTTAGTAGCGTGCCGGGAACACTTGGCACGCCACCCGACTCGAGGACCCTAGTCCGGACGACGATAGAACGTCCCCGTTTCTACCGTCCGGAAGTCCTCTCTATGGCGGCAGGCGACGGTCGTGAGCCAGTCGCCTGCGGCCCACTCTCTTGCGCCGTTGTTGGGACGCTCCCTCAGCGTCCTCTCTCGCACGCTCTGCGCACTCCTTCTGCGTCATTACGCCCTCGCAGAAAGAGCACGCTGCCCGCCACGCATCATCACTCCTGACCATGGCCCTTACCACCGTCGGCAATGTCAAGTCGTCACCGACAACCGCGACCAGGTCTGCGCGCGGTTCTCCCCAAGCTGGACACTGCTCTAAGGTGTGCTGAGCAGTGTCTTCGGTTTCGCCACAGTCATGGCACTCCGCCGTCGGCTCTCTTCCGGCTATGCGGCAAAGGTACTTTCCGAAGCACCCGTGCCCGGAAAGCACCTGTGTCAGCCGGAAGGTCAGCTGCCCGTGATCGCGGTCGAGCCATTCTGATAGGATCGGTCGTATGGCGGCCACCGTAAGGAGGCCCGCAGTTGGAGCCTGCAACCTCATTCCCCAATCCGCAACTGCCTCAAGGCGCAGTTCGTCGCGTCGCGCCTGGATCTCACGTGGTGCTGGCCAATGACCACGGTCTCTAGCATCCTCCTGCCAGGCATGCACTTCGGCAAGGGTTTTTGCCTCCAAGTCCCAGGGCATTGAGCCAGCCAGGACACAGGCCGCCTCTGTAGATATTGTACGATAGCCTCGTATGGCCCTGATAGCCATTGCCCGCTGCGGTTTAAGCAGCAAGGCAGAGATCCGGCTATTCAAGGCATCCACCCACACTGGTGCTCCATACAAGGCCATCGATCGAACCACGCCCATGTACAGCCGCCTGCACGAAGTCTTGGGCCCCCCCAGGTTTGGGAGTATACGCCCAAGAGCAGCAGCTGCACCTAACAACTTCGGCATTAGACGCTGGAAGTGTGGCAGGAAGCTCCACCGGCTGTCAAGGACAATGCCTAGGTACCGCATCGTCGACTCGACTTCGATGGTGACTCCTCCCACCACAATGTGCGCACCCGCCGGAGGTGCTCTTCGAGGGCCATGGAAGCAGATGGCCTCAGACTTGCTTAATGCCACCTCCAGCCCCAGCCGCCTGATCCTGTCAACCATCTGTGCTACACCCGCCGTCGCTAGTATGGCCGCCTCCCTGAAGGTGGCCCCCTGAGCGGTCACCAACGTGTCATCAGCGTAACAGGTTACGCTCACTCCACGCAGGCGAGCGCCCCGGAGTACCCAATCGTATCCGATGTTCCACAGGAGCGGCCCAAGAACTGACCCCTGTGGAACGCCGCACACCATCTCTTTCTGACACCACTCCCGTAGTCCAGGGTAGGTTACAAACCTTTCTGACAGGTAAGAGCCAATAACTCGGCTCAGATACCGCGGGACCCGGTGGTACCGTAACGCCTCCTGTATGCACTCCCAGGGGATGGAGTTAAAAGCGTTGGCGATGTCTAAGGACACCGCCAAAACAACATCACCCCGGGAGACAGCATTTTGCGCCAGGCTCTTAACTGCCAGGATCGCACTCACCGTTGATCTGCCGGTGCGGAAGCCATACTGGCAGTCTGCCAAGTCTGGTCCATCGTTGGTGAGGTGCTTGACGAGACGAGCCGCTACCACGCGTTCGAAGAGCTTGCTCACCTCGTCAAGCAGAACGATCGGCCTGTAGGCTGATGGGGAGTCCGCTGGACGACCTTCCTTCTTCAGGAGCACCAGCCGACCCGTTTTCCACTGTTTGGGAAAACGGGCCTGCTCCATGCATGCGCTAAACATGCGCCGGAGTCTGGGCTCGATTTCTCCCATCGCTAGGACCCACGCTCGACCCGGAATGCCGTCTGGTCCAGGAGCCGTGTTTTTCGCCCGTAGGCGCAGGACGGCTGCTCCCAGCTCCCCTTCCGAGACGGCTGGCACATCCTCATCCTCATCTCGAGTCTCCACTGTCATAGACGCCATAGCTGGCGATTGGAATTCCGCTCTGTGAGGGAACAGGGTTGCTACCACTTGGTTGACGAAATCCGGCTGCAGGCTCTCAGTGAGCGGAGGGGCCCAAGGCCGGAGTTTGTTTCTTACCATCTTGTATGGCCTCCCCCAAGGGTCACTGTTTAGGGTCTCCAACAGCTGTTCCCTCGACAACTCGATGGCTTGGCGAATGACCGCCTTGAGTTCCTTTTTAGCCTCCTTATACACTCCATAAAGAGCAGTTTCCACCAACTCGTCGCGGATTCGCCTTCGCCTCTGTGCCTGGTACCGGCGCCTTGCCGCTACGCATTGCTCGCGTAGTTGCGTTAGCTCCGCAGTCCACCAGTACAAGCGACGCCGTGGAGGTTGGCGCCTGGTCCGGGGCATCGCTGCGTCGCATATTTGCGTCATCGCGTTTCGGAACCATTCCGCCTCATCCTCGACCTCCACAGTGCCCTCAGGCACGGGTAGCCATGATTGCACGATGGCGGCCTCTTTGAGGAGCTCTCTATCCATCCTTGTCAGCGCCCAGCGAGGGCCGTGCAAGGATGGCGCACTCCGGCTTGGGCTGTTTGGGGTCATTGAAGGAGCGGAGACCTCAAATCGGATATAGCGGTGGTCCGATAATGTCTCCACGCTCTCCACAACTTCCCACCCGCAGACTCGGCGCGCTACCGTAGGGCTGGCAAACGATAGATCGACAATCGAACTGCCCTGTGACCGAACACAGGTCGGTTGCGAGCCCCGGTTTAAGAGACAGAGTCCCGACGTCAGCGCCCACTCCTCTAATACTGCCCCTCGTGCGTCAGTGAATGGGCAACCCCAGGCTGAGCTTTTGGCATTGAAATCACCCACTACCATTACAGGATGTGGGTGATTTCTGCCGATGAGGGTCTCGACCTGGCTAAGGAGACCCTCAAACTCTGCAAGGCTTCTGCTAGGGGGACAGTATATGCCAACCGTAAAAATCCCTCCAATAGTTGCCGCAACGCAACCACGACCCTTTTGCACATTTTCGAGTGTTGAGGACCTCGACACGACTAGGGCAACAAGGTCGTCCGCATCACCCGCCCAATCATCCCTGTCGGGGATAAAATATGGTTCCGCAACCACAGCCACTTGCGTCATCCACTCAGCCATGCTCTGAAGGAGCAAGTCTTGAGCTCGCGCGCAGTGGTTAATGTTGGCTTGAAGGACTTTAAGGGCCATTATCGTTTAGTGTTTGTGATTCCGTCTCCATAGCCACCTCGACTGATAGCTGGCGTGTCGGTTGTGACTGCAGAGCAGTCTTCCGTCGTGAAATTTTGGGGGCTGGTGCTGAGCAAGCTCTGCCCCCGAGTTGGTGGTCTGCCGGTTTTTTGGCTGCAGCACAAATAGAGCAGTGCGGTTTGGCCGAGCACTCCCTGGATTTATGGCCAACTACTCCACAGCGAAAGCACTCTTGGCTTCTATCGACCTCCGCACTGCATTGTGCTCTGATGTGCCCCTTCTGCAGACATCTGAAACAGCGTCGAGACCTAGGCTCGAGAAGTTTCACGGAAGCTGACACCCAAGACAATGTAAGACGACCTGCTGCAGCAATGCGTTTTGCAGTTGCCACCGGGCATTCGACCCAAATGTGTCCCACGCCAAATGGATCCTTTACGACCCCGCCGCTTTTGAGGCTATCTTTGGGACAGCTCCCGGCCTCAGCAACCGCATTTAATACCTCATCAGCAGAAGTGGAGTCATCCAGGCCAGAGATTTTGATTTCCGTCGTCTTGACCGGCCTAGAGACACGGACTATGTCCTGGCTAAGGACTTGTCTCAACTTTTCGGCCAGCGCGTCTGCTTGTGGGCCGTTGTCTGTGCCAATTACCTCAAACATCCGCGCTCCTGTGGCACACACGCGGAAACGAACCCCAGTAGTGATACCCAGATCCATCAGCTTAATTTTGGCCTTAGCCTCCGCGATTACTGTGTCGTAAGTTAAGCCTTTTTCGATGGCCTCTGGTGTAAGAGTAACAACTACCGCAGCTGATTTTGGAGGCCTGAGTCGCGCCAGTCCCGTGGCAGTGGCAGTGGCAGCCCCTCGCGGTCCCCGCTTTGCCTGCCCTTTTCCCTCCCTCTTCTTGAGCCCCTTCTTGAGCACCTCGGTCCAGGGCAACTCCTCTGGCTGGGCGGGGCTTGGATCCGACGCTGATGGTAAGGGTTGGGGCTCGGAGCGCCGCCCCTTCCTTTCCGCCTTCCTCTTCTTTTGCTTTTTGGCCTTTTGCGGCTTTGGAGCCTCCAGTCCTCCAGAAACAGCTTTTATCGAAGCAGCCGTGGTCTTTTTTGCCTTCACTGTAGCCTTAGTTGGGGTATTTGATGGCCCCGGAGAGATCTCGGGGAGATCATTAGCCCGCCTGTCCGCTGCCAACGGAGGGCGGAGTCTCTTCTCGGGCAGTAGCCTTTCTTCAAATGCCTCGAACCTGGCATTTACCATCGTGCCCACCTGGCAGAGGATGGTGCGCACCAGGTCTTCAGTATCCGGTGGTTTCTCTACAGGCTGACTAGGCAGAACTACAGCAGCCTGTTGTTGTGGCCGATCAAGGCGCTCGCGCATTTCCGCCACCTCCTTGCGAAGCTGCGCGACCTCCGTTTGCAGGCGGGCGTTGTCAGCCTGCAGCCCTTTCGTCTCTTCTGAGGTGCAGCGGCTCTGTAGGATAAGAGCCACTTTGCCGATCTCGTCCGCCGCATCCTTCAATGACTTCACGAAGCCTCCTTTTAGATTTTTGGAGGAAGTGGCCACCTTTCTGATAATATTGATATTATCCTCAATCGTACGGCTCAGTGAAGTTGCCGTCTGGAAGTCGTCTCCGTTAGAAGACGACTCCGATAGAGTGAGAGCCCTGGCACGGGCCCGGGCCTCTCGAGAAGCTGCAGTAATTTCCATCTCTGCCCTCATCTGCTCCTCCTCCCTTTGCGCTTCCACAAGCGCCAACTTCGCCTTGGCCAGGCCAACATAATGACCTGTAGTTGGCGGCCGACCTCGCCTTTTCCTCATTGGGCTCGCAACCCCATCCAGACTTGTTTCCGGGTCCGAGCCTCCATTGTTTCTATACCGCCGTTCTTTAGTCCTAAGACTGGTATCCGGCAGTGACTCAACGCTAAGCATCGAGTCACTATCACCCTCCTCACTGCTGTCCTTCGACTTATTGGTTTTGGTTTTTGTTTTTTTGTATTCCATTTTGAATCCCACGAGTACGGGTCGATCTAAAAGGTCCACCCCCGGGTGACGCCCATCCCAGGGGTAAGGCTATATACTAACAGATTTCGCCTTGTTTCTGTAGGTTTTTACGACTTGGCTGTCGGGTTTTATAGAGTTTTCCATCTCGCGGGCCGGCCAATTAAGGCAAGCCCTCCATTCAAGTGTCTTTCGACTACCCCATAACGCCGCTGGATGGGGATTGTTGAGGAGAGACACCTGAGTACGGGGTACTAGAAGAGTCGACGTGCCTCCTCTAGTTTTCGGCGGTAAGTGCTCGACGGCAGTGTAAGTGCACGCCGAGCCCGCCCCCTAACCTACCCCCCCACCCCCTGCCGGATATTAGCCATGGGCTGAAAGAATCCCCCATAAAGGGAAAGTCTCAGCCGATGCCCAGGGTGCACCAGCCCAGATGCTGCGTTCTCTCCCGATCGAGATCAAAAGAGACTGCAACACCCAGGCCAACGTGGAGGAATCCGGCCCGCACCCCAACCTAACCTAACCTTTTTTTTTTTTTTTTTTTTTTTTTTTTTTTTTTTTTTTTTGTCCGGGGGAAAATCCTCATGGATACCACCACGTCACGGGGGGGCGTGGTGGTTATGTGAGACTCCTACTCACTAAAAACCCCCGGGTGTTCCTCTCTCCACCATGTGGCAGGGTACGAGTAGCGCTTTCGCCTGCTTTCGATTCCCTGCCAGGCGGTTGTCTGCACTGCAGACCCTGCAGCTTTTCCCGTTACTCCCTTTCACCTTTAGTAGCGTGCCGGGAACACTTGGCACGCCACCCGACTCGAGGACCCTAGTCCGGACGACGATAGAACGTCCCCGTTTCTACCGTCCGGAAGTCCTCTCTATGGCGGCAGGCGACGGTCGTGAGCCAGTCGCCTGCGGCCCACTCTCTTGCGCCGTTGTTGGGACGCTCCCTCAGCGTCCTCTCTCGCACGCTCTGCGCACTCCTTCTGCGTCATTACGTCCTCGCAGAAAGAGCACGCTGCCCGCCACGCATCATCACTCCTGACCATGGCCCTTACCACCGTCGGCAACGTCAAGTCGTCACCGACAACCGCGACCAGGTCTGCGCGCGGTTCTCCCCAAGCTGGACACTGCTCTAAGGTGTGCTGAGCAGTGTCTTCGGTTTCGCCACAGTCATGGCACTCCGCCGTCGGCTCTCTTCCGGCTATGCGGCAAAGGTACTTTCCGAAGCACCCGTGCCCGGAAAGCACCTGTGTCAGCCGGAAGGTCAGCTGCCCGTGATCGCGGTCGAGCCATTCTGATAGGATCGGTCGTATAGCGGCCACCGTAAGGAGGCCCGCAGTTGGAGCCTGCAACCTCATTCCCCAATCCGCAACTGCCTCAAGGCGCAGTTCGTCGCGTCGCGCCTGGATCTCACGTGGTGCTGGCCAATGACCACGGTCTCTAGCATCCTCCTGCCAGGCATGCACTTCGGCAAGGGTTTTTGCCTCCAAGTCCCAGGGCATTGAGCCAGCCAGGACACAGGCCGCCTCTGTAGATATTGTACGATAGCCTCGTATGGCCCTGATAGCCATTGCCCGCTGCGGTTTAAGCAGCAAGGCAGAGATCCGGCTATTCAAGGCATCCACCCACACTGGTGCTCCATACAAGGCCATCGATCGAACCACGCCCATGTACAGCCGCCTGCACGAAGTCTTGGGCCCCCCCAGGTTTGGGAGTATACGCCCAAGAGCAGCAGCTGCACCTAACAACTTCGGCATTAGACGCTGGAAGTGTGGCAGGAAGCTCCACCGGCTGTCAAGGACAATGCCTAGGTACCGCATCGTCGACTCGACTTCGATGGTGACTCCTCCCACCACAATGTGCGCACCCGCCGGAGGTGCTCTTCGAGGGCCATGGAAGCAGATGGCCTCAGACTTGCTTAATGCCACCTCCAGCCCCAGCCGCCTGATCCTGTCAACCACCTGTGCTACACCCGCCGTCGCTAGTATGGCCGCCTCCCTGAAGGTGGCCCCCTGAGCGGTCACCAACGTGTCATCAGCGTAACAGGTTACGCTCACTCCACGCAGGCGAGCGCCCCGGAGTACCCAATCATATCCGATGTTCCACAGGAGCGGCCCAAGAACCGACCCCTGTGGAACGCCGCACACCATCTCTTTCTGACACCACTCCCGTGGTCCAGGGTAGGTTACAAACCTTTCTGACAGGTAAGAGCCAATAACTCGGCTCAGATACCGCGGGACCCGGTGGTACCGTAACGCCTCCTGTATGCACTCCCAGGGGATGGAGTTAAAAGCGTTGGCGATGTCTAAGGACACCGCCAAAACAACATCACCCCGGGAGACAGCATTTTGCGCCAGGCTCTTAACTGCCAGGATCGCACTCACCGTTGATCTGCCGGTGCGGAAGCCATACTGGCAGTCTGCCAAGTCAGGTCCATCGTTGGTGAGGTGCTTGACGAGACGAGCCGCTACCACGCGTTCGAAGAGCTTGCTCACCTCGTCAAGCAGAACGATCGGCCTGTAGGCTGATGGGGAGTCCGCTGGACGACCTTCCTTCTTCAGGAGCACCAGCCGACCCGTTTTCCACTGTTTGGGAAAACGGGCCTGCTCCATGCATGCGCTAAACATGCGCCGGAGTCTGGGCTCGATTTCTCCCATCGCTAGGACCCACGCTCGACCCGGGATGCCGTCTGGTCCAGGAGCCGTGTTTTTCGCCCGTAGGCGCAGGACGGCTGCTCCCAGCTCCCCTTCCGAGACGGCTGGCACATCCTCATCCTCATCTCGAGTCTCCACTGTCATAGACGCCATAGTTGGCGATTGGAATTCCGCTCTGTGAGGGAACAGGGTTGCTACCACTTGGTTGACGAAATCCGGCTGCAGGCTCTCAGTGAGCGGAGGGGCCCAAGGCCGGAGTTTGTTTCTTACCATCTTGTATGGCCTCCCCCAAGGGTCACTGTTTAGGGTCTCCAACAGCTGTTCCCTCGACAACTCGATGGCTTGGCGAATGACCGCCTTGAGCTCCTTTTTAGCTTCCTTATACACTCCATAAAGAGCAGTTTCCACCAACTCGTCACGGATTCGCCTTCGCCTCTGTGCCTGGTACCGGCGCCTTGCCGCTACGCATTGCTCGCGTAGTTGCGTTAGCTCCGCAGTCCACCAGTACAAGCGACGCCGTGGAGGTTGGCGCCTGGTCCGGGGCATCGCTGCGTCGCATATTTGCGTCATCGCGTTTCGGAACCATTCCGCCTCATCCTCGACCTCCACAGTGCCCTCAGGCACGGGTAGCCATGATTGCACGATGGCGGCCTCTTTGAGGAGCTCTCTATCCATCCTTGTCAACGCCCAGCGAGGGCCGTGCAAGGATGGCGCACTCCGGCTTGGGCTGTTTGGGGTCATTGAAGGAGCGGAGACCTCAAATCGGATATAGCGGTGGTCCGATAATGTCTCCACGCTCTCCACAACTTCCCACCCGCAGACTCGGCGCGCTACCGTAGGGCTGGCAAACGATAGATCGACAATCGAACTGCCCTGTGACCGAACACAGGTCGGTTGCGAGCCCCGGTTTAAGAGACAGAGTCCCGACGTCAGCGCCCACTCCTCTAACACTGCCCCTCGTGCGTCAGTGACTGGGCAACCCCAGGCTGAGCTTTTGGCATTGAAATCACCCACTACCATTACAGGATGTGGGTGATTTCTGCCGATGAGGGTCTCGACCTGGCTAAGGAGACCCTCAAACTCTGCAAGGCTTCTGCTAGGGGGACAGTATATGCCAACCGTAAAAATCCCTCCAATAGTTGCCGCAACGCAACCACGACCCTTTTGCACATTTTCGAGTGTTGAGGACCTCGACACGACTAGGGCAACAAGGTCGTCCGCATCACCCGCCCAATCATCCCTGTCGGGGATAAAATATGGTTCCGCAACCACAGCCACTTGCGTCATCCACTCAGCCATGCTCTGAAGGAGCAAGTCTTGAGCTCGCGCGCAGTGGTTAATGTTGGCTTGAAGGACTTTAAGGGCCATTATCGTTTAGTGTTTGTGATTCCGTCTCCATAGCCACCTCGACTGATAGCTGGCGTGTCGGTTGTGACTGCAGAGCAGTCTTCCTTCGTGAAATTTTGGGGGCTGGTGCTGAGCAAGCTCTGCCCCCGAGTTGGTGGTCTGCCGGTTTTTTGGCTGCAGCACAAATAGAGCAGTGCGGTTTGGCCGAGCACTCCCTGGATTTATGGCCAACTACTCCACAGCGAAAGCACTCTTGGCTTCTATCGACCTCCGCACTGCATTGTGCTCTGATGTGCCCCTTCTGCAGACATCTGAAACAGCGTCGAGACCTAGGCTCGAGAAGTTTCACGGAGGCTGACACCCAAGACAATGTAAGACGACCTGCTGCAGCAATGCGTTTTGCAGTTGCCACCGGGCATTCGACCCAAATGTGTCCCACGCCAAATGGATCCTTTACGACCCCGCCGCTTTTGAGGCTATCTTTGGGACAGCTCCCGGCCTCAGCAACCGCATTTAATACCTCATCAGCAGAAGTGGAGTCATCCAGGCCAGAGATTTTGATTTCCGTCGTCTTGACCGGCCTAGAGACACGGACTATGTCCTGGCTAAGGACTTGTCTCAACTTTTCGGCCAGCGCGTCTGCTTGTGGGCCGTTGTCTGTGCCAATTACCTCAAACATCCGCGCTCCTGTGGCACACACGCGGAAACGAACCCCAGTAGTGATACCCAGATCCGTCAGCTTAATTTTGGCCTTAGCCTCCGCGATTACTGTGTCGTAAGTTAAGCCTTTTTCGATGGCCTCCGGTGTAAGAGTAACAACTACCGCAGCTGATTTTGGAGGCCTGAGTCGCGCCAGTCCCGTGGCAGTGGCAGTGGCAGCCCCTCGCGGTCCCCGCTTTGCCTGCCCTTTTCCCTCACTCTTCCTGAGCCCCTTCTTGAGCACCTCGGTCCAGGGCAACTCCTCTGGCTGGGCGGGGCTTGGATCCGACGCTGATGGTAAGGGTTGGGGCTCGGAGCGCCGCCCCTTCCGTTCCGCCTTCCTCTTCTTTTGCTTTTTGGCCTTTTGCGGCTTTGGAGCCTCCAGTCCTCCAGAAACAGCTTTTATCGAAGCAGCCGT
Organism: Acleris literana; assembly: GCA_946894065.1. NCBI lineage: Eukaryota > Metazoa > Arthropoda > Insecta > Lepidoptera > Tortricidae > Acleris > Acleris literana. The sequence goes on along the minus strand of OX335671.1, from coordinate 26,549,087 downwards.
CGTCTTTTTTACCTTCACTGTAGCCTTAGTTGGGGCATTTGATGGCTCCGGAGAGATCTCGGGGAGATCGTTAGCCCGCCTGTCCGCTGCCAACGGAGGGCGGAGTCTCTTCTCGGGCAGTAGCCTATCTTCAAATGCCTCGAACCTGGCATTTACCATCGTGCCCACCTGGCAGAGGATGGTGCGCACCAGGTCTTCAGTATCCGGTGGTTTCTCTACAGGCTGACTAGGCAGAACTACAGCAGCCTGTTGTTGTGGCCGATCAAGGCGCTCGCGCATTTCCGCCACCTCCTTGCGAAGCTGCGCGACCTCCGTTTGCAGGCGGGCGTTGTCAGCCTGCAGCCCTTTCGTCTCTTCTGAGGTGCAGCGGCTCTGTAGGATAAGAGCCACTTTGCCGATCTCGTCCGCTGCATCCTTCAAAGACTTCACGAAGCCTCCTTTTAGATTTTTGGAGGAAGTGGCCACCTTTCTGATAATATTGATATTATCGTCAATCGTACGGCTCAGTGATGTTGCCGTCTGGAAGTCGTCTCCGTTAGAAGACGACTCCGATAGAGTGAGAGCCCTGGCCCGGGCCCGGGCCTCACGAGAAGCTGCAGTAATTTCCACCTCTGCCCTCATCTGCTCCTCCTCCCTTTGCGCTTCCACAAGCGCCAACTTCGCCTTGGCCAGACCAACATAATGACCTGTAGTTGGCGGCCGACCTCGCCTTTTCCTCATTGGGCTCGCAACCCCATCCAGACTTGTTTCCGGGTCCGAGCCTCCATTTTTTCTATACCGCCGTTCTTTAGTCCTAAGACTGGTATCCGGCAGTGACTCAACGCTAAGCATCGAGTCACTATCACCCTCCTCACTGCTGTCTTTCGACTTTTTGGTTTTGTTTTTTGTTGTTTTGTATTCCATTTTGAATCCCACGAGTCGGGTCGTTACTAGTCCACTCCCGGGTGACGCCCATCCCAGGAGTAAGGCTATATACTAGCAGAGGTCGCCTGGTGTCTGCAGGTTTTTACGACTTTGCTGTCGGGTTTTATAGAGTTTTCCATCTCGCGGGCCGGCCAATGAAGGCAAGCCCTCCGTTCTAGCAACTTGCAACTACCCCATTACGTCGCTGGATGGGGTTGTTGAAGCAAGACGCCAGAGTACGGGTACTAGAGGAGTCGACGTCCTCCTCTAGTTTTGGGCGGTAAGTGCTCGACGGCAGTGTAAGTACACGCCGAGCCCGCCCCCTAACCTACCCCCCCCTTGCCGGATATTAGCCATGGGCTGAAAGAATCCCCCATAAGGAGATAGTTTCAACCAATGCCCAGGGTGCACCAGCCCAGGTGCTGCGTTCTCTCCGGATCGAGATCAAGAGAGACTGCAAAACCCAGGCCAACGTGGAGGAATCCGGCCCGCACCCCAACCTAACCTAACCTAACCTAACCTAACCTAACCTAACCTAACCTAACCTAACCTAACCTAACCTAACCTAACCTAACCTAACCTAACCTAACCTAACCTTTTTTTTTTTTTTTTTTTTTTTGACAGGGTGGAAAATGCTTTATGCATTCCCCTCACCATGGGAGTGGCGAGGGGATATGTGGGACTCACCCCGTCACCCCCCCTCCGAATGAGAGGGGGCATCGGAGCGCAACCCACTAAAAACCACCCTGGCGTACCCCCCTGCCGGATTGGCAAGACGCCGTGGAACCCGCCAAAGCTTTCTCCACGACGTCTACCGGCCGCCCCAGCCATATGCCGGGGCTTCCCGCGTCGAGGGAGAGAGAGGCCGAGTACGCGTGGCCCCTCTCCCAGACCGCCCAGTGGCTAGCCTACGGCGGGCGAGGGACTCCCATCCCCCACCCGCAGCCACTAAGGGTTGAGGCGAGTGGCAAAACGCCGCCGCCTCACCCCCCGCCGTCTACGCCGGAGCGGATGCGCGTGAGGAGACTCCTCGCGCTCACGCTCCGAGGCCTCCTTCTGCGAGATGACACACTCGCAGAAGGAGGCCACAGCCCTCCAGGACCCGTCGCTGCACAGCATTGCAGACACAACGCTGTGCAGGGAGAGGTCCTGTCGCCCTATGGCCAGTGCCATAGTGCGGCGCTCCGCACTCCACCGGCTGCACACCTCGAGGGTGTGCTGAGCCGTGTCGTCCGGATCGCCGCACTCATGGCACTGCGGACCGGGCTCCCTCCCAATGTTGTGCAGGTAATGACCGAAGCATCCGTGTCCGGTCAATACCTGCACAAGCCGGTATGATGTAGCACCGACTGCCCTCCCCAACCAGGTGTCAAACGACGGGAGGATCGCCCCTATGGTCCGGGTTCCATAGGGGGCGTCCTCCAGGTTCGCTTTCCACCTGTCCCGCAGTCGGCGCTCCATCATCCGGCGCGTCTCCTCAACCTCCTCAGGGTCCGGGCGTTCTCCCCTCGCCCGGGCCCTGGACCTAACTGCATAGGTCTCTGCCTGCACCTCTGCGTCCAACTCCCAGGGCGGGGTGCAGGCGAGGAGGCAGGCCGCGGCGTGGGCCACCGTCATGTAGGCCCTCACAATTCGGAGGGCCACCACCCGCTGTGGCCTCTGTAGCAGGGCCCTGTTCCGGGCGGACAGCTTGTCCACCCAGATGGGGGCCCCGTACAGAGCCATGCTCCTTGTAACGCCGGCATATAGCCGGCGGCACAAGGAGCCCGGCCCACCCACGTTCGGCAGAAGCCGACCCAGCGCCGACGCGGCGCCCACAATTCGGGGAGCTAACTGTGAAAAGTGCTCCCCGAAATTCCAGCGTCGGTCCAGGACAAGCCCCAGATATTTTATATGGGGCTTGATCGGGACCGACTCCCCCCCCAAGGTGAGCGCCGCGCCCGCTGGCAGCCTCCACCCCCGCCCCCCGAAGACTATCGCCTCAGTCTTCGGGAGAGCCACCCTCAGGCCGAGCCGACCAATCCGGTAAATGGTCAGCTCGGCCGCCGCTTCCGCCCGGCACAGCGCCTCCCTCATGTCGGTCCCACGCACGGCCACCATGGTGTCATCTGCATAGCAGATGGTGGCCGTCCGTGGGAGCAACTCCCCCCTGATGGCCCAATCGTACCCCAGGCTCCATAGAAGCGGACCGAGCACGGAACCTTGGGGTACGCCACAGGCCATCTCCGTCGACCCCCGTCGACCGTCCCTCTGCTCATAGAGCACTACCCGCTCGGTGAGGTAGTGCTCTATGATCCGCCGCAGGTAGGGAGGCACTTGATGGTAAATTAGTGCCTCCCTTATCACCCCATAGGGGAGGGTGCCAAACGCGTTGGCGATGTCCAACGACACCGCCACCACACCCTCCCCTCTGCTCGACGCGTACTCACAGAAGTCCCTAAGGGACTTCAGCGCGTCGAGCGTAGACCGCCCTTCCCTAAACCCGAACTGTCTGTCTGAGACGTTCGGGCCGGCGGTCTCCAAGTGCTGCTGGATCCTGTAGGCCAGGATCCTCTCCATCATCTTCCCGGCCTCATCCAGCAGCACTATGGGGCGATAGGCAGAAGGACTGTCGGGGGGTCGACCCTCTTTTCGGAGGAGGCAGAGCCTCCCCTCCTTCCACACCCTCGGGAACCGTCCCTCCCTCAGGCAGTCGTCCATCAACTGCCTGAGTCGGTCCCCGAGGTGTTTAAGGGCGATGGGGAGCACCTTACCCGGTACTCCGTCGGGCCCCGGGGCTTTCTTGCAGCCCCGGAGCCGGTCCACCGCCCTGTCGAACTCGTCATCGCTTACCGGCGCGATGGCGAGTTCGAGTGGGCCCTCCAAGTCCCCCGGTGGCTCGGTCATCACCGGGGGAGTTATCGAGGGAGCTGCCGGAAACAGTCCCTCGATGACCCTCCTCAGGAGGGGGGGCTCCAAGGAGTCCATGGGGGGGGCGGTGCGCATTTTGTTGCGCACCACCCTGTACGGCCTCCCCCACGGATCCCCGTCCAGCGTGGCCAAGAATGACTCGTGTGCGTCATCCTTGGCCTTCGCTATGGACAGGACGAGGGCCCCCTTGGCTTCTTTGAGGGCCTCGTAGAGGCCCTCCTCCTCCTCGGCGGTGTGCCGCCTGCGCCTACAGTGTTGGTAGGCGCGGCGGGCACTGTTACTGGTGGTCCGCAGGGCCGCAATATCTGCGGACCACCAGTATACCTTCCTCCGGGCAAAGAGGCGCCTCGCCCGGGGCATGGCGGCTCCGCAGACGGCCTGTAACGCCGAGCGGAACCGGCTGGCCCTCTCCTCCACACCCAAGGCGGCGGGTGGGGCAGCACACCATGCCTCCACCATCGCCGCCTCGTCCGCCTTGGCCCTGTCCAGAAGGGACAGGGACCACTTGGGGAACTCCTCCGCCCCCCCTCTACGCCCCCCCCCTGGGATGGGTGGCGGCTGGCCCCCTCTTGTGGAGACCCTCAATCTGATGTACAGATGGTCAGAGAGGGTCTCCACGTCCTCCAGGACACGCCAATCCGTTAGGCGTGCGGCAATGGCAGGGGTCGCGAACGTTACGTCCACGATGGACCCCCCCTGCCGCCGCACGCAAGTGTTGGCACTGCCCTGGTTTAGGACCACTAGGCCCGTTGCTGCCACCCAATCCCTCAGCACACCCCCGCGCGCGTCCGTTATGGGGGAACCCCACGCCGCGCTTTTGGCGTTGAGGTCCCCCAGGACTATTATTTGGCGCGGGGCCGCCCTCCGCACGACCCCCCCCAGGACCCCCAGGAAGACCTCGAAGGCGGCCAGCGGCCTATTGGGGGAGAAGTACACCGCAACAAGTACGGTGTCACTCCCCCATTTGGCCGCCACAAACCCTGGGCCGCCCTCTAACCTGATAAGGGGGGGACCGTTGCCGACCGCCGGCACAACCACGGCAACCCACTCGTCCGTCGACCCTACCCAATTGGGTAGGGGAGGGACGAAGTAGGGCTCCGCTACCACCGCAACGTCAATCGACCACTCCGCCATAGCTTGCATGAGCAAGTCTTGTGCTCTGGCGGAGTGATTGACGTTGACCTGCAGGAGCTCTAAATGGTGTGCTGACATTTAGAGCTCCATGCGGGTCACTTCGATGGCCCGGCCGGCGGCTGCTTCCGCGGGGGCGTCTGTACTCGGAACGGGGGGGCGGGGCCGCTGCGCCCTCGTCTCCCTTCCCTTCGTTACTGGGGGGAAACAATTCTTCCCCCCCAGCATGTGCTTGGCCGGGAGTTTGGCCTGGTGGCACACGGCACACCACGCCTTCTCCCAGCACTCCCCCATTTTGTGCCCCTCCTTGCTGCACCGGAAGCAGTAATTGCTCCGGTCTATTTTGGAGGGGCACAGCTCCCTCGAGTGGCCGACACCGTAGCACTTGAAACACCTCATCGGTGTCGGCCCCACTGTCGTGACCCTGGCGGAGGCCCAGCCCACCAGGATCCTGCCTGCCTTTTGTAGGGCCACCGCAGCCAGCACGGGGCACTGGACCAAGACTGACCCAGTGCCATCGTATAGGGCGCGGACAGCCCCCACCTTCACCTGCGCGGGCAGGCACGCTCCCGCCGCGGCGACGGCCTGCGCCACCGACTCCTTCGTGGCCGACTCGTCCAGGCCGGCGATTTGAATGCCGGCCATCTTGACGGGGCGGCTCACGTCGGCGTCATCGCCGACTATCCCCTGCAGCTTGGCTGCCAGGGTGTCGGCGATTTCGTGGCCCTTCTCCCCTGGGACCTCGATGACTCGGGACCCCGTCATCGAGGTCCTGACCCTCACGCTCTGCAGGCCCACCTCCTTGAGGCTAAGGCCGTTGATGGCCTTAGCCATGGTGGCCTGCAGAGTGGTGGTGGCCCCCGGCTTGAGGGAGACCACCACTGCCGCCGTCTTGGGGACGGACAGCTTCGCGGGTCTGGGCCCGTGCGCCGCCTTCCCGGCCTTCTTGCTAGGGGGAGGGGGGGGGGCCTTGGCTTTCCCCTTCCCCTTCTTCTTCACCACCTGCGACCACGACATCTGCGTGGGCGGAGGTGGCGTTTGGCCCGAAGGGCCGGGTCCTCCCTCCGAGGGCCGAACGGCTCTCGGGGCCGGGGCAGCCTTGGCGGCCTTGGCGGACTTCTTAGCGGCCTGAACAGGGGCAGGGGGTGGAGCCGCCGCTTTCTTAGCCACCTTGGCCTTCGGCTGCCCATCGCCTATTCGGGCCCTGGGTCTCGGCTCGAGAGCTTCAACCGGGGCCGGAGGCGGCGGGGCAGGCCCTGCGACCTTCCGCGGGGGGGGGGCTGACACGGTAGGCTTAACAGCCCGCCTGTCATGCGCCAACGGAGGGCGGAGGATTGGCTCCGGCGGGAGGCGCCTGTTCACCTCCTCCACCCTATCATTAATCATTCTCCCGAGGCTGAGGAATAAGTCCCGCTTCATTGACTCAATTGCCTCGGTCAGTTCGGCCGTGCCGAACTGTAGGGCAGCAGAAACGGGAGCCGGAGCAGCCGGGATCTCCCGCTCACTGAAGGCGGTGCGGAGCGCCTTCAGTTCCGCCGAGTTGAGAGCGAGTTGCTCCCGCATCCTCTTGTTGTCCGCTTTCAGGATGCGGATCTCCTCGCTCTCGGACCTGGTCAGCTCGACCTCATCCATCATTCCTAATATGGTGCGGCAGGCCCGGTTCATCCGCCCCCACACCTCCCCCTTAAGGTTTCCCGATAATCTGGCCGCCTCAAGTATGTCCCGCGCCGCCATACGAGTAGCGTCTATCGGGTCAGCCTCCCGCTGACCCTCTAGGCCATCCATAGGCTCGGGGGAGCGCGAAGCCGACCTAGAGCGCGACACTGAGCGGGAACACGAACCCGAGCGAGAACGCTGGAGACCCTCGGCCTCAGTAACTTTCCCCTTTTTCGCCCCCCCCTTGCCCCCTCTGGGGCGAAGTTCGGGGAAATCCCTCCGATATTTGGCCGCCGGATCAGAACCCACGACAGCCTCCTCCTCAAAGTGAGGCTCCAGCTGGTACAGCTTGGCCCTCAACCTGGCCGCCGCTAAACCAGCGTACGCCCCCTTGGGCTTCCCCCTAATGGCCGTATTGACCTTCGGTCCCTGAGGGGGCCTGGGGTCATCCTCCCGGTCCTCGTGAGCCCTCTTGGATGACTGAGGAATGAAATCATCCATTTCGAGCCACCTCAGATCATCGACCTCCGAATCGGAGTTGGGATCAGCGATAATCCCCCCCCCCTTCGGTGGAACCCTCCGTTTTTCTGTAGGCGAGGCCATGCTGGCCCCCCCTACCTAGCCACAAAATTTGGCCTAAATCCGACCACTAAGACCGGAGTTAGGACCAAACCTAACTTAAAAGTGGTCAAGTGCGAGTCGGTTTGCTATTTTCCCATACAAACTTGGGTTGAGCGCCTGAAATAGAAAAAATAGCAAAGTGAGGAAAAGTTTGTCCCCACTTTTGACCCACTTGCCGACGTCGCAGGAGGTTGGTTTAAAAACCAAAAGGTAGTGCAGGCTTGCGCCTCGCTACGTAAAACCTAAAAACCTATAAAAGGTTAATAGGTTCAAAGATATTGATTTTACCAACTCAAGTGAAAACCTTAAGTTGGTAAATCAAAAATCTCTGAACACCTTACAAAGGTTAAAAGTGAATAACTTTTGACCTAGAGGTCAAAAAGTTAAAAAGTACAAACAAAAAATTTAAAAAACTAAATTCTCCACCCGCCCCTTGGGGTTTTAAATTTTTACAAGAACTGTAAATAACTTAAAAGCGACACCAAACACAAAAAAGTTGGAAACCCTTTTTGAAAACTTTGAGTAAAAACTCGAAGTTTTCAAAAAATAAAATTTTACAACTACCAATACAAAATAAACAAAAATCAAACGCTTTAGTTTGCGGAACCGTTGCCGCTACTCCCGCCCAAAAACTGGGCAAGGTGGGGTATTGGCAACACCGACAAAACTAATTTAGAAAAATGTAAACAAACCCTAAAATTAAAGAAAAATTAAAGTTAATATTTACAAATTGGCAAGGCCAATAATTTCGAAACTTTCGTTCCGAAAATTACCGAACCTATACCGACAACACAAACAAAGTCTTTGCTACCTCCTAGCCCTGAAAAGGGCTCGGAAAATAGACAAACAAACAAACCACAGAATATACAAAAACGTACAAAATCCAACAAAAAATTACCAACCGCAAAACGAAAAGTCAGGAAAACAAAGCCAAGTCAAGTGTAAGAGGAGAATCGAAGTCAGTAATGGATAGCCAAAAAAATGTAATATTCAGAACCCGAAAACCAAACGAAACCACTCACAGACACCTGAGAAACAACCTCAACCTAACCTAACCTAACCTAACCTAACCTAACCTAACCTTTTTTTTTTTTTTTTTTTTTTTTTTTTTTTTTTTTTTTTTTTTTTTTTTTTTTTAAGAGGGGAAATGCTTTCCGCATACCACCGCGCTTGGGCGAACGCGGTGGTTATGTGGGACTCTCCCCCCGCCCCTCCCCCCTAATGGGAAAAGAGCAGGAAGCCTACCCACTAAAACCCCTCTGCTGGTCCTCAACCGCTTTAAGTGTTGGCCGCCGTGGGAGTCAAAGTGAATTCTTCCAAGACGACGGCCAAAGCTGCCCTGGTCATAGAGACCGGGACTCGTCTCGCCAGAGGCTGGGGGTGTCAAGCTCGAATGACATCCCCGACGGCACGTGAGATCGTGCAATGCGGGCTAAAGACGCCCATCTCTGCCCGCGTCTCACATTGAGTATAGGCTCTACTCCTTTCCACTCGTTTTACACGGGGGAGACGTTATGACTCCATCTCCTGTGGAGAACTTCTGCAGGTCTCCTGTGGTGCAGCCCCTTGTGGGGGCACCGACTTGTTCCTCTTTCGAGGAGGCCTGCAGCGTTTTCCGCCCATGATGTGTCCTGCCCGCCTCTTTGCTTGAGCGCAAGCCACGCAGTGCGGTTTGGCCTTGCAGCCGGCAGACATGTGTCCCTCTTCGCCACATCGGTAGCAAATCGTACCACGGTCGACTTGGGATGGGCATGTAGCTCTTACGTGGCCTAGGCCCATGCACTTAAAACAGCGCATGGGTAAGGGATCAAGTAGTTTGATCCGAGCTGATGACCAGCCCACCAAGAGTCTTGCTGCCGCAGCCAGAACCTTTGCAGGTTCCGGCGGGCATTTAATCACTGCGGTGCCAGCACCAAATGGCCCCGCGCGGATGGTGCCTACCTTTACGTGTTCAGGCTGGCACCCAGTCGTCTTTGAGACTGCAGCGGCTATGTCATCAGGCCCGACGGATTCGTCCAAGCCAGACGCGCGCAGAGCAACAGTCTTCAGTGGTCGGGCTACCTCCGCCATATCACTGAGGACACTGCGTAATTTAGCCGCCAACTTATCCGCTTTCGAGCCACTGTCAGCACCCGACACCTCTATCAATCGGGCTCCGCTAACAGTGTTACGAGCCTTGATGTGTTCTAAGCCTACCTCACTTAGTTTGAATGACTTTATTGCCTTCACCATTACGTCTCTATAGGTCAACCCTTTCTGTGACGCCTCCGGCTTAAGGGTAATTACCACCGCTGTTGTTTGAGGAGTGACTATACGCGGTTTACGCTTCCTCTTCTTCTTCTTTTTTTTCTTGCCCTTCTGCTTCTTTTGGGCTGGAGGCGCAGCCTTCGGAGCTGGGGCGGAGGAAGTAGACGGGCCCTGGCCATCCTTCTTTCCTTTACTCTTTTTCCTCTTAGAGCCTTCCTTGACAACAGTCGAATAGGCTTGGTGCAATGCCTTGGGTGATGACTGTGTGGGCGTGCTCCGTATCGTCTTCGCGTTTTTCGCCTTAGGGTGCATGGGAGGTATAGAGTTCTCACCAGTGCAAGGCTCTGGATGGTACGACGTGTCGGCAGCAGAGAAATCGTCCACGCATCCCGATAACCTTCTATCTGCCGCCAGCAAGGGTCGCAAGCGCACCTCCGGGAGCAGTCTGGCCTCTATACCGTCGAACCGGGCGCTGATCATGGTACCCACCTGACACATGATGGTGCGCACCAGTTCTTCGGTTTCAATCCTAGGCGGAGAGGCGGCTCGAGGTGGCGGTTCTACCACCAACTTTTGCCTTCTCCTATCTTCCTCCACTTGTGTTCGGAGGTCTGCCAGCTCCTTGCGTAGCCCCTCCATCTCCTCCCGCAGCCTTTTATTTTCAGCGTGCATTCGCACCGTCTCGTCTGAGACGCAGCGGACCATCAGGACCTCACACGCGTCCTTAATATTGTCCGCTGCGTCTTTGAGGACACGTACGTATGTCCCTTTCAAGTTTTTCGAGGAAGTTGCTACCTTATGGATGGCGACCACACTCTCCTGTACCAACTTAATCAACGAGTTGGCGCTATCAGCATCGACGCTCGTCTCAGGAAACTGAGACGAGGGAGCAGATTTGTTCCTCAATTGGCGGGTTGAGGCAATGAGCTCCGACTCTGCTTCGAGCATCATTCTTTCTCGTTCGGCCTCTACCAACGCCATCTTCGCTTTCGCTAAGCCAACATACTCCCCAGTTGTGGGGGGGCGGCCTCGCCCTCTTTTTAAAAGCGGCCTATTTGGCCCAGCGCCAGCACGCCTTTCCTCCTCACCGTCTCCGGTATCCACAATTCGACGTTTTCGCCGTTGTTCTGTACGTCCTTCGAAATTTCGGACACTCGTTTCCGAGTTCCCCTCCTCTTCACTAGTACTGTACGTACTGTCGTCTACCTCTTCATCTGTGTATGTAAAGTTTTTGATTTTATATTTATCCATTTTAGTCCCACGAGTCGGGTCGTTACTAGTCCACTCCCGGGTGACGCCCATCCCAGGAGTAAGGCTATATACTAGCAGAGGTCGCCTGGTGTCTGCAGGTTTTTACGACTTTGCTGTCGGGTTTTATAGAGTTTTCCATCTCGCGGGCCGGCCAATGAAGGCAAGCCCTCCGTTCTAGCAACTTGCAACTACCCCATTACGTCGCTGGATGGGGTTGTTGAAGCAAGACGCCAGAGTACGGGTACTAGAGGAGTCGACGTCCTCCTCTAGTTTTGGGCGGTAAGTGCTCGACGGCAGTGTAAGTGCACGCCGAGCCCGCCCCCTAACCTACCCCCCCCCCCTGCCGGATATTAGCCATGGGCTGAAAGAATCCCCCATAAGGAGATAGTTTCAACCAATGCCCAGGGTGCACCAGCCCAGGTGCTGCGTTCTCTCCGGATCGAGATCAAGAGAGACTGCAACACCCAGGCCAACGTGGAGGAATCCGGCCCGCACCCCAACCTAACCTAACCTAACCTAACCTAACCTAACCTAACCTAACCTAACCTAACCTAACCTAACCTAACCTAACCTAACCTAACCTAACCTAACCTAACCTAACCTTTTTTTTTTTTTTTTTTTTTTTTTTTTTTTACGTGGGGAAATCCTCATGGATACCCACCGCCTGGGGAGAGCGGTGGGTTATGTCAGACTCTTACTGACTAAAACCCCACGATGTTCCATTCGATTCCGCCATGGGGACGGGGCCATGGTCACGCGAGTTGCGACTCCACAACCCCGTCGGCGGCTGTCCAGCAGGACCTAATTCCAATCGGGACTACTATGTCCCCTGCAACATCAGTGGCGTGCCTGGAACATTTGGCACGCCAACCAGCTTGTGAACCCTTGTCCAGTGGGAGGTGGAAATCCCCATTTCCACCACCCAGGGCTCACGTCTAGGGCGGCAGGTGGCGGTTATAATCCAACCGCCTGCGCCCTAGCCTTTTGCGGCGTATGGGAAGGGAGGAGGGGTCCTCTTCCCGGTCCCTTTCTGCCGCCTCTTTCTGCGACATTACGTCGCCGCAGAAAGAAACTACCGCATCCCATGACCTGTCACTGCCGACCATGGCGTGAACAACGGCTGGCAGGGAGATGTCATGGCCGACCACGTTCGCCAATTGCGCCCGCTCCTGAGCCCAACTCGGGCAAATCTCTAGCGTATGTTGTGCCGTGTCCTCATTGCCATGACAATGATGGCACTGAGGAGTTGGCTCCCTGCCTACCACCTTCCACAGGAACCTACCAAAACAACCATGTCCTGTTAGGATCTGCGCAAGGTGGTAGGATACGCCACCCTTTTGTCTTTCGACCCATTCTTCAAGAACGGGTCGAATCGCCGTGATAGTCCAGTGGCCGGATTTTGGCTCATCTAGCCTGGCTTTCCACTTCCGGAGCACTGCCTGACGGGCAACTGTTCTCCAGCGGGTTAGTAGCTCCGGGAGTGGTTCTTCACCCTCAGCTCTGAGCTCCCCCGTCCTCCAATAAATGGTGGACAGCGCCTCCGCATCAAGATCCCATGGTGGGGATCCCGCCAACACGCACGCCGCCTCGTAAGAGGTGGTGCGATACGCCCTTGATACCCTGACCGCTATGACTCGCTGAGGTCTACGCAGCAAAGTCTTCCCTTGGGCGGTCAGGGTTTTTGCCCATATAGGAGCCCCATAAAGTGCCATGGAGCGTACCACGCCCATGTACAGACGGCGGCAGTTTGTGCTCGGCTCACCCACGTTCGGCAAAAACCTAACCTAACCTAACCTAACCTAACCTAACCTAACCTAACCTAACCTAACCTAACCTAACCTAACCTAACCTAACCTAACCTAACCTTTTTTTTTTTTTTTTTTTTTACGTGGGGAAATCCTCATGGATACCCACCGCCTGGGGAGAGCGGTGGGTTATGTCAGACTCTTACTGACTAAAACCCCACGATGTTCCATTCGATTCCGCCATGGGGACGGGGCCATGGTCACGCGAGTTGCGACTCCACAACCCCGTCGGCGGCTGTCCAGCAGGACCTAATTCCAATCGGGACTACTATGTCCCCTGCAACATCAGTGGCGTGCCTGGAACATTTGGCACGCCAACCAGCTTGTGAACCCTTGTCCAGTGGGAGGTGGAAATCCCCATTTCCACCACCCAGGGCTCACGTCTAGGGCGGCAGGTGGCGGTTATAATCCAACCGCCTGCGCCCTAGCCTTTTGCGGCGTATGGGAAGGGAGGAGGGGTCCTCTTCCCGGTCCCTTTCTGCCGCCTCTTTCTGCGACATTACGTCGCCGCAGAAAGAAACTACCGTATCCCATGACCTGTCACTGCCGACCATGGCGTGAACAACGGCTGGCAGGGAGATGTCATGGCCGACCACGTTCGCCAATTGCGCCCGCTCCTGAGCCCAACTCGGGCAAATCTCTAGCGTATGTTGTGCCGTGTCCTCATTGCCATGACAATGATGGCACTGAGGAGTTGGCTCCCTGCCTACCACCTTCCACAGGAACCTACCAAAACAACCATGTCCTGTTAGGATCTGCGCAAGGTGGTAGGATACGCCACCCTTTTGTCTTTCGACCCATTCTTCAAGAACGGGTCGAATCGCCGTGATAGTCCAGTGGCCGGATTTTGGCTCATCTAGCCTGGCTTTCCACTTCCGGAGCACTGCCTGACGGGCAACTGTTCTCCAGCGGGTTAGTAGCTCCGGGAGTGGTTCTTCACCCTCAGCTCTGAGCTCCCCCGTCCTCCAATAAATGGTGGACAGCGCCTCCGCATCAAGATCCCATGGTGGGGATCCCGCCAACACGCACGCCGCCTCGTAAGAGGTGGTGCGATACGCCCTTGATACCCTGACCGCTATGACTCGCTGAGGTCTACGCAGCAAAGTCTTCCCTTGGGCGGTCAGGGTTTTTGCCCATATAGGAGCCCCATAAAGTGCCATGGAGCGTACCACGCCCATGTACAGACGGCGGCAGTTTGTGCTCGGCTCACCCACGTTCGGCAAAAGCCGACCTAGAGCAGAGGCAGCTGCCACCAATTTCGGGCTCAGGAGGCGAAAATGTTCCTCGAAGTTCCATTGACTGTCAAGGACCAATCCTAGGTACTTCATGGTACCCTTGACAGCGATGGACACACCTCCAACCTGCAGCATGGACCCGGGAGGTGGCATTCTTCTTCGGCCAGGAAAAAATATGGCCTCGGACTTTTCTAGAGCCACCTCTAACCCCAGTCGCCGGATCTTGGCCACCACGTGTGCCACTCCTGCCGTAGCCACTATCAAGGCCTCCCGATGGGAGCTACCGCGGGCAGTTACCAGGGTGTCGTCGGCGTAACAAAGTACATCGACCCCCTTCAAGTAGACCCCGCGCAGCACCCAATCGTACCCAATGTTCCACAGGAGCGGTCCTAGAACCGACCCCTGTGGAACACCGCACGCCACACTCCTTCGACCCTCCTCGAAATATCCCGGGTAGACTACGGCTCTATCGGTGAGATAAGTCTCTATCGTCTTCCGCAGATACCCGGGTACGCCATGAAACTTCAGCGCCTCTAATATGGTGGCAAAAGGCAGTGTATTGAATGCGTTGGCGATGTCAAGGGATACCGCCAATAGCATTTCTCCCTTTTCCACCGTTTCATCCACCAAGGCCCTCAACCGTGCAATTGCATCGATTGTGGACCGGCCCCGACGGAATCCATACTGGTTGGTGCTGAGGTTGGGTCCAACCCTCTCTAGGTGTTTAATAAGACGGGTCGAAACCACACGCTCAAAAAGCTTGCCCACCTCGTTAAGTAAAACGATCGGCCTATACGCCGAAGGTGAATCTGCCGGTCGCCCAGGCTTTTGCAGCAAAACTAGTTTCCCCGTCTTCCATTCTTCCGGAAACTGGCCTTGCTCAAAACACACGCTCATCAGTGCCCTCAGCCGCGGCTCTAGAGGCCCTAGGGCTAACGCCAACGCACGTCCAGGAACCCCATCGGGTCCTGGAGCAGTGGACTTTAAGCGGAGCCGTAGCACCGCCGCTCCCAGCTCCCCCTCAGATACTTCTGGGGCACTCGTTGACTCTTCTTCATCACCGAAGCCTGGTGGCACCATTGGCGGAGGTGTGTGATGAGCTCTGGCTGGAAACAGGGCACCAACGACCCGGTCCAGCAGCTGAGGCTGGAGACTCTGCGTGAGTGGGGGGGCCCAGGGGCGGAGTTTACCCCGTACTGCCTTATACGGCCTTCCCCATGGCTCGCAGTTAAGGGTCTCCAGCATTCCTGCCCTGTCCTGATCCTTGGCCCTGCCTACCGCCGCCCTCAGTACCTTACATGTTTCACTATAGGCTTCATATAGCCGCGAAATCTCCACTTCGTTCCTCACGCGGCGTCTGCGCATCCGCTGGAACTGGTGTCGAGCAGCTTCGCAAGACCTGCGCAGCTGCGTCAGCTCTTCTGACCACCAATTCAGCTTACGCTTAGGAGCATGACGACCGACACGTGGCATGGCAGAATCGCAGATGTTGGTCATCGCCTCCCCCAGCCATTGCACCTCCCGCTCAACCTCGACAGGGCCTTCGGGCGCCGAAACCCACGTCTGGACTAAAGCTGCCTCCTCAAGCAAATCCCGGTCCAGTCGTTTCAATGCCCAACGAGGGCTGTCTGCCCGCGGGGATCGGGTTGGAATTCTTGGGGTATTCGGAGGTGCAGAAATGTCGTAACGGATGTACAGATGGTCCGACAGAGTTTCTACATCCTCTAGCACTTCCCAGCCTTCGATACGGCGTGCAAAGGGGGCGTTCGCGAACGTGACATCCACAATGGACCCACCTTGACGTCGCACGCACGTATTCGCCGATCCCCGGTTGCCGGCCGGTCATCGCTACCCACTCCTCTAGCGCCTCACCGCGCGCGTCAGTGGCTGGGGAACCCCACGCACTGGACTTAGCGTTCAAGTCCCCAGCAACAATTACTTGCCGAGGGCGGCTTCTGTCTACTAGAGCGCCGAGCTCGACCAAGAAAAGTTCAAACTCAGCAAGGCTCCGGTTGGGAGAGAAGTATGCCCCGACAATCATCACCCCTCCGACAAATGCGGAGACGTAACCAGAACCCCTCACCACCTTTTCAAGAGGCGGACAGCCACCAGATGTCTGCGCAATAATGGCTACTAGGTCACAATGATCTACCACCCAGTTTTCGCTAGGTGGGACCGAGTAGGGCTCTGCAACTATGGCCAGATGAATTGATCTCTCCGCTAGACTTTGAAACAAAAGATCCTGAGCTCTAGCGGAGTGGTTGAGATTTCCCTGGAGGATACGTAAAATTCTAAAGGCCATTTATGTGGTGTTCATATACTCAGCCTCCTCTGCTGCTGGAGCCGAGACAGCGGGTTCATTTATGGCACCCGCCTCTTTCCGCTTCGAGCGTGTCCTCTTGATTATTGGCGGAGAGCATGTTTTGCTACCCACCCTATGGTCCGCAGGTCTGCCAGCCGCGGTGCAGACTGAGCATTTTGGTGAGGCAGAACACGCGGCCACCTTGTGACTAGGTTCGCCGCAGCGGTAGCACTCTTCGCTGCGGTCAGTTTCAGCGGTGCAGTGAACTTTCATGTGTCCGACTTGAAGGCATCTAAAGCACCGCAGCTGCCTTGGTTCCAGTACTTTTACTTGGGCTGACACCCAACCTACGAGCAATCGGCCAGAACTTCTAACTTTTTTGGCAGCTGCAACTGGGCAGCTAAGCCATAGCGACCCAGATCCTCCCGGACCAAAATCTATCTTGCCACATTTTATGTCGGCGGTCGTACAACCACCTTCTCTGGCCAATGCGGCGACTACATCCTCGGGCGTTGCTGAGTCGTCAAGACCTGAAACGCGTAGTTCAGTTCTTTTAACAGGTCTCTGTACCCCTACGAATTCTTCGTTCAGAACCTCCCTGAGCTTTGCCGCCAAAGAATCAGCTTTGATTGAGGCTTCAGGGCCAGATACCTTTAGCATCCTTGCCCCGTTCATAGCTGTCCTAAATCGAACACTGGGTATGCCTAACTCAGTCATGTTCACTTTCTCTATGGCCTCTTTCATCACGGTGGCGTACGTAACCCCGTTGTTCGCAGCCGTTTCTTTGAGAGTCAGCGTAATCGCGTAAGGTTTTTCCTTCTTCGTCCCTTTTTTTGTGCCTCTTGCGGCCACCTCACTCCATTTGGCTTGTGGAGCAGCTTGGGTGATGGGTGTAGGAGGGAGCGGGCTTTGTGTTTGTTGCCGCTGCTGCCTCTCTGGCTGCCATGCTTTTCTTTTTGGCTTTTTTACTCTTAACCCCTCGCTCTGTGTCTTTACCTTGGTTGGGTGTCACAACGTCAGGTATTGCCGGTACGTTAGGTTGATCCGGCACCTTGGCTCTAACTCCTAACGGTGGCCGTAGAAGTCTGCCCTCCAGAGCCGAGAATCTGGCATTGATGCTGGCCATTTCTTTCAATAGCCGGCTCACGTCAGACTCTTTCGCCGGCTCCACGGGTGGTCCGTCCCTGCGTTCCCTTCGCAGATCTGATAAATCTTGCCTCAAGGCCTCATAGTCAGAGGTCATGGCAGTCATGCGCGTCGAGAGGCGAGCGTTCTCCGCCCTTAACTTGGCTACCTCTTCCGACGATGTCCTTTCCAGAAGTACCTCTGTGACTTGGGCGATTGCCGTTACCGCTTCTTTAAGAGTCTTCTGTGAAGTTCCCTTAAGGCCTTTTGACAATCGAGCCACACTCTTGATACTGGCCAGTGCTTCCTGGACCCTACTGTCTAGTTCCGTGGCCGTGCAGTCGTCTGCGTCTTTCGGCCGAATTTTGCCCTTTTTGACACCTTGGCCCTTAGAAGTCATTTTTCGGCCGTTATCGCCGGAGTCTGAGTCTTCCGACGGACTATGGGGTCTCTTTTTATCCGAGCGGCGGAAAAAGCGCGACCCAGAATTTGCTCCTACGGTATCGTAAGACATGGCGCTGTCAGACTCCGATACGCCTGACCCTTCATTTTTTGACTGCGTGCTGGCGCTCACCTCTGGGAGTCGATCCAGCACGATTTTAACTTGTTTAGTGACAGGTGTCACTGTCTCCGGGTTACATGTGCTTTCAGGTGCACTCTCACCCTGCGGCTCTGCCGCCGTCATCAAAAGTTGGTTTGGTTTTGTTTTATTAAGGTCCATTTTGAATCCCACGAGTACGGGTCGATATAAAAAAGTCCACCCCCGGGTTACGCCCATCCCAGGGGTAAGGCTATATACTAACAGATTTCGCCTGGTTTCTGTAGGTTTTTACGACTTGGCTGTCGGGTTTTATAGAGTTTTCCATCTCGCGGGCCGGCCAATTAAGGCAAGCCCTCCGTTCAAGTGTCTCTCGACTACCCCATAGCGCCGCTAGATGGGGATTGTTGAGGAGAGACACCTGAGTACGGGGTACTAGAGGAGTCGACGTGCCTCCTCTAGTTTTGGGTAGTTAGTACTCGACGGCATTGTAAGTGCACGCCGAGCCCGCCCCCTAACCTAACTTAACCTACCCATTCCCCCCCTCAGTGTAGCGGTGACAAAGCGGCTTTCCAGACGAAAAGTCAATCGTCACCTTCCCCCCCAACTCCCCCGCCGGATATTAGCCATGGGCTGAAAGAATCCCCCATAAGGAGATAGTTTCAACCAATGCCCAGGGTGCACCAGCCCAGGTGCTGCGTTCTCTCCGGATCGAGATCAAGAGAGACTGCAACACCCAGGCCAACGTGGAGGAATCCGGCCCGCAACCCAACCTTTTTTTTTTTTTTTTTTTTTGTCCGGGGGAAAATCCTCATGGATACCACCACGTCACGGGGGGGCGTGGTGGTTATGTGAGACTCCTACTCACTAAAAACCCCCGGGTGTTCCTCTCTCCGCCATGTGGCAGGGTACGAGTAGCGCTTTCGCCTGCTTTCGATTCCCTGCCAGGCGGTTGCCTGCACTGCAGACTCTGCAGCTTTTCCCGTTAGTCCCTCCTTTAGTAGCGTGCCAGGAACACTTGGCACGCCACCCGACTCGAGGACCCTAGTCCGGACGACGATAGAACGTCCCCGTTTCTACCGTCCGGAAGTCCTCTCTATGGCGGCAGGCGACGATCGTGAGCCAGTCGCCTGCTGCCCACTCTCTTACGCCGTTGTTGGGACGCTCCCTCAGCGTCCTCTCTCGCACGCTCTGCGCACTCCTTCTGTGTCATTACGTCCTCGCAGAAAGAGCACGCTGCCCGCCACGCATCATCACTCCTGACCATGGCCCTTACCACCGTCGGCAACGTCAAGTCGTCACCGACAACCGCGACCAGGTCTGCGCGCGGTTCTCCCCAAGCTGGACACTGCTCTAAGGTGTGCTGAGCAGTGTCTTCGGTTTCGCCACAGTCATGGCACTCCGCCGTCGGCTCTCTTCCGGCTATGCGGCAAAGGTACTTTCCGAAGCACCCGTGCCCGGAAAGCACCTGTGTCAGCCGGAAGTTCAGCTGCCCGTGATCGCGGTCGAGCCATTCTGATAGGATCGGTCGTATGGCGGCCACCGTAAGGAGGCCCGCAGTTGGAGCCTGCAACCTCATTCCCCAATCCGCAACTGCCTCAAGGTGCAGTTCGTCGCGTCGCGCCTGGATCTCACGTGGTGCTGGCCAATGACCACGGTCTCTAGCATCCTCCTGCCAGGCATGCACTTCGGCAAGGGTTTTTGCCTCCAAGTCCCAGGGCATTGAGCCAGCCAGGACACAGGCCGCCTCTGTAGATATTGTACGATAGCCTCGTATGGCCCTGATAGCCATTGCCCGCTGCGGTTTAAGCAGCAAGGCAGAGATCCGGCTATTCAAGGCATCCACCCACACTGGTGCTCCATACAAGGCCATCGATCGATCCACGCCCATGTACAGCCGCCTGCACGAAGTCTTGGGCCCCCCCAGGTTTGGGAGTATACGCCCAAGAGCAGCAGCTGCACCTAACAACTTCGGCATTAGATGCTGGAAGTGTGGCAGGTAGCTCCACCGGCTGTCAAGGACAACGCCTAGGTACCGCATCGTCGACTCGACTTCGATGGTGACTCCTCCCACCACAATGTGCGCACCCGCCGGAGGTGCTCTTCGAGGGCCATGGAAACAGATGGCCTCAGACTTGCTTAATGCCACCTCCAGCCCCAGCCGCCTGATCCTGTCAACCACCTGTGCTACACCCGCCGTCGCTAGTATGGCCGCCTCCCTGAAGGTGGCCCCCTGAGCGGTCACCAACGTGTCATCAGCGTAACAGGTTACGCTCACTCCACGCAGGCGAGCGCTCCGGAGTACCCAATCGTATCCGATGTTCCACAGGAGCGGCCCAAGAACCGACCCCTGTGGAACGCCGCACACCATCTCTTTCTGACACCATTCCCGTGGTCCAGGGTAGGTTACAAACCTTTCTGACAGGTAAGAGCCAATAACTCGGCTCAGATACCGCGGGACCCGGTGGTACCGTAACGCCTCCTGTATGCACTCCCAGGGGATGGAGTTAAAAGCGTTGGCGATGTCTAAGGACACCGCCAAAACAACATCACCCCGGGAGACAGCATTTTGCGCCAGGCTCTTTACTGCCAGGATCGCACTCACCGTTGATCTGCCGGTGCGGAAGCCATACTGGCAGTCTGCCAAGTCTGGTCCATCGTTGGTGAGGTGCTTGACGAGACGAGCCGCTACCACGCGTTCGAAGAGCTTGCTCACCTCGTCAAGCAGAACGATCGGCCTGTAGGCTGATGGGGAGTCCGCTGGACGACCTTCCTTCTTCAGGAGCACCAGCCGACCCGTTTTCCACTGTTTGGGAAAACGGGCCTGCTCCATGCATGCGCTAAACATGCGCCGGAGTCTGGGCTCGATTTCTCCCATTGCTAGGACCCACGCTCGACCCGGAATGCCGTCTGGTCCAGGAGCCGTGTTTTTCGCCCGTAGGCGCAGGACGGCTGCTCCCAGCTCCCCTTCGGAGACGGCTGGCACATCCTCATCCTCATCTCGAGTCTCCACTGTCATAGACGCCATAGTTGGCGATTGGAATTCCGCTCTGTGAGGGAACAGGGTTGCTACCACTTGGTTGACGAAATCCGGCTGCAGGCTCTCAGTGAGCGGAGGGGCCCAAGGCCGGAGTTTGTTTCTTACCATCTTGTATGGCCTCCCCCAAGGGTCACTGTTTAGGGTCTCCAACAGCTGTTCCCTCGACAACTCGATGGCTTGGCGAATGACCGCCTTGAGTTCCTTTTTACCCTCCTTATACACTCCATAAAGAGCAGTTTCCACCAACTCGTCACGGATTCGCCTTCGCCTCTGTGCCTGGTACCGGCGCCTTGCCGCTACGCATTGCTCGCGTAGTTGCGTTAGCTCCGCAGTCCACCAGTACAAGCGACGCCGTGGAGGTTGGCGCCTGGTCCGGGGCATCGCTGCGTCGCATATTTGCGTCATCGCGTTTCGGAACCATTCCGCCTCATCCTCGACCTCCACAGTGCCCTCAGGCACGGGTAGCCATGATTGCACGATGGCGGCCTCTTTGAGGAGCTCTCTATCCATCCTTGTCAGCGTTAAGGTAACTCGAAATTGAGCTGCCCGCTCTTCCACTCCCAAGGTGGGGGTTAGGGGGGCACACCACGCCTCCACCATGGCAGCCTCGCCCGCCATCTCCCGGTCGAGACGGGACACTGCCCACCTTGGGAACTTTCCTCCTCCGGCGCCAGCCCGCCTTCTCGGGCCGGGTGGTAAGGCCCCCAGCGAAGTGCTGACCCTCATCTGGATATAGCGATGGTCAGAGAGGGTCTCTACTTCCTCCAGGACGCGCCAATTGTCAATGCGCGCGGCGATGGCAGGGGTCGCGAACGAGACGTCCACGATGGACCCCCCCTGCCGCCGCACACAAGTATTGGCGTCGCCCCGGTTCAGCACTTCAAGCCCCATAGCCGCTACCCAGTCTTCCAGGGCTGCTCCTCTTGGGTCCGTGATGGGGGAACCCCAAGCCGCACTCTTTGCATTAAAATCCCCCATCACCAACATATGCGCTGATGTAACCCTCCCGACGACTCCACCTAGGCCCGCCAGGAACTGCTCGAATGCGGACAGCGGTTTATTAGGGGAGAAGTACACTGCCACCAGGACAGTGTCTCCCCATTTGACCGCTGCAAAGCCCTGTCCACGTTCAATCCCTATTAGGGGAGGGAAGTCGCCCGTTGTCGGCACCACCAGCGCCACTCCTTCATCTGCGGCCCCGTACCAATTTGGCTGTGCAGGGACGAGGTAGGGCTCGGCCACCACCACTATCCCAATACCCCACTCCGCCATGACCTGCATAAGCAGATCTTGTGCGCGGGCGGAGTGGTTGGTATTTACTTGCAGGATCTCCAAATGTCGGTGTGCTGGCATTTAGAGATCCATACGAGCTTCCCCTTGGGCCGATTGCTCGGCACTGCTTTCCCTTAGGGCAGTCCTTACCGGAGTTCTGGCGGCAACTGCCTTACCTCTTGTTGGCGGCGGGTTGCAATGCTCACCCCCATATTGTGGTCAGCCCGGCGTTTGGCCAGGTGGCACACTGCGCAGAAAGGCGCAGCCCTGCAGTCCACCTTTTTATGGTCCGGTCTGCTGCACCGGTAGCAGAGCTGCGATCTGTCCACTGGTGATGAACACAGAGCCTTACTGTGCCCAATTCCATAACAGCGGTAGCACCGCATGGGGCCCCGGTCCAATACCCTAACCTGGGCGGACGACCACCCAACCAGTAGTCGTCCAGCCGCAACAACTATCTTCGCCGCCGTTACCGGGCAATGCACCAGCGTTGCCCCAGATCCATCGCGGCGCACTCTAATAGTGCCGACCTTAACTTCAGTGGTAAGGCACCCAGTTTTGGTCACAATGGCAGCTCCTACGTCCTCCGGAGTCACCGACTCGTCGAGCCCCGTGATTTGGAGGTCAGCCATTTTGACAGGCCACGTCGCCAACCAGCCCATCAATCCGCTTGCAGAGGGCATCCGCATTTTGAGCATTATCAGCCCCAGGTATCTCAATAATGCGGGCCCCCGTCTGTGTCCTACGCACCTTGACATGGTCAAGGCCCAGTTCAGCCAGTTTGACCGATTTTATAGCCTTGGTCATAACAGAGGCGTAGGACGCCTCAGTGCCGTCTTTTAGTGCCACCACTACGGCAGCAGTGGCAGGAGTGGTCAATTTCTGACGCCTCCGCTTGCGTCTGGCAGGTTTTGCCACCGGGGGTGGGGCAGACTTCTTCCGCTTACCCTTCCTCCTAACCACGGTAAAGCCGTCGTCGTCCTTTGGAGGTGGAGCCGACTGGGAAGCTTGGGACGATTTAGGCGTCACCGGTTTAGCCGCACCCACCGGGTGAGGTCCCACAGTAAGCTGCTGCGCGATGGGGGGGGCATGGTTGGACTGCCTCCCATTGGGAACGCGGGTGGGCTTCTTTGGAGGCTTCACCTTCTTTGCAGCGGGGGCCGGTTTGTCCCTAGAAGGTTTAGCCGCAGGCTTCGGTTGCGCCGGGGCAACAGGCAAGTGCTGCAGAACCGTTTGCTCAGCAGCTGCAGCTCTCCTACGGTCTGCCGCAAGCGTTGGGCGAACCACCGGTTCAGGAGGCAACTGTCGCCGCAGCTCCTCCAACCGCACGTTAACCATGTCCCCGATCGATATAAAGAGGTCTCTCTTGAGATCCTCTCGCAGCTCGATCAGGGCATCGGCCAAACCCACCGAAATTTCTGCCGTCGAGGGTTGAGCGGTATCCCTTTTTCGCTCAGAAAAGGCAGTCCTGAGCGCCTTCAACTCTCCCTGGGTGTGCGCCAGCTGTTCTTTCATGCGCCTGTTGTCTGCTTTAAGGGCACGCAGCTCGTCATTCTCCCCCCAGCCCTGAAGACAGTCCGCGGCCGACAGGATGTCCCGGCATGCTAGGTTCATCCTGCTCCAGATTGTCCCCTTGAGGTTTCCGCACTTTTTCGCCTCTTCCATGACTACATAGGCAGAGTTGCGAACAATGTCTATATAGTTCCCCCCGGTGGGTTCGATGGGGCTCCGATCCCGTGAGACTGGAAGGCTCCGAGTATAAGATACCCCATCCACCTCATGGTTTCCACGTCCGAGTGACTTTGGTGCCGCCTTTGCGGCACTAAAGCCAGTATAGCGCCCTTTTGCGCACGGGGTTTTGCCCCGTCGTGCAGTGCTCAGTTTTGGCTTAACTTCCGGCCCAGATATTACTTCGTCATTGGAGTGTGGTCTTTTGGTGCGTTTTAGGGCATCGATCTCCATCCCCACAACCTCCAATCCAACAACTTCGACCTCCTCCGTCAGTTGAACAAATGGAAGGGACGAGCTGGAGGCAACACCCGCCTTCAGGATCATCTCCTCCATCAGCTCTGCGTCCTTGAGTCTCGCCGTTTCCTGCATCTTTTTACTCTCTGCGTCAATTTCAGTGTCCAATAAACGTTTGCTGTGTTCGTGTTCACGGAGGCCAGCATTGCGCTGACCTACGACATGGCCTTTGCCCCCCCCAGAATACGAGGGGCAACCCGTGTCCTCAGACACGGGGAGGGATTCTCCCGTTAGGGTACCCTCCTGGGGTAGTTTCTGATTTAGACCATCCATCATCTTCCTTGCGTGCGTTTAAGGCCCCTGCACCATTGGCCATGTGTGGATTTTTAAAGAGGTTGTCTCCTCGCGGCCCCACGCAGCGGCCATCGCCCCGGACGCCTACGGGTCCGGATTGCGATTTGACCGACGGACGCCGAAGCAATCCGCCGCTCAACGACCTCAAAGGTCGTCCTAATCCTATGCGCCCTCTGAAAGACAGGAGACGCAGTTGCATCCTCCAACTGCTCTCCGAGGAGAGTAGCTGGGAGCAACTTCACCACAAGTGTGCACTTTTGGGGAGTATTTAGTTCCCGGGGCCTGCACTGGCCCATGAAAGTGGATATACCGCCACTGGTTCGGTGACCCCCCCCCCTTTTTTGCCGGATATTAGCTAACCCACAAGTCCTACTAAGGGTCTAGGCTTGCAACAAACTGCCGTCGCCTTTGCCCCCTTCGCCTGCGCCGGAGCGGGTGTGCGTCGACATTGTCTTCGCGTTCCCGCTCCGCCGCCTCCTTCTGTGAGATGACGCTCTCACAGAAGGAGGATACCGCCCTCCACGATCTGTCGCTGCGCAGCATGGCCGAGACCACGCTGTGCAGCGAGAGATCGGAGATTCCAATTTCCGCGGCCATAGTGCGGCGCTCCAGATCCCACCGAGTGCACACCGCGAAGGTGTGCTGGGCCGTGTCATCCGAATCGCCGCACTCGTGGCAGATCGGACTCGGCTCTCTCTTTATCTTGTGCAGGTAATGACCGAAACACCCATGTCCGGTCATTACCAGCACAAGCCGGTACGTCAGCGTACCGTGCGCCCTCTCGACCCAGTGGTCAAGCGACGGGAGGAGTGCCCCTATAGTGTAGGTCCCATAGGGGGAGTCCTCCAGGTCACTTTTCCACCGGTCTCTCATTCGTTTCTCGGCCATCCGCCGAGTCCTCTCTACCACTTCCGAGTCCGAGCGCCATCCTATGGCTCTGGACTCTACTCTCGCCTGGTATGTCTCGGCCTGCACCCGAGCATCTTGCTCCCACGGCGGGGTACAGGCCAAGATACACGCCGCCGCATGCGCTACGGTCATGTAGGCCCTCACCATGCGGAGGGCCATGACTCTCTGGGGCCTACGTAGCAAAGCTACATTCCTAGCCGACAGTTTGCTGGCCCAGATTGGCGCCCCATACAGCGCCATGCTGCGCACAACGCCTGCGAAGAGGCGTCGGCATGGCGCTTTTGGTCCCCCCACGTTGGGCAGCAATCGGCTGAGGGCCGATGCGGCACCCACCACCCGGGGAGCAAGCTGCCGGAAGTGCTCCCCAAAGTTCCACCTGCGGTCCAGGACTAGGCCAAGGTATTTTATGTTGTTAAGGTATTTAAAGTGAGCGCTGCACCCGCCGGCAGCCTCCACCCCCTTCCCCGCCCCCCGAAGACTATCGCCTCAGTCTTCGGGAGAGCCACCTTTAGGCCGAGCTGCTCGATACGGGAAATCGTCAGCTCGGCTGCCACCTCCGCCCTCCTCATGGCCTCCCTCAAGTCAGTCCCACGCACGGCCACCATTGTGTCATCTGCGTAACAAATAACGGCCGTCCGCGGGATCAACGCCCCCCTGATTGCCCAGTCGTACCCCAGGTTCCACAATAATGGGCCGAGTACGGAATCCTGGGGCACGCCACAGGCCATCTCCCTGACCCCAACCTAACCTAACCTAACCTAACCTTTTTTTTTTACCTAACCTAACCTAACCTAACCTTTTTTTTTTTTTTTGACAGGGTGGAAAATGCTTTATGCATTCCCCTCACCATGGGAGTGGCGAGGGGATATGTGGGACTCACCCCGTCACCCCCCCTCCGAATGAGAGGGGGCATCGGAGCGCAACCCACTAAAAACCACCCTGGCGTACCCCCCTGCCGGATTGGCAAGACGCCGTGGAACCCGCCAAAGCTTTCTCCACGACGTCTACCGGCCGCCCCAGCCATTTGCCGGGGCTTCCCGCGTCGAGGGAGAGAGAGGCCGAGTACGCGTGGCCCCTCTCCCAGACCGCCCAGTGGCTAGCCTACGGCGGGCGAGGGACTCCCATCCCCCACCCGCAGCCACTAAGGGTTGAGGCGAGAGGCAAAACGCCGCCGCCTCACCCCCAGCCGTCTACGCCGGAGCGGATGCGCGTGAGGAGACTCCTCGCGCTCACGCTCCGAGGCCTCCTTCTGCGAGATGACACAAACCTAACCAAACCAAACCTAACCTAATCTAAAAATTTTTTTTTATTTTTATTTTTTTTTTTACGAGGGGAAATGCTTTACGCATACCACCACAATTGTGCATTGTGGTGGTTATGTGGGACTCTCCTCATGCCTCCTTCCCCTAGAGGGAAAGGGGGCAGGAGTCCTACCCACTAAAACCTCCTCGAAGTTCCGTCTTAGGCCTTTGGTAGGTATTTGTAACCGCAATGGGATCCCATAGGAGTTCACCAAAACTGTGGCCACGGCCTCCACGGTCAGATGGTTGGACCAGGGTATTCGTCACTACATCGGAGGGAGGAGCCGTGAACGTGTGACTGCTCCCTCAGTGGCTGGCGGGGTGATGATGGCCCCACTAGGAAGGGACAAGGCTTGCAAAATGCCGTCTCCTCCTTCCCATTCTTCTACGCCTGATGGCGTCCGCGGACTCGTCTTCCTCGCGAGCCCGCTCTGCTGCCTCCTTTCGTGAGATGACATCCTCACAAAACGTGGCAAAGGCATTCCACGATCTATCACTGCCCAGAATAGCTGATACCACGCTGGGCAGTGACAGATCGTTCCCTATCTTTCTTGTCAATTCGAGGCGCTCCGTTTGCCATGCGGTACATGACTCCAAGGTGTGCTGCGCCGTATCTTCTAGCGCACCACACTCATGGCACATTGGAGATGTCTCCCGTCTTGCAGTCTTGTGCAGATACTGCCCGAAGCATCCATGCCCGGACAGCACCTGCACAAGACGGTATGAGAGTAGCCCGTGACGTCTCTCTTTCCACTCCTGGAGAACTGGCCGGAGAGCCTCAATGGTGCGGACTCCGTAAATGGGGTCCATGAGGCTGTTCGACCAGATCTCCATCATCCGCTCTTGGGCACTGCGCTGCGCCCTCTCTACTTCTTCAGAGCCAGGGCCTTCCCGTCTTGCTCTGCTCTCCGCACGTGCACGGTAGGTATCAGCTCGCACTGCGGCCTCGAGCTCCCATGGGGGAGTGCCGGCCAGTGCGCAAGCAGCCGCGAAGGAGACCGTACGGTACCCCCTGATCATCCTCAGAGCCATAACCCTCTGCGGTTTTCGCAAGAGGGCTTTGTTTCGAGCACTGAGAGACCCCGACCATATGGGAGCACCATACAGGGCCATACTTTTTATGACCTCCGTGTAGAGGCGCCGACATGGAGCCTGAGGCCCTCCCACATTCGGAAGCAGCTTTCCAAGGGCCGCAGCTGTGCCAACAATACGCGGGGCGAGACATCGGAAGTGCTCCTCAAATTTCCAATCAGGGTCCAGGATAAGGCCCAAGTATTTGATATGGGCCTTAAGCTGGACCCTTTCTCCGTCTACTTGGATGCTGAGACCAGAGGGAACCCGCCATCTTGGCCCACGGAAGACGATAGCCTCCGTCTTTGAGAGGGCCACTTCTAGTCCCAGCATCCGGATGCGGTCAACCACAAGGGTAGCGCCCACTGTAGCTAACCGCATCGCCTCTTCCCGGCTGTTGCCTCGGACGGCAACCATAGTGTCGTCCGCGTAGCAGAAAACCGCCATCCGAGGCAAGAGCTGTCCTCTGATGGCCCAATCATAGCCTAGGTTCCACAGCAGGGGTCCCAGCACGGATCCCTGAGGAACGCCACTGGACATACGCTGGGCCATCCGCTCTCCATCTCTTCTTTGATAGAGCACTACCCGGTCAGTTAGGTAGTGCCTTATCACCTTTCTCAAGTACAGAGGCACCTGGTGGAACTTAAGTGCCTCTTCAATTACTTCAAAGGGGAGGGAGCCAAAAGCGTTGGCTATATATAAAGATACAGCTACTACTCCCTCTCCCCTTTCCTTGGCCTCCTCTGAGAAGCTTCGTAGGGCAGATAAAGCGTCCAGCGTGGACAGCCCTACCCTGAACCCGAACTGCCTCTCAGAAATATCCGGGTCATCTCTGCCTAGATGCCTACTGATTCGCAGTTCCACTATCCTCTCAAACACCTTACCGACCTCATCCAAGAGGACAAGTGGTCGGTATCCGGAAGGAGAGTCAGGTGGACGACCCTCCTTTCTCAGTAGGCACAAACGCCCCTCCTTCCAGCACCTAGGAACCTGTCCTGTCTCTAGGCAATCATCAAACAACTGCCGGAGACGACACTCCAGGTGCTTAAGCGCCAGAAAAAGCCTGGTACTCCATCTGGCCCAGGGGCTTTACGCGACGATTTAAGGCGGGCCACCGCTTCCATCATCTCATCGTCCGTGATCAGCGGGACGTCAAAATTACCCTCGTTTTCTTCAGGCCCTGTCATCCTTGGCGGCGTAAAGGCTTCCCGCTGAGGGAATAGGCCCGTTATGACTGCTGAGAGGAGTTCGGGTTCAAAGGTATCCGTGGGGGGCGCGTGCTGTAATTTACTGCGTACAACACGGTACGGGCGTCCCCATGGGTCTCTGTTGAGTGTCTCTAGGAACTCCTCATTGGAGGAGTCCTTTGCCTTTGCAATGGCAGTCTGCAGTGTGACTTTGGCGTCCTGGAGAGCTCGGCGATAAAATTCCTCCTCCTCAGCTGTGTGTGACCTGCGTCGGCGGCATCGCGTGAATGCCCGGCGAGCGGCATTACTGATGGTGCGGAGAGCCTGAATCTCCTGCGACCACCAGTAGACTTGTTTTCTTGTCGGTATTCGTCTAGTCCGGGGCATAGCAGCGTCACAGACTTCTGTGAGAGTAGCTCGAAAGCGGACAGCTCGCTCCTCCACGTTGGCCACATCTGCTGCGTCCGGCCCCCAGGCCTGCACTATGGCTGCCTCCTCTACCATCTCCCGGTCCAGACGGGAGAGCGTCCATCTGGGGAATGGCTGCCTTCCGGGCCGGAGTGGCGCATCAATCATCGAGGAACCGGAGACACGAAAGCGGATATATAAATGGTCCGACAGGGTCTCCACCTCTTCTAGGACGCGCCATTCTCCAGAGCGTGCAGCGACAGCAGAGGTCGCAAACGTCAAGTCTACGATGGATCCCCCCCTGCTGTCGAACACAGGTGTTGGTGTTGCCCTGGTTCAAGAGGACCAAGCCTATTGCCACGGCCCAGTCTCTCAGCACCGCGCCTCTCGCATCCGTGATGGGAGAACCCCACGCCGTACACTTCGCGTTGAAATCTCCCATCACGATGACTTGGGCAGGAGCCGCTCTGCCTATTACAGTCTCCAGCGTGTTGAGGTATCTTTCGAACTCATCTAGTCTTCGGTTGGGGGAAAAGTAGACTCCGATGAGCACTATTTCACCCCAAGTAGCCGCTACGTACCCTGGTCCCTTCTCCTTGGTAGAGAAAGTGGGAAAGTGTGTAGCTGCTGGTACCATGATGGCAACTAAGCCCTCAGTGTCCCCTGCCCAGTGTGGCTGCGATGGCACAAAGTAGGGCTCAGCCACTACGACGACATCCAAACTCCAGTCCGCCATAGTCTGCATAAGCAGATCTTGTGCGCGGGCGGAGTGGTTGATATTAGTCTGGAGACGGTCAAAACGTCGGTGTTCTGGCATTAAGAAACCGACATTTCGACCTCCACAGGCAACTGGCTATTTGCCTCTGCTTGTGATGTGACTTGAGTCCTGCGAGTCCCTGTCGTCTTGCCCTTGACCTGTGGCGGGACGCATTTAGCGCCACCCATTACATGGCCTGCCCGTCTCTTGGCTTGCGCGCATATTGCGCACCGCGGGTCCGCCGTGCAGGAGGCGGATTTGTGACCCTCTATGCCACACCTAAAACATAGGGCTTCTCTGCTTTCACTCGAGGGGCACGTCGGTTTGGTGTGGCCTAGTCCCATGCATTTAAAGCACCTTAAGGGGCGCGGTTCCATTGCTAATACTCGAGCCGCCGACCACCCGACCAGCAGTCGCCCCGCTTGACTCAGAGCTTTTGCCGCTGCTGCCAGACATTCGACTATCACTGAGCCTCCATATGGCCCCATGCGTATAGCACCGACCTTTACCTCATCTTGAAGGCACTTTCCGGCCGCTGAGGCAGCAGCAGCGATATCCTCCCTCTCTATC
Source organism: Acleris literana (assembly GCA_946894065.1). NCBI lineage: Eukaryota > Metazoa > Arthropoda > Insecta > Lepidoptera > Tortricidae > Acleris > Acleris literana. The sequence goes on along the minus strand of OX335671.1, from coordinate 26,518,529 downwards.
GATTCGTCCAGGCCAGTCACCCTCACCGACGCCTTTTTGGTGGGCCTGCTGATTGAGGCCACATCTCCGAGTACTTCTTTGAGTTTCGTTGCCAGTGAGTCAGCGTTAGTTCCACTGGCAGCCCCTGGGACGATAATTACCCGGGAACCACTCATCGTATTCCGGACTTTGAGGTTTTGGTCCAGGCTGACGTCATCCAGTTTAAAGGCTTGTTTGGCCTTTTTTAGGGCGTCTTTGTAGGTTACCCCTCTCTGCACCGCTTCCGGTTGCAGAGTAATCAATACCGCTGTGGTTTTTGGGGTACCTATCTTATAAGTCCTCTTTTGGTTGTTTCTGGGTGCTGCGACTGCAGTCAGAGCCGGGTGCGTTGCTCGTCTTGGGGCGGTGGAACCAGCACTCGGGTTGGCGTTCTTACCCTTTCCTTTGCCTTTCCTTTTGCCGCCTTTCCCTACTTCAATAAATTCCGATTCCGCTTCCGCACGGAAGGTGCTAGGCTGCGGCTGGGAGACGGGATCAGCGGTAGAGGCAGTAGCCACAGGCTGGCGACGTGATTTGGCTTTAGGCTTCTGCTTTGGGGTATTGGCCTGATGGTGCGGCGCAGCCGCCGGTTTCGTCTTTTGGGCCGAGTCCATGACTGTGTTAGTTGCTGCAGCCCTCTTTTTATCCGCTGCCAATGGTGGTCGCAGCACTGGCGCAGGGGGAAGTCGGGACTCAATGTCACCAAGGCGGGCATTAATCATCCCGCCAAGGGACACGAGGAGGTCTCGCCTTACATCCTCCATTATAGTAGCGATTCCCGCCTGGATGTCCGGCTGTTGTTCGGCAGTAGCAGGGCGTGCATTCCGCTCTGAGTAGGCAGTGCGGAGGGCCTTCACTTCAGCTCTGAGGACATCTAACTCGCGTCTGAGACGCATGTTGTCCGCCCTCAGTTTTCGAGTCTCCTCGTCTGTAGACAAAGTCCCTAGATCTTCGACTGCCTCGGAGATGGCTAGGGCTCCGAGTTTAATTTGTTTTCGGACTGTCCCTTGAGGTTCTGGGACACACGGGAAGCCTCGCGGATATCATGAAGTCCCGCAAGTGCCTTCCATACCAGGTTGTCTCTTGTTGTATGCTCCGGCGTTGGGATCTCATCGGCTCTGGGAATGTCAACTTCTGGCTGAGCTTTGCTACGGGGCGCTTCACTTTCTGAGGCCGCCTTTTCCAATGTGTATAGAGTCGCTTTCGCTTGATCCAGGCCAATTGAGTCGGCACGGCCTCCGCGAACTCTTCGTGACGTATTGACTTTGAGAAGAGGAGAACTTCTCGTCTCGGCATCTTCCTCTTCCGAGTCGCCAGGGTGTCGTCTTTTTCCTCTTGTGATATCGTCAGACGGGAGAGAGGAGTTTGAGACATTAACCGCCTCTTCGTCCATCTCGGCCATCCATTCCAGGTCTTTCTCTCTGACCATCGCTTCGTGGTCAACACATGTATCGGTGTCCTTCTCCCCCACCGGCACTCGAACCCTAGGGCACGCTGACCGTGGCCTGAGCACCATGCGCTCTAATAGGACAACCGGGTTTAGTTGCCGAGTAAGCGCCCGCGTCCTATACTTTCCGGTTTGGCTCTGAGAAGAGCCGTTTGTGTTTAGGCCCTGAGAAGGGCCGTTTTTAGGTTGGCCCTGAGAAGGGCCATTTTCAGCTTGGCCCTGAGAAGGGCCGTTTACAAGGGGTATAAAATCATTCATTTCTTGATCCCACGAGAAGTAGGGAAAAAGGTCGATCCAGGAGGTGCCCGTGCTCCTGGACAAGCCTAGCATCTCCCGTCAGAGGGTCGGCAGGTACCCTGATGGGGCAAAGCACTATCGACTGATCGCCCTTCAGCCACCCATCCCCTCGCGGTGCTGCGCCACTTGGGATTAAGGGATTTTTTATTGAGGTTTACTCCTCTCGACCCGGCCAGTTAAGGCAAGGTCCTCGGTCCGTTGGAGCCGCGAGACGTGATCCACGACACTCCAAACGGGAAACGAGTTGGTCCGACGTCAGCAAAAGCCGAGTGCGCCTGGCACATCGCCGCACCCGTTGTACCTCTTTCGAGGACAACCCCCAACACTGTTGCATCCACAGCACACTCTCTTAGGAGGGTGGCCGGGAGCAACTCCCCCCCCCCCCCCACGCCGGATATTAGCCATGGGCTGAAAGAATCTCCCAAAGGAAGAAAGTCTCAGCCAATGCCCAGGGTGCACCAGCCCAGATGCTGCGTTCTCTCCGGATCGAGATCAAGAGAGACTGCAGCACCCAGGCCAACGTGGAGGAATCCGGCTCGCACCCCAACCTAACCTAACCTAACCTAACCTAACCTAACCTAACCTAACCTAACCTAACCTAACCTAACCTAACCAAACCTAACCCGCTCCTCCCGCCGCTCTGAGCGTCACGTTTTTAAGCTGCTCCGCGCCCAAAAATCGCCTTTAAATAGTAAAAACAGTGTTTTCGCAGCAAAAGTGACACCATTGCATGCGCGCTGTCGCCCTCTGCCTAAAAGTGAAATTATTATTTAAATCGGATCAAATTGTAAAGTACAGTGACGTTTTTAGTGGATTTTTTAAGGTTAAAAAACCTCAAGACGCGTGCGGCACTCGAAAGTGATCGACAATCTCACATCCTTCAAGTGCACATCGCTTGGTCCTAGTGAGTGCTACAATCCGGCTGAGTCCCGGAATTTTACTGGTCGAACTCGCCGATTGAGGACTGAAAAACCAAAACCACGTGTACCGTGGTTTTTCACTGGGAGGCATGCGACAAAAACTGAGAACGGGAACGGTCTGAGAGAACCTTCAGTAGCCCCGAACAATTTTCAGACCTTCAAAAAGTTAAAAGCTCTGGACAATATAGTGGCAAGTCAGTCGAGGAAAAATATCAAGAAACTTCAGACCGAACCCCAGGACGATTTTCAGCTGTAACACCACCTGGAAAAAACACAGGAACAAGGTTAGTTCTGCCCGCTCCAAATAACACCAGAATCACTGAGATCGGCTTAGGGGTTCGAGCCCCACGAAATCTCATCCAATGACGTGGAGTACAAACTGACCGCAACAAAACCGAGTTACCAGTTCATGCCATTGAGAAATTTCTTGAACTAACACCTATCAAGCTGGAAGCTGACTCGGACTACTCCAGGGACTACCCCGAGCAACAAATTATTGGGTGAAAAAAAAATTCCGCACCTCCTCTACGCTCCAGGACCTATATGCGGTATTTGTACCGCTACCCCAGAACTCCAAACATTTTTTGAAGACGCCCGGAGCATCAAGTGGAGCTAAAACCAGCATAGGAGGAAGGAAAATTTTATCCCCTCTAAAAGGGCACCCTAAAACATACGGTAAATTATTTTTTGTATTTTTTATAAATTTTGTCGAAAACCCTTCCCCAAGTCACCATTACCGGATAAGTTTGTCAACCCCCTAGCACCAAAACGGGAAGAGATAGACTGAAACTAACATCTGACAGCGCTCTCTCACGAGAAACTATCATAAGGTCAATCTCCCAGAATACCATCCCAAAAACCACCCCCGGGAAGATTTTTGGGAAAAGTTGGAAAACTTTTGGTCATCCCGAATTTCTAAGGGTTGGAAAACCGATTTGTTAGTAACTACGGTACCTCCCCTACCTGATGCCAGCTTTTCCCACTTTGATATCCCGCTCCTAAGGTCGAAACAAACTATTTCAAGTTGGCAAACTTATCCCAGCGGTATTCCCGGAGGAATAGAATAGGAACGCGCCAGCTAAGAGTCCCGTCTTTGCGCGACAGGCAGGACTGGTCTTTTTACTCCAAAACACAAAAATTCCCTAAATTTTTGGCCCACTATTTTAGTAAATACGAATTTCTTAAGATTTCAACCCCACCGCAAAATTTAAGATTGTAAAGATAAGCAATTTTCAAAAAACCCCTATTATCTCAGAAACGGTGCACCCTAGCTCAAAAATAACAAAAATTCGTCCCCCCCCTCTCAAACACACCCCCTCGCTACGCACCGAAGGACCTCATCCGGACCTACCCCCGAAGTACCAACCCCCAACCCTTAAAATAGTGTAACGTCCAGTCTAGCCTGACCCTTAACTAAAATCTTGGGAAATATTCATAATTCTATTACTCCGGAAGTGCTGCTCCGATCGGAGAGCGGTTTTCGACAAAGACCTGTAAATAAGTGGCGCTATATTTTGGACACCAAATTTAAGCTCTATTGTAGAGCCAAAAATATTTTTGCACTAAAATCTATTTAATTAAGTATGTACGTCTAGTTGACAAGTAAGAGTGCCTAAAAAGCGGAACATAGTAGAGTCAGCGACTCTACAAGAAAAATTTTATATTCTTTCTCTTGCTTATAACTGTAGTATAACTGACTACTGACGTTGTATTATACAGCCAAAAACGGCTCTACTTAGAGCAAATAATATTTTCTGTTAAAATAAAAACGGTGACTTTACTAAAAAGAAAAACTTTGTTTATCTTTATCTTTATTTATCTTTATTTTTATTTTTATTTGTAAATATAAGCCACGGATTAATCATTTTATTAGACACGGACTATACACCCGCTGACACTTTCCTGGAAACCAACCTAGGAATGACGTGAACTCCTGCAGGCTGGCTGGAACTGTAGCCGCGCAGCTGAAACAAAAACAGATAAAAGTAATTACACAAAACACAAAATAAAATAACTTTTACAACTTTTACAAACTTACACTATACACATAATACATTAGGTTTATTTGATTTACCCCTTTTAAACCCCCCCCCCCTTCTTTTTTTTTTTTGACCGGGTTTATTGACCCATTCCTCTGACCAAGCCAAAATGTTTAAAACCCCTCCCACGAAAAACCCTTCGACTCCTCAGAAAATAGACCTGGAGACCTCTAGGTCCCCAAAAGAGACACAAAAAGCAGGCCCTTCAAACGTGAGGAGAAGTATAGGGAAGTGGGAAAGTGGTAGAGCTGAAACACTATCTCAAACGTTCAGACTGTCAATTTCCCCTCCAAGTCATTCACCGACCGCGGTGCCAACCACTGCGCCAATCGCTGCACCTTCAAAAATTAAATCAATAATTAATCCTAATTCCAATCCCAATCCCATCCCAAATCCCAAACCTAGCCCCAAACAAAATCCCAAGCTCAACCCAAACCACAAACCCAATCCAACAGAAGCAGCAGCAATCTCTCCGAAACCTGTCAAAACAACATCACAGTCAGGGCGAGTGGCCGAGGCAAGAGCATGCCTAAATAAGGCGAAGCACCACCTCGGTAACTCGAGGAACCTAAAGACAGACATCAAGATAGAAGTCACACAGGCAATCGAGAGATTGTACCAACTGGTGAAAGAAGCGGAAGGGGTAAAGAAGATGGACAGGACGGAAAAACCAACAGAGAAGGAGATATTTCAGCCTGACATGATACAAGAAAGCCTTGACTTGAAAAAGTCAATGGAAGAACACGCCAAGCTTCTGAGAGATAATAGCGAAAGGATGAATAAGCTGCAAGAATCGATAGACAAACAACAGGAGGCAGTGACAAAAATGACATATGCCAGTGTAGCCGCGGTCCAGCCCCAAAGACATCCTCGGGAACAAACCGCGCTGCACTCTGTAATAATTTCAACCGGAAATTTAATTGAAACCGGAGAAGAAGTCATCTCGCATATAAGGAAAGCTGTGAATGCAACCGATGGCTTCATCACAGTTGACCGAATAAGGAAAGCCAAAGACAGGAAGATAATAGTGGGGTGCAAAACTCTGGAGGGCAGAACCAGGATACAGGACCGACTAAAAAGTGTGGGAGAGCACCTGACTGTGGAGGAGATCCAGAACCAAGATCCAATGCTTGTACTCAAAGACGTACTGAACTGCAACACTGATGAAGACATCATCAGAGCTCTGAGAAATCAGAACAAAGAGGTGTTCCGCGAATTGGAAAGTCAGGAAGACAGGATAGAGATGAGATATAGAAAGAAGACCAGAAACCCCCACACTTCCCACGTAGTAATAAGGGTATCACCCCGCATATGGAACCGCATATTAGAGCAGGAAGCGGTCCATATAGATATCCAAAGGATAAAAGTGGCTGACCAATCCCCGTTGGTGCAATGCTCGATGTGCCTAGGATATGGCCATGGCAGACGCTTCTGTAAAGAAACAATTTATTTATTTATTTATTTAATACATTTTACATTTTACAGGGCATTACAGTATTCCATTGCGCCGAGAAAACCAGATCGATGCTATACATAATAGTCGCAAATGTAGAACAGAATAACAAACAAAAATAAACTTACACTTAGATCAGTACACTCGAAGGCCTATTATCCATCTTCTCACAAAATCTCAAACATTCTAGGCACACAGCATTCCATCTCCAATCAAACAAGTCGCATTCGGGTGCCGATGCCAGGAGCGCGTTAAGGAGCGTCAGCGCGCGGAGTAGCGGCGCACTCTTACGCGCCACGGTGCGCGCCGCCGGGACCGCCAGCAGCGGCCGCGGCTTAGGGCGAAGACATATAGTGGGAACTTGCGGCACGTACAGCCTCACAACCCGCCCCACTAGCTCGGGACAATCGGACTCCCCGCGCAAAATGCCACAAATAGTTTTAAGTAACTTGTTGTTACGCCTTACCTCAAGAGAATTAAACCCAAGAGTCCCGAGTAAAAACTTCGAAGGATATAAGTATGGGTAATACCCATAGGCTTTTTTATACATAAACCTAAGAAAGACTTTCTGTATCTTCTCGAGAAGTAAGGCGTAAGTAGACTCGTGTGGATTCCATATGATGGACGACGCTTCCAGTTTACTACGAACAAGAGCGTGAAATAAAACTTTAATAGCTCCAAGGTCATGAAAGTCTCTAACATTGCGAAGTACGAATCCTAACCGTTTAAAACAACTGCTAACAAGAGTTCTGATGTGATCATGGTAGGTAAGGCGTGTGTCGAACACGACTCCGAGGTCCTTTACCGAAGAAACGCGGCTAATGACTTTCCCACCGAGAGAATATTGCGCCTTAATGGGCGCAAGAGCACGACTAAATGTACAAACAAAGCACTTATCTGTATTAAATAATAGTTTGTTTTGTATGCTCCAGTCAAAAACCGAATCAATATCCTCCTGCAATGTGCCGCAGTCCGCCTGATGCTCAACACCATAAACCAGCTTGAGATCGTCAGCGTACAACAGACACCTTGCATGGTTGACAGCTGGTTCTAGGTCATTAACCAATAGTCCAAACAATAAGGGGCCCAATATGGATCCTTGGCTGACACCCGACCGAGTATGATATGGATTCGAAACGAAGTGTCCATGCCGTACATACTGCTGACGATCACGCAGATAACTTGCAAACAACTTAAGAAGCCTAGGAGAGAAACCTACGTCATTGAGCTTATCCAACAGGATGTCGTTGTCTACACGATCGAACGCTTTCTTGAAATCAAAGTAAATAACATCAACCTGGATACCCCTATCAAGATACCCGGAGACGATGTCAACCAAGACCAATCGCGAAGTGCAGCCACTGCGGGGGCCCCCACATGAAGACGGAGTGTGCCGACTGGCTCGCTGGAGTAACCCCATCCTGTTGCAACTGCAGGCATGCCAAACTGGATATGACGGAACACAATGCCTTCAGTTCAGAATGCACCATAAGGAAGAAATGGGAGGCTCTAGCTAGAGCAAAAGTTGCGTACTGCTAAGGTGGAGTCAACTGTCAATCCGGCAAGCAACCATACCAAAGGATATGCAGTGGCCCAGGCGAACCTCCAAAGAAAGGAACTGGCGACAAACGAACTCTTTTTAGAGGCAAATAAGAGTAAATTTGCTTTCGCACTGCTCCAGGAGCCATATGTGGGCGGGGCAAGAAGAATGAAAGCATACTGCGGGACGAGAATCTACCAGTGCGCGGACCAAGGAAGCGGGACTGTGAAGGCAGCCATAGTCGTCTTTAACGATGACTTGGATGTCATCCAGTGCCCAGAACTCACTACTAACAACATAGTAGTGGTGAGAATCCGGACCAGTGCCTGGAAAATCGTAGCGGTGTCCTTTTATCTCGAGCCAGACCAGCCTATAGAGCCATACTTGGAGCAGTTGAAACAGATAACGGTGGATCTGGGCCCGAGAAGACTGCTAATATGCGGAGACTGCAATGCCAAGAGTACCTGGTGGGGCAGCAATATAGTGGACCACAGGGGAGAGTCTATGTCTGGAACCCTGGAAGAGTCAGGCTTGCAGGTACTCAATATAGGGAATTCACCGACCTTCTATACGGTACGAGGAAACATTGTATATAGCAGTCATATAGACATCTCGACTTGCTCTGAAGACCTTCTCGACTTAGTGGAAGACTGGAAAGTTGATCAGGGGATCACAAGCTCGGACCACAACACTATAGTTTTTAAAATAAAACTACACCGGACCAAGGGCACTAAAATAAAAAGAACAACGAGGCTCTACAACACGAAAAAGGCCGACTGGAGCCGGTTTCGTGAGAAACTGGCACAATCCAAAGAACAACATAACATCAACGCTCAGGAAATGCATAACATCACCAATAAGACCGAGTTAGAAATGGCAATAGATAGGTATACATGCATAATAACGGAAGCCTGTAAAGCAAGCATTCCCAGCAAGAAACACGTAGAAACACTAAACATGCCTTGGTGGTCCGAGGATCTCGCTGCGATGAAGAAGGCAGTCACCACAAAAAAGCGCCGCATCAGGTGCGCTGCACAAACCCGAAGAGCGAAAGTCATTGAAGAGTACCTGAAAGCAAAAGAAGAGTATGAGTGCACAGCCAAGAAAGCCCAGATTGACAGCTGGAAAGAGTTTTGCAGGAAACAGGTTAGAGAAGGAGTCTGGGAGGGTATTTACAGAATTATAGGAAGGACCACCAAGAGGCAAGAAGACTTGGCCCTAAAGAGGGATGGTGCATACCTAAACCCAGCGGAATCTGCAGCCTTACTCGCGCGCTTAAACTGACAACACAGAACATAGGCGCACCAGAGAAGCCGCCGAGCGAGTAAACGAGTGTACACATGCTGAGACTCATGACCCACCGTTTACGGCGCTGGAGCTAAAAACCGCCGTTGAGAGTTTCAACCCAAAGAAGGCCCCGGGAGCAGATGGCTTCACAGCGGACATCTGCAAGCAGGCAGTTTACCAGGATCCGGAGACATTCCTTACCCTAGTCAACAAGTGTCTGCAGTTGGCACATTTTCCGACCATCTGGAAAGAGGCCACAGTCGTGGCGTTGAGGAAACCGGGAAAGGACGACTATGAGGTACCGAAATCCTACAGACCAATAGGTCTCCTGCCTGTTCTGGGAAAAATATTGGAAAAAATGACAGTGACACGAATCAAATGGCACTTGGTACCGCGACTTAGTACTCGCCAGTACGGCTTTATGCCCCAAAAAAGCACCGAGGACGCCCTGTGTACTCTAATACGACATATACAGGGTGAATTACAGCTTAAAAAGCTTATCACCCTGGTGTCCTTGGATATAGAGGGCGCCTTTGACAGCGCCTGGTGGCCGGCCATAAAAGTCAGACTGGCTGAGGAAAAGTGCCCGGTCAATATAAGGCGGTTAATGGATAGCTACCTTACTTGCAGAAAAGTCAAAGTAAGGTATGCCGGGAAAGAATGTACCAAGAACACCAACAAAGGGTGCGTCCAGGGGTCAATAGGTGGTCCTATCCTATGGAACCTTCTTCTGGATCCACTATTGCAGGAGCTGGAGAAACAAGGCGTCTACTGTCAGGCGTTTGCGGATGATGTCGTGCTGATTTTTAGTGACAAAACGGCAATGGAAATTGAGAGGCGAGCTAATGCAGTCCTTACCCATGTTCACCAGTGGGCTGTCAGAAACAAGCTGAAGTTCGCACCGCACAAAACATGCGCCATAGTGCTGACCAGAAAGCTTAAGTACGACACTCCACGGCTGAAGATGGCAGGGGTCGACATTGACATGTCCAAGGAGATCAAAATATTAGGTGTCACAATCGACGACAAACTCGCCTTCAATTCCCACGTAGCGAACGTGTGTAAAAAGTCACTAAATTTCTACAAACAGTTATCAAGAACCGCGAAAGCAAGTTGGGGATTACATCCAGAAGTGATTCGCATTTTATATACAGCTGCAGTAGAGCCAGTTATAATGTACGCAGCCGGCGCCTGGGCGTCAGCAACCAGTAAAATTGGTATTCGAAAGCTGCTTGACACGGTTCAGCGAGGATTTGCTCAGAAACTATGCAAGTCCTACCGCACGGTCTCTCTTAACTCGGCACTAGTACTTTCCGGGATATTACCTCTGGATCTCAGAATACAGGAGGCAGCCGCCCTGTATGAGGCTCGAAAGGGGACGTCCCGGCTGGTGCTGGGGGATAGGGAAACGGAGCGTGTGGTGGATTTTATAGAGTCACCACACCCAGCTTTGCATACGGACCTGAAGTTCATATGTCTGGTAAACCAGGAACAAGTGGACGAGTATAATGTGCAGACCGTGCGCATATTCACCGACGGTAGCAAGCTTGAGGGCAAGGTCGGCGCAGCATTGTCTCTGTGGAACAATGAGGTGGAGACTGGCACCCTCAAGTTGAGCTTACCGACATACTGCACTGTCTACCAAGCGGAACTGCTGGCCATATGCAAGGCCACAAGCATAATCCTCAAGCGAAAGGAGTCGAGCTTTGGCATATACAGTGATTCAAGAGCAGCGCTGGAGTCAGTCACCAACCATAGCTCCCTCCACCCCTTGGCAGTGAAAACCCGTCATAACCTACGGGAAGCTCTGAACCAGAACAAAGATGTCTCTTTGTTTTGGATCAAAGCACACGCAGGACTGCCAGGAAATGAGCGCGCTGACGAGCTCGCGAAGGATGCGGCATTGTCGTTGCGAAGGAAACCCGACTATGACCTTTGTCCGATCTCATTTGTCAAGAGGCAGCTCCGCAAGGAGTCGCTCGACGAATGGAATCGAAGGTATCAGTCGGGTGAGACAGCCTCCGTACCGAAAATGTTCTTCCCAGACGCAACAGTAGCTTACGGAATTATCAGGCGGCTACAGCCGACGGGAGTACTTACACAGCTTCTGACAGGACACGGTGGGTTCGCCGCGTATTTGGCCAGATTCAAATGCAGGGAGAACCCATCCTGCATCTGTGAGGAAGGAACAGAAGAAACGGTCTCGCACATCATTTTTGAATGCCCCACCTACCATCAAGATAGGTACGATTTTGAGATGCACACAAACATAAAATTATCAGCACAAAACATACACGATTTTCTAAAAGACAAGAAACTGCGCAAAATAATCCTGAAGTATTGCGAAAAAATTTGTACCGTAGTAATAAATAGAAACAAAGATAAATAATATTACTAGGTTATATATTATGTATATATAATATTAGTAATAGAAAAATAACAGTTGTAAAGAAAATAGCTTGGCAATAAATTAGGTAAGATGTGTAATAGACAATAAGAAGTGTACAGAACATGTATTTAATAGGATAACTCAAAGAAAAATGTATAAAATAAGAACCGTAAAGAGGTTCACAAAAAAGTGAATCCATTAGATAAAATATGTACAATTACATTAGATATAAAAACCTGTAGACTAAGTGATATGTTAGAAATGTTAGTTTTAGGATTAACTTGTAAAAACTAATTATCCCTGTGTAAAAATAAAAATCCCTTCACCCTCAATCAGAGCAAGGCAAACAAAATAAAAAAAATGATATGCCATGTCCGCTATACAACGTCTCTGGCCCATGTCAGAGGAATAAAAGCAAGAAATACAAAAAAAAAAAAAAAAAACCAAACCTAACCTAACCTAACCTAACCTAACCGACGGTGACCTGGAAGAGCGAGCTTATCCGTATTTCTAGTATTTAAATTATGAACGTCGCGGTTATGCCGAAACTCGCCATTAATTTTATATTTATAATTTAACTAGCTTTCGCCCGGACCCCGTCCGCGTAGAAGTTGTTTATCGCTGCTCCCTCGGGAACTATCCAATTTTCCGGGATAAAAACTATCCTTTATCCTATTCCAGGACCCAAACAATATGTGTGCTAAGTTTCATCTGGATCCGTTCAGTGGTTGAAGCGTGAAAGACGGTCACCGTCTCCGTAAGGTAAGCACTTCGTTTGCAGGGAACTGTATACGTTTCTACAATAAGATACCATCTGATATCGTCAATATGCCGTTCAATAAATTTAAGTCTCACATCAAGCGCTGCTTGTTGGGTAGGGCATACTAAATATACTATAAATGACTTCATTGGTGACCAAGATGTATTTAAGTAGTGTCTAGGCTATTACTTATTTAAGGTAATTTCTTAAGTCTAGGTTATTTCTGATATTTCTACCTTGATAAAAATGCCTTTAAGCAAACTGTGTATTCAAACACGAAATTGTATGTTTACTTTTGTACTTTATCTTTATTAGTTCTTGTGTGTACAAGACGCTTTTAAATGAGAGCACACTGTGATGATTCTCGCCGGACAGCTATATCACACAATATTACTTTTATGTTGTCCGGCAGCATGAGCACGTCATGCTCGCTCAAAGGTCTTTGCTTACGGCGGCGTCGTTGATCGGGTCGCCACCTTCCCGAACACATGGTTGAGGGAGGCGATGGCTGAGATATGCGTCATACTCGTGAACGGGTGCTGTTTGTGGGGTCCGGTCTGTTCACGTCTGCAAGGACTTGTTGCTCAGTTAATGATTCCAGTTATGGCTTTTGACGTAGAGACCTCGTCGTGTTGTTCTCCTAGTCATTATTTTTAGTCTCATGTATTTGACATGTAATCTTGATAATTTTTACATTTATTTGTAATGTTTTTAATTTTTAATTTGTATTTTTTTTATATGTGATAGTTCTTTAATTTATATTTGTTGCTTTATTACCTTGTAATGTAACTTACTTTTAAGTATTATTGTATTTTATGTTTGAAAAAATGACCTTCTGCTGGAGTTTCTTGCGGCGCTTCTTCTCCGCAATGATGGTCTTGTCCGAAGCGCTAGTAGATTCACTGTATATTACCGACGTGTAAAAGAGCCCGTATGTGGCCAATTTACTGAATAAATATTTTGATTTTGATTTTTGATTTTGTGCGTGCGACCCCCACAAAAATGAAAACATTGAACACATTATATTTGAATGCCCCAGATTTGAACTTGAAAGACGTGAACTAGAAATTAAAATGAAATCAGTGTTATGTAAAACAAACCTTCCTGAAATAATAACTTATAAGAAAACACGAAAAATATTTTTAAATTTTGCTATCAGAGCGGCAAACCACGCAGCCGCTAGAAATAAATAAAAACATCTATGTTTAGAACAATTCAACAAAAGTAAACGAAAAAGTATAAACAAAAAACTTGAAGTTAAAAAAGATAACAATCCATAAAAAGGGCATGGACTCAAGTCTATGGAAATCAAGATTAAATGTACCAAAAAAAAAACTAACGTAACCTAACCTAACCTAACCTAACCTAACCTAACCTTTTTTTTTTTGACGGAGTGGAAATGCATTTACGCATCCTCCCAGCCTGGGGACGGCTGTGCAATGGGAGGTATGACGGACTCTCAAAAGAACTACCGTCTAAAACCACTCCGGCGTTTAACTCCCTTGCCGGTTGTGAGGCGCCGCGGTACCTGCGTAAGCTTACACCACTGACATGCCTCCCGGCCTGCTCCGAAGAGCCCCCCCTTCTCTCCGCCTAAGGAGGAGACGACTGTGAACAGCACTCGACCGTCTCCCCAGACCGGTAAAGCCGTGCAAGGTGGGCCCCCAACCCACTGGCTCAACAAGAAGTTCAGGCGAGCAGCAAACCGAAGTCCACTGAGTTCGCCTTCCATTCAACGGTCTGCCTGTGGTGGATGGTGCTTTCCGGATACCCAACCCCAATGGGTTGGTCCTATACCCTTCAAACACGCCCCACCACAGCTGGCCCTTCAATAACTACAGTGCCCCCCAGGATTCCAAGAGACACGTAGAAGCACCCTCGGGTGACATGGGAGTACTTTCAGGGCAAAGAGGTTTAAAATAAAACGAAAGAACAGATTGTACTCAGTTAATTAAGTACTTAGGAACTAACCATATTTTACCTAGTGTACAGTCAGGTTTCCGCAACGCTCACAGCAAGACCACGGTGCTATTCAATATGACTGACGATATAATTATCAGCATCAGATGGGGGAAATGCAGTATCCTTGTTTTGCTGGACATCTTAAGAGCTTATTTCAATTCAATTCAATTGTTTATTTCAGGCCAATTTGCCCATAGTTTGTTAGTTACAGACTTACGTTTCAAAATTTAGTACATCTTAACCTAGGTCACACAGTTTTTTATTTGGGGTCTTGGTACACAGGGCGATGAAACGACGCCCAGTGACTGAAAAACGGAGAGTCCCATCTCTCTGCTACATCGGACAGAAGGCTGTTGGTGCTGGCCCGCAGGCGATACATTTGAGAGGCGATTCTGTTTCGCATTATGGCATGGAAATCATTCATGCGTGCTTCCGCAAACATGCCTGACGCACTGCAAAAGCGTGGCAGCCCCATCAGCATTCTGAACCCATTATTGAATTAGACACGCAAAGCACTGTAAGCGCGCTTCGTATAGTTGATCCACAGACTGCACGCGTAGAATGATTGGCAATACGACATGAACAATGTTTTCTTGACTGTACAGCGTGCAAACCTGCGAATCAACATATTAGCTCTTACTGCCAGTGCTCTGCCTTCCCTTTCAATATCCGCATCGTCCTTCAGCCTTTCAGTCATTACATGTCCCAGGTATTTGAAACTGGACACTCTTTTTAAGGCACTACCGCCAAGTGTCACCGGCTCAACTATTGGTAAGGTCTTGTTACCAGCACGAAAGACAAGTATCTCACTTTTTTTAATATTATAGATGAGCCCATGAGACTCCGCGTAAGTGTCACACACCTTCAACAGCTTATTCATTCCACTGATCGAAGGGCTCAGCAACACCATATCGTCGGCGTATCTAATATTGTTTACCATTTTACCACCGATCGAACAGCCAACCATGGTGTTACTGAGCTCGACGATCAGCTGATTAACATACATATTAAACAATAATGGAGATGTAAGTCCCCCTTGCCTTACACCACACTCAGCCCTATAACCGTCTGAGACCGACATCCCCCACTTAACAAAATTATGCCGATTGGTGTATCAATATTTTAACAACCTTATTAGTTCATGAGGAAGACCCGTCTTACGCAACTTTTCCCATAGTTTTTCATAGGACACTAGGTCAAAGGCTTCTGATAAATCTAAAAAAGCAGCGCACACGGGGTTCCTCCTGTCAGTGTAGTACCTGACGGTGTGCTTTAGAACCAGAATGGCACTCTCAGTAGATAGACCAGCTCGAAAACCAAATTGTCTTTCGTCTAACACTGCGTATCTACTGAGGTGACGCTCAAGCACACCATCAAGAACCTTCGCTACAATTGTGGCCAGCGAGATTGGCCTGTAGTTATTTAAATCAGACACATCATCGGTTCTATTTTTTATTAACGGTACAACAACAGTTCTTAAAAGCTCGTCTGGTAGGTAGGAGTGTCTCAAACCAAAGGTAAAAAGCATAGCCAACAGCCTATGGATGTGGTGGCCAGCGTGTTGCAGGTGCTCGATGCTTAGCCCGTCGTGCCCTGGAGATTTTCCCCGAGTCATTTTGTTAATTACAGAGGCAACATCTTTATCTGTAATGAGAATAGGGGGACTCGCACAGTCAGCAGCAGCATCTAGACCCTGCACATCGCTGGTCAGTCTCGGCTTTATCCTGAAATGATTTTGAAACATGTTTGCTATGTCTTTGTGGTCATCACAGCCTCCCACGCACACCGGGAGACTCGCCTTGGGTTTCAAATTGTTGGTTTCTTTCCAAAAAGATTTAAAATTCTTTTCTTTATGAGAATTAACGAGTTTGTCTATTCTTGTTTGTTCCTTTTTTCCTACCATAACTTACGAGCCTCCGAGTGCGCTTCCCTGATATGCTCATTCCAGCCAGCCTTATTCCTGCCGCGGACACTCCTCACCGGCTCACGGCCGTCACTAGCAGCCTCAGACAGGGACACAATAATACTTTTATACAGGGAATCTATCACTTGCCTATGGTCAGGGTTATCACACATATTATCACAACAAATACTAAGTTCCTGTGGAAAGTCAATTCGCTTAAGCGCTATTTGACACAAATCCTTATATATATCTGTCTCTGTAACATTTCTGTTGCCCCATAAAACATTGTTTCTTATAAAAGATGACATTAATTTACTAGGTCTAATTATATCTAAGTTACATTGTAACTCCATAGGAAAATGGTCCGACCAAAAGATGTCGTGATGAACCTTTACGTTTTCTACTAATTTACTGGCTGATTCAGTTACTAAGCAATGAACCTCACTTACGTATGTGTAAGTATCCGAGGTTTCCCCAAAAAACTGCATGTCAGTACACGACCAATTTTGATCAACACAAAAGTTTAACATTTTCTTACCGAATATTTCCCCAGGATGAGCGTTTAGATCACCCAGTATAAATACTGTCCCCACGCCAGACTGCTCAACAATAGCCGCTATTTTACTCAGACAATCACTAAACTCTAAAAGATTGTCCATTGAGTCTGTAGGCATATAAACGCAAAACATCAAAACCGGACTATCATGCACAACTACTTTTATAGCAGTAATTCTTTCACTATCACAGGGTAGCACGGATACTTCACGGAAAACACTTTTTCTCCATAGTATAGCCACTCCCCCGAAGGGCCTACCCCGAAAAATGCCAGCGGCTGAGTCAACCGCCGATTTCCCCGTATATCCAAAGTCTGAATCTATATTACCTAGAATATCTAAGTCGTGTGGCATAAGCCAGGTCTCTTGCAGAGCCACAATATCACTTTGTTTACACAGCGAGCTAACACAATCCCACGATCTTTTATGCATTGCATACAATTTTATAAAGAATTGTTAATGGCGAAAATTTCGTACTATGGGGTTTCAGCATCTGCAAGACAATGGTTTATGTCATATCTGATGGAACGAAGCAGTATGTGCTTGCGGAAAATGAACAACGGCAGGAAATGTGATCATTTGTCAAATCGGTTAACCGAGGGACATCACAAGGGCCAATTCTCAGCCCGATCATTTTATATTGAATGTGGAAAGGGGCAGACTGGAAACCAGCGCTGCAAAGCCTCAAGCACTCGCCCGCGCTCGCAGTACATCCTGAGTCTGTGCCTTTTGTCACACCTGTGTTTTGTACTTCGAAGTTTATTGGTCGTGGGAGGCAATAAATACTTCTTATTCTTATTCAAATAACACTGTATTTACTTGTTAATGTTTCAATGTGGACCCCAAATTCCGGTAATTAAATTTTTACGTGTATTTCTATATCGTCTGCCATAATATTTTTTTGTCATAATATGTTTTAGGTCGTATTTAACGGGTTGGATTAAAGTAATGAGAATTACAATTTTGTTTTTTTTATATATTATTAAATCACTTGTTAGGGTTATATAGGTTTTTATTATATAAAAATGAACTATAACCAGTATGATAATCAATCATTACAATATAACAGAAGGTCCCCTTCATTCAATTTTTCGTAGCATTTTTCGTAACAAATTCATCATACGTTGGACGTCTATTTTTATTTTTTTTAGTTAATTAGTTGTTTTTGTACCCTGTGCTTCAACTGAGTCTGTGATTTCGCTTCCCGCCGAGCGCTGTAAACAATACTGAGAATGACCAAAACTTCAACCATTGGACGAGCTATAGGGACGTTCGGACGGTTTGAATCCTTCGGTACGAAGTGAACGTCACGCTCTTGTGATACCTTCTTCGCAACTTCCTGCACTTCTTTGGAATTTCTTCAAGCTCTTTTTGACGCTTCAAGTGTTGAACATTGTATTTCTTTAAAATAATTCTTACTCACCAACGGGAAACCTCATATTTTACAGCTAACTTACTCACCCACTTTGTTTTGTGCAAACTTTGCCACTTTACTCCGGACTTGATCATTAACAATGGGTGATCTTCCCGTTATTGGTAAATCTTTATTCCTATTACCAAGTTCCCACCGCTGGATCAAATATTCATAGTAGATGGAGGTACATTTTCAGCTTTGAAGTGAGCGACCACGTTCACGTAATAACTTCCTCGCGGTGTTTTTAACAATATTGACATATGTATTTTCTATTTATGATAGGTGTCAAAATCCTTTTTTGTATTTTTTTATAGCCTACTATTATCAATTGAATTGAATACCTTCTCATTACTTTAAGTCAACCCTTTATAGCAAGTCATAAAGTATTTTTTTAAGAAACTGTTTCTTTTTAAGCATTTTTATAAGTCAAAATTTACATAGCCTTGTCTATACGTTAGATATTTAAGATTTTCAGAAAAGTTTACGGTGTCAATAATTATGTTGACATTTAGGACCAAAAAATTTTTTGAAAAAAACGGTCTCCCCTACAACGTATACTTAATTAAAAATAAAAGAAAATAGCAGTATGACTAAAATAAAAGAGAACACTATTGCGAATCTGGATAATATTCGGCCGCACGAGTGATGGCGTAGCGTGGTTTAATTCATTTAACAGTGATTGTTGTGTTTATTTCAGTTATTTATTAAATAAGTAGTGTGGTGTGTTTTTTAGTTGACATTTTTCTCTTGCAGTACTGTGTTACGGTCATAATAAGCTGATAAGCTGCCTGCAGCGGACGGCAGGCGCGTGCGCCGCACAGCGCGCGCATCGGCGAGCAGTGCCCGGCGATGACGAGCTGCGGAACCGAGTCCCCGGAGTAGTCGCACGCCGTCACCCGCTGGCCCGCCACGTAATACGCTCCGGTGGATGGGCCTGATTTACTCGAGGGCAGCGACTGGCAGTACTGATACACGTCAAACGGAACAATATAACAACAACTTTCTTCGGTAACCTGCCGTTACATTTTCATTGTTAGCACAACGGCAAGGCAATGTTAACCAATTCTTGTCACCATTTGGATGCTATTATCTATATACTAACATAACAAAGCGCAGACTCATGAAATATTTTATCAACACTAAAATTACTTAAGTTAGAAACACGAAATTTAGACAGTTTTTATCTTTTGTGAGTGACATAAAGCAATAAGAACACCCAATTGATTAAAATTGAGGGTTCGTGTGAACTTTGGATGATAGTCGGTCATCGTTAGGGTTCAAAACCCACCTAAAGACTCTGTTACTAGACTTAGTTATCCGTCCGCGTCCGTCTTATTTTTAATTAGATATTTTGAACCGAAATAGATAGATAGCTGGTGTATTGTACAACATAACGATACTGTAGTTAATTCTATTATAGCAATTCATTACTTTTGATTAGTATAACTTTATAATGTAATAGTTATTGCCCAAGACTCCGTACGCGTAAAATAATAATATGGGCTATGATAATCAGTGATAATATAGCATTCTACTAGTGAAATAACTTTAAAAATCAGTCAAGACAATCTTTGAGTTTATTCATTACGAACAAAAATACAAATCTTTTCACTTTATAATATTAGTGTAAATGTAGGTAAAGCCGAGGTCAATAGAAATGTCAAAAGATGTAAACAAATCAGTACTGTTTGACAATTAATAACCTCAATATTTCTGCAAACGAATTTGATTTTAAAAACGTATAGTTAATAGTTTTTTAATCTTAAACAGAATGTAAAAGTAACAATCAAGCGTGTACATCATTAAAAATACCTCACGTGATGTCCAAAAGTAGGTACGTGATTATGGTGTAATAATGGTAAATAGGTCCGTTTGGTTTTGTTTACATCTTTTATCATAGGTATCTATTGAACCCGACTTTACAGTATATGAGCAAGTAAGGCTTTTGCATTATTTAACCGTCAATTACAGTCGAGTTCATAAATATGTATGTGCACGCTTTAGTACCCTGTCACTTTAATCGCTGTGACAATTTAATGTATGGTAGTTTATTAAAAACTCGCATTGGCGCATGGCATTTAATTGTCTGGGTTTTTGGTAATAATCTCATTCTCAATCACATCAAGAACAAATTTAGAATCTTAATCTCCGGAAACCGTCAAATAAATATCACGTTTAATTTTTTTAAAGTCATGTCCACCACATTTGACAGCATTTTCAAAAATCACACCGGAAAGTCTAGAAAATTACTACTACAGCAATAAAAAAATATGTGCACCACCGTGAAATAAAAAATACGTAATTTAAGAAATCTGCATGTCCAATAACAATGAAAATAAGTCCAATGGGAAACCCTAAAAAGAAGTCGTGTCCAGCCATCTTAAAATCCAAAAACAGACATCATTTTATTTTCATATCTCCATTTCCAAAACCCTACATAATACGACAATACGACGACGAAGTAGAGGATTTTATAAAAGATATGGACCTGGACGTAAACCTCTTTTTTTTAAACATGTGTTATTACGGCGGATTTACTAACAAATAAAAAAATAAAGAAAGTAAAATAATAAAGGGAGTCCCCGTAAAAGGAACGTTGTTTTCAATGTATTTTAATTTTAATGTTGTCGTAAAAACGGTAAAACATACAAAACACAAGCCCTGAAGAAAAACAACTTACGGTTTTTGGATTTTTCCCTTTATGACCCTAGCTCAACGGAAAGTAACTTAAAGATTTTGATTCCCTTGCGAATGTCAAAATATCTTTCGATTGTTTGACTTAGTAGGGAACTTTGATTTTCACAGCTCTAAGGTATTGCAGACTACATTATTTGATATAAATTTTAACTTGATTCCTCTTCCTGAGGGAAAGGGTCTCGACCGACAGTCAGCCACAAACGAACAACGAAGTGATCCAATAAGGGTTTATTTTTTTATTTTGTGGCACGGAACCCTAAGAAGAATCACACTAATAGCTAAAATGGAAAATACGGACATTGTCAGCAGTTTTTAAAACACACTGCACAGAATCAACCAAACAATATTATTTGAGTAGGTACTTACGCTTAAAAAATATTTATCTCCATGCAAAAAATTGGTATTACCTTTTGCATGCCGGACGACAGCTGACTGTGACGCACTTTTGATAGTATTGTAACACCACACCGCTGTGATTACTTACTCACATTCAAGCAACGAACACTTTCATTTCATTTCATTTTCATTTCAAATTTCAGGAGTTGTTCAAACCCTAGTAACACAAAAATCATAGATTAACGCCACCTATGATTTAAATTTACTTGAACTGAGGGTTTGAATTTACTTCTTTCATTTATAATTGCTGTAAATTTAAAGTGTTCAGAGTTGTTTAAGTATTACCGTACCTAGTTACTTCTACGCCAAAATTGAATAATACTGAGTAGAGTTTACCTTAGGGTTGTTTGTGAGTGTAATGTGGGTTGTAACTAAATGGTTTGTACAACGTATACTTAGGTATTTAAAAAAGTCCATCCAGATATTTATCAATAAATATTTCTTGTCTACTAAATTGAGCATCAAATTCCTGACACATGTTGTTTGTGAAAATAATACGACAACTAACGAAACCTATGACTCTTTTGCATAACTAAAATTTAAATTCAATATTTAATTCTTTGCTATAAATGTATGATTCTTAGAATTATTTATTTATTTGGATCATAACTATTACAAGTTTAAATAGATGAGATTTGATGAGACATTACGACGGCATGTTAATGGAATCTTCTCTAGGATTCCGTACCCGAGGGGTACTAACGGGAGCTAAAACTTAACCTACGCCGTCTGACTGTCTGTCTTCCCTTCTAAGAGCAGTCTTTGGAACAGTGATAGGTAACCGGAGGAAAATTTTACAAAATACCTACGTGTTATTAAACTTGATTTCCCGACAAATTGAGGATGTTGGAGTACAAGATACCTACTTAAAATAGTATTTTTTAATAGCAGGCTGAATTTCCGATTCAGCGGCTTATTTAGATATCAATTTATTTTAACCACACTTTATTTAATCACTTTCAATTCAATTCAATTGACCTCAACTATTCTCTGTTTGACCTAGCGGTTGACTGGTAGAGAAGGCCTTAAGGCAATAAGTCCGCCATTTGTACTTACTTTTTGTACTGTGCAATAAATTTTAAATAAATAAATAAATTAGATTTGTGTTGTTATTTTAGTATGTTCAAAGATAGTTTGTGCTAGGTTCTAAACAACCAAAACCAATCAACCGTAAACCTGCTCCCATCCGGCCTGCTGCGGGCCGCTCTTGTGGTTGCTTCTAACTTTAGGTCGGACATTTTAACGAATTCCATAATTGCTATGGTAGGTATCTATCGTATTTTTATCATTTAAACCCGTACCCGCAATGTAATACCCGCACTTCAGGCGGATCCGTAACTGCTGCTGACGTAGAGTAGGGACAATAGTATTATAACGCACAAACTGTGCGACTACTGACTATTTCGCATGAAGCTAAAAAATAATAATCGTACGCTGTAAAGTTAACTAATTAATTATTATTACTTATTAAACATGAATTACAACACAATTATAGTCTTTGAGTATTTTATTCCTACATTAGTAAATTGACTACAACAATGTGAAACCTCCCCAGTTAAAGATATTGTCCAACAAAATGTCTAAACCACCCCTTTCACTCGACCGCGACGGACCCTGGAAGGAGGGTCATATTTTTAATTTGTATGTACTAATAAATGTTTGTTGGCATAGTCGGCCTCTTCTGGAGGCTGTTTGCACCCCGTCCTGGCCGGCCGCTCTGTCCCTGGTTCCGCCTCAGTCTACTGAACACCAAAGGGATAGTGGTAGGATATCCGCGTGAGGTCGTCGGACACGTAGTGCAGGTCCTGGTAAGCCTTGACCATCATCTGCTGGTTGACGACGGCGAAGGGCCGCGGCGAGATGCTCTCGATGGAGGGCAGCGGCCGCAGCTCCAGGCTTGGCGGCGCCTCGTCCTTGGGCCGCATCTGGGGCGCGTACGCCGCCGCGGGCGCGCTCGACACCGTGTACCCGAGCACGTTGTTGTACACGAGCTGATCAGAGTAGCCCAGCGGCAGCTGGTAGCTCTCCGGGCGCTCCTCGGGCGCCTCGCGGTACAGCGCGCCCGGGAACACGGCGAGGTCGGGACGGTTCTTCCGCCGGGGGCGGTACTTGTAGTCGGGGTAATCCTGCATGTGCTTAATGCGGAGCCGCTTGGCCTCGTCGATGAACGGCCTCTTTTCCGCCTCGTCGAGGCTCTTCCACTCCAGGCCCAGCCGCTTGGATATCTCCGAGTTGTGCAGTTTGGGGTTCAGCAAGGATATCTTCTTTCTCTGCAGGCGTGACCACACCATGAAGGCATTCATGGGCCGCTTGATGTGATACGGGTTGGAGTTCCGCGAGAGTTTCGGAGCGGTTTTAGCCAATGCCGTTGGCTCTATCTGGTACGCCATGCCTAATTTTTACAGACCAGTGACTTTGGAGTGCTATAAGTCAGTTCGGGTGAGCCCGAGACATTGCTGGGTTTATACGCGGTTCCATTTCGGCTGGGCCGCCGGTCGGCGCGGCGTCGGGCGGGCACTGCCGGCCTGATCGCTGTCATTAGGCCACAAAGCGCGGAGTACAATAGGAATGACAATTTGCCGTATTATTTGCCGCTGAATAAAGAGCGGCGACAATGCACTGATTGCTCACAAATTGTCAAATGATACTTGTGTATGTTTTGTGCGAGGCGCGCCGGCGTGCCGGTTTATTAAAAGATGGACCTGTACACTCGGCCTCGCTATTATCTCAATGTTGTGCTTTTGTTGCTATTGCATTCTTTAATGGCATAGAATAAGATGAGCTGATGTCTTCGATGGCAACATTTAATTGTGCGTGTTTTCTGGCACTAATCCCAATCAACAAACTCCCGTTTTCCACTTACATTGGAAATTTTATTTTATTTGTCTTCATCCGACTACCCAAAAAAGGGTACGTAGTGTTTCTTTATAAGCTCCTGTAGGCCAAATGCCTTGACGGATTTAAAAATGCAGAGTGTCGTTGGATTAGTATGCACCCAAGGAGTGTCTCTACGGCTGTATTAGAATGAGAACCACCTCAGTCGTCTGAGAGAAGAAAAGTCGGGTTTTCTGCTTGCTTGCTTTTTGTTAGTGTATTAATAGCCCAATTAATTTAAGTTATTGTTGGCATAAAGCGCAGGCGCGTGGCAGGGGGAAAGCGTTTGTTGTGCCTCGTTGAATGCCGTCGAAGCCCAGGTCCGGGCGGGACGGGCAGGCGCGGTTCCTCGCGGATAGACGAAAGTTGCAACAGTGCATGCGAAGTTACCACTGTTTTCTTCACGAGGTCATTAAACAACATAATTTGCAACAGCAGAACACGTTTTCCTTGCAGGGAAGGATAGTAGTATTTCTCTTTCTACTTAATACATTCGTTATAACCTAATAAACGTATCATTATGTAGAATGCGTAACAAGTGCAAGTTATTTGTGTCCGATGTTACAGATTAGAATCGAGAAGGCGCGGTGCACATAATGGACTAGGTGTACTTGTAAACGGTCCGCTGTGCTGTGCCCAATAGTCCAATAGACCTATTCACCGGGCGCGCGGCGCGGCGAGGCCGGCGCATCGGCGCATTCCTGTTTCCCTAGTACAATCATTCTCACAGTTTGCTCAAAATAGTTTCAAACGAAGGCTCGGCTTATAACTACGGGATAACGATAAACGCACTTGTATTGAGGGTTACGTTTTTCTAAATACATACGAGTAGAAAAAATTCAATTCCTAGCGACTAAAATACTCGCGCTCGTGACGCAAATGTTTGCATTTACCAGAAATGGAACCCGTGATCGCTAGCTTCGTAGGCAGGATCACAGTCCAACCAAGCTAACTGCGTCGTCGTATAATAATCAACTTCCGCGACATGAGTGTAACCATGGTATACTAAAGCACTGCAGTTCAGTTGAGTTGTAGGTTGAGAGAAAGGGACTACGTAAAAGGGGAAAAGGGAGAAAGGGAAAGGAAAGTTGTATAACTTCTATAGCTATGGTAACCCGCCAGCATCCACAATGGGGCAATAGTTAAAACGACAAAAACTAATAAGCAGACATGGGAATGTAGGGGGCAAAATTTTATGACAGGTAGGGAGTTCCTATATCGATAAATTGAATTATCCATGCTTGTTCTATTATACTAGTGGTCACTCCAAGGTTTATTTATAAAAATATTTTGTATTAAAAGTGTAAAAATTCAACAAAATAATAACATAACTTTCTTCTTCTTTCTTTCAAAAAGATTTTTGAAATTTACTCATCATAATTTTTTCTTCATTACTGTCCCATCTAGATCTACTATTGTTAGAATAAAAGATCAGAATTTGTTCTAAATTTCGGGCGTTTAACGTCTCCGTCTTGGCTGATAAATCCATTTCAGGTGGCTAAAGAGCTTTTCGATTTCTGTAGAGGTAATAGGGGGTTTTTTTTAAATGCTGTGTGAACTTCATACTCGTCTTCAGAACAAAACTTACAAAAGAAGTAGGTACATAGAATGCTGAGGGCGATCACTAGTATATGGAAAAAGCACCGATAATTGAGTTTATCGATCTAGGAACTCCCTACCTGTCATGAAATTTTGCCCCCTGGATTCCTATGTCTGCTACTAAACTTCACAAGAAGAAGTAAAAGGAGTAATCTTAAATGTTTGCCGCCTCCGGCTCCACGCTTGCCCCCTTTCTTGTTGGGGCAATAATGTGACGCAACGCCGGGACGCTCAGTAACTTTTAATTGTTGAGCCCATATACCTATTTACAAGTAGAATAATAACTGTAGTAACTAATTTATTTATGACTTGACGCTGCCGTTATGACATTTCTATGGTGGTACAACAATTAAATTCAGATACGGTCCGTTTTAAAAAAAGTTCCAAGTAGATCCCTAACGCCATCTTACAGTCGTCGTTGCAACCTAGTGAGCATCACTCTCAGCTCACGACGCGGGCAGTAGGGTCCCTGTTATTAGGCGGTGCCCGCTGCGGTGCTCGTGCGTATAATAATATGACCAGAGCAACTGTAACAGACAGCGCTCACTGTTGATACAACGGTCGCTTCACAGATGGCGCTAGGAGTTCGATAAACTAACGTTCTTTATCATTTGTACAAAGGGATTGAGTAGTGTCAATAGCACATGGTCAGCATTTGGTCAGCCGTGTCGACGCTGCTACGAGCTAAACTTCACGAGGACTAATACGAATGGAATGAACGAAACTCGTGACCTACGTGAGAGTCGTTCTTTAAATCGTTTAGGCACGAGAGATCAGTTTCCTAAAATATCCGTTGGGTTACAAACATCTCATTCCTAAAATTCCATGTACTAAATCATCCATATTCTATAACATCAACTCCCCAAAAATCATATACCTAAAACCTCTGTTTCCCAGAAAACCCATTTACCAAAACATCCATTTCCCTATTAGATACATTTCCCAAAACATCAATTTAGCTAAATACATCATTTTCCCAGAACTTTCATTTCCGAAAACACCCGTTACCATATAAAATAAACTTCCCGAAACGTCCGTTTGGGTATAAAACATAATTTTCCCAGAGTATCCAATTCCCAAAACGTCAGTTTCAACATAAAGTAAATTTCCCAAAACATTTGTTACAACATAATATAAATTTCCAAAAACGTTACTTTTTAAAAATATCCTTATCCTAAAATACCCATTTTCTAAAACGTCCACATTCCTATAACATTAGTTTTGTCCAATGCCATAGACTTAACGTGAGAGACAAAACTGTCGCAGAGATTTGGATGCTAAATGAATCGGATCTTCTAGTATTCGGATATTTTAGGAAATGGGTATTCTAGGATTTGGATATTTTATTAAATAGATCTTTTAGGGTTTGAATATGACGGGAAACTGGTCTTCTGTGATAAGGATATAACGGGAAACGGTTTTTGTATGATTTGGATATAACGGGAATGGATCTTCTAGGATTTGGTTATTACTGGAAACGTGTCTACTAGAATTTGGATGCTGAGGGGATACGGATCTTCTGGGATATCTCAGGAAACGGGTCTTCTAGGATTTGGAAGTTGTGGAAAATGGATCAATTAGCATTTGAATGTTCTAAGAAACGGAGCTCTCGTGCCTAAACGCTTTAAATGTCAAGGACGAAATCTGTTTTTGCTGTTTTGCGCGGGTAACCTATACTGAGCCAAGTTAGTCTTACCTACTATAATAAGTTTTTTTTATCGACTATAACCATTGTATGTTTTGACTATTATTATTTTATTTTAAATTACATTACTTTTAATAGTGAGGACGATCCTTATTGGAATTATTAATTTTGAATTTTATTTATTCGTTTTTGACAATCATGATGAAGATACTGGAATTTTGAAATGAAATAAAAAATAATTTATTTGGCACATAAAAAAAAACAGTTCACAAGCATAAAAATTTCTTAACCTAAATACATTTAACATGTGGCTGTTTTCTTTCATGAAATGAATAAACTAAACTAAACTATATTATTCTTCACTTGATTTTAAACTCGGCAAGAGGGGTACGGGTCACGAATATTGTATGTTGATGACAATTGTTTCTATCACCAAGATGCACCAAGTTACTTGGACGAGTAGTTTAGATTTTACCATCGTTCACTTGAGAAAATAAAATAAAACAAGCACCGGAACAGATGGTTGCTTCCTGAACATATATTTGTCTATCTTTCGCATAATGAAATGACTAAGCTCTTTTTGATCATAATGATTGCCTTTTGCCCCGATTATAGGATTTTCAAAATTCATCCGCTAATCTAACGGCTGCAACCATTGTACCCAATACTTAATAATAAACCAACGGGAGCTAACAGCCGGTGTAGGGCCTTGGAGTAGATATTTTCATAAATATCTTAAACGGATTTTGTAGTCATTGGGTGCGGAAAGGCCGCACCACATTGCTCGGGGCAAGCACTGTGTTTTTTTTTAAATTATAGTATTATTACCCAATTTATAAATCTTTTTAAATTACATATACAACCACACACGAGCACACACAGACACACAAACGCACACATGCACCCTTAATACATATTTTTAAAATATAATAAGATTTGTTTAGCTTGGCATAACAGAACCTACTCAGTAATGTTTCGATTAAATTATCGGCCATTTATTCCAAACCGAGTTGGTTAATCGGTGCTCCTGGCTCCCAATATAAGGGCTGTGCCGGCTGCGCCTAGTTTGGGACCGATGGGTAGCTTCATTTGCATTGTCATAATCTATTTTTACCTGACTGCCGAAGGAGGAGGGCTATGTTTTTGACCTAGGTATGTACATGTAAAAGCTGAACGAATGGCCCGATTTCAACAAGCGAGGTATCGTTAGTATCGTCTTAGCTTCGCGGGTGTCATTGGATACTTTTTTAAATAAATATATAAACATGATAACTAACATATAAGACGACGTTATCCAAACATCAGTTGGGTTCTTGAAATTTGCTTTTTGTTGGACTTTAAGTACCTATTCTATTCAGATCTATGCCAGAAACAATGTATTATTTTTGGAGGACGTGTTTTTTGCTAAATTAATATTTTGAGTCAGATTAAAGCTTATCAAACCTTAGCTTTCCGCCCGTAAACCAGACTACAGCCAAGATGCGTGTGAGATCCCAAACAGTGTTATAATTTCAAAACAACCCTCGCACAATACAACGGTATATAAAATAAGTGAGTATTTACCTAATAGGCGGTTACAAAGCGCGGTATCGGCGGCGGCCGCGCGACACTTTGTAAATCACGGCGGACATAAAGGGCGAGTGTCTAAACGCCATATTTATGGAAATAAGACGCCGTAAAGCTATAATAGAAAATACAAAACCGACCGCCGGGAGCGAGCGCGCCCTTTACACCCGGCGACATGCACAGTATTCAGGGCCTCTATTGTACATATTTCCTTTCATATATTATGATATTTTAACGTTATATTTTAAAGGCAATGTGGTTCTACCCAGTACAATAGAAGCCAGAACATCGCCGTAAACAACATGTTGAGCTTTATGGTGCTTTCTCAAATGAACAGATTTTGATAAAAGAGGTGTTTTAACTAACCTTAACATCGTAAGTGCCAAACAACAGGCCTAACAGTCTGATTAGTATTCGGGTAGTCACGTCGAGTGCGCGACGCCACGAGCCCGCCGCGCCGCGCGGTCGCCGTCGTGCGGCGGTCGGCGCCCGCGCCCGCGCGCTGTAAACGCCCGCCTAAGCCGTAACTTATTGTTATTGCGCGGTTAAGCCTCAGTTTTATGTCGCGGCGCGTTGTTTGTTACGCTCCACGCGAGCGCTCCCGAATGGCGGAAGGCTTGAGGCAAGAATGGCTCTACGCTCTTGTTTATTTGTAACCTTATTTTGGTATTACCTGTAAGTTTCAGTAAAGAACCGACTTCACTGTCTGAATACCGTAACCCGCGCCCCGATCCTCTAGTGTTTTCATTATTAGTGTGCTTGTGGGCTGTCGAGGTTGCTTAATACGATGTGCTAGTTTATCTCTGCTCTAACATAAAAACACTGAATTAACAAATTATTACTTCGTCGACGGTTGTCTGAAGGAGGTGTGACACGAAATTGTCAAATAACAAACACAACGCTCCGATGGCAACCAAAACTGTTTCTAATATTTTAAAAGACAAAGACAAAGTCAAAGGCGGTTATTGCAGGAACACAGTACCTAGTTATTCAGACAGTTCTTAGTGTTAACTAGCGTTCCACAAGAATACTAACATATCCGATTCCTGTAGGGTGTAGTGTAGGTGTCCCTGGTGTGTATGTAGCGGATGAAAACGATCGCCGCCGCACAAACACCGCGCCGCCGGCGGGCGAGCCCCCGCCGCGCGGCCGGATAATAGGACGTCTTCTGAGACGCGCGGCGGCGCGCCCGGGGCCGCGTCCGGGGATACACCTACACTTACCCACCACGGTCCGATCACATTCACTAACAGACAATCTATTTAAAAACGCAACAGTAGTAGGGAACAGAATAAACAACAAGAAAGCACAGGAGCACTTTTCAGCAAGTCGACGACGCCCAGCATAGCATATACTTTCCGCTCGGATGTTAGTGCCATTTTAGGTGGTTCTCTAAAGCAGGGGGCTTCGCCCCCCGAGGCCCCATTTTCTTAAACTAACGTTATGTCACAACAGCAATTATGGCAAATGTATGTTATGGCAAACATTACTTAGGGCAAACGTGTTATGGCACATGACTTTAGGACAAACGATATTATGGATCGCGAATGACACCCATCGCGTTCGCGTAGTAGTCCCTCGACCACGGTTGTTGTACCACTGTCGAAAGGTCGAGGTGATTGTTTACTTATTTCGCGATAAAGTCCCGTTTGAGTACGTGTGAATATCGTATTAGTTTAAAACAATTTATTTAACCTCTTGTGGGTCTGAACTTAACAGTGGTGATGGGGATTTTTAACGTGTTCATACAGATTCCATGTATCCTATTATTGTATTTCTGGTCAAAAGGATTGATTGTTTTTTCTTTCTTGATGACTCGACATAGGGCGTACTTTACTTGATTTGCAACGTTGGTCTTAAGATGGGTCTGCGGCGTGAGGCGCGCCCTTCGCAGCGGCGAGCGGCTCTTTTACGTCGCTATTGATACGATATTTTTATTTCCCGTTCGCAAGCTTTGTGCGAACTGTTTACATAACTCCGTGAATACAATGCGAGTTCTACAATAACGCAGTGTAGGATATTTTAGCCAGTGCGATTCCCTTAACGCGTACGTCTCCATCAATCTCAAAGTAATCGAATCATCTGTATACATAAACAAACAAACCCACACCGCTAAAGCCTAAGGGAAGTGACCTTCTTTTTAATGACTAAGGTACAGACACAATATGAAGGGTTTCACGAAATGCCAACGCCTAAGTGGAAGAACATATTGATAAACGGATTCTTCGCGGACAACGTCGCGCGCAAAAGCCATAATATGAAACCATAGATTCAACCCACAGATGGTAAAGTAATAACAATATTGAAAGATACACCAACGAACTAGCGATCGAGGAGTCAACGAGCGAGCGCGAGCCGCGCGCTCCGCGGGCTCCGCGGGTTCCCCGGGCTCCGCGAGATGGTGAGAGTGCCATTAATTGTGTCTCTTTGTAAACGCTAAGAAAGCATAAATAGCGTCTCATGAGGCCTGTGCGCGCCGATACGGTGGCGCGGCGGCGCGGCCATTAGCGCCGTTAACTACTTCCCCGAGCCGCCATAAATCGACATTACCCCGTGGGAACAGCCAACAGACCATTTACCAAATCAACACAGGATTGTTTCAGAGACTTGCTTGCTAAATTTGATACCTTTTGAAGACTCAGGATATTCAGGAATTCCCCAAACAAACCATTTCCTTATAATACCTACTCGTGTAGATACGGTGATCGACCTCAACAATGCTGATTGTGGGGTCCATTATTGTGTGTGCAGTACACTCGGCGGCAATAAAGAGCCTTCGTCGCCGCTGGCGCAGCCAGACAATATGGCGCCCGACATGGCGGCACGTAGCGCCGATATTATGCCCTGCGGCTACGCGACACGTAGCGCGCTACGCGCTACAGGGTTGTTGGCGTGTACACTCATTTACGAACCAAACTGACCTAACTCGGATAATAAGTCCCGTTTCGTCCCTGACGCAGAGTAAGGGAGCGACAGTCGACATCTCTGAAGCGGGCAGGAATCATGTAGTTATTTGTAAAGCATAAACTAATAATGGTTATACCTACTTAAGTTTCCACGTGGCGATGTCGTGTTATAGTCGTCACAGTAGGTACGACACAACACGCCTGCGTTAAGTTACCTGGCCTGACCCGATGTAAACTTTCAGGCACATATTATTTTAAAGTCAAACCCGCGAGGCTGCCGGGCCATATTAAACAGCAATCATATCACTCGCTCCAACACAAGCCGAGCGACGGTAAAAGCCAGCCGGCCGGCGGCCGCCCGCGCCGTAACGCGGTTACGCGCCCCGGGCAGCCTGAAAATGACAATTTTGTTACCGCCCGGGGGAGTCACGGAGGTTGAACCATAGTCTTTAGAGATTAATAGCGCATCGTTGCTGCACATATGTTAACAAGTAACCGATGCACTCCTCGTGTTTCAGTGCAGTAGCGACGTCGACGTTAACAACACCTCGGAGCACCGAGGTCGCTACCCTAGTGTAACTTTTATTCGGCATTTTGTATTAGAATCCAATAATTCAAATCCCGCTTGACCCGGTAACAGCGTCCTCTACCAAAAGTCGTCGGCAACATCAAGGGTCTGCTTCTTGGTGGAACCTATAAGCTATGCAACCCACAGCTCTGAAATGGAAGCCGTACCTAATTTTGATAAGTGTATATATAAAAAAACGATCAACCGCCCCCATAAAGTAAAATATAACTTCTTGTAAATGATAATATGTCAGTCCGGCTTGACTGCAGTAAAACTGAATTCGGCGTCCTACAATAAATTCAACCAAAAGCTGACGTCAACGTCAATATACCATAATATATTTTACTCTTTGAAGTCGGTGAATATAGGGTTCTTCTCGTATACATAAAACTACGAAAGATTACCACACAAGGCTGTTTTTGTGGTCTTACCGAACTAGCTAGCAGCGAGCTCAAACGGAAAGCGCTCTCAGGCTCTGATTACGATATAATAACTATCTTGTAAACTCAAGATATGTTATAATCAATTACGAGAGGACGTACAATATTTGTTCGAGGATATCATTTACGAGTCGATTCTAGAAAGTATGAAGTCTAGGGATGTGGGCTGAATACACTGCGAACATTATTTTATAACACTATAATTAGTGTGTTCTAGTAATAAACGTATTTGATTTGATTTCGTTCGAAGGACAGTCCCTTGGGCGCCCTTTGTGTAAGGAACCCTGAAATCTGCTTTTATTTAACTCAATATGTGCCCAAAATTCAGTAATCGTGTTAAAATGTTTTTATTTACTTATATTACTGCCAAGTTTAGTTCTAACACGTTTGCTGCTTTATATATAATGATGATGTATTATTATGTACTTACAAGTAATATGTTTAAAGAATAACGGACTGCTGAGGTTCTTCCGGCGGCGCTTCTTCTCAGCATTAGTCTTCTTTGGGAAGCGCCGGTAGATTTTTTTAGTGTCCGTGCAGCCACCACCACAGCTACCACCGAAATACCCGAAACCCTTCCTTAATACGTTTTACTTATTTGGCCGGTTTTACATTTTTATTCATGGAATGTGTGGTGATATAATAATAATTATATTCAAAAGTTGGTAAAACTTTGTCCCCTATAGCTTTAACTCCCCATAAGGATAGGTAATAAGTTAAAAAAAATTGAAAACAGGGAAGCTAATTAGTAGATACAAAGAAAGAGTTACGTCAACCATTTGATTTACCAATAACCCATAACCGGCATATTTTTACCTCTGATTGTATACAATCTTTAGTGTCCGCGGCGAACTGAGGAGGGAAACCTAATAGTAATATATAGAAAGGTTTCATTGCTTTATTTCGGAGTCGCCGCGAATACCCGTTGTAGTAAGTAGTCTTGTCTAGGGGTCTAAGTTTGTCGAAGCTACTCCAAAAATACAGTTTTCGGCTAAAGTTTCGTTTTACAAGCATGATATGTGTAACAAACCTGCGACGGTAGACTAATCTGATCTGATCATGACATAAGAAGGTGGCATCAGGGTCTCCGCTAAATACCTATACTTAACCAGATTGGAACTCGTTCCTTTGGTTTCGATTAACAGATGAACACTGTGCAAAACAAAGTATACAGTCGGCAACAATCGCTGGTAACAAAAATCAAATTTTGTCAATAACTCTTCATGCTAACGCTGTCTTCATATTATTATTATTTGCTTGGCATATCTACGTCTATCGCCTTATGGCATTCTTTGCCAGTCAACCAATAGTGGTTGACTGGCAAAAAATGTCTTAAGGCTATAAACTTGCTATTTGTAACATATTTGTGTATAGAGCAAAGAAAATTAAATAAATGAAAAATCACCTTCATTCATTATTGTATGCATAATTATGGAACTCTTCGTTAGGCAATTCCGAGAGCCACACGACGGGTTTTTTAACTTTTTAAGGGTAAAAAGAGCACGCGCATCACTAGATCGTGCAGAAGTTACCATAGCCGCCGAGCACCGGCAAACTCCACCATGGAGTAAAGTGGCCGCGGCTGGCGGTCACGCGGCTCGGCGCGCCGCTGCCGCCGCGCTCCCGCACCGCTGCCGCCACGCTCCCGCGCCGCCGCAGCGCCTGACCGGCCGATGTGAATAGCGCGTCCATTAGGGCGCATTCAGCGGATTGTTTGCGACCGCCTCTCTCATGCAAATGGCGCCACACGCACAATTATCCTGATTATGCGGGCAATAGCGGCGATGACTCACACGTGTCGTCTTAGCTTTGCGATGTATGTATGTGAGTACTTTACTGTACAAAATCCGAAACAACACAAGCAGTGCGATGCAATGTGCCCTGAAATATGTCAAATTAGGATCCAGCAGTATGAATTTGTCAAAGTTGAAGTCGCACTTTTAGTAGTAAATTGACTATCAATATTTTGTAAATATTTTGTTTTTTATTAATTCAGACTCATTTAAAATAAGTGAAAGAGCATGAAGAACACTTAAAAGGCTATTCCTTTTTTCATTCCATTAGCT
This sequence comes from Acleris literana, assembly GCA_946894065.1. NCBI lineage: Eukaryota > Metazoa > Arthropoda > Insecta > Lepidoptera > Tortricidae > Acleris > Acleris literana. The sequence continues at coordinate 26,483,789 of OX335671.1, read as the reverse complement.
CGGGATCGTCGACGACTCCGATAGGCGTGTCTCTGTATCCATAGAATCGAAGGGAAACCGTCATATGAGATTTCGCACACTCACACACCATCAACAGAATAAAAAAATTGAGCAACCACTCATACACTGTTTAATATAATTGTTATTGTAATAATAATAATTGTAATTGTAATTTGGGTGCAAATTGTAATATCCGATCCGCTGCACCTCCCGTCCATAAATGCAATAAAACCATTCACGAGTATTTTAAGACATCTGACCGGCTTCTTCGGGCTTCGGGAGGTTTTGAAAAGATTTCAATGCAGTTTTGTAATTGGTTGTTAGGAATAAAGCCTGGCCCCTGGCTCCGAGCAGCCCCTGCACAACACGACCGCCTGAGAGGTGGGAGGCACTCAACGAGCGTTACTTGAGTTCGACATCCTTGCCAGTAGTTAACCGCTGTATTCAGAAACATTGTAGAGACAATTAACTCGTTTTTTTCAAACTGTGTTAGAAAAATGGTCGCTTAAAGAAATATGTTGTATTCGTCCTGATTAATTAATAAGTAAGATACGCGAGGGGCATCTCAAAGTCATATATGTTTTCGAGAAAAAAGGTATTTAGTGAAAAATCTCTTGTACTCGCCTAATCAGCCCCATAGAGAAAACCGAGCACTGCCCTGAGATTCTTTTTTTCAAAATAATTTGTATAAGGCATAAAAACGGGATCCCTTTGAACCACCGACACTCATTTGATCGAAAGTATATACTTCGGAAGCTAATTTCCACTGAAACATCAATGTTTTAGGTTATCTTTAACATGGGTTATGGACTTAGGTTAGGTTGGGTGACACCCGTGACCACCAGAACCATTAGCTCCTGCACGTGTAAAACGTTTTATTCGAAGGCGATTCAAGGGTCAACCCATAATAACTTTTAGGATAAGTGTCAACAAGCAGGTACGAATCCTATACTAAATATGTTATGCCAAATACGTTTCTGATAATAATAATTATACCAGATACACGGCACATGGGCTCCGCACCTTCGTCGTATTTGTGTGAAATATTAGAAACCCACTAAAGTCCCGCTGCTCGCTGTCTTCATACCTTAGAAGCCCGTTCATACAGGATATATTGACTTATACCTATCTTCTTGAAGTAACGCGAGCCGTTGTTTCATCAGTAGAGTTTTTTTTTACTTTTCTTGAATTATTAGTTAAATAGTTTTTTTACTTAATGTAAAATAAAAAGTACGTACCTACCAAATTTTAAATTTCCAATCAAGAGGCTTTGTTTGGGCTATACTAACTACTACAATATTCCAAATTTCAGCCCGATATCTTTAGCCACTTTAGATAATGAGGGCCTTGGCAGATGGACGGATGGACACACGACGGAAAGACGGACAGGCAGACAAACGGACAACAAAGTCATCTTCTAATAGGGTTCCGTTTTTCAGTAGGTATTTGGTAAGGAACCCTAAAGAGCCTATTAATAAGATTAAATACAAAAACACTTATTTTAATTTTAATAATGTTATGTGCGGTTAACGACATTGTAACTAAAAACTAAATTTGCATGCGAGCATCTAGCAAGATATGTCGTAGTACTGGAATAATAAACGAACAACACCTAATTGTACCATATTTGCATACATACATACCTTCACGCCGCCATTCCCAGAGTGGGGTAGGCAGAGTTACAGAATTACCAACAACTGTACCATATTTTAAAGCAAATAAATGAATTTTAATTTAAAACCAAATTTGTTTCGTATAGTAAAAACATATTTTCGGTCTAAATAGCTAAACTAAACTTAGAAATAGACATCAAAGTAATTATAATCCTACTAATATTATGAATGCGAAAGTTTATGTATGTGTGTATGTTAGTTTGTTACTTCTTCACGCTGCAACGCCTGGACAGATTTGGATGAAATTTGGAATGGAGATAGCTTATACGCTGGATTAATACATCTTAGGCTACTTGTTCTCCCGGAAAATCAAAAATTTCCCGAAGGAATAACAATAATTGAAATCTACGCGGACGAAGTCGCAGGCAGAAGCTAGTAGAAAATAAATTTAAGAAAACGGTCTTGTGCGGGTCTGACTCGCGCACCGAGGGTTCCGAATATAAGATAATATGGTTGGAAAACGTAAAAGAAAATACTTATTTTGTTATGAACTTTATTTTCTTAGCAATAAGGTCCATTATGACTAGCCTACATTTTAATACAGTATTTATAAGTTTTTAGCAAATTTAACCAAAACTGTAAAGTTTGATAACGATATTTTCAGATTTTTTTTGGTCCATAAACTTTGGGGACTAGGGGAGGGAACGATATTTTTTTGTAAATTTTTGACTAAATATCAAAAAGTATGTTACGTAAAATTTTATAAATATATTTTTGAAAGATGCGGGATAAGCCTTTCATATGACAACCAGTTTGTCTAATCAAATCTCTTTCATTTATAAACCCCAATTCTGGACCCCTTTTAAAATATCAAAAATAAACATGTTTTTAATAAAAACAGATGCGGGCAAGCAAGTAATAAAACTATGCCAAATTTCAAGTTGATAGCATCTATAGTTTCAGAGAAAAACTGCCGTGACGTACGGACAGACAGAGAGACACAGAAGCCTCGCCATAAGTTTTTCTGTTTAGGGTTCTGTAACCAAAATGGCATAAACGGAACCCTTATAGTTTCGTCATGTCCGTCCATCCGTCCATATTTTGCTTGAAAACTACAAGACATTGATGAAATTTGTAGTATTTGGTGTCTTGTAGCAGCCGCTACTTAGTTTGGTAGTTAAATAACAAAAATAAATATTTCTAGCGGAGGCACTCCATATATGTAACAGAAGATGTATTTTTTTTCCGCATACATCATAGTGTGGCACATATTTCAACAGTTCTTTTAAAAACCCTTTAACAATTTTGGAAATAATGGCTTCGAAAGTTGCATCCCTTGTTGTGTTGCCCTGAAAATCCGCGGCACTTAATTATCTCTGACACTATGCTGAGAGGCACCCAATTTAGTGCATTATAAAATAGTTTTAAGTTGTTATTCTAAATTATTTTCCCACTGTATTTCATTTTATTATTGTTTTGTGATTTTCACCAAATAAACGTTTTTTTTTCTTGTTCTTCTTCCTTTATCTTTTAAACCGTAAGTTCAAAAAATATGAAAAAAGAACACAAAGATAACGCGTAATAAATACCATAAACGAAAACTATTTTCTACATAATTGAATATACCGTTCTTGAGTTATTGCCGAAAAGCTGCGCTACTCAACAAAAGTACGTAAGTGCCATGAAGATACGCTCTTTGGCTGGTGCACTTTTGTGTTTGTTTGTAGTAACGGGTTCGGAACCCTACACTGAGCACGGCCCGATATGCTCATGCCCCTTAGTGTTTGGTTTTTTTACCATTTGGGTAGGGAATAAAATTGAAATGTAACTACATAATTTTTACGAAAGAAATATTTTTAAAATCGAATCATTGGATTTTGATGCTTCTCAAGGATTTTTATATTTTAATCGATACTTGTAACATTATAATATACTTTTGAATAAAATATTAAACTCAAAAAGAGTTATTTTCGCTAGAGTTGTGTGGTGCGTGCAGTTTGACCAATAAAGTTGCAACTTTGCATTAAATGGTCTAAATTAAACTGAACTAGACTAGGAGTAGATTTCAGATATGTCAGGTTAAGACAGACAAAAACACTCAAAATGTAATAGTTGGCAATAAACCAATTTATTATTTTCTAGTCAGAATTTTGTCTTCCTATGTCAACTTAAGGTATCCGGGCCATTCGTGGAATCTTGGTTCGGAGTGTATTACTAATTTCATCAGTATCGGTCATATTCGGTCGCACATCAATTTCGCGTCTTTTATCATCGATCAGAACGAAGTTTTAGCCTTCGGTTTTATTTATAGATGAACAAAAACTTTTTTTTAATTGAAATTAATGATTTTATATGTTTTTAATGTAGTTTATTAAAAACGATTTTTGCTAAAATTGTTAGAATTAATTGTAAAACACTGTATGAGAGTCGTACCTATTATTACGTAACATCGTCAACATAGTTATAATTTGTCAAGCTAACCTATAGGTAAAATAAATATGTCCGGAGAGTCTTTAATAATCGCAATGTATTTGAGTAGGTACGTCGTCACCTTTCTAAATGAAATCAGCGCGCGATCGCTCGCAGGCCAGATTGCGGTTAAAAAGAAATTTAATCTGCTAATAAACATGCAAACAAGAACGCGCCGGCTACCTGTTGCCCGCGCGCCGCCGCGCGTCTCCGCCAACCGGCGCGCAGCGGCCGCCCACGCCGCGCGCCCATTGGCGGGCGAGCGAGCGGTGGGGGAGGGGGGGGCACCACGGGGGACGCGAGCCGAGAACTCGGCGGTTCAAACATGACACTGGCAAGAAAAGCGCCGCATTGAGCTTTCGGGAGCTTTTCACCGACGCGGGTTAATGTTCCGATCGCGGGATGCTTTCGAAATTTTAATAAATTTAAATTATTTTAAAACAAATAACAATTTTATAAAAAAACAGATTTAAGAATGCAGAGTGTGTGATTCAAATTGATAAAATAAAAGTGAAGAATGTCTCTGGGCAAGCAGGGGGGGGAGCACATCAAGAGGCCCATGAACGCGTTCATGGTGTGGTCGCGCGGGCAGCGGCGCAAGATGGCACAGGACAACCCCAAGATGCACAACTCCGAGATCTCCAAGCGGCTGGGCGCCGAGTGGAAGCTGCTCACCGAGTCGGAGAAGCGGCCCTTCATCGACGAGGCCAAGCGGCTGAGGTGAGCTTCACTTCCTTCGCGAGCCACCCGCTCCACCTCCTCATCACACCAAACAATAAATATTATCTCCTATCTCCAAAGCTCTCCATGTTGAGCGCATTCAAAATTGAATCTTATGCCAAGGGCTAAAGGGTTAGGTTTTGATTACGCTACGACTAACGAAGCACAGATGTTCGCAAAACGAAAATACAGATTTTTTAAAGAATTTATGACTTAAACGTGAGTTTTGAAACATTTGGATTTACGTCCGCCTCTTATTTTTACGAGTTATCATTTCAATTGATAAGTAGGCAAATATTTGTTTAGGGCAGTAAAGTTGGTTCTTTATGTAAGAAAATATAGCGGTATATCTTTTAGCTCGAGAAACGGCACCCTGGGCAGCAAATTCATAGCACCTGCTTACTAAGTACCATGTACTTAAACGCCTTATTGTTATCAACACACCCAACCGTTCCACTGGCATATTTTGTAGTTAGATACATTTTTGTTCTAGTGGAATATAAGATAAATACAGAGTTTAATAAAATGTAAGAAATGGTGGCCTTTTTTTAAAAAAAAATACTAATAAAAAACGATAAAACCTTCTTACTAGTTGATACCAGTGAACATTTCAAAACGTTTTAGTGTCACGCAAACTGTATTAAGGATCTGGATCAATTGAAGCCAGTTTGCAGCTCCCCAAGGAGGCTTCTCGGTCCATCGTTTTTTGTATTACTTATGCTTAACATAAACGAACTTCGAAACTGGGAGCAACACCAGTAAAACGTTTGTCATCTGTAGATGGTAAAAAATGTTGAAGAATGACTGCAAGTTGAGTTTCTTGCACGCATGTTCTCACCAGTAGTGATCTCCTCTGGAGGAGCGCTGCTGGTATATTTTCTACGTGTAGAAGTGACAGGATAACTGAAAAAACACATTTTATCTTTTTTTACATGTGAGGATACTATTCAATCTATCATTATATTAAGTCCATGTAACCTCTGTCAGGTATTTATAATAAAAATCGCGCGCACTAAATAAAACTTTTGCATGTACTCGTTTAGATAAAGGAATCTAATAATAGAATTATTGCGGTGTCTGCCGAAACTATAATGCTCATTAACGTACAGTGTCAAGGTGTCTGAGGGTATGGATAAGTGACAACTTCAAGAACTGGATTCTCTTTTTAAGTTTTTAGGGTCTCGTACCCGAAGGGTGCCAACGGGGCCCTATTACCTATCAGGCCTCCGCGGTCTGTCAGCGCGCTGTATCTCATGAATCAGAATAGATAAACAGTTGAAATTTTCACAGAGTTTGTGTTCCTATAGCCACTATAACAAAAAAATAAATGAGTAAATGGGAAAGAATGGTGCGGAATCGAGTGCAAGTTCGACTCGCACTGGACTGGTTTTTTTAATATTCTTATTATTTCTTGAATACCTAGTAAAGCAATGAATTAATTGCTTGCATTCGGAGAAGTATCTAAGCACGTCGAGGTATTTGCTTAAACGTGATAGGTAGTGAAAAAACATTTGAAGGTAGTTCGCAACGCCACATGAGAACCTTCTATTCCCTTATAGTGAGTTAGCCACTCGCCTGAGTCGCCTGTCGCCGGACAATTTACTTAAACGTTCTATTTAGACCCACAATTGACAGAGAACAACAACAACATTTTATTCGATTGAGATAGATCTCCTCAATCATTATTAACATAAATAACTCCTCGTGGCGCTCAACGTCAAAGTAAATGTTAATGGTGTAGGTCAGAAGGTACGCCCATTCCATACTAATATTATAAACCGCTAAATCAATATCGATAAAATTAAAAACGGGCCAAGTGCGAGTCGGACTCGCGCACGAAGGGTTTCGTACCATTATCTAACAACATTAGATACTATACCAGTTGCCGTTATTAATATTGAGCAAAAAACGGCAAAAAATCACGTTTGTTGTAGAGCCCCACTTAAATATTTATTTTATTATGTTTTTAGTATTTTTAATTATAGCGGCAACAGAAATGCATCATCTGTAAAAATTTCAACTGTCTAGCTATCACGGTTCATGAGATACAGCCTGGTGACCGACAGACGGACAGACGGACAGTGGAGTCTTAGTAATAGGGTCCTGTTTTTACCCTTTGGGTAAAAGAAGATAGTTTAAAAGCTGAGAAAGGACATAGGGTACTTTTTGCCGCGAGTAGCGTTAAAGGACTTCTACGTTGATGAAGTCGCGGGCAACAGCTAGTTTAAATCAAAAATAACATTTTTATATGAATTCCTTTCGTCGAAGGATGAGTATGCTATATACCGACTTACGTAACATTTATTATATTACGTTAACAATATAATAGTTTAAACGCAAGTGTTGAAGTACAAAACCCTTATATTTTTATATCAGAGGAAAATCTGTACGCCGCCGATGCCGCTCCAAACCATTTCTTTAATGACATCTGTTTACAGTCGTATGTTTATTTAGATTAATAAACTGACAATCGCCGAGCGCCGCAACCAACGTGGACAATAATTATTGTCATCGTCAATGTTAGGCATAAAGATTATTTGGCCTGAGAAGTTGAAAGTATGCGAAGTTTCACAATGTCATAAGAGTTTATGCTTATAATCACACGTATGCTTGAAGTAATTATTATTATGCAAAAGAGAATCATTACAAAAAATATACCAAAAAATGGGAAACCTTCGTGATGGAATCGAGGGGGTAATTTCAAGGATTATTTTTTCCAGAACTCTCAAAACCTGACAAGCCAACCAACTTCAGTTTACTCCGCTTATTTAAAAATATGGCAGTTCCCTACCACATTATTCCAATTATCTAGAGATTGTAGATTCGTTCGGTGTAAATAAAGGTAAACAAATAGGTTGCGTATTTTAAAAGTTAAAATAATAGTGAATGTCGGTGATTCTATGGCGGGCGCGGACTAAATGTATTTGAGTTCCGTGTGCAATGTAATAACGAATGAGTGTTTAGTTTTGTAAGTACTTAAACCGACTGTTTATGCTTGATGGCTCGAATATTTATTTGTTTGTTAATCAATATGCACATGCAATACGACACATTAAAACCGGGCAAGAGCATGTCGGACCATTCTCTGTGTAGCGTTCCGAAGCCGTTACTACCAACAAATAAGACCTCGCGACAAACTTAACTTTGCCGTTGAAAAACTGTTCTCCCCATACATCGACACAGGTCGCAGTCAATTTACCAATACCGCAAATAGGTTTTCGGTAGGTATAAACATTTAAACTGTTTGTAACTCAAGAACCAATGAAATCTACTTAGTCGTGATAGTTTTCCTATTAAATTAATTATATGTGCTTTCATTTAAGAAATTTTTCAGATTTTTAGTATTTTTAGTTTTGGCTGTAGGGTGGGGGGGGACACTTGACTCTAAAAAAAATTTGCGCTTTAAAGCTTAATATTTCATAAACGGAGACCTTAATCAAAAAATTGTTTTCACAAACACGCAATATTTTTGAACCTATCCAAAGACAACACAATGGGGTAGACGAGAAAAAAAAATACATCCCCACGTTACGTGTGGAGGAGGTACAATTTTTTGTTTTCAAAATTTTATTTGACCACTTTGTTGGCGTGATTAATATGTATATTCAAGCCAAATTACAGCTTTCTGACACTAAGAGCTTCCGAGCTAGGCTGCGGATGGACGGACGGACGGACATGGCGAAACTATAAGGGTTCCTAGTTTGACTACTGAACCCTAAAAATCAGTTAGAAATGATATCAGTGATCTTGATTACCAACAACAATTATTATTAAAATGGCTATATTAATTTATATACTAAACCAATTAGACCTTAAAGAGACTAAAAACAAGGCATTGTTTACAATAATCCGGGTAGTAATTGATTCTCGTTACAACTAGTACGGCGCGAGGGTCGCGGCGGAGCCTCCGCCGTGCGCGCGGGTCGCGGCGGAGCCTCCGCCGTGCGCGCGGCACCGGCCGGGCGCCTCGCCGCGACCGCTATACCTACTCGTCACGCGGCGCTCGTCTCCGTGTCCCTCTCGCGCGAAACAAAAGGCGCTCCGCCAAGAAAGGCGGGGCGCCGCCGCCGACCCGCGCCCCGCGCCCCGCGCCCCGCCGCTCGCGAGCCAACTGCAGTTCAGTTTAAAGAGCCTCCATGCCTTCGAGCCGGCCATGTCTGGAACAAATGACCTCAACACATTTACAATATCAAACGTTTCTACATAGTTACTAATTGGGTCAAGTTATGCTATGAAGCGCATAACAATATCCCCAGAATAAGGTGTAATAGATGGTTAGGGACTCAGGGATGAAAGTGATCAATTTCTGCCGAGAGTTATTTAGTACAAGGGTTTATGTGTGCAATTAATACTTCCAACGGAGTTAAACACTCTAATCGATTTGACTAAGCGGAAAAAAATAGTCTATATGTATTATCTTCACGAATTTACTTTATCTTAAATAATGTCATACAAAAATTATAGGTTTGTGTAATTTTACTTTCGACGTTATTTAAAAATAAATAAAATAAGCCAGGCTAGTTTCGTAATGCATTCATATTCTTTGATCCAGGAACGAGTCAAAAATCACTATTGTGTTTAACACATTCAGCGCTGACGAGCCGATATCGGGTTCATTGTTCGTAGACGATTTTCGCTACTTAGCGGAAAAATGCTGCTTCAGGCTACAGCGTAGCACTCGAAGGAATGTTGCTTCTTTTGCCAAATAAAGGAATAAAACATTTAAAATTAAAATCATCTGATAAGTAGGTTTGAGAATCACGTCTCTTCTAAATCATCAGACCATGAAAATGATTCGCCTCGACAGCGCCCGCGACCGTAGCCGCGCCGCCGGTCGTAGCCAGTCGTAGCCCGTCGTAGCGTGCTCGTAGCGTGCTCGTAGCCGGTTTACTCGGAAACGGTCTCACAATGTCAAAAACTTAAGAGCTTTCAAATGATATATCGTATGATTACGTTTGAAGATTTAAACTGCCAAATAGATAATCTCAAATTACTAATCATTCATTATTAGACTTTATTCGGACCACTAAATACTACCAAAGCTAAAATAGCTTTAGCCGTTTCAGAGAAAAAGGATCTTGATAAACAGAAGGTCAGCGAAATCCTCTTAAAGGGCTACGTTTTTCAGTATTTGGTTCGCAACTCTAAAAATACGTTTTTAAAGGCCTTATAATAAAATATTTAAATATACTCGCCAATACCAAGTTTGTTATTATTAAGTACATACTCGTAAAATTTTCGCCAAAATAATCACCGTCATTATTGTCAAAGCTTTAAAATGGCATGTTAATTTTCCATTGAATAACAAGTGAACGCTCCTCGATCGACCACGTGCTTCGATATCGACAGCCTTACGAGAGATTAAACAGGACTTAAAAAACATGACATGTGTTTATAAAACTGTGCGGCTCACGCGTAGCTAATGGCATTTATGAAATATACACTATGAAAACCACTCTACTTGAGAATAAATAAATATTCTCAAGCTCGCACTGAGCTCCGCGCCCGAGCCGCACCTTCACTCCCCACAGAGAACGTCATCCGCTCAAACAACCCGCTTCATTTCACCTAATTTGTCACCTTTACAATCATTTTAATTCCTTATCGCGAACACACAATCATCAACCGCGTTATCAGCCGGAGACAAAAACTATTTGTGCGAGTGCGCGCCGCGCCACAGACTAGACAAACAGAGCAGCCGGATGTGTGTTGGTTTATTGTATTTGATGAAGACGTCACGGTGGTGTGTAAGTTTGAGGAGCTCGAGCTTCCAACAATAAAAGTCGAGTTTGGGAAGGACAAACAAGTGATTCCTTGTTTTAATTATGTATCTGATAGCATTATCACCGTGCGTTAAAGCATTGTTGTGAAAGCATACAAGCTTTTTCTAACTACCCCAACGCTTCTAGGGCTTGTTTATTATATTCGGTAAAGCCATATTGGCTTCAACATATACATGACTAGATTAACTAGCACTGCGTGAATGCGGCGGCGGTGCGCTTGTGCCGACGCTTTGTTCTAACGATTATCCTTTTATTGACACCGCGTTAAAGAGTTCCGAAGTAAACCGTTTAAAAAGAAGACGAGGAAGAAAAAAGAAAATACCTAAAAGTGTCAAGGATCATGATCGCATCCTTAAATAGAGATCGTATTTTCAAAGTTTGCGATTCATCTTTATATTCAAATTCATATTAATTAACTGTGTGAGGAATTCAGGTAAACTACGTACATACTCGTTGGATCTGCACTGATTTAGTCGCACAAGTATAAAGTCAAAGAATCCTACCTTTACAAGTGTACACACATCTCTCCCTCTCCCTCCGGTCAGCTGTGTCGAAATTATCAAAATCCTACAAACTAATTAGTATAATATTAGTATAATGAGGACGGGAGGAGGAAATGATACATTCCACCAAATTTTTTTTGCCGAAACTTAAGGCAGCCGGCGTCTTCCTACATATTATAAATTAAATAAATAAAATCAATTATTTCGGACATGTCGATATTACGTCAGTAACAATAAGACTTACATAGACAGACATAACCGTCGATTCAACCGAGTCAACATCTGTGTACATGCTGCGCTAGACCGCTCATAGATTGCTCGTATAATCGCAACTTTGAGTACAAGTTCATAAGCATACCTGGGTAATGGGTATATAAATGAAGTTTACAGAATCTTCACAACTTAGGAACGTCTCTTGTTCAATTCATCAATCGCACTTTTCTTAGAGAATGTACAGTTTTTGTCTTTAAATGTGATCATCTCCCTAAGCTACTAATATTGATATATCGGCCCGGAATTGGCACGGCCGGTCATTAAACCGCTCACGCCGGCGGACTCGTCCTGCATTTACATTATCACTAGTGACATCGCATCTGTGTTAGCCAGAATGCCCTTTCACACAATGCCTCATCAGTTGAAACAAAACCCTTTCCGAATCAATTGAATATCCGCTCGCCCCCGGCCGCGTGGCCCGGCGCAGCGGCGGCGGCGTCTCGGCGCTATCGCGGCGCGCAGGGCCGTAAAAACCAGCTTACCGCTCTAAACAGAAAACAGATTAGGGCGGCGCGGTGCCGAGCAGTGTCATACAATGGGGTTAGGCAAACATTCACCGCGTGACACTCGACCTACCGCTTTGGCAGTAGCTAGTGATCTGTCGGGCGTTGCTATCCTAGCTCCGCTCAAGGCGGAGACGCAGCCATCGTAGAAAACTATACAGTTCAGTACCTTGGGCCCTAGCCACGATGTATTACGCTAACTAGCGTTTCTATTCGGTTCCTTTTTAAAACAATCGCGTCACTGGTAGATAACGTGATACGAAAAGTGAACGAAACAAATAGAAACGCTAGTTAGCGTAATGCACTTGGCTAGGGCCTCTGATCGTACCTAATCGTTTGAATTACGACACAAAATTGTCAACATTGATACGTATGGTTAAAGCGACCAGGCACCTACTGAAGTGCAATGTATTTAAATGGTCCCTTCACGCACACATCACACGATCCTTCGTCGTTGTTTACGTGGTGACTAATTAATTTGACTTAAGTTTATGAGTGGGATGAGTCAGCAACGCGAATTCGCGAACACAAGTCGCGCCGTACCATCTTGACTCAAGCTTAATTTGAACCGATAGCAAAAATCCAATTGCATCGCTGCATCTGCATCGCGTCGTCCCCGGGAGCTCGACCCTGACCAAACATTGCTTCGCGTGTCCACCTCGTAGTCACCATCATCATCCTGCCCTTGTTCCAATAATGCGTCTATCTCGTAGTATCCGTGCGTTTATCGAAGAAACATCGTAACATTTACCATTTTTTTTGTTTTACCATGTTCAACAAATAAATTATTTGAATTTGAATTTGAGCATTTGATTCATTTTAAAATGTATATTTAAATTTACAAATTATCTACAAGTGGAAAAGAAAGATAATGACAAACGACCGAACTTACAAACTTACTTAAATCTACACTAATCTAACAAGCCGCTACCAGTGGGCATCGTTCCCAAAATCCTGGCATTTGAAAATATAATTCAACTCATAAGTACATATATTTCAATATTTTGCTATTCACGTATCAAATACAAACGTATCGAGCGTCATCGCCGCGCGCCGGCGCTCCGCGGCGGCCATCGTTCGCGAGCTAGCATAAACACCGCACCTGGGTTTACTGAGATAAGGTTTACATTGACGAATCAATAACACATCTACAAGGAAACTAGTCATTCATACCGGACACGTTTTCTGGGAGATTAGTTACCTACCCGGTAACAATCAACCACTGCCTCTCTCTTTCTATAAGTAAGAGCCCCGCTCGTGTTGGCGGACAGTCTCGGGGCTGGTCTCCGACGGCTATACTTTCTAATGCGGCCTAAACCTTTTACTCAATTAGACAGTTTAATATAATGCATGAATAACCAATAGACCGTTACCTACTCAAATGTCCCAGAAAATGCGTATTTATATTGCGTTAACCCAAATATTTCCACGGTGCGAATACTTTGATCTATTGCTTAACTGCTTAGTCTAGTAAAATATAATCCGATTAACCAAAATGTTTTAATTAATTTGACGAATACTTACGACATCGTGAAATATCGAGTATGTGTTTATAGTGGTGGGAACTTATTGTTATAAATGTTTGCACTTATTACCAGGTCTGCAATGACTGAAAAATAATTAGAATTAGTAATTATTCCGAGAGGTACTAACAACATCCCATGCTTAATTTTTGAATTTAATTTGACGCTGGTCGGTTGAACCGGGCGCACGGCAAAGTTGGATAACCTTATCTATAACTAAGTAGCTACTCCGCGATAATATGTTCTTAAAAGGGAGACGCTTTGAGCTATCAGTAATGAGGGAATAAATGAAATATCTGTTAAAAACCCTTATTAGAGGTATGGTATTAATTTGCATAGAAGTTGACTTGGCAGTCGACGATGCGCGTGAAGCATATGCACATGGATATTCTGAAAGCTTTAAATCAATACTATAAACCCTAAGCCTTTGAAAACCTTGTATTCCCCTCGTCAGGCAGGAACTGATCGAGCGTCGCAACTCGGATCACGCCGCGCATTGTCTGAGGATCGTCGTAAGGTTCCCATCGGCGTTATCGGTCACAATGGCCGAAGGCGCGCCTGTTTGCCTGATACAGTTTTTATCGTCTCGTGTTTGATCGACATACAATGTGATATGCATGGGTTGTATTAGCTCTGGGATATTGTCAGTTTAAATGGTATTTTGTTATTTTGTAACAAATATGTGTGTATTTGTATTCGTCAATTTTATAACATCGTGTTTTTTTTTTGGATCAATAGCGATTTGGCGACTTTAATTTGACCTCAGTTTATATATCCTGATGCGAATGAGACAGTAGAGGTACAAAGTAGAGTGGGTACTTACAGCAAAATCACACTAATGAGGGGCCCTTTGGAACGGCGGGGCTTTACTCATTTTTATCTAATCGGTCCTCATATTTGAGAAATGGTACATCTTTCACTGATTTGAACAAATCTTTTTGAACAAAATCCAATAATTAAATACCAGGGGATAATGTCACACCAAGTGACATAGACCCAGACTAAGATCTAGATCTAGGCTTGTACTGTGAGTAGGTAGGGACCTACTAGACAACATGTAACATCCATGGCTCAGGAACAAATATTCGAGCTCATCACACAAATATATGCCCTTATCGGGATTTGAACCCGGGACCGCTAGCATCATAGGCAGGGACACTACCAACTAGACCAACGCGTCGTCAATAAACGTGTTAAAGACAGCTTAACTTTGTTAATCACAAACCAGCGCATGTTTGTTAACATTGTTGTAGTTTGCAAGAAACGTGATAAGTGATTAAAATTGATCTGGCTCGGGCGTTTGATACGGTACCTGTTCCGATTTTACTTACAAAGCTAGAAGCCTTGGGAATCCGTGGAAGAGCTATGGACTGGTTCCATAGTTTCCTGACTGACCGGCGACAAGTCGTTAGAGTTGATAACCATCTCAGCAGTCAATCTTACACCAATTTTGGGGTCCCTCAAGGGAGCATAGTTGGACCGAAGCTTTGTACAATATACATAACGATATTCTTAAACAAAATCTCCCAAACACAGACATTATATGTTACGCGGACGATACTGCGGCCCTTTTCCACGGCGGGTCTTGGGAGGAATCTCTCTCCAATCGCTGCTTGGTTGGATAGTAACCAACTCACTCTTAATGTTGAGAAGACTAATTACATTGCATTTTCTAAAACGTCAACTGGTTCTCCCTCTTCTTCTATGAAACTACAAATGCACCGTTGTCACTTTAAGAAGTTAGTCTTGCCAAATAACTCTTCTCAGCTATGCTCTTGCGAAAAAATCACAAGAAGCGAATCAGTAATATACCTGGGTCTCGTAATGGATCAGCACCTGTCGTTTAGACAACACATCGCATCACTCTCAAAAAGGGTCAGAAAGCTAATTTATGTGTTTAAAAGATTACGAGACTGCTCCCCTTTAGATGTGCTTTTGCGTGTGTATGACGGGTTATGTGTCTCTATCTTGCAATACTGTGTAGCGGTCTGGGGCAGTATTATGTTAGAATTAGAACGAGCCCACCGTGCTGCGATTAAGGTGATGTTAAAAAAGCCTTTTCGCTATCCAACCACTTACTCTACAAAGAAGCAGGTTTGCTAAGAGTGAGACAGCTTTTCATTATTAAAGCAGTACTTCGAATACACCGTAAGACGCATTCGATACCGAGTCTCGCACAATTAAATAGCAGACGGCGAAAAAATATTGTTTTACCTACCCTGAAATCTAGTTTTGCCAGACGGTCTCCCGCGTTCTCACGCACTGTTATGTATAACGCAGTGAATAAGGTTTGCGATATTCAAAATTGAAACATTGTACCTTTTTGTTAATAAATCATTACTTTGCTTTACTTTACTTTATTTTGTATCCCACTTTACATAATAACAACCAGCGGTGTGCCAATATCGTATAATATTGGGGATTCTCCTATAACGTTTTTTCAGTGCAATAACGCACAGATCAGAACTTTATTGGCTCCCAGAAAAAACCGTCGCATAAAGCGCTCCTTCATATCAGAATCATATCGGCGTTATTTACCGAACTCGATTAACTCGCACGAAAATACGGTATCCGATAAAAAGCGATACGTTTTTTCTAGAGATATTGTATATTGTGTATTTTTCCTCGCGTACCGTGTTTATTTGTCCAGCACACACAGTAATGAAGGAATTGATAGTAGCGGTCGACGACCCTCGCTTTTTGTCCATTTTCGGGAATCGGTCGTCTTACGAAACGCCGTCGGGATAACACCGCGATAAAGAGCAAACACGGCGCGAGCGCCCGCGACACCGGGGCACACAGTCCTGTTGGCTTGCTTGCTAAAATAAATGAACGTGCATTTTCGCCTCATTATCTATATCTTTTGTTGGCAAAGGACATTACAAATCGTCAATATGATTATTCCTAATTTTTGCCACCTCACTTAGTCTTGTTTTTCATTCAAGAATTTTCTATCAGACAATCTATCAGGTGGTGTGCTACCGACTAGAGATTGCAATCCCGCAAAACGGGATCACGCATTCCCGCGGGATCCCGCTGCTTTTATTAATCTGCTGGATGCTGCACCTTCAAAGAGCTGATCCGCGGACCCCAAAAATAAAAAAAATATCGCTAAAACTTTCGCGTAAATCGCGAGTAGCGAGAAAGTTGTGATTTGATTATTAGTCATTATATGAATAAGGCTGAATTAAAAATATAAAACTGTTGTTAGGAGTACGTAAGGGTAAAATTAGACGAAGCTATTAAACTATGCCAAACATTTAAAGATGAATATAAGAAAACAGATTACAAATTACTTATACTTACTTAATTAATAGAAAAGAAATAATTTCTGTTGCTTAATGTAAGGAATGTTTAATAAAAGTCGAGTTTTTACACAAAAAAATGTAGTTACAATTTGATTTTATAACATAATTTCAAAGATCGCGTGATTCCGCGTGGGATTGAGTAATCCCGCATTTCAATCCCGCGGGATTGAATGAGCTGCAAGATTGCAATCCCTACTACCAACTCATACCCGTATTCTTAACATTCTCGAAATATTCTTATAACTTATAGTACATAATATAATTATATAGTTATCTTAAACACAATCATCACATGGACTAGGTAGTTAACAACAAACGAAAGGGGATTCTGCAAAAAACTGTACAAGTAGATGTCGATTGAGTTTTGTCTGACAGTACAGTGATTCGGCAAGAAATTGGTTAATAGCCGCATAGACAGGAGGATTCAAGAACGGGGCGGGTCGTCGTCGAGCCCACGAGGACTCAGGGAACGTGGTTAGGTATGTCGGCACAAGCATCGGCATGCAGGCCATCATCGTTACCCACCAGAACAATGATCTAATCAGCGCGCCAAACACTCCGCGAACTATCGCCGGTCACTCGCAATTACAATCGACTCGCTGACAATCGCGATTCTATCACAAAGCGCACAATCGGCGCCGCGCCGGCTGCGTGGGGCGCGGAAGGCCGCAAGCGCCGCGCCGCGCGCGCCACTGGCGACTCTATCGCGGGCGCCGAGGGCGCAGCGGCCGCGCGCCCCTCACATAGCGCGGGCGTGGAATAACACTCATTGTGCGGCACAATGCAATAATCCGCGCATTGTCGAGGCGACATTGTTGTTTTAAGGGCGGCGGCGCGACAATTGTGCGCTTTATTGCATAAATAATAATGTTATTCTGGCCGGTGACGTTTCATTGTGGCACTTTTGTTGCCAAAATTTGACGCGGAGGGAGGACAGAAGTTTTCATTTGTTTTGGTTTCTGTGAGCTCCGGCCAGACATCGATAGTGTTTGTTTTGCTGGAGTCGGTGGTGACGGAGCGGTGCCTACAAGGTGTGGCTGACACAATCATAACATTTGCACATAATGTGGGAACATCATTACTACGTTATTTTAAAGGGGATAATGTTTATTTACAATTATTAAAATTTCACGATCATATAATGATGATAATCAATGTTATGGTAACGAACCTGAAGTCGATCTCTTAAAGCCATCAAATATTAAAATTGGTTAAGTAGATGTTAATTTCTCAGCAATTTGGCATGCTTGTCTGCGGCTATTTACGAGTATTTCGATTATTATTTGTTAATTTTAACTTGAAGCGTGTGGTCGCAGGGCGCTGCATATGAAGGAGCACCCGGACTACAAGTACCGGCCGCGGCGGAAGCCCAAGGCGCTGATCAAGAAGGAGCCCAAGTTCGGGTTCGGGCTGGGCGGGCTGCTGGGCCCCCCCGCGCCGCGCCTGCTGCCGCCGCTGGCGCCGCGCCTGCACCTGCCGCCCGACCCGCCCGAGCTGGGCCGCGCGCTCTTCCCGCCGCTGCCCTACCCCTTCTACCCGTTTGCCAAGCTGCCCGACGACAACAAGCTGGCCGCGGAGCTCGCTCACTTGCAGGTAATGGCCAATGTATGTAAACCTTTTTATTATTTTTGGTTTTAATCAGTCCTATAGATTTCAATTTTCACCTTCACTTATAGCGTAAGCTATAATTGAGGGATTTCCAACAAAAAGTAGCCAGCTGTGTTTAGGCAACTAAAAGCCTACCACTTAATGTAGCAAATATTTAAATTTCCTTATCTGTGCCAAACGGGCCCATCTCTTCAGCTCATTTTACGAGCAACGCATCACCGGAGTCCTCTCATATTAACTCCCTCCCCATCCCTGTGTGGTGACCGCTTATGTGTTCTCTGTATACTGCATTGCCTCACTGGAAACACGTGCCAGTGGGAAAACTATTAAAGGAACCGCTTCCTCCCCTGGCCACGGTTAACGCTTGAGGAGCTTCT
The DNA here is from genome assembly GCA_946894065.1 of Acleris literana. Classification (NCBI taxonomy): domain Eukaryota; kingdom Metazoa; phylum Arthropoda; class Insecta; order Lepidoptera; family Tortricidae; genus Acleris; species Acleris literana. The sequence continues at coordinate 26,465,109 of OX335671.1, read as the reverse complement.
TGGGCTCAAAACCACCCGTTGGCATGGCGGCATACTTTTAGGCGGTACATTGTTTACTGCCACAAACTGCGGATTTCGGGAAGAACTAGAAGCTAGTTGACTAATCGGTTGGTGACGATTGCCCCAGGCGCTGTACGGCGGCGCGCTGTACGGCGGCGCGCTGTACGGCGGCGGGCTGTCGCCGTGCGGCTGTCCGCCGCGCCGCTCGCCGTCGCCGCCGCCCGACGTGAAGCGGCCCGTAGCGTACGTGCTGCTGAAGGACGAGGAGCCGCCGCAGCACGTCATCTGAAGGCCGGTGCCGCTCCCGGCGCGCGCCTGGCCGCGCTGGGGGCTGCCCTCCGCGTCCGCGCCGCACGACGACCAGGGGGGCAGCTCACCCGGGAGCGTTTAGGACTCTTCGCGTCATCGCGTTAGTGCAGTGCCATGAGGAGTTTCATTCGAGCAGCTTCGTGGACTGCGCCCTCTGCGGGAAGCTCGCGGGGCGACGCGAACGCCACGAGGCTCTTCGAAATGATGATCCCTCTCGATAAGGAACAGTGTCGAACTGTGAGGTGAAGTGCTGAAAGTGCAATCTTATGATTCGTGCAATGTAAAGTATCTTTGAATAGATAACATATCATAGTGTTTAGTGTTGTATTAAGATAAGTGTTAGAAAAATATATGTCAATTTGTAAAAAGACTTTCCGACTCTGAGCACTACTTAGGTATAATTTGAAAACTCTTCACCATTTGTACAAGTCATACATATAGTTGCTTAGATCAAACACTTCTACGGGTTTTGTATTGTACATATTTCTATTAAATTCGAGTTTTTTTAGCTCCCTATTCCAGGTAAGGTAGGTAAGCAAAACGGTAAGGCAAAACCCATCCGAATCACCGTAACCATCTTACCCGCTAACCTTACATTTGGTCTAAAATCTAATGTTATAATTTCATAATCTCTAATTTCATTTGCTATAACTATCACATGCTCTATGATCAGAATATATACCTAATCTATAATGCTCTTTTAATATGACTAGCATTGTTATTATACTTGCATAACATTTAGTTACCTCTTATTCATGTTGTTGTTATTGTTTTGTTTGGTAACTGAGCGCGTGATAATACCTTTAAGTAAATGCTGTACATAGTTGTTGTAAGTTACGGACACTCAATGTCATTTTATACATTACCTGTGTCATTATATTTCAGTTTTTTAATGATATACAAAGTGAGCTTGGTTTTAAATGGGTTTTATAGATTTTGAATAGGATTATCGATTTTGTCTGTTCGAGATTTTTTATATGATAGTAACATAGGTATATGAAGTGGAGTATTGAGCCAATGAATAATTATAGCATGTTATTTTAGACCACATGTAATTATGTACATAACGTGAGTTAAGAGCACTAATTTTAGGCTAAACAATAAAGCTCCGTTAAAATGACTAGCTTACAGGCACTTCAACTTAGTCCTGAGGGCAGATAATATTAGTTACAATGTCATGATTACCAACGACAATGAGCTTCAGGGCGCGGTACCACTGCTAGTATGTACGAGGCAGGCAGTGCACGCGCGTGCTTTAGCCAACTAGACATAAACAATTAACTATCTGTGACCGCGCGGCACGGCAGCGCTGTGGGCTGTGTGCTGCGTGCTGCGTGCTGCGTGCTGCGTGCTGCGTGCTGCGTGCTGCGTGATGTGTGCAGTTACCGTACAGAAGTACTTGAAAAGGTTTTGATTACTTTATCAATAATGTTTGTTTGATAAAAAGAAAAAGCTCTTCGCCGGAAACGGCACAGACAAGCCCATTGTGTACTCATATCACTATCACATATCAACCGTATCTCTCCGCAGTGAACAATAAATAACCAATACGAGGTGTCATTGCGCTCCGTCGTGTAAGGCCCGCTGTTAATAATTATTTAGATGTAAGCATTGTACATTATTACATAATATAGAGTAAGTTATAGTTATTGAAATAATTGTTTATTTTACGAGTCCATTATGAGAGCAGAATTATGACAATTGGAAGTTTATTTTAAGTTTTTCCATGTTAGGGTTGTTTGTGAGTTTACTTTTCCTCTTACGTTTCCTCTTACGTTTCCACCGAGTTAATAAAAAGTACAGGGCCTCTAGTCCACTTGGTCTTTAACCAAATCGTCGATGTATTGGGAGCGGAGGCGTTGTGTCGTGAGCAAGTAATACATTCTGGTCTCGATAGAATCTGGGTTGAAAGTGCAATGAAAGGCCCTCTGTGAATGGTATTATGTTATGATCTGTTGGCGTCAGACAAAAAGAAGCTGTTCCATATTATACGAATCTTCATTTTGTTCGGACGCTCACTCCTGTTCGCCCGGAGGAAGCACTGGCGGCATCGGGTTCGCGACACCCGTCATAACAGCACTCCCTAATTGTTAGATATTATTACGTATATTGTTAAAAGATTGATTATTGTTATTTTTATAGAATTAATAAGTATTTAATTATTTAAGCTGCCAGAGCATTGTCCAGTGGAGGTGCCACTTACTGTTTAAGTTTATCTTTCTAAATTGTTTGATTCAGGGTTTTAGTTCTTAAAAAAACCAGTACTTACTAATGCAATAAAAGAATTAAGGAATAACATTTGTTTTACTTTACTGAAATATTAACTTCATTATTTTAAAGTTCGATGCTTACAAGTCCGCGCGCCGCGCCGCGACCGGCCTTCCGATCCTAGATCATGAATAACGATTCTATTTCATCTTCGCCGGTGCAATATCGTGACAAGACTTGTGAGCTATCCAAAAGTGAATCTTTACTCTCGAGTGAGCCCCTCGTTCCTCGATCGCGGAGCAATAACAAACAAGTGTTGTAACACTTAAAACTCGATGGCCCTCGATGCGCGGCGCAGATTAAAACTATAATGGAGAGCGACATGTGCGCTCTCGAGGAGGCAGCGGCGCGCGCGACGCTCGGGGCGCGGCGGGCGCGGCGGCGGGGGCGAGCTCTCCATTACGGCCGATAAACACTCGGGCTTCCGAATCATGCTTGAACATGCCTTTCTATTTTACTAAGCTTTGCCTAAGATGCAAGAAAAAACCGGGCAAGAGCATGCCGGACTATGCTCAGAGTAGGGTTCCGATGCCTACAATCACAAAAACTAGGTATCTCGAAACACAACAAGTACCTATGAACTATTTTTTTTATTAAAGTTATTTTTTGATGATTTTTAGTAGGTGAAATCGTTTTAGTCGCCCGTATCTCAAGAACTAATAAACTCTACTTAGTCGTGATAGTTTTTTTTTTTTAAATTTTATCTACGCTTTCATTTCCAATATATTCTACATTTTTTTTGTAGTTACTGGGGGGGGGGACTTTTAGAGTTCAATATATCCTAAACGGCCCGCCAAATCTAAAAATGTATAAAGACACATATCGGTTTTTTATAGCTATCCAACTACGTCACACGATGTTGTTAGGTACAAAAAATAGGGTATACTACATAATCTCGAAATATTTTTTTCCGAATTACATAAAAACGAATTTCAGAATACCGATTTTGAAATTTCCGAATTATAGTTTCACAAAGCATCACAACCACGAATTTTTTAAATTCCGAATGTTCACATTTCCGAATTATTAAAATCCCGAAAAATATTTTTCTGAATATCACAATTCCGAATATTCCTATTCCGAATCCCGAATATTAATTATTCCGAAATTTCAAAATAAGCGCCTGATAAAATACTTATTGTATAATACCGTGTAGGTATAATGTTCAACATGCATAATGCTTAAAAACTGTAAGAAATGTCCGACAAAGTTGACGGAGCTCCGCTACGCTGAGCTCCTGTTCGGCGTGGTTAACGCGCTTCGCGCCTTGATGCAACTCTAAACTAATCTAACCTATCATGGTGAGATTGACCTAATTTATTTAGTAATGTGCTCGTCATCGCACCTAACTTTCGTTTCAAGTAGAATACTTTAATTCAATTCAAGTGGTTAGTGGTGTCATAATTCCGAATTTTACATTACCGATCTGGTTTGTGAAGTTTAGAATTCAAATATTCAGAATTTCAATTTTCGTAAAAAAGAAAATTCGGAATTGTCAACATTCGTACATATAATATTCGGAAAAACGTTTTCGTGATATTAATAATCGGTAATATAAAATTCGAGATTTTGATAATTTCGGCTTATATTTTTTCGGTATTCTAAAGTTCGGAATTATGAAATTCGGTATTTACAAATTCGGAATTAAATAATTCCAGATTATAGGGTGTTCCCCAAAAAATACCATTGCTTTACATGTACAGTTAGTACCATAATATATATTTTTAACTTATTTTATCATTGAACTTATGCGCAGTATAAAAATCTATAAAAAAAATTGTTTAAAATTCATAATTAACTATCGCATGCCAGACCCTGTTAAATTGTGACGTATGGTTTTCTTTGTATTTTATGATCACCCTCTGTACCGACTCACAATTAAGCAATATTTAAATGAACTTTGACTTTATATGTGTACCAAATTTCAGTTTTGCAACTTTGGTCGTTTCTGATCAGAGAGCCAGAAATTACGGATACGGCGAAACTATAAGGGTTCCTGGTTTAACATTAGAACCCTAAAAACCAAAAAATGGAATATCAGATTTTTTTACGTCGCATAATATAAGACAGAGACATAGAGGGCCCAAAGATATTACAGATTTTCAATGAGATTTAGAAATCAAAAATATTAAAGAGCCTAAGGGTCGTCTCTAGTAAGAAAATGATGACCCCCTGGTCCTGTACAAGTACCAGGTAGGTAATAAAGTACCTATAAGTAAATATTACCTAAACTTACTAAACGAATTTTTGATACTTACTTGGAATTTTGTACAGCTCCCTATAAAACGTAGGTAAATGTAACATGAAAAATCAAAGTAATCATAAAAACGGGTGAGCACTTAAAAGTGTATAACATCATTTAGTCTTAAACATTCCAAATCGTTTCAAGTATTGATAAAGCAATAAAAATCACTTATCTGGGAGATAAAATTATAAGTCGTCAATAAAAAGACAATAATGGCAGTTTATGTATGAAATCGGCCGCCCCGCGCGATTAGCGAGGGCGCGCCGCGGGGGGCAGGGCGACCACGCTGCGCGCTCGCGAGGGACTCGAACAGGGCAGCGTATATAAACCACGCAGGAACAATACTCACTAAATCCTGTATCAAAATGCAACACATTTTTGAATGCACGGAGACAGCATACAGCTTGCAGGCCATCTGGACCTGTATTAGACATATCATTGTCTTTAAAAACGAAGTGGAATCGCGGACCTGGTAGAGTGTCGGCATCGACACTGGCCACTGGGCCCGCGGTCGTTTAGGTCTAAGATCCGAATACAATAGGAGAAAATTTGACGTTAGTTAGTTTGACGTTCAACGTATCAACGTTTGTATATTCTATAGGCATTATACTTTCGATTGGTATGTAATTTGTCCATTAAACAGGCTATTGCAATTTTTTAAAACAAAGTTAATTTTTAAATTTTTAATTTATTATAATTACTGGACTGAAAATTTTCAGCCTACCTATTCGCCATATATTACTTACAAGGAAAGGTACCGAACTGTCCGGCTCCGATTTGGTTTATTTTGATGTATGTTAGAGAGTAGTCTAAAATAATAGACACGTATTTTTTTAGCGGCCCAAACTCACCCGGTTCGGAGAAATTGACCTCCAAAGTACTGAAAAGTGACTAAACCCTCTAACTTCTAAAGAGAATTTTTTGAATCCGATTTGGTTTATTTTGATGTATGTTAGAGAGTAGTCTATAATAATAGACACATATTTTTTTTAGCAGCCCAAACTCCCTCCTCCCCTCTAACTTCTATAGAGAATTAAAAAATTCAAAAAATTCTCTATAGAAGTTAGAGGGTTTAGTCACTTTTCAGTACTTTGGAGGTCAGTTTCTCCGAACCGGGTGAGTTTGGGCCGCTAAAAAAATACGTGTCTATTATTTTAGACTACTCTCTAACATACATCAAAATAAACCAAATCGGAGCCGGACAGTTCGGTACCTTTCCTTGTTAGCATATTAAATTTGGTATAAAAAACTTTTTATCAAATAAACAGCCCGGTCCAAATCGTCTCCTATTCGGATCTCCTACTATTTACAATCCTACGATAGCACAGAATGAATGCTTTAATTATTGTCGAACAAAAACACAACAGCGCGCAAAAACTACGGTTTTTCGGCAGGTTCAGTAGGCTACATGGTGGTTACAACCTGGACGGGCCTCGCACAACATACTCGGAGTAAGCCCTGGACGACGTACGTAGTAACTGCAATAAAGTTAGTAACAGGTGTTAAAGATTTACAATATGACATGCAACGTCAGGGCTATAGGTTACTTATTTAAATTCCTTACTAACCTAAAGTAAACAACTTAAAAGGACCGTATTTTGAAATGATAATGGTAATCTAATAAATACTTTAAAATTACTAGTTTAAACCGCCTAGCTTCAGAGGTGACTACTACTAAATATTTGATTTTCTCAAAAAGGGTATCATTTAATCGATCAGCAAAATATTCTTATTTTGGTGAACAGAAATATGTATTTGGTCAGCCAAAGTAGCTAGTTGGTAAGCCACTTATGGTTAGCAAACATTTATAAACCTGTCTGCAATTAATAATATACTGAACTGCTCTAAATTATCATATAAATTATCATATCAATTTTGTCCAACAAAAAACAAAGGGGGCAAATTGACTGCCGTGCTGGCAACGCACATATGCCAAACCCACCATAAAATTTACAAATTTAACAGAGTCGACGGAGCTCCTCTTACGCGGAGCTCCTATTTCTGGATTGTTTTGGCCCTCCGGGCCTGATATAAAGACGAACCTAACCTAAACTACTTCATATTTATGATACAAATTTTGGTTAATCTGGGGCACAGTATAGATATAAAGCAGTAAAGAAGCTACAAACAAACGTTCGAAACGACGCACTCACACAGACGCACGCCTCTACGAGACCGCTAAGCGGACATGGCGGTGCTGTTAGACGCGAGTGTCGTCGCGTCGAGACGAACGGTTTCCTTTGCAGTTTATATTCTTTCTTCTGCTTTCTTTAGTAATTCGGCTGATTGTTTAAAAAATCGATATGTGGGGATCTGTGTGGTCTCCAACGGCGAATCCGTTGACAGATTGTGAAAAAGTAGCCGAGATTTTGAGCTTTTTAGTTATTCGACTGATTGCTTCCAAATTCGATATCTGGGGATCGGTGTGGTCTATGACAATAAATCCGTGGACAGAATGAGAAAAAATAGCCGCCATCTTGAACTGTTTAGTTATTCGACTGATTGCTTCCAAAATCGATATCTAGGGAACTTTGTGTTCTCTGACAACAAATCCGTGGAGAGAATGGGGAAACGTAGTCACCATCTTGAACTTTTTGGTTATTTGACTGATTACTTACAAAATCGATATCTCGGGATTTGTGTGGTCTCCGACAGCAAATCTGTTACCGTACGTACCACACAGATCCCCAAATATCGACATTCAAAGAATTCTGCCCAAAAACTAGAAAGTTAAATATGGCGGCTACTTTTTCCCATTCTGTCAATGGATTCGTTTGCGGGGACCACACCGATCCCAGATATCGATTTTCGAAGCAATCAGTCGAATAACTAAAAAGTTAAAGATGGCGGCTACTTTTTCTCATGCTGTCAACGGATTCGTTGTCGGAGACCACACAGCTCCCCAGATATCGATTTTGGAAGCAATCAGTCGAATAACTAAAAAGTTAAAGATGGCAGCTACTTTTTCTCAATCTGTCAACGGATTTGCTGTCGCAGAACACACGTATCAACTTTGCACTAACTAGCTGAGATACAATAAAAAAAAAGATTTTTAAAATTTTACTATATGTTAGTTGACAACCCTTACGCTCGATTGGAGAGTAGGTATTTACCTTGAAAAGTAGGCCTAGTTTCTTTACTGCTTTATTTGTATACTGTGTCTAGGGTGTGATTGTGATTATTTCTAAATTTGTGTGACAAAACTTAACTTATAATTACTACTAGCATCAAAAATACCAACGCTTGGGTGCTCGCGTCACGTGGTCTGATTTCGCTCCGCCCACAAATAACGAACACTGCTGATTTTTCAAAATAAACGCAATTCACTTATTTATATAGATAACCATTATTTTAATATGCGCACTTCTCATTTAAACTGCTTACAGACATGTTTTCTCTGCTGACCAATTGTAAAATCTTGCTGCCCAATTATTTTGCAGCTCGACTGTTTATTAGGCAGGGAAATGATAAAAAAAGCAGATTGATATTGGTTAAAATGTTAACCGTTTGTAAATTGTTTGCTGAACAAGAGCTGTAGCCCGATTTTTATTTATTGCCTGCCAAATCTTTGTATGCTGCCCAAATGAGTAAATTGCTTATTTTTTCTGCGGATCAATTTTAATAACGGCTGACCATTTAATTACTTCCCTCTCAAAAATGCTACGTAATCTTGCCACAACACCAGTAATTAGGAGCCAGTAGGTTGAAGTTCTTAGACTAACTAGAGGTAACCTCGAGAAGGTCACATGATTTTTTTTTGAATATGTACACTGTTTATTGTAAATCATCAGGATTGTTTCAAATGAACCATTATTAAAACAAAAATATTCCTTTTATACTTAAGTAAAACACTCATATTTATATAACATTTTAATTTAAATACAAACTGAACATTCATCTCTATAGAGGTTGGCAGTTTGATACTTCAACGCGGTCCTTTTAACAAAAAAGAAATTGTCATGAATTAGGTCACTATTGCCAGGAGGAATTTAATAAAAAAGCAGGAAAATATAAGTTTATCTTTTGATGTTTTTTGTAGACGTGTGGGTAAATTTACAAAAAGTACATTAATAAATTAATAAAACTTTATGACACTTTTTTTTACACAATCTATTTGTTTAATTTTTGTGAAAAGCTCTATAAATTCTTCCTAGTAATGTGCTATTAGATGCTGTTCTTTATTAAAAACGAAAGAAATCGTAAACTTGTTATTTTTTTGGTTTTTCATGCATAATTTAGTCAAAACTGCGTAAGAAAGAAAAACATTTAATCGTGACAAACAACAACAAAAAATAGAGATATACGCTTGTACACACAAGGTTACAAATAACTAAGTTCTTTTTACACAAAACTAAAAATGTAACCCGGATTGAGTTATAGGTAGGTATGCACTACTTTTTATCCCGGAAAAAATTACCACGCCCCAAGTTTCAAAAACAACTGAATTCTACGTTGAAATAAGAAACACTACTATAAATAACAATGTGCAATAAATGTACAAAATAAAAATGAATATTTCGCATGAGTTTGTCCCGCGGCGCGCGGCGGCGTGGCGGCCCGAGCCCGAATAAACACCCTTTAGCAACTAATTGTCGCGGCGACGATCCACTTTTTATTGGTCCATAAATCGAGACCGAGCGCCGCCGCGTTACAGCGCCGCGGGTCGAGAGATACCGTCGAGGTATTGATAATTATTTATTGGTCATCTCTTCAACATAAACACATTAACATAACACCCGGAATAAAGATACCGGTTTACTTCAGGGTCCTACTTTCTAAACATTTTCATTGACGCGCACGGAGACGACCACAAGCAACACGAGAGTGCAGTTTATAAACAATGATTTTGAATGTTTATTTGAAAGGTGGAGTAAACTGATTAAACGTTCGATTTAACCGGCTGCCCCGCGAGCAGCCGCCGGCGGCCGCCGCTCGTCGCCGTCATCAGAGTTTTATACATTTTTAACCATTTTATTTTTTAATCTATCCGCTTGATGACGGCAGAATTAGTTTATAATGCGGTCGGCTGTCGCAAAATAAAAATGCAATATTAATAACAGAGTTTTATGTTAAAATATCATTAGTGCATAATTCTTTAATTTTGCATATTTTGGTTATAGGTAAATTGTGTTTTTTTTTATGACTTAATTGAATAGTGAGAACAGCGTAAACTTGTCACGTCCAGCGATAAATAATATCCTTACATTACTTTGGTATTTCACAATGTATCGCGACGCAGTACATGTGAAAATATCTATAACACTTTTGAAAGCGGTATCTGTGCGATATGCCTTCTAAGAAAAGGACAAGAATTTCATGAATAAATCGGTAACGGGACTCAAACCCTACACAAATCCTTTACATCACACCTTAAAATTATTGTAGGTGTAGTTCAGAGAATAAAGAAATGAGACAGGCCAAAGAATTTCTTTGCTCGAACTAATTAGTAAAGATTGGAGCTACACCAATGACACTCGGAGAGCGTTGCCATAAAGCAATTCCGTACAGCTCTGAGCGCTTTAACTCTAGCTCTGATATTTATTATTCCTTTGGCGCCCGGCTGGCTGGAAGGGCTGATATCCTCAGAGCGAGATAAAGCTGCATACGCTCCCCTCCCCCCCTCCTTGCGGCTGCAGCTAAACAATTACATGTAAATGTCCAAGACAGCCGGCGTATCGATGCCATCGGCAAATTGCGGCGATCGCCGACCGGCCGTTTACCTGCCGATCGCCATTCACGCACCACGTACTCATGCCTCCTCGCCGGCGCCGGCCTCGTCACTTCCGCGACGCCATTTCGAGAGGCCTGCCTCTCACAATTGACAACATTTTCAATTCGGGTAGTGATAAAATTATCGTCTTTTACTCGTAACGACTATAGAGTATTGTTTCTAGATTTCACACAATTTCAGTGTGGAGGCACTAATGGGAATCCAAAACAATGCTGAGCTACAGGTGCAGGGCCAACCTAGTAAAACAATTTCTTAGGTCATTTAGACAACTTTACTCATAGTTAGGGAGCTGGCGAGCAAAATTTCTATATAATCAGGACAACGTGGCCTAAGCAACATCAAGGACCTCGTCTGCCACCATGGTGGCGCTGCGTTGTCAATTGACAGCGTTCCAAAAATGTAAAAAAAGGTGTGCTATATTATGCGCACATGTCTGCCTCTGGTGTTCTGGGGCTGATGATCACAGTCATCCTGCAAACACAAAAAATCGAAGAGGCATACATGCAGGGCTCTGACTGTTGTAGTATAAATTTTTTTATGATTTAAGAAACTGTATATGACGTGCACACTTGGCAGACTTGAATTGTTCGATTAAAAATAATAAGAAGGACCACGGAAAAATAGTCTGCCAGCATGTTGCCTCTGCGTTGTCTATTGACTAATGTAAAAAATAATGTTGCTCTATATTATGCGCGCATGTCTGCCTCTTGGACTGATGTTCGGATTTCTTATGAAAACCAAGAAAATCGATGAGGCAGACGTTCAGGCCTCTGATATTCCAAAGGCCATTTTAAAAATGCCAAGGGTATTTTAATATTTTTTTTCAAACCGAAGCTCGCGCCAAGCTACAAGTACATAATTATATAATAACATAATCTGTAGGAACGATTTTCAAAACGCGTCAGAAGTATTTGGGTTATTTTGGGTATTTTGGGTTGGGTTTGGGTTTTTGGGTTTGTATTTGGGTTCTGTCTGTTGACTGTGTCCCCGTTAAGTTGTACAGCTAAATTCAGTGAGCAAAGGGTCTGCCAAATGTTTTATCGTATCCAAGGAGTCATAATGAATGAGATGGGCGCAATGAGAACCGTGTGCAAATTACTTAGTAGAGCTTTTTTTTTAAACATTTATACAATTCCGTCCCATAATAATGCAGAGCCCTGAATGTCTGCCTCCTCGATTTTCTTCGTTTCCAAGATGATTGTGACCATGAACCCCAGAGGCATACATGTGCAAATGATTTAATACCCCCCTTTTTTAAGCAACTTAATCCGCTGCAACGCGAAAACGCAGCGACAGAGAACCTTAATTGACTGGACCAAATCGAATCGTACTGATCTAAACTGCAATCCACCTCGATTTGAAACGTGAGCAAATCATATACCGAAATGCTCGCCAGTGAAGTAGGTAAAGCCGCGACGGACTTAAATCCGACAAACCTGTTAACCACTAAAGCAGCACCGCTATTCAGATTTAGGCGACGTAGCGTCGACGCCAAATGGACTCATAAAGAATCCATTGGAAATCCCTCATTGAACCGTAAGTTATTCTCGGAATATTAGAACGAGTGCAGCGCGGGATCGAAGCAGAACCCTTTCATTCCCATTCCGGGAGTGTCGCCGCTCGGGGCGTCAAACAAATATTACAGGTTCAGGAATCACTATGATTGAAGGAGGGCGCTAACCCCGTGTGCCCATGGCGATTAGATGGAGTCTGTCGCTCTCCGTCGCTATCGGCTATCGGCTGCCGCCGACAGCGTGTCTGTAGAAATGTATTCGGAGTACCTATTTTAAACGTGAGTTGTGATGGAATACTAACCATCGTGGACAAATAAGCCTTCAAAAACGGCTAAGTATCATTCGCTATGACAATCCATAAAAGAAGCTAATGGTTGCCTTTTGACGGATATGATGATGATTAAAGTCACTATAAGTACTTATTAGTTAGACGAAAAGCATATCTTGGTTTTATTGTTTCAATTTGTAGTTCTGAGGAATAAGCCGAACTTGGCTGGAGAGGTAGTGGATTCTAATGTTTTTGTAAGTTAACATTTCATGTTTGAAAACTTTTCGCTACTGCAAACGCTTCCAGAGCGTCGGCTCGCGCCGCCCGCGCCCGCGGCCCACACGTAATGCAAGCCGGCGGCCGCATGCGAGGCACGCGCGTCCGCCGCGCACAAAGGGCCCAAATTTGCACGTCGCGCCCGATCGGCGCGTGCATTCAGCGCTGTGTACGGAAAATTGCCATTATCCCCCCGCGGCCCGCGCCCGGCCGCCGGAAACAAGCCTTTGTCGCCGTTGTCTGTGGGCAGGGCTTCGTCGCGCCTTGTGACGACACACTGCCAATTAGAAGTTCGACGAGGTGCCTCTCACCCGACGTCTGTTACAGAAATCGTGGAATTAGTAATAGATATGTATAGCGCCATTGAATGACGAAGTAAGTTTTTTTTTCTGGACTGGGCTGGATTGACAACCATTGATCTGATGGTAAATGATTATGACATCTAGGATGGAGCTCGCTGGTCCAGTAAAAGCCTATTCACATTTATATTCGCAGACAGATTGATTGAGGTATTTGGAAACACGAAATCTATTTTTTTTTAGTTAGGTCACATAAGTGTGCTTATACTGAACCGGCGGCGTCAAGAAGTCGGCCTCTTTTATCATTTTAATGATTATTATAAAGTGATCACTGGGTAGCGCGTTCTCCACCTCAAGTAACAATAGCCTCATGCCTGTGACTCATTATCATTACCCTTTACACAAATGTTGCAGCAACAGTTGCTCACGAGTGCAAAACAGCTCATTATCATTGAGTGAGTTGGCTGGTAGTCATCAAAGGTCTTCATTATCAGTTCCACTTCTCTTTATTATGCTTTTGTAACGCAGTGTAATAAACGTACGGCTTGAGTCAAATATTATAAAAAAAACGATGCTTCCATCATTTAACCCTGACCACACTTTAGATATGTGTATACAAGCAACCCCGACTTTAACCACAAGGGGCCCAAACGGCAGGCAAAAACATTTAAATGTGTTTGCATTGAGAACCTCGTAATTATTTAGGGTATCGTAGTTAAGTTAAACCCTTATAGTTTCATTATGTCCATCTGTCTGTCTGTCAGTCTGTTTGTCACAATCACTTTTCCATAAGTGACAATGAAATGAAATGAAATGAAATGAAATGAAATGAAATGAAATGAAATGAAATGAAATGAAATGAAATGAAATGAAATGAAATGAAATGAAATGAAATGAAATGAAATGAAATGAAATGAAATGAAATGAAATGAAATAGTTTATTTGAAAAAACATGAGTCTAAATAAGTTCTTATGGTACAGAAGTTTGTTGCATACATGTTTTGCCATAATTACAGCATTCAAATATTCAGTATTATTAAGAATTTAGTATTATCATAGCATGCCACAGTAAACCTATAAACATCATTAAGAGCAAAAAAATAAAATAAAAATTATAATTGAATCGAATGTCACAGTAATTAAAAACAATATTATAAGTGTCACAGCAATAATAAATAATAACTTAAGAGCTAAACGGCGTTTATTTTACAATATCTTGTGAAATCATTTATGTCATAGAAGCATTCTTGCAACAATATCCCTAGCAGCTTTATTTATTTTTCTTAACATAATTACAAATTTCAAAGATATATAGAGAAGGCAATGGTAAGATTTTTTTCCTTTTGAATAATGGCTTACAACTATCTAGGTAGTAAGCTCCACACAATGCTCGCACACATTTTTTTTGAAGTTTAAATGCTCTGTTAGCGTCAGTAGAGTTGCCCCACAGTATTAGTCCGTATCGTAATTGTGAGGAGACATAGCCGTGAAAAGCTGCAGTTGCAGCCGCTTCAGACACTACTGATCGCAGACGATACAAAACGTAGACAAATCGGTCCAATTTACTACATACAAAGTCAACGTGAGCTTTCCAATTACAAAATTTATCTATGTGTATCCCTAGGAACTTTGCGGTGTCTAATTCTTTTATTTGCACGTCATTAAAGTCAGTCGTCACGTCCAAAGCTTTACTTTTATATGTTTGAAATTGTACCAGTTGTGTTTTTCCTATATTGATAGTGAGATTATTTTTATTCAACCATTTAGTAACATCTATCACAGCATTTTTAATCATATCTTTTATCGATGTTTCGCGGTCATTGTTGGACAAAGTCGAATTTGTTAACATGTTTACATCTGCTGCACCAGGTCCAACAACGAACATGTTTGAGCCTTTTTCACAACAGTAAACGAGATATCATCTGTTAAAGATACTACCTGTAGGTATGTTGAACAGTTTAGGACATATTGAGCCACACCTATGTCATTTTCTATAGAGTTGCGTATCCCCGACTTCTAAACTCGACTATAATGTTTATAGCTCACTAAAATCATCTTAACCAGCTCTAAATAAGGTAAAAATTTAAATTAGCTAATGGTTTTCGAAATGATCATTGAACAGTGTGACGAGGCTATGAGAATTGCGAAAAATGAAAATTTGGACTAAACCTACTTTTAAACGACGTAGCTAAGTTACTGCAGTGTGAACACGGTGTGACACTTAGGTAATTAATAATAATAATAATAATAAAATCTGTTTATTTCAATTTTCTGTTATGTTTACAATTTTTACTTAGCTAAAATCTTTATTAATTTAAGATTATTTGGCTAAGTTAGTGAGGACACTATTTATAAGAATTATTAGACATAAGAAATCTCTTAACAATTAATGGCGCTTATTATACCTGTGCCTGACTAGGTATTACTTTTATTTAGCTAAAATAGAAAATCTCAAGTGAATAGTTAGCAACTGCTCTTGATCGGCGATGTAAATGCGGAGTAAACTACGAAAACCAATACAAGAACTGAAATGCTACCTCGCGGCATCCCAACCGTTCTATTTTTTCTTAGTTTAGATGAATATGGTTTTATCTATTAATAAGCCTGTATAAGCGTAAGTAAGCGCAATCCCTAACACTGCCAACTGTCAGCCGACATAGAGCCTACACTACTTGGTACGAGTATAGGCGTGACTATAACCAGGACAACATCCGTAAGTTCTGCGAATGCATGTCTTCACTTTCTTTTTCCGAAACCCTCAATTCAACTGATGCGACAGGTGCATTTGATATTTTTTATGACTTGGTATGTCTTTTCTACAATTTATACTTCCCAACAATTAGAGTAAAAATTACTGATAGGACTAACAAGTTAAGCTGGATGTCAAAGGGATTAAAGAAATCGTGTAGAAATAAGAGAATTCTTTACTTTAAGTTTAAACATGACAAAACCAACACGCAAAATAATAAACTGAAATACAAAAAGTATTCTAGATTATTAAAAAAATGTTTGTTAAATGCCCAACGAATTAAAAACCTTAAGTATTTAAATAACTGTCAAAATAAAGGAAAGGCAACTTGGGACTTAATTTCGTCGTCCGTATCTAACAAGTTGCATGCAAACGACATTAGTGTAATTAGATTAAATAATAAATTATATTCCAACCCCAATGACATTTGCAATATTTTTAATCAATATTTTATAGACTTGACTAAATCATCGAACTCATCATCGGGTAGTTGTTCTAATAATTCCCCTCTACCGGAATATAATTCTCACACAATGTTTCTGAGACCGGTCGACGCCAATGAGATACATAAAATAATAATGTCACTTAGAAACACTAAATCAAGTGGTTATGACAGCATTATCACTAGGATTTTGAAGATGTGTGCCTTACATGTATGTCATCCTATCGCGCACATAATAAACCTGTCTTATACCGAAGGCTTATTTCCGGAAAAATTGAAGTTGAGCATAGTTAAACCTTTGTTTAAGAGCGGTGACAGGCAAGACCCAAGTAACTATAGGCCTATTACCCTGGTCCCGGTAATCTCAAAAGTACTTGAAAGAGCTTTCTACATACGACTTGATAATTTTCTGACCAAATATGGAATACTTCGACCCGAACAGTATGGTTTTCGGAAAGGCAGATCAACAGCCCAGGCCTGTTTTGACCTGATCAAATATATCACGCAGTGTATTAACAACAACACTCCAGTTGCATCTGTCTTTCTCGATATGAGCAAAGCCTTCGACTTCGTTAACCATGGTAAACTCCTGCGTAAGCTTGAGAATTATGGAGTAAGAGGCAAAGCTCTTGACTGGGTGGAGGACTACCTAAAGGACAGATTGCAATGCCTTGAAGTTGACAGAATTGCTTATTCAAACAATGTCATTACCAAGAATGTTTATAGGTCTGAATTCAAAAAGAATAAAAGTGGAGTACCACAAGGTAGCATTTTGGGCCCACTATTATTTCTAGTATACATTAATGATTTATCTAAGGCAACAACACAAAAAACAATAATGTACGCTGACGATACAACTCTTGTAGTAAAATGTAATAATAAATCAAATTTCGAACGGGATATAAATAATTCTTTGCAAGATATGATTAATTGGATGTATAATAATGACCTACATATAAACATAATTAAAACTAAACTAATACAATTTTCAACATATAATGCAAACAATGTACCATTAAATATTAACTATAATAATAATTCAGTAGATGAAGTTGAGTCGTTAAATTTTCTCGGAATCACAGTAGACAAGCATCTAAACTGGAAGGAACACATTGACAAAATTTGCAACAAACTAGGCCGTTTCGTATTTGCTCTCAAAAGGCTGAGAGACACGGTGTCGGTTGAAGCAGCAATAACGGCATATCATGGATACGTATCGTCAGTCCTTGGTTACGGGTTGATATTGTGGGGAAACGCAGTGGAAGTGGAGAGAGTTTTTAAAGTACAAAAAAAGTGTGTCAGGGTCATAAGTGGTTCGTGGTGGAATGAAAGTTGCGTACCTCTTTTCAGGAAACTTAAAATTCTCCCTTTGCCATGCCTATACTTAAGAGAAGTATGTAGTTTTGTCAGATCACATCACTCGTACTTTAAGACACGAAGCGAAGTTCTCGAAAGGCGAACCAGGGTAAAACTAATGAACCTCTTATATCACCCGCGAAGTCATAAGACGATTTACAAAAAAAATGTTTTCAATATGTGCATTGTCATTTATAATTATCTCCCGGAGGAACTCAGGCTGCTAGAGGGAAACGCCTTTAAACGCAGTCTAACAAACTGGCTTTTGGATCGTTGCTTTTACAGCGTAAAGGCGTATCTCGAGCACCGACAGTAGTAGGATTAATAGTATTTTAGCTATGTAATTGTGAAATGCCTACTATGTTAACCTTTGCTATTGTTTTGTATTGTTTGAATTTGACATTTATATTTGTTTTTTATTTTTTATTATTATTATTTTGACATTTTAATTTACTACTATAATTATATTTGCACGCTTGCATGCAAGCTTGACACATGAAACATAATGTACTGTAACATCCCTATACTGTGTCTATGCAAATAAATATTTTCTGATTTCTGATTTCTGATTTCTGATTTACGATACCCGAATACTACAGTTTTGAAGACCTCAAATGGTATAAACATCCCATAACCATAAAAAAGAAACGGCCCTTGTAGAGTCAGATAAAAAGCGTTGCTCAAATAATTTTCATTAAATAAAACATAAAGGGCAACAGTCGGCGCTAGACGCCGATAGCTCGCGCTCGCAATAATCGCGGAGAGGAAACGGGCGACGATCCGATACGATAGTGTCTCACAAAGAAGCTTATTTCCGCTCCGGCTCCGGCCGTGGAGAGCCACATTACCTCGCCCCCCGACAAAAGAAAACCCGAGCCGTTCTCAACCCTACCCCGACAACATAAGCGCCCTTTGTGCGGCTTTGTTGCGCTCTTGTTATATTTGTCTAGGTGTATCGTGGAAATAAAAACTGAGCAAATATCGCGATAAGGTTGTTAAGGGCGCGAGGTCGCGCTCGACGTCGGCCGCGAATAAATATTGACTTTGGTAATATCAATGTCGAGGGTGTTTATGCCTAACATGTGCCTGCATTCGTGAGAATCATCAGTTTACTTGAATTTCCCCAAACTGTTTTAATTAATTTGTTACTTTTATAGCATTTTCTCAATTGGTAGTACTTGTATAGTTTTCAAAATAATTTCCAACAAAATCTTGGAAGAACAGTTAGTCAACCATTTTATTTTTAACCCATCATCTTAATTTGAGACCACTCAACATCGTTCAAGTTCAACTCAATTAAAACTACTCAGGGAGAATAAAACGATTATTTGAAAATACGTCATAGTACAAATATGACTACCGCCCTCTACATTACAAACTCCACGTGAAGGTGAACACCGAAGTGCCCCTCTGCCGCGCGCGCCCGGCGGCGGAAGAGTGGCAAAAACCGAGGCGCGATAACAGCAGACAATGGCGGCCAGTGTCGCGACAATGGTTCGTTTGTGCCGATTCTTCGTTGCCGTAACTCGATAGAGCTCTCCATTATACTGTGGGCGTGTAATTGAGTCAGCTTTGTGCCTGTTTTTGTTTGGTCGAGGACAATTAGCTCCCCCTCCCCCGGCCGTGCTGCTCCTCGCAGCTGGGAGTGGGCGTGCGTGGATGTATGTAGACGACATGCTTACGACCCAACTTCAAGAAAAATAGGTTAACATAGTGTGCCCTGTTTGTAACTTTGAGATTATCGCAAGAGTTACTGCACCTATTTGAAAAATATTTCGGGACTATTATCCTCTATTACCTAAATTATTAGCGCGAGTGACGATGCTCGCGCTCTCGCGGCAAGCTTAAAATAGCGTCGCGTTACAAATGATTGCGATTATTTCAATAACCACGACACCGTTCGAAATTAAATGTGCCCCTCATACTTTCAGAGATGGTTATATGGGTATATTTTACACTGAGGTTTTTATGTGGCATAAAACTAAGATAATCACAAAAAAAAACGTAAAATGTTTAATTATTATTAAAAAAACTAAAAAATATCATAACATAATTCTACGACAGACAAGCTAAGGTTTTTCAATATTTTCAACCAATAGTCAATTTATATGGGTCCGAAGAGCAAAGTACTTTTCCTAAAAAAACTACAGCTACGGGTTACTGACCGTGAAACTACTAAATCAGATATTCACCGAACATGACTGAGCTGACATTGACTCTTTTCTGACTGTTAATTCCCTCCCCTGAAACAGCAACATTGCATTTTTTGCTATATTTGCAACGACAATAATGCCCCAGGATTAAAAAAAAACGAAATAACAATCCAACATGCCTTAGTGATTAAAAGGCGAGCTGAAAGCATTTGCATACCACCGATACAAGCCGATACGCGGCATTGTGCGACCGCTTTGAGACGCCAAAGCCGTTCCGCGCGACGGGCCACAATCGCGCGATTAACTGTCGCAACAAAAACGCACAAAGAGCTCGCGAGCGACTCGTGTGGAGGCCTAATCGGATGAGCGCGGAAAACTGCCGCCTGTTGTACACCCGTGGCTCTCGGACCGCGGACGGAAAACGACTAGATGGCGCTGCCAGAATTAAAAATATATCACGTGAGTTTCCAAGAATGCCAATGTCATCAAAATATACGGTGGTTTGCCCTAACACTTTACTTTCCATGACTTTATTTTCCGTTACGTTATGATTGTAAGTTTAGATGTGTAAGCTTTATAGGTACTTATTTACTTAAAATCTGCCTTCGAGTTTTTTTAAGCATTTAACCACAATGTTCACCAACTCAACTGTGATGCGAAACACAAGCGCCATCGAAAGTCAATCGCATTCTCACTCCTACAAACAGAATTTCTATTATTATGTCAACTGTGTGGTATTGTGTTCTTGGCAGAACTGCCTCTATTCTACTCGGCAAAAACATATTATTTTTGACTTGGTATCGTATGGTCACCGTTACGATAGCTCTTATTTAATTCACAGTAATGGCGCATGAGTCAAAAACAATACAATGACATGTCCAAGGCAATGTTTAACCCATAGAATAGAGGCCCGGGAACAGTTATGATTAAAGATGAGAACGTGGCTGGTATCTATATTCAACGTAATACATAGAAAAATAACTTTTGTACTCTGCCACTACATATATAACGTAACTCGTTAGATAGTATTCAAATTAAACTCAAATTCTAATCATTTATTGCGTGTCACATCATGTTACGGTGGGATTACAACTACAGGCATAAATGTGACGCCCTGCACTATGAAAGGGCCTTTAAGCACCTTTTAATTATCCTTATTCTAAATTATATACAATATTGCAGTCCTAAAATAAGGATTGACTCTGTGATGAATATAATGATACAAGACGGCGATTAGACATCGAGGAGCTGTTCGGAAGCTTCCCGTTGCTGCATCAGAGAATGATCAGGGGCTCGCCTGGAGTGCAGCGGCTACGCTCGGCAGCCGGACGGTCTCTTCCAGCACGCTATACGCCGTCTTAGCACGCAACAGCGGCGCCCCACAAAGTGACCAGCACGGCTCCTGGGCCCGAATGGGACGCTTCTGAATAAAAAGGTATTACGGCCCAGTTAGGGACGAGTTAAACCTAGCTTAGCGCGGCCTGTTCTCGCCGCTACACTAGTGCCGGCTACCGACTCTTTACATTATTTTGTTATTAAATTAAACCGTAAACAGTGTTTGATTACTTTTTGTGATTTATTTTAGAAATGTTATAAATAATTTTGTGATTTCGCGTCACCGGTGCTTGATTGGATGTTGAATGAAAATTATAGACACGAAAGTTAGGAAAACCGGTCAAGGGCGAGTCAAACTCGAGCACCGAGAGCTCCGCACCTAATTCTTATTTGTTGTATCATTAGAAGCCCAATAAAGTGCTGATGCTGCTCGCTGTCACAACTGCTGGGCTGTTTAGAAGCCCCCCACACGGATCATACGTATCTACCCCTTTTTGAAGCCAACCTTACCAACGTCATTATAAAATTTGCCCTGTGATAATTTAAGTGTATTAGAGCAATTCATTCGGGGTCTTGCTTGATACACAGACGGACAACAAAGTCATCTTAATATCTTATAAGGGTTACGTTTTAAGTATAAGGAACAGAACCTTAAAAACGAAAATGTATTTTCTGTAAAACATGAACACAAACACTTTATAAAAATATACTTCCTCATTTCTTCTGTTATGTTGAAGCAGTAGGTACCTAAAGCCATCAAATATAATGTTAATTGAAGGTCACGGCCAGATTTTGAACGCAGCATGTTATGAAATGAATGATGATCGTCGTGATCGTTAAATGAACCTATATACTATAATACTACACTCCATTGCTGTGGCTTGATTGCTATTATTCTATGATCTTCGCCAGTTTCTTGATAAAACGATGTGACCCATAAACTTCCTCAGTAAAAAAGGCAAACCTGACTGACTTATATATCAACGCACAGCCGAAACTACTGTACCTAGAAACTTGAATTTTGGTACAGGGGCTCCTTTCATGATATAAGTGAGCACTAAGAAAGGATTTTCAGAAATAGGAGGAGTAGCGGGAAACTAATTCTACGCGTACGAAGTCGCGGGCGTCCTCTAGTAGGTATACATATAAATACGAATAAACGTGCTAGAGCACCATGATCGGCGTGGTGAGTACAAGTTGAGTTTAATATTTTCTGAACATTAATTATTATCTCGTGATCGCCTTAGTACGTAATATCAACACATCAATAATTTATTACTCCCGGTAGCTATCGCCAAAACACTAAAGTTGCAAATAAATAAAATGTAGCAAAGCATATTTTTCCAACAAGGAAACGTAAACATAAAGTCACAAGGCGTCACGTCCCTGTGGCGAGTGCGTCGGGTTTCCGCGAGAAGAATGCGCGACATAAATAATATCGGTAAATAAGAGTAAAATATTGGACGGCGAAGGCGCGAAACTGATCCGCGCGCTTCCGGCCGCGCCGGATATCGGCTAGTGCTGCGCCGCCCGCGCCGCGCCGCACAATGTGCCTCTTTGTTGCTCGCGCGGGGCAGACAGTGTTGCCAGACATCTCATATGCTTCTCACTTACAATTTAAAACGACACACATCAGAGCATGGTGTGCAAAAATCTGCAAACAAAACTCGACTCTATTATCCAAAAATGAGATCCCGATTAATTAAATGTGTTAATCAAGGATAATGATATCATCCATTATCATTTGCTTATGCTATACATTTAATTTGCAATATCTGTAAGATACTAATAGGAACGTTTATAATACTAATTATATAACCAGCGGCTGTTTCACGTCTTATTCATAACTACTTTCTTTATTGAACTAGTAATCATAAAAACATAAATTGCCTGAAGAGTTCACAAAACGTACCTACCTATTTAAAGGCAAGTTAGCATTATTCACGACGAAATGGAGCTCCGCAACATCGTAAAAACAATTTTCTTGGCAGAGGAAACGTCTTTTTTTGTCCGCCCGACAGAGCCGCGCTCACCCCTCTCTGTTTCGGCCATATTGATTTCTTTCATTTTCTTTTTCTGCCCACTACCAAGCATTTTTATTCCTATTTGTCCGCCGTTCACAAAGCGGTCTATCCAAATTTCATTTGGATAAAACTCCTCCGTGAGCGGTTTATGCGCCAAACTCTGATGAGAGCGAGCGAGATTTTTATTTAAACCGTTTCTACAAATTGAAATGTTGGAGCCGTAACTTTCTGGCTGAATGGCGAAAGTCATTTACACTTAAAACAAAACGGCATTATCTATGCCCCATTCGCCGACCGGAACCGCAGGGGAGCGCGCAAGATTTGAAATTGGAACCAAATAGGCGTTAAATGGCGGCGTGCGCTGTCATAACGTCATTTGGCGTTCATCAGCGAAACAGCATCGCCGGGCGGTGCAGGTTTTATTAGCGTAAGGAATGGCGCGCACAGTGGCCCGGAAATTGAGATTTGCATGAGGAATACGCCGGACGGTGATTGCATTTTGTTCTGTAGCGCGCCTAAAGCGGCGGTGGCACGGTGCCCGGCTGGCGGCAGCCGCGTTCGGTGCAGGTGGCAAGCTTGATTACGCGATATTAGGTTTGACATTCATAGTTAAAGCAGCCGAATTTAGTTTATGCAACATCACAAACATTTCACGTAACAAGTAATGAGCTAGATCTCCGACCGTTCTAACCAGTCTAAATTACATTAACAACATAATAATTAAAAATTTAATTTAATTAAAGAGTTACAACGAGTGAGGTGTATTGCCAATATTTGAAAACCAATTAAATATGGATATTCAGCTAAAAGGGAACGTGTATTCAAGGATGATTTAGCTAATGTGCTTCTTCAGTAGGAGACTGATATAATTTATGAGCGAGAAATATATATTATGTGTAAAATTTGCCGCAATTGTAATCAGGCAATCAGCCGCGCGCCCGCCCGCGCCAATAAACCGCGCGTCAAGCAATCAGCGTCCATAAAGCGCCGCCGCGCGTCTCCGCATAAAACGCGCTTTCTTCTAAATTTCCCGCCAATCGGATTGAAGCGCTTATTCATACGGGGGCCATTGGAGTTTGGAAGTGTTTTCTGAATATGCATGCGAACGATAGCGACGTCGAACACGTTTCACCTGGTTATTCCAAGTCTACTTCTTACGTACAAAATAGGTCCCCTTATTATTTTAATTTCAAAAATAATGACTGAAAGAATTAAGTTTATTTATTGCCATATTCAATACAGGTATAGTATTTGTAGTATGTAGTCGTAGTTGCCATCTTGGTTGGTCATGATTGTTCCGACTCTACATACATAACAAGTGCTTGAAACAATAACTAACGGATGACATCAATATTTGACGGGTATTTACTTCATGTTAACTAATTTTATATAAAAAAGGCTTATTATTTTATCCAAAATCAAACGTACCTACAACTTCCAACCAATTAATGCAATAAGAAATAGGCATGGTTATATAGTTACACATTAAGTTTTTTTTAGGGCATTTGGAGGACGTTACATCAATAATACTACACCAACAAGAGCCTTGCTCTTAAATATGCTCTTGTCGGTCCAAACCAAACACACAACGTGGTACAGGTCGATTCACAACAGCTGGCATGAATGGATTGAACGAGTGAACGAAAGTATACAAGTGTGTACAATAATAACAGGTTTTCGGTTCAAAATTCGAACATCGGTTCAAAGGACCGCACTCACACAGTTATAGATGACAATACTTTTGTTTCATTCCATTTGTGCCAGCTTTAGTGAATCTACCTTTAAGTAATTTGCATGCTTTTGTAACGTAACTCTATCGAAATGACTATTTCTCATAAACGTAGAGCTAAATATTTAGCTAAATGTGTTTAATGTTTTTTAAGAGCCATCCAATGATACTTTTATTGATGTTTTTTTAATCATACTACATACATATATACACTCACACCTTCATTCCCAGAGTAAGGTAGGCAGAGCTATAGGATTACCAACAACTCTAAAAACTTGTTGTTAATTCTGTAACCACATTTTGCACAATCAGGCTAAGATGTTTTTGACTCTAGCTTACAAAAAAGTCATTAAAAGTTTGTAACTTCTTTCATAGTGGGTAGTGGGCCCTGTGCGCGGTTAAAGCGGTGGTTATAGGTGGATCAAGTAGATAGTATCGTACAAGGGCCTGTTTTATAAAGCTACAATTTACAGGTTACAAGTTTCCATTTGACACAACCTCGACCAATGACGACCAGCCATTTGAGCAGTGTTGCCAGTTTAGACCTGTAAAATTGTAACTTGTAGCTTTATAAAACGTGCCCCAGACAGGCAGACAGATCGGTCTTGTGTGGTCAAACTACATGGGTTTCTAGTTTGATTACAGAACTCTAAAAGGCACGATGGAAGTGCTTCAGGTCAGTGACGTAACACTGACCACAACATGAAACTTCCCAAATTAGTACCAAGACCAAGTAGTCTTGATATTTTTGTGTTCCTTTTGTGATTTGAATTACTTATCAGAAACCGTAAAGAGTGTGGTATTTGACAGAAGCGTCTTAGGACGTCACAGCTCAGTTGGTAAGATTTACTTTATACGAGTTAACGATTCAACACTTTCCTAATAGGTACGTGATTTGACCTGTCAGTCAACATCCTTATTCGATACCTATAAGTACAGACAAGTACCTACGTAATTATTTGTTAAAAAATCGCACTGTTGCATGTTGCAACAGTATGCACCAAAGGGCGCGCGGCGCGGTGCCTCGGCTCCGGGCTCCCGTCTCACGCGCCCCGCAAACGCCGGGAGGTATTCCATTTTGAACAAATTCGATTGCCGCCGCCATCCGCCTCCAACCAAACACCTGTATCGCCGTAACGTTATATATATTATTTTATAAACTCAATTTTGTAGAATGGAGATGGGCTTGATACACGCATAAATGTGAAATAGGTATTCTGTACTATGAGATTTATAAAAGTGAAGGAGCTGTTGATAAGTTGAAAATTTACTAAAAATGTTGTTTTTTGGGATATTATCAAGGAATAACAGACAAGGCAAACTATATGTGTGTGTACTATATGTTTAGTATCATGGTTTGAGGTGACATGTTCATTCGAATTCAGAAGTAGCTGTACATGCTAGTACCTTGTCGCAGTAACGAACGTATTAAAGTAAAAGTACTTTGAATTTACTGTAGATATAGCCGCGACAAGATAATAAACTGTACAGCCACTTCTGATTTCAACCATATACTGTCACATGTTAAATCTAGAATTAGAATCCATGAAGCATATACATATGCTTCTTTACATCCTGCAGATTTGAAGCTACCTTGATTCCATCGTGATAAAATAATTTTAATGTTGTTAATTATATCACGACGTTCAACCACCAGTCATCGAAATTAATTCGTTAAAGTTGCACGTACCTTAATCACGGCTTACGCTGTACTTACCGTTATCTACCCGATCTCATCTGAGATTAAACCTCGAAAATAACCGGCTCCCATTGTGTCACCCGAACAGCTCCGCGCGCATCACGCGAGCCCATTATCCGGAATTAAAAAAAGCAATTGACGGTTAATGGGATTAAAAAGTTGTGTATCGACAAATTGCGGGCAAACATCTCCTAATGACACTCGGCCGAGTCAACAGGCCGCAGAAAGAAATTAAGGAACGAGAACAGCTAAGCGCGAGCTGTACGTAGGTGAAGGGTTCGAAGAAAAATACAACCATGGACAAGGGACATTGGGGTCGGTGGGCAGCACTATTTGGGAGCTTCGCCATTAGAAGATACATATTTTTTTTTAAGTAAGGCACACCAACAACAAACATAATTACACAATTATAATAAAATTCCATTGTAGTAACACAACCGACAACGACCTTAATAATAATAAGCCAATTAAGTAAACAAAATTATAAAATCCTGATAAAAAAAGCATTAACTATATGTTCATTTTAATAAATTTAATGTATTAAAATTCAAAATAAAAACCTATTATAGCGTTATTAAGAATCTGTTGTCGGCTGAGGCCCGGGCGCTATTGAAGCTGGCTAAATTAGCAGTAATCCATAGGCCTTAAGAATATTATTATTTTTAAGTTGATTTTGTACCTGTTTGCTGTATTATGGAGCGACATGATCATGTTATGATCAAGCTCTTTAATAAAGAAAAAAAAAAAAAAGAATCTGTGTTTATTTAATAATGTAATAATGTTGTTTTTAAAAACAGGAAATGAGTCGTGGGAAATGTGAAGACCAATGGTTTTATATTCATTTAATTTTACGGAACATGCCCTGGCCACGGCTGAGTTCAGGCCGAGGTTACTTCATAAAGAACGGATTGACCCCAAAATGTCGAGATATAAACAATAAGCATTAATAAGTATGAATTGGTACATAATTAAATTTGTCTACTTATAGTTATGCAAGTTCAACTGCACCCGGCCGCGGTTCGGTGCGCCGCGGAACCCCCGCGCACCCGCCGCGGGCATATCGCACACAGCGGCAAATTAGTTTGTGTCGCGGCTTGAGACCTCCGGCGCACCCGTGCTGCAAGTGAGGTGAACGGAGCTTCCTATTTACCCTTATTTCCCGATACTTTGCCTATCAGCTTCTTATTTCGGGAAAGGCTATGAGTTATTAAGGTGTACCTACCGATTGTTAAAAGTAATTATCATAAATACCTACTACGCAAGAGACTATTCTTTCACACCTAGAATGCTGATTCAATTCTTTATTGTACCAACCGAAACACAAAGGCGAACTTACCCCTTTACGGGATCTCTTCCAGTTATCCATTGTGCGATTGTGTAATATTTGAAAACATCAAATAGCTAAACGTACAACAGTAAAAAGGACTAGATAGTTGATAAATAAATGTAGACTTAACATCGCCCAGCTCCTGCAACGCTTTATTTCCTCGACCCTCCAAAAGCAAACCATGCATGCCTGCAAATTATAAATATCGACGTCGCTAATGCGATTTTGTCATTCATATTTCCTGCGGCGGGTCTGAAACTGGAGAGCAAGTTTTCAGTTTCATCACTTATTTAATTAACATGATGAACTCAGGCAACGTTCATCCGCATATTGTACCCACTCTGTACGGTGCGGACCGAATGAAGTTGATGTACCGATCAAATGAGTTGTCATCAGCAGCAGGATCCCCTAGGACCAGCAATTTTGATTTAGACTATAAATCGAATATTTGGTATTTAGATTATAGGACCTTAGGACTTAGATACTATACTTTCTGCTCTTTCAGCTATAAAAGATTAATTTGAATCCATTGGTAAAACTAAATTTCAATGAGTGTGAACTATTTATTCAAAATCCAAAATGCAAAAAACAATGACCTACAGGAATCGTCCCTGTTTAGCCAGAGCTGCATCGCACCAGAATTTTAGCAGTATACCTCTAGGTACAAAAAAGGGCGGATACTGGCATCCCTCGCCAAGCACTCGTACTTTCCTTGACCCTAAAATACTTTCAGTTTGCCTTCGCCTCGGGGTCCCGGTTTGCGCTCCACTGACTTTTTTGCCAGAGAAGTGCTGTCTTCTCACGACGCGCCGCATTAATGACTCATCCGTCGGTTTCTTGCCTCAATTAAAGTGCTGGCCCTATTAGAGCCGACCGGCATCTCCAGAAATGATGGCAAGAGACCTGAATTAATGTCTTTAGTTCCGTGAAATATGGGGCGGGTGCTAGTTTGGGATGAAACCTGTGTAGACACGCTAGCCCTGTTCACATCTCCATCGAAAATCCAATAGAGCTGGTGCGGCGGCCGAAGCGGTAGAAACATTTAAAGTAGGCAAGTATAGAGGTCTCGGATCAGAATATAGTTTTATTCCATTCGGCGTCGAGACCCTTGGTCCGTGGGTCCTACCGCTCTAAGCCTATTTAATGAAATATCAAAGAGACTCATTGACATCACTGGCCAAAGAGCTGGCGTTTTCCTCGTTCAACAAATTAATAGCTGTAGCGATTTAACGAGGAATGCTTCCAGCATCTTTTTGGTACAATGCTGCAGGAGACATTCTTAGATTCAATGTTTTAGTTTAAATTTATATCTTCGATTTAGTTTTATTTAAGCTTAGTTTTAGTTTTTAGTTATTATTTTATACATCATGTATTAATTTTACGTTGTTTGTCAAATACATTTTTTCACTGATTCAAATTAATAGGGCACAGGAAAACACATTACAGTTACAACAACGATTGTCGTATCTTTGTTACTATACGTTATGTGTTATAAGATGTTACCCTTACTAATAAACGTTGAGTAACGGTGGTATAGCTATACAATGTTTTGTCCTTATCTGTCATTGTGACATTTGAATTAGACAGATAAGGACAAATAATTGTATAAGGGGGTTATATTTTAAGTAAAGTTATCATCATCATCATCATTTCAGCTCGTAGTCGTCCACTTCTAAACATAGGCCCCCCTTTTGATTTCCAGCGAGAAGCGAGAAGTAAAGTGCAAAGAGACAATACCTACCTCACCACGGATCCAACAAGACTGCGGCTCTATTCTACACGAAATATGTCGCCTTTGACATGTTATCACGTTACCACGTAGAACAACGCCCCTGTAAGCTAAACAGAAGTTCTATAGGGGGCAATGATTAAAAGTTAAATAAATACGTAAGGTGTCAAACCGACGGAGCTTATAAAATCCAGTTTAATGATTGCAAGCAGGTTTGTTTGTTTGAGTCTCCGCGCCCGCCGCGGCGACAAAGCGTATAATTCGACCCTCTGTTTGCGCGCGGGATCGCGATAAATAAATACTTAGCGGTTTAATCCATTTGCGCCCTAATTCGCGGGGATGGACGCGCGGGCCTTCTTGACACTTGCTCGATTTAGTAACACATTTAATACAAGATCAGAGGGCCTTTTGCCTAACGCACTCGCAATCGCATCGTTTTCATTTTGAAAATCGAAAGCTTGTCTGCATACAAAATGAAAACAATTGTTCTGCTTTGAAACCGATCGCGATTGCGAGTGCGTTAGGCAATAGTGACGCTGATCTATTTAACATAGAGCCCGATACTGATTAAGTTTGCTAGAGCTATCTGTGGAAGTAATGCACCGACGTGATGGAACTAATGAAATGTCAAACTGTTTCGGTATTCACATATGAATCCCGGCAACATTATTTAACCACAAAAGTAAATCATGAGATAGATGACCACTTGCATATAGGTAAAGAACGACAGGTAATATATGGGCAAATGCATTATTGCAAAACACTACATTTTATAGAAACCCTTTCCTATCGAGTATCGATAAACTAATTTATCTATCTCATGATTTGCTTTTGTGGTTAAATTATATTGCCGGGATTCATATGTGAATACCGAAATAGTTTGACATTTCGGTTCCCCTTGTTTTCGCATAATCATAAATTGCCCTTATGTATGATTTTCAGAATACTAATTTCGCATAATTGTTATTCTACTGATACCTTTGACTTTTTTGAAAAGTTATAAAATAAACCTAACCTAACCTACTCTATTCTACCAGGATTACAAAAAATATAAAAAAATATATTGTCCGTTGTATCTGGAGAAAAATTATGCGAAAACAAAATTCGGGGTAACTATACATTCGGCGTAAAAAGTTTCGGCGAAATAGAGGGAAGACCCATATGCAAGTATTTACTGTACGGAAATGATGGCCAGTAAGTTTCGCTTATATACCATAAAATGGGTGATTCATTCGGAGGTTAGTTTATTCAAATATTCTCTGTAACTAAACGTAAAAAGAATACGAAAGTC
Source organism: Acleris literana (assembly GCA_946894065.1). Taxonomy (NCBI): domain Eukaryota; kingdom Metazoa; phylum Arthropoda; class Insecta; order Lepidoptera; family Tortricidae; genus Acleris; species Acleris literana. The sequence continues at coordinate 26,434,365 of OX335671.1, read as the reverse complement.
AACTCGTGCAAGAATTGAAGCCGACTGACTTACGAAATCGTCACCGATTCAGCCTTTGGACTCTTGAAAAGCTTGAAGAAAATTCACTGTTTTCACCAAAAAAGAGGTTTAGTGATTAGGATGTCAACAAGCAAAATTACCGTATTTGGTGTGAAGATCCATCTGAAGAGTAGAGTAGTAGAGATCCAAGACCCTGTGGAATTTCTCCATGAAGATGTAATAAAAATAAAGAGTTGTTCTTTGGTACGATACTAAAGATAGGCCGACAAATTGGATTGGTTTTTTTTTAGTTTTAAACAAGTACCTATCTCCAAATGAATCATCCCTTATGTCAAACAATGTTTTGGAAAACATATATTATTGCTGGCAATGTGTCACTTAGGTCGTATAGAATAGCTTATTAGGTACTGCCAAGAGTCTCTAATTTTAATTATTCATTTTTTATTTCAACCATCAACATTGTTTAGTCCTCCTCCACTTTTGTCCACCGAATTAAACGCAGAAAATTAAGATAACAGCGAACAAAACGTGCGCGGGTAGCCGTGTCCCGAGCGCGGCCGCGGCGGAGCAGGCCAACCAGTACCTAGGCATTACTCTAAACACATACTAATACATTACCAAATATCATTTAAATTACCTGATTTATTTTTAAGACGCGTTTAATATTTAAAGTGTTAAAAAGAGTAAGTAAGTATTTTAAATGCTATCTAATGCTAAAAGATCTTCACACGCGATAGAACACGAAAAGGTAAATTAAACCCAACGCCCTCCAACTTCAATTCACTTTTTAAAATAAGAAAATTTGCCAAACTGCTTTCTCAAGAATAAGAAGTAATAAGCAGTTCTCTTTCGCGCCAAAATTGTCTGCCATAATAGCGGCGCGAGATAGCGCGCGCCATAAAAAGAGATAAACGACTATGCTCTATTATTTTTGCTCTTTAACAAAGGCAATGTGTGCATGCCTTTGTCTCGCTCGCTCATCTTCAAACCACGTTACGCTGTCTCTGTCTCGGGCGAAAAACAAAAATGTGTCGCCCCCACCCGCTAATGTTCGCAAGGTGAAGGAACGCTCTGCCTCCTTTGTAATCGACTCGGGACCTCCCGTAATGCGTGTCAATTAGCGATTTAATAAACTCGCGCACTCGAGTGTGGAGCGTTATTAATATTTTAATATTACCTCGTGAAATTAGATCATAAAATTACAATACTTGACATAAAATTGGTTAAGAGGTTAGGTGTTGTTGTGTGCGTACCAGCCGCCGACCACGCGGCGCGCGGCGCTGGCAGGCGGGCCGTGACTCGCGATCTTCCTTTAATGCGGGAAGAATGGCGCGACAATGGCAGCGCGGGAAGGCGCCGTTATCAGCGGCCGCCATTATGGCGCTTATCGCGGTTCCGTCGAAGCACTTCGCCCTTTTTCTTTTACGGCGTCTGGGCGCAGGTGCAGATAGATACGTGTTTGTTTCCTTCAACCACCGTTTTCTGCCATAAATTTGTTTACACTGTGTTTTAATTTTATGCAGAATGCCTATTCTTAGCGGCACCTTCAATCGAGTTTCACGATTCCGCGTCGGGCGCCTCTTTTAACCTTGAAAAGGGAAAAAGCATTTGCATATGGTTCATTATTTTCAGTTTTTAGAAACAGATAATGGTTTCTTTAATAAACGTTTTGATGTTGCTCAAAGTAAAATTTTGGCAATCCATTATCAGGGTTCCGTAGTCATATTAGGAACACTTTACACTTTCTGTTTCTCAGCAACTCTCCAACTATCAGAGTCACAAATCTTAAATTTTGTACACGTATAAATTATTCTCACACAATCAGACTAATAATAAAATGTTTTTTAAATCTGACAATATAGTACGATGTATGGCTAACGATAAAAAATAAAAATTAGAACGTAAACAATAATAATGGATAAGTTCGCCTTTGTACATTTTTTTTATTTATTGAGGAAAACGAACAATCACATCAAAGAAGAATACTAACATTTTTAACAATAATATAGGTTCGTAAATATGTGATCAACATCGTTTACCACAGATTAAAACTTTCTAACATTTATTGTCCAATCGTACAGACGTCCTACCTGCACCATGCTCAAACATAAAAACGGCACTTTAAAGCTACAGACAGCTGTGTTATTTTTGTACGGGTGACATTATAATTTCGATTTGTCGATTTTCCTTTTAGCCCAAATGCTGGTGAATTGTGTTTTTTTAATGTGGAAGAGTTCCTCACAAAGATGAAGTCACATTTTTGCCTCGGTAAAAGCAACGTGCTTCGCTGCTACTGACTGAACACGTAAAACGGTTGTACGTTATTTTACAGACTGAATTTGTTTAGAATTTCATTTCATATAAATTTTTTCTCGTATTATCATTTCATAGAATAATCAATATGTAGAATAATTACTTTGAAGACATTTAAATCATCGTTTTTTATTTCAAATAAAAATCAATGTTTCTTTTTTCATATCATAGAATAGCAAATTAAATATTCTTTGTTCTAATATTATTTATTTAAAATATAAAAAAAATAACCTCGAAGACTAAGGCGGGAGCTTGCTTCGCTTCGCTCCCGCCATAGCCTTCTAACCTAACCTATTCAAGTCGGTTCTGCCCAGAGAGGTCTTGGTCGCTATTCGCTAAAAAACAAATATTTTGTTTGATAAGTTTGTGTAATGAAAAAATAAAATTATAAAATTCATTGAATTGATTTTCTGTGGAATGTGTTTCTTTCAAGTGAATAGTTTAAAAAATAATAATATTCGAAGCAAAAATACAAGGACCAAATAGTATATGAAACATTTTCTGTGAAACAAAATTCTGTAATTTTTCTGTCTGTAAAACAAGGGGACACCACGTAAAACAGCAGCAGCGTAGCGCAGGGTTGCTACGGCGTAGCGCCTGCGTAGCACCTTTACTTGTTATATACCTCTACTTTGTTATAATATTATACTTTTGACGGGTGTGGTTGCCGGGTTAGAATGGCGCCACTCCGTGTTTCCCGTAATGTAAATTTACGCGTAATGTTACGTGACATTGAAATATGACAGTTTAATTAATGCATTTAAATATAGACATTATAGTACAGTCGACGTCAAAGATATGTTTACACTTTAGTACCCTGTCACTTTATCCGCTATGACAATTTCATATGGCAGTTAAAACATGACGTTAAATAGACAAGGTACTAAAGTGTAAACATATTTATGACGTCGACTGTACCTGCCTCCATAGAGCGTAGCCTAGTGGCTTATGGGGTCGACTCGTGATCTTAAGGTACGGTGAAGGAAAAACATCGTGAGGACACCTGCACACAGAACACACGAACAGCTGAGTGTGTAAGAGGGTAATTGCACAAAAGATCCTAAAAAGGTCGAAGTGTACCCGAGAGTGTAGGCCCATCTTTAAAATAAGATAAGATAAAACCTACCTCCATTACTACAAAAATCTCTTAATAAAAGAATTATTTTCTTGCCGCAGTACCGGATTTAAAAGCGTCCTTATTATAATGGTTCTTAGTTAAATACAAAAAGCAGCTAAAATTCAAAAATTGTAACGTGAAAGTTGAACAGATCGAAGTTCAAAGCCCCCAATAAGCGGCATTCAGCCGAGCGCGTATTACAGCGCGCCGTAAACAAGGTGCCCCGGCCGGCGTGAATGAGCTAATTAAGCCGAAAAGAAAACGCCGAGAAAAGCTGAGAAAACTCGGAGAAAACAAGAAATTTCCTGGAGAGGCGCAGGGACGGACTCGGAGACGAGTAATAAATATAATATATTTTTATTTTGTGAGGAAATTGTTAGCAACACGTGTAATACAGGATGGAAAAAACGAATCCCACATGGACGGCAACTATCTTAAATATTGGAAAGGGTATCATTTAATCGATCAGCAAAATATTCTTATTTTGGTGAACAGAAATATGTATTTGGTCAGCCAAAATAGCTAGTTGGTAAGCAACTAATGGTTAGCAAACATTTATAAATCTGTCTGCAATTAATAATATACTGAACTGCTCTAAATCATTTTGGTCAGCAAATTAAATATTTGAGCTGCATTGAGCGATCCACAGTTAATCACATTTTGGTAAGCAATCAGTAGGTAAGCAAAATATTTCATTTTGTCCATCAAAAAAAAGGTGGCAAATTTACTGCCGTGCCGGCAACGCACATATGCCAAACCCACCATCAAATTTACAAATTTAACAGAGTCGACGGAGCTACGCTTACGCGGAGCTCCTATTTCTGGGTTGTTCTGGCCCTCTGGGCCTGATATAAAAACGAACCTAACCTAACCTACCTCATATTTATGATACAAATTTTGGTTAATCTAGGGTGTGATTGTGATTCCTAAATTTGTGTGACAAAACGTAACTTGTAATTACTACTAGCCTCAAAAATACCAACGCTTGGGTGCTCGCATCACGTGGTCTGAGTTCGCTCCGCCCGCAAATAACGAACACTGCTGATTTTTCAAACTAAACACAATCCACTTATTTATATAGATAACCATTATTTTAATATGCACACCTCTCAATTAAACTGCTTACAGACATGTTTTCTCTGCTGACCAATTGTAAAATCTTGCTGACCAAGTAATTATTTTGCAGCTCGACTGTTTATTAGGCAGACAAATGACCAAAGAAGCAGATTGATATTGTTTAAAATGTTAACCGTTTGTAAATTGTTTGCTGAACAAGAGTTGCAGCCCGATTTTTATTTATTGCCTGCCAAATCTTTGTATGCTGCCCAAATGAGTAAATTGCTTCTTTTTTTTGCGAATCAATTTGAATAACGGCTGACCATTTAATTACTTCCCTATTGGAAATAGCAAATTCTACGCAAAGGAAACTAACTTTTATTTTTAAACACAAAAAATACTACATTATTGGTTTTTTGAAAAAAATATCCTCTTCCTTAACTGGTCGAATATGACCAAACAATAAAGTCGTGTTTTAAGATACCTACAGATCGAAAAGGTAAGGCATTAGATAGTGATCATTTATGTCTATAACACATACACCTCTAATTAAATAAAGACCGTAAAAAACCCTTCTTTGTTAGGTATTTTGTCATATTGGACCAGTTCGAGCCCCGGTTAAGGCAGGCAAATTATGATCATTTGCACTAAGAATGGTATTCAAAAAAAAGTAAGTCTCCTTTGTGTAGAATTGGCGATTTTCAATATTTAAGGTAGTTCCCGTCCATGTGGCATTGGTTTTTTCCACCCTGTACAATACCAACTTGAAAAATAATTGCAATTAATAAGGCGAACAGTTACCTGGCCCTTTATTCCGCTGAGTAAAATCTATTCCTTTTGACGTGTTATCATATCGCTTCTAACTCGGCCGCAATTTCTGTCAAGTACGATCGTAACGTCGACGACACGATAACATACCATGTCAAAGGCAATATGGATTTACCCAGTGGAATAGAGGCTTAAGCTATATATATAACGGGCTATGGCTCTAATTAACACAGCTACACCATGTTACTTTTGATGTAATCATGTTGTCAACGTTACGTTAGTTCTTATTTACTTGACAATGATGGCGATAACAATACGATAACATGTCAAATGCAATATATTTTTACCTAGCAGAATAGAGGCCCTGGTACTTATCATTAAACTCGGCTGATCATCTTCAGGAAAGCACATAATAATATTGGTTTAATTAAATCGGGCACTCGGGAGTCGGGAGTGCGGCCCTTCGCGCGTCCGCGGCTGAATGGCCGCTAACAAACTCTTTCACAAAACACAATAATTACTTTAGCGGATAAAAACGCTTTCTTCGCGACGAGCCCCTCGTTCACCTCCTCTTGTACGAGAGCGCCGACAAAGCCCGCTTTGTATGAACGCTGATTTCTCAGATATTTATAACTAAATGTGATTTTGTTTTTATACTGAGTGGGCCGGGCGTGTACTGTTTCAATTATTTTTGCTGCCCTGGACCGGTTGTTAAGAATATCGGTAAATTTAACTTGGGACAACTTACTTAAATGGTGCTTTCCGGGTACGGTACAGGTGTACTGGCTTCTTCACATCAGCACAAACTATTGTTAGTGTGCCGATGACTCTGACCTGTGCTACTTATTGGATCATGGAGTTAATAACTTTTGTACCTTCTCTTCACTTACTTTCCGGATAGCTAAAACGTCGCCTAGTGCCAAAACCAAAGGCACATGTGAATATTCGAATGATTAGTATTATTTCCTATAGTCCACAGTTATAATAAAGACCTGTAATAGGATTCAGAAATATGTATAGATGATTTGTACTAAATAGCACTTTATCACGAAAAAACCGTAAAAATAAAATTATACATCCTGGTCACGGCACCAAATGGATTGATGGTTTGAATGGGAATGTGTTAAGCGCGCGTTGTGATTAATGCAGGATGTCTTAATGAAGAGTAGTAGTAAATGTTAGTATCTCCACTAATCACCGGCACCCTCGCGCCGCGCCGCGACCGCACAGCGCGTAACTCAGCGATAAGCGCGGTTTATTGAAAAACTTGCGCGCGATTAGCTTCAAGTTGCATCGTTATTTAGCGCGTCTCGCGGCACAGCGAGCACGTCGCACTGGAAGCGCTTGCTCAATTTATTCGTTTTCATTGAAGAATAGGCAAGAGCATGATTTCTATCTCATCTGATAATAAGACAGCAGGAAGAGAGTTCACTTATTAACCAGATCTCATTACATAGTTTATAAAAAACCGGTCAAGAGCATGTCGAACCATGGTCAGTGAAGGGTTTCGACGCCGTCATTACAAACACAAACAAGGTATCTCGAAAAACAACAAATAAGTATGACAATTTTAATTTAAAATTAATAAACACTGTGAGAAATTAATAGACCATGTGAGCGGAAATAATTAATGGACCCCCATTAGATGAAAATGGGGGTCCACGATATTGGATCCCATTTAAGCAGGTCGTGACTGGTCGTGACTTTAATTTTGGCTTTCCGTTAATGGAATAATCCATATTCATACACAAATAGTAGGTTAGGTACCTACTATTTGTGTATGAATATGGATTATTCCATTAACTTACTTACTTATAAATATATAAATAAACAAAAATTATCTATAGGTATAAATTATGTTTAAATTTTCTCCTTGTGTAGTTTTTTACTTAGTTAAAAATATTTTTTCGCGCTAAATTGTCATTGTTTTGTCTACGTATCTGTGTAAACACTGTTTGTGTATCAATAAATAAATAAATAATTGTAATCTTTGTAAATTTTTAGCCGGCTAGAGCTACAACGTTATCCGTGCAAAAAACCCGATATATTTTTTGCCTAGTTTTTACGTGATAACGTAAATATTAGGTACCTAAGCAGGGGGTCCACCCAAAACCGTAACAAATGCCAAGTGGTCTATGAGACAAAAATGTTTGGGGATCTCTGCCCTAGATGGTTCCCCAATTCTAAAAAATGATAATAACATACACATAACGATTTTTTAATAACTATCAAACAATATATCACACGATGTTGCAAAGTAAAAAAATAAAATGACTCTTGCTTTGCATTTAAGAGAAATTTAAAAGTGGTACTTACCCTAAAAAATATTTTAACTTATTCATCATTGTTGATCTGAGTGCGCGGTATTAATACGAGTAGCTAAGTATCTATATGTGTGCAAAATATCCGTTTTGTAACTTAGATAGTTTCTGAGAAAAAGTGAGTGTGACGTACAGACAGACAGATAGAGAGACAGACAGACAGATAGACGGATGGACAGGCACGCAGACAGACAGACAGACGGGCAAGGCGAAACTATAACGGTTCCTAGTTTAACTTCGGAAACCTAAAAATGGAATGGAACCTACCGCCGTACTTAAGTCTAAACGGCACAATAAGCACATACAAAAAAAATTAACGTGATGACAGCTGGAATTACAACATTGTCAAGTGGCACTAGGGAGTCGTTATTCGGTTAAAATTAAATAATATTTGCCAAGCTTTGCAAGCAAGCGTGAGCCCACCTCGGGCCGGCCGCATCCAGCGGCGTAGGGCGGTGGCGCGAGTGCTTGAGCCTAGTTTACACGAGCGTCGTCGGCTAATGAATTAAGCCGAGTTTACACGACACTCGACGAGCAGCCGCGGAGTAATGTGTTGCCGCAATTATCAAGTTTTGTAGCGCGCACTTTAATTAACTCGGGATTACGTTTCGCGCGGTGATATACTATGTCAGTATCGTGTGATTTACAATTATAAGTAGATAAAAGTATTAAGTACTGTAATGATATAAGGTCCTGCTACTGAAGGCGAACCTTATCTCATTAAACTATTTGTATGAAGTGTCCAATTTGGTTTTAAATTTATAGATTTGAAATCAAATTGGTTCGAAGGAACAACGGTGCTTTGTTTCATTGTAAAAAATAGGGAGACGCCGCTGTGATACCGCTTAGAACGCAACTACTGTATTCGTTATATCTGAAAAGCAAATAAAAAGAAGTTTACAGCTCTATACCTGTGTTTAAATGCTACATCCCCAGCCCATTATTACATGGTGGAAGAAAACGGGGTCGCCGCTATATATCGCACGCCAAGCGAGAGAATAAAGAGCAGTTTGCCTCTCAAACAGATTACGCACAGAAATTCTACTATCGGAAACAAATACGGCAGGAAACTCTAATTGAATATTTCTATGCGTTAGAGAATTTGGCGTCGAAGGCGGAAATAAAGGATGACGCAAAATTCGTAAAACACTACATAAATTCGGTCAACGAACGTTACCAGTGGTTATTCGCTGCAAGGTTATTTAACTCGAAGGAAGAATTAAGGAAAACAATACTTCAAGTAGAGGATATTTATAATCACGATAATACAGAGGCTCAGAAGGTGGAATTGCCGATATTTAATCCAGAAGTCACTTTCGAGGACATTCGAAATCGGGGGGATCGAGTGTCGCACTCTCCGCAATCCGATTATATTATGCCATTTAGGACGCCGGATACGGTTGAGGCCCCGCGTCGGGTGCGATTTGAGCCGCAGACGCCACCTTCGCATAATTTGCGCCCGCGTCCGTGGAGGCAGCAACCGCAGCGCCCAAACTACGGACCCCGCCGCCAATGAACCGGGATGCGGCGTGGTGCTCAGTAAATCCGGTTACACAACAGCAGGATATTGTAGATAGACTTGATTTTGTACCCATCATTAATGTACAGTTAAATAGTATTAATTGTGAGGCCCTTGTAGATTCGGGAGCATCAGTTTCTTGTGTATCGTCATCGCGCTTGGAGGGCCTAAAGCAGGTGAGCCTTATCCAATCCCCTCAGGTACCATTGCGTGCCGTAGGTGGTCATACCATCCATGTGGTAGGCAGAGCCGAGATGGGGCTTGTAATTGGCAATGTGTACTTCCGCCAACAGGTATTGGTTGTGGAAGATCCTGCTGATCTGTTTATTTTGGGCCAAGATTTTTTACGAGATAATAAAGCAGTTATTGATTTCGTATGCGGTGTTCTGACATTGAATAATGACATTAAAATACCGTTTAAATCTAAGCCTGACCATAATGAGAAAAAAATAAATTTCTCAATACAAACCGAAGAGTTTGTACAAGATTCTTATATGAAAAAAACTGACTATGTTTATTTTACAGATTTGCTGCAACGAAATGAAAACTATTTGCTCAATGTTTCGGAAAGAGAACCAGTTGTTTTTAATGTAAATGACGAGTTACCAGAAAAACAAAAGTCCGAACTGATTAAGTTGTTAAAAGGGTTCCGTGAAACATTTTCGTTTGCAACGCATGAATTGGGATGTTACAAGGATTCTTTAATATCAATAAAAACATCCGATGAAGAACCAGTCCATAAGGCACCATATCGAGTTTCGGAGAAGCAGAGACAAATTATTGATGAGCAGGTGCATGAAATGCTAAAGAATGGCATTATTCAAGAGTCAAGGAGTCCTTATGCATCGCCTGTGGTATTGGTTGATAAACCAGAGGGTCCACCAAGATTCTGCATAGATTTCAGGGCTTTGAATAAAAAAATAAAAATGGACTCTTATCCAATCCCGAGGACAGAGGATTTGTTGGCATGTTTGCAAGGAGCGAAATACTTTGCAGACATGGACATGAATGCTGGATATTGGCAACTGGCCCTGGGAGAAGGCAAGGATAAAACGGCCTTTGTGACGCACACCGGCCTTTACGAATTTAATGTGTTGCCATTCGGATTAAAAACAAGCCAAGCTATGTTTCAGCGAGTGATGGATAAAGTGCTGGCTGGAATAAAATATAAGAAGGTTATTGTATATGTGGACAATATCCTAATTTTTGCAAAAACTTTCGAAGAATTTATGGAATCGTTGGAAGATGTTTTGTCAAGACTGAAAGCTGCCAATTTAACCCTAAAACCCTCTAAGTGCAAGTTTGGGTATCAAAAGGTGACTGTTTTAGGACATGAAGTATCCTCGGAAGGAATTGGAACAGATATAAGGAAGGTGGAAGCTATGAAGTTAATACAACCACCGAAGAATGTCAAAGAGGTCAGATCTGTGCTGGGACTATATTCATATTATAGGAAATTTATAGATAATTTCGCGGAGATTGCATTTCCTATAACGAGTTTAACGAAGAAAAATAAGAAGTTTCTTTGGACAGATGTGGAGCAAAAAGCATTTGAGGAGCTAAGAAATAAAATATGTGAAGCACCAATTTTAGCTTATTTCTCAAACGATAAAGATGTGACCACGAGGCTGTACGTCGATAGCTCTGATAAAGCTTTGGGAAGTTGCTTATTTCAGGGTAAAGAGGATATGAAACCGGTTGCATACGCTTCAAGGAAATTGAGTGCTGCCGAGCAGAGATATTCGGTGACGGAAAAAGAATGCCTAGGATTGATATGGGCTATACAATATTTCAAGCATTACTTATGGGGCCTTAAGTTTCAAGTCGTTACTGACCACAGGGCACTAGTCTGGTTAAAGAGTAAGCGGGACATGAATGGCAGACTTGCGAGATGGGCTTTATCGGTACAATCGTGGGATTTCGATATTGTGTATTGCTGCGGAAGAGACAACGTAGTGGCGGATTTTTTAAGCAGGAATCCGTTGATTGAAAATCCAAATGCAGAATGCATAGAGAAGGTTCCTGAGCAAGAGGACGGATTTGTCTTGTATGCACTGAATAGCATCGATGTGAAGTCAGCGCAGCAATCAGATGGGTTTTGCAGCGATATTTTGAACCGTATGCGCCAAAATAATACGCGAATTTATCAAAATTATTTTTTACAGGGAGACTTATTGTATAAGAAGAGAAATGTCGGACAAGAGACAAAGGAGTTATTGGTCTTGCCAAGAGAGTGCTTTGCAGAGTGCATGAATGAACTCCATGATGACCCTGTGACTGGAGGTCATTTCGGACTTTTTAAAACCTATGCGAAGTTTAATGACAGATACTACATAGATAAAGCAGAAAAGAAAATTAACGAATATGTCAGATCTTGTCATCGCTGTCAGGAAAGGAATGTAAACAAAGTGATTGCTCCATTAATTTCTGTTTCTGTTTCAGACTTGTACCAAAAGGTAGGAATAGATGTACTTGGCCCGATGCAAATCTCGGATAGAGGGAATAAGTACATCATTATTGCATTGGAGTATTTATCCAAATACGCTATATGTAAAGCGGTACCCCGGGTCACGGCGGAGATAATAAATGATTTTTTGATTACAGAAATATTGTGCCGATTTGGGGGCATACAGCAATTGATAACGGATAGAGGTTCCGTGTTCACTTCCAATATGATCAAGGAAACGGCCCGATATTTCAATGTGACATTGTCGCATGCGACAACATATCATCCGCAGACAATTGGACTGGTGGAGCGTTTTAATAGAACACTGCTATCAGCATTGTCGAAGTATGTGTCTGAGTCTCAACGTAATTGGTGTACGTATTTACCAATGGTAACTTATGCGTATAATAGTGCCCGGCATGTTAGTACAGGAGTGTCACCGCATGTACTAATCTATGGAAGGGAACCGATATACAGATCTGATGTGGAGTTGCGAATTAATCATATTAATGTTTCAGAAAACTTGGCGAATAAGATGACACGAATGTCTTTATTAGTGAATAAAGTTAGTGGAAACATTCGTCAGGCACAACAAAAGCAGAAAGCTTATTATGATGAGAAGGCCAAAGATGTTGTTTTTAACGCAGGGGAGAAAGTTATGATCTACTGCCCTAAAAGGAGGACAGGACTCAGTTTTAAGCTCTCCAAGCGTTATAAGGGACCTTTTGAAGTAGTTGCTAGACTTAGTAATGAAAATTACAAAGTAAGGAAAGTCGCTATGCCTTCAAAAACCCTTGTATTGCATAGGAACCGTTTAAAAAGGTTTCATGTTAGGAGATAGGTATAGGTTAGATATAGTTTTAGTTAAGATTTTAGTATATAAGGTGTAATTAATGATTGTTGTTATTTTTCACAGGATAGCAAGTTAAGACAAGCATGAACAACCATAGTTGGAGAGAGAGGAGAAAGGAACATGGTGCATGGGCATGTCTCCATGGCGGGGCTCCGGTGTGTCTGGGGTTGTGAGAATTCCTTTACGCCCATAGGGTTGGAAGAAGCTTATTTGGTTTCACCTCACATATTCCACGGCATGCGGATTCCTTCATGGTTGATGCGCTATGCATTACATGTTAAGGAATGATACTAGCTGGATGCTTGTTCATGCTTAATTCTTGCAGATTCTCTTGCCTAATTTTAATTTGTTTTGCTGTGTGTTTACTATGTGTATTTCATGTTCATCGATGCTGAGTGGAAGATCCTGGTGTCTGATGGCTGTCTGGTGCCTGATGACTCTGAAGTCTGATGACGTTGATGATTGATGACTGATGACTGATGCCTGATGTTTGCTGTAAAGAAGTAGATGGGCGATCCTGGCACGACTGCGCTGTGCCATCAATTACTGTAAACTGTATCGCCTAATTTTCTATTTATTTTCAGTCATGGTGGATATCTGTCTATGCCGAGGGCTTAAAGAAGTTAATTGTTAATGCTATGTTGATCTTTCCTAGAATCTTCCCATTTGAGAGCGTGACCTGTTCTCTTTCCTAATTTGTGCTATCGTATATGCTTAATATTGTTTCTTTTTCATGTACTTAACAACAATCAAGCTGCGCAAACTAAGGCATGTGCCATGCAGTTTGCTGATGCTGCAATCACCTGATGTCTCATCAGGAAGAGAATGCAGAGCATCATCATGCTGCGAAGATGCTATGTCCATGTCTCAGGCCGAGATGTGTGACATAGGCACATCATAATTTAATATTGTTTTTTGTTATTCATGTTGTCCACGTTAGGTATTAACGAAAAATAAACAATTTTGATTATGTGTTATGATTGCTAGGTAACTTGGATCCAAAAGTGACTTGGCAAAGGTCAAGTCATGGCCGGATTCTGGGGACAGAGGTCCACTAATATGTAATAGGATGTAAATAGTCTGAGAGTGACTTGACTAACGTCAGAGCACTCACAGATAAGACGAACACAGGTTCGCATCAAGACACAGTTTTGAGTAATTAATCAGACGATAAGTAATGACGAAACTGGGTCTTATTTAACCTTTTCAACGCTTTTGTCAAAAGAGTGGTTATTCGCGCGTCATTGACAGCTCAGCGTCAGAGCTAATGTCAACTTTACCTCATAGATAATCATGAATATTTTTAATTGTTATCTTCAACCATGACTGATATGTCAGTCGTTGGCATTGAGCCTGCAGTACTGATATATGTCCTTAGCGTCGAAAAGGTTTAGGCATTCCAGCATCCTCCATGTTGGGACTGTCAAAATTTGCTAGCTAGGGTTAGGCAGGTAGTTAATTTATCTGTCAGTCGCGGGTCTTACTTTTTGTAGGGTTTTTCGTAGAACCGGAACCAGCTGTGCTATGGTATTTAATAAGGGACAATCTTATCCCGTTCTAACTTAAAGGAAAAACTTGGCACAGGAGGTTATCCCCTAGTGGGGGACGACTGTTTAATTGTTATGTGGATGGTCCCTACCTAGGTAGTATTTAGGAATAGGTAGGTTTCATTCCTTGTTCCCAGAGGGACGAGGGATGTAATGATATAAGGTCCTGCTACTGAAGGCGAACCTTATCTCATTAAACTATTTGTATGAAGTGTCCAATTTGGTTTTAAATTTATAGATTTGAAATCAAATTGGTTCGAAGGAACAACGGTGCTTTGTTTCATTGTAAAAAATAGGGAGACGCCGCTGTGATACCGCTTAGAACGCAACTACTGTATTCGTTATATCTGAAAAGCAAATAAAAAGAAGTTTACAGCTCTATACCTGTGTTTAAATGCTACATCCCCACCCCCATTATTACAGTACCTATTTATTAACCTTAAGTTTCAACAGTACCTATTGGGTGCGTTGGGGAAAACCCGACGTCTAATCGTGGGATGGGATAAGTGATTTAATTAATACGATGAAGATTTTGTTTCTAATGTTTTACGTTCATATGACTCGCTCCTATTTACCGCGTCCTGGATTTACACATAGGATACCATCATAATTTCGACGAGAGAACATCAAAAGGTATTAGAGTTCTATGCGGTCGTTGCGAGAAAAAGTTAGTTAAGTACGAATAAGCACATAATATTCCTATCCTTACGCATAAGTACATTAGCCAAGTTTCCATTTCGCGTCGACCAGCCGAGGAGCGCCGGTGTTTCCTGCCCGGACGGAGAAGTTGGCGCAAACGAACCGCATTGAGGGCCCATTTGAATTTTATATTTTTATTCAAGTTCGTCGCAGCCATTACTGACCGCTCTCTTCGCGGGGAAATTGGCTCGGTGTGACGTCGTAACTCCTGTTACCTTATAATTAAATGTGATTTGGTAGGATGTTGCCGGTCAATATTCACTGAATAAATAGACGTCTCCCGAGCTAAAAGAACCCGTTACGAGCGCTCTTCGCTGTTCGTGCCATTGACGCCGTGTGCGCCTCCCAATAGCAGCTCAGCCCGGCGTACCTCGCCGACGCCCGACCACCACGACCACCTCTTATGTTCCGGGCGCAGAACACCCTCCCTGGCATCGTTTCATCTCGTTGGCGAATTTGTACAGGTCCCAGACCACCCAGCTTTAAAAATACTGCTCTTCATTAATAGCAAGTTAGATTTTGTACTGTTTCATAAAACAGTCATATCATTTACTTTATAGTTATTTTCAATGATTTGCAATATTTTTAAAATCCATCGATATACAGGCTCAAGCTGTGCGATAAGGGACGAGTGCGTACTCGTATGTCCAAAATATAAGCCAGCAAATATCCAGATCATTTCGCCCTCGTCTTTACGATATTTTCATATAGGTACTTTTATTTGTTAATACCTTAATACTTAGGTTTGAGTAATTTTGTATGGGTGGTATGTCCCATGAAAAAATCTTGGCGATGGAAAGGGTAATCAAATCACGTTAGTGTTATTTTAAAACTTTACACTAACCTTGTAATATTCGTAACGCCTTGTTAACCTTACGAATAACGACTAAACCATGGTTTACTGTGACAAGGTTCCGTTTGCCTGAGATCGGATCAGCGGTAGCTCGTGCAATAATTCAAAATAACCATTACTAACTGTCTCTCGCTGATGGGCAAACTTTCGCGCGCTAATTAACCCGCGCGATGGTATCGCGGCGCGGGCGGCGCCACGATTAGCGGGAAATGGCTCCGTCGCTGACACATTGCCGGCCAACAGTTCTGTTGTTGCGGTCATTATTTAATTCTGATGAATTTGAAGCGAGTTAGGCAGTGGGTGGCCAAGCACTAAATCAAAATCATTACGCATTCTTCTTCGGAAGTTCGGTAAATAGGTAGGTACAACAGTAACCTATTATTTAAATTTTACTAGGTATTTAGTAGGTAAGTACTAATTACTGTGACCATTCAATTTTACATGAGCTATACACCAGTATACATAACCAGACATTGACTTTACGCCATTACATCCTATCCTTGAACGGCTCTTACGCGTTCAATTAAATTTGCTAAAAATCGAAACATCGATCTGCCAAGTTGTCATCTTCGGGAAAAATCATTTTCAACCCGAGCGATTCTCAGTCTTCCCGGTACTTGTTCCGCGCCGCGTCTGCCCCGCACCGCCACGTCACGGTAATGTAGCCTAAGAAACTGTTATCGTAGCTCACCAGGCCCGCCTGCACGCCTCGGTGTCACCATGCACGCGACAGCATGTGTTTCGTTCAGTAATCTTCCGGAAACCTAGTGAACGTCATCGGTTAATGCGTTACGAATACGATGCACTCGATGGGTATTTATTCGACTTCAAATCGGTTTGAACCGGACGTAATGCGCAGGGCTTTTAGATACAGTTGACGGTTACTGCAATAGTTTTTTTTACAGCTTCAATAAAAGCTGATTCATGTAAGAAACAGGAGAGAAAAAACATTTTTTGAATAGCTATAAAAATAACCAAGATATAAGCCAACAAAGATTTGTTCCTATCTCTTTCTAGCAAAACGGAATTTTACGTGGAGTTTATATGGCCGTACTGCACGATGACGTCACTGGTGCTCTACGGATCTCTCTCTAATTAGCATTTTAAAATGCTTGTATCATCCGTATTACTTGACCGATTTTAATTTTAATTTTAATTTCACTTTTGGTGATCTCTTTTACGGTATTTTTATATTTTGTTAAGAAATGCTATTTAAAAAATCCATGCATATTCCCTATTTTGACTTGACCAATAGATATTTAAATTGGCCGCCGGCACCTACTCAACCTTGCAGGGCCTCTTCTGCTAGGTAAACCCATATGACTGATATTACCTTTGACATGTTATCGTATTTTCAACGTTACGTTAGCTCTTATTTACTGGGCAGTAATAGCGGCCGAGTTACAAAAAATACCATGACGTGTGAAAGGCGATATGGTTTTATCCAGTAGAATAAAGACTCAGTGCACTATGCAGCTGAGGCAAGCCAGACCAGACCAACAGGTGAAATAACGTACGGGTTGCGGGCTCTGGACGCGGTTTATCAATCAATGACTCGAGAGCCCCCCTAGTTCCTGGTCGATGCTATTTAGTTTATTACAATTATTATTAAACTGATAAATACAATATCGGCGAATTAAAACACAACATTTAAAAACCCATCATTTTATTCAACAATAAATAATTTAAATAAAAAATAACAGCAAAATATACAATCACCTACTAAATTGTGCGCTTAAACTACCTTACTGACTATGCCTTGCCGCGCGGACGCCGCGCGCCGGTCAGGCGAGGCTGACCCGCTGCTGCTCCATCTGCCGCGCCAGCTGCCTCTGCTCCGCCGTTAACTTCTCTCCTCGGAACTTCTTGTATCTGTCAACCAATGGGATTATAAATATGAATTGTTTTGTCAACAATATCTACCTGTATCTCTCCAGAAGGTACGTTCGTCTCCGTTCTCGTAAACATTTGCAAATAAAATGACGATCGCAACCGATATTAACACCAGCTTATGAAATGAAATGCAAAAGAGTGGAATTCGCTTCCAGTGCCTTTATTTCCGAGTGGGTGAATAGGCATCTTCTGCTTCAAAATCTTTGTCCTCGAATGGCAAGAGTTACAGTTTTGTCTTTAGCATAGTGTAGAGTAGTGTTAGTGTCGGTGGTGGTTACATGGTGTCGTAGAAGCGCCACTGCGCGGGCGTGAGCGAGGGCCGCGTGTCGGCGAGCGCGGCGCGCACGTGCTCGGCGCGCACCTCCACCGCGGCGAGCTGCTCCGCGCCGCTCAGCTGCAACACGACCAGCGAGGGAATGTGCAACAGTTCTTTACGGTCCTATAGCTTCTTAATGTCATGGTCGACTGCAGACGTGCCCCAGACGCCAGGACGTCGATAATAAGTTTACGCGACTTGCTACGACTGTGACATTTGGAAGGAGATTAGATATGCTTTGGAAAACCGAGCTATAATGTATGTCATCGCATTCGAAAATTAAATACGAGAACGCCAGCTTATATCCATTTATACTAAACATAACCTGCCCGAGTAATCGGGAACCGCACATAAAAGGGCGAAAATAAAAAATTTGCGAACTCAACCTCTTTCGATTTCAAATAAGCATAAAAATAAGTAAGCATTTTTTAAGTGAACATCGTGGTATGTACATTCAACGTAAAAATAGATTACTTTTGTACTTTATCGCATTAACACATTACACAATCTTGTTTGACATTGCTTACGTGATTGTAAGACGACAAGGTACAAAATTTCATAAAACAAGATGGTCATGGTTAAAAAATATAAAAATTGTAAATCTTAATTTTAAAATATCCAATGATCTTAACAAATACTATCAACCAATGAGAACACCGGAAGAGTTAAATAATTTTAACTTTTTATTGACAGATTAACCAAAGATCATCGCATCAGGCGGGTCCTACTTATTCCACGTGCGGCGTGTACTGACCAGCTGTTTCTCAAGGCTGGTGAGCTGCGCGGTGACGAGGAGCGCCTTGAGGTCGGCGGGCGAGAAGCCCTCCGTGTCGGCCGCCAGCTGCCGCAGGTCCACGTCCGGCGCAAGCGCCACGCTCGCCGCCAGCGTCTTCAGCACCTCCAGCCGGTCGCTCTGTTCACGACACATACCAGTTACACACTCGCGGCGTACATTTTTACGTTTCGTCACTTTTTAACTCTAATTAAATGCTGCTATGGTTCAGAAGGGATGAACCTTTTGTTATTTAGAGTATACAATAACACGGTTTCATTGCTTAAATGTATTTGAGATTCGACATTCTAAAAATTTAAAGGCACTAGAGACGTGTGACAGCTAAAAGACAATCATCTGTGACAGCGCCTCCAGTGTCCAGTAGAGCAACTCAATCTGACAGCGCAATCTTCACGCTATCGAAATTTATGCAGTCAGTTCCAACCTCACTCAATGGACTTCAGTCCCCAAGGAAAACACTAGCCTAGAGGGAGAAATCTCTATTGGTTAATTTTCATTTTAGAGGATATTCTCATTTAAATTGAATGGTGGCGGCCAGCAGGGCCCGCGTCTAGCCGCACCAGCAGCTGTATGGTGGAAGGTAAGGATAGACCTGGTCGGGCGGCGCGCAGTAGAGCAGCCGCGCGAGGCGGCCCGGGCGCAGCAGCGCGGGGTCGAGCAGGTCGGGGCGCGCGGTGGCGGCCAGCAGGGCCCGCGTCTAGCCGCACCAGCAGCTGTATGGTGGAAGGTAAGGATAGACCTGGTCGGGCGGCGCGCAGTAGAGCAGCCGCGCGAGGCGGCCCGGGCGCAGCAGCGCGGGGTCGAGCAGGTCGGGGCGCGCGGTGGCGGCCAGCAGGGCCCGCGTCTAGCCGCACCAGCAGCTGTATGGTGGAAGGTAAGGATAGACCTGGTCGGGCGGCGCGCAGTAGAGCAGCCGCGCGAGGCGGCCCGGGCGCAGCAGCGCGGGGTCGAGCAGGTCGGGGCGCGCGGTGGCGGCCAGCAGGGCCCGCGTCTAGCCGCACCAGCAGCTGTATGGTGGAAGGTAAGGATAGACCTGGTCGGGCGGCGCGCAGTAGAGCAGCCGCGCGAGGCGGCCCGGGCGCAGCAGCGCGGGGTCGAGCAGGTCGGGGCGCGCGGTGGCGGCCAGCAGGGCCCGCGTCTAGCCGCACCAGCAGCTGTATGGTGGAAGGTAAGGATAGACCTGGTCGGGCGGCGCGCAGTAGAGCAGCCGCGCGAGGCGGCCCGGGCGCAGCAGCGCGGGGTCGAGCAGGTCGGGGCGCGCGGTGGCGGCCAGCAGGGCCCGCGTCTAGCCGCACCAGCAGCTGTATGGTGGAAGGTAAGGATAGACCTGGTCGGGCGGCGCGCAGTAGAGCAGCCGCGCGAGGCGGCCCGGGCGCAGCAGCGCGGGGTCGAGCAGGTCGGGGCGCGCGGTGGCGGCCAGCAGGGCCCGCGTCTAGCCGCACCAGCAGCTGTATGGTGGAAGGTAAGGATAGACCTGGTCGGGCGGCGCGCAGTAGAGCAGCCGCGCGAGGCGGCCCGGGCGCAGCAGCGCGGGGTCGAGCAGGTCGGGGCGCGCGGTGGCGGCCAGCAGGGCCCGCGTCTAGCCGCACCAGCAGCTGTATGGTGGAAGGTAAGGATAGACCTGGTCGGGCGGCGCGCAGTAGAGCAGCCGCGCGAGGCGGCCCGGGCGCAGCAGCGCGGGGTCGAGCAGGTCGGGGCGCGCGGTGGCGGCCAGCAGGGCCCGCGTCTAGCCGCACCAGCAGCTGTATGGTGGAAGGTAAGGATAGACCTGGTCGGGCGGCGCGCAGTAGAGCAGCCGCGCGAGGCGGCCCGGGCGCAGCAGCGCGGGGTCGAGCAGGTCGGGGCGCGCGGTGGCGGCCAGCAGGGCCCGCGTCTAGCCGCACCAGCAGCTGTATGGTGGAAGGTAAGGATAGACCTGGTCGGGCGGCGCGCAGTAGAGCAGCCGCGCGAGGCGGCCCGGGCGCAGCAGCGCGGGGTCGAGCAGGTCGGGGCGCGCGGTGGCGGCCAGCAGGGCCCGCGTCTAGCCGCACCAGCAGCTGTATGGTGGAAGGTAAGGATAGACCTGGTCGGGCGGCGCGCAGTAGAGCAGCCGCGCGAGGCGGCCCGGGCGCAGCAGCGCGGGGTCGAGCAGGTCGGGGCGCGCGGTGGCGGCCAGCAGGGCCCGCGTCTAGCCGCACCAGCAGCTGTATGGTGGAAGGTAAGGATAGACCTGGTCGGGCGGCGCGCAGTAGAGCAGCCGCGCGAGGCGGCCCGGGCGCAGCAGCGCGGGGTCGAGCAGGTCGGGGCGCGCGGTGGCGGCCAGCAGGGCCCGCGTCTAGCCGCACCAGCAGCTGTATGGTGGAAGGTAAGGATAGACCTGGTCGGGCGGCGCGCAGTAGAGCAGCCGCGCGAGGCGGCCCGGGCGCAGCAGCGCGGGGTCGAGCAGGTCGGGGCGCGCGGTGGCGGCCAGCAGGGCCCGCGTCTAGCCGCACCAGCAGCTGTATGGTGGAAGGTAAGGATAGACCTGGTCGGGCGGCGCGCAGTAGAGCAGCCGCGCGAGGCGGCCCGGGCGCAGCAGCGCGGGGTCGAGCAGGTCGGGGCGCGCGGTGGCGGCCAGCAGGGCCCGCGTCTAGCCGCACCAGCAGCTGTATGGTGGAAGGTAAGGATAGACCTGGTCGGGCGGCGCGCAGTAGAGCAGCCGCGCGAGGCGGCCCGGGCGCAGCAGCGCGGGGTCGAGCAGGTCGGGGCGCGCGGTGGCGGCCAGCAGGGCCCGCGTCTAGCCGCACCAGCAGCTGTATGGTGGAAGGTAAGGATAGACCTGGTCGGGCGGCGCGCAGTAGAGCAGCCGCGCGAGGCGGCCCGGGCGCAGCAGCGCGGGGTCGAGCAGGTCGGGGCGCGCGGTGGCGGCCAGCAGGGCCCGCGTCTAGCCGCACCAGCAGCTGTATGGTGGAAGGTAAGGATAGACCTGGTCGGGCGGCGCGCAGTAGAGCAGCCGCGCGAGGCGGCCCGGGCGCAGCAGCGCGGGGTCGAGCAGGTCGGGGCGCGCGGTGGCGGCCAGCAGGGCCCGCGTCTAGCCGCACCAGCAGCTGTATGGTGGAAGGTAAGGATAGACCTGGTCGGGCGGCGCGCAGTAGAGCAGCCGCGCGAGGCGGCCCGGGCGCAGCAGCGCGGGGTCGAGCAGGTCGGGGCGCGCGGTGGCGGCCAGCAGGGCCCGCGTCTAGCCGCACCAGCAGCTGTATGGTGGAAGGTAAGGATAGACCTGGTCGGGCGGCGCGCAGTAGAGCAGCCGCGCGAGGCGGCCCGGGCGCAGCAGCGCGGGGTCGAGCAGGTCGGGGCGCGCGGTGGCGGCCAGCAGGGCCCGCGTCTAGCCGCACCAGCAGCTGTATGGTGGAAGGTAAGGATAGACCTGGTCGGGCGGCGCGCAGTAGAGCAGCCGCGCGAGGCGGCCCGGGCGCAGCAGCGCGGGGTCGAGCAGGTCGGGGCGCGCGGTGGCGGCCAGCAGGGCCCGCGTCTAGCCGCACCAGCAGCTGTATGGTGGAAGGTAAGGATAGACCTGGTCGGGCGGCGCGCAGTAGAGCAGCCGCGCGAGGCGGCCCGGGCGCAGCAGCGCGGGGTCGAGCAGGTCGGGGCGCGCGGTGGCGGCCAGCAGGGCCCGCGTCTAGCCGCACCAGCAGCTGTATGGTGGAAGGTAAGGATAGACCTGGTCGGGCGGCGCGCAGTAGAGCAGCCGCGCGAGGCGGCCCGGGCGCAGCAGCGCGGGGTCGAGCAGGTCGGGGCGCGCGGTGGCGGCCAGCAGGGCCCGCGTCTAGCCGCACCAGCAGCTGTATGGTGGAAGGTAAGGATAGACCTGGTCGGGCGGCGCGCAGTAGAGCAGCCGCGCGAGGCGGCCCGGGCGCAGCAGCGCGGGGTCGAGCAGGTCGGGGCGCGCGGTGGCGGCCAGCAGGGCCCGCGTCTAGCCGCACCAGCAGCTGTATGGTGGAAGGTAAGGATAGACCTGGTCGGGCGGCGCGCAGTAGAGCAGCCGCGCGAGGCGGCCCGGGCGCAGCAGCGCGGGGTCGAGCAGGTCGGGGCGCGCGGTGGCGGCCAGCAGGGCCCGCGTCTAGCCGCACCAGCAGCTGTATGGTGGAAGGTAAGGATAGACCTGGTCGGGCGGCGCGCAGTAGAGCAGCCGCGCGAGGCGGCCCGGGCGCAGCAGCGCGGGGTCGAGCAGGTCGGGGCGCGCGGTGGCGGCCAGCAGGGCCCGCGTCTAGCCGCACCAGCAGCTGTATGGTGGAAGGTAAGGATAGACCTGGTCGGGCGGCGCGCAGTAGAGCAGCCGCGCGAGGCGGCCCGGGCGCAGCAGCGCGGGGTCGAGCAGGTCGGGGCGCGCGGTGGCGGCCAGCAGGGCCCGCGTCTAGCCGCACCAGCAGCTGTATGGTGGAAGGTAAGGATAGACCTGGTCGGGCGGCGCGCAGTAGAGCAGCCGCGCGAGGCGGCCCGGGCGCAGCAGCGCGGGGTCGAGCAGGTCGGGGCGCGCGGTGGCGGCCAGCAGGGCCCGCGTCTAGCCGCACCAGCAGCTGTATGGTGGAAGGTAAGGATAGACCTGGTCGGGCGGCGCGCAGTAGAGCAGCCGCGCGAGGCGGCCCGGGCGCAGCAGCGCGGGGTCGAGCAGGTCGGGGCGCGCGGTGGCGGCCAGCAGGGCCCGCGTCTAGCCGCACCAGCAGCTGTATGGTGGAAGGTAAGGATAGACCTGGTCGGGCGGCGCGCAGTAGAGCAGCCGCGCGAGGCGGCCCGGGCGCAGCAGCGCGGGGTCGAGCAGGTCGGGGCGCGCGGTGGCGGCCAGCAGGGCCCGCGTCTAGCCGCACCAGCAGCTGTATGGTGGAAGGTAAGGATAGACCTGGTCGGGCGGCGCGCAGTAGAGCAGCCGCGCGAGGCGGCCCGGGCGCAGCAGCGCGGGGTCGAGCAGGTCGGGGCGCGCGGTGGCGGCCAGCAGGGCCCGCGTCTAGCCGCACCAGCAGCTGTATGGTGGAAGGTAAGGATAGACCTGGTCGGGCGGCGCGCAGTAGAGCAGCCGCGCGAGGCGGCCCGGGCGCAGCAGCGCGGGGTCGAGCAGGTCGGGGCGCGCGGTGGCGGCCAGCAGGGCCCGCGTCTAGCCGCACCAGCAGCTGTATGGTGGAAGGTAAGGATAGACCTGGTCGGGCGGCGCGCAGTAGAGCAGCCGCGCGAGGCGGCCCGGGCGCAGCAGCGCGGGGTCGAGCAGGTCGGGGCGCGCGGTGGCGGCCAGCAGGGCCCGCGTCTAGCCGCACCAGCAGCTGTATGGTGGAAGGTAAGGATAGACCTGGTCGGGCGGCGCGCAGTAGAGCAGCCGCGCGAGGCGGCCCGGGCGCAGCAGCGCGGGGTCGAGCAGGTCGGGGCGCGCGGTGGCGGCCAGCAGGGCCCGCGTCTAGCCGCACCAGCAGCTGTATGGTGGAAGGTAAGGATAGACCTGGTCGGGCGGCGCGCAGTAGAGCAGCCGCGCGAGGCGGCCCGGGCGCAGCAGCGCGGGGTCGAGCAGGTCGGGGCGCGCGGTGGCGGCCAGCAGGGCCCGCGTCTAGCCGCACCAGCAGCTGTATGGTGGAAGGTAAGGATAGACCTGGTCGGGCGGCGCGCAGTAGAGCAGCCGCGCGAGGCGGCCCGGGCGCAGCAGCGCGGGGTCGAGCAGGTCGGGGCGCGCGGTGGCGGCCAGCAGGGCCCGCGTCTAGCCGCACCAGCAGCTGTATGGTGGAAGGTAAGGATAGACCTGGTCGGGCGGCGCGCAGTAGAGCAGCCGCGCGAGGCGGCCCGGGCGCAGCAGCGCGGGGTCGAGCAGGTCGGGGCGCGCGGTGGCGGCCAGCAGGGCCCGCGTCTAGCCGCACCAGCAGCTGTATGGTGGAAGGTAAGGATAGACCTGGTCGGGCGGCGCGCAGTAGAGCAGCCGCGCGAGGCGGCCCGGGCGCAGCAGCGCGGGGTCGAGCAGGTCGGGGCGCGCGGTGGCGGCCAGCAGGGCCCGCGTCTAGCCGCACCAGCAGCTGTATGGTGGAAGGTAAGGATAGACCTGGTCGGGCGGCGCGCAGTAGAGCAGCCGCGCGAGGCGGCCCGGGCGCAGCAGCGCGGGGTCGAGCAGGTCGGGGCGCGCGGTGGCGGCCAGCAGGGCCCGCGTCTAGCCGCACCAGCAGCTGTATGGTGGAAGGTAAGGATAGACCTGGTCGGGCGGCGCGCAGTAGAGCAGCCGCGCGAGGCGGCCCGGGCGCAGCAGCGCGGGGTCGAGCAGGTCGGGGCGCGCGGTGGCGGCCAGCACGGGCCCGCGCGCGCCGCCCTCGGCGCCGTCCAGCCGCGCCAGCAGCTGGTTCACCACGCGGTCCGTCACGCCCGTCGAGTCGTGCCCGCGCCTACCCCAAACAAACACGACCACTCACTACAGGTTCTACTATATCATCTAAGGAGGACGCATGCTTCCGTTCGACACGCTAGAATATACCCCAGTAATTGGGTTGATCGGCGAGCAAGACGTCAATTGTCCATCAGAGTCCATAAGTGTGTATGTTAAACGAGAGTGTAAAGTTATACGATAGTCTATTTTTTAATAAGAAACTTTTATCGTTTTTAGTACCCAATATGCGGTCAAGTGCGAGTCGCACTCCGCACCGAGGATATTTTTTTGAATGATAGAAAACTAGAATCAGGTTCGAAGAAATGCAGCATTATATGATCTTGATTTTGAAGTTTAAAAAAAACAATGAACCGACTATAAATCTCCTACTCATTTTTCTACCACCCGGTATTCTTCCATATCATTTTTTTTTTAAATATCATTTGTTAAAATGACTAACTATACCCTTCTAACAAAAAAAGAATCACTAAAATCGATTGACAATTGGCGGTGAAATCGAATAACATGCACACACAAAATAGTACATTTTGATGCAGGTGCGGAAAGTATATCATTTTACACGAGTCCCGCGTCTTGCCCCGAGCTACAAGCGAGGGACAAGACTCGGGACAAGTGAAAATGACAGTTTCGCACGTGTATCAAACGACGTTTTTAATACATTTGCCAAAAAATGTGTATCAGTGTATCTACCTAGGTTACTAGATAAGTTTTGCAATACACAAATATGAAACAAAGAGGTGGCATATCACATATACTTTTTAAAACAATATTTCCATAGACAATGTTTAGCGGGGAAATTATTTACATTAAAAAAATAGATTTAAAGTTTGAAGATGTCAGCGTGGTCTAGAAACGACTTACGAGTTATAATTCGTTACAATTTTGAGAGGGGCCTGTCGTTAGATGACCGTCTCAAGGAAATGCAATCTGTATTCAAACAAAACTGCCCTCATCGTACGACTGTTTATCGTTGGTATTGTGAATTTCAACGTGGAAATTTCGAAGTTTCTGGTCCTCCAATATCAGGACGGCCCAATGACGTATCTACTCCATATAACGTAGTCAAAGTAGAAGACATGCTAAGAGTGGACCGTCGAATGACCTATAGGCAATTAGAAGAAGCCCTGGGCATCAGTACACTAAGCGTTTACAATATTTTGCACGAAATTCTCGGTGCAAGAAAAGTTTGCACTGTATGGGTGCCCCACGACCTAACGGAGGAGCAAAGGGACTGTCGAGTACAATGGTGTAAAAAAATGTTTAAAAAAATTGAAAACGGGTCAAGTGCTTATGTCAACATGTGCCATCTAAAATTAGAAATAAAGTTTGGCTCTTTGAAAATGAACCTATGCCAACACAACCCCGTAAATCAAAGTCTGTTAAAAAAATGATGATAGGTGTATTTTTTACAAAACGTGGTATAATAGATCGAGTATTTTCGCTTTGTATCCTAATCATCTATTTCAGTATTAGACAATATCTTTAGTCGCAATGTACGTCAGCGTCATAAAGTACGTAGCAGTCAAGATCATCAAATACACACATCAAAAAAGTCTTGGGATACTCAGTATCCGTAGACAAATTTGATGTTTTGACTCAGTAGTAATATGCCTATATTGAAATGTTCAAAACTGTCTAGGGATAAAAAATATCCCTAGACACTTTTGATGTGTGTAGTTGGAAACATCCAGAATGCTCATTAACATCGACGCAGCCTAAGTGATCAAATTGTTCAGGTCATTTACAGTGCTCAAATATACCAGAGCACACACAACGGCAAATACTTGATTACATTCAAGACACCGCTCGTACCGTTACAACCACACCGCCGCTGTTAGCTTTTCATCCAATTGGTTGTTCACTAGTTGTTGGGAATGTGGAAGAAAAATGGGAATGTAGCCGATATGAGAATGTGGACGAGATGGGAATATGGACAAATTACGACGGCTGCTACTTATGTAACCGGAATAGAAAAAAATAACAAACGTATATGACTAAATATGGTTTTATTGTTTTTCAAAATATTCTCCCTTATGATCGATGCACTTTTGCATACGTTGAAACCAATTTTTAAAACATTTTTTCCACTCTGACTGAGGTGTCTCCAAAACGTGCTGTTTGAACGCGTCGACTGCATCTTCACGGGTCGAAAATCGTTGACCACGTAATTTATTCTTTACATTTGGGAATAAATAGAAATCATTGGGTGCCAAATCAGGGCTGTACGGCGGATGACCCGTTAATTCTATATTTTGACCTTCCAAAAATCGAGTCGTTTCGCGTGATGTATAACAGCTGGCATTGTCATGGTGAAGAACGATTCTGCGTCGCTGGTTGTTTTTACGTATTTCTTCAAATACCTCCGGCAAACAAATGGTCGTGTACCATTCCGAATTAACCGTTTTACGATTCTCTAGTGGCACTGTAGCCACATGGCCATTAATACCGAAAAAGCAGGCGACCATTTGCTTCAAGGTGCTTTTTGCACGAGTTACTTTCGTAGGGTTCGGCTCATTTTGAAACACCCACACTGTTGATTGTTGTTTAGTTTCCGGATCATACGCATAGATCCAGGATTCGTCACCTGTGTAGATATTATAAACAGCTTTTGAGTTACCACGGATATATTTTTTTAACATTTTCTTGCACCATTCGACGCGAGCCTTTTTTTGATCCTTAGTTAAATTGTGAGGGATCCAACGGGAACACATTTTTTTTACAGCTAAATGATCTTATTAATGCTCGTCATACATATGCCCAGAGTCGCCTCTATCTCGCGATATGTAACATGACGGTCATGCATTATAAGTTTTCGCACAGCTTCAATATTTTGTGGTACAACGACCGATTTCGGGCGACCTTCCTTTACTTCGTCCGTGAGCATACTACGTCCACGATTGAACTCACTAAACCAGTGGTACACAGTGCTTTTCGATGGAGCTTCATCACCAAAACTCGAAGTTAATTGATCTATGCACTGTTGTTGCGTTAAACCACGCCGAAAATCATAATAAATCATAGCACGAATATTTTCAGGAGTGAGTTCCATTCTTGCAGCGGGATGACATTTTGATCCCGCCAAAAACAAAAGACTAGCGTACATAAGAAAAAAAATTATAGCGGCCAGTATTAAAAAAAAGTTCAAATTTTACCATGGAGGTCAGATATAACGTTTATAAATGTTGGAATCCCAGATTCCGGATACATAAGTAGCAGCCCTCGTATACCTGAGGGCTCAGACAAGATGCACTACGCTAACTAACTTTTCTATTCGATTCGTTTTTAAACCAATCGCGTCACTGGTAGACCACGTGACTTTTCGTATCACGTCATCTTCCAGTGACGCGATTGGTTTAAAAACGAATCGAATAGAAACGTTAGTTAGCGTAGTGCACCTTGTCTGAGCCGTCTGAGCGAAAAACTTAAGTAAATGACCTCTTGCATGTACATGACGTGTCTATACACATGCAGATGTGTTACAATTACATGCTACATGAGGTCATTTACGTAAGTTTTTCACCTATACAACTTTTTAAGCAACTGCATAAAAAAATACATACGAATTAAATAAAAACCAGTTAAAAATTGTCCGTTATTGAGCAATTAACGAAAAACGCGCGCGGGCGGCGGGACTTACCTGGGCGCCAGGCTGTCAAACTCGTCGAAGAACAGGATGCACGGCCGCTTCATGTCCGCCCTGACGACAGACAAACCAGCCAATCACCGTAAAGCAAACTACGAAATGTAATTTCTTGACGCATTGAATTAACAATGGCAAGAAATTGCTACAAACATCATCGCGTCTTCAAGTTTTTTTTCTTGCTTCGTTCGTATGCCGTTATTCGGGTTAAAATCTTGCAAGTTAGTTTGAATTACTCTCCGTTTGTCGTCTTGGGATGGGAATACATAACTGAACCCGAGCGCAATGCAATATTATGGTATCTAGGAGGTGATCTGATGATGGGTCTCGGAAGATGGCGACAGAATCTCTGTAATTAGGATGTTTGACACTAACGTAGGCCCACCGAATGCCGTGCCTTTGTGTGTCCTTAAATGTACTGATCCATGTATGTAACATGACGGCAAATAAAGAGTCTTAAATTACAATTGAGATACGTTAGTTAGGACGCCGATGAAGTCTGTACTAAAAAAGCAAATTAAAAGGCAAAATGAATATGAATTAAACGCGGGAGAGTATAAAAAATTAGGTCATTAAGTCGACGATGTAAGTGTTGGGTGTACTGCAAGGTATCACAACGTATACAAATGAACAGTAACATGATCAAGGATGTCCGTTGGGCGGTCGGTCCCGGAACGATAAGACTCACTTGTCGAAGAGGTCCCGCACGGCCTTCTCGCTCTGGCCGATGTACCGCGAGAGCAGCTCGGGCCCCTTGACGAGCAGCAGGTCGGCGCCGCGCAGGCGCGCCAGCCGCGAGCCCACGAACGACTTGCCCGTGCCCGGCGCGCCGTACAGCAGGATGCCGCACGCCGCCGACGGGAACAGCGCCGGGTACTGCACCGACGTGATCAAGGGTTGGTACTACTTATTATCATTATGTGCGGATGTGCAGGAAGGGTGAAGCGAGCCCCCTTTATTTTAAAATGTAAGTCTGAGTAGCATTGTACTTAAGTTTTAGGCTCATTTAAAAATAACTTCATGCCAGGTCCGGTCTTAAAGGGCATTGGGTAAATTTGCTCGAAGAATATTGTCTTTTTTACAGCGGCCATGGATGGTTTTGACGTAGTTATTTAGAGGACCTCTAAATACGCATAGATATATATAATTTATGGCATTAAATAATATCGGAGCGGAGATTTTAAAGATTTAAGTATTCAGTTTTTAGTACAAAAGTACGCCCAAGTATGAATATTTAAATATCTCGGCTCCGATGCACTTAACAGTATTACATTACATAACAAAATAAGTTTTTTTTTTATAATTCTATCATAATTTACCACTTCTACAAATGGCCGCTCACCTTGAAAATGTATGAATTTTACAAATGGCAACACTTTTACCCAACCCCCTTTTAATAAGATTATCTGTAATCGTTCCACACCATTAGTGAAAATATACAAATCATTGCAAACTAAATTTCCAAAGGTCGACTTTCTCATAATATAAATAGGCCTAGATGATCTCATAGGACAAATCCATTTTTAAGTTCTTTTAAACTTAAATCAAGACATCGTCATCACTTCACAGCTGTTATGTTAGGAGTTGTGGACCGGCTCACCATGAGCGGCCAGAAGATGCCCTCGGTGAGCTCCCTCTTGACCTCACGCAGCCCTCCCACGGGCCCCCAGATGTCGAAGGCGTCGCGCACCTCCTCGCTCTCGGCCACGCTCTCCATCAGTCGCGGCCGGGACTCGGGGTTCAATCCTGCGGACCGCAACGTGCATGATACCCACATGGGCGAACAGAGTTCACCGTCAATGTCAAACAAACCTTAACTAACAATATGCGTTACCTCATTGCTATACTGACTAACCAGAGGGGAGCGCCAAAGTTCAACTAAAATTGCAACTCCTATTATCGGAACTCCGAAAATGAATTTTTTATACCGCTGGAACCGTAAACTTTTCAGAAGTTCTGAAATATTTAATGAGTAGATAAGACTAGGTTAGGTTAGGTTTGATTTCTATAAATCCTGAAAAAGTAACAGTTGCAAAAAAAAACACGTTAGGAGTTGCGATGTTTAGGTCTTACAAATCGTTATGAGTAAAAATAATTAGGTGAACCAATATGGACCCCTAACAGAGTACAGCCTAAACTTCAAGGCACCAGTAGATGGTAGACCAGTAGCTCTCTCTAGTGTCCTTCAAGACTGAAGATCGACGTCTTCATTTTGGAAAAGAAGACTTGCTTTCCTCGGCTACTGTTAGTGGCCAACCGAACCACGGCCACGTTATGGAGTTTACCGCTTTTGTTTTAACTGGTCAACTTGTAGAACCCACGGATGTTGGGGCGACAGGTTCTATGGTGGCGATCGCGTATCAGTAACCGGAGCATTTGTTGGCCTTCCACACGCGAGACGGGACCGACGATCTGGCGAAGATCGCGGAAACCGAAGGATGCGAGTAGGACAAAACCGACCGTCGCGGAGATCTTTGGGGAAGAGGAACCTCGGGCTTGGGAAGTCTTTTAGCTGATATGATAACAACGAATATCAATAAAAGGAATCTATCCTCCTTTTGTAGATATGTATAAGAAGTGAAATTACAAAAATACATACTTTTCTTCTTGACCGCCTTGAACACCCTGTGGTTGAGCTGGTCGATGAGGTCGCGCGGGCTGCCGCCGGCGCTCGCGGCGGCCAGGCGCACCAGCTCCTCGTCCTGCACCGAGAACTGCTCGCCCAGCTTGGGGCTCACCAGGTGACGGAGCAGCTCCACTCTCTCCTCCTGGAATATAGTGGGGTATACAGTTTTTAAACGAACTTTGTAAGTCATCATCATTATCATTTTAGGCGAAGACGTTCGCTGCCGAACACAGGCTTGCCAAGGTTCGCCACAAGGACCGGTCCTAGCCGCTTGATCCATCGGTTTCCAGCAACCTTAGCCACCTCGTCGGTCCACCTTGTTGGAGGTCTCCCCATGCTGCATCTTCCGGTGCGCGGACACCATTCGATAACTGTTCGACCCCATTTGAGTGACCTTGAGCTTTCTTATGAAGCCCATAGTTAACCCCCAAGTCTCAGTACCCATTATAAATTGTCACTGGCAACACGCACTGGTCGAAGAACTTGAGACCCTGCTGTGTATTGGACGAGAAGATATTGTGAAGCTTCTTGAACGCTATCTAACCGGATCGCATTCGACGATTGACCTTTCTCGAATTTGTACCTACCTAACTGGACAGTATGCCCCCAGGGCAGAAAAAAAACATAATCGTCAACAACTTCAAGCGACCCTCCGATTATTAAGGGAGTTGGACATGAACTTTGTCTTTTGGAAAGGAGTCCATGGAAGGAAGCTCTGTTGAAGTCATCCAGTGATGCGCTTAGGTCTTCCGTGGTTTCAGCGGGTTAGTAGTAGAATGACCAGGTTGCAAAATTATCAACTTGCAAAATGGCCACTTCGCTGGTAGCTTACATCTCAAAATGTCAGAGTTGCAAAATAACCACATTGCTATTTGTTTTTATGTTTGTCTTACCAAATTCCACGGAGCCCCGCACTTCTATTCTTGAGCAATTTGCCCTTCGATCATAGTTTTTGTTGCAAGTAGGATCATATAACATTTATGAGATTTTAGATTTGTATTTGAGCTCTAAGCGAGGAAAATACGAGTACTGATCAGTAAAATTGCTCGTTTTCTAGAATGGCCTAGTGCAGTTTATGTTAAAAAAAAAGTGAGAGCGAAGTGAATTTTTTTCATCATAGCTACACAGAATCGTGAACGAGGATGGTGTAAAAGGGGTGGAAGTAAGGCATGTGGGTGACAGAGAGTGAAGTAGACAGTGGTACAGTCGGATAGGGTCCCAGTGTTCCGCAGGAGCACGGCACGGTGCGGCAGCCGCCGGGTACAGTGGGCACTCACCGCGCACAACTCGGGCAGGTGCACGTGCGCGGTGAACACGCCCTGCCGCAGCGCGGGGCACAGCTGCTGCACGCTGCGCGCGGTCAGCAGCACGCTCACGCCGGAGCACGACTGCAGCAGCTGTCTTATCATCACCCCCAGTCTACAATCCGGACCTTAAAATTAGGTACCATCGCCCACACTGTGAACTGTCCATCGGTAGACCTTATGCCTTTTGTAATAAGGTCCACCGATGTACAGTTAAGAGTGTTTCTGTTTGTACCTCAGATATGCGGACTATTTAAGACTACTTGGTTAAAGAAAATAAATATGTATAACAGTAAATATTTCTATAGGGATAGAAGGCTATCGATTTTTTTTATACAAGAAAATAAAAATAGTAAACATGTCTTTAGGGAAGGAAGGCGTTCGGAATGTTTTATATAAGAAAATAAATACATCAAAAAGTACGTCTAACAAATGTGTCCTTTCAATTATAAACAACTTAAAAAATATATTCTAAATTTCAGCCCGATAATCTTGACAGACAGACGAGAGTCATCTTTTATACCCAGGGGTTCCGTTTTTTAGTGTTTGGTACGGAACCCTAATAAATGGAACTTTCAAGAAACAATCTTATCGAAAGCAGAGTATTCGTGTACCACAAAAGTCACCGAAGCTTCAGGTAAGACATGAATCAGTGTAAAAGGGAAGCCGCAATTCACTCGCTTATAGGTACAGTCACCAGCAATAATATAGTAATATTATCCAACATCGGGCGCAAAAATGTCTGACAAGTCTTTATTACTAGAAATATAAGACTCGTGTGGTTGCCAAGTTAGAATAGTGCCACTCCATGTTTTCCCGTGGATGTCGTAAGAGACGACTAAGGGAATAAAGGCTTGTAGTACTGTTAGGCGATGGGCTTGCAACCTGTCACTAATACGCTGGTATTGTGGTTATAGAATTATCAACAAGTTTTTAGAGATGTTTGTAATTCTGTAGCTCTGCCTACCCCACTCTAGGAACGAAGGCGTGAGATTATGTATGTATGTATGTAAGACCGTGTTAGATATTTTTGCGCCCAATGTTGGATAATATATTATTGCTGGTGAATGTACTAACAAAAATTGTCGAGCATGTTTTTATGTTAAAATATTTAGGAACCAAGATTATAGTGTTCACCTATTTGAGGAAGCTCTGTGGATTTTAGTCGGGAGTCCATAAAAACATGAAAACATTATATATTGAATAGTGAATAGTTTATCTAGTAGTCCGGGAGCCCAGTGTATGAAACCCTACCTGATAAAAAAATTGAAAATGCCTACCCTGTAGGCGTAGCTGACCTTTAGTAGCTTCTACTGCTCTCGGTCGGCCGCGGCTTGACTTGGCAAAATTTGCGCAAATTGTAAAAAGTGGTGCCTAAATTCATCAAAAAAAACGGCATCGAAAAATTGAACGAAACTGGTATGGTAAGATAGAGGCCTTCGCGGACAGTTAAGTAAAAGTGGTCGGCCAAATCCTGTGTTGGCAGGTTCCGGTGTCCGACCAAATTTGTGGTACCATGTGACCGCTATATTTTACCTCATCGAAAAATTTAATCAAAAGAGCGGATTTTAATAGCTTAATTAAAGCTGTTCACGTATGTCTTGGTCCGCCTCACCTTAGCCTGGCAGTTTTTGCAGTCCGACCACATTTATTCTTCCCATAAAAAAATAAAACTATTGATACCCGCCACGCCGGCGTGACCAAACTTTGCCAATTTTTTAAGCAAAAGTTACATACATACATACATTAAATCACACTTGTTTCCCAGAGGGGTAGGCAGAGACCACTTCTTTCCACCTGCTACGACCCTGACAAATCATTTTCGCTTCTTCCACATTCATACATCGAGTTATGCATGCATGTCGGTTTCTCCGATTTGATTCGAAAAAGTACGCCTAGGGCGGCCCCTTCCGACCGTTTCACTCGCTTTCGCTCTGTACATCTCTTTACAGGTCAATCTTCTTTCATCCATCCTTTCCAAAAATTCCAAATGGCCGAACCATCGAAGCATGCTCTTTTCAATCTTAGTCACTACATCTTCTTTTAGTCCACATTTCTTTCAGATATTCCTTACTCTATCAATCAGTTTCACACCTCACATACTACGCAAAGAGCGCATTTCTAATATATACGAGTTTCATGCTTGTCCTGCCACACCCAAAATTCATTACCATACGACAGAGTAGGGGCCAAAAATCCATTGTGAATTGCCAGTCGGGCTTTTTTTGAAATGCCCCTTCTGCTCACAAAGGTGTTCTGGCAGGGACCATTTAATCTGATTGCCCGCATTCACCCTCCTCTCAAAATGCTTTTTACACTTACCATCTCTATTAAACATACTTCCCAGGTACACAAATTCACTCAGTTGCTCTACTTATTCACCATTTTTATTTATCACGCACTCAGTCATCTCCTCGTCCTTCTCTATCACCGTGACCTTAGTATTGGCAACATTTACTTTCTTCTCCTTTTGCTTAAATCCCTCATTCATCACTGTAACCATCTCCTGCAACTCAAGTACAGATTCAACTCGGCAGTTAATCTAGAGCTGAAAATGCCGCTACTGTGTTTTCTTGATAACGTTGACATAACAGACTAATTTGAGGAAGTAGCAATAACAGCAGGAGCTAAAAAAAAAATCGGCCTGTTTTTAATTGACTCTGCGAGGAATGCAGCACGGGTAGTACTTTTTCGTTCGAGATATGAATCAGTCTGACTTAAGCCCACTAAACGAGGGTCCAACAGTACCGCTACGTTTGATCGAACGGTTCGTCAGTCGCTCACGGCGCGCCGTGTGGATGTTACGGCGCGGCGTGGCGCGGGTCGACGGCGGCGCGGCGCGGCGCGCACCTCTACCTACCGTACCGGTTTCGTTCAATTTTTCGATGACATTTTTTTTGATGAATTTTGACCCCACTTTTTTACAATTTGCGCAAAATTTGCCAAGTCAAGCCGCGGTCGACCGAGAGCAGTAGAAGCTACTAAACGTCAGCTACGCCTACAGGGTAGGCGTTTTCTATTTTTTTATCAGGTAGGGTCTCATACACCGGGCCCCCGGACTATAGGCGGGTGACCTCTGGTAGTAGGCGTGGTCCGCGGGCGAGGCGCCCTCGAGGTCGTGCGGCAGCAGGCAGTCGGCGTCGTCGGCGATGAGCACGGCGGGCGCGCGCTCTCGGCAGCGGCGCACTGCGCGCGCCAGCGCCTCGGGCAGGTCCTTGCGCCCGCGCAGCGCCCGGCAGCCCACCACCAGCGACCACGCCGGCAGCCGCCGCCGCACCAGCCGCGCCGCCGCCGACTTGCCCGACCCGGCGCCGCCTGGACAACACCGCCGCCGTCACTCTCGGCCACGCTACCGGGCGGACGCCGAAGTTCCGACTCGAAGGGAAGCAAAGTCCGGATAATTGATTCGGGAAACATACGGTTCGAGCCCCGGAGACTCTATCTCACCTTCGAACACCACGATTTAGAGTTTTAAATGGATTCTGCAAACGGAAGATCTGCGCTCGATTTTGGAGAGAACGGACCGTGCAAAATTTCATGGGCGCGTGAAAAGGGACTAAAACATTACGAGCTCCGGCCCGGTCTTGGCGTTTTACGATAATAGTAAAAAAAAATGTTTTCTCCCACATGCTCGGAAATGTTAACCTTACTGTTGTCAAATCAGCCCGCGAAGTTCTAAGTTCCAGGTCCAGGCAAAATTAAAAAAAAAACAAAGTTATTATTTACCAACGGCAGCGGTAGGTACATCAATACAGCGTCGTTTCGCCTAGAAGATTTGCAAAGCGTACAGGACGGTATCTCTGACATCGGTGCTGATCCTGTCGGGAACCCTCCCACTGGATTTGCGCATTTACGAAGCGGCAAGCCTCTACGAGGTCAAAATGGGCTACAGTGAGGACCACATTCCACCAGGGAGAGAAATTGAGGAAAAAACTGACGCCCTGAAGAGACCGCACCCGTCAAGGGTTGAGTCCATCTACTACGTCTGCTTGGAGGAATTCAAGCTAGCAGCACTCACATGGCGGGAGAATGGAAGAGAAATCCGCCACTCAACCTTTAAGCTAGCGCCCTATAACACCGTGTTTAAACCGAACTGTACGCTCTACTCAGGGCAGTGCAGATCGCAGGGAAACACAAGGCGCAGAGCGTCAGCATCCTCAGTGACTCAAGATCTTCACTGGAGCTCCTCAAATCACCGGACACGACACACCCCTTGCTCCAAGAGATCAAAAACGCCACAACCCAAACAAGAGCAACGGGGACTGATCTCAGGTTCTATTGGCTGCGAGCTCACGTTGGAACGCCAGGAAACGAGAGAGCAGACGAACTGGCAAAGCAAGCAGCCCTTAAGAAAAAGACCGCCCCCCAATATGACATGGTGCCGGTGTCCTATGCCAAGAGGTCGATAACACAAAACACGGTCGAACAGTGGCAGGTTCGCTACGGGGCATTCGGGACAGGTGCGACAACCAACAAGTTTTTTACAAATGTGAAAGATGCGAACAGCATACTAAAGAAACTCAAACTCACAAACTTCTTGGTTCAAGCGTTTACTGGTCACGGAGGCTTCGCCGCCTATCTCCACCGTTTTAAGATCAAAGATTCACCTTCGTGTGTCTGCGACCCGACCCTTGATGAGGACATCTGGCACATTGTCTGCGAGTGCCCGCGTTTCGGCACGGAAAGGCTCGACCTTGAGCAAAAGACCGGAGTCAAAGTTTCTCCGGATAGCTCAAGCTGGAAAGCCCTGCTGGGAACAGAAGCCAACCGCGAAAGCACGAAGGGTTTTATAGAAAAAGTGGTACGCGTAGCGTGTTTAAGGCACAAATAGTTCGGTACCCGGACTAATCTGGAAAACGCTACGCTGAAATCTGACACCACGCATACCCTACGGCCACAGGACCCGAGCAGGATCCCACGCCGAAACAACCCCCAGACCTCCCCCAACCTTCCCCCCAAACCTTCGTACTCGTACCCCCCCCCCTTCAACTCCCCCCTCGTACCCCCCCCCCCCCCAAATAGTATCTCCAGGCAAAAGAGAAAGCCTCAAAAAGGGTAGCCCCACCCATAAAGATGGTATCCACAGCCACACAAGTGGTCCAAAAAGATCTCCGACCCAACCCTTCCAGTGTCGGGCAAAAGAAAGGAAGCCCGTAGTCTATAAGCATGCATGCATCAGGATTCCTACTCCGCGAGTCACATAGCTTAAGTAATAAGTCTCCCCCCCATCCCAGCCCCCATTCCTATACCCCCTTTTTGGAAAAACCCCGCGGATAACGGAGGAAGGACTTTCTCCTCCGGCCTTTCAGCACTGGCTGGGGTAGTATCCGCGGGAGTCTAAATTCTAGTTGGTAATAGGTGCATTGGTGTTTTTAGCCGGTGCGAGCCCGGCAGTACCTGGGCCCTCCACTCCCAAGTCCCCGGAAGGGATTTTCACCTCTGCCCCTTTTTCTTAAAGTAATTAAAGCAAAAAGCAAAAAAGCAAGGACTTTTGTCTTTGGCCCTTCAGGCGATTACCAAAAAAAAAAAGGCAGCGGCCGCGAAAATGTATGAAATTTCATTACGTACCTGGTGCTTTACTTTTTAAAACCATGTTAGGACTAGGATAACTATCTCCAAACAGCCAAACACTCATGCAATCAAAATTCTTCCTTGTATATTTTACTTTTTAAATGTCATAGACTAAAGTTAAGCCTTTTCAAATAGCGTTTACAACGTATTTAAATTGAATTTATTACGTTTTGTGATTTTATAATGCTTTATTTCGGTGTCATACTAAATCGAACGTTTCTGTTCTTTATTTCAAGGAAATTTTGGGACTGTACTGTGTTAAATATTATTAAAGATTTTGTTAAATTTCCTCACATTGTTGGAGAAAAGCACTATACAAGCCTCGACCGGGAAGGGCGTTGCTGGACTCGTATATAGCGCGGCCTCGACTGCGTCTCGGTCACGCTAACTCTACTCGTCCCGCGACGGCCTATTTCCCGGTCTGTGTAGTAATGTACTATTACTCACCAGTAAGTAAGACGTTGCTCTTGATTCCCGAAACACCTTTGAATGTGGCCTCTCGGTGTATCTCGAAAAACAGATGCGAGACGACCTCGCTGACGGTGTCCTCCATCGACTTGAGGCCCCTGCAGTAGCTCCTGTCGTCGCACTCCGGGGCCGGCGAGGGAGCATTGGGGAAGTCGAAGTCGGCGTCGCTCAGGCACCGCGCGGCCACCGAGCAGTGCCGGAACGACTCCGAGTTCAGCAGCGTGTACTTCAACTTGTCCGGCTTCAACTTGAACCGCAGAAACCCGCTACTTATGTGAACGTTCTGCTTCACCATACCGTCGTTGATCAGGAACTTCTTACCGGAATGGGTATTATCTATAACGCAACTTTTAAACTTCTCTACGATTTCTGTCTCGTTTTGTGATCGCTCAGAATATGTCGTAATTTCTATGTGCTCCGGTTGCTCTACATTTTCTCCAATAATTGTAAAAATAATTTTTATACCGTTTTCAATATTTATGACAGCATTTAAGGACTTCGGTATGAGAACTGTCGGTATATGTCTGTTGTAAACTTCGTGGCAGAGGCTCCTGAATACTGTGTTGTCTACTGGAACTATTTCGACACACAAATCATTAATTTCTTTGTCGTCAACTGGGGCGTCATCAACGTCTTTAGCATCATGTATTAAAGAAGGTATATTTTTCATGGTGGCTAAAATTATGGTACTATCTTTATACTTAGCTTCCAACAAATCTTCATGCATAAATACTATATAGGGATGCACAAGATTTCTTTTTCCATCGCTATCTATAGGTAAAGCTCTGAGATATAACTTCTTTGGAGGATGTAAATAGGGGCGGAGCATTCCTTGATTCATGATTCCTATGTTGTTTAATCCTTTCTCTTTCTCTTTGGGCGCATTCTGCGGGGTGGGGTGCGCGGGTCTGTGCAGGGCGTTGAACGCGTCCACTTTGACGACGACCCTGCTCTGGTTGACGAGCAGCCCGGTCCGCTTGGGCGTGAACACGATGGGCAGCGACACGGAGATCCACACGACGCACTTCTGGTCGGCGACCACCACCCGCAGCTGGTCGAGGATACGGAGCTGGAGGAGTTCTGCATTGTTTTCCTGGAATGCCACATGACTTGCTTAACAGTGTGATCATAAAATGTACTGAAATAATAATGGTTTTCGACTTTGGCAACACTGAGGACTAAAATTCCCTTACAATGGAACACAACAATGGTATCACTGATGCAAAAATGCAAAGTCTTTTTGCTCTTTACTATGGGGAACGCGTCGCGCTGCACCATTTCACCTCGCCTCCACTCTGTATGCGTTTGCGACTTAGCCGCTAGCAGGGATGACGCACCAGTATCTCCTGGTCGTCGGGGCTGTCGGTGTCGACGTAGAGCTCGTCGAGCACGGGCAGGTCCCCGCGCGGCGCCGCGAACACCTCGGCGCCCTCGGGCAGCCCGAGCAGCCGGCCGTGCACGGGGTTGCAGGCCACGCGGCCCTCCGGCACGGAGCTCGTGTACACCGCCCACAGCAGCAGCTGCTTGCCGTCGAACATCACCTGGATGCTCTGACCCTGCGAAGTTATAAGTTATAAATCTTACCAGTGATATGAACTTGTCCTCGTAGGTAGAACTTGTTTATTGTTTTCCCCTTAGGAACTGTTAAAATTTCTGATCCAAAAGTGTCCCAATTTCCTTATTCAGCCAAAATGTAGATCTACCTACATATAAGTCTGTTTAGTTTCGTGTTTAGCTATTAATGCATGATTAAAAGTCAGACAACTTGAAATCTACAGATCTTTACAAACATTCATATCTTCTTTAAATAGTACCTATAAAACACACCTTTCCGCGTCTGTCTGTCCGTCCATACAAACTAGCTGTCTGTGTGTCTGTCTGTGTATCTGCTAACTTCTCCTAAACCACGTAACGGATTTTTATGCGGTTTTCACCACCGATACTTTTTCTCGGAAGGTTTTTACCCTACTAATATTATAAATGCGAAAGTTGTGTGTTTGTTTGTTACTCCTTCACGCTGCAACGGCTGAACGGATTTGGATGAAATTTGAAATGCAGATAGCTTATACCCTGGATTAACAAGTTCCCAAGGGAATAACGACAATCGAAATCTACGCTGACTAAGTCACGAGCAGAACTAGTATGTAATAAACTCTGGATCATGTATGGGTGTTATAGAAAATTAACATTAACAGAACCGGAGCGAGGGCGGGACGCTAGTTTAACATATAAGTAGGTAAGCAGGAGTAGGGGCAATTTGAAAATAAGACCGGCTTTTAAGTCACTTTGAAACATTATTTTTGTTGTACAACCTTTGCTTGCTGTTTGTCGTGTGCTATAAAGAGTTTTTGTATTGTATTGTATCGTAATTTGTAATATTGCAAATAATTAAGATTTAATAAATAAATTAAGAAATAA
Source organism: Acleris literana (assembly GCA_946894065.1). Lineage (NCBI taxonomy): Eukaryota > Metazoa > Arthropoda > Insecta > Lepidoptera > Tortricidae > Acleris > Acleris literana. Next base: position 26,393,477 of record OX335671.1, on the reverse strand, counting down.
GATTTTTTTTTTATTCTGTACCTATTTTAATATTAAGCTGTTTGTTTCCCAATAAATAAATAAATAACTAGCATATGCAATAAGGCCTAAAATGTTTACCAGTCAGTACATTATTAAACAATTTAAAGATACCAATACCATTTATGACATATCAAATCACTTGCGCTGCGGAGTCCTACACTTGCTACAAAGATTGCCATGATAAAAAGATTGAATTTATTTAAAAACAAGAAAACAATCTTACACACATTTGTCTAATAAACTAAGCTTTTGGCTATGGGTTTAGGAAAACAATAGATACTTTTACAAATGACCTACGTTAATGCTATGCGCACATCGATCAATCGAAATGAACTACATAGAAAACATACAAGACCCTTAAATGAAAAATAAACCCCTTGTATTATTCAAAGGACTGATTATTGGCAGCAGTCAGAATCACATATTGTACTTATTGATAATTCAGTGGATCAGTCAGCAGCTCTATTTGACTTACATTTTTGATTTACTTTTTCATTAGGCACCTATGATAACAAAATAAAAACTACAATAAGCATAACCCTTCATCCGGCAAAAAAATGTGTGAAAAGTAATTGTGATTTTTATATTAATAACCTTATTACTTAAAATCAGAATTTTGTAGATGGGTCAAATTAGGATGATCCCTGTGTGTCGACGCTCGAGCTAAGCGGGCCAGTCGGTGAGGGTCATGGTAAAATGCGCGAGCAGAATCTGCGGCCCTCGCCAACAACGGCATAGAAAGAGAATTGCTAGGTTTTTTGGGTATTCCTGCCAATTTCGGTAGGTGAGTCCCACATAATCACCTTGGGTACCAAGGCCAGGTGGTATGCGCATTTATCAAGCAAAAAAGGATGAACCCTAGACAAATACATAAACACAGTTGTTTCTTTCACTTTTCAAAAATACTATTTTTATTTATTTATAAAAAGGAAATCTTGACCAACTTACAAACCTTGATACAAAACTTGTGACAACATAGAGTAGTTTAAATTATGAATCATCTCTCATTATATACCTTAATAACAGGTATAGCAAATATTTCAAATTAAGAAAAATATCTGTCACAGAGATCGTCCTTGGAATCTTCTCCCCAGCAACATGTATACAAAACAAAATCTAATAACTTTAATATTTTGTTTGTGTTACAAGGACGGTGGCCACGAGTAGCCTGGTCAAGTGATATTGGCTTACTTGTATGAAAAAAAAGAGATCATCTGATATTTTATACATTTATTTCAGGGTTCAAAATTATCAAGACAGTGTTTTTTTTCATTCCCTATCTATACCATGACAGTGCAAGTATATTTTTTATTAACAAAACGCATAATGATTTGGGATATTGTAATAAAATAAAAACTATATATACAAAGGAAATTTCATGGATTTGAAATTGTAATAATTATTTTTCAATACATTTCATGTTCACAAGCAAAAGTTTGTGCTGTTATCAAATATTATTATTGTAAATAAATAATAAATATCATGATAATGCTGAACAAACCAATAACCTGCATGTCATCGTGAACCTGAGCAGTCTTCAGACATAAAGTAAACCTTTGAACTTTATCATTGCCCTTTAATTAAGCAGCATCCCTTTAAACTAGGTAAGTACATCATTAAAATAAACCTGACTCAGTATTTACCCTACTTCCACAACAGACCCTTCTTTATAGATAACAGCTTTTTCTTTTAGAGACAGGACCATAACGTCCATAACCTATGAAATGAAATGTTATCGTACTTATCGTTTATCATTTTACAACAACAAAGGCATAACCTCTTAGCATACATCAAGTGGATATAACTAGTTTCGAAGGATTTCAAAGAGCATTTTGATTTTTAAATTGACTTACCTGTTCATTATTCGTGCTATATTTTGAACTCAAATAGGCAAAACAACTCTTTTCATGAGTGTATATCACTTGTAATCTCACTCCTCCTAGCATTGTAATTTACTGAAAGATTAGTTGTTATAGTTGAGATCACACAAAATACACTAAATTCACTATATCATTATTAAAGTACTACAGGAATTTTGAGTAAATAAGCGATTCTACGTATTTTTTTTATTATTTATCTGCTCCTTTTCTCATTTCGTGTCAATCACTGGTGTCAATGTGTCAATGTCATGTAAGTCATGTTAAATGCCAATGCCAAATTAAAAAGTTGCCAAAACATAAAACTTAAATCCGAATTAATTTTACAATGTGAAAACAACGTGCGATGGACGATACAAAAGAAAAAATATATACTTACTATTACTAATAACATTGCTTTAATACTTGATTACAATATCAAGTAAAAAAAACACTGATTTTGAATAAGAATAAAATTCAAATAAAGTCCCAAAAAAGTAAATACCTAGGTACTTAAATGTAATGGACAGAATTAAGTTTAGGTATAGGTAAAAAACTTAAGTAAAGCTCCTCTTGCACGTAGTTGTGTACAAAACTTATATCGAATTTATGTCAAATTTCAAATACAGAACGTCAAACGGTCTATACAAATGTGTTAGGTACTACTACATGTAAGAGGAGCTTAACTTAAGTTTTTCATCTGTACATATTTTTATGTCTAATTGCTAAAAATAACTGGTAAAACAAGGTTTTATTCTTGTCATACCATTATACTTTTGATTTCTGCATTTTTGTTGTCAATTTTAGTGATTTATAAAAAAGGTGATGATAGACGGGCGAGTAAGTATGCCGTCCTTGGGCATTTTCACGAAAAAGTGTACCCAACTAAGAACTTAAATTAAGGAACTTTAACTTTGTCAGTTTTGCCGCCGTCAATGTATAGCTAATTTTGGTAACAAAATTGACAAAGTTAAAATTCCTTAATTTCAGTTCTTAATTGGGTACACTTTTTCGTGTAAATGCCCAAGTACGGCGTACTTACTCGCCCGTCTATCACCCCTTCGAAGTGGTTTTATTTGTTTCGTCGTATACCTATTTATAATGTTTTGGGCTGTTTTTTGTATATACAGGGTGGTACTCGATAAACTGTACATATTGAAAGGGATTAAATTTTAGGTTAATTTATAGGTAAAGCGTTTTTTTTTTTTAGCCACTGGTTTTTATTTACAGATTGTCGAACTTTTTAATAAAGTTTTGGTAGTACACTTACTTGTGACGGTGTAACTTTTGATCCAATAGCCCAAAAAAGATAAAACAAAATGCATAGTATTGAAATTAGTTAGGTTTATAATAATTGATAACAATATTAGACCAATTAGAAAAAAATAACTGAGTAACTGCTTTTTTTGTGGAAAATTACTGCAAAAATATCATTTTGTTTTCATTAAAACACGATTTTCTCAAAATTTTGCAGATGTTTTACAATTTTTTTTAACGTTTTTAGATCTAAAATTAGGAATAATAATGAGCAAAAAAAAAAATAGTGAAATATCTACAAAATTTTGATAAAATCGTGTTTTTATGAAAACTAAATGACATTTTTGCTGTAATTCATTAAAAAATTTAAGAAAAAAGAGTGGCAATTTTTTTTTAAAATTGTTTTACCGATAAATTAACCTAAAATTCATCCCTTTCAATATGTACAGTTTATCGAGTACCACTCTGTATAACGTCACTAACATCAGCTTTGTAGTCAACTTGGTCCGAACTGGTTAAATATCTGTGGCCCGTTTCATGAAGCTACAAGTTACAATTTACAAGCGGGACTCTCTCTCTAGCGAATGGAGTTAGAAAGAGACTTCCGCTTGTAATTTGTAACTTGTAGCTTCGTGAAACAGGCCCCTGGGGCACGTTTTATAAAGCTACAAGTTACAATTTTACCATAATTTTACAGATCTAAACTGGCAACACTGCTCAAAAGGCTGGTGTCATTGGTCGAGGTTGCGTCAAATGGAAACTTGTAAACTGTAAATTGTAATTTGTAACAGGCCCCTGTTATCAAGCTGATTAAAATAATAAAATTATATAATTATATTTATACTCTAAGGAGTGATTAATTTAATTATTTTGATGGAGACTTTGGCACTTCGTAGAACGGAACGTTACATTGGAGGCTTTGCTCCCATTGGCCAGATGTGTACCCAATAGAATTTTAAAGCTAGCAACGGTTTCTGTCTGTGGTTGTTGGAGTTCAGTCCGGAGCGGCTGGACTTTTGTTGAGTTTAGATACAATTTTACATTTCTTAGCAATCAATCGGGACGTGCAACTCCTTAAATAACTATTAACAAATACACAACGGCAGCTGCCGTCTAGAAACGTGAGTATTCACACACCATTTGATAACCGTTTGACGCTGTCTCAACGGGCAGACGTTCGCTTGTTTTGCCTCCATTTTTAGACTGTTAAAAGTGAGATTTTCGAAAGGCTTGTTTACATTACATCGTAAGTGTTCTAGAGATATTATTGAACCGTTTGTGTAGCAAAGTGTTAAGTACCACGTCGAAGCTGTGCGTGTGAATTGCGTGTGGTTTTTCAGTGTGCAATGGCGCCAACCAGGTTGGCATCGAAGCCAATCGGCGTCAACGAGAACTTAAACGGCATTCTGAGCCATGGCATAACGACGAGGAGTAAACAGTTAGCTACTCTCAAAAGCTATAAAGATAGCTTGAAGGTGCCTAGTAAGAGGAAGGCGGACAGTCCCCTCAAAGATGTGACGGCGAAGCGAGCGGCGTTCGGGGACCTCACCAACGCCTTCAATAAGTCCGCCGCCCCAGACAAAGCTGCTCCTTTGAAGAAGGTGACAGTGGAAACCAAAATGCTCCCAACTGTTAAGGTTAATTATAAATCATGTGTTATTTTTTCACTAGGAGGGTACTTTGTTCGAGTGTTTTATTAGCTTTCATCAGATTTTATTTACCCAATTCATAAATTCCGAACTGTGAAATGCAGTGTCCATATATTAAGTCTCTATTTACCTTTTTATTAGGTCAATGAACTTTCCCTCCAAAATTTCTAACTTTACTAATTCAGCATTAAAGTGGACCAAAATGCTTTCCATTCCTTGCACACCTGCTCTTCACAGTTTAAAGTCATTGTATGGTATGTTTTTACAATTTTAGAACATCAAATCCCACACAACACTTAATGGTAAAACTTCAAAGGCGAAACAGCTACAAAGGGTGGCCACCAATGCTATAGAATCCGTCCAGAAACATTTTGCTAAGGATCCTCCCAAGCCTGTGGCTACCCGAGCTCAGAATGGCATTCTCAAGAACATTGAGAAGAAGATGTCCAAGGAGAACCAGAATCACAGCCAGAACTCCAGCTCAGCAAAGTCGGCGAGGAGTGATGTCTCTGGAGAACCATCACTTTATATGACTGCATTAGAGAATATGTAAGATTGTTGTTATTTTCCAAATACTGTGGCTACATTTGTACCTTTCAATGAGCAGTTGTCATTCTGAGGGCACCTAGACAAGAATCTGACAGATAGACAGGATGTTTTTTTTATTATGATCAATATTTCTTCATGCTTGTAATTGCATTTGGGGATTTATCAGTACAGTAAGTAAATATAAAGCTTACAGAAACTATAAGAGACTAGTGCGTATTAGCAGAATATCTCTTGTACAAATACAGGTGATTCCACAGGCGTTTCAGCTGCCGTCAGTCCACTGTGGTAAGTATTTAAGAAATAGGCGAAAATTCGATCAATTGTGGCAAAAAGTACCATAACAGTATAGCTCTGTGTGAATGTTAGCTGCTTGGTGTAGCTCATTCTTTCAATATTTATGACAGCGGACTGACGGCGGTTGAAACGCCTGTATACAAATTAATGATAGTTCAGACCTGACTATTCATTTTAGTACAAAATATTTTCAATATTTTTATTCTTAAGTAGGTGTTATAGGGTAAAGTCACCAGTGGTCAACCAGAGACCTGTAGTCGGCCTCTGCCTATACTTTGTATGAGTGGGAAGAGTACGAAATATATATTTCCCACTCTTCGCAGTCATATAAGGTCGACTACCGGTCTCTGGCTGAACACTTGAGACTTTACCCTAGATGTTTAACATACAGAAAAAAAATTAAACTTTCAATCCCAAGCTAAACAATATAGTCTAACATTATAAAATCTTTAGATTAAGACTCCTAGTAATTAATTGTTAAACCCACAGAAGCCCTGCAGACTCAACAAAAGAAGAATATAAGACAATCAGCGAAAAGCTTGACAAAGTAAATTTAGATGATAGTGTTTCCAACAAGTCTGAGGACTTGACCGACGACCACCCCGTGCCCCCCACAGGGGTGGTAGATTTTGATAAGGAGAACTGGAATGATGTCTTCCAGGTGTCCCAATATGCTATGGATATTTTCAACTATATGAAAAGCAGGGAGGTATGTACTGTACAAAAGTGTTTTTAGCTTATGCTCAAAATAAGTCTCACACTCAGATCTTTTAATGCACTAGGGCCATTCTGGATGAATAAACTTATAGGCTATTTTAATACTTAAAAAACATGTTAATGATGTAAAAAAGGATGTATTTTATTAAACCCTTAAAAAAACCATTACTGTTGCCCTGTATTTTGCGTCCTGCAACTGGCTGCCTGGCTAAGAGCACGGGTGTTGTTGCAGCACTTGTTCCCCATCGACGACTACCTGGGCCGGATGAAGGGCATCACGTCGTGGATGCGCGCGCTTCTGGTGGACTGGATGGTGGAGGTGCAGGAGAGCTTCGAGCTGAACCACGAGACGCTCTACCTGGCCGTCAAGCTCGTGGACCTGTTCCTCGCCAAGTCCTCGCGCCAACCCGAGCACACACACCTCACCAAGGAGGAGCTACAATTGTTGGGCGCGTCGGCGCTCTTCATTGCCTCCAAGTTTGATGTAAGTTTTTAAATGCTATTACCATTTTAGGATATTCAGACTAGAAACCCTTATAGTTAGTTTTGCCACTTTTGCCATGACAACATACAATCAAAATTTTAAAAATATTTATGCACTGCACAAAATAAGTAAAATCATATTTATTGTAGTACCTCTCGTCCATGTTATTCAAGGGTGAAATTGTTAATTTTTTCATCTTTAAAATTCGAATGAGGTATTTTTGCATTACTCTTACAAAAAAACCATTATATGTATGTTATAATCATTTAGGGAACCCTGTACATTACATTACTGTTACATTAAAATGTTTACCTACCTACTGAAGATTGTGGCAGAAGAACTTCGCTAGTGTTTTTAACCCTCAACGGCGCGCCCCGCCACTAACTAGCGGAGCACGTGGCGTCAGTGTATGTAAGTAAATAGTGGGGCGCGCCAAACTCGGATTATAAACACTAGCGACAGATGCGACCGTGCTAATACCTACTATCCTACCCTATTAGCTAGCTCTTCAGTTGCATTTTCACTTGCTCAGCTTAAAATGATAAGGCCTCATTTTAAGACACCATAGTCTCCACGCTATCCAACTGCAGGAAGAATCAAAAACCAAAAATACCAGGTTATTACAGGCCATCATAACGCTCGTGAATGGGTGATTCCACAGGCGTTTCAACCGCCGTCAGTCCGCTGTCATAAATATTGAAAGAATGAGCTACACCAAGCAGCTAACATTCACACAGAGCTATACTGTTATCGTACTTCTTGCCACAATTGATCGAATTTTAAGTATATTATCGCCTATTTCTTAAATACTTACGACAGCGGACTGACGGCGGTTGAAACGCCTGTGGAATCAGCCGAATCTATTCCACTCCGAGCGAGCGTATACGAAAAACCTGGTTAAGAACCATAATTCACTGGTATTTTTCGTACCATTCTCAGGCCCTGCGCCTTAAAAGACGTCTCTGTAGACCTAGTTACGTTTTTTTACCTCAAATCAAAAAAAATCCCCTCCCCTGTAGTACGCGAGATTTTAAATAGACACGGGATGTGGGCATGTGTTGAAAGGGGATCGTCCCGCCGCCACTGAGGACCCGCTAAAGTGGGTGGGCCCGAGGAATCCTATTTTGATACGGTTACATTTTATAGTAGACTCTGTATGCGGCCCAACCCATCTTCGAATGTTTAAAAAAATAAGCGACGCAAATATCCTTAATCCTTTTTTTCTCAGCAAAATAATTATAAGTTATCGTCGAGCGTAACGAAGGGTGTTATAATGTTGTTAATATTTATTTCCTTCAAGATATTGCCAAATTCAAGACAGTTGCACCCCAACCCTAAGTTTGTCTTTCAATAACCCAAATTGAAAACCACCCATGCGTCTGTCTGAATTCAGTCAATTTGTACGACTTACCTGACGAGACAACAATAGTCTCCCCTTGCCCCTGAAAGGTGAATCAGACAAAAGTGTTCATCCCTTATGCACCCTCAGCGCTGGGCCGCGCCCGCTCAGCTGCGGCGCGCGGCGAGCCAGTGTCGCGCTCGACTCTCACGCCCGGCCGTGGCCCGGTATTCAGAGCAGCTCATTAACACGCGGGTAGCGTCAACTGATTTGTCTCAAATTGTTATTCAATTTGCAATATTAAACACAGATAAAGAGAAATAACATATCAGCGTTTTCCTTGGCCTACATAATGTTGCGCAGTGTTATCCATTGATAACAACTTGCCAATCGATCTTCGAACGCAACTTTGTCAACAAAAAATAACTGGAATATTCGGACTTTTTTCAGATTTTGGTGATTATAACCCTAAAGGACTAGTTTTTGATAGTACTTCCTTCGGATGTTTTTAAAGTAGACTAAATTTGCTACAATATGAGAATAGAATTGTCTATAGACCCAATAATTTCGGAGATAAAGCTTTTTAAAATTCAATTTTTGTCGAACTTCTCAATTTTTTTGAACAACCTCGACTTGACGAACTGCGGTACGTAATATTCGCCATAGTTGCGACGGAAACCAGCTTCAATCTGCCCAGGTTACCTCCTACACGGGACCCTCGAAAAATATTGAGTCTACACCGACAATTCTAGTCTCATGTTGTAGCAAATTTAATCTTATTTAAAAACGTCCGAAGAAGGTACTATCAGAAACTAGTCCTTTATCGTTATAATCGCCAAAATGTGAGGGAAGTCCTAAGTTTTCGCGGTTTTTTATATTTTTGGTATAGTTGCGTTCGGCGCTTGAGAGTTTGATCACAAACTTGGATTATTAACTATGGCGTTATCTATGAAAAGGGAACTTATTGCGGATGGCGCTTACGCCGCACTGCGTCACGCGACGTTGTATTTATATCGGAGCAGCTTCAATAATGGCGGAAGCGTCATCGACAATAAGGTCCCTTTTCATAAATAACGCTATAATTAATAATGGGGGACATGGGGACATGGTTACTGGAGTACTGGTCGAATATGACAAAACAATAAAGTCGTGTTTTATGATACAGATCGAAAGGGTCATTGATAGTGATCATTTATATCTACAGTACATACGCCTTTAAACTTATTAAAGACCGTATAAAATACACGATTTTATTGTTTTGTCATATTCGACCAGTTCGATTCTCTGTTAAGGTAGAAAAAAATTCAAAATGAATTTTCCATAAATGCAGTAATAATTGTTTTCAAAAATAAAAGTAAGTCTTCTTTGTGTAGAATTGGCTATTTAACCGACTTCAAAAAAGGAGGAGGTTATACGTTCCACTGTATGTTTTTTTATATGTATGTTCACCGATTACTCCGTCAATTGTCGACCGCTTTCAAATATATTTTTTTGGTTTGATAGATTATACTTTCGAGGTGGTCCCATTGTCACCAAATCTGAATCTGATGAGAGGATCCGTGAGGAATTGAGGGAACTCCTCAAATATTGTAGGCAAACATATAGCGATTTTAGTATTGTTAGTAATAAGTCCATCATTTGCATTCAGAAAGTATCATTTGGTGAAGTGGAACTGATGATGAGGACCACAGATGGCCACCGGAACTCCTTAACGGTACCGATTTCAAGGGTGGCGATAAGATATCTCGATTAAGATAGTTGAGCGACTACAACGAAGAATATTTACTTGTTAACCGACTTCAAAAAAGGAGGTTATTGAAATATGACTATGACTTTCCCGCGGCGTTGCTTGCGGCGCGCTTGAAATAACTTAAAGTTTCATTTCAACTAAGAAGTGGGACTACGTAACAGCGTATCACTAAAAAGTATAAAATAAAATAAATGTATTAAAAAACAAAAAACCGCCTTCAAAAACGCAAAAAATAACTTCTTTAAAATTGTAGGCACCTAATAGGTTAGTCCATCTGAAGTCGGCGACCACAACATTTTCAACAAAAAGCCGACATCAGTTGGACTAACCTATTAGGAGCCTACAATTTTAAAGAATTTATTTTTTGCGTTTTTGAAGGCGGTTTTTTATTTCAATATTTAAGGTAGTTGCCGTCCGTGTGGCGTTCGTTTTTTCCACCCTGTATATGGACCAAAAACCCAGACTCGATATAGTAGTACATATTTAAAACCTTAGGTTTAAATGTTATGATATTTTTGCTCGATTTCATTAGACGTGACTTTTTTATTTGACGCTGGGTTTTTTGGCATTGTCGTGTGCGTTGATATACAGGGTGGAAAGTTGAGATGGGGCATTAAGGGCAGCTACCAGATCCCTTGCTGCCACGCGAAAATGATCTGATCCTATTCGCACCTTCAAAACAATAATGACGTAATTCAGAAATTTTAAATTTCGAATTGGATCTATAGAGATCATATATTTAATACGATAATAAATTTATGACTTGAAGTATGAAAGCAGAAACTTTGAATTAGGTCACTATTGTTCTGAAGGTGCGATGACAATCCACATTCACAGATTTTTTATAAAATGTACAGTCAGCGAGAAAATCGTCAAATTAAGTTTTTTTTTAATGCCAATCGATCCCATTCCCATAAAGGATTAAAACACTCTTTGAGACCAACTGCAGTTAGAGTACTAGAACACCCACAAATCAAAGAAAACTTTTTATACATTTTAGTAGAGTAAAGGCAAATTGGAATTTTCTTAAAGATCATTAATTTTTATTGGGACAACTTCCATTAAAATTAGAAAAATCGGTATTCTTACAAATAAAAAAACCACTGTATAGCAGTCAGGTTTGCCTTTTATATATATAGATTTAGCAAATTGTTAATATTCTATGCGATTGCTTGTCTCTAGTCGATCGACAAAATGTTCGTGCTTCTACTTGTGGTCGGTGCAAGTCCGCAGATGACGCTGTCAAACGGCTAAAGGACTATTTCCACCAAACGGCCCGCAACGGTCGGAACGGAAAGAATTGTATGGTCTTTAAACGATATTAAATCATGTTCGCAGTATTTAAAGTCTATATTACCAAGCCGCGCACAGCAACTTGACCGCGGGCGTCTTCCGCGACACGCGATCGTAGCCGAGCGTATGCTGCGACGCGCGATCGGCTGTCGCCGCCTCCGTACGTATCCTTTCCGATCCGATGCGTGCGAGCCGTTTGGTGGAAATCATCCTTAATCGAACCATGACTTCTCTGTAACTACACGTATTAAACATCTACCGGCTAATGGCTCCTGTACTGTATCACGTGATCTGATGCTTTTTTTTTAGTACTATCATCTTCGATCAACTATATAACCAGTCCCATACAAAATCAAAGCTAAATTCTGTCCGCGGGAATCTATACGTCAGTTGCATTTGTTCTCTAACGAACCGAGACAAACGTTTTAAATCAGTTTTAAGTTCAACGTAATAACAACCATGGTACTTAGTAATAAAGTTACAAATCTTCAAAATTTGATCTCATACCTACGACTATTCGTCTCATAACATGAACACGTCAATAAATGACATCTGCTACTTACAAACGAAAAAACGTATGTTAAATAATATCTATTGTATAATCAATCTTATCGTGCAAAAATTAAAGTACTTTTCCCCGTTGTTGCCCTGCGATTTACATCGTTTTTTATCTGTTCAATTTGCTTCTTCGAATTTGACTAGCAGAGGTATGGAGTCGCATTGAATTTAAAATTAATGTAAATAGGTACGTAAAAGCTTTGTTGTTTAGTTAAGATTACTTATGTTCAACTATAGCTAAGAATCATCTAGGTGACAAGTACTTATACAAAAAAAAGTTAATCAACATCGGTCAAGCCGTTTTGGAGAAGAACAACGCACACCAGGATTATACTATATAATTTTTTAAAGTAAAATTCCGGTAGATAATTCTCGAATACGAAAAGAAACTGGGCAAAAACATGTCAGATCATGCGCAGTGTAGGGTTCCGTCGCCGTAACTACATACACAAATAACTATTTCGCAGAACAACAAGTGACATCACAGTGTTGTTTAGTAAAAAAAATACATTATCGCTTTACATATACCGGACCGTTTTTTTATATTTATTCCACAATTGATTTTCGTCCGCGGTATAAATATCTATATGTACACAGAATTTCGATTTTGTAACTTTGATAGTTTCTGAGGAAAAATGGTGGGACTTACAAACAGACAGACAAACGGACATGCCGGAACTATACTTGTTCCTGCACGGGTAGCACAAGTTGTATTTTCTCGCTGGTCGCTCAGCGCGTCTCTATCGTTACTGACTAGATAGAAAGGGAGATCCGAGCGACAAACAAGTCGCGGGGAACTTGTGCTAGCCGTGCTGGTTTGACTTCAGAACTCTAAAAAGGCCGCTGACGGAAAACGCTCGCTGTTCTTGTAACACAATACCTACCTACCAGGGCATATATTCAACACCAAAACCAAATCATCTTGGACATGTTATCGTATTGTCAACGTTTTGATAGCTCTTATTTACTTGACAGTAATGGCAGCTGAGTTGAAAACAATACCATAACAGGTCAAATACGATTTTGATTTTACTGCCTAGAATAGAGGCGTAGTAGTGGTGCAATTATCTCCATGCATCTAATGTTCCGTTAAACAAGTTTGCGCGTATTTTGGCTGACCTTGGCCAAACATTCTTAGCTGAGGTTTCAATATTGTTATTTTGTTGGAATTATGGCATTAATTGTTAGTGTAAAGTTTGAAAATAAAATATTGTACATGTACTTAAGTACCTAAAGTAAGACTCTCCGACCGATACATTTCGTTTTCGATAATTATTTTTGAAACATTGTGGAATTTTGATGCGGGTTGACATTCGCTGTCTGTCAACAGAACTATTCGAAATATCACGCCGCAAGTGAGTCGTTAGCATCCAAGAAGTATTTTTTGCGCTGACCCGTTATCTAGTTGGTAATTGTTGATCGAAGACTATCATCATCATAATAGCTATACGGTAATATCACGTCACGTTAACGCGTAAGGGAATTATTCGCGTCGCAGTTCAAACATGAGTTTTAAGTTTAACGACGAGGCAGTCAAGTTTATAGCTATTGTGTACTGAGCTGTACCTTAACATGTATGTCAGGTATGTCAGCAGAGAAATCCACTAGTAGTGACAACAGGGTTCGAGTGGCGTATTTCGTACGCGTGCTACGTGCAACGGGCCGAGATCAGTCGCTTTCTGCGAGTGTTAACGACCAAAATCGATCAAAATGTATAGAACAGACACAGGCCACAGTATAGAGAACAGTAGATCGTCTTCAAACAAAGGTACATCGCGCGGCTTGCGGCTGTGGGCGGGGCCTGTGGCCGGGTGAACCAATACGAAACGAGATCTCAAGAAATTTCGAGGGAACTCAGTCGGGGCCGCGGCGTCATTGCGTTCGGTTACGTTTTGTTTTAGCGCGCGTACTTAGCTATCGAGCGACAATGTCGCTGCCGAAAACGCTTAAATATTGTTCTGTATACGGATGTCTAAACCTAGCTTAGGTAGGTACAACTATATCCAGATTTAATAAAAGGTATTTCGTACCGGCCTGCCTATAGTATACCTAGGTGAAATAAATACGTATTAAGTAGGTAATTTAAGTTATTGAGTGTAACGTGACATGTAACATGTGACGACGTGGATGGCCTAGGTAGTTGGTAGTGACTAAGTAAGTAGTGACCTTGCTTACGAAGCTAGCGGTCCTGGGTTCGATTCCCGGTCAGGGCAAATATTCGTGTGATGAGTGCGAGTAGGTATTTTTTGTTTCTGAGTCTTGGGCGTTTTATATGTACCTATGTAGTCATATTAAGTATGTATTTTTCACTACATAAGTATGCTTATCGTTGCCTAGTACCCAAAGCACAAGCCTAGGACCAAAGCGAGCGGCCAATGCTCTAAGGAAGCCGCGCGGCGACGGCGCGTGCCGCCAAAAATAGGTACCTAAGTAGTCAAAGGAAGCCGCCTTGCGCGAAAGCGGTATTATCAAAAGATCGAAAAGGAATTTACATATCACGTCACATACCTATAAACATAATTATTATTTAGTGTCAACAGATAAAAAGTATGTAAGTAAAATAATTTAAATTTGGTACTTAGGTACCTAACAATATTTATACTTACTTTAGGTTTGTGTAATTTATGAAAATTAACATGATTATACATCACAGTATGGCCAAGTAGGTGAGTAAAATTGAAAAACAAGTTTGGACAACCCTGACGCCCGAGCGGCAATAGGTATCAGAATCTCCTAAAGGGCCGGAGTCGAGCTACTTTTCTATTTATACTATGCACAGGCGATCGACGCGATCGTAGTAGGCAGCTTGCGTAAATCCTTATACATTTCCTTTGATCTCGGTGGTAGGGTAGGTAACCGTAGGTAAGCCGTTGACAGTGTGCGAGGGTGTCCCGCCCCGGACCAATGTTGTGCCTTGTGTGTCGCAGGAGCGCATCCCGCCGCTGGTGGACGACTTCCTGTACATCTGCGACGGCGCGTACTCGCTGGCGCAGCTGCTCAAGATGGAGATCACCGTGCTGCGCACCGTCGACTTCGACCTCGGCGTGCCGCTCTCCTACCGGTTCCTGCGCCGATACGCCCGGGTCAGTACCTCTGCGCCCCCCAGACAGTCGTGCCACTACGGTTACTAGGGATGATGGAGGCGAGCGAGCACGCCGGTCACGCGGTGGCGAGCGGGCTACGTACGAGGCCGGTGCAATGGTTATAGTGATGGACTCCTTATTCAGCACTCGGCCCGTGTATGTCGGGCCGGTGCCATCATAACATTGCTAACGCGTCGCCGACCGCGAGGATCGAGATGGAATATATGTATGCTGGTTACTTCGCCAGCTGTCGCACGTCAGCAGCGCGCCCGCCAGGGTGAGCAGGCGGCGATCCGGGAGGACCCACAAGACGTCCTCTTGCCTGCGAAGTTTGTAGTCGACTGAAAGAGTGTCACCGTTTGTTTGTGATTTGAGTGCATCGTTGTAACCACCTGTGTGTTGTGTTCCGTGTGCAGTGCGCGCGCCTGTCCATGCCGACGCTGACGCTGGCGCGCTTCGTGCTGGAGCAGTGCCTCCTGGACTACGCGTTGGTGGCGCTGCCGGACAGCAAGATGGCCGCCGCCGCGCTCTACATCGCGCTGCGCATGAAGGCGCTGGGCCACTGGAGCCCCACGCTGCAGTACTACACGGGTCAGTCACACCACGCTTCTATTGTCCTTTTACAGCTCATACTTCGCTTCGACATGTACTTCCTAACTTTGAAGTGCATGCACCATGTGCTTATAGGGTGTTCGACGGGTTAATATAAAGATATATTATAATAGAAATAGGCCCTTCGGAAGCATGCATGCATGTGACCCCGTGCTCTGTGTCGCAGGCTACTCGCTGGAACAGATCCTGCCGGTGGCGCTGCTGCAGAACGCGTCGCTGCACAAGAAGCCCAAGTCGGCCATCAGCACGGTGCGCAACAAGTACTCGCACACGATCTTCTTCGAGGTCGCCAAGCTGCCGCTGCTCGACGACGCCGCGCTCAGCAGCTGAGCGGTCCGCTCCGGGCGACCGATACACACTTTTGTACAGCGAAAACGTCGAACTCGGCTAAGCGTAAGATTAAATCGGTAAGATATGTTTGGATTAGTACGATTGCATATGTTAAAGCGGTCTGCGGCCGCGGGGTCGAAGTTATTTCATAAATAACTCGGTCGCGTCGTCGGGCTGTAGGTCGGACGTGCCGGCGCCGCAGCCTCGCGCCGCGCGGCGAGCTAGGATAATGGAGCGTAACTAGGGCGCGGTAGAGAGCGGCGGACCACGGCGAGATGCCAATTGTTATGACAGTTCAAAGTCTTTATAAGAATTGCGTTTTTTACGCAAAGTATTATTTACAAACTTTTTTTCGAAAAAGAGAATAAAAATCCGAAAAAGAAGTCCAGACTTTTTGATGTTGAGGTATTTTATATTACCTACTTATTGGAAGCGCTACTTAAATATTGAATGTGCCATATTGTGTGTATGGCAAAAATCCGACAACACGAGTGCACTAAAGTTAATCTTGTTGAAACATAGTTTCAAGAGAATTCGTCTGTTTAAAAAAAAAAGACTTCAACCAAAATCATTGCAGAACCTGTCCGTCTTCCCGCGCAAAATTTACGGTAAGGTCTGTGTCGATCCAATTTGATAATTTTGTTACAAATTGGGTCTCGAAGTCGACCATAGCCTGACCTCCTGAAGGCCCACCGAACGAAGAAATTCGCCAAAGGAATATGAACCTATTGTGAATGCAATCGAGTCAATTTTCTAAATTAATTGTCAGTCATTAAAACAAGGGAAATTCCACTTTATCTCCTTTGCAATGGATCTTTATTTCAATGGCCATGTTATGTCCCAGCCACACCGGCTGCGTAGACGTGACGTGCGCGTTCGCTTTCCACTGCGGTGTATAGTATGAATTCTCATACGACATATCACTATACAACGCAGTGGAAAGCGAACGCGCACGTCACGTCTACGCGCACGCAGCCGGTGTGGCTGGGTCTTAAATAAAGACAAATTCTAAAAATTGATCGCGTTTATTTTGTCATTGGCTATAAATCAATTTTTTACTTAGATTCTTGAAATAAAATTCAAGTCCCTATGTCAAACTCAAACTAATATTTTTGGAATGAGCAATGAAATAGTTAAACACCTTTAAAATACAGATGAATGTGTTTTTGTTTGTTTTTTTTTTAGGAAAAGTTTGTGTTAGAGTTTTTACAAAACCAGTTTACATAAATATTAAATTGGATGGACACAGAATATAGTTTGAATTTTACCAAAAATATAAACCTAATACTAACCACATTCCAATGTTTTTCCGCTCTACTTTTCTATAAATATAATGTAGTGTTACTGTCTTCCTATAGAAAATCTTA
Organism: Acleris literana; assembly: GCA_946894065.1. Lineage (NCBI taxonomy): Eukaryota > Metazoa > Arthropoda > Insecta > Lepidoptera > Tortricidae > Acleris > Acleris literana. The sequence goes on along the minus strand of OX335671.1, from coordinate 26,376,318 downwards.
GATATATAATACGTTACGTATCGGCTGAAGTAATGTTAGCAGTCAGCACCGAGTACACGCGCCAGGCCCGCGGGGCCGCGCAGTGCGGTGGCGACGATGTATTGTCAAGAACGCAATACCGACTAGTGATGTGTGATATAATGTAATTGATAGACGGGAGACTGGGAGCCGTTGTGGCGCGTGCAGCCTGGCGCGGCGACGGTAGACCCGCCGTACTCTTAAGAGGCAACCACCGCAGCGCAGCAGCATGATGCCAATTTGACTCCGAACAACGCTCTCAGTCACCCCAAACTCTTAGCAAGCTAAGCGGGTGGTTATTTTTGACTCAACCCAGCGTCGATCGCTCTGACCGTTCTGTTAATGCGGTTAAGATCTCAATGTTCTTTTGATGATCCGTCGTCATCGTTGTTGTCCAACAAAGTACTGATGGTCAGTCACGAAGAATTAAATGATAAAACTTCATTGATCAGTCCATAATTTGGCAACATGATATATTTAATCATTCCAAATGTCTTCATTCGGCGAAAGGTAGCTAATTTCAATGTCACAGTAGGCGTAGCCAAGATGCAAACGCTGCTAACGTTTCTCAGTTTCTGTTTTCTATAGATTCGAAATAGCACAGCGGTCGACGCGATCTGTCATCAGCTAACGTCAATACTATACATTTTGTTGTTTTTCGAGGATCGCTAACTTAGCGTTATGCATCTCGACTAGGCCCCGGCCGGTCAGTCGGTTTCAGTTTTTTTCTTATGCTGTCCTCCGTGACGGATATAATCCGTCGCTAGGGGTCAACTTGTGCGGGTATGTCCGCCATTAACGTAGAACGATTTGCTGTATTTTATATACAAAATTAGAATATGTACTTGAATATCAAGCCTGAGCCTGAGGTCCCCCCGCTGTCGAGCCGAGAGCAGCCGCCGCCGGGGCGAGGCCTCTACGGGACGTGTCAACTTTTTATATTGAATATGTATTGTACTTGGCAAGCTTTGCTAATACTCTTTTAATTATAACAATTATTATTAATGGATTTTTGTAATGTTTTAATAAAAAACTTTACATAGTAATTATTGTGAGATTGTTCACACGATTTGTCGTATGTTTTGTAATTTATCACATTTTAAAGAGTACAAAATATTGGAATGTTATAATAATGTTGTTCATTAATGCTAAGTTTTAGAATAATTCACTTTTAAAACTGTTTTTCTTAATATCATATGTCGTCTAATTATACAAAGTTAATGTAAAACCCCAACTTGTAAATAAAGTGATTTTGGTTTGGTACAATCTGCCTTTGTTATTACAAGCTTGTATTTAACACCTTCACAGTCCAGTGCTCCATATTATGGGTCACGACGAACTAGCTCCACATGTCCGTGTCCCACAATGGGTCACTAAGTAATGACCAGGTGCGCACTTACGATGTGCTGGACTTACTAGGAAAATGTACAGGGACTGTTCACGTGTTATCTTATCTAGCTACAGCTTTATCTTCAGTTATTTTTTATTAATTCGGTTTCAATCTTGCAAGTCAATAATGTATGGACCAGTGCGTCTATTCTTCTCAGTAAAACCATACCACTTGTAACATGTTATTAAGTTGTTTTTAATTCTGCCGCCATTACTGTCAAGTAAATAAGAACGAGCTATTATAATGTGGGCGATACTATACCATGTCAAAAGCAATATTCTTTTGCCGACCGCTCGTCACGCGAAATAAGTCACACCTTTGAAATAAATAAAATGTTAATAAGTTTTGTTTCTATTCGTCACGCTAATGTAGGCAGGTTTAGGTTATGTTAGTTTTGCAGCAGGCCCGGAGGGCCAAACTACCTAGCGGAGCTCCGTCGACACTGTCTTATTGATTTGAAATTAAGGGTGAAAACTAAGTAGGACAGTAAGTAGTTAGCCTAACTAACACCGTGTAGTGGTCGTGACGAAATGAAACTAATGATGTCCACAAATTAAATGTGACCAAATAGAACTTATTTCGTGTGACGAGCGGTCGCCTAATTCTTTTTTGCCAGGTAGAATAGAGCCAGCCCCCTGTTCCGATATGGATGCACTTCACAGGTTGGTATTGTCAAGGGAAATACCGCCATTAGAATAGGGTTAGGTTAGAGGAATGCATTTTATCAGTTCAGAGAACTGACATACCTAATACTTACTCATGACTCATAGGTACAGTCACCAGCAATAATATAGGTATTATCCAACATCAGGAGCAAAAATGTCTGACGTCTTTCGCGCCCATTGTTGGATAATATATTATTGCTGGCGACTGTAAGTTTGGTTATAAAAAGAAATAGACCATAGTCCATATATCCTAACTCTATGCCAACAAAATTTAACCCTTAACCAAGCTAACGGATTTATACTTCCCACAAAATTCACTCAATAATACCCACTTGTATGTTTGTAAGGCCTTGTAACTATTACTTATTGTATGGTAAGGCTAAAACTACTGTGACGTGTGATCTGTCAGCCTGGTTAAGGCTGCGGCTCCACTGAGACGTAGACGAGCGGAGTTGTGCCAATATAAACCAACAGAATCTAAACTAACGTACGCAAGAAGACGCGCTCGACGTGACGCTTGCATGCGCCTTCTATTGTTCACTGTTCCCACCATATCTAAGATGATAGAGGGTATTATTTCGTCTCATATTATGCGCCATTTGGAGACCAAGGATTTAATGACCGACAAACAGTTTGCCTACAGACGGAATAAGTCAACGTCACTAGCTGATCATTGACTCGATTATTATGAGCATAGACTCTAAGTGTAAAGTTGCTGGCATTTTTTGCGACCTATCTAAAGCATTTGACGTCGTAAATAACCAGCTGTTATTGGAAAAAATCAAACTGTACGGTATAAAAAACAGCGCTCATAAATTATTAACGTCATTTTTATCTCACCGGAAGAATTTCGACACTGAGTATATCCACATTAAGCATCGTGGGCTCCCCTACATATGATTGTGCAAAAAAGTACGGTCGGCAAAAAACATTGAATCAAAAATGTTTGGAATTTTACAGAAACTCTGCAGTGTAGTCACAATAGTCCAGCCTCGCACTAGCGGCGGGCGAGGCTATAAATATAAAGTAACGTTGGAAATAAAACAAGATATTCTTTCTTGTGATTTAATCACGATCGAAAAAACGGTTCTCCGTAGAGACCACTGCCTAACTATACATACATACATACAAAAGTTACAAAACGCCACTAGCATACACGGCGCGCTCGTAACAGATTCCACATAACGTTATGTACACAGTACAAAATACAAAAATGCACTTAGCGACAACTAAACTAAGTGATATCTTTATTAGATACAAATTTCAATGTTTAATAGAGTTACGAATATTATTAATTATTAATAGGTTTGGTTGCTGGTAGAGGGCAAAGGTTTATAAATCAGCAACATTTGCCCTTGATTGAAATAGTTTACCTTTCATGATCAGTACGCGCGGTACTGCGGCTGATAACTAACAGAACGATGAAACGAGATCGTTCGCCTACAGGGTCCACTAGCGCTGCCCGCGGCCCTCGCCGCTCGACGGGCGCGACGCTGCGTACTGTCGTATAAGATGCAGCGGAGGCCCTCCCGCGGGGCGGTGAACGCTGACGTGACGGACACGGCACTAACACTAACGGTGAGAAGCTCGGCATTACGAGATTAAATAATAATTATTCGTTAGAACACGTCTCGGCAGAATCGGTGGTCATATAATAATCTTGCGCGGAAGCGGATCCTTCTCGATCCGAGGTCACGGACCTCCACAGAACAGTAATACTATTATTTGTCGGTCGGTCGATTCGGGATCACCCTCAATACCAAGTGTGAGCTCAAATTAAATGCTAAGTTTGGCAAGTGTCCTCTATAAGTATAAAATTAAACTTAATAATGTTCCTTACAAGCGAAGAACCCTGAGATTCTGCCGAAACGACGATCCGTTGCGTCCTACTGAAAACTGATTCAAGTCTCGGGCTACAGCTCTAGCGCGAACAATTGGATCGAAAAACAGGTTTTCGATTCGTCTTAACAATCGGAAAAAGCGCTCCGAAAGTCAACGTCATATCAACATTAAATACGGACACGGGGTTCCTGTTTAAAATCGCCTCCGACGACCGTGACACTCTGAAGTCGCTCGCTCGGTAGAAGGCGAAAAGTTCGCGCTCGAGGTCCCGAAACTTTAATAAATTTTCCGGTCACGGATACCGACAGAACCGACCCGGACCGAAACGGAGACCGACTTCGAAATATTCGCACGTAACGGCTAGGACTTAAGCTAATATATACACGGCGTTTAATATATCGACGCACCTAAATATATACAATAAAGTTTTGGATGCTTTGGCTATCGAGGGCTTCCCGCTCAATCCTACTCTAACTCTGCCTAATAAATAGGAGTCGACCGGCGCGGCCCCTCGACCGCGACCGTCCCGGGCCCGGCGCCCCTAGCTGGGGTCGGCGCGCGCGCGCACGTGCGCGGCGTGCGGCGCGTCCTGCGCGTGCGCGGGCCGGCGGTCGCGCGGCGACACGGGCCGGAACGTGCACTCGCGCTCGGCGGGCGCGGCGGGCTCGGCCGGCGCGGGCTCGCGGCAGGCGCGCTTGGGGCGCGGCGCGGGCTCGTCCTCGCCGCGCCGCTTGCCGCGCGCGCCCGCCTCGGGGCTGAACCGCGACGCGCGGATCGCGATCGGCGACAGGCTGCGCCGCGTCGTGTACTTGCGCGTCGGCGACGGCGACACCGCCGGCGGGAACCTGGCGGCGGGACGAACGGTCACACGAATAGTATCGACTTTCGAAAACTGTCAACATGAATAGGGTCGAGTCGAGCGCCCGACGCGACCGTGCAGCGGCTCACGTCGATCCTATACGATTTCGGTCGTTAACGAGAGCAGAATGCGTCTCGTCTACGCCCGCAACCTGCTCGGCGACGGGTTCTCGCAGACAGACCCGGCCGCATGGCGCGGGCTACATACCTGGCTAGCCGGCCAGCCCGGGCGGCGACAGGTCCTCGCGAGACCGGCCCGGCTGCATGGCGCAGGCTACATACCTGACGAACCGGATGGGCGAGCCGGCCAGCCCGGGCACCGACAGGTCCTCGCAGGACCGGCCCGGCTGCATGGCGCAGGCTACATACCTGGCGAGCCGACCAGCCCGGGCACCGACGGGTCCTCGCAGGACTAGCCCAGCTGCATGGCGCAGGCTACATACCTGGCGAGCCGGGTGGGCGAGCCGGTCAGCCCGGGCAGCGACAGATCCTCGCAGGACTGGCCCAGCTGCATGGCGCAGGCTACATACCTGGCGAGCCGGGTGGGCGAGCCGGTCAGCCCGGACAGCGACAGGTCCTCGCAGGACTGGCCCAGCTGCATGGCGCAGGCTACATACCTGGCGAGCCGGCCAGCCCGGGCCCGACGGGTCCTCGCAGGACTAACCCAGCTGCATGGCGCAGGCTACATACCTGGCGAGCCGGGTGGGCAAGCCGGTCAGCCCGGGCAGCGACAGATCCTCGCAGGACTGGCCCAGCTACATGGCGCAGGCTACATACCTGGCGAGCCGGGTAGGCAAGCCGGTCAGCCCGGACAGCGACAGGTCCTCGCAGGACTGGCCCAGCTGCATGGCGCAGGCTACATACCTGGCGAGCCGGGTGGGCTAGCCGGCCAGCCCAGGTAACGACAAGTCCTCGCAAGACTGGCCCAGCTGCATGGTGCAAGCACACCTCGGACAATGACGATTAAATGTATGAAAAAAATACGTTCCTACTACGCACACAGTCTAAGCTCGTGTAGGTGAACGCGTACCATGATTGTGTGAGTGAGATAAGACACGCTAGGGTTGCCGCCATTTTAGTGCGTTCGCGAATCGGGAACGATGATGAATGACATTTTAATAGCGGCGTCGAATTACAAAAACATTTTCTACTCTATTTTCTGAGATTTTAATTGACCGAAACGTTAGCGAAGGTCTATGTTTTGACTCAATCAATTTGCTTTATTAATCGATTAAAAAATCAATCGTCCGAAATTAATCTCGATTGATTTAATCGCGATTACATTAATCGACCGAGTTTCGAATAACGATTGATCAATTTTCAATCGAATAAATTTCACGATTAAATCTCGATAAAAAATTGGAACACCAAATTGGTGCAACCATTTTCCTAATAGCGATCGGCAATCTTAGTTTTTCTATGACACACGAGTTATAAATATACTGTCAGTTGCGAGTGCAAGCGTGATAGCGATAGCCAGCCGAAAGCTAATTCAGAAGCTGGGAATACTGTAATAAGCAGTAAAGAAGCTACAAATTGAGAAAAGGTTGCCGCCATCTTGAACTTTTTAGATATTCCACTGATTGTTTCCAAAATAGATATCTGGGGATCTGTGTGGTCTCCGACAACGAATCCATTGACAGATAGAGGAAAAGTAGCCGCTATCTTTAACTTTTTAGTTATTGGCCTGATTGTTTCCAAAATCGATATCTGGGGATCTGTGTGGTCTCCGACAACGAATCTGTTGACAGATTGAGGAAAAGTAGCCGCCGATTTTGAAAGCAAGCAGTCGAATAACTAAAAAGTTAAAGATGGCGGCTACTTTTCCTCAATCTGTTAACGGATTCGTTCTTGGAGACCACACAGATCCCCAGATATCTATTTTGGAAACAATCAGTGGAATAACTAAAAAGTTCAAGATGGCGGCAACCTTTTCTCAATTTGTAGCTTAGCGATGGCGGCTACTTTTCCCAATCATATATGTGTATGTGTGTATATGTATACCCGAATTTTCACCCGACAACGAATCCGTTGACAGACGGAGAAAAAGTAGCCGCCACACAGTGGGGCAACGGCGGAATTAATTCAATTTTGGGATGGTCATCAGTAGTCACATTTTTTATCTGATATGTATATAAAACATTTCAAATACCTATGATCTAATAAAATATTGCATATATATGTTATTTTTATAAAGAAATTAGGCCGCCAAACTCGTACAAATGAACTCGCATGAAATAAACGTTAAAAATACCTTGCATTTGCAAACGGTGTATTCCTCTCAAGTTATTGATTTTGTTTAACATGTTTCATTTATATACAAGAAACATTATTCCTACTATTGTAAATGAAATAACATTTATGGTTTCTCTTAAATTATGAGTAATTTTAGGGCTATAAGAATTTGATAGCATTTCTCCCCTAAATATTACATTTCATTGGCTATAACCTTTTAGCTACAACGTCCCTCAAGCTCTAATACAACAATATTTACACATTATTTAATCTAGATCATTATTTAATTGGTTCTAGCTGCAATAATTTGCAAACTTTTTATTACTACCTCATTAAGTGAATGAGCTTATTTTTCTAAGAAAAATACTTAAATGCGTTATCGATGGTAATGAGGGCAATTACAAAGACTATTAAATTATAAAATAGTATAAAAAGGGTATTTACAACATTGTGCATCATTTACTTTTGTGAATTCAATAAAGCAACACCTAATTGTACATTTTATTTTAAGTTCAATCAATGTAGGTTTTATTTAAAATATTAGTTGGAATGATTTTATTACACTTATAAATATATTTAAAATGTGTTTTTTTATCCATTAACCTAAAAAAAACAATTAATTCCGCGGCTCCATACAACGTGCACCACTGTGCGCCATCTTGAACTTTTGATTCATTCGACTGATTGCTTCCAAAATCGATATCTGGGGATCTGTGTGGTCACCGACAAATCCGTTAGTTAATTCCGTGAGGATGTGTGAGAAAAAGTCGATTTCGCTTATTATAGGCTTTCTCTGATTTTCCCGTAATGTAATATTTTACGTGGCCTCCGCTCTGCGCACCGCGTTGTCGCGTCCTTGCCAGCCGGTAACTGTGAGGTAACCGAGAGCGGGGGGATGGCACTTTCATCGGCAGTACTCTTTATTATACCGTGGTGCAGGCTACATACCTGGGGAGCCGCGTGGGCGACCCGGCCAGCCAAGGCAGCGATAGGTCCTCGCAGGACTGGCCCAGCTGCATGCCGCAGGCTACATACCTGGCGAGCCGGGTGGGCGCGCCGGCCAGCCCGGGCAGCGACAGGTCCTCGCAGGACTGGGCCCAGCTGCATGGCGCAGGCTACATACCTGGCGAGCCGGCCAGCCTCGGCGGCGACAGGTCCTCGCAGGACTGGCCCAGCTGCATGGCGAAGGCTACATACCTGGCGAGTCGGGTGGGCGAGCCAGTCAACCCGGGCAGCGACAGGTCCTCGCAGGACTGGCCCAGCTGCATGGCGCAGGCTACATACCTGGCGAGCCGGCCAGCCTCGGCGGCGACAGGTCCTCGCAGGACTGGCCCAGCTGCATGGCGCAGGCTACATACCTGGCGAGCCGGGTGGGCGAGCCAGCCAGCCCGGGCAGCGACAGGTCCTCGCAGGACTGGCCCAGCTGCATGGCGCAGTGCACCTCGCGCTCGTGCGCCACCTCGCGCGTGTTGCTCACGTCGGCGCACTCCTCGAGGCGCAGCTGATGGACGCGCGCCGCGCGCGGGCCCCACGAGTTCTGGAACAACACACCGGCTCAGCAACAAGGTACAAAGATACGTGCTACTGCCAGTAAAAATTATTTTTTGGATGTATTAGGCTCCTCGACGCGATAGATATACAGGGTTATGGGTAATTGATTGTTGAAAAAAAAAGGTAGTGTTGAGAATTATCTTGGAAATGGTTTACTTTTGCATAATGCATTTCAAAATGATTGCAAATGACCTCCACTATAACCGATTAATGGGAATGGATGCAATAACCACCCTGTATAAGTAGTACCTGTAAAAGGTGATTCTAAAAGCTTTAGCTTATTCAACGCGGTGTCGCGTTTTGTCATTCTTTATTTCTTAGTATTGTCAGTTAGTTGCTTGCGTGTGTATTTTTAGCACATAATGTAGTTTGACCGTATCGTCGAGTGCGTTTTGCATGCGCCAATGACTTGTCGTACAGGTCAAACGCATTATCACATAATGGCGGCAGAACGAAGCGCTGCCGCTGTTGGCACAGACTCACTGGCAAAAAACACCGATTTGGTCGCTGATTAAAGCAAAGATTCCTATCCTATAGAATATTCGGGGATCTGTCGATTGGCCAATATATTTTCGGTCAACTATATCATTTCTCATGCTCGTAAAGTCCTTTTTTATGCTGGGTATAGGTTGCATAAAATCGCATTTTATGCACTAGTGCATAAAGTGTTGTCATCATTTAGACGAAGACAATTTTAAGCCCTACAGCCAGACAGACGAGGTGACTGCATTAAATAAACTTGTTATTTGAATACATTTACTTTAATTTATTTGCCTTCTATGTTGCATCTAACAAAAAAGAAATTTCTTCACGTCGACTATTCCACAAAGCCTGAAGACAAAATTCTTTAATCAATGCGTCCTACCTGTCATGACATACGGAGCCGAAACGTGAACACTTACGATAGGGCTGGTTCACAAATTTAAAGTCGCTCAGCGAGCTATGGAAAGGGCTATGTTGGGAGTTTCTCTGAAGGATCGAATCCGGAATGAGGTGATCCGAAAGAGAACTAAAGTTATCGACATAGCCCATCGAATTAGCAGCTTGAAGTGGCAGTGGGCCGGTCATTTGTGCCGCAGCACCGATAATCGCTGGAGTTATCGTATTCTTGAGTGGAGACCGCGAATCGGCAAACGTAGTGTAGGACGCCCTCAGACTAGGTGGCGCGACGATCTTCGCAAGGTGGCTGGCAAGAGCTGGATGAGAGTGCCCACGAATCGTGCTCGTTGGCGTGCAATGGGAGAGGCCTATGTCCAGCAGTGGACTAATATAGGCTGATGATGATGATGATGAAAAACAAGCATTATTAATAAAAACATTACAAAATCAACGTATGACTTGGCAGTATTGCGTTCGACCTAAGTTAAAAACCTAATGCAGAAAATTAAAAAATAAAGGAAATACACTGGCGGGAAAGAGGTTTTTGTCTATAGTTTTGGACCACAGTTTTGAACTATTCATTAGGTAGTCGTTTTCTTTGCAAAACTTGTGTTGTGGTTTTATGGAATTTAGTGTGAAGGGGAAATAATGTTCACACCTAACACACTAATAGAAAAAAATGCAAAAGAACTTATTAAACAGACATTGCTGCCTAAATCAAAGAAAATTTACTTTAAACGTATGAAAATTTCAAAGTCTGGGGAAGCGGAAAACAAGTCAATACATTCTCACTCATGTAAGTTTTTTTACATTATCACTGCTTTATTTCCTCGTAATCGAAGTGAAAAGCAGAGTGTATAACTCGAGCATAAAACCTATTTTACCCTCGACGCGACGTGACTATCCACCCTCGCCGTACATGCACTTGTTGTACAATCTACTATTGTATTATTTTTGTTTCAGATCCTGGATATCGAAACCGCTTGCTCCGTCTATTAAGTTAGGTTACACTAAACTTGTGACGATACAAAAAATTAATCAACTGCGACGGGAAACAACTTTTTGGAAATGAAAATTTGGGAAATGATTAAAAATAAAAATAATTGCGCAAAAATAAATTGGCGAAACGGAATATACCCGGAATATTCCGTCCAGCCGGTCAATCCCGGAACATGTAACCACTGTAAGATCCTGCTAGATATGATAACCGTCGTGTCAGGTCGTGTCTGGTCTTGTGCGGTGTGTGCGGTGTGTGCGGTGTGTGCGGTGTGTGCGGTGTGGCGCGGTGTCGCCGGTGCGGGTAGCCGGGTACTCACGGCGGCGTGCGGCGCGGCGAGCGGGCTGAAGCTGCCGCTGTGCCGGCGCGTGCGCAGGTTGTTGGAAAACATGCTGAGGAACGACGAGCTTCTGCAACCAACACACCTCATAATTATTACTACAGTCTTAAAGCTTTCAAGTACCTATAACACTATTTCTAATCCAATTTCGTAGTCAGTAAAGGGACTTGATAGCTCAATGGTCAAAATTAGTACCGGTGTCACTACTCTCGGACCGTCTATTTCGATGCAATAATTACGCCACTACGTAGCGTGCTCCATATACTTTCGGATCAGTAACAAAAATAACATTTTTAGTCTATTGCCGAGATACGAGCATACCTATTATATTTATTATCGAAACTTATACTTGAGTTTTTTTTTAGATTTGAATAAATCACCGTTTTTTGCACGCTTTCGCCTTATACGAAGTCAAATTTAAAAAAAACCGGCCAAGTGCGAGTCGGACTCGCGCACGTAGGGTTCCGTACAACTATACATCTAAATAAATGTTTTTCTTTATTCTTTATTATATTGGAGTTGATTGAATGAAAGGTAAAATGCGGTTTACGATTTATAACGTATTAAAAAAAAACTAATTATTAGATCTCGTTCAAACCAATTTTCGGTGGAAGTTTGCATGGTAATGTACATCATATATTATTTTTACATTTATCATTCCCTTATTTTAGAAGTTACGGGGGGGGGGACACACATTTTTCCACTTTGGAAGCGTCTCTCGCGCAAACTATTCAGTTTAGAAAAAAATTATAATAGAAACCTCAATATCATTTTTGAATACCTATCCATAGATACCCCACACGTATGAGTTTGATGAAAAAAAAAATTTTGAGTTTCAGTTCTAAGTATGGGGAACCCCAAAAATTTATTGTTTTTTTTCTATTTTTGTATGAAAATCTTAATGCGGTTCACCGAATACATCTACTTACCAAGTTTCCACAGTATAGCTCTTATAGTTACGGAATAAAGTGGCTGTGACATACGGACGGACAGACGGACAGACATGACGAATCTATAAGGGTTCCGTTTTTTGCCATTTGGCTACGGAACCCTAAAAAAGACAATTACATCGTCTATAAATACCTAACTAGTTGATAACAAGAATTTAAAAAAAAATGGTCTAAGATCCGAATAGGAGACGACCTTCACCGGGTTGTTTATTCTATATTATTTAATATGCTAAGTAATACCTATATATGGCGAATAGGTTACTGAAAATTTTCAGTCCAGTCGTTATAACGTTTGCATACTCTATAGGCTTCATGCTTTCGATTAGTATGTAGCTGGTCTATTTAACAAGCAACAGCAATTTAAAAAAAAGTTCTTTTTTTTTTTTAATCATATAAGGACTGAACTGAAATTTTTCAGTCAACCTATTCGCCTTACATTACTTAGCATATTAAATTTGATATATATGATACTTTTTATCAAATAAACAGGTGAATTTTGTTTTTCGTTATTCACGAAAACGTGTGTGAATTTGACCGCTATTATTTTAATGTGACAAAAACCAAGAATACAGAAGTCGAAAAAGTCTGTGCTTGTTGTTATCTTATATCGTGCCGTAATTAAAGAAATCGTGACATAACTTACACAATTCCATATCGAATTGTTATTAAAACAGACTATAAACTATTGCAGTACAATCTGAGATGCGTGTTTATAAACACTGTATGTAATGTCCAAGCGTCCTGGGCTCACTTGATGATATGACATGATACAACTTGCTTTACCACCACAAAATGGCAAAACTAATCTTTTTTTTTTACCGACCTACTATAAAGACCGAAAGCGTTTTTTACCTTTTACATGACAGATCGAACCATAAAAAACAGTGCCAGAAAAATAGTCCTAGGTACGTGCTATTAGATAATAAAGCAGCGAATCTGCATAAATAGTAGGCGTTCTACAAATGCCAATGGTACGCTGCGTGGTGTTCGTGCCCCGACACTGCCGCCTGCACTCCTCACGGCGACCCGCGCAAACTCTTAGCTTCGAGAAACAGGTCCATCACACGCACAGCAGCACCAAGCAATTTATAATAAACTAGAGGACGCCCGCGACTTCTTACGCGTAGAATTAGTTTCCCGCTACTCCCCCTATTTCTTCCCGTCGGGGGTCGATTTTCAGAAAATCCTTTCTTAGTGCACCCCTAGGGTGCCCAAGGAATACTCCCTCCAAATTTCAAGTCCCTAGGTCCAGCGGTTTGGGCTGTGCGTTGATATCTAAGTCAGTGAGTCAGTTTTGCCTTTTATATATATTTATTTATATATATATATATATATATATATATAGATAGATAGATTAAATTTTCCACAGCGATACAATTAAGTTATGATACCTACTAGGTGTAATAGGCAAGTTATTTTAGAAATGCGATAAGATACGCAACGCATGAAGCAAAAGTACGGCTCGAGTCCACGGTCTCATTTAATTAAAAAGTGCATTCGAGTGCGTTTTATACATTGTTTTATAGTCATTCTGATGAATTCTGATCACACAAAAGCAGTTAACCCGCGCCCGCTTGGCGCGCGCCGAATTATAGTGCACTGCACATTTGACAAGGGATATTTTGAGGCGTTCTTATAGAAAAACCGGCCAAGTGCGAGTCAGACTCGCACACGAAGGGTTCCATACCATTGTCTATACAAGATTAGCAAAAATGACGTTTGTTGTATGGGAGCCCCCCTTAAATATTTATTTTATTTTAATTTCGTTATTTATTTTTAAAGTGTATATACAACTAAATATTCTGTGAATATTTCAAGCGTCTACCTGTTTTCATTTTTAATATTGAGCAAAAAACGGAAAAATAATCACGTTTGTTGTATGGGAGCCCCCTTAAATATTTATTTTATTCTGTGTTTAGTATTTGTAGTTATAGCGGCAACAGAAACACATCATCTGTAAAAATTTCAGGAGATACAGCCTGGTGACAGACTGACACACGGAAAGTCTTAGTAATAGGGTCCCGTTTTTACCCTTTGGGTACGGAACCCTCAAAGTTATGCTTATAGAGGTTTGTCTCAAAAGCATTCTTACTATTGTTTATAGAGTATTATTAGGTATTTACTGAGAAAAAAAGAATATTATCACTTATCAGTGTTTGCTGCACCCACTTTGGACTAATCGTCGACATCATTTTGTTTGTAACAGCGGTACGTATAGCACTAGTAGTGACGTAGAAAAGACCATTTCGCGTTTAAGCTCTTTTGTCATAAGCAGAAATTGGTTTATCTATGTACTCAGTAAATAATGAACAAACAAATAAAAATAAAAGGCTTATGGGACAAACTTCTATACCTAAGCATGATTTTTATCTTTTAAAAAAGTTCCTGGGGGTTATCATGACATACTAAAGCAGTTCAGTAGCAGTAGATTGAGAGAAAGGGACATAGTTATAGCAGATCTACAGCTTTGTCCCTTTCTCTCAGCGTAAACTAAACTGCTCTAGTATGTCATGGTAACCCCCCTGTTGTCAATTTCTAAGGTGACATCTGAAACTATATTGGATTTCGCGTAAAATTTACATTACTATATTTTCTTTTATTCTCGTTTTGCTGAGAAAGGAAAAATGTGCGAGTCGGACTCCAGGGATCTATATTTAAGATAATATGGTTGGAAAACGCAAAAGAAAATACTCATTTTGTTTGAACTCTATTTCCTACGCAATAAGGTCCATTTTGATGAGTCTAAATTTTAATACGGATTTCTAAAGATTTTGCAATTTTTTCCAAAACTGTAAAATTTGACAACTTCATTTTATTTTTGTTGCTGTGCATGACAGACAGGCAAACACAGAGGTCTCACCATAAAGGTCCCTTTTTTACTACATATTTTGATATGGAACTTTAAAAAGACAGACAAAACTCAAATAATTATGGAAAACGATCGGAAACAAAATTGCTTGGGCAAGGTGAATACAGGCCCTGCCTATGAATAAATCTAGTTCTGAATAGGTGGTTAGAACCTGTCCATTGAATTAGTATTGGAGACATGTCTGCCTAGTGTAGGCCTCGCGCTTAGTTGTTCTCCCACACAACACCTCTCTTCCACAGAGCTGAATCCACTACAGGTACTTCCATGCTAATAGTATAAATACGAAAGTAACGCTGTTTGTTATTACGCTTTCACAACTAAATCCATGAAAAGGGTGCTTTTTATCCTAGAACAATTGTCAGTTCCCGAGGGAATGAACATAAATGACTTCTGCGCGACAGAGTCGCAAGCAATAGCTTGTCATACTATATGTAGGTCAAAACTAACTCTAATCATTAGCTTTATATGACATGTTTGTCCTTCTTTCACATCAAAATTCAAAACAACAATGCATGAATATATAATTTCGGATGGGTTCTAACTTCCGTTCTTTTCAAAAATAAATAAATATAATAATATTTTTGCACACTGCCTTTTTATAATTCATAATATTCCTACAAAGTTAGAGATTTATAATATTTGCATGACAGAATATACCTAATTAAATAAAAAATATTGAATGTAAGTCATCTCTAAAGAAGTAGAATTTATCAAACCCATCAGTTAGAGGTTATGATTAACACCATGATGCAGTCTCCATGAAGGTGCACTTACACTGGCAATGTTCTGAGCTATAATTACCCGTCAGCAATAGCAGTCTTACTCCAATTTGATGTAATAGAATGAGACACCCATACACACTGTGGGTAGTTATTGCTCGTAAAATTTCCTGAGTAAGTGCAACTTAATGTCAGATATGTATACACTTTTGCACTTTATTTCAATAGAGAGAGCAAAGGTTTAATGAGTTTAATGATATGTTTGTACTCAACTGTACAAAGTTCAAGAATTTCTAATTACACTTCTCACTCCTTTGTGAGCTGGACTGTCAAGGGGCCATACCACCTCTGCATGACCAAATGAAGTTAACTTGTTCATTAATTATGTATGAGTGACATCAAAACTATTCAGAAGGCGGCACCAAAGTGAGATAATCACTATATAGTGGGCTGTGTGCGTGAGGCTCACACTGCATCATAGTTATTTATTTTATACACATCATATTATTTTATTTACTATGGACATGCATGACACATTATGTTTGATTTTTAAGATAATCTTTTCAACTTTGTGGTACTCTAGAAAATCATACAGTTAGTTTTTTGTAATAAAAAAAGACTGATTTGTTTTTATTAATCATACAAGGATTAATAAAGGTACTTATTAGCAAACTTTTTTATAAAGTCTATGCATTTATCACAAATTTACTTGTGGCTAAAATGTGATGTCATAGCAAATAAAATGATATTGATATCTTTTGTTGGCACGAAGGCTTGTCACTCAAGAGTCTTAAAATTCCTATCTATAGGTGTATGCAAGAGATAAATTGAATATCAAAAGAATATATTATAAAAACAACATGTACATTTGTTCGTGATCTGATCAAAGAACTTTTGCTTCATAACCTCGCACTGAGGTTAAGTATATTCACTAATATGCCAGCTATTCATTGTTTTTTAAGCATAAATAGGCAAAATGTATTTCCCACAAAAGCTGTGGAACTGACCACAAAAGTATATCCAAGTAAAATTGCAAATATCAATTGTTTGTCAGTCGACTCCATCAACAACAACTAGATACCGTGAACACAACAACATTATTAGTCATGATGTTTGCAATTTATCTAAAAAGCAGGTAAAGCAACTAAACATTCACCATGTAATTATATTTAAACTGAACAGTTTGAATTGTGACTTTATCATCATTCCTGATACAATATGTTGAGGTTGCCAGTACCTATTAATTAATACCAGTCTGTGTTTATGGGACCTGGCAGTTTTTATTTATTTTACAAACACCATTTGGGTTTCCCATACCATATCACAGTTACATTAAAATACTCAAAACTCCAATTGGTGAGCAAACACACATAACATTTCAATTTAGTAACCATAACACCAGTTACCAGAAAGTGGTACTAAATCTTGAGAACAAGTGCCACATCACAAGGATCAATTTACAGTTGACCAAGTCACTGGTGGCAAGATATGAACATGAGCAAAATGTACTCACCTTCAATTAGTAGGCCCCTACTCAACTGTCAGCAAGCTAACTAACTACAATCTACATGCATGTTGGCACTGCAATATGATACTGCTAACTGAGTGCTTGCTTAATTATCAAAACAACGTGAAATCAATTGTTGATGGTGTGGCAGCGGGCCGGGCGGCGGCGGCGGCGGCAGCGACGCGGCGCGGCGCGGCACCGAGGCTGCGGCCGCCGCAGCAGCTGTCAAAAATAGGCAGTCGCTGGCCACATCGCAGCCTATACAAGGCGTGCAGCCTTACCTTGGCGCCGTCGTCGTCGTGGGCGAGATGGCCGCCGTCGGAACCACCTCATTGATCAGGGGTGCGCTACTGCACCGCTTCAAAATGTTCGGGGTATCCACATCCATTATCTTACGGCCACCATTTATTCACTGACGTATTATGTAGTTGTATGCATCGGGACCGCCGATAGCTCTAGTTTATGTAACACTGTAAGTGCACTTATAAATGATCTAATGGGCCTCTCTAACTACCATTGCGTCTAATAACATATTAAATGTATAAATCAAATGAAATCAAAACACAAAATATAACGAAATACGCTACTCAAGAAGCTAAAAAGTGGCTTGAAGCTGACCTGTCAATTCGCCGCAAATGAGGAGCGTTCAATTTTTTGTTGTCGGTACATAAAATACCATTTATTAAAAAAAAAACGCATCAAAGCATTACAGCGTAAGTTATGATATTAATCGATTGATTTCTGTAGTATATCGTACTAGTTTCAAACTTGTATATTCTACTAATAATTTAATTGATGATGTTTTGATTTTTAATTTTGGAACGCAGCTGCCGCCCTCATTTCAAAAGTTGCGTTTTGCTTCAAACAGTTAGGTACAAAGTGATTTTGGAATTTTCAAAATGATGTATTAATGTTCATTAATAATAACACTAACAAGAAAATAAATAATTTACATGCTTATATAAAATTTAAATATTAATAATAGCAAGAAAGACGCGTTTTAGGAGATAACGCAGCAACGTGATGGTAACATGCATGAAATTTATGTTAGAACGAAACGCCTATCAAATCAGTTTATCAGTCAATCAAGTAAATTGAATTTGGTTTCGGTCACATTTCCAAAACTCCTTGGAATTTTAAGTTATAAGTTATTTGCTTGCTTATCGTTAGGTACTTCATGAATTACATTTAAGAAAAAACTATAAAATTTTATTTTATAATGTTGTTGATAAAGCGAAAGTAAGGCAAAATTCATTCTTAGGTTTTGTTGTCATGAAAAGTTATTGGAATTTAAAACTGTTATTGTTTTAGTGCATTGGTTAAATACTTCATTGCGTTTGTTTTTGGAGCGTCACTTTACGCGGAGAAGTTAATATACCTCATACAGACAATGTATTGGAATGATTTAAAATGTGTAAAAAATGATAAGACTTGCACGAAGATATTGTTCATCGCCGACCCTCAGATACAGGGAGACCTCGCGGCGCCCGTGCCTTTCAATTACCTTTTCAGCTGGGACAGTGACCGGTACGGCCTTAACGTAACTGCTTAAATTGCTTTTGTATCTTTAAAACTTATTATGAAAGTCTAATTTACTTATTTCAGATACCTAAGCATTACATTCTCACTAGTAATCAACTATTTCAAGCCAGAAGTGATTGTGTTTCTGGGGGATCTGATGGACGAGGGCTCTGTGTCCACCATAAAGCAATATTACCAATATGTGAAAAGGTTGACTGATATATACGATGTACATTACCCTGTAGTGGTAAGAATCTCATCATATCTTAATCCTTTCTTTCAGAGCAACTAATGCCTAACTAAAACAAGGTTGTTAAGATCCGGCCTGTGGCCTTGTAGTTCCCAAGTGGGTGATCAATTGAAATGTATTTGATCAAATAATCTAATTGAGAAAGCAAGACAAATATTATTATCCTGCAAACTATGATGTTATTCTTGCTTTCAGAAAATTCGTTTGAATGTTAATATGTTAACAGTCCCTATACAAAATGTTTCAAATAAGGAACTTAAATATTTATTTGCCTATGTTGAAGTACCTCGCATGTGAGCATAGTAAGTAATTGAAATTACGAGATACGGATGTCACAGGACTCATCACTACATAGTGTAAAACAATGTCGCTTCCCGCTGTATGTCCCTATGTATGCTTAGATCTTTAAAACTATGCAACAGATTTTGATGTGGTTTTTTTTAATAGATAAAGTGATTCAAGAGGAACGTTTTTATGTATAAATCATTCTGGATTGTGTACGGGAGTTGCAGAAACATTTCATATAAACCGAAGCAAAGTCTAGTCTTAGATGAAACAGAGTGTAGCTGTTTTTGGTGTGACTTTTTTTACTCGTCAGGTAACTCAGGTAGGTAGGTACCCCCTTTATAGTGAAGTGTCTTGTATAATGTTCCCAATTCACCCTGGTGTGTGCCCCACAATTCAAAATGACATTACAATTATGTTTTTATGAATAAACAATAAAATATATTTACAACAGGATTTATTGTGTCCATAAAACCAGCGCCAAAATTGAAAGGGCTGATAGAGGAGCTCATAAGCTATAGGAATAAGCAAATCTGACCTTAATGAAAATTAAATTATTCTTGAAATATTCGAATTTTATATTCAAAATTCAGTAATTTTATATTCAAAATTCAGAAATTTTATAACTACAATAAATTTGCTGTTTTTAAAGTTACTTGCATTGCCAGGTTGCTATGGTTGGTATAGTACATTTATTTTATAAAATTTTATCAACATTTCTGTATTGTTTTTCAAGAATCTAATAATCGACCTTTTTTACTGCTATATCATTAGTTATGAATATAAATTTATTTTTAAACACATTTAATAGCACATTTTTTGGCAACACGCTGCAAAAAACAGATTTCCAATATATTTAAATTTGGAGTCATAGCCCTCAAAAAACTGGTTCAAGGAAACAAACATCACGAGTTTTATAAAAGTATCTCGAAAACTATGGATATGAATGTTAATGTTACAAGTGCAACAATGGTGTTCCAGCAAGTGTGGCTGCCGGGCGACAACGACATCGGCGGCGAGAACGAGCGCATCGACATGGAGAAGCTGCGGATGTTCGACAGCGTGTTCAACCAGCCCGGCGTCGTGCGCTTCCGCAACATCACCTTCTACAATGTAGGTCTAGGTACCCCTTTGTTACTATGAGATCTTTGCTAATTGCTACACAATTGAGTAAGAATATAGGTAGGTCAAGCAGTAGTATACAATACACTTTTATACCTTTATTCAATAGAGTAAGGGCCAAAATTATATACATTTATGCTTGCACGGTCGACGTCAAAGATACGTTTAAATTTTTTCCATTGAAATAAGGAATAAAAATGTAAACATATCTTTGACGTCGACTGTTCTACACTGACCGCGCGAAGGAAGGGTAATGAATTTTACAGAGATATTTTATAGAAGTTTTAACTTTAAATGAACTGTGTATGAAGGTGAACGCGATTACGCACACGCTGCCGGAGCTGCCGCCGAAGCGCGCCGGGCTCCGCGTGGTCGTGTCGCACTACCCGCTGTTCTCCAGGCAAGCCTTCGCTGCCAAGGTACGTCGGACACCACGCCCGGGTGAAATATTAGCTTTTCAAAATACTTCGCTACATTCTTCTTCTTTTCCTCTTTTAACCGAATCGGTGTTCCGAACGAGCATAGTCGTTCTCAAAAATCTTTCGAGACTCACTGGCTTGCTAACTGAAAGACAGCGCACAGGCAAATCCGCTGGACCTAGGGACTGGGAATCTGGGAGGAATATTCCCCGGGTACCTTATCGAAGATCAGCCTATTTTCTTTTTTAATTCTAAATGTATAAGGCCGCGGGCGTCCTCTAGTTTTATACATTATAAAATACACCGAATAAAGGGTTATTCCCACCTGTTACCACCCAGGGTCTTTATGTGCCACTTTGAACTTTATTTATCAGGAGGTAAGTAATCAACCAGCAGAGAGGAATCAAAGGCGCGCACGCGATGATCGGTGCGGTTCGTGTGATCTCGCGCCGTGTGAACGAGTAGCACATGCGGGCGCAGGGCCGCCGAGACAGTTATAGTGCTCCGGTGTGCCCTCTGGGTTACGGGTGTAGAACACTACGCGGCAATGCGGCAGCTCGGTTGACTGCATTAGTTGCTTCTGCTTGTTCCAGGTCCAGAAAACCATAAATCCTCACATATACTTCTGCGCGCACGACCACGAGTCCAAGTACGTGAAGCAGACCCGATGGATAGAGCACGAGCACCCGTACGTGCGGCCCGTGCCCTTCTACGACAACGGGGTGCTGGAGATCACCTTCGACGGCGACGAGCTGTACGAGGTGTACGTGCCCACCTGCTCCTACCGCATGGGCACCAGCAGCATCGGCTATGGAGCCGCCGTTCTAGGTATCGTATCTTATCCAATGGAAATTTAGGGTGCGGCTCCACCGAGGCGGAGACGAGCGGAGCGGAGCGGAGCTGTGCCAATATTAACCAATAGAAGGCGCATGATGCGGTCACGTCGAGCGCGCCTTGCGCACGTTAGTTTAGATGCTATTGGTTCATATTGGCACAGCGTCGCTCCGCTCCGCTCATCTCCGCCTCAGTGGAGCCGCAGCCTCGAGGAGCTAAAATTAGAAAAGCTAAATTTTAAATTGGTTTTAAGTACACTGTTTCTTTTAACGCTCTTCAGTAAAAAAAAAACGAGCGATTCCCATCTCCAACCTAGCCGTCTAACCCGGGTTGGATATTGGGAATAATAGTAGATTGTACAACTAGGGTCTAAAATAAGCCATATTTAGTACCACGAGATGGTTATTTTCCCGAGCAAAGCGAGGGAAAATTGTTCGAGGGGTACCTAATATGGCTTTTAGACCCGAGTAATACATTCTACTTTTCACTTCGATTGCGAGAAAATAAAAACATTACCTATACAAAGGTAAAAAATTAGCAAAGATAGCACGACATATTCTACGGCGAAAATATTGTTTTAATTTGGCGGCATGTCTTTTTTTCAAAAGTACTTTAACACCGATACAACATATAGATACCGCAAATAAACGCCACTGACCGTGTGAGTATTTAGCGCTTCAAAGCGTTGCACAATCGATTTAATCATATTTTAACGATTGTAAAATAGGGACTAAAAAACACCTAATGTTTTGAGAAATTAATTCTGTTCCCTGATTGGTCGATTTTAATATAGCTGTATTCTGGTTGGTTCATACCAAATACAAAGTTTTTTTTTAAAGAGTTAATATAGTTAAAGAGTATGCGTACCAAAAAAAACCTAACGTTCCGATTGACAGTCGATGTGTGTTGTGATAGGTTGATTTAATTTCGTGAAGTATTTTGATTGGTGGATTTAATTTCGTGAAGTATTTTGATCGGTCAAATTAAAATGTTTTGTACAAATAAATCATTCTATTTTCCATTTCATATTTTCCCTAGGGGAAATATGAATATAATGTATTCTCTAGGGTTTACATGTAATACTCGAGTCTCGCTTGATAAGTCTAATATGACACACTTTTTGAGCATGAGAAGGGAAAAATTCATTATTTATTTTTCTTCTCGTCTTCCAACCTATATTTTTGCACGGTCGAGTTGTTCAATATACTGGCAGTAATGTTAGCGGTGAATCGGCCAGACAAGAAGAGCTCGCGGCTGCGCTACACGGTGCTGTGGTCGCCGCCGCGCTTCCCGTCGCTGCTGCTGTACGCGGGCGCGCTGGCCGGCGCCGCGCTGGGCCTGCTGGGGCTCGCGGCGCGGCGGCTCGGCGCGGCGCTCGGCGCGCGGCTCGGCGCGCGGCCCGGCGCGCTCGGCCGGCGCTCGTCCGGGCGGCCCGGCTCCTTCCATATCAAAGCTTGATCATTTCTACGATTCTAAGTCCATGCCCATGTTGTGATACTCGATACGAATTTAACGTCGGGGCGCCCGCCTCGCTAAACGGAGTTATACTGTAGTGTTCATAGGTATATTTTTTATAGGTACCTATTGGGTCCTGTAGCGAAGGTCGACCGATTCACATTAGAGATAGAATAATTTCAATGATTTCTTGTATCGACCGAGGCAGCAGGTATTAGAGGTATATTTTAATTTTCTTTTGCCATTATTATGTTTTATACGAATGCGATCAGGGATATACCTACTTACTTAATTCATATATTAATCCTGTTAGTTAATAGCGTGAGCCGATGTTTCTAATATTATTTTATTTTTACCGGCCTATCCTTCTGACGAATGAACTTGACCTCTCTAAGAAATGTATTATTAATATGAAAAATGTTTTGACTATGTAAATATGTTTTCATGTATATATTGTTAATTCCCGTGCGGAAAGGGGACGAGATAAAATAACAAAGAAACCTACTCCCTACAGGGCGGAACCATATATTTGGGCTTCACCAAAGTATAGTTAATACTGTTAATAGTGTAATTCAAATATCGCACTGCTAAATCAAAACAGTATCAACTCAAAATCCTTGCTAGTTTTGCTTCAAGTTCAAAAAAGTGGTATTAAAGTTGATTTTTAAATACAGTTGTATTCGAGTTACTACTGTTTTGATCTCACAGTGCGATATGTACAAGAGTGTAAGGGACCGTTAACCCCACTACCTCCTCAGGACCGCCTACTAATGTCGTGATATTAAGGCATTTTGGTGCTGCTACCGCTGCTGTCACGTGCGGCACGCGGCAGACGGCGTACTCCGAACTAATGTTAGAGATGTAACAAAAGGATAATAACTATAACTGGTCATTATGAATTCTTGGTGGGTCACTCGGAATCGGCGCGGCGAGAAAAATAACTGTTATTTTGTATGCCACATCCTGACCACCTTGTTTTAGACGAGGTCAGTGCGAGGTAATGTCAACGTTATGATAACTCTTACAACTTGACAGTTAAGACGGCGGAGTTACGAACAATGATAACATGTCAAAAGCTATTTTGTTTGACAGAGTAAAATAGAGCCCCCGTATGTTGTTATTTTGTGACATTGAACAAGAAGTATCTTTTACGGTTTTTTTTGCTTTATTTTTAGCATCTACGTCCTAGGCGCATATCACGTTTGTTATATTAGACCGTTTGTTCTTGACTTCTTGGTCTTGTAACTATCAACCTTCTGAACGCTACCATCGCCGGCCATGTTGCATGCTTCCGACGCCAGGTTGTCGTATGCCGGTACAAATGTAAGCAGGGGCGTCCCCAACACGGCATGGCTCACCGACGGGGCTGTGCAAAATGTTAAAATAAAACCAAATTAACACTATTCTTAACTGTGCATTCCATTGACAGCTTTATTTCACATCATATGGTATTTTACTAATGTTTCATTCCAAATTAGTTTTAATACTTATTTAAAATATTGTATATTTTTAATAAGGATATGTTAAGTACTCATACCTTGAGAGTGAGATAATTATACATGGGTATTTTTGCAATAAATGTATTTTACACTAATTTATTTCACTGTAATACTTCCAAAGAATAAAAAAAACACTGAATATGTCTTTATAATTTAATACCTTTTTTCAACAAATATATGCTTAATGTTAATGTCAATGACATGTAGAGAATAAAAATAATAATTGCTACACTAGTGGACACTAGCAGTGTTCTCACACTCAAGTTAATCATTCCTGTCATCAAGTTTGCTATGAGAAAGTACAGCAGCCCAGTCCTGTTGACAGCTGAAAGCATCATTGGGACATCAAAATGCAGCTTATTCTCTGCTGATTGAAACAATACTTCTATAAAATACAGAAAAGTAGCAATGCTTAGAAATGTAGTTTCTAAGAACAAACAGTAGCCTGCATTGGCAAGCGTTCTAGATGCAGGCAAGTAGTAACCCACCACAACAGAGCCTGTGCAAAGCAACATCGACCCAACAAACATCTTGCACAGAATCCTTAACCTAGTGACACTTCTGTTATTTATTTCTGTCTTGAAATGTGCAGCAAATAAGTACAAGGAGACATATCCTAGACATGACGACAACCCCTCACGGTTGGCTGACAACAGGGAGTCCCGTGGCTCATCGCTAAATACCCACTCTTGTACACTACTCCACAGCAGAAACTCGTGAAGAAACATTGTTAGAATACTGAATAACAAGGCCTGGGGCGACCAGTACAAAAGAGCTGTTGAAATGAACTTGCATACTGCCAATGTAAAGAAGAAGTTCCAATGAACACCGTACTCCGTCACATGTTCCTGGTAGTTGAGTTGCTTTACTGACCAGAACCTAACAACACCCAAGCACACCAATATTGTGATGAATTTAGCATTTCCTTTCACAATGATGCTTATATTTTCTTTCCTTAAGTCTTTATGAACTATTCCACTTATCAGGACGAATAAACCAACTCCAGTATCCATAAGGCTGTACCCATAGCGCTCCGTCTTCGCCAAGTGCCTTGGGAAACATTGGAAGTCAACAGCCAAAATACAGAATACAGTTATAAGGTATGTCAGGGCTCTGACTATAGTCACTGAATGAATTCGTGATCCAAAGCTGTTCAATTTTCTAAATGATATTCCATTTTGGAAATTTGGGTACTCTTGCACACATTTGAACAATAGCAATGTAAAAATGATGAAATTTAAGAGCAGAATATAATCCGCTAATACAGTGTGGGCCGCTATTAAAGGTAGAACTACGATAAGATACTCGCGCAGGTACTGTTGTGGGGGCGGGCCGCGCTGTCCGATGGAGCAGTATAAGGAGCATTGTATACTAAAAAATATACAAAAGAATGTATGTAAAGCTGTTGACCCGTGATTGTTCCGCATTAAGGACTCGTGGTACTGCTTGTAATCCGAGGAGTTCATGTTTTCTAATTCATCAAAACTCTTCTGCGCCATTTTTTAGATTAGCGTTTTTCTTAATCGATATCATATGTGAAGATTAAGTCATAAACGATCTAAAAAACGTATAACATGGTTTATAAATCGTTAAAAAAAGCAAAAACAAGATTATTGTTATTCTCAAAATGTAAACATAACCCCTCTGAAATCTGACTCTGACTGACAGCGGGACACGTCAATGTCAAAGATTTAATTTTAAATAATTAAATCCATTCTGGGCAGGCAAAGGGATGAATGCCTATACAGCCTACAAAAATGCGTAATATTTAATCTTTAAATATTTTACAATATTTATTTCATCATTCTACTTCAAGGGTGGCGATAAGACATCTCGATTAAGATAGTTGAGCAACCATTACGAAGCACATTTATGTTTAAGTATTATGACTATGACTTTCCCCCGCGGCCTTGCTTTGAGCTTCAACAAAAACCCACCCTCAAAAACGCAAAAATAACTTATTGTAAATGGTAGGCCAACACCAATACTTAAAGCATTATTTACTAAGAAATTGAGTAAATTCGTTTATGTTGTACGTTGATGATATTGCTACTTACAACATAAATCTTTCTTAAGTAAATAATGGACCCGATTCTACGTGCACATCGCTTAAATAGCCTAAAACGAAGTTGTCTAATTTTTAGACGTAGTTTAGACGGCAGATTTAACAAGTGCTATTCCAGAATGTCAATATAATGTTCATTGAGGTAAGTATATTAACTAGAGGGGCAGTAACCACGCATAACCCGTGCCACGTCCGATGAGCCTGCAGGCTCATAGCGGCCATTTGTCAAGTTAGTTGTCAAACAGACGCCAACCGTAAAAGAAGCTGCGATAAATGGGGAAATGCGCGGTGAAACAGTCCTTATCAAAGTCTGAAAGACACCATCATCATCATCATCATCATGTCAGCCGAAAGACGTCCACTGCTGGACATAGGCCTCCCCCAAGGCTCTCCACACAGACCGGTAGGACACACTAAGGCACAAATAATTACTTTTCAAAACAGCAGATATTCTTTATGTAGGCCCAGTGTTGCAAGTAAAGTATTGTTTTATTTCCCCGAGTATTCGGGGAAATTCAACATTTTCGGTAATCCGTTAAATAAATAAAATTAGATCTAATAATTAATGTTTCTAAACGTTTACACTTGTGGGCGCTTAACTTTACTGCTTGAACATTAACAAGTTACGTACTTAATAGTGGTGCGGTGTAGCCTTATATCTGGAGTTCTTAACTTTAACGGAAAACAATCAAACTCAACAACTCAAAACCACAGTATATATATATACCTAAAGCAGTAAAGAAGCTAGGCCTACTTTTCGAGATAAATACCTACTCTCCAAATGAGCGTAAGGAATGTCCTTTAAATTTTTGTAAAATTGAAAAAAGTTGTTCTTTATTGTATCTCAGCTAGTTAGAGCAAAAGCGATATCTGGTGTGGTATGCGACAACGAATCCGTTAACAGATTGAGAAAAAGTAGCGGCCATCTTGAACTTTTTAATTTTTACTCGGATTACTTCCGAAATTGATATCTCGGGATCTGTGTGATATCCGACCGCGAATCCGCTGACAGAATAAAAAAGTAGCCGCCATCTTGAACTCTTTAGTTATTCGACTCATTACTTCCAAAATCGAAATCTGGGGATCTGTATGGTCTCCGACAACGAATCCGTTGACAGAATTAGAAAAAGTAGCCACCATCTTGTACTTTTTAGTTATTCGACTGATTGCTTCCAAAATCGATATCTGGGGAACTTTGTGGTCTCCGACAACAAGTATGTTGACAGATTGAGAAAAAGTAGCCGCCATCTTGAACTTTTTTGTTATTCGACTGATTGCTTCCAAAATCGATGTGGGGATGTGTGTGGTCTCCGACAGGGAAACCGTTGACAGCACAGAGTACCTTTTTTATATACCATATGGTTGACAGAATGGGAAAAGTTGCCGCCATCTTGAACTTTCCAGTTTTTCGGCCGAATTCTTTCAAAGTCGATATTTGGGGATCTATGTATTTGGGGGTCTCCTATAAACCTCGAAATTGACACTTAATACAAGACTTTGGTTGAAAGCTTTTAATACTTCTATTTTTTCTACCTACTCTTACTAAAATTGCAATATATGGTAAATATTGTTATATGTATTTGTCAGAAGTTCGAAATGGCTACACTTGTGTAAAACATTTTGACGCTATGGATATTTTACAGGGCACTTATCGCAAAAAGCTTAACTGAGTTCATTACCATCTCTCCATTTACCAGATATAAAAAAATATATACGAACGACCACTGAAGCTGCGACGTACGAGTATGTACCTACACCGACAGAAGAAAATACAGGGTGTTAGGTCGCTAGGTGCAAAGGTTTAAAGGGGTGATAGACGAGGTATTTTTGAACATTTTTAGCTGTATGTCTTAAACTTTGTTTTTTATTTATTGAAAATTTTAGGATTTTCCAGAAAATACCCCGAATTTAGTAGTTACGTGTTAATAATGCCCCAATAAGCGTTACCCCTTGTAAACAAAATAATCTATTTTGGATAGTTTAATGTCTATTGGACCAAATTGAACAAATTTTAGGCGTCTTTAAAGTAATAAAAACAAAATGGGGGCATTCGAAATTATTAAAAATGTCTCTGAATTTGGATCAGTCATTTTTGTGCCTTTAAAAAATTTAAAAAATCTTTGTAATATTCAATCACTTTTAAAAATATGCCTGCTTATTGTTCTTTCTTTTAATCAGTCATTCACATCGCTTGCCAAATCTCTGAGTTAAGGAGTAAATCTTTTTTTATATCTGGTAGATGGAGAGATGGTAATGAACTCTTTTTAAGCTTTTTGCGATGCGTTCCCTGTAAAATATCCATAGCGTCAATTTTTTTTACACAAGTGTAGCCATTTCGATCGTCTGACAAATATAACAATATACAGGGTTATTTGTAAAATACTAATAACCTCGCAGGGTTAAATCATTAAAATTATAAACAACAACTTTTGTTCGAAGACTTTTTACAAAACGTAATAGATTTCCCAAAAAAATACTTTCAAGTTTTTGTTGTACTATCTGTCACTTTTTAGATCTGTAATTTGTAGTACCTAAGTAATAATTTTTAGATGGGGGTACTTTGCGTTCGCTTCATTAATTAATTCATTCATTCCATGGCCACGGCATATTTCTTGTTATTGATAATTGTAACTTATTTCCATTACCCACTTGTTGAACAAAATCATTGCTTACCTACATATTAGTACTTTGTCGCTTTAACTCATCTGACAATTTTGTGTGGCAGTTCAAACAAGACATTAAAGCCGGAGCCCCACTGCTGCGCACGGTCAAGCTACACACGTGGGTACAAAAACGCTTTGTATGAAAATGTAGGTGGATACTTCCACAGTAGTGCACGAGCACGCTGCGCACGAAATGACCTCACTGATACATGCGTGGTCTGTTCCGAAGTGCCTGTCACGCACACGCTAGCGCGCGTAGCAGGCAAAGCCCCACCGCGACCCACGCTGCCGGTGAGTTGCAGTGGAAAGGTGGCTTCAAAGGCGTCGCATCCCCCGCGCGCGCGTGCATGTGCGTGGCCCGCAGTGGGAATGTAGACACACGAAGCTGACAAACGTAGCCACGTGGCTCACACGTTTTACGTGTACATGCATTGATTGCTGTGAAAATGTTGACACACGTATCCAGACCAATGGACCCTCGTGGGCGACGTGTATAGCGTGTCCGTGCGTAGCGAGCGCCGCAGTGGGGCTCCGGCCTAAAGCCCCTAAGTAGGTACTAGAATGTAAACGTTATAACTTCGACCGTACACTCAATCCACAATCTCTTCATACTTTACCAGGCTTAGGACTGGCTTAATTCAAAATAAACTAAGAACCATACTACATCATTGCATCATTGGTGCTCGCTGCTGGATTGGCGAAAGAACTCCAGTATGTTTTGCTGTTCATGTACTGTGCGCCGCGGTAGACTATCACGATCGTTGGATCAAAAGGTACTTACAGTGCTACGCCTTGTATGCACCGGTTGCCGGTCGCCGTCGACGACTATGGATCTTTCGAAAAAATCTTCGTTTTGGTAGGTCCGTTCACTTCACCTTATTTGTCCCATTTTGTCACAACACTTACTTACACACACAACTGTAAAAGTGGCTGGTTGGACCCGTTACATTTATTTATATTTTTAATGAAACCGGAAACAAAAACAGCACTACCGCGTGCTGAACTAACTACCCGCATTTTCGGAAATCGAGACACGCCGTGCGCACCGGCGCCGGCGGTTTAAAGCAAAAATCTGCGCAGATAATTAGGCCAAGGTCGTCTTGTCTCCCTACCCCTTACCCCGCCCGCCACCGTTTCGCACTGCATTTGTTTATTTGTCTAGTGGTATTCTTTGGTTACCGTAGAGTTACAAACATTTAGAGCGATAAATTTATTTTCTTTTTTTTGTATGTAAGTCAAATATGATGAATTATTAAAAGTCATAGAACAAAAGTTGTTGCTTATCATACGAATAATTAAAACCTGAGAGGTTATTAATATTTTACAAATAACCCTGTATACCATATATTGTAATTTTAGTAAGAGCAGGTAGAAAAAAATACAAGCATTAAAATCTTTAAACAAAGCCTTGTATTAAGTTGTCATTCAAGTGCCATTTTCGAGAGTTATAGGAGACCACACAGATCCCCAAATATCGACTTTGAAAGAAACCCAAAAACCCAAAAACTGGAAAGTTCAAGATGGCGGCAAATTTTCCCATTCTGTCAACGGATTCCCTGTCGGACACACACAGATCCCCACATATCGATTTTGGAAGCAATCAGTGGAATAACTAAAAAGTTCAAGATGGCGGCAACTTTTTCTCAATCTGTCAACGGATTCGTTGTCGGAGATCATGAAGTTCCCCAGATATCGATTTTGGAAGCCATCAGTCGAATATCTAAAAAGTTCAAGATGGCTGCTACTTTTTCACATTCTGTCATCGGATTCGTTGTCGGAGACCACAAAGTTCCCCAGATATCGATTTTGGAAGCCATCAGTCGAATATCTAAAAAGTTAAAGATGGCGGCTACTTTTTCACATTCTATCAACGGATTCCTCGTTGGAGACTACACAGATCCCCAGATATCGATTTTGGAAGAAATTAGTCAAATAACTAAAAAGTTCAAGATAGCGGCTACTTTTTCTCATTCTGTCCACGGATTAACACAGAAAAAAAAGAACGCACAGTAGATACCTAATAGACGGCCGAATCATATTTCCTGAACTATACTTAAACTTGAGTTTAAAATTTTTGCTTATACAGTATTCCCAGCTTCTTAATAGATTTCGGGGATTGGATTTTCGGCGTCGCTCGGCTCGGCTCGATTCGTCGTTGCGAACGGAATGACGTCGTTTTCGCTATACCTAGTTGCATGGACATAAAACTTTTTCTTACAGGCTCAAGCCGATTCCGCGTCGATAGGTCTGGTACCAGCAACATAGAACAAAATATCCTCTGTGTTTATTTAGTTAATTGTATTACCATAGTATCTATCGTATAGTATGTACCTACAGATGACAATGTAGTGAATAATCCTCTCCCATTTGCCGGATAAGAGGCCCTACTTTGAAAGTCGAAGTTCGAAGTTACGTTAGCTCCATCTCTGTCACTCGTCATTCGAGACTAAATCGAGAGAAAGGGATGAAGCTATCGTAACTTCGAACTTCGAATTTCAAAGTAGTGCCTAAGTTCGTATTTATCTTGCTTTCTCCGTTGGCTCATTGATGGGTGCCGAAGCTTATTGAGAAAGCAACATAAGAATGAAGTTATCCGACAAAAAACGATGGGAAAGGATTATATGTACATTCAACAGCATAAATAAGTGAGCATTTATTTACCTTGTCGCTTTCAATCGTTTCACAATTTTGTGTGATATTTCAAACACGACGTTAAAGTGACAAGGTACATAAATGATCACTTATTTATGATGTTGACTGTACTACGTCTGCACGAGGGTTATCAATAGTACATTATTGCCTAGGCATGGAAGTAGGCAATTGCGGGCCGAGTATTGGATTAAACGGACGAGCTTGCGAGTCCGTTTAAAAATACGAAGCCCGCAATTGCTGTTCCTGCCGAGGCAAATATAGTGCTTTTCTCAAAAATCGCAAGAAAAAATTTGTGTTTGAGTCAAATCTTCATCGCTTGAACTCATTTTTTGAATTGCATACAAACAGAAACTTCATGTGAAAAAACCATCACTCCTTACCGCCTTTTTGTTTATGACAAGGAGGAACGCAATTTTTGTTTTAAAAAAAAACATAAGCTATACCAGGCACAAATAAAAAAGTTATGTTTCGAGTAAAATTTGGATGTATAAGACTTGTGCTGCTTTTCACTTTTTAAAAATTTACAAGCTAGATAGTAATGGAATTTGTATGCAACATTGCGGGCTTGTAAAGCGAGCACGCAATGTTTTTTTTTTTAAATTTGAGAACTGTCAGTCAACTATGTACTTCGCGTCTCAATATGTAGATAGGAATGTCAACATTCCCGGACATTTTTGAGGAAAATGTTATTAGAGCTGCAGGGGATGACAGCTCTGGGGCCGTAGTTTTTTTTTAACTGACACTATGATATCATATTGGCGGTAAATTTTATTCAGTTTATTTGTAGGTACTATTACCACGTAATTAATTATTTTGCGAAACGAGTTATTCAAAACGTCTAATTAATTGCGTCTAAAAAAAATCCACGAAGAAAATGTACCTCATTTGGATATCCAGCATTAAGGGGGCTTGATGCTTTATCCCATTCCTCGGCCGTTTATTGGGTAACTGAATAAGAAGAGGCACTTCCAGGGGCACGTTTTATAAAGCTACAAGTTACAATTTTACATGTCTAAAGTGGCAACACTGCTCAAATGGCTGGTCGTCATTGGTCGAGGTTGTGTCAAATGGAAAATTGTAACCTGTAAATTGTAATTTGTAGCTTTATAAAACAGGTCTCAGCTGTTAAAACGATCCTCGCTCCAGCCTAGTGTTGAAAAAGTCCGGAAAAAAATCCGTCTTTTTCAAAATAACTCGTTTTTTTTCGGATTTTTATGGAAAAATACAATTAAATTTTCTGCTCTTATTTTAATCTATATTCGGCATCGACGACATGGAGGCAGAAGCAATTGAAATAGGTGGCGAGAGTGATAGTGATTGACTATGAATAAATTGTCATATTCAATAGTTATTTTTCCTAAAAAACCCGAAAAAAACGAAAATTTCATAAACTTCTGAAAAAATCATTTGTTTTTTTCGCAATTTGCAACGCTACTCCAGCCGAACGGTTCGCAAGCTAACTCCGCTAGCACTCTAAGCACACCGACATCCTGAAGTTGGGCACTAAACTCCCCTTCTCCTCCGCAGACTGGTCCTGCTCCTCCGCGCTCGCGGCGCCCGCGGCCGGCACCCTCGCGCCGCGTCTCAGCGAGTCCGTCGCCGTGGAGAGAGGACTGTACAGATACATGCAAGACAAATGACCAGAGATCGGAATAGGTAGAGCTAATTTGCCTAAACTTGATGCATGTTCATTCAATAATGTATTCCCATCTCTCTCACGCATGAATGAATATGCGTCAAGTTTAGGCAAATTAGCTCTACCTATTCCGATCTCTGCAAATGACCTACGTCTGTATACTAGCTTGTTTATATCACGACTTAAAAAACATGGAAATATTTCAGTACCTACGAGGCTAGGAACTCTGATAGAACTAACTGCCATAAAAGCCGGTGGCGGGCTAGACCTTTAATACAGCTTTAAATGGCTTAAAAAAAAACTTAATCATTAAGACCAAGGGGTCGCCATGATTTCCAGAAAAAGGCTGCTGCTCCCTTGTAGGGATCTACCCCTTCCCTATAGTCCGCTATCGCTGCATTCCTATGAAAGAAGGTCCTGGTTTTGAATCGAGACTAGTGATGGGCAGCTTGTAAGTTACAAAAGTGAAACTTTCATTTAAATTTCATGTAAGTTACTGGAAGTTTCAAATGGAAAATTTCTGTTAGGTTTCTGTAGTTTTCAGGTGTAAATTATCTGTTTGTGAGTAATTTTATACTCCCCGATAAACAACAACATTCTTATTAATTATCACAGCCACCACTTTAACATAATTCCTTTAATTACTCTGTTTATGGTGTTTTCTATTAAGGCAAAGATAACACAACATACCTACTTGT
Organism: Acleris literana; assembly: GCA_946894065.1. Classification (NCBI taxonomy): domain Eukaryota; kingdom Metazoa; phylum Arthropoda; class Insecta; order Lepidoptera; family Tortricidae; genus Acleris; species Acleris literana. The sequence continues at coordinate 26,342,399 of OX335671.1, read as the reverse complement.
AGCTGCCGGAACCCAGACTGCTCACGAGAGGATTTCCTAACAGCTTTGAAATAAAATTCGATCTAAATGTACTGTGTTTTAATAGGTACTGGTGGTACAGAAATAGTGCCTAAGCAGGTCGGAGGTGGTAAGGAGAGCGATATGCAACATTTGAAGTATAGAAAACGGTTTTAAATTTAGTGGTAGGGACAAGCCCAAAATCTGCGTTTGTTATTACATTATGTTAGGTAGGAACGTTAAGATCTGAAAGTTATATGACAGTAAAATAATTAAATGAATTTCTATAAATTAGTACATTTTAAAATTATATAAAATAAATGTTGCATACGCAACACTACTTTTAATATAATTATACAAAACATTTTTAATAACACCATTAGGCATTAAGTCCGCCATTTGTACTTTTTTGGTGCAATAAAGGTTAAATTAATAAATAAATACAAAAAACAACACGGCACTTCTCTTAATTTGGTCTTGAACTTCCGTCCTTCGTATATCAAGTGGGAAGTTGGGAACAGACACCCCTAGGCCAAGCGGCCACTGACATATAGTCTCGAATTTTATAATCATAACCCGTTCTACTAACGTCAGAAGTAGCCGACACGTGACGTGAAATTTAAGTGTAATTTATTCGGTAAAATTACTGTCAGAAACGTTTCTTGTCAATTTTGTTTTTTTCAAAAGTTGAAATATAGTTAAGGTAATATGTGAAATGTTTCAGAAATTGTCCATCGCTAATCGAGACCTTCCAGTTAATCCTTGCGCTAAAACTTGCTCCGTATTTTTTGTACATTATTTTTTAATCGTTTTTTAGGGGCAGCGAGAGGTCCAGAGTTTTGTCTTTACGGATGTCGGAAATTCTTCTCTTGCGACCGGACGACTATTAGGTGTGCATCATTAATTAGGTACCTATTATACTCACTCTTAATTACTATGAACATTCAGCCTCCGTATGTTTGTGCTCGCATTTTTTTAAGACGTTTGACTGAGCAGACTGGCTCGGGTTTGGCTAGTAGGATTTTATAGAAAAGACCAACAAATCTTAGTAGTAAGTAGTAAGTATCGTAATTATTCATCAAGTTACTTTCAACGAGAAGAATAAGATGTGAAGTGTTAGTAAAAGTAATAATATCTTGTCAGCCATCTATATCGGGGTTTGACAACGAAATTTTAGCCACGGACCAAAATACTTAGGTACAGTCGAGTACACAGATATGTATACACTTTTGAACCTTATTCCATTGAAATACCGTGCAAAAGTGTATACTTATCTTTGACCTCAACTGTACTGGTTTCCCTTTATGGCTATTCCCCTCGGCCAGGAGCTCGGGGCCGAGAAGGAGCGGCTGCGGAGCCCGTTTTCTGAAAATTAAAAACTACACTGGATTAATTTTGCTCTTTTTAGGGTTCCGTAGTCAAATGAACCCTCAAAGTTTCACCATGTCCGTCCGTCCGTCCATACGTCCGCAGCTTAGCTCAGAGACTCTTAGTTCTAGGAAGCTGTTATTTGACATGAATATACATAATAGTCACGACGACAAAGTGGTCCTGAACTCTTGTTTTTTTTTATGGTACCACCCCTGCACGTAATTTTTATTTTTCTCTCGTCTACCCCATGGTGCAAAGTGAAGTGTCGTTGAATAGCTCTTTCAAAAATATGGTGGATTTGCAAACAATTTGATCGATTAAGGGATCCATTTGTGAAATATTAAGATTTAACGTGCAATTTTTGTAGTGATAACTTCTTAACGGAGGGTGAACTATTTCGTTACGTAAGGCGCGTTAAGACAGCCTGTCTGGCTTCCCTTTCTCTCACGCATACGGCAGCGGTAGTAAGAATGTTTAAACATTTTTTAAATACAAAAAGACACTGGAATCGGATAGGATTTGAACCACGGCACCATGGCGTCATAGACCTACCTCTCGGCCGCTAGGTCAATCATAAGTCGCAGGTATGGACGAAAATGGTAAACGGTATTTGATCTTACCTGCTGACGACACCCCGTATTGCGTTTCTAAGCATTTATACTGTTGAGATTGACAGTGAGCATTATAACCTAAAACTATCACCGTTTTTGAAAGTGATTAGTTTAAGGTTCGATTGTCTTGAAAATCGATATCTGAGGGCCCCTTGGGACTACAAATGCGAACCCGTAATCAGATTTAAAAAAAGTGCTGCCATTTTGAACTTTTTTGTTACTGGTTCGATGTCTTGAAAATCGATATCTGAGGATCCGTGGGGACTACAAATGCGAAGTCGTACTCAGATTTAAAAAAAGTGGCCGCCATTTTGAACATTTTTGTTACTGATTCGATTGTCTTGAAAATCGATATCTGAGGGCCCCTTGTGACTAAAAATGCGAACCTGTAATCAGATTTAATAAAAAAAGTGGCGGACATTTTGAACTTTTTGAAGTGATAACTTCTTATGGGAGGGTAAACCACTTCGTTACGTAACGCGTTATGGCGCCAATCTGTCTGGCTTCCCTTTCTCTCACGCATACGGCAACGGGGCGGGGCGGGGCGGGGCGAGGCGAGGCGAGGCGGGGCGAAGTGGGGCGGTATAGTTCAACTTAGATTAGTTTAAGTTATCACTACTGTCGGGCGTCCCGAGACGCACACGTTTTTTTCTTAGTGTCAAGTATCTTATATCTTAAATGAAAGCACATATCATATAACGAATTTTACAGGAAAACGAGATAGCGGCGATTAAAGTGTTTATACCTACTAAAATCATCTAAGATAGCACCAAATAACTTTAAATCGAGAATTAGTTCGTACTAGTTGATTTTGAGATATCTTTTGTGTAGTAACGGCTTCGGAACCCTACGCTGAGCATGGTCAGACATGCTCTTAACCGGTTTTTTTCTATTTATTATTGAGAAAAATGTGTATAATTTAACGAAGGTGTAAATGATATGATATTAAAGCAAAAACTAATTTTCGGCCTTAGGTAGGATTGCAACGTTCACCTCATCTGGCGATCCGGACTGACAAACCCGCAATACAGATGTTGCTGACGAAGAAAGGCGCCCGGGAATACGTGCTGTGGAACGGCAAGTGCTCTGGTGAGTGCACGGGATCCTTCGAGACACACTTCTCTCTCTCTGACTCGAACATGCGACAGCAGTCTCGTTTTCTCTTAGTGCGTCTCTTTTGTACTGGTTAGAGAAATACCTACTGCGCAACAAAAAAGTTCAACGTCAAATCTAAATCACATACCTACCTAAAATAATAATTGATAACGCCTTTGTTATTAAGAATATTTTGTATCTGCAATATAGCTGTCTGACTTTCCAGGGCAGAGGGTGACTGCGGCCATACCCTACAGGATGCCAAGAGTCCAGTCTCCAGCGGAGAGGCATGAACTTATTACGACTAGGTATGCATCTCTGTTCCTGTTCCAGTGTTCACGCAGCTGCTCCGCGGGGAGGACGGCAAGTTCGAGTTGAAGCCACCGTACGCCGACAAGTTCGGGTAGGCAGGCCCCTGCACGCTCCGGGACCTGTCGGAGACGCAGCTGGACGTCGACGCTCCGTTCGACATGTGAGGCCGTGGCGGGGAGGCCAGCCTGACTTGCTCCTGCAGCAGGAAAGCTGCCGCGGCCGACGGGATCGATAACTTCCTTGGTAGGCCGAGGCTCCTAGCGCTGGCGTATACGCTATAGCGAGGAAAGGAACCGCGCGGCCGCCATGTAAAATTAATCGTGCTTAATATTATCCCATAATAATGAATTTCATAAAAAGGACTGTGGAGTATATGTAGTGTACGGACACTTATTATATAAATGTAATGTTATCTGTGACATCTGTCATCCGGTGTCTCGGGGCTAGGCACTGCGCGGTTGGCGCGATGGGCAGATAGTTTTGGGACAGCCGGGCGCGGAGGAAAGACGCAGTGCATAGCGTGCGAGCCGATATTTATTGACAAACAGGAACACCCAAACAGGTATCATAACATAACAAATATTCTACGAGGACACTACAGTATATGTCCATATTTCAGAGGTCAATGAATAAATAAATAATAAGCTAACGCCGATGTCCTTGTCCAAACCGATGAGCCGTACGACTCAGAAGCGCAGGGGCTGAAAGGTATTTTTGGTAACCCACGGATACAGCTAGCTAGCTGATATTTACATCGTAGACCTGTTAGGGCTTCCCGCGCCTATCGTCGCCTATTCCTAGGGGGCGGCGATGGCGTTTGAAGCGGGAGAGATCCGTGGGGCTTGACAAGATGCAAACGCTTCCAGAGGCCCGTTTCATGAAGCTACAAGTTACAAATTACAAGCGGAAGTCTCTTTCTAACTCCTTTTGCTAGAAAAAGAGTTCCGGTTGTAATTTGTAACATGTAGCTTTGTGAAACGGGCCACAGACGTTTTCCTTTCTATAAAATTCAACAACTCAAAAGTGCCACTTGGCTAGCCATTTGTATAAATTTTGACATTGTGACAGCTCTGAGCGTTTTCTGTCCGTTCCAATATATTGAAGACGATCGAAAATAAGGACGTTGGCTAGCACTGAGCTATTCGTTTAGATAAACCACGTGATCAATTTGTGATCCCATACATTTCAAGACGAGGGAACAGAAAAACGATTGCGGCGTTTGCATCTTGTCTAGGCCTAGCTGTCTAATAAAGCAGGGTTCCCAGACAGTGGGGGCACCTCCTTAAGGGGGAACTGTATGTACAGTCAAGGAATTTAATTTGTGACCCACCTTAGGTCCAAAGTCAGTCTGACATTCTACGGCAATAAGGTTGAGTTTCCTATCAATTACAAATGACTTGGCATCTCTATTGACAATGACATCTTCAAGCAGATTTTCTTTGATATAAGTTACGCCCGCACCAATGCTTAAAAAACGGTGACGGTACGGAATCGCAGTGACGCATCGTATCCGTACCGTTTTTATCGCATGCCCTCCACACCGCTGCTTAAAAAACGGTGACGGTACGGAATCGCAGTGACGCGTCGTATCCGTACCGTTTTTGACGCATGCCCTCCACACCGCTGCTTAAAATACGGTGTGGTTGCGTAAAAAAAAGACGGGGACATTGTAACAACATGGCGCCGTTTTTGACGGACCGTAATATACGCACCGTTAAGCAGCGGTGTGGGGAGCGTGCGTCAAAAACGGTACGGATACGACGCGTCACTGCGATTCCGTACCGTCGCCGTATTTTTAGAATCTAAACACATAATTTCAAACTTTAGATTATGAATCAATTGTTAAACCTGTAGCTGCATAACTGCATAACGTTGACATGTCAAATCATAATTTTGCCGTTCGTTCGTGGTGAAATTAAAATTTGCCAATTGACTATCGGTACAACGATAGGATAGGTACCTATGGATGTATTCGAGGTAATATATAATATGTTACCTTTAGGGAATGTCCATATCACTTTACAATAAAAATCCAATGATCGTGCACTCAATGTTTATTTCGAACACAGTAGGAAATTGCACAGAAGTTAGAAGGAACACAAAAGAATAAAGAGAGAAGAGTATAGCGAGAACTTAACTTAAAGCAAGCTAAAGCGCGTAAGCAAAAGCGGGGCATCAAGCGACACAGGTTGCGCGTGCGACGGGCAAATCACAACTGGCGCGCGTGGGCGCAGGCGGCGACCGGCTAGCAACAGAACTCGCTTGGACCGCGGTTCCCGTATCCATAACACAATCAGCGCGTATGACGTCATACGTTACGATACGTAAAGGGATAAATAAATATATCTGTATAAATATATATATATTATATGTAGACAGTGTAAATATATATATTATTACTAAGAAACTATTATATGTTGAATATTATATAAATATGTATTTGAGTATCTATAAGACTCTGTACATCATGCAAGGTAGCCACATCACTCCCCTCCAGAGACCGTGTCTACGGGCGATAATAGTCAGGAAACTTAACGTGTCGTCCTGAACGTGTTGTCTTTTTGACAGTTTGTTGTGACTGAATTGGAGTTGCTTTTACTTCGTGGCGTATTATTTCGTTCGGAAGAAGGTAGGCGGGTTTGATGCGGTCTATTGAGACCGTAACGTCTTTGCCTTTTACGCGAAGTTTAAACGATTTGTCGCTCCTATCGAGTACTTCATGCGGCCCTGTGTACGCGGGCTGAAGTGCTCCACGTAGCGCATCATCACGAAGAAATACGTGACTACAAGTTGTAAGATCTTTATAAATAAACGTTTTTGGTTTCGCATGATGTGATGTAGGGACAGGCTGCAATTTTTCTGCGAAGGATCTCAAGCGCGCTGAAAAATTGGTTATGTCGGTTGTGTTACCCGAAGTTTTAAGGCCGAAAAATTCACCAGGGAGTCGGAGGGGTTCACCATAAAGAAGCTCGGCAGACGAAGCTTGAAGATCATCCTTAAAGGCACTTCTCACTCCAAGTAAAACTAAAGGTAATGATTCGCTCCAGTTACTATCGGCGTGGCACATAATTGCTGATTTTAACTGACGATGAAATCTTTCTATTAGACCATTACACTGAGGGTGATAAGCAGTTGTCTTACGATGTTTAAACCCAATTAATTTAGATAGCTGTTGAAAAATTGAAGATTCAAACTGCTTACCACGATCGGTAACGATGTCGGTGGGACAACCGAAGCGCGAAACCCAGGTAGACACAAAAGCCTTCGCGACAGTTTCAGCGGTAATGTCGCTGATAGGAGTAACCTCGGGCCAACGTGTGAAGCGATCAACTGCGGTTAGGCAATACCGGTATCCGCAGGAAAGCGGTAATGGTCCAATCAGGTCGATATGGACGTATTTAAAGCGGGCTGCAGGTAAATCGTGAGTCCCTAAGGGTGATGAAACATGACGGTTTACCTTAGAACGCTGGCAGGCTAGACAAGCTCGAGACCACTCACGGCAGTCTTTTCTCATCGAAGGCCAAACAAAACGTTGAGCAACTAGTTTGGCGCTGGAGTTGGCACCTGGATGGCTCAATGAATGCAAACTGGTAAATACTTGTTTGCGTAATGAGATTGGTACGAATGGTCTGGGAGTCTTTGTACTGACGTCGCAGTACAATTCATGACGACTGCCAGGGATATTCATTTTTTTTATGCGTAACGAAGAGTCAGTCAAGAAATGCTGCAACTCCTCGTCGGCCATTTGAGACTGGGCTAACGTTTCGAAATCGACTATGGTTTGCAGTTCTTCAACACGGGAAAGTGCGTCAGCAACAACGTTATCCTTTCCTGCGATATATTGTATGTCAGTTGTAAACTGCGCGATGAAGTCGAGATGTCTGTACTGACGTGGCGAACAGTTACTCTTGCGCTCATTAAAAGCATGTGCTAATGGTTTGTGGTCAGTGTAGACAGTAAAATGCGTGGCTTCTAACATATGTCTAAAATACTTGATGCTCTCGTAAATTCCAAGAAGCTCCCTGTCATATGGGGAGTACTTCTTCTGTGAAGAGCTTAATTTTCGTGAGAAAAATGCTAGCGGCTGCCAAATTCCGTCAATTAGCTGTTGCAACGCGCCTCCAATAGCTACGTCCGATGCGTCTGTTACTATACCTAGCTTACCTCGAGGGTTTGGGTGGGCCAATAATGCTGCTCTGCATAGGCTGTCTTTACAATCGTCAAAGGCTTGTAACGTGTCTCCGCTTAATTGAACGGGCTGCGATGCCTTTACGGAACCTGCTAGTAGTGCGTTTAAAGGAGCTCGAATTTGGGCAGCTCTCGGCAAAAATCGCCTATAAAAATTTATCATGCCTAGGAATCTCCTTAGCTCTTTGATGTTTTGTGGAGGTGGGAAATCTTTGATAGCTAATACCTTGTCCTCTAGAGGTTTTGTGCCATTTTGGGAAATGTTGTAACCTAGAAATTTTACCTCTGAAGCGCCGAATGTACACTTTGCAGTGTTTACGAGTACACCATAGTCCTTCATTCTGGAGAAGATTTGACGAAGGTGGTGTTTATGTTCTTCTGTGTTTTTGGAGAAGATCAGAAAATCATCCAGATAAGGGTAGCAAAAGTCTAGACCGCGAGTCATTTCATCAACAAACCTTTGGAAAGTCTGACCAGCGTTTCTCAATCCGAAGGTCATGAAAGGAAACTCAAATAGTCCAAAGGGCGTGGTAATAGCTGTCTTAGGGATATCTGATTCAAAGACTGGAACGGAGTTATAGGCTTTAACAAGGTCTAAGGTGGAAAATACCTTGCAACCTGAAAGACTGTGTGCAAAGTCTTGTATATGCCTTATTGGGTACTTATCTGGTATAGTCCTGGCGTTCAATTGCCTATAATCACCACAGGGTCGCCATCCGTTGTCTTTTTTGGGCGTGAGGTGCAGTGGTGATGACCATGGACTGTCGGATAAACGGGCTGTACCGGCTGCCAACATTGCGTCGAACTCTAATTTGGCTATCTTATGCTTGTCTGGTGCTAACCTGCGAGGGGCACAAGAAACAGGAGGGCCTGGTGTAGTTCGAATGTGGTGTACAGTTTTGTGTTTTGTGTCGTGTGGGTTACCTGCTGGTCGTGTTATTTCGGGGAACTCGGAGAGTATTTTGTGATATACGCTGCCACCAGTCACGATTTTGACGCTAGAAATAACAATATCTGTTGATGCAATAGAAGCTACAGCTGTTAAATTAGTGATTTGGTCTATTAATCGTTGATTATGAACATCCACAATAAGATTATAATAAGATAGAAAGTCAACCCCTATGATCGCTTTAGTGACATCAGCCACGAGGAATCGCCACATAAAATCACGGCGGAGACCAAGGTCGAGATTAAATTGCATATAACCGTAAGTGTCTATAGATGTACCGTTAGCCGCACACAGTTGATAGCTGGTCTTCGTTCGTCGATCTCGTAGCGCAGATCGAGGGAAAACGCATAGATCGCTTCCAGTGTCAACTAAAAATTGTATTTTCGATCTAGCATCAGTGACAAACAGGCGACCAGTGGATACTCGGCAATCGTCAGTCGCCATTATCGATTGCCTCGAGCATTTCCCGAAGAATAATCACAGGGTTTGATGCATCTCTTCGACCTGCTGCCAAATTTGTGATGATACCAACAGGTTGGGAACTTTCTATAATTAGATTGGCTTCTTTTTGATGATGACGGGCTGCGTTCACTTCGGTGGTGCCTGGAACGTGGTCTGGACCGCTGATCACCATGTGCAGTTAATGCGCTAACTTGGTTTGTCAGCTCTGCTATCTGCTTTGCCATAGTTTCTAGCGTGGTTTCCTCCCGTGGTTGAATCCCCGATGTCGATGCAACTTGAGGCGTTACTGGTGTGACGTCATAAATTTTGTCAGCCAGGTCGGCTAATGAAGTCATTGGCAAGCTATCTTGAGACGCGAGGATGATTTGCATTGAGCTCGGCAGGCGGCTGATCCATAATGTCTTGATAAATTCTTCCGGACAATTTGGCCCTGCCAAATTCTGTAGGCACCGCATGAACTGTGAAGGTTTACGGTCACCAAGCTCCTCGTGGTGCAGTAATTGTTTCACCTGGTTCTGTCGTGACATCGAGATACGTTTTATCAATTCCGTTTTAAGGGTTTGGTACTTGTCCGTCTGGGGTGGGTTTGTTATTAAACTCTCAACTTCGAGGGCATACTGGTTCTCAAGCTGCGATATCACATAATAAAATTTTGTGCTGTCGTCAGTAATACGTGAGAGTGCGAACTGGCCTTCGATTTGTGCAAACCATATTGCTGGCTTCTCCGGCCAAAATGGAGGTATGCGAACACCAACACGACAAATCTCGGACGACATCAAATTTGGTGCAATGGAAACAGGCGCTGAATTTTGCTTATCTGGTTTTGGCACGGCTTGATACTCGTCACTACTCATTTTTTTAAATATTTTCTTTACTCGTTCTTCGTCGGGGTCACCAGTTATGGATGTATTCGAGGTAATATATAATATGTTACCTTTAGGGAATGTCCATATCACTTTACAATAAAAATCCAATGATCGTGCACTCAATGTTTATTTCGAACACAGTAGGAAATTGCACAGAAGTTAGAAGGAACACAAAAGAATAAAGAGAGAAGAGTATAGCGAGAACTTAACTTAAAGCAAGCTAAAGCGCGTAAGCAAAAGCGGGGCATCAAGCGACACAGGTTGCGCGTGCGACGGGCAAATCACAACTGGCGCGCGTGGGCGCAGGCGGCGACCGGCTAGCAACAGAACTCGCTTGGACCGCGGTTCCCGTATCCATAACACAATCAGCGCGTATGACGTCATACGTTACGATACGTAAAGGGATAAATAAATATATCTGTATAAATATATATATATTATATGTAGACAGTGTAAATATATATATTATTACTAAGAAACTATTATATGTTGAATATTATATAAATATGTATTTGAGTATCTATAAGACTCTGTACATCATGCAAGGTAGCCACATACCTATTGAACGCGTAAATATAAGATTATAAATACTATTATAGAAAATAAATAAAGGGGGCATAAAAATTAAATTTATTATCTGGGGAGACTCGACGCAAAGAAGGTTGGGAACCTGATCTAAAGAGATAAAGATATCGATTCGTTCATTTAATTTCTTAGTGCATAATCCTGACCTCAAAGCTCACCTCATGGCACTCCTCGCAGGCGCAGACCCTCGCGCGGCCTGCATTCAGCAAATGCTCCGAAAATTACCATGTGAGTAATGTTCATAACCCAAACACTGCCTTTGAATATTATCCACATGAATTAAGTTATTTATCATTTGCTAGAAAAAGAAGGATACTTAAAGTACTTATCTATAAATTAAAAGAAAACTGACAAAATACGTGCTTTATTTTAGGATGAGAAGATCTTACGTCATCATAACAAAAGATCTAGGTACATTTATCGCTTTTCCCAACACGACGAGGTTGGTTTCGGATCGTAAGATTGGTGAGTCTCACGTGAGTCTTTACGTTAATAATCACTGTGGTTTTACTTTTCTTTTATTGTTTATGTAACTTTTGTTTCAGTTAAACATGCGAAGTAAGTAATATACGAGTACATACTCCTCGAAAAGTAACTTCATGTACATGTGGTAAATAGCTACTCGTAGTGTGCAAGTAAAAGCTAATGAAAGCGTTATTTTTTGATAGGACAACACAGACGGATGAACTCACTGATGTTGTTTCTATTGAAAATATTATAGATGGACAAAGGCAAAAAGCCGATATTTCAGAAATCGACATGACTGAAGCTGTAACACTGCTATCACATGCACAGCTAGAGGTAGCCTCCAATGAATCCGAAATTATAAATTCAGAAATATTTGATGATGGTGATAGTGCATTGACATTCATATTTATGCCTGATAAAAATGACAGACCATCAACAGAAACACATACTTCCACTGAACATACATATAACGCACCAAATAAATCAACAGGAGCGTATACAAAAGATCTTACTGACGATAAAATATTTGTTAAGACGATGAGCCTTGAGGCAAATCATAGAGCCGTAGAGTTGTTACTACCATGGACATCAGGGGCACGTTTTATAAGTAAACTTTACAAGTAAAGTTTTACAGGTCTAAACTAGCAACACTGCTCAAATGGCTGGTCGTCATTGGTCGAGGTTGTGTCAAATGGAAACTTGTAACCTATAAATTATAATTTGTAGCTTTATAAAACAGGCCCCAGGCTAATCATTACACTTGTATTCGAAAGAATCTATTGGTCATAATAACATTTCGAAACCAAAAGTTAAACAAAAGCCAGATGACAGAATAGCAGAAGCAACACTAACTTCAACTGAATGGTCGGTTAAAGCGTCAAGCAAATCACAAGACGCGTATACAAAAGAAATTATTTCAAATTATACGGCGGGATTAAAGGGTAGTAATAAACCGACGCCTCAATCATGCAGTAAAGCTCCATCAAATATATATTCCGAAATCCAGCGGGAACGACTCCCGATGTCTAAAGGTTTGAGACTATTGACAAATTCTAACTCGCTACTGGAAGACAATTAGACATTACCAATTCTTCTAAAGTTCAGACAAAGATTTCTTTTAAAATATCATCAATAGCTCGATCATCTCAATCATACATATGCGAAACCTACACCAAAAACATCCTATATTTTAAAGTTTTCTTCCATATTTTCGACATCATCTGCTGTGAATCTTCTGAAATCCGTCGAGGAGCCGGCCGCCGAATCTTTAATTACAAACGACGCCGAAAGTGTGAAAACAGATGAAAGCGGCGCAATGTCCCTGGGTCCGGCCGAGCCCTGCCTGCCGGCCGAGTGGGGCAGTCTTCTACAAAATTATCAACTATGAAGAATAGAGTTAAGGATATTCTTTTAGAACCCCTCAAGTTGTGCCACATTTCAAGGCTAAAGTTGAAGATTACACCTTTACTCCCTGGTCAGGACGTCAAAATGACAATGCTGAAACTAGTGCAGTTCCTAAAAGTGATAGTAGCATAAACAAACAGGGGGAGTGACAGAAGCGCGTTTCACGAGTCTGTTGTGGTTTTTAGGTTATCCTCATAATATCTGTGTAATTCCTTTTATTTGTTGTGGTTTTGTTTCGGTGGTGGTGTATTTGTGTTTATATTGGTAAGTAATTAGTGTATTTTTTGTTTTCCGTCCCATTTGGCCCTCGGGCCAATTGGGAGATGGAGGGTAACAAACCTCCTGACGAGGAGATTGATCATGGGGGTGTCTCAATGGATACAGATCCACAGTCTACGTCTAGGAAACGTCCTATTGCGACTTTGCTGTCCCCTAACATTCCAGAGCCCACTCCAAAGAAGGCCTTAACCGATCCCGTGAATGCTAGTGCGTCAATTGCCACCGTTTATAAGCACCCTTCTATGGAGAGTGATTCTCGGTCTTATGGGAAGGATGACTCCGGCCCATTTATCATACATATATCTCGGGAAATAGATTCTATCAACTCTGGTGTATCTCTGCGTCCCATTATGGTAGGCCTCATTCTTAAAAAGAGCTGTATAAAAGATATAAAAAAAGACGGAATCAAATCCATCGGGCGCAACAGGGTCGCTGTTGAGCTGAGGTCAGCGGAGGGTGCAAATAACCTCATTACGCACGGCTGTCTAACACAACACAAACTCACAGCTATGATACCAACATACCATATATCTAGAATGGGCCTGGTCCGTGGTGTTCCAGTGGACTGGTCTATGGAAGAATTTGTGGATGCAACTGAACTTAAAGAGGGCAGTGGGAAAATCCTTAAAGCACGCCGTCTTCAACGGCAAGTTTTTAATGCGGCTTCCAATTTCATTAATTTCCAAAGGGTTTCAGCACGAACAAAAAAAACGCTTTCAAAAAAGAAAAAAAAAAGCTGGAAGGGTTTCTGCGAATCTTTATCACCTAGGGCTCCCCCGTCACTCCTTTGGCGTAACATTAAGAGATTCAGAGGGTTGTCCAATCCTGAGGGCCTCACCTCTCTTGATACATCCCCCTGGATACAGAACTTTGCGACCAGATTGGCTCCCTGTACTGCTCCAGAAGAATCGTGTATGTCTGTATACCCTCCCGCCCCCTCTTCCCATTCTTTTGACGATCCCTTTTCTATGGCGGAGTTCAAGATTGTTCTACGTGGGCTGCGTGACACTTCTCCAGGTGAAGACGGAATCCCTTACTCCTTCATTAGCAACCTTAATCGGACAGGTCAAGAGGTCCTTCTTAAACTACTGAACCGATTTTATGTATCTGGAGTAATACCGGAGTCTTGGAAGAGCCAAATCGTTTTACCAATTTTGAAATCCAGCCAAAACCCAGATGATGCAAGCTCCTACCGGCCTATTGCCTTGTCCGCTACTATCGGGAAAATACTCGAACATCTGGTTAAAAATAGGTTAGAGTGGTTTGTAGAAAATAAAAGGATTCTTGCTAACAGCCAATTTGGATTCCGCAGAGGTAAGAGTACCCTGGACAGTCTCAACATCTTGACTACAGACATTCGACTTGCCCTTTCCGCGAATGAGGACCTTGTAGGCTGTTTCCTCGATATATCGGCTGCCTATGACAATGTCCTACTTCCGGTGCTCAGAGCTAAAATGCTTCACCTGAGTATCCCAGTGAGGATAGTGAATTTTGTCTGCGGTATGCTGATGGGTAGGTCAATTAAGATTAGAAATGGCAATTCCTACTTACCTCCCAGAATCATTTGGAGGGGTCTCCCCCAAGGTTCTGTCCTTAGCCCTCTCCTCTATAATATTTATACGTACGACCTGGAGCAGACAGTTTCACCTTTTTGTAAGGTATTGCAGTATGCTGACGATCTGGCGCTATACGTTTCAGCGAAATCGGCTGAAACCGGTTCAGCTCACCTGAACACGGCCCTCAGTTACCTGAAGGATTGGCTGGATGAGCATGGTCTTTCTCTTTCCCCTTCCAAAAGTTGTGCCGTAACCTTTTCCAGGAAAAGGTCGGTCCCAAACATCATGGTTCAATGTGAAGGTGAGGTGATCCCTAACTGTGGATTTGTTAGATTCTTGGGTGTAATTTTGGACTCAAAGATGACTGGGACTTATCATTTAAATTATATAGTAGGTAAGTGTGAAAAAAATATAAACGTGGTACGCGCTCTTTCTGGGGTTTGGTGGGGCTCTCACCCATACTGCCAGAAATTGGTATATAACGCAATAGTACGTAGTCACTTTGATTATGGAGCCTGTATTTTGGAACCCTGCAGCAAGTTAGCTTTGAAAAAACTAGACTTAATACAGGCTAAGTGCCTTCGCGTTATTCTCGGGGCGATGAAGTCATCCCCCAAAAATGCCATGCAAGTGGAATGCGTGGATCCCCCTCTTTTCCTCCGCAGGCAGTATTTGTCCGATCGGTATTTGTTCAAGGCGGCCTCATTATCCAATCACCCCATTCTTCCTCGTTTAGAGGCCCTCTGCCATGAGGTCGCCGTGAACAGATACTGGTCTCACAAGGTAACTCCAAGAGCTGTCACAAGTTTCCTCAAAATTCAAAACCTCCCAAGTACCCTGTATCACTCAGAAGTAGACCCCATTTTTGACACTGATTTTGACGCTCTGGTCTATATGCCCAAAGTCATTTTGGACTTTGGTATTTTTAAAGATGACCCTGGTGCTAATTCCAAATTTAATCTGCTCCTCCAAGATTGGCATGACTGGCTTCACATATATACAGATGCATCGAAGCTGTCAGTTGATGGTAACGTAGGTTCGGCAGTATGGATCCCGCGATTTAAGATAGTTCTGAACTGCAAAGCTCCTCCGCAGTCCTCGGTTTTTACTGGCGAGTCTCTTGCCCTTCTGGAAGCGATCGCCTATATTGAATCCCATAACATTCCAAAGTCTATTATTTTTACCGACTGTAAAAGCTGTCTACAGGCAGTTACTGCCAATCAATTTAAAACTAAAATTAAACTACCTCTCATTCTTAAAATAAAGCATACTTTACTAAAATGCGAAGTTAAAAGCTTGGAAGTGGTTCTCGCTTGGATCCCCGGACACAGCGGAATCGCGGGTAATGAATGGGCAGACTCATGGGCGAAAGACGCAGTCGTATCTGCTCCTAAAGAGCACCTATCCGTTCAGTCTTCTGACCTCCTAATGATGGCCCGTTCGGATGTAGGAGATTCGTGGCAAAAAATATGGGATATTTCTCGATTAGTTAAGGGCCGATACTACGGGGATATACAGCCAAAAATCCCCCATAAACCGTGGTTCTTCCGCTTCCAAAAATTTAACAAACGAGCAACATCCACCATATGCCGACTCCGACTCGGTCATGCGTGCACTCCTGTCTTTTTAGCCAAAATTAGAATCCGGAATCACTCTCTTTGTGAATGTGGCTTGGACGTCGGTTCACCTGAGCACATATTTTTCAGCTGCACTAAATATACCCAGTCCCTTTATGACATTCTCCCAAAAGACATCCCTAGACCTCTTAACTTCCAGTCCCTTCTTTCTTTTGTAGGATCTCCTTTTACCAAATTCCTTGTTAAATATGTTCAGGTACATAATATAAAATTATAACTACTCTTACTACTCATCTTATTATTCTATCTCGTTGTTGTCCATTAGTGTCTAACTTTCTTCCCTACCTGTAACTTTCGCTTGTTTGTTATCGTCCTGTTTCGTCTGTGTCGTTTACGTTATTTTATTATTACTTGTTTTAGGTTCCGGTCCGACCCTCCCACAAATCGTCAATACTTTTGAACCCAACTCTCTGGACGCGACCGAAGTCTACTCAGACGTTGGCAAAATACATCTATTGCAAAAGATGTGAAAGCCATAATTTAAAAAAAAAAAAAAAAAAGTGATAGTACTCCAGCCACCGATACGAAACTGAGAGCAGAACATCAATTTTTTCATCTCTTATAAATATTCTACTCTATTTTTTCTCTCTTTAAAAAAAAGGAAGAGGTTCTCAATTCGTCGGGTTTTTATGGTTCCGTACTCAAACTAGGAACCCTAATAGTTTCGCCATGTCCGTTCGTCCGTCCGTCCATCCGCTGCCTAGCTCAGAGAATCTTAGTACAAGAAAGCTGTAATTTAGCATGAATATACATATTATAGTCACGCCAACAAAGTGAAAAAATACAGTCAAGTGTCCCCCCCCTCCCTACAGCCAAAAGTACAAATACAAAGAATCTGAAAAATTTCTTAAATTAAAGGCAATAACGAATTTAAAACTATCACGACTAAGTAGACATCATTGGTTCTTGAGTTACAGGCGACGACAGCTGTTCTTATATGAATCTGACATTATTTAAGTAATAATTTTACCTGGGGTTAACATAGGGTTAGGTATATTAAATGTACGTGCAAGCGGGGTCTTAATATTTGATGGTCCTCGTCCGACCTCAGACTAATAAGAACAGGTTTGTACACCGTCTCTAGTCTGACAATCTAGAAGTCCATGACAGACGTGACCTGTCAAAAACGAGATTTATAAACAAAATGACAATACAAAAATAATAAATTGCAAATATCTATATCCATATCAATCCATAAAATATAATCACATTGCCGATAAAAAGGAGCAATGAGTTGATTTCAGTCGACAGCACCCAACCATCGAGTCCCTGGGCAGCCAGGCGCCGGACCCTGGCCGTTGTGCAAAATGTTCATAAATGGCTACACGGCGCTGGATGGTTGCCGCCGTGCTGTAGCAGCCCGGAAGCCCCCTGCCTGCCCCCCGCGAACCGCAGCTCCCTAAAGAGCCTCCGGCGCCCGCGACACTGCTGACACATTTCTGTTGAGATTCGATGTGTTTACAACTTTTCCAAAATCAACTAGATCATATTCTCCATTTCCTAGTGGCGCATTTGTTAACCATTGTATTTGGTAAAATATGCACTAAGATCGCAAAGGTCACTGGATGCTTATTGACTAAGGTATATTTAAGTAAACGATGTTATTAAGTAATACTGGAGAAAACCTATGTTGTTATTTTTTTCTTTAGTTTTGGAATGTTATAGCACAGCGCAAGTTATCATTTTTTTTGGATCCCTTTACTTTTTTTGGAAATGTCCGACGGTATCTGCTTCAGAAACTAAGGCAAAAGAGAAGCATCAAACGAACGCTTTTTTTTTGGAAAGGTGAATCAAAAGTATGAGTTACGAGTATATTTAAATTATTGATTTCGTAAGAAATAAATCTTAATTTGTCTTTTCAGTTAAAACCACATACAATAGGAAAGGATTTATCAGATGTAACTCTGACGTCCATTTATGGAACTGTTCCCATCCGCCATACCAACGATTCGGTGTAGTAACTCAAGATAAGAAAGTTAAACATATCACAGGAAGACTGTAAACACCTGGACAGTAGCAAACTTCCAAGTACTAGTAATCAGCAGCATGCACTTGATGCAAGTGACCGAGGCGCGGCCGGGCGAGGCGGCGCGGCTCCTGGGCTCCTCGCCGCCCTGCCTTCGTTCGGCTCATGACGCGGCGTATGAAAGCTACCCGTTTGTGTACGGACTCCAATTGTGCAATTTTTTTAGACACCTTAGTGAAACATCTCGAAATATGCGTACAAAATATATTAAACATAAAATCAGTGAAGATGCAATTAAGAGGTACGTCAGTTTTGTCACTGTGAAAACAGGTTTTTCTACCGTGACTTGCGAGTCACACACGGGATGTTTCCGAATATTGAGGCCAAGGATAATTGTGAAGTGGGTCGAGAGACGGAAATTTAAGTGGAAGAAGCGGTCCTACAACGAGTGCAGGATCCACGAGAGGCCGGGCGCGCGTGCGCGGGCCCCACTCTTGCTGCGTCGGGTGCCGCGGGAGTTCGTTTCGCGTAAATGTTCTGGATACACAGAAATAGTGAGATATCAAGTATTTATAAACAAGTTACATCAATTAAAAGAGTTGAAACTCGTGTTCGGGTCGGGGTCTGTGTTTGGTCACGTCTGACCCTGTCAACATTATGGGTGCAACACAAGGGTGGAAAAAATGCCTTCTCTATGCCTACCTACCTATTTATTGTATTCAAAAACATTAGTTATTCGCTTGAATGCGCTCATAAGGTAGGTAGTCTCCTCCACGTGGCGTTTGTTTTTTTCCACACTGCGTGCGTCAACAAGCCCTCTCTTAGAGGATTGTGAAGTTAAAAAATCCAGACAAAATGCAATATTAACGTGTCCCTCTCCTTAAACCTAGTCCAATTTTACGATAAGTATTTGAATCATTATGTTGTAGATAGGTATATGAAAAACCGGTCGAAAGCGAGTCGGAGTCGCGCGCCGAGGGTTCCGTACCGCCACATTGCTGGTATTATTATATTCCGATTTGAATTTATTTTCGAATCTAATCAGTGCGAGCCCAACTCAAACATGACCATTTTTAGTATTGATTTTATTCAATGTTTGTGATATAATCATACCTAATTTGACGCTTCTATGTTACACCGTTGTTACGACACCTACAACATTCTTGTTGGGGTACTTTCTTTTATTATTTTTACGCTCTTTAATTAGTTTTAATTGTTAGAAAATCCGCCGTAAAACACACACTGAGCATGACATGCTCTTGTCCGGTTTTTCAAGATTTTTATCACTTGTAGTTTTGGTTATAGGGGGGAAAAAAACACGAATTATTTTTCAACTTGGTCAGCGTTATTTAAATGTATAACTATGACAAATTACAGCTTTGTAGTAGCAAGAGTATCTGAGCTAGACCGCGGACAGACGGACTGACGGACATGGCGAAACTATAAGGGTCCCTTGTTTGACTTCGGAACCCTAAAAATCAATCCGCTCTCTATTACGGTCAATAACATACAGCTCTTTAAAGTTAGGTTAGGTTAGGTTAGGTTAGTGACGGAGGACCAGAGATTGGACAAGTGGGCGTCATTACTCGCAATATACACTCGCGAGCAAAAAAATCGACTCAAGCTGCACGTTTGGGTTCTCCGCCCAGTATCTCTTGACCATCCAAAATATCTTGAAACCCCTCGTCATAAAAACCGGCGTAAAGAACAACATGCTCCTCAAGGATCTCGGTGATGTACCAAAGTCAAACCACCGCCACGGCCCCCACCAGGTACAAAAACGAGCTCGGTACGCCCTTCCATGGAAATGCCCGCCCACACCATGACGGAACCCCCTCCATAGGCAACTGTTTCTCTGAAACAGCACTGTGCGTGCCGTTCCCCTGACCTCCTGTAGACCCTCCCCCGTCTGTCACAGCCATTCAAGCACACCCTGGACTCATCGCAAAAAAGAACTGGGGTCCATTGCTCAATGGTCCAGTTTTTGTGCTGATGAGCAAATTCCAGGCGTGCTTGGCGGTGACGTGGGAGCAGTCTGGGGTCCGTTTCGGGGTCAGGTTAGCTTCCTTAAGCCTTCGCCTTACTGTCCACTCGCTGGCAGTAACCCCTCTTACATCCTGAAGATGCTGCTTAATGGAAACGCCGGTCTGGTGCCGATTTCTGAGAGAGGTAGTGACCATAAAGCGGTCATCCCTCTCAGATGTGCACCTCCGGCGGCTAGAACCTGGTCTTCGTACCGAGGCCCCAGTCTCCCGATACCGTCGGTAGACTCTG
Source organism: Acleris literana (assembly GCA_946894065.1). Lineage (NCBI taxonomy): Eukaryota > Metazoa > Arthropoda > Insecta > Lepidoptera > Tortricidae > Acleris > Acleris literana. The sequence goes on along the minus strand of OX335671.1, from coordinate 26,322,379 downwards.
GATACTGCTGACTGGCTTAAATTCAGCTGGTCAGCCACAAAGCGTTGGTTGTGTCCCTCTTCCAGCAAGGCCACGACTTGGGCGGCTTCAGTCATGGTGGTATCCATTTTCTCCAAGGCTTCTGAGTAGGGTCGTTAGCAGAGATGTGTACCGGTCAACTTCTGATAAGTGACTGATGACATTTCCCCCTCCACCCCCTTATTTATAGGGGTCAAAGGGGGCACAACTCGTACGTTTCGGAACGAGTAAATGACCCACATATCGGAAAATAAGGCATTACTTGAAAAATCGTGGATGGATTTCCACGGTTTTCCATTTTTTTAATCGTTACATTATCACCTTTCGTTTGATGCCATTTTTATTCATATATCATGGATGGGTCAAGAGATACTGGGCGGACAACCCAAGCGTGCAGCTTGAGTCGATTTTTTTGCTCGCGAGTGTAATGTGGGCATGACTACAAAGGTTTTAATTTATCAAATTAAATTACTTACATTAATTGATTTCTTACCCGAAAAACATTTTTTCCGTGGTTAGTTTATTCCTTTTCACGGCTAAAATAAACTTATGACGTGAAAAGCTCCTTTCGCAATCCACTGATGTTAATTGAGCAAACTTAAGTTAGATTCATATTAATGGCCACTCCTCACGTCTTTGTATTATTTATTTACTTATTACTGCCCTGCAAAGGATCAAAATTAAAGTTCAGGTAAGAAATCAATTAATTAAATTAAATTATTATAATTAAAATCTTTGGAGTCGTGTCCACATTATTGCGAGTAGTGGCGCCAAATTGTCCGATCTCTGCGGAGGACGACGGACTGACAGCGTCCTTACGCGTAGGCATATTAACAGGGAACCGCTGGGCTCGTTTCGGGTACAAATCTAAAAAACTAGGTTTGTAAGTTTTCTTTTCCAAACAAAAACGGAAAGTTTACTACTTACTACTATATTCAAAAATCGTGGAAATCGGACTTGGATTGGGATGAGAGACGTTGCCCGGAGTCCTGTATGTTTTTTTTTGACAGCTACGCGATCATTTGTGTCTGAGTCTTGGATGTTTCTATGTATTAAAGTATTTATTTCTCTATACATATACCTAAGTATATTTATCGTTGTATAGTGCCCATAGTACAAGCCTTGAATTTAGTTTGGGACTAGGTCAATTTGTGTGAGATTGTCCCTTGGTACCTATTTATTTCAGTATTTATTTTTCCGTTAGAATGAGAAAGCTATTGACGTCTCTGTTCTAATATGATGATCTGACCGGCCATAAAGCCATCGGTTCACAACCCTCTTAAATTATATTATTTTTCATATATTATCGTGCCTTTGACGGATGTCATTTGGCAAATTTAGTGATGCTGCTAATTAAATCGCATTAATTTTTTTCGATTATCGATAAGGTTTATAAAGGAAATGTAATCGATTTGTATTCTGTTATAAATTTGTTAACTTAATTTAATTTACCTACCTACTTTAAAATAAGGTTAAATGAATAAATCGTCTAACATTACGTTAGGTTAGAACTATATGTGGCGTTATCTTATCTATGAAAAGGGACCTTATTGTCGATGGCGCTTACGCCGCATTGCGTCACGCGACGTTGTATTTATATCGGAGTATCTTTAATAATGGCGGAAGCGCCATCGACAATAAGGTCCCTTTTCATAGATAACGCCACATATTGCCATCGTATGGTAAAATTGGTAAAGTCTAGATAGGTGTTATTATGTGGTGAAATAAAACGCAATTATATTAAATGATTTAAATCGTATTAGCGAAGCGATTTTGTTGAAGAACGAGGTTCTTCTTGTCAAACGCTATTAAAACGGTCCGTATCGCATAGGAAGTAAACTTAGTTTTATTATTTTGTTTTTAGTCTCATGAAATTATGTGCTTTATCTATATATATAAAAGGCAATGTCCCGGGTGATTTTTCATAATTTGTTTTCACAAATGCGTGAAAAAAAATATTTATTGTTTTTTGAAACGAATTTACTATAGAATAGAATAGAATAAAATTTATTTTCAGACCTTTCAATCCATAGTTTCGTACAATAAAATTAAAATAAAATAAAATATAAATTAAAATTACAATTAACTACAAATTAAAACTTACAATATTACAAATTACACTATTAATAATAAAATGGAAATAAATTAAAACTACTACTACTAGAAACTTATTTTTTAAAGTTAGTTGACTGCTCAATTAGCTGGAACAACGTTCCGGTGAAATGTAAAATTTCAATCTGTCACAGGCACAATAACATATGAAAAATATTATAGAACCATATTCCATTTTTATTTGGTTGGGTACGCAGCACTTAACCGGTTTTTTCAGCCGAAACTAGAAGAAGTGGCCGTGGAGCCGAGCTGGGAACGCGCGCTGCGCATCTGCTCTTCTCTCAGCGGCAGCTACCTGCCTTGGCCCGTGCCGTCCCTGACCACGCCGCCCAGGTGTACACTGCCTCTGGCTATGCCGCCCCGGTGTACGCTGCCTCTGGCTACGCCGCCCCGGTCCACGTCAACGCAAGTCACGCCACCCCAGGTCATTTCACCCGGGTCTACACAACCCCGGGCCACACCAACTAGGGCCTCGCCGCCCAGAGCCACGCCATGCATGGCCACGCCACCCCACGCCACGCTGCCACAGGCTATGTTGGCCAGGTCTACGCCAACCTGGGCCACGCCACCCCGGGCCACGCTGCCCCGGGCCACGTCTCCTCAGGCCACGCCGCCCCGGGTCACGCAGCCCCGGGCAACGCCTCCCCGGTTCACGCCGCCTCGCGTCACGCCACCCCGGGCCGGGCCACCCCGGGCCACGCCACCCGAGGCCATTTCGCCCGGGTCTTATCCACCCCGGGCCACACCACCTAGGGCCTCACCGCTCAGGGCCACGTCGCCCAAGGCCACGCCGCCCCATGCCACGCTGCCCCAGGCTATGTCGGCCAGACCTAGGCCACCCTGGACCTCGCCACCCAGAGGCACACCGCCCCGGGCCACGCCACCTCGGGCCACACCACCCCAAGTCACGCCGCCCCGGGTCACGCCGCCCCGGGCCACACCGCCTCGGATAACGCCGCCCCGGGTGATGCTACCCAGGGCCACACCGTCCCAGGTCACGCAGGCCTGGGCCACGCCACCCCGGGCCACGCCGCCGGGAGCCACACCGCCCCAGGGCACGCCGGCATGGGCCACGTCGCCCCGGACCACGCTACCCAGGGCCACGCTACCCCGGGCCACGCTACCCCGGGCCACGCCGCCCCGGGCCACGTCGCCCCGGGCCACGTCGCCCCGGGTCACATCGCGCCGGGTCACGCTACCCAGTTCCACGCTGCCCGAGGCCACAGCACCCCAAAGCACGCTACCCTGGGCCACGCTGCCCCGGGCCACGCCGTCCCCGGCCACGCTACCGCTGAGGGCCAATTCTCTAGGTGATTATCTTATTTTTGTTAGCGCCGGTCGTTGTAGAAATCTTGGCGCACGGTTTTCAGCAAAGGATAATTAGGTTGACTGGTAGAGAATGCTTGTAGCATTAAGTTCGCCTTTTGTACACTATTTTAATTTTGTGCAATGAAGTTTTAAAATAAATAAATAATTATTAGTATCGTATTTAACGAATGTGCTTGCTTCTTGTACATTAGATTGATTTATTCAATTATGAAATGCACGGTCAGATGGATCTGAAGAGGCATTCTGCTGATAAGATTATTTTTTACAGAATGTATCCCTTCTCTCCGTTTAGTTCCGCAGTGCTGAATGGAAACATTTCATTAAGAATGTCATTGACGTTCCTCAGCTTACCAGAACGACAAGGGCGCGGTTGGCCAGCTGCGGCCGCCCGGCGCCCCGCCGCCACATCCGTGGGCGGCGCACGCGCCGGTCCGGCTCCTACCGCCGGTGCACGAGGCCGTCGAACGAATAAAACACACATTCCGGGACGCGCAGAGCCGAAGTAAGTTGTTAGCTGGGAGTGGTGCTGCCTTGAGCGACTTGTGGCACTTGAGCATCCTTCGCGCCGGCTGGCTGCCGCGTATCATTAAGTAATAAAATATTTAGCAACGATAGTACATTCCTGCAGAGATCGCGAAAAAGACCGTTGCGGGATAAGAGTATAAGTTAGCGCGGCCGAGACGCAGTCAAGGCTCTTAAAGTGTTTTCCCCAACGATGCACTCAGTACCGAATTTTGTTAAGATGCCTAAATGCTAAATACACAATTAGCATATAGTCCATTAAGCGACACGGCTAGATAACAACAAGTCAAATATTTTTCATCACACTTGCTCGTAAATAGTGTCGAAGAAGTTTCATTCGAGATGAAATGTCAGTTGAATACAATTTTCAAAAAATCTCGCATATAAACTATTGATCTCGACTGTAACTAGAATCGGACTCCTGACCACGTTTGACATTATCTGTGGTAAGTCATAGACAATGATGTAGTCTGCCGCAAATTTATAAATACCAAGGAACTTTTACTAAAGCAGGACTGAGGACTAACCAAAAATTGTTTTTCTAAAACAAACCTTATGTTATAAACTTAAGACATAATATGGGCTGTTATATTTACAGGAGCGAAGCCGGTCCGAGCGGCATAGATATAATGGAAGCCGTTTGTCCCTTTCTAACACTTGCCATGCGCTAAAATTTCGGCATTTAGTAGAAAATTAAAATTATTGTTGTAGACAATTTATTAAATTTGAATCGTAACTAAAAGCTTATGTTATTCGTATAATTTAAATTCTTATAGTACTTTCAATTTTACCCCATAAACTTTAAAATATGACGTTTTAAACCTACTTGGAAGTATTATTTTTTATTAGGCTGTCAACCCATTGAGTGTATCAATCATATCATGGCGGCGCGGTTTTCATCAAGTTTTGATTTAACGATTCTCAGTTTTGCAAGATTACAAAATGGTGAAAAAGTGTTGCACACAATTTTGTAAAAGCGAATCCTATGCTGGTTGTGGGATATCGTTTCACAGGTAAGCCGATAAAAAGAGATTTTGGATTTTTACAAATAGGGTGACCTTGCGATATTAATAACAAGTCCATGTCTTGTCTATCAATATAAAGGTAGTAGGCATTAGATAAATCCTACCAAGTTTACTTATTGTACAATCGTGACTTGTGGCTCGATTTCTTTGCTCCCAAGTGTAGTACAGCTACATAATCAAGCGTTCATTACATGGTGTGAAAATTGCTTCAGACTCGTACAAATAAATATAACATTTTGCTACAATGTCACCCTATTAGAAAGAGATAAACCGCATCTGTGCTTCACATCCTACTCGGACCGAGTTTTGGTTAACAGTGCTCAGTCCTGCTTTAGTAAAAGGTCCTTGATAAATACTGATTATAAACTGTGTGATTCCAAAATAATAATTAAAAGGGTGTATTTGTGCACATATTAAAATTTATATATCAATAAAAACATGTCGTCATCAGAAGAAATGGATAATGCGACTCCGCCGGACATCGCCAACGCGGCTAAAATTATTATTGAGAATCGTAAGTTAAAAATATGATCTTTTTTCTGATTTTATTTCATTTCCTCGCAATTGTGATGAAAAACATTGTATGTTACACGGGTGGTAAAGGAAATACAAAGCTCGAGTCATTAAAGCCCTCAGCCTTCGGCTTCGGGCTTCTAACAGACTCTCGTTTGTAATTCTGCCTTTACCACCCTTAATACACAATGTACTAGAGTCTGTCTAATGAAAGCTGAACCTGGGAAAAAGCGGCAAATTCAAAAAATCTTGATATGGTATTACCGATCAATGAAGGAATAAACGATATTGATACTTTTATTATTTTATTTATTTTGGTGGGCACAAAGGAAGAGGAAACGCGTACTATATTTTCATATATATTATTACGAGCGCTATATTTTGATGAAAAGCACTTTAGGTAAAATACGATGACAGTGACTGGAGCACATTTGGTTTTTCGAAATATATTTGACATGAAAATATAGTGATCTGCACGTGTAGCACAAGTTGTATTTTCTCGCTTGTCGCTCTGTGCGTCTCTATCGTAACAGACTAGATAGTAAGGGAGATCCGAGCGACAAACAAGTCACGAGCAACTTGTGCTAGTCGTGCTGTTGATAGATTTCATTGATACGAGAGGTTTTCGTCTGTGTCGCACACAGCATAATAAAACAATGATGATGAGGAATATTATATTCAACCTTTTTAATAAAGTAATTAGAGGTAACATTATTCTCATCACCCTTACACCTCTATCTAACGACAATTATATCTTGGAGAAGAAGCGCCGCAAGAAACTCCAGCAGATCATTTTTTCCAATCATAAAATACAATTATTCTTAAAAGTAACATTACAAGGTAGTAAAGTAATTAATAATTATTTCTAACAACACAAACTTAGTCGTTACAAATGTACGCTCAATAACATTGAGTAAATTAAAAATAGTGACTAGGAGAACAACATGACGAGGTCTCTACGTCAGGAACGATAACTAAAATAACTAACTGGAAAACAGGTTCTTGCAAGCGTGAACAGACAGGACCCCACTGACAACACCCGTTCACGAGTATGACGCTGATCTCAGCCATCGCCTCCTCAACCATGTGTTTGAAAAGAATAATTAATGAGGGCTAATAAAACAACGGAATCTTTAGCACTCCTGGTATGAAGCGACCTCATCCAGCCACGGTTTCTAACTTGGATAACTTTGATGTTAAAACTATCCGTAATAAAGTCTATGAGTTTTATGTTGTAAAAAAGCAAATTCCGACTCAGAACACTTCTGGCAAATTTGAAAGAAAATATGGGATTTACAGGCTCCAGATAGACTCTACGTAAAATACTGATGAGCAATGGTTTTGAATAAAAAATAAAATAAAAAAAACGTTCAGTGCTCATAGAACGATATGACATTGCAGTCTTGCGACAATGATCTTGAGAACCAAAGCCACGAAACGTGCCAAAAATAAGCCAATTATATATCTTGATGAAACCTATCTTCATCAAAATTACAAGCCAAAAAGATCATGGCCGTGGACCGTCGACATCTGGTTTAATAGAAAATATTTCCTCCGCAAAAAGACTTATCATCATTCATGCTGGTTCCGTAAATGGATTTGTGCACATGCAATGTTGACATTTAGCACTAAGTCTACAAAGGCAGATTAACACCATTACATGAATACTACAAATTTTAACAGGTATTTACGAGAGAAATTGATACCAAATTTATTTGAACCCAGTGTGATTGTGTTTGACAATGCAGGTTATCATGCGGTACAAATTAATAAGCCCCTAAGCACAAACACACGCGAAGCTGAAATACAAGCCTGGCTCCGTGCTAAGTCTGTGAATTTTGATGAAAGTTTATACAGAGAAGAACTTTTTGTTTTAGTGAATCAGCACAAAACAAAGCCAATTTATGAGGCAGATAAAATTCCTAAAGCTAGTGGTCATGACATGAAGTGCTCACACTCTCACCTTACCAATGCGATCTAAACCAGATCAAGCTCATTTGGAATACTGTAAAACGAAAAGTGGGTAGCAAAAATATAGGTAAATCGGCGTCAGAATTTGAAAAAAATCTAAAGGAATCCTTTGATGTAATGCATGGAAGAAGATGACAGACCATGACCTATGTCGAAAACCAATACAAGGAAAAGGATGGAATTACTAATCAATTGGAAAGCTTCATAATAAGTGTATGTGATGGTGAACCTTCCAGTAGTTCCAGTTCAGATGATACCCTAAGACTCTAGGAACTGTAATTAAAATCAGATTCTAAATACTCTATTTCTAATGATTCATCTGAACTAGTGCTGTCATCATCACGGACACTTATAATGAATGATTCTAGTTCTTTAGTTATTCCATCCCTGGTTTTGTACTGAGCTTCAATATTAAGCACATGATTAGTCATTTTCTTCCAATGCTCCGGTGTTATGCTGTCAAAAGACTCTTTAATAATTTTTTCAATTTCAGCTGCTGATACGCCAACATTTCTACTCGCGACTTTTCTCTTCGCCGAACTCCAGATTAGCTCAATGGGGTTAAGGTCGCAATGGTAGGGCGGAAGTCTTAAAACCTCATGACCGTGCTCCCTTAGAATTTCATCGGCTTCATAGATTGGGTCTGCTTTGTGTTTATGTGCCAAGACAAGAAGTTCTGGTACAGTATAATATTCTTCAAAATCAATTTGTTTAGAACGCAGCCACTCTTTTATTTCGGCTTTGCGGGTGTTGGTATTTGGTACCTTATTAATTTGCACCGTGTGATAGCTAGCATTGTCCATGACAATGACACTTGGTTCACTCAAGTTGGGAATAAGCTTCTCACGTAACCACTTATTGAAATTTGTGGCGTTCATGTCATGGTGATAGTCTGCTTTGATTGATTTTGTGCTAAACGTTAATAAAGCATTAGGCACAAAACCATCTTCTGATCCAGCGTGAACAATAATAAATCGTTTTCCAGCTGAGATATTGCCAACTACACCTTGGGTGGAAGGCCCCTGCCACGACTTTTTTGTTTTGTAGTTCTGGTGAACGTAAGTCTCATCCAGGTATATTATTTTTTTACCTTCAGCACGTTTTGATGCAATAGTCCTTAGGTAGCGGTGTCGCCAAGCTGCTATGTCAAAACGCTCAATAAGTATCGAACGTTGTTCAGTATTTTGTTTAAATTCGTATCCATTTGCCATTAGTATTCGGCGTAAAGTCTCAAGGCATCCGGTAAAACCGATGCTTTCTCTCAACTCTGCCAATAAGCATCTGAGTGTAGGCACTTGTTTTTTTACAATATAAAATTCATTTATTTTATTTCGGATAGCTTGGATGTCAAAGCTATCCAAATTAGACACCGTGGCCTTGTGAGGTCGCTTTTTTCCGGGAGTACTAAAGACACCGTTGTTTAATTTTCCCTCATTACTTATTCTTTTTAAAGATGAAACACTGATATCTGTAAGAAGAAAGAAAGTGTTAAATAAACAGAACACCATTTAGAAATACATTGTGTGGTTGCGCAGTACAGCCCCATTGTACAGTCCGACAGCCCTAAAAACATTTGGGTTTAGGTGAAATGAAATTGCATCGGTGAGGTTTTAATCGCAACGGTTTAAGAACAAGGAAGACTCATATAACCCGAACATCTTTTATATCTGGCCGATCAAAAATGACATTAAATAAATAGATAAGGTACTAAAGTGTACACATATTTATGAAATCGACTGTACAGTGTACATTTGGTTCATAAACAACAAAATGCTGTTTGCTCCGCACACAGAAAATACATATCAAATAATATGTTTATGATATCTTTTAACTAAACACCTCCTTATTGTTTTATTGAAACTATGAGTGTCAGTTACATTAATCATCTGTCTATTAAATTAATTTAATAAAATTGTGAATGCTAAGAGATTCAACATGATATAGGGACAGACAATAGGTACCTACACCTATTATATAGGGAAAGACAATGATAATTTTAGTAATTACCGGTCATTGAAGATACTTCTTCCAAATATTTCGTCTGAGTCTGGCAGGCTAACTCAGTTTCCTCAACCTCTTTCAGCTGCTTTACGTTTTCCAGCACACTTTTGTCAACGTGCACGTCCAGGTTTTCTGAAACGAATTTAATTTCGTTTAATTTCTTAATCTCATCGTATAATAGACAGAAAAAGGTAAATTAAACTTAGGATTGCACATAGAGAAATAAGAAGTATCAAAATGAACATGCCGTACTAAAGCCGTACTAACCTATAAATTTGGTCACCGTAACTAAACAATTAATTTTTTGCATCAATAATGCTTTTCTTTCTTCTTGTTTTTCTTTGTACTTCTGTATAATAGTATACAGAATCTCCCGGACACCGCCTCTTATCGTCGACGGCATGATTACTCCGTATTTTTATCAATTTAGATCTCGAATTGACAAGTTTCTAACAACAACAAAGTCCAAACGACATATTAAATAGTGTTGCCAGACTCGTCAGCCAAGAAAAATCCAGGTTCAGCTTTCATTAGACAGACTCTATAAAAAGTTCAAAACGCAAATTACCTAATGTTGACCACAAAGCTTAAATAGCAAAACGTCCAAAACGTATAATGTCACGATGATGCGATTGAGCATAAGAAAACTCGGCTTGCTAATATAACTGGACCACTTGAGACTAAAGTACTTACCTCTAACTATCAATAATGCCAAGAATGCACAGAAAACTAAATAAAGGATACTCAGCGAATGCAGCGGAACTCTCTTTCTAGCAAACGGAGTTAGAAAGAGACTTCCCCATGTAATTTGTAACTTGTAGCTTCGTGAAACGGGCCACTGGTATCAGCTTTTTTGACATTATGTAATTTGGACATTATGCTCGCTCAGGTTCACTTTGTCCATATTCCCATCTCGTTCACATTCTCATCTCGGCCACATTCCCATGTCGTCCACATACCAATCCCAAATTGTACACTTTCTGTCTCGTCCATATGCCCAACTAGTCCTCATTCCTAACTCGTCTACAACCTAACTTAGGGACTGTAGGGCTGTTCGATATCAACCGTCGATCACTCGGTTGTTCCCTAGTTGTTGGGAATGTGAACGAAATCGGACTGTGGACGAGATAATAATGTGGACGAGATGGTAATGTGGACGAGATGGAAATGTGAACGAAATGGGAATGTAGACGAAACGGTAATGTGGATGACATGGGAATGTGGCCGAGATGACAATATTATGGACGAGGTGGGAATATGGACAAAATGAACCTGAGCGATTATGCTACACAGGCTTATTGCTATTTTGATGTTTTGCATTACGGACGTTATGTTCATTGGGCAAAATGCTAATATGACGCCTGACATTTCGCTTTTTGGTCAATTTGCGTCACTGGACATTTTGCTACAACTGCTACATAGGCGATTGTAAATATAATAAATCTAAATTCAATAAATTCGGGTCAAAACTATAACATTTATTACGAGTTGAAGTTAATTCGGCTTTTTTTTATGAACGCAATATTTTCAAGAAAAATTAAAACTATTTGATAAAATATAAAATACGCTGTAAGTAAACGCTCTTCCAAAAAGTTAACTTTATTAGTTTATGACATTTTAAAAAGTAAAATAAACATGGAAGAACTGTGATTGCACGAGTGTTTCGGGAAGGGTACATTCAATATATCAACGTAAAACATAACGCTGAAACAATGTAATTGGGTGGTGCGGCGGGTGAGCTCGCTCGCTTCGCGCGCTAAGTATTAAGGGTCATAATTAACCTATTAGGCTGGGGGTTACCTAAAATAGGCCAGAGAGAAGGGATTCTTGAGTGGGACGGACGGACGGACGGGCAGATTGCGTCATTTATTCCGTTGGATGAGCGTTATATCGAGTGATCATTATTTCTTACGTTTACTTATGTACAATTCCCATACGTTATCGTATAATAATAAACGTTTTACTAAATGAAATTATACTTTCTTTTGTTATATCTTATGTGTGTGTGTACTATCAATGAACATTTTTACTACGAAATTACGAAATTAATAATTAGGTACGAGTATATCATATGTTGATTTTTGTAACGAGACGAGACGCCCCTCCTGTAGTATGTGTAGGACTTGCCTTCGAGTGCTATATTATGAGAGTAGCTGGGAGTGCGGCTCTTGACAGGTGTCTCGAAGCGCTCAAGGCGTGACTACTTAGTCAATAGTCACGTCATGTACCTACCTATATTTTGTTGTGTGTGACGGATAAGCATGGAAACTTAAAATCAATTTCTGTTTTAGCTGAGTATGTGCCTCCAGAGTTCCGTTTGGATTCATGCGGTCACTACCCTTCCGAAGAGGATTTGAACGAGTGAGTGTATCTCTCTGTTATAGTACGAATAGTTTTATTTTTGTAATTCATAAGGTTGAGGGTGGCCCCGAGCTTTCAGATTAAATGTAAGGCAAAGATCGCAAAACGGCTGTCTGTCTGTGACCCAGTTCTAAACCTACTCAAAAATAATGATATCGTTTGTTGCAGCGATACCTTACATTCGTTTGGGCCTGTGTCAGAGCAGAGGCGCACGTGGAGCTGGACGGAGGAAGAGTCTGAGTCAGAGCGGGAGGAACAGCAGGTGGGGAACTTCTTCAAAACAAAGGAAGGAACATAGCTTTGATATCAAAAACTTTATTTATTTAGCTGATTTTGACTTTATTATTTAATTAGGATTGGGATTATACGAAAAAAAAACATTTGTCATGCGATATTTATGTTTAACAGAAAGCAGAAGAGACGCAAATGCTTGATGAAGAACCAAAGCGAATGTACAAAATTAAAGATGGCATTTATTTGAGAGATTTCCCGAGCGACGGTATGTCATATTTGAAGTTTTCTTTAACATCCCGTGCCTCTATCCGACGCGGGAATACAATATTAAGGTACAGATAGACATGCTCATTACTAGCACGAAAGCATGCTATTTTCGAGCATGTGGTACCTACTAGCACGTGTGAACAGCGCTTGCTACTAATGAGCATGCTCATTTTGAGTATGCTACTTTTAAGGTACAGATAGACATGCTAATACTAGCACGTAAGCATGCTATTTTCGAACTATAGGAAACGAACACTAGTTTAGAACTAAGTCGTACCGAACAGCTCGCCGGCAGCTGCGTTTTCAGACATCCCTTGACGGACGATCATCATGGATGTTAATTTGCTTTTGGCGAGTGCACGTGTAAAATTTTCAAAACAGTTACAGTAGAAATGCCAATATATTACTAACCGAGCTGAGCATGTGAGCATATCGTTTTTCATTGCGTTATTTTTGAAATCTTTGCTTTTTTGGCCCCATAAGCATGGATGGGGTCTATAATTTAGGCCGTTAGTATGTTAATAAGCGCAGCGCCAGCGTCGTGGCCGGGCTGCTGTGTACCGTGTCGTTTGTGTCCAGGCGGGCGGCCGACGGGGCCGGGCGCGCGCGCGGTGCCGGCGCTCCGCGGGCCGGGGCCCGGCTCGCGGGGCCTGCTCGCGCGGGACTTCGGCCGCCGGCTGCTCGTCATGGAGTTCGACTAGTAAGTCCCATCCATTTTTTGACGACGAGTTGGCCAGATCCCATGGGCAAGTATTTGTGTGGTGAGCTGAGCCTTGGATGTTTTATATGTATTTCTCTGTTTAGGTATGTTTATCGTTTTTTTTTTAGTGGTAATCGCCTGAAGGGCCAAAGACAAAAGTCCTTGCTTTTGTTTGCTTTTCGCTTTAAATACTTTAAGAAAAAAGGGCAGAGGTGAAAATCCCTTCCGGAGACCTGGGAATGGAGGGCCCAGGTACTGCCGGGCTCGCACCGGCTAAAAACACCAATGCCCCTATTACCAACTAGAATTTAGACTCCCGCGGATACTACCCCAGCCAGTGCTGAAAGGCCGGAGGAGAAAGTCCTTCCTCCGTTTACATATCCGCGGGGTTTTTTCAAAAAGGGGGGATAGGAAAGGGGGTTGGGATGGGGGGGAGACTTATAGCTATGTGAGTCGCGGAGTGGGAATCCTGACGCATGCATGCTTACACACTACGGGCTTCCTTTCTTTTGCCCGACAATGGAAGGGTTGGGTCGGAGATCTTTTTGGACCACTTGTGTGGCTGTGGATACCATCGTTATGGATGGGGCTACCCTTTTTGAGGCTTTCTCTTTTGCCTGAAGATACTATTTTTTGCGTGTGTCTTCTAGCGCTGCCCTCTTTTGTGACCTCTTCCATTGCAACTTAGCCTATACATCTGCTTATGTATGTATGTTTATCGTTGTTTAGTACCCATAGTACTAGCCTAGAGCTTTAGTTTGGCACTAGGTCAATTTGTGTGAGATTATTTCTTGATAGTTATTTATTAATTTATTTTTAGTTAAATCATTCTTAATATTGTGTAGGTTATTCTTTTCCGGGATAAGGTTTGGGCGTAGCCGACGGCGTGGTCCGCCGGACTGCAAAATAGCATAGCGCTTATGTAGACATCCATCTACCGTCTCGAATCGTGAGCCTTTTGTGTAACTTTTGATCAATGTTGTACCGTGTGTATGCGCTTTTCATTATTAATGAAACGTAGGTACGTTAAATGATTATGTGGCGATAAACCCTTTTACGTAACACCTGGCCATAATGTGAGTTTTATCGCACGCTGCGCGCACGGTAAAACTCGCATTGTGGCCAGGTGAAGACGTAAAATTGTGTACTCATCACGGGCAGTAAAAAAGAAAGCTCTCTATCGCATATTTACAACCCTCGCCTACGGGTCGGGTCTCAAATACCTGCGATTTCGGGCTTTCTTTTACAGCCCTTGTTAAGTAATGTACTGTTGTGATCCTAAGTCTGGTTCAACGTTACGGACGGGCCGAACGAGCCCTTCGCGCCGTCTTCTGTCCCCGCGTCACACGCTCCTCGGCTGCGCCCGCATGAATCACACTACATCATTTGTGCCGCTATTCTTCTCGTTATTCGTGAAACAATAAAACTATTGCTTTTGACATGTTATCGCATTGTTTCTAACTCGGCCACCGTTACAGCGTTATCACAACGTTGACCAGTGGCGTAACTAGGTATACCACCTGAGGCCCGTGGCCAATTCAACAGATAGGGCCTCACTTATAGTCGATGGAAATCGTACCATATGAAAGGAGTGTTGCCTTGCATCAATTAAGGTAGTTTGAATTTTTTTATATGTTCTATGTGTTGAAATGGTTATGCTAATCCAAGTATTCCACCTCGGAAACTCTCCGGAAAATTGTAAAATTCTTGAAAAAGCCATTAAATATTCAGACGTTTTTCAGTTTCTGCCAATTTTTGGCACCATAGAACCTATGTTATGGCAAAAATCACTATGTACAGTTTGATTTCTAGGCTACTTTGGACTATGTTAAGTAACGTTGTCACTATCAATGCAATGACCCTTTCGATCTGTATCATAAAACACGACTTTATTGTTTTGTCATATTCGACCAGTTCGATTCCCGGTTATGGAAGAGGATTTTTTTGTTAAAATCCAATAATGCAGTATTTTTTCTTTTTTTAAATAAAAGTTAGTCTCATTTGCGTAGAATTTGCTATTTCCAATATGGAAGGTAGTTGCCGTCCATGTGGCCCTCTTTTCTTCCACCCTCTATATATAATTATATTTTTTAAATAAACAATAGGTTCCTCCTGTGTTCACGGCCTCTCAGACCGGGGCCCCTCTCGCCAGGGGCCCGAGGCAAGTGGCCCGCTGTGCCCTATAGTTACGCCACTGACGTTGACAAGATAACATATCAAAAACAATATCATTTTACCGAGTAGGTACAACAGAGCCCCCGCACTAATCATCTTGTAATTTGCAGCGACTCGCTGCCGCCGCCCTCGCCCACTTGCGAACCGAATATCGAGAACTATTTTCAGGGAACGTAAGAATTTTATATTTACCTTGGTTCTTCCTTTCCTTATTTTCTTCTTTAGTAATAGTTGTTATTGCGAATTTTCGGCCAAAAGCTGCATTTTGTGATAGAGATCAATACGTTTAAGCATCAGCTAGTGTTGGTGATACAACGCCTAAACTGCTATTAACAGTCATTATTAATCGTTTTAATGGGGTCGCTATGGCTACGTTTCAACTAAACTTAGTCTTCGGACAGCCAAAATTGTGCTAGCATTTGAAATTTGAAATTGTATGTAGAATTTATCCATCCTCGCACCCCCGCGTTAGAATGAATATCGCTAATTTTGTGGAAACATATCTGTATCTCTATTATTTTTAAGGTAGAGAAAAACTAACAATACATAATTTTTTGATTACTGTGTCAAACCAAATATAAAATATGATGCACTGGTAAAAAAATTACCCTGTATACATGTAACTCAATGTCATCAAAAATGTAGCTTATCTCATTTCTCTTTTTAAACGTCGATTCATTTAAAAAGAGAAATGGCCTCATCCGCCTAATATTCTAACCGTGTTATTTTGCAGAATAAGAGAGCAATTAAGTAAATTAAAGCACGTAATAAATTCGTCGGTTATCGACTTTAAAGGTACCTACTTCTTTTTTTTGTGTTTGCCTCCCGACGCAATTTAGAATCCGCGTTCCGAGTCTTGTGTGATAATTGCAGTGACGTTTTAAGCTTTTTCTTTTGATAAAAACCATGGCGATTTCGCCTTTACCCCGAGTTTAAAATATGTACAAAATCCTGACCTGTATCAAGTTTACATTCTATAGATTGATTGTTAGCGTCGTCGGGAGCTTGCGTATTGTAAACGTTTGTATTTACTGTTTCATTGTTTAATGTTTTTTTATTATTGTTGCCAGGAAACGTCAAGGATCTGTAAGTGTGACACATTCATTTATGCCTGATAATAAAAGTTGCGTGTACGCACGTCCTTAAGTCGTAACTTAAGTCGATAAGTAATATCCCGTCGCGCGCTAGGCACGATGCTGGTATGCTAAACGACCTTTGAGTGTTCAAATCGTAATTAATTTTATTTACAGATCAACTCAAGCTGAGTCTATTAGTGATAAATGGTTTTGTTTTAAACCGACCTTTGATAATTCTACTATTGTCGAAGAAGAAGAAATAACTAAAATTAGCACTGTAAATTTTAAAACAGATACACAGGAAAAAGGAAATTCAAACCGTGATATCGAAGATCCTGATAAAATAACCACATCAACTAATAATAACTCTCGGTGTATAGTTCACTCAACTGATCCTAAACGACATACCTGCTACCCTACATTACACGCAATCAACAGCTCTCAAACTCTTGCGGTGGAGATAGAGACGAAAGAAACCACAGTGAGTGTAAGAGACTTGGATAGTAATTTTAAGAACTCATGTGATGCAACTGTATTTACAACAGAAATCTCTGCTCAAACTGAAACTGATATGGCAGAAACAATACCAGTAACTTTGTCAAACAACTATGGCACTTCAATAACAGCAAACAAATTTTCTGATATAGGAACTGGTTTCCCAAAACTACCGCGCAACCCTAGACAAAATAGTTTTGAATTGAATACTTGCGGGATAAAAGCCAGTACTGAAAGATACATGGTTTATAAAACATTTAATTTTGTAAAATCTATTAGTTTTGCAAATGCTTCACAAAATATAACATTTAATGCAAATATGTGTGACTGTGTTTACCACACAGAAAATAAATCTGACGAAACAGCAGTAGTTGGCATAAGAGCCCCGGCCATAAGTACAATTAATGTAACAAATGTTTTTTTGTCGGCTGTGGGAACTTGTACTGCAAAATTACCACGTAACCCTAAAATAGATAGTGACGAATATAATTTATACTACGAGATTGTCGGTACACAAATATATTCTGACAAATACATTAATATTGAGAAGGCCAGAAGCACCAACACTACAGTAAGCGTCGGATTGGATCCAACGATAGAAATCACGAGAATAACAAATGACGGTAAACAAAACTTTTTACATTCAGCATTAAATGTATTTAATAATAATCTAATAGAATCGACAGATAAATGTAATGTTATGAATAGAGCGATGATATTTTCCGATGTAAGAATTAGCACAGCAAAATTACTCCGTAACCCAAAACAAAGCACCATCGAATGTAATACAAGTTTCACGACAACCCGTGCGGTAGCCGGTGCTGTTAGATCCCCTGATATAAATACTGGTATTTTTAAACCCTGTGGAATAGTATTAAATAGTTCCACATTTAATAAAGAATCAGGTAAGGGAAATATTGGCTTGACAGCGGATTTTAAAGTAAGTTCTGAAGCTTGGAGATCCGCTTCTCATGAATATTTAAGCACCACAAACAGTAACAGAAGCACCGCAACAAACAATGAATTAATTGCCAATGCAGAAATTGAGACAGATCAATTTATATATAGTTCTACGACTATACAATCTGATGCAACATTTATTAAACCTGTTTGTACTCGTAATCATGACCTATACATAACAAAAATTTATGTCACTGCTAAAGATATAAAGACGAGAAATATAACAAAAATTAAAGATGACGACGATGCTAACAACAAGATGTTTTCTGATTCAGCAGTAATTACAAATAGATTCAGTGGTAAAATTGCAATTGAAGAAAATAATAAAACTTTAGTACATTTGACAGATAATGGTAATGCTACGAATAGAGCGAAGATGTTTTCCGATGTAGGAATTATCACAACAAAATTACTCCACTACCCAAAACAAATTCAAGTCAGTGGTCGAAAATTATCTCATAAAAGTTTTTCTGTTATAAAATCCTGTCGTGTGCCTGAAGGCATTGCAAAAAGTATCAAATTGAATGGAAAATTAGGTCAGATAAATAATGAGTTGGCAGATTTCAGTTATTTTAAAAAAAGTTCTAAGAAAACTGACGCTTCCAGTTACACGCCTTCTGTATTTGTAAGTACCGCTTACGGTAACAGATTTACTGCATCTAACGATGAGTTAATATCTGATGCAGAAATTGTGAATATGCCATGACTTTAACAAACAAAACATTTTGTGTAAAAATGGGTGTGGAAGTGAATTTGAGCAAAAATTTTAAGAGGAATTCTGACATGCAAAGAGATACTCCAAAATACACCACCTGTGCACCGAATGCAGGAACAAATGCAGTTATAACTCCCAGTAAAGCTGACAAAGGCACATATCAAGAAAAAAATTACAACAATCATTGTCAAGCTGATTCTGAGACTGGGATTCGCCACCGATTGTTAACTAACCGTTTTGCAGAAAATGACAGTTCAGATATCACTGTTGAAAATAATTATTGCAATGCAGAAACCAGTCCTAGGTTTCACTTTATTTCTAAGTCTTCTCATTCTGTAGCAATAGAAAGTGAGTAATGATTGAGACTACTGTGCGATATGTTTTTTTACTGGAACCCTTGTCGAATATCAAAATGTTACCAAATTAATTGTAATCCCCGTTTAGTTAACAGGATAGATTTAACCGCGATTATAAAGGTTATTTAATAAAATTGAATCCTGTAATGTAAATGAAATAAAACGAAGTAATATTTTAAAAAACTTATTTTATTTCTTACACAAAGACTAGCTTACAACTAATTTGTAACTTATTACGAGCGAATACTTTATCGTAAAAATATAAATAAGTTCCATTAACCCTAGCAACAGTGGCGATCGGCGCTCTACAAAATTAGGCGCCAAAACTGTCTGACACTGACACTGAAGACAAAGTCGGGATGAGTAGTTGAAAAATGAAAAATGGAGTGATTCTCTTAGATGATAGGGTGAAGTGGTAGGCGGGAGGTCTAGAAGTCGAAGTCGTAGGGGCGCTGGGGGCGCCGCTGCACGAGCGGGATGTTGACCTCCTCGGCCGAGCGGAACACCTGCTGCGGCTGCGCCTGCGGCCGCGGCGGCGCGCGCGCCTGCAGCTGCTGCAGCTGCTGCGGCTGCGGCGCCCGGCGCGGAGCCTCCTCCTGGGAACACACGATACACGATTAAGTCTCAATTTTAACAATTAACATCGACAAATGACATAATGACCTATCCCAGCGTATTAGAAAAGTGTAAAAGACTCCAAATGAATTTAAGTGGACATTAAAGCCCACTCTACTCCATGAATGGATTTGAATGTACAAAAAGTCCACTTGACCCCTTTAGTGGATCCTATCAATGGATCCTAGAGGATGGAGGATTTGTTTTCTATGCAATAAGGTCCATTTTAATGTGAAGTACTTAGTTATTTTACGTAGTAGCTTTTTCACGTCATAGACTTTTTGATTTGTAGATTTTTTACGCCATAGTCGTTTTGCGTTGTAGGCTTTTCTCGCCATAGTCTTTTTGCGAGGTAGGTATTCACGTCTGGACCCCTGAAACTGAGGTCTATGTCCGGCAGGGACGTCTTTCGGCTGATTTGATAATAGTAATCGAGTGGAAATAAAAACAAAATCCTGCCTGACGGTGTGGAGAATCGGCCATACCGGTGCTCAAAATACGCTGATCTAGCCGCGGGGACTATGAGTGAATCAACTTTTAAGGTACTCCCCATTTTTCGACGTGTTTCACAAATTATAATGTTTATAGACTAACTATATATTTGAGAACGACGTGGCTTACACGTTTATTAAATCAGACAAACAGGTTAACATTTGAAATTATTTGATTTAAAATAGGTACAGTTTTAAGTAATACTAAGGGCCGGTTTTATAAAGGCCCATAAGTAAAAATGTCAGGTCAAATTTTAGTAACTTCATACAAGTTTTGACATTACTGACCGAAATTTGATCTAACGGATCTTTATAAAACCGAACCTTAATATCCTAGTTGGTAACGCAAGGGAACGATGTTGTCCCTATGTTTTGTATGAATAATGTGCATTTCCCCTGAATTACCAGGTTTTCTCGAAGATAAAAATATTTGAGGTGTTTAACGTGTAAAGTCTGTAAATTTTGTTGGTCTGATTTTAATATTCTTATATTATTATTAACCATCATAAGTCACCAGGAAAGTTGTAATACCGCAAAAGAAAAGGAGTACCTTATTGTGCCTTTAACGTCGTCTATAAAAACGCAATGTAATTACGTAATTTACCGACGTTTAAGATGCGTCGCCGCATCAGCTTTTTTTTCGATTATTGTTATTCCCTCGGGAACTTTTAAATTTTCCGCGATGAAAAGTAGCTTAGTTAATCCCGGAGGTAAGCTATTTCCATTTTAAATTTCATCCAAATCCGTCTAGCCGTTGCAGAGTGAAGGAGTAACAAACTAACACACACACACATATACACAAACTTTTGCATTTATAATATTAGTAGGATAGACATCACACTTTCATATGTAATTTTGTAGCCCATACAAGCATCACCATCACCAGGTCGTTTGTTGGACGATAAATGAACAAGAAAAACCCTTATAGATAAGTGAAGTGCACCAACCTCCTCGTCGGACTCCTCGCCCTCGTAGCGGTCGTCCCGGTAGACCTCGGCGGGGTAATACCGGTCCGAGTACTTGAGGCTGACGTTGGGCTTGCGCTGCACCTCCTCCTCGTTGATGGGCCGGTACAGGTACTCGTTAACGAAGTGGTACTTCGACGACTTCTGGCAGATGTTGTCGTGCGTGGGTGGCATGCAGATCAGGTGCACCTGGTCGGAGGGATGTAACATTACATTAATAGTAATTGGAAACATCATCGATATTTTTTTGAATATTTTAACAAAATATTTTATTTGGCACACTTGTTTGTAGAAAAACATAACCTCATAAATAATAGTGTGCTCAGTTTATGTCCACCCACATTAGGCTCATACTTAGACTTAAAAGCACACTGGATCAAGACCTTGGGGGAGACAGTAGAGCCAAGTAGTAATATTAAACTGACAATTGACCGCAAATCGGCCACTGATTAGCGGCACTGTTTTTAGCCTAACTACTTACAGTCGTCGACGGGGTAGGTCAACCGCTAGAGAGTCAGGTTATGATACATACCTGGTGGAAAGTGAATCCCTCGGGGCAGATCCAGGAGTGCTTGACGCTGTCCTGGCAGTAGTGAAAGACTTCGCAGTTGAGCTCCTCGTCGGCGTAGTAGCCCGACTGCTTGCTGACGCAGTCGAACTTGGACTGCTGCAGCAGCGTCGCCAGGCGGTCGGGCTCCTCCTTCTCTTCCTCGAGCTCATCGTCCACCTCCTGCTGGAGCAGTTGCTGCTGCTTCAGGGGACGCTGCTCTTGTTGCTGTTGACAGGAAACAAGGAGTTTATTCACAAAAGTGGGACGTGATCAGATAGATAGTAAATGTGAATGTATGTCACATTATTCCTAAATAACACCTCGTCTGACTGAATTACAATATTATTTATCCCTACTCTATCTAAAGCTTTTTATTCTGGAATATTAAACAGTTTTAAAAAAAAAAGCAATTAACTGATGCTGCTGGTATTTACAAAAAAAAACATTACAATTTACAGTTTACAAGATTGATAACTTTTTGTATAAAAACTAGTACAATATAAAATTGTCCACGTAAAATTTTCGGTAGTTCGGCAGTATTGCAGGCCTGTTTACCTTGCGCTGCGGAGCCCTGGCCGGCTGCCGCTCCTCCTGGTACTGTTGCTGGCGCTGCACCAGGTAGGGCTCCTGCTCCGGGCGCTGCTGGTAGCCCGCCAGCTCGGCCAGCGAGGGCGTTGGCCGGAAGCCGCTCGGCAGTGTATTGTAGGCGCTCGGCGTGTACGCGCGCGGCCGCAGGTTTCGCGTCTCCTGGAACATTGATATTGTTGTCATTTGAAGTTATTGTTCCAAATCATAAAGGTTTCCATGGAGTAGCGACTGATTACATAATTTTGTCAAGATCATTAATTTCCTAAAGCGTATTTTCTATTCGCGTTGTTTCCCATTCATTAACGTTTTTTTTTCCATTCATGAATTTCGAATTTCACCACACTAATTTATTCTTCTCCTTTTTCCACTCGTATTTTTTCCCATTCATAATTTTATCCAAACGCATGAATAACATTGTAGCTCTTGTCGAGTCGTATACATATGTTTGCCCTTTTGTAAAATTTATAAGACGCACGAAGGTAGGTTTGGGTTACATTAGTTTTGCTGCAGGCCCGAAAGGCCGTGGCAGCTCCCGGATAGCTACAATATTAACACATACGTGTAGTTAAAATTATGAATGGGAAAAAATGCGAATGGAAAAAGGAGAATAATTGCGTGTGGTAATATTCATGAATGGGGGGGAAAACGCGAGTCTTTGTGCACAAAATACAAGTTTGGGTACAAAACTGAATTTAATGGCTTATGTTATTCTCTACCAGGCTGTCCTTTGGGCGAATCAGATAGTGTCACACTTAACTAGGATGTTATCAAATTAATGGTTGTAACATGTTGTAAGTCATTTGTAAGTATTTTTAAGTTACCTAGTATTCTGTTTATCAATAGTTAGTAACTAAAGATCCCTAAATCAGAGTACAAGGGCTACCGCTTCTTCGCAAGTACAGCCGTATTTGTATCTAATTAACTACTTGAAACCTTTAATTGACGTGAAATAAAACTATAACCTAAATAATATCTCCTCACACGGCGGCGGCGCCGGTCTTATGTAATTCGTGAATGACGGTCGGCGTGGAACAGTACCTTTAACATAGCTAAGTATATACGATTTTTACGCAGTCGCGGGCTAACGCTAGTTCTACTGTAGCTCTTCATGCGTCGACTTTGTTTCTTCAATACTCATTATAAGATAATAATCATATTAAAAAGTAATCAAAGGCCAGTTCGGTTATGTAACAGCAGCTGTTTCAGCGGACGGACGGACGGACAGATCCGGGTTACATTAGTTATTCGCCTACCATAATCATTAACACTATTGATTCGCTAATATAATATGATAATGTATAATTATATTCGAAGAGAACGCGAAGCTTTCCGGCTGCCGCGCGCGCGCCGGTGAACTCGTGCCATGCCATCGCACTAACGTTCCATGCGTGTGAGGCTGAGGACGTGTTTAATGTTTTGATGTCATGATTGTTTAATGTGTTCTATTATATAACAGGTACTTTGAAATAAGTAATACATAAACAAATTTAAGTATCCATCCACGATCGAAATGAAATAATTACTTATTACATTTCGATGCTTCATCGACCTATGAAAATCTTCATGACTAAGTACTTTGAACCGACATGATAAAATCACAGACTCAAATGATATACAATTACCAAAATGTAATGAAGTATTAATCGAGTTATCGTTTCATCGCCTCAGACAAAGTCTCGTTAGTTAAATTCCGCGCTAGCTTAATCGCTAATTACTCAAATACAAAGGTAAACAGAAGTTGCGGCGCCGCGCTGGGTCGCGTGCGCGGCGGTTCCCACGCGCTGGCGCAACGCCACTGTTATGTAAGAAACTGGAGCATGCGTCGTAGTATGTATCGACTCCTGTATCCTGCATTTCTTGAGAGTCACACTGCGTGTGGACAATCGTTTAAATGAGGTTATAAGCATAATTATTATGACACTTTCTGAGTGACAACGCAACTTGTTGATTGCTCGGACTATGACAGTGCACTCATTATAATCGATTTAATTTTTAATATCTATTACGTACGTACCTATACCTATAAAGTAAAGTATAGTAAGTACGTACCTATAAAGAAAAATATATTGAAAAGTTTAATTTAATATCACAGATATGCATAGATTTGATTATGTTCACTTTTCCGCTAAAAAATGTCAACATGGTGGCAAACTTTCGCGTTCAGAAATCGATTGAAAAAGGTTGATTAAAAAATAGTTACTTTCGACTTTCACTGCGGCCTTGCGGACATTGAACCAAATAGAAAAAAATAGCGCCGGTGTTGCTCGATTTCGGTCACGATCTACCTATTTGCCGGGAAATCAGATAATTTAGTTAATGCCACGCTCGCGTTAGACACGTACTGTAATCTACACCGCACTTACATGAGCGTGCGAAAACGCTACTGTGGAGATATCCGCCGATGTTGCATAGTTTACAATTGTGGAAGTACGTAAGTGTTTGGCCAAACACGGTAATCTAGCTTAGGTTGATGTATCCAATCTTGGCAAACATAAAAAAGTGATGGATTCAAGCCTCTTCGGATTTTAATCCAGCAAAAAAATAAAATATCAATAAAGATATAAAAATTGAATGTTATGGTATGTATATTATAATATGCATCGCCAAATAAAGGGTTAAACGGTTTTGCCCTTATAGGTCCGGTCTACAGTGGCCCCATACGATTACTCTGTCAGCGTTAATTCTCCACTGTCCTTAAAACATAGGTAGGTACTTTTACTATTTGTAGGAACGACACACGTAACATCGTCCAATTCCAGTAACCTGCAACATTTAATTGGTTTGCAACTCTTCCTCTCGATCGCTGTTCGATACGACCCGTCGAAAGTAAAACGCCCGCTATCGCGCGCGCATCGGGCCGACGCACCTGCTCTGTTGCAAGATGGGAAAACGTAGTGTTTATGGCCTCTACTGGAGACGACGCTGGAAGCCGCGAGATTGTATCGGCAATGGATTGCCTGACGAGTATCTGGTGACTAAGACTTCCGTTTTGTGACGTGTTTAAGACATCCTAAGTGAAGGTGATTGTTTCGTAGATCAGAACTCTGATAATGGTCTGAATGTTGGTAATTGACTTGCTAAGAAAACAATTTAATTAAATACCTAATTAGGTACTTAAGAGGTCGGTGGTAATGCTTTTTGACATTCATAGGTGCATTATATTATGTCTAAATTGAAGAATAAAGAACTTTGACTTTGACTCGCAAATTTAAGGTCGTAATACTTTCCGAAATAGTATCCCAAAAGTAAACATTGTCCAGCTAGCGAAAATCTATATTGCTAGTTATATTTATAAAGCGATAGACGTAAGTACATACATTCAATGGCGATAGCCACCTTGTATGCCGATGAAGTCCACTATTTGGAAATATTTGCTTCAAGCAACTGTTCTACTTTCAAAACAATATCTGGCGAAACCGAAAGCCATAGCACTGCGATATGTCCGATGTTTGGGTGGAAGCAGTACCTCCTGGTCCAGCGCCAGCTCCTCGTCCTCGTCCTCGACGCCCATGTCGGGCACGCTGTCCTCCTCCTCGGCGCGCGCGCACGCGGACAGCGCGAGCAGCGCCAGCAGCAGACACCACCTGCAAAATCAAAATTTTAATCTCTATTCTGTTTTAGGCCCTGTAGGCACTTTCACATATCTTGAGTCTACCACCGCTTCCCAACCGGGGACCACTGTTGAGATGAGGTGCCGCAAGGACCCAACGAGGACACCTCAACACGTGATACAAATGACGATCACATATACATACATATCGCAATTATCCAAGATACAGTCTTCGACTTCTTAAGATTGACACGACGGGAATGCGGTGGAAAACTCCATATATATATTTGTGATTTTGTTGCTCTGACCTGTTTTAACAAGATTATTTAAAGATTCTTAAAGTTAAACCGAAGCGGACTTACATTTACTAATTTATAGTTTGTGTCAACGTAGTAATGTGATTTAATACTAACTCTATAGGTTAAACTCCACAGGGTAAGGCTCGATACGCTAATTATGTGACCTTAGGATGCCTATAGCCTACACTATCTAAATTCAACGGAATCATTAAATGGTTTTTTTTCGGACCTGTTTGAGTCCACGTGTTGTAGGATTTCTAAAAAGAGATTGCTGGGCTTTGGTCCATGTATGGCTATGGTGATGTATGGTTGCCAAAAACTGGTACACTTGTACGAGCTGCACAGCTCGGCATGCATGGAAATATGAAATTGTTTTATTTTATTTATTCCAAACACGATGAGGCCTGTCATAGCGGATTCTTATTAGAACGCGTGCATCACATGGGTGAAAAAAAACTGCTTGAAAAAAGTAGTAGTCGTTTTTGCAATATTATTACATCATACATAATTGAGATAACTCGGGGCAGGTTCATATCATAACCATAAGGAGTTCATAACGCATTAAGGCGACATCATTGTTGACGCGCGGCACTGTCGGCACACGCCGGTCTGTCCTTTTACGGCCAAGCCGGCCCATTGGACAACACCGCCGTATATCGATACTCGATTAGTAACTGCGTAAAGCAACTGTTAAGTAACACCAACAAAATAAACCGAAAATGTCACCGGGCCGCGGGAATTACGCACTCCGCGCGCTCTGCACACGTGAGGAAACGTCGTAAAACATGCGAGCCAACCGCGCGCGCCCGTGCGCCGGCGGGCAACCGGGACCTGGTCTTATTTGTAACTCGCTTAAGTTGAAAATCCTGTATTTGATAGTTGCCCAACTGGGCAGCCCATACCTGGTGGCAAAAAGAGTCTGCGGTGTCGTTGCAACAGCTCCAGGGCGCGGTGTCTGGTATTTATTATGAGCTCGTAATTAACTTAAAGAAAGCTGCGCGCGAATTGTTGATTACAAATATGACGCAAGAGACCTTTGCGCCCGCGAGCTCCAGTTCCTCGAATAATTTGTGAATTCAGATTAACATTCTAGTGCTTTCTCCACCAACTCGCTGAGTCGTGAAATAGAAACTTGCGTATCAGCTGGTCGTTGCGCAGGTCTTGGGCTGGCTCCGTCTGGGATCTGGCCCGTGACCAAAGATTGAGCTAATAATCCGGTTGGCACACTTTAAAAGTATTATATTTGAACTCTTTACTTTTTAATCTATGAATGGTATTCGTTTTATAATCGAGCCGTGAAACACAATGAATCAACTTCAGGTTATTGGCAAACGAAGTATGCTTTTGTTGAGAAGTGACCGAATATTTTACTTCTCATTTCGAAACCAATTGAACTGCATTTATTGCGCGTGAGTATTAAGGATTATATAAAAGTGGCTTGACAACTTACACAGACGCAAGATATATGAAATGAATCGCTTACTTTAAGTAGGTTTTTTATATTGTGTTGATATTTTGATTTCCTCAATAAAAACCCTTTTTGAATACAAGGTTGACTCGTATAAATTACTACTAAGGGCTAAGACTCAGAGTACCAACAACGACAAATTGTCAACCAAATGGAAAAAAAGTGATAAGTAAAGGTCAGGCCCGCGACAGCATTGCGTCGCGGTGTGTCACAAATGTCACAATATTTTCGCGCTAACTCACGAAGTCTTTTTTGCCTGCTTTACCAATTCTGAATGCCAGGTAAGGAAACATGGTTACCAATTAACTGTTAAATTAACATCGCCTTTTTGTAACAAAAAAAACGGAAAAAGTTTTAAAAGGTGTGGTAAGATCTGACTATGGAAAACTTTTGACTTTTAATAAACATTTTTCCCTAGGTTTGAATATTGTTTACGTTATTAAACCGAGACATTGTTAAGAGTGTTCTGCGGCGCCGCCTGTGAGCTCGCGCCGGCGATGCGCGGCGGGCGCGTCACGCAGTTTCATTGTCAAGTGTGCGTGCGCGTCGGCCGCGCTGCTGTTTCACCAGATTCATAACCGTTGGGAAACAAACACCAAGTGCTCGGTCTGGTCTCATGATTAAAACTGCTCTAACTTTGGTGTTCGTGAAAAATACGCCTGCACTAGCGGTGGTCGGGTCTCCGACAGATGTGGCTGGCCTATTGCTTCTTCAATCTGTTCACTTTAAAAGCTATGTCGGTCTCCTCGGTTCTCTGGAGGATCACATCGTTTTGAATCATTGCTCTTTCCATAGCACTTTAACGTAGTGGTATAGCATATTAATTGTATCGCTAGGCGATGTCATGGAAATCCCTTAAAATTCAGCTTGATATACTCTGACTGACAACAATCTATCCACTCACGTGCTTTGTGTAACTAGTGTTACCAGTGACAGACCTTATTTGCTTATAAATAAGGGCGATCAAATTTGCACGAGCAATCAAGTGGTTGAGGGACAGAACATTTAGATTTAGATGATTGCTATCAGCTGCAGTGATAATGATAAGCGAAAATTCCTTATATTTTGGTTTTATGATAATTATGACAAAACAATCGAAGGTCAATTCCATTGGAGAGGTAACCTTCATATATTCAATAAGTATTAAAACATATCCCTGAATCATCGCAGCATTGTTTATGTGGAACGTTTAGCAACAGTGAGCTCGACAAGTCTGAGCTACAATTGCAGACGTGGGCGAAGCCGTGGGCAAGGCATTGTATCGCAGCCTTGAGTGTCTCGAAGGATTAGTTGCAGAACTAATGCGTACTGATTACACCCTAATTTATTGACATTCACGGGCTGGAGAGATACGTACAGTATGTACAGTCGAGTTCATAAATATATATACACTTTAGCACCTTGTCTATTTAATTTCATGTTTAAACTGCCATATATGAATCGTCACAACGATTAAAATGACAAGGTACTAAAGTGTATACATATTTATGAACTCGACTGTACCTACCTACATTATTGTAGTGGATTCAATCAGCATCTAAATTATTGAGTGTATTTAATACGGAATCTTCTTCAGCTGTTTACGTGCTTAAATTTTAGCTTAAAGTTATGTTATTAACAATATAAAAATTGATTTAGTATCTTAAGGTATGCGTATAAGGTAAGGTAAATATTGAATGTGAACGTTTTCGAAACTATGCGCGAACACCCGAGTGTGCGGGCTGTCGGACGGTGTTAGACACGGCCTAATCGCGGTACAATATATGTTCTGTAAGTACTCGTGGCGGACCACATGACGACACACTGGGCCCAATGCGGACCACGTGCAGGGTGTGGCCAGCGCCGTGCCGGGTCCTCGCCAACCTAGAGCCAGGGCTTAGACCAGTGCTCGCGACGCCTTTCTTTTGCAGCAGCAATGGTGAATGATTACTTTATCTTTAACCATAGAAGAGATAAGCCGAAATCTCCTTTTTAATTTACAAAGAAGGCAAAGGAGCTCACAGACTTCGTAGTGTTAGCTGGGGCTCTGAAGCCCATGGAGGGAATCAAAATAATTTATTTTCAGCATAATAACAGACCATAATATTTAGGTAAAATATAGGTACTACTTACAGTTGTTTAGACAATTTGGATTCGCCAATAAAGGTAATTATTCACCAATAGGAATCTAGAAGAATTACAAACGCGTTTCCAAACCTGTAGACTAAGATGGAATCCTTCTTTCTACGCTAGTATTTTACCAATCATTTAGAACAGAACACAACAGTAAGAAAAACCCTGCTCGGTGGAGATAGTGGGGAAGAGGCAGGGTTAGTGGTGCGATTTGAATAGACCCTGCCTTCGTACTGAAAATCCTACCAAAGGCGTCCTACCAAAGGCGATCTATTTACGGTTTCTCGACAATGAAAAACTTTTGCGAGCTCTATAGAAGACTCTGAAGGAGTACGGTAAGGTTGATCACGGCTATAAGGCTGTGCGGTTGGAGTGCCCCCTTCTATTGACACATGTCGCGCATGTGGTTACCTACATTACATGCGTGGTAGATGAATGCTATTAATGACAACCGGATTTACCACCGCGCCCCAGTTACTCGGGGCGGCCGCTCAATAACTCGTTGCGCGGCTCCAGCCGTGACCTTGACACCGACATCAAAGAGGGATCATTAGTCTCGGATGTCGACACTCAATGAGCTGAGAGCACTCTAAGGAACCAAACCACGACTGACACAATAAATGAATCTGAACGACCGACCTTGCTTTTAAATAATGAGCAATTGAACATCAAAATTCTGATTTGTTCCCAACTCGTCATATTCCTGTTTCGTCGGATTCCTTTCTCATCGGATTCTTGTTTCGGATTCTCAATGTCAAATGAAACTATGCTATTACCATGATTCTAATTATGTATTAAAAATGAATTAAATAGTCCCTAATAACATAAATGACTTTAATGATTCTACTGAGACTGAGTAATTAACATACGTGATGGCACATATCTTCACCCGAAAACATTAACCCTTCTTTTCAGGTACGCGGGTTTAATGTTGTCCACTATATAGACTACTAGCATTCGATCGCGACTCCGTCCGCGTAGAAATTTAGCGTTTATCGCTGCTCCCTCGGCAACTGTCACATTTTCCGGGATAAAAACTATCCTACGTCCTATTCCAGGACCTGAACAATATGTGTGCAAAGTTTCATCTCGATCCGTTCAGTGGTTGACGCGTGAAAGACGGACAAACATACACACTTTCACATTTATAATATTATAGTATATAGTATAGTATGGACTAGCTCGTGCCCGCGACTCGTCCGCATAGATTTCGATTATCGTAATTCGCTTAGGAACTTTAAATTTTTTCGGGATGAAAAGTAGATTACCTATGTGTTAATCCAGGGTTAAGCTATCTCTAATTCACATTTCATCCAATTCCGTGCAGCCGTTGCAGCGTGAAGGAGCAACAAACTAACACACAAACTTTCACATTTATAAAATTAGTGGGATTGTGTTCACAATCATAACCCTTCTTTTAGCGATGCACAGCCGGTACAAAGACATGGGTTTGTCTGAAATCGCTAACTTACATTTGGCCGCGTGGACCGCGCCAGCCCAGCAGGGGCATGAAGCTCCATGAAGTGTAGCTCCTGGCGGATTATGTCGCGTTACATCATTAAGCCAATGCCCGCATCCATATGAATGCTACAGTGTATTCGTAAACATTGGCCGCGCCAGCGCAGCGCCAACAGCGGCTTTCTAAAGTGTATCGCGGAACTGGCGCGTGCGCAGTAATAGCGCTATCTCGGCGATGGCGATGGCGGCTCGTAAACAGAAGTCCAGATTGCGTCCAGGAGCCGAGAGAAATTGTAATACGGTTGGTTGATAATAATAACAGTAACACGAGTATCGAGCTCACCGGGGATACCTAGAGCACTTACACAAGGTAAAAACATGCTATTTTAATGCCTTAGGAGAAATAAGTAGGTACCCATAGGTTTGAAGTGAGAAATCCTATTGATAAAATAAATTACTAACTTCATGCGGTGGCATAATGTATTTTTATGATTTTCATGTTCAGTGGTCGTGATAACGTCTGTAATACTAGTCATAACAATTGTTGGTAGTGGCAATAAATTAGGCCTCCGACGAAAGTGCGGTGTTTTTAAGCATTATCAGCATAAATTTACGCACTTCTGAGCTCCTGCTGTTATTAACGCCATTGTGGCAAACCTGTCTCCGGCCGTTGCACAACGGTCGAAAGTGAAATCCGAAGATAATGTCACATCCACACGCGAGCGTCCGTCCGAGCGTCGTCCGGCGTCGTCCGGCATCGTCCGGCGTCGTCCGTCGAGCGACTCTGCCGCGGCGCGGGAGTTGACGGCGCGGCCATTAGGAGACAGGCGCTCTCATTACGTAATCAATTTAAACTGCGATCTCATTCGCCCTCTGCCACTGCATGTTATAACCGTTATTTATAGTTCGAAATTATTAACCAAGGTGTATCATAGTCGTTAGTACATCAGCCATATACTAGCTTATCAGTGACTTCATTGGTTACTACACAGTACACTGCCTGATTACGAAGTCGGAAATCAATTTCTACTATACTAAATAAGCAAAGTGTACGTCTATGACTTATTTTAGGTAATACAAAATCTTTTTACCGCGCTTTATACACCTGTAACTACACTTTTACGGATGAAGCCAACACAATAATTATGAACGCATGTGTCAGCTGATGTGGTAATCGTGCTGGCCCGGTTCAAGAGATTTATACATTAAGTACATGTCTTTAGAATCGCTGCAGGTGCGGTGCGCCCACGCATCTCCGCAGCTAAGGGCAACACAGACCTGTAAGTAAAGTTGCTCTTACGATTGAGGACTGGCAATGAAGTGACAATGTCTTCGAACTGCAAGTATGACCCCTTACGGCCAAATCCGATGTACATTTGTGTCGTCACGTCACTTGAAAGTCGGTAGTCTCGAACTTTCGTTTGAAAATTGATAATATGTGGTGACAAACGTATTAAAGTCGAAGCGAATATTGCTGGCAGGCATAAATATGTAGTTCAATGTGTGCACTCCATTGATTTAGGTCTTTCAGACCTGACAGACTTAGTGCTGCTGGTAATCTGTTTATGTGTGGTGCCCATAAAGCAGCGCTCGCGCATTGCAATGATCACGCGACCCGCAGTTGCTAGTTGTGCTTAAGCGCATCATTCGTCAGTTTTTGCCCAATCATGTAACACTTGACATTTCCCTCGTCATCCGACGGTGGAGAGATCTCTTGAATAATATTGAACCATGACTTTACCAGAAATTTATAAATTTCGTATAATTCCTCTGGTGCGTAATGGAATAATTAATGTTATTGTTGTTAGCAAAGCACAGCGTCAGTTATTTTCTAGATATGCTATTCATGGGCTGTATTGTACTCGGCAAAACTATGTTGCTTTTGTCATGTTATCGTATAGTTTTCACTCGGCCGCCATTACTGTCAAATAATAAGAGCTATCGTAACGTTGACAATACGAAAACATGTCAAAATCATAACGTCTTTACTAAATAGAATTCCCGACTAAATCAGCCAGGAATGAACAAGGACTAATGGACACTTGATTCTTATGGTACAGAAGATAAGGGATATTCATTTATTTCAAAACAATTAATTTATAACCTTATATCCTTTGAATTAAGAGTTTAGTGTCCATTATTGGTACCTTCAGCTAAAAGTGTCCAAAATGGGTCCCTAAGTTTTTTATATCATGACGAAGACTTCTTGCTTCTGCCCTATAACCTAAACCCGTATTCCAGTCTTCCATCAACAGTCAACACTACATGGTACGGTAAACCAAATAAGTGTTTATTTTAATGATTTTATCACAACTTCCTATGGAATACAAAAGTCAATAAATTGGACCCTTTAAGTTGCTGCAGTCGCTGTTCACTTCATTAGCGCATCTAATCGACCTAATTGTTTTATGATGTTACAACGGAATACAATTTAAGCGTGGCAGATGACTTATTCGGCCGACTGTACAAAATCATCAAACGATCTGTGGTTAATATTTATGTTTATTCGTTCTGGTGAGAGCGTTACAAGTTAATCTGGCCAGTCATAATACGCTAATTACTTAATTAACTTGAATACATAACAGTTCGTTTTTAATAACATTTTATTTAAAGCATATTAATAAGTAAAGCATATTTGACAGATAAATTTAGCCCTTCCTCTTTCTGACTCTTGAAAATAGACAAGGAGAGAGCCAACTTTAAATGGCAGATAAATTTACTGGTCGATTGTGAAACAGGCCCTTAAACAAGGTTGTTTTTAAGCAGGTTTCATTAGTCTCGTTGATCGTCATTATCAGCCCTCCCGTGCTGATATCATCTGAGCCATGGCCCTTTTATTCATTACGCTCACATCCCGACTGTCTGTCTGTACTTAAAACAATTTCGTAAGACAATTCAATACTCAATTCAATTCAATTCAATTTCAATTTATTTATTTTATAAAATCACACTGTATACAAAAACATCAGTTTCCGGCGGATCCCAAACTAGGCTGAGCCTGTATCTTGGGTATCCATGAGCACAGGTTAGACATAAAAAAAAACATATTGATAGGTGAAAACAGGTTGTAAATAATTTCCTATTAACAGCTATTACTGATGGTGTAGTCGCTCTCAAATATATTAAAGCATATGAAACCAATAATTAGAAACTGATGTTTTGTATAAATTGTAATATATAATATATTATAAACAAATTGAATCGATATGTAAAGTTTTCAAAAACATTCGAACACGCTCTAACATCTTAGCAATAGGGTTGTCTTGGAGTATTTTTATTTATTTATTTAAACTTTATTGCACAATACACAAAGTAAGTACAAATGGAGGACTTAATGCCTTGAGGCATTCTCTATCATTCAACCATACTATGATTACTTTAATTACCTCTATATTCCGACGTGAGATGGCAACTGTACTATAAAGTACGCTGATATTTAGGAAGTTTACTCTATTACTTATAACTATAGATTACTTCATTTATTTCTATAGGTATGATTTATGTTCTAAGTACCTCCTAAAAGGCTAATAGTAAGTCATAAGCCCGAGGTGCGGCTGCGCAACATCGTTTTATTATTCTCCCGCAGTCGTAATACAACCTGTATGTGTTAATCCGCAGCGAGCTCAAACAAACGGCTCAATTGTCAGCTCATTACATTAATTAATACTGTCGCAAGCGCAAATCGAGTTAATCTTTGACACGTCCTTTATAACGGCGTAAGTATATACCCTTTTCTGTGAAACTTACGTCGTTTTTACTACGACTGCTTAGCGATTTGGTCGTAATCGGACAATGGCATAGATATGTCTTGTGCGATAATGAACTTAGAGGCATTGTGTTTAAGTCGTAAACGACTGTCGTTGTGCTCAAATTAGGCAGGTCGTTAATTTAGCCGAACAGAGGTCGCGAATGTCAATGACCTGACAGCTGATCTTTTAGGTTAATGCCTAGTATGAAAAAGTTTTGTAAACATTTTATGGTTAAAATTCTGGGTAGTTTTTTTTTCAAGGAAACACGTATCTATAGTCAAGTGCAAAAATATGTATCGAAAGAATCCTCTCATAAATATGTTACGACGATCTTGTTGCATAGCACGGCTAGCACAAGTTGCCCGCGACTTCTTTGTCGCTCGGATCTCCCTTCCTATCTAGTCCGTAACGATAGAGACGCACTGAGCGACAAGCGAGAAAATACAACTTGTGCTACCCGTGCAGGAATAAGGTGCTAACATATTTTTGAGATGTTGCGTTCTCCCATATTTTTACACTTGACTGTACAAGGTAACCCTTTATTTTTTTATTTGAGAGATCGTTTCTAGATATCATTAAAACATTTAAAAATAACCCATTCTTATAACAACGAAGCTATTGAGTATAGATTATAATTTTTTGTGCATTACCCGCGTGTCGCTATCTTACTAAAACTGGCTTTAAAGAGACATCAACGGGCGCGCGAGTCGCCGCCGGTCCAACTGTCCTCGTGGGCACAAGCTTCTACAGTCCAGTTCATAAATATGTGTACACTTTGGTACCTTGTCACCTTAATCGCTGTGACAATTCGTCTATGGCAGTTTAAACATGACATTAAATAGACAAGGTACTAAAGTGTATACATAGTTATGATCTCGACCTGCAGACATCGCTGCGCATGAGTGGATATTCAGTGGAAGCGCGGCTTCCGACAAGCTTTGCACACCGCGTTATGTAAAGTTTGAGTCAAAACCAATTACAACTTATACTGGCGCAATCGGCCTTCTGTGTTGTCATAATAACTCATAGGTTTTCATAATCCATGCTAATATTATAAATGTGAAAGTGTGTATGTTTGTCCGTCTTTCACGCTTCAACCACTGAACGGATCGAGATGAAACTTGGCACACATATTGGTTAGGTCCTAGAATAGGACATAAGAGCGTTTTTAACCCGGAAAATTGAACAGTTCCCGAAGGAGCGGCGATAAACGACTTCTACGCGGACGTAGTCGCGGGGGACAGCTAGTAAATAATAAAACACATTTAGGTACCTACCTGATTCTCTGTTCATATTCGTGTTGATACGAATATTTAGCCCTGTTATGGATTTAATATTAAAGTTCAATCCGCTAAGCATATTTTGTAAAAAAACATTTAGGTGCTGACATTAAAAAACATCACGTTTTTTTGGTTTATACTAAGTAAACATCATTAATTAATTTAGATGAATGGTACATGAACATTGCCCTTTAAAAAACAATCAATTCAATTGTTACACGAACATTAAAGTCTGTTTGTTGCATAACTATGTAAACAGTTGGCTGGCAATTGCATATTTATTTGTACAGTACAGAGAAGCAGTAAAAGTAGCGAAACAGATGTAGCTCACGAACCCGATAGTTGCTTTCGTTTAAACATAGTGCGTAAGAGTATAGTAATTAATAATTATAGGCAGGTATATATCGGGGGACAATCTGACATAAAATGACCTAATTCCAAACTTGGTTCCGATCGTAGTATGGGTATTAAGGTAAGTACTAGCACAGTTACTAGCCAGCGATAAACAAACATACATAATTATTATTTAAACTAGAACATACTTAAATACCTACATAGAAAACGTCCAAGATTCGGGCACAAAGACTCGCGCACATCACACAAATAATTATCCTCATCGGGAATCGAACCCGGGACCGCTAGCTTCGTATGCAGGGTACCAACAAGGCTAGCCCCGTCATCACGGTTGTACCGCCACTCCCAAAGCCCGCGACCCTCACGTTACCAGTACCCTTACCATGAGTTACCATTAGGTACCGTACTGCGGTACGGCGAACCGGCGAGTTTAAGTAGTCCCGTCAGAGCGTACAAAACACATTTTAGCGCGTGCATTCTCAATTAGGCAGCAAGGCTTCTGCCTATCGTTCGAACGTAAAAAGGCTACCTAATTGAGAATGCACGCGCTATAATGTGCTTTGTAAGCTCTGACGGGATTACTTAAACACGCCGGTTGGCTGCGTTCACTCGTTCACTCGTTCGACCGAGTGCCGTTTTTAAGAGAATAACACACCCAAGGGTACAGACCCCGCGGCGCGTGCGCGGGCGGCGCGGTGTCGCAAGCGCACATCGATCGCCCATTGTTTATGTTAACTCGATTCGCACTCGTTTGACACCACTCAAGGAGTTCATCTCGTATACAACCAATTTCGACATTCCCCAAGTACTAGCATTGGTCAATGAATTATAATCAACAAGTCGACGCGCAATGGATTTTTTGACGACCCTGCCAACGTCGCAGGTCGATTCCCGGTATGGGCAAATATTTGTGTTGAGCACGAGTATTTGTTTCTAAGGGCCGTATTAATAAACTCATCTTGGCCGAGTTGCCGGTCACAAGATACGTCAAAGTAAACGTCAAACCATAGAACACTGTCATTTTTTACACATCTTGAGACGAGCATTAAAGTTGAGATTAGTTTATTAATACGGCCCTAAGTCTTGGACGTCTTCTTTGTACTTAAGTATTTATTTATCTATAAGTATGTTTATCGTCGTCTAGATCCCATAGTACAGTCGACGTCATAAATATGTTTACACTTTAGTACCTTGTCTATTTAACGTCATGTTTTAACTGCCATATGAAATTGTCATAGCGGATAAAGGGACAAGGTACTAAAGTGTAAACATATCTTTGACGTCCACGTACAATCCTAGAGCTTAGTTTGGGACTAGGTCAATTTGTGTGAGATTGTATCCTGACATTTATTATTATTTATATTTTCGGGTTCCGTACAACTTCCGACCGTATGAAATATCTATCCCTTATTCTACGAAGTGCCTGTAATATTCAAACCACTCACTATCACTACATCACTTAGGTCACTTTGACTTAAAATTTAACGTATCTTTCAAATCATATTTTAAATTAATAAGAAATAAATGTAAATATCACGGGACAATTTCACACCAATTGACCTAGTCCCAAACTAAACTCTAGGCTTGAACTATGGGTACTGGATAATGATATAAATACTTATATAGAGAAATATATACTTAAACACATAGAAAACATCCATGAATCAGGAACAAATATTCGCGCTAATCACACAAACATCTGCCTTTACCGGGATTTGAACCCGCAGGACCGCTAGCTTCGTAGAAAGGATCGTCCCAAACAAAACTTAAACGTGTGCCCTCAGAGCCGGTGGCAGGCGAGTGCAGGCGAGTCCGTAGACTGTTATCTAATCACGGACGGTTACCTGCGTTTAATTAATTGCAATTCATCATCAAGTCTGCTGTAATCATTTGCGGGTATAATGAATACTGCATAATATACGAGTATATTAATATTATCATTGTTGGTTAATCTAGAAAGCTAGAGAAGTTGGGTTTATTCACTTTTACTCCACCGACATTATTTAGGTATGCAATTTAGTTCCCGATTTGTTTCTGTTGATACGAGTATATTTTGTAACGAAAGAGAAACCCAAAATAGAGGTAGCAACGTAATAAAATAGAATTTATTAAGTTTATAAAGTTTGCTAGTTTCAATGACTATAGAATTAATTATTCAATAAGTTCAGTCCCTCTATGACTAAATTCCGTTAAATATCCTACCCTTACCAATTTCCTTTACCATTTTCAAAGCTATACTGTTCGTATGTCCTTCTCAATCCCAGCCTTCTTAAATCGAGACCCGACATTTCAAGCTGTTAATTGTTTCAACAGTTATCAGTCATCAGATATCAAAGCAGTTTCAGTGACCCTCGCCGCCTCTTAGCATGTTCACCAAAACATCGGCCACCTTGACACGAGCTGGCGAGTGGTGTCGCCACGGCGCCTGAACAGGGCTAATCGGCGCCATCAGCGCGCGCGTGACGCCCGATGAAAGGGGCTCGTGCCCGAGCTTGATTGGGCAAAGCGCCTTGGACCAGTCGGGGTGACTAATGACTAATGACCAGCAGGTTCCATTGTCTTGATACTCTTCGTGTGTCGGTCCGTGCGTGCAGTCGACCAAATTATTGCTCACCGCCAACCTAACTTCGTATACACGTCGTGAAACATTAAGGTCGATAATATTTGAACCATCGACATTTTCATTAGACAGGAGATGTGACAAACCTTAGACCTTATTGAGCCAAATGAACATTTTAGGGACCTAATCAGTGAAACCACAAACAATCTATATAGTCCATGGCCTTGTGTGATGTGGTAAGTTACTATACCGCTGTATTTGGTCTTTATTTAAGATCAAACCAAAAAACGATGAATAAACTGCTTAGTGACTTTAACTCGAAGCGAATTGAATGTATTAAGAAATAACCATTTCCGATAAGTATTATTTATGGCTGGGCTGGTCGTACTGTAACAAGAAGACTAGACACAGTGCAAAGGTATCATTATGGTACAACTGGTTGTTTATGAATCCATTACTTCATGTAGGTACTATAATATGTTTGTGCTGTTCTCGTGCTACAGTGGATCGGTAAGCACGTCCCATCCTGTTCGTAACGCAGCTCCGTCACGCAACGACATCACTTTAAATCCTTTTTCAATTGAAACCAATTATCCACGCCGCCAAATTTATCAGGAGATATCAGGAAATCCTTCTTCCGGCATCCCTTATACAATGACTTGCGGCATCCTGCGTCCTTCCACTAACGGCCGAAGATCCGAGAAAACAACGAATTATTAAGATTTCTCGCAGCAGTCGCTAACAGCTCGAGAAATCTTAAGGTTGCCGGGGAGGTCGCTGCTGGGGCTTCCTTTTGGTATTCGATGAAAACATGATAAAATCTTTAAATCTTAAGTTGTACTTGAACTAAATTTAGGGGAAAGCCGAACTCACTTTGACCACATAACAGAGTAAAGTGTAGGTCCTTCAAGACTTTACAATTTCGATATTATTTACTGGTTTCTTTTAACCATTATTTAGTGGTTTCTTTTGATACTATGTACATGATTTCTAAAACATTAGGTATGTTTACGGCATTCCGGGACTGGGTAGTCAACGTGACAAAATGTACAACCGTTGCACTATCCACTGGAATAATACGGGTCACATAACAGAATTAGAAATAAGCGGCTCGCTGTTTTTAGCACTCTAAAAAATCGGCTATGTCTTCATTAGCAATCAGAAAATTCTTGTTTTAATTCGGCAGCTGTTTCCCGGTGTTATCGCACCCGCGATGAACCGCTTGACCGCGCGCATATTCACCGGCGCCGGCGCAACACACGTCAATGTGTCACAGCAAAGCGTAATGCCAACCGCAACTCAGCTGGAACTGACGCGTAATGCGTAATCTTCCTGGCTGGCATGCTGATCGCGTTTTTGATAGGTTAAATGAGGCATGACTTCTAATACTGTGAGTATCTAAAGCCGTCGTCTGTGGGTCGTAATCCGTCGAAAGCCCCCGCAACAATCGATTTTTAACGCGACAGTGTTCTAGCAATATTTTGCAGTTGGTTGATACTTTTAGCCTGTTGAAGAAAAGTTCAGGGATCGATTGACTCTTACATAAGGCGACGGCTTATCGACTGACAAATGCAGTAATTAGATACATACTGATAAATATAAATATACTATCGCGATCGTTAATTTGTGACCCATTTCAAGAAAAATGGGCTTGATGTCCTCAATGTCATTAGAGATGCCAAATCATTTGTAACTTATAGGAGACTCAACCTTATGGTTGTAGAATTTCTGAATGACTTTGGACCTAAGGTGGGTCCCAAATTTAAGTTCGTGACTGTACATACCCAGCGGCTTGCTGGCTCATGAGTTAAATAGGCTAGGCTCTCGTTAAAATAATAGATGAATCTGTTGCTATGAAAAATATCACAGGTTTTTAGAGTTTCAGAGCAATAAATATTATAAAGATCCAAATGATACGTAGGTTGTACTGTCAAAGACTCAGATATAAAAAAACATTAATAATCATATATGTAACCTTACATAGCACATAAGTTCAACGCTCTCACACTGAACCGGAGTTTTTCAAAAATAAATGAATGATCATCGATCCTCTGAATAAGATGATGGGATGCCAGATAAATAAAGTGCATACGCATTGTTGCCGGCGACCACCGGGACGGGGTCTGCGAATGTTTGCGAGATTTAGGGGCCTCTTTAATTTTGCTTTGTAACCAAAAAATGCAAACTTGGGTTTTTAAAGCCTTAGTTGGCAGATTTACTTACAAAGGCCAACAAAACCCGGAATTTAATATAATATATAGTGTATCGGTCGCGTTGTGTAAAATATGAGTAAATGTAGGTATAAATTTATTTGCACTATAATTGCAAATGATTTATTTCGCGTATAACTTATTTCCTTTAAATATTTAAAAAACAATTCCTGAACGTTCCTAGGTATATTCCTAATTAAATAAATTAGAGTAAACATTTTCATCATCTTTTTCTATCGAATCAAGTTGATCGCCATCGGCTGACCCACATTGTCGCTTGTTACATGTTACAATGTAACGTTACATGACTTGTAAACAGCAGTTACACGGCTAATTTCACCCGCTGCCGACTCAAACTGCCCCATTACCGCCAGTAACTTAATTACTCGACTTTCTCTTTCTTATCTACATAACCATACCGAACACTATCAACACTGCTACTAACTCCATATGGTGTCAATTTTGAATGGAAACCAGGAGTCCGGCACCAACCGCAGTAAGTAGCCGATTAACATGTTAATAGGAGTTATTTCACATAAGCTCAATGTGCCCCAGACGTATTGCTCAACGTGTAATTTGCTGGGTGAAACTAAGCGTTATTGTCGCGGGTGTAAGGTCGAGGGGCACTAATTGGACACACTCGGCGCGGCTCACACCGGGTCGCACGTGCCTATTGTCTGTATGCCGATCTTGTAACAGTGCACCGAGGCACATTATACCGGTTGTCATACAATTTTGAAACTGATTGCTTGAGTACCTACCTGTTCTTGAGGCGCCTATACCTTTGGAAGACCTTGGAAGGTCATTAAATTTATTTTCAATTAAATCATAATTGCAATTATGGACATATATTTTCAACCACACTGACCAAAACTGAGGAGAGTTTAAGTCTGTCTATCTGTCTGGGGAATTGCAGCGTGAAACGAATGGATTGATTCAATCTCAAACAAATGTATTTGCAGGTTGGTCATAAAAGTGGCGATTAAATTAGTTTTTCCTTACTTGAATTAAAATAAGTTAAATAGTACTGAGCGATGGCAGCGACAAATAAACCGCATACGGTTTCCGTTCGCTGTATTAAGCCAATATCTTTGTAATTTTTATAAATATTATGAATAATAAAAAAATAAAAAAATAAAAAAACAGTTGGTAGCTAATCTTGTCAGGGTCGCTTTTAATGGAAATTGGTAGTGCCATTCATTTGTGAAAATTTGGATTAAAATTGTAAAAGTACCGGAGGCACGGTACAATACCATAATAACTAAGTTTTTAGCCAACACTGGTATGACCGGCGGCACGCAAATAAAATACTTCCCCGACCAACGCTTAAATGCTAATGCAATAATGATATAATGTTACTTAATAGTTATAACGTGATCAATATTACACTATTTCCTATTTACGCGTATATTTTACAGGTAGTATCACGTCCGCGTGTCCCAATAAGTGGGCACTTCCTGCAGATTGGTCGCGTGGCAGGCACTGCGGGTCGGGTTGCGTGCAGGCACTGCAGCGGAAAATACGCTGCGTGTGTAAAGAATTATTATGACAATTACGTTTATGATACACTCAATGTCAATAACAAATATGCATGCCGTATCTTACGCCGTTTTTTCTTGGTTTTTGGAATCTATCGGTAGAACCACCCGAGATCAAACAAAATAGAGGTAATTTTGGGGGCGGAATGACGGCTTTATAAAAATATCACTTTGCTAAATTACAGCACCAACTTTAACCAGTTGCTGAAAAATATAGGCATTACCTACTCTTTTACTATGGAATCCTTTAAATTTTCTGCTATCCCAAAAACTATTTTGTTAATTAATAGTATAGGCCTGCATAAAATTCACACTTTAACGAGTTTTAAATGGACTTTCTTAACATCGTATCAGATGTTTTTTTAATAAAAAAATTAATAAATTATTTAATTGATATTGAGTCCCGGGTTTTTCTCAGCTTTTTGATATGAAATTTCCTCTACCGAGGAAAATTCCGTCTCAAAAAGCTATAATTATAATTGACGGAGCAACGCGGTCGCTGCGCGCGCGCCGGGTGATTCCATTCATCCAAATGCACTTTCAATTTCTTTAGAAATTATTTACCTAAGTGAAACGTTTTCATTGTAATGTAAACTTGTAATTTTACCTGATATTGATTTGACTACACTCAAGATTAAAAATTATATAAAAATATCAGTCAACACCGGGTCGGCCCTAACCACGAGGCAGTAAATCCTAAATATATGAAAGTATTTTAAATAGGCTTTTCATGTCCTGTACGTACAAAAAAACCGACGTCTTGCCACTTGCGCAACAAAATCTAACTATATTTAAGGCTGACACCTCCATACATTTGGACATGACGAACCCGTACATAAGTTAAGATTAAATCTAGATAATTTTTTTGCTGCCAGAGGTCCCTAATAATTGGCTGTAAAATCAGTTTTTTTAATTGAAAATGCAATACAAGGGGCACAGATCAAAACCGCTTAGGTGTCTTAAATTGTAGCTTGTTCCACGTTTCGTGTTCCTCCAGGTATTAGACACGCCGGCTGGTTTTCACACTAGTGCCGCTAATAATTGTGCCGGCTGTTTCCCAACCAGCCAACAATGACCGCCGTTACCAAATGTCTCCGCGCCTGCGCTCTTGTCTTAACACTATTGTTACGGTACATACTCTACAATTGTGCACCGTTTTTATGAATGATTGAACATAGCGCGGTATTCTCAAAGCCATAAATTTGTAGGTTTTGCAAAAACTACGACATATTACGAAAGTTATTTAAACTTAGGATTAATTTTCTGTGTACACCAGCTTCACCTATTATTTAAAGTCTCGCCACAAAGAAAGCTTAGACCAACGTAGGAATTTACAAATATTAAGATTTTCTTTTGTTTTTATAGTTGCTCGTTAAATTATCAGGAGACTTTGAAAAGCATTTGTATGTACCTGATGATGAGTGAT
This sequence comes from Acleris literana, assembly GCA_946894065.1. Lineage (NCBI taxonomy): Eukaryota > Metazoa > Arthropoda > Insecta > Lepidoptera > Tortricidae > Acleris > Acleris literana. The sequence goes on along the minus strand of OX335671.1, from coordinate 26,278,336 downwards.
GGATGATCTAATGATATTGAATTTAAATTGAACATTGAGGTTCAAGGCCTAAACCAACACCCACAATTCTTTTGTCAATTTTTGTTTCAACAAAATATAAGTGTTTATTTTGTAAATTCGGTGGATTCACCCGTTGCGGATGATCGCATAACGTTACATTATCTTGCGCGATCCGGAGAAAGCGCGTGATGTATCGACACATTGCTTACTTAACAAATTAAACAGCTCACAACTCAGACGCAGGCTTCGCAAATAACCACAGAACTTTCTAGGTATAACCAAAGAAATAAGCATACCACTCTGCAAGACTAATGGCAACAGCTTTAACCGCATTTTTACAAAGCTGTAGTTGTTTATTACATTTTTATGCAAAACGTAAAAACACTGCACAGTTACTACAAGCAAACTATAATTTTCGTGATTTCTACATCGTCGACATTGTCTCATCTCGGTAAAGAACGAAGTCTCAAATGAGCACCACTCGAAACAATGGCAAGTCTCATGTTTACGTAAATAAACTATTCTGTAAATAAAACACTATCCGTGTTAAATTAATTAACAATAAATAAAACAATATATTTACCTCGTATCCATTTCAATGTTTAGATATCCGGGCAATTGCAACACTGTTTAAAAAAGTTTAAATTAAAAAATGTAAACGTCAAAAAAGCGCGGGAACACGGTACGCGAGCGTCAGCCGGAGACTGCGCCGGGCGGGCTTTCTCCCGCCTTTATAACGAAGCGCCGGGGGGCGAAGAAAACGGCGGATCGAACTGATTCGGTAAAACACAAATAAAAGCGTTAAAGTCAACAGATGACTTTGATTTGAGGAAGTTCGCGCGGTAATCGATTGGCGCTTTGAACTTGGAAAACGAAAGTTTTGCGCGGCGCGGGAGCTAGGTACTCGCTAATTGATAACTAATCTTAATTTAATTTTACGTTAATTCAGATGATATAACAGCATGTTGTTTTCTTATTTTATTATAAGAAACGAACAAGCATCGAAGCGGCGCCGTAACAATGAGATAATGATGATTTCTTTAACAAAACTTTTAACAAAACTTGTAATTCGGGCTGTTTTCAAATGTGAGGCATAGTTTGAATTTAAAAAAACAATATACTTATTTTATTTTATTTGAGGTTGCGCAGGTTTTTTTTGCTTTGATGGATGCAAGGTAGGGTTGCCACCTTTTTTTTAACAGAATAAAGTATTACTTACCAAAAGATAAAGAAAAATAAAGTACGCAGCATAAATGTAAAGTATTTTTTGAAATATTTTTAAATACATATTTCTTATCAAGTTACTACTCATCAGACCTTGCTTACTCTAACAGCGTATTTGGCAAAAATTAAAGTACCTATCAATCGCGTTCAAACATGGCAAAACAAAGTTTTTGTCGAGGGTTTTTGACGGTTGCGTTGCGGTACAATTTCGTTAAAATTTTATTATTAGAAGAAAATTTCCATTAAAAACCGAATGTCATAAATAAAGTACTTTGCCGTACTTTATGTGTTGCGTAAAATATAACGTACGGGAAGCTAAAATAGAGTACAATGCTTTATAATAAAGTACGGGTGGCAACCCTAATGCAAGGTAACCTATATACGAGCTACCTAAGTTTGTGATAGTAGAGGAGGGTTTTTGGAAGCTTTTATAACCCGAGGCTCCCGCCCGGCCCCTTGGTAGCGGGCTTCCCCCTAATGCGCTGGCTTTTCTGCTATAACTAAAAACGATGATTAATATACGTATATATCAAATTAGGTATTTAGATTCTTAGGTATTATTAAATTATAGCTTTCGACTCTTTGGCTCAAACATTATCAATAATATTTTTAGCGACACACGTTATTGCAAGGGAAAAATAAAATAAATTTTAAATTAATGGAAAGACCGCCCTTCCCTCGTTACATGGAATAGCTCACACTGCGCCTGAATGTGTGTTTTTGTGATTACCATATCGAATGTAAATTGGACTCGGTTTATATGTATATTAACATCCAGTGTCATCCACTACCTACGTCGCTTCGACCTCCGACTAATAGTTAACCCTCGAGCGTCTCGAGACGGTTGGCGGCCGGGCCATTGTTCCGAGAGCCGGGCTCCAACAGTTCCAACCATTAATCAAGGGTAATGGTGTTTCTTAAAGTTGTCAACGTGTTGGGCATGTGACATTGGACCTTTAGTGAATTATCACATAGTGCATGGTATTTTTTAATTTTTAGCCGTCACTAAATTAGGCCGACTCACAAAAGTGCAAGGATTAGGCGAAGCATCCCCGTAGATTTTGGGAATTCGTGATGAGTGTAATCGAAGGTACTACATACCCTGTATTTTAAGACATACCGTTTTATGTCCGGTTCCCATATTCGATCAAACCGCGGATAGATAAAGCTTACTTCAGATTAATATTTGATACATTTTGTATTGTTGATTGTCAAATTTTAACCCGAAGTAGCCTTATCTGTCCGCGGTTTCAATATAGGAACCCGACATTAATGAGCAACACCCTAGAATGGTCGCATCTTGCTAGGGTAAATCCGGGATAGATGCCGCAAAGGGATAGGCGCCTCTTTTTCAAAAACCTAACTTCCCAAAATCGCAGCAAAGAATGAATAGTCTAAATAGGGAGCGCAAGGGCCACACACCTCAGCCCCCCAGCACGGCTAGCACAAGTTGCCCGCGACTTGTTTGTCGCTGGGATCTCCCTTTCTATCTAGTCAGTAAAGATAGAGACGCACTGAGCGACAAGCGAGAAAATACAACTTGTGCTACCCGTGCAGGCCGTCGCGAGGAAAAGACGCGTCTCGCTTGTGTGTGCGACAATCTCCGCGATGACCGCAAAAAGTGACTCAATTTTTCATACGTAAGTATTTGCAGTTTAATAACTTTATAATAAGTATTAACTTCTGTTCTGTTTTTATTATATCAATATACTGGTTAATTAAGTGTAGCTACAACTATATATTAATTATCGCTCTTTGGTATTTGGTTTAGATAAAAAATAAAAAGACACCTATCCATATCAAAAAGGATAGCCGCCCGATTTACGTGGGGTATACTTGCCCTTGGGGCATCTATCCCCCCCATACCCCTATATAAATAATTGCATCAATTGTGTTTATGTTCTGTTATAATTTTTATTGGTTTTTTTTCAATCGATTTCTGTTTATAGGTTTCGATCTCCTTCTATGGTATTGTTAGCGTATATAATTTTTTTTTCAAAGGAATCTATCCTTCTTCGAATTTTCATGGTGGGGCATCTATCCATATAGGTAGGCATATATCCTAAAAAAAAGGTTCCTACAAAAGTTCAATTTCTACACAATCAGTAATTATTAGGTCAACAAAAACAAGCTGTAATGTAAAAGCCCCTGTACACAATGGCCCATCATGGGCCAACGTAAGGGACGCATTTACAACTTAGAGCGAGCAACATATTCTTGCATCTCACTCTTACGCATCGGGCCATTATGTACAGGGGCCTTTAGATTAAAGACTAAACTAGCTATATCGAATGGAAATATTTATGGGAAATTGATAGGTAAGTAGTTTTGAAATTAGGAGGCTTTTTCAAAAAGTGTGGCAATCTATCCCTCATTTTCTCTACTCGTTGAGGTAGGGTAGCATGCGGCCCGCTCTTAGTCTAAATGTATAATCAGTGTTTCCTCGTAACTATATAAGTTAAAAAATTCCATAAGCCCGCGGCGAGACTCTTAAATGACTGTGAAAACGTTAATTCGAAAACTGATAAATTTTCCCTGGAATATCAGTAGGAATCATCCTCCGAAATACAAAGCACGTAAGTGGGTACAGAGTTCGTCAACAAGGCAACAACTAAACAGAGGCTCAGTCAAGATGCAAACGCTACTAAAGATTTTCTTTTCTATCACTCAAAATATATGGGATGAAATTCTCGTGCGTTACGATAAACCACGTGGTCAACTGTCATCCCATACATTTTGAGTGATAGAAACGAAAAATGTTATCCTACTATTATACTATTGGACAAGATGCATCGCATCACGCTAACTTTTACGATAACTGGGAGGCTCTATTCTATGGTATTGTTTTTAAATCGGCCGCCATTACTGTCATGTAAATAAGAGCTATCTTAACATTGACAATACTATACCATGTCATAAGCCATATGGTTACACCGAGTTGAATAGACAAATTGTATGAAAACGTAGACCAGATTATTAAGTAATAAGACCCTGAGTTGGAATTAGCCCCTACTCCCCTATACCCTAAGAGTATAATATCGATACCTTAGTTCACAGTTGTACTAATTACATTTGAAAAGTTATTGTAATTAGCATGCTTGTGCACAAATAATAAGTTCGTAACTATACTGGCAAAAAAAAAACATTTAGTACGATTGTGCGCTAAGGTATCGATATGTATACCTAGTCATTTCACCAGCTGTAGATAACTACTCGGCGCCAGGTTACCAGGGTAAGTTGGTGGCCGCCATCCAGACGGACCCTGCACAATTTTCTTTCATGCAAAAAGACTTAAGAAGGATGTGCGAATAAGTCAGCAAAGATGACGCGACGACCAGTCGTGAGGATTGGAAGTAAATTATCCCTAAGCGAAGATGTCTCGAAAGATGTCTCATGTGGCCTCGAGAGCCCTCGCTGAACATGACTGGCGACACCGGACGATTGTCATCTGAAGTTCAAAATAAATATGTTTCCTAAATGCAATCACATTAATGATCGTGTCACCGTGGAAGCCTATGTAAAACCCTGCCGCTATGACAGGTCACGTCACTCAAAGTTAATACCTATGTTTGTTTTTAATTCGTGCGTTATTGCGAGAGGGTTCCATCGGTGGTACAGTCACAGTCATTAAGCTCAGTCAGTCATTTCGTTCGCAATGCGTCAAAAAAAACGACACGCCCCTATGCCACTGACAGTAAGGTAAATTTTGGGCCGATTAGTGCTTTTGACTGTACAGTCGAGTACAAAGAGATGTATCAATTTTTTCACTTTATTGCATTGTTGTAAGTTGATACATCTATTTATATTCGCCTGTACCGTAAAACAGGCGTTTGAGATTTTAAGTTTAATTGGGTATTAGGACCAAGTCGACGACCCTTTTATCATGTAGGCCAATATCCTGGGCCTCGGCTGCCCTAACGTCATCAGGTATGGGAAGAACTTTATAGAGTGGCCCTTTTTGTTTTTTTGTTACACATCTCCTTGCTAATCGGGTCACTTCATAAAATTCGTACTAAGTATAGCTTGTGCGCTCATCTACCCTCTTCTTGCTGTAAATCACATGACACTAATAGGTATTATATAAATGCGAAATATAATTGAGTGTGAGTTGGTGTGTTTGTTACTTACTCCTTCACGCTTGCAACGGCTGGATGTGTTTAGATGAAACTTGGGATGGAGATAGCTTATACCCTGAATTAACACTTAGACTACATTATAAGTATTCTAAAATAACTGTTTCCGTGGGAGCAAATTAGGTACTAAGTAATTTTACGCGGATGTAGTCGCAGGCAGAAGCTTATGTTTTTAGATCTATCGCAAAGAAACTAAGTCTCTGGGTCCCTGCCGTTTGGGCAAAATGTGTTAGTTCAAATGTATCATTTGCCAAATATGTATTTATGTACCGAAAAGATATATCCTGCCGCAGCAGTTTAATTTCTTAGTTATAAGTGTAACCTACTAAGACATTAAAATAATTCTTAGCAGTATCATTAAGTACTTATGGGAAATTAAAATCGGATTTGGCAAAATATACATTCGACAAAAAATATTTCGCTTAAACAGCAGGCTTCCCAATAAAGTATAAATGTTCACAAGGCTTCTAGCTTCCAAAGAATATTAGTACCTAAACATCTTGCAACACCCGAGTCTCTTAGACCTAGACACAGACACTTAGGTAATACTGTACAAAGCACGAATTAAGCATGACGACTAGTTTGGGAAACAGTTATTGACAGAACCTCATCACGTCGAGTTGCTGCGCGGACGCAGGTTCGGCAAATAAACGAAATAACTCGACGTTAATAGAATGCGGTTACGCGAGCGATGTAAGAGAGCTTGCCCGTAATAACTAATAACCCGCGATCGTACGCTTGCTTATTTAACGAAACTGCTGGTGCTCGACGAGTTCAATGTCGTACCTACCAATTTAGTTTTCACTCAATTGTTTTAATGACAGCGATCACAAATACGAAAATATGCGACGTTGCCAGCACTGAGGGCCCTGCAAAGATGCATTACGCTAACTAGCGTTTCTATTCGTTTCGTTATTAAACCAATCGCTTCAATGGTAGATCACGTGACTTTTCGTATCACGTCATACCAGTGACGCGATTGGTTTAAAAACGAAACGAATAGAAACGCTAGTTAGCGAAGTCCATCTTGGCAGGGCCTTCAGATTTTGTAAGAGGGTTCTTACTCGTAAGTCTCGTAACAGTAGGTAGGTAAGACCTATATTATTCTAAGACCATCCACTATCGAACGTATGTGCTAAACCGCCGTGGTCCGCTGGGAAGGGGGCTAAAGTGAGTGGGTTAGGTCGAGCCCCGTGGAAGGATATTTCACCCCATCCTTTAACGACGCGGTTACTTGCCTATGGATTTCTATGTACCTATTTCTATTTTTATCATTGTCTTGTACACATTAGTACTACGGTTCAATCCTAGAGTTAGTTTGGGACTAAGTAATGTACGTCAATTTGAGTGAGATTGTTCCTTAATGTATATGTAGACTACTTAGTTACCTACCTACTACGTAAAATTTCAGGGGAAATAGATAAATAAGTTCTTCACTAACGAAGAAGCTGCCTAAATCTAGTTTAGTTTAGTTTAAAAGTAAGACGCTAACTAGCCAATGTCTGATACCTACACCTAACTACAGGTACCTTTAGGCCCGCTTGCACGTAAATGTTAACCCTAGGTTAACCCCAGGTTAACAGGAAAATTTGTTTAAATTTACAGTTCTTATATGAATCTGAAATTTTTTAATAATTTAACCTGGATTTAACCTAGGGTTAAAATTTACGTGAAGCGGGCCTTACCATCCGTCCTCGTTGGCGAGTCAATACTCTGTCCCTCACAGTATTGTTATAGACTGTATTCGACTCGCATTCGACTCGCATTCGACTCGCTAGCGAGTACGATAAGTAATTGTAACTCATGGTAAGGGTACAAATTTGGCGAACTGCGTCACGACGGCTCCCGGCATTCGTGAATCAACTGCGAGCTATTCTGGCGGGAATGCGACCGCGGGCGACAAGGCCGGGCAGTGCTACCACTACACCCAAACAGACCCTCGGCTCTATTCATGTTCTCACATCGCCGAATACGGTCCCTTTCCCTTACGCGAGAGAAGAGAACAAAACATAGACGGACACTAATTGCAATAGCCTTCAACATTTGCTTGTGAAGTAGGTATAAGTACTGGTAGGCGGAGCTTGTGAACACATTTCAATGTTATAAAGGTGACTCGGGTAGGTACCTACGTCTAACAATTTCACTGGACCATCGTTGGACCGTGTCAAACGATTAGCGGTCATTCAATTTCCCGTGACGCGTGTTATCGAATTGATAGTTTTACTAGCTTTTTTTCACCATTATGATTTTTTTATCGACCCTAGATTAAAAGAAACGTACTAATATTTTTACTCACTACCCACTCAGTAACACCAAAACTGGTTATTCTCTTTATGTAGTCTCAATACCCTTCATAATTATCATTATAGACAGAAAACTTAAAAACTATGCGGTCAGTAGTCTAAAATCCCAAGTTTCACCCTTGAATTATTAAAAATACTTACCTAACTCCCATACCAAATTACCTTTAATGGGCTATTATATAAAAAACTCTGAAGCGTGCACTCTTTTAATATACTATAACTAGAAGTCAATTATTCATTCTATTCATGTAAATACTTGGCCCAAAAAAACTCTCATTCAAACTTTTACCCCGTTTTCACTCTGTCACGGGCTCATTTTAAGTAGTTCTTTGTTTTTATTTATAATGGTCGTGATAAGTAAGTACTCAAAAAAATGTGCGAACTCGGAGCACATACTTCCACACTCTGAGGCAATGATATAATATAGTAAAATGAGGTAGATCTGTTATACGCACTTCGATAGTGGCACCCTAAAACCAAGCCAATTGGTACACCTTTACTTTAGTCTAACGCCGTCAACGGAACCGTGAACTAGTCTGCAGAGCAACATTACTCGTCTCTGTTTCACTCCCGGAAATTAGCATACCATCCTGCTTTCACTTGTCATTTATGAATTAGTGTGTAATTGCAATATTTACTGATTACGTGTGCGTAAGCTGGGCCATTTTTACACGCGGAATACCGTATAGGTAACATATCTTTGTATATTATATCATTGCTCTTAGGGGTATTTTTTTCGAGATCGACCAGTCAAATTTTATATTTATATTATAGGTAAACGGTAGCCTAAATATTATTTTCTACATCCCTCACTTGAAAAATTACCGACTTCTATCCCCATTTTTCCCTGTTATGGGTAGTTTTTTCGAAATCGCTCTGTCATATTTTTCATCTGCGATAAACAACAATTTCCCAGGGGTCTTAATTCTAAAAAAAACGAACTCTCTTATAAACTTTATTTCACCTCCTTAAAGGTAGTTTTTCTGTATATTTATATGAAGTAGAAGGTTTGGGTTGGGCGGTAAGTCAACCGGGACATTCCCGAAGATATATAGATGACGCGGGCAAACGGAATAACTTGAGGGCGTCAGACCTCGTACCTATTTGTACCGTAACTCCTGAGGATTCCCTAAAAGATTCGGTTCCGTGTATTCTACGCGGCGGCGTATTATTGGTAACTAAGTACGTAGTTAAGATGAAACCAATTCTAAGGTGAATAAATAGGTATATTCTTTAATCGTTTTTCGCTACAAAACATTCTTAACTCCCAGGTTCTCTGTCTAGCTTTATTGCTACAATTTAAATAAATACGCCGGGATTGTTGCGGAAAAGAGACAAATAATAAATAATATAATCTGATAGATAATCAAAACTGAAAAAATTGTGAAATACTTGTTTTTCCACGTTTTTGCATCGCACCGAACATTGACGCATGCGACGCTCACAGATTATAGGGTATGTGGCGACGCTTAGTAAAGGTTGTGCTGCTTGGCGACATCAGACGGCTTCATTTTCTCCATTTCATACAGGCAAGTACAACAAGGACAGAAATAGAGACGCAAGAACCTTGCTATCTTGCACCTCTTCGGAGCGTGCGAGCACAGGCCGCTGTCCCTCGAGCTGTACGCGTCGAAGTTCCCGCTCTCTTTCTCCTTCTCCTTCTCCTTCAGGCTGCACACGGCGCTACACACTTCGAAATGGCGATGGAAGGGAGTCTCCTCTTCCTCGGATTTTTCCTTGACGATGGGGAACTTTTCCTCTGCTTCCGCTCTGCTCTGCTCTTCCCACGAGGTCAGTGGCATCAGGTACTCCTCTATAACGCTGTGCTTCGAGGGCGGCTGCGACTGTAGCATCAGTGTAGCTAGGTTCACCATCGAGGAGCTGTCGGGCTGGTGCAGGCCATCGCCCGGGATGAGGTTCCCGACCTTTTCCTTCAGGTCGCCGCCGTCGAACAGCTTCATTCTGAGCACGGTGATGTCGGAGTCGCTCGGCCAAGAGACCACATCGGGCATTTGATTCTTATGACGACTGCCGCGATGCTTCTTGAACTTCTTCTTACTGGAGCTGTTGGAAATCGTACCAGACAGTCCGGTTTCTAAGCTCTTAGCTAGGCTAGCGGACACCGTGCTTTCTGTATCTGATGGTAAGACGAACGCCACTTGACGAATATTGTAGTTCCCTTTGGCTTTTTGTATGTCTATTATGTCTTCAATTTTTCTAATGTTTTCATCTTGGGATTGTAGTTCTATATCCATCATAAAAAAAGTGTTTAAAGCATTTCAGGATTTAAATAATTTTTATCATGTTTTTGTCCGATCCCGATGGTTGAATTATACATTTGACAGTGTCACTGTTAAAATGGCTTTAAAAAGGATGAAAGTTAAACTCGGTGATGAATGTACAGTTTTGCGTGGAATGAAACGCAATAAACTGTCAAATTAGCTATGTTCTGAACGTATGAGTTTTTTATTATTCTGTTGCTATCTTATTAATGTTAGATGGATAATGCAATTTTCCAATAATTAGTTCATTAAAATTTAATTCTTTGAATATAGTTTGCGATTAATGTATTTATCGTGTAACTTGGTTATTCCCCTAAATTTTACAGGTTAAAATATTTCCGAACGCCTAATGCGAGTGTCAAGTCACAAGTGTCACAACCCGTAAGTGTCAATTTGTCACTGCATTCGTCAGGATGGTGTAATGTTTTTGCTCGATTAATTTTCGATTTAACATAATGGAGCCTAATAATCCCGACGCCGACCATGGAGATAAGTGTCACGTTAACGGGGACTGCTCGCCGCCGCCAAGGAAACCGACCATCGATATCAATCACGCTAAAAATATTGATGACATATCTACGCCTTCCGAGTTAAAATTCGATGAAGGTATTGTAAACAATAATTGACTACATTACGCTCATTTTCCGTTAATGTCTTCCTCTATGATTAAACTTTACGATCATAGCATGTTTTATGTGTAATGATGTTAGTTAATATGGCAATTTTAAGAGAAAGTAGTGAGATGGATTTGATATTCGTAAACAGATTTTGACTTCGTGGACCCCGAAATAACGGAGAAGAGGAGAGAGATCGAGGAGTGCCTGGCGGACATCGACGCGATCCGGCTGGAGCGGTGGCAGCACCTGGCTAAAAGCAGAGGAGGATTAATAAATGGTTGGTGGAGTGCTTGTTTGTTTGTAATCTAATCACCAACTGTTTGACATTACCTATTGTCCTCGTTTGTACCATTACTGGGAACAATTACACGCATTCTCAGCAACCATTAGCATATTCTATGCGTGTAAGTTAGTGTTGTAAACAGAGTACAAAATAGGATACCTACATGTTTGTGGAAATGAAAGACTTAATCTAATTAGTCGCAACATTGTAAACAATATTGCACTGATAAATACTGTCTCACTTATCTCCCATAGCTCAGTGACATGTGTGAAATAAATAGTGCAATCAGACTATACTTTTTATTGAGTATAAATATGTAATATTAAGCTTCCTTAAGGGCCAGCGCAAACTGACGGACGGCAGGGGAGTTTTCCCTTTAGATTTCCTCTGCTGCAATCTGCTGCGATGCTCCGAGGTTGCAATTTATACCTTATTTCAATTTCAATTGAAATAGCATTAAATAAACATTGATATCCTAATAATCAATTTAATATCCTGTGCCGTCTGCCGGTTTGTGCAGGCCGTAGGTGTTACTCATAAAATAATGTTTTTAGGTTTCCATACCAAAATAGTATAAAAGAAACCCCTACAGTGAGACTTCGTAGTCTGTCCGTCTCTCTGTCTGTATGTCACAGCAGGTTTTCTTAGCAACTATAAATGCTATCAACTTGAAATTTGGCATAGTCGTACAACTTTCCTGCCTGCATCTGTTTTAGTAAAGAAAATGTGAAATTAATTTTATAAATAATTGAAAAGTGGTCTTTTATTTATTTAAGTATATTTATTATTTATTTGTATGTTTATTTCATTTATTATTTAAGTTTGCCCCGGGTGCCTTTGTCATTTGTTCTATCTTATAACCTATCTTCCTTCTTAGGTTGTTTGAAAGAGATCGCTATACAGAGATAGCTATCAGACCGCCTGTTGACTCACATTTTATTAATATCTTTTGTATTTACTTCCCATTCTGATATTGTATGTAGTGTTAAATAAAGAAATAAATTTATACTCTGTATTTTTTGTATTTGTCTGTACTGTGTGGGTGTTATCTGTATTTAATATTTTACCAAATTTTTTATAGATAATATTTTTCATTGCATTATTCTTAATCATGTCTGCCCCTAACTTGTAATATTTTTTATGCGATACTTCTGTCTGAAGCTGACAGTTCCCCGTTACATTCACAGATGAGTATCGACGGAAAATATGGCCTCTCCTGGTGGGAGTGACCTCCGAGGAGCTGACGGTGCCCCCGTCACTGGACGAGCTGTCCACGCACAGTGAATATAATCAGGTCAGACAGACGCAAAAGTCTATTTAAAGGTCTTAAAACTATGCAATTCTATTATTTGTCTAGGCATTAGAAGGTTATTGTTAAATAAGGCTGCAACATTAAGCAAGCATTAATATAATTATAAAAAAATGCTTAGGTATCGTAAGTATCCGAAACCGACGTGCATGCTTGACTCATGAATGTGGAAGAAGCGAAAGAGATTTGTCAGGATCGTAGTAGGTGCAAAGAAGTGGTCTCTGCCTACCCCTCTGGGAAACAGGCGTGATTTAATGTATGTATGTATGTAATAAATACATACATTATTATATATAGGATCAGGTCTTAACTTGATTAAAACTATCAAAAGGTAGACATACACCCTCATTACAATTAATTTGGTGTCCTACATGGCGTAGTGTTATTAGTACTTATTAGTTAATCTACAGGATTTCCTATTTATTTATAAATGCATGTAACATTCAGTTTAGTTTCAATTTATATAAAATAATAATTATTTAATTAGAAATAGAAAGATTCCGAACTTAATCTACAGTGGTCTTTATCACCTATTATAAAGACCACTGTAGATTAAGTTCGGAATAAATTTGTTTTTTTATATTGTGCAATCAAAGATAATATAAATTGATTATTGTCTTTGATTGCACAATATAAAAAAACAATGAAATTTTTGGTCATAAGAAATCAAAACTGAACAGTTCAATCATGATTGTTATGACTTTAACGGGCACGTCTGAGTCTGGGGTTGGTTTCCAGGTGGTGCTTGATGTGAACCGCTCCCTGAAGCGGTTCCCGCCCGGCATCCCGTACGAGCAGCGCGTGGCCCTGCAGGACCAGCTCACCGTGCTCATCCTGCGCGTCATCATCCGCTACCCGCACCTCAAGTACTACCAGGTACTCGTACCCGTTAGAGACACGGCCGAGGGTTGAACGAGATGGAAACCACAAGTTACAGGACCACTGATAACATAACCAAAGGTGTTACTAATGACGTGAGCCATTACCGTAGAGACCACTAATGACATGCTATAAGCGTATAACTACATATACTACTTGTGACATGGCCAAATAGACCACTAGTGAGATGGCTAGAGACCACTAATGACATGACCATAGAGACCACTAATGACATGCTATAAGCCTATGGCTCAATATACCACTATAGATAGACATGGCCAAAGAGACTACTAATGACATGGCCAGAGACCTGATGAAGTATGATTGGTCAAAGCTTTCCAATTAGAAGAACCCCTATTACCCACGTGTAAAGAGCCCTGGGGCTCAATTTTCGAATTCATTAGACATTGTATTACTTCACTCAATACAATTTTCTACAAGTCTACAAGGGAATTTTCCCTCATGGACTAATATTATTAGTCTAGTAAGTTTCGAGAAATGGGCCCAAAATGTGGCTAATTTACTGAAAAAAATAATAATTTTGAATTGGACGCGATGTGTAACTTTAAACAGATGCTGCGGTGAGTGGCGAGGTTATCGGATGGCACTGATGATGTTGTGGTTATATTTCTGTGGTTTATGCGTATTTATTTATAGCAATTTCCTTACATTGCTATTAATCTTCCTGTGGGTGCTATCCTTCCAGAATTGTTGATTATAAAATGTTGCATGGTTATAAATTCCGAAACAAATCGGCGGGGTTCAATTGTCGGACGCACTTGCAAAAATAATGATGTAATACTCCACCGCCTACAAGTCTACGACATTTTTACGATAGTGTCTCAAGGCAATAGTCTATGTGGGTTACAACTGTAACAAGTGATCACCTGACGAAACTAGGTATTGAGGCGTGGTCGCTCAACACAGGCGTCGTCAGTCGCTTACCCATAGGGCAATGGAGCTCCGACAATACGGACCAGCGATCTGGTGGAGTTATCTAGATCATCGACAGTCATTGTCTTTTGGCTGGCGTTAAAAAGGGTAGACTCTCGTTTTAAAGGCGTTAGACTAGGCATCCAAAAGTGTATTTTAAAGCCTTATAGAGGAGACAGGCTTCGCGGGGCTATTTAGTTCATAGCCTTATTCATAAACGGCGCCCCCCCCCCGCCAGGGCTACCACGACGTGGCGATCACGCTGCTGCTGGTGTGCGGCGACCGCGCGTCGTTCCCGCTGCTGTGCCGGCTGTCGCACGGCCGCGGCGCGCCGCTGGCGCCCTTCATGCAGACCACGATGCAGCCCACGCAGCACCTGCTCAACTACATGCTGCCCGTGCTGCACCGCGCCAGCCCGCCCGTCGCCGACTGCTTGGACAAGTGAGTCGGATACGATCACGCATGATGTTTCAATTTATCTTTGGCCAGGCAATTTAATAACTTCAAAAGTCGTGTATATAATTCAAGTTTTATTTATTTTTAAAGCCTCAGCCGGACGGACCGCGAGCTAAACCTCTCCAAAATCTTTCTCTTTCTCTAAAAACCTACGAACCTCGTGTATTCTCGTGAATGTTTCAAGTTATGTTTATTTAAATTAAAAATTTCGTTTTGATGCTTTTATAAACTGCATCAATTTGTTAGAAAGTTGTTCGTAATTTGACGTAGTTTACTGGTCCGTGAGTATATTTAATTCGTCTTTAATAAGTAATTCGTCTTCATAAGACCTGACTTTTTTAAAGAGTTTTAAATTGTCGGCGTACAACAAAAACGTCTAGGTTTGAGAATAGTATAATAAGATGGTATTAATATGCAAGCTAAACAGAAATGGACCAAATATCGAACCATGCGGTACCCCAAACATTACGACACTGGGTTACCGCAAGACACTGACACATGACCAAGACAATGACCTATGACCCATGACCTAGTACAAATTTATTGCGGTTTATTGTAGGGAATAGGCAAACCAAAGGAGATTAGCCTGTTTGCCATTGTATGACAGTTTCTCTAGAAGTTTTCTGAAGTCCACATTGTGATCAGCCTTCTGGAAATAAATATATTAAATGGTGTCTACTTGATCCCTATCAGCAGTTTATAGCTTCTAGCAGAAGCGCAGAGCGCAGAACACGATTATTTGGTAATGTCAGGGCGACCCGTAAGTTTTCCGCATTAACTGAATTTTATGAGCTCTTTTCTAATTTGAAACAATCTTTACTGGTCCGGACTTTCCGAAGGCCTAAATTTATTCGTTCATTGTTTATTCGTTGAAAAATTTATAAGTGAATAAGTTTATTGGTTACGGAACTCTAATAGTGCGGGGTCTGACTCGCGATTGACCTGTTTTTTACTTCCCATGCTCTTTAAGTTCTTGTTTATGTGAGGTAAACTCAAACGGTTTTCGATGCTCTCGTGCGAGAGTTTTTATTTTTCCTAAGACTAACACAACATCGATAGTAGACACGCTTTGAAATTTTATTACATTACTTTAATTTAATTTCCTTTTGTTTTCTGTTTAACTGAAAATAATATAATTAAACCCGCTAAGGTAAGTATTACAAACAGAAAGATTACGAAATGCGCTCATGTAACAGTATGATCTCGGAATGCTTTATGTCTCATGTACAGTCAACAGCATAAATAAGTGATAATTTATGTACCTTGTCGCTTTCAATCGTTTCACAATTTTGTATGTCATTTCAAACACGACGTTAAAGTGACAAGGTACATAAATGATTACTTATTTATGCTGTTGACTGTACATGAGACATAAAGCATTCCGAGATCATACTGTTAGCAACATCAGCATCAGCAACACAGTTAACTCATCATTATTGTGAATTTTGTCACCTTACAATAAGGCTTACTTACTAGTACACAGTTTTAAATGTTTATTTTTTTTAAATTGATTTTACATGAACAATATCACTTTTTAAATTGAATGAAAAGCAAAGTGTAAGCGGTTTATTCAGTGGCTGCTTTAAGCCGCATTGACACGATCAAAGCCTGCTTGGACCGAGTGGACTCGTATGAAGGAGTGTACTAGGATAGCTGTTAATATTAAAATAGTTCACTCGGATCTTTTTTCATGGTTCTTACAATTATTTTTCATAGTCAACTTCGAAAAATGTCGGATTTTGTGCGAAATAGTATCGGTATCATGGCAGACTTGTTAATAAAACGCACGTAAGGAAAGTAGAACGCGATCAGAGTCTACACAGATCGGACGCCGTCGTCCGAGTGCGCATGGATAATTGGTTTGCCACAATACGAGTAGCGTCCGAGTTCACTCGGTCCTAGCAGGCTCTGATCGGGTCAACGCGGCTTAACCTTTGAAAGTTCTGGTTGCGTTCCGTGACCTGTGGCTCCGCTCCCGGCAGGGCGGGCGTGGGCACGATGTTCGCGCTGCCGTGGTACCTGACGTGGTTCGGGCACTCGCTGAACCGGTACGCGGACGTGGTGCGGCTGTACGACTACTTCCTGTGCGCGCCGCCGCTGTTCCCCGTGTACGTCACCGCGGCCGTCGTGCTGCAGCGCCGCCGCGAGGTGCTCGCCTGCGACTGCGACATGGCCATGCTGCACTGCCTGCTCTCAAGGGTACTTACAGGGCTCTTTCGCGTCACGACAGTTGCACAGACTGCTCTGCAAAAGTCGCAATGTGAATGAATCTTCTAATTTATAATTTAATTTGGTTGTCCGAGTCGCTAATTTGATGACTGTACCAACCGACTAACTCACTCCAGAACTTGTTGCATACGATGAAAGTTGGTTCATGTAATTGATTTTAGTTGATATTTTTTTTAAATGTAGGTACAATTTTATGTTGCTTCTTATTGTGTGAATGAAGAATAATACATCAATATGATTTGTATTTAACGTCATTTTAAAATGTATTTAATGACTTTTGGGGCTAGTTACCGGATGACTTGCCATTTGAAGACATCCTGGTGACAGCGAAGAAGCTTTACGAAGAGAACGACCCTGAAGATCTCGAACCGGAAGTCGAAGCTCTCGAGAGGAGAGAGTGAGTAACATTTTATCGCCTTTTTTTGTAGGATCTCGTTCATTTATTTTGCTTCACACATATATACACTTACGCCTTCATTTCCAGAGAGGGGTAGGCAGTGAACACAATTTAAATTTTTTTTTGTTAATTATTTAACAACATTTTGCACAAACAGGCTAAGATGTTTAGCAGTGTACGTTAGTGACAGGTTGCAAGCTCATCGCCTAAGAATACTATAGGTTTTTATTTTCTTAGTCGCCTCTTACGACTTCTACGGGAAGATATGAAGTGGCACAATTCTAAGTCTGCAACCACACGGCTTTGCTTCATCACTGAAGCTAAATGACTATATCGGAATAGGTACTTTAATAACTATTTTCTCCCACATGCTCGGAAATGTTAACCTTATTATTGTAAAATTAGGCCGTAAAGTTCTGAGTTTCAGGTTCAGGCAAATATAAAAAAAAGTTATTATTTACCAACGGCAGTCGCCCCGAAAATGTAGTGATGAAATCTGGTGTTTTACTTTTTAAAACCATGTTTGGATTAGGATAACTAACTTTAAACAGTTAAGCACTCGTGCAATCAACATTCTTCCTTGTATATTTTATTTTTTAAATGTCATACATTAAAAAGTTAAATATTTTCAAACAGTTTTTTCAGTGTATTTAAAATTGTATCAAATTGTTTGACTTTTTTATAGAAATCGTCTTCCTAAACTAAATAAATTGTTGAAATAATTTAAACGCGTAATAAATGTTATAATTTAAACTATATTTCACTCAAATTGAATTTATTACGTTTAAATTTGCGGTTTTATTTCAGTTTTATACTAAATCGAACCTTTCGAATGTAAATAAAATTATGAGCGACGTCGCCGGTGATGGCGTTATTTTTCTTTTACTTTCGAGGAAATTTATCAAGGAATATTGTAAATTCGGAATCGGTGCTTCGTTATTTGCGACCGAATGAGGAAAGAAAATTAATAAAATTTTCACGGCCGCGACTGTAACTTTTATCAATTTCGACGTCTCGGTCTCGTTCAGGCGGCTCGGCTCTCGTCAGTCTAGCGATGGTCTTTTTTCGGCCCGCGAGACCGAGGTGAACGTCTCCCGACCCGGGAGCTAGGAACGCGACGGTGCTGCGACAGTATGCAGTCGTAAAGGGTGACCGTCGTGTTCCAGAGAGGAG
Source organism: Acleris literana (assembly GCA_946894065.1). Classification (NCBI taxonomy): domain Eukaryota; kingdom Metazoa; phylum Arthropoda; class Insecta; order Lepidoptera; family Tortricidae; genus Acleris; species Acleris literana. The sequence goes on along the minus strand of OX335671.1, from coordinate 26,260,118 downwards.
CAGCGCAAGCTGGACGAGGCGCGGCTGGCGCGGCGCCGCGCGGCCGCGGCCGCCGCCCGCAACCCCGGGCTGGCGGCGCGCGTGTCGCGCGGGCTGCGGGCGCTCGTGCCCCGCGGCCTGCGCGGCGCCACCACGCGGCGCGCGCTGCTGGCCACCGCTACGGTCCTCATCGGGGTCTACGTCTACTACCGCCCCGACCTCTTCAACAGGTAGCGCCGCGCCTTTCACTTTGTCGTCTTCGCCTTCTAGGCGAGAGCGAGCCGAGTTTAGTGCGGAGCGGATGCGGGTCGCTTTTTCCTCCCCGCCGGCGCCTATTCTCGACGAGGTCGGCCCGGGACGATTTTTTTAAGGGCGGCCGGGTCGTTTCTAAGTTTTATTTCGGCTAAAGTGTCTCGGTCCGAATCATAATCTCGGCAAAAACGATTACGATTTCACGAATAATAGGATTCGAGAGGTCCGCCGCCGAGAAGGGTCCGCGCTCCAGTCGGCGAGACGGCCGGCGAGCGACTTACGGTCTTCGTCCCGTGAAAAAAGGTTTACATCAAAAAGTAGTTTCTTACCGGAAACAGCTTAAATTACTTCCCTTTAATTGTATTTCGACGACACCCAAGGCTGTTAAAACGACCGAGAGACGACCTGAATACCGTAAACTACTAAATACTGTTTAAAAAAATGGCAACCTGCCGTTTATGCTGAACCTACGTTTGAAAACCTTACTTCTTTTCTATTCTTCTCTAAACTAAACGAGGCATATAATCGTTCTCAAACAACATCACAGGTTAGAGAACATTGAAAATATTTGTTACTAAAACAACAATATCTTCAATGTCTCCGACATGCCCAGTGCTTAGATTGATGAAGAAGATATTTCCTCAACACTAAGTACTAAGCCCAGAATCATGTTTCAAAGTTTCTAGTTGACTAGGTTAAAAACGCCTTGTATTCAGATGAACTATACACATGTTGAATGAAATGAATAAATTGTTTATGCTAAGCGAGTAATTGTTGAAAACGCTTTCCATTATCATTAATAACTCGAAGTTATGGATTTTAGCCCGTAGGAAATATAAATTAATTGTACAACGGGCGAAAATGCATGACTGAGTATCCTCGTAAGGTCCAACGTCTGATTTTGTACATCGAAATTGATTTTTATTTTATTTTACTAAAGTTAAATTATATTCGTGTATTTAAATATTTATTTATCTACATAAGTAATGTACCTAACGATCGTTGTCAACTACATGGCCTATAGCTTTATTTGGAACTAAGTCTTTACCTATATTAATTTTGAAAAATAGTACCCTAATATTAATATTGATTATTATTATTATTTGACTATTATTGCTGAGCAAAAACCTCCCTCCCTTCTTTACTTAAGCCCTTCTTGGACATTTAAAATTGATGATTGGAAAATGTATCAAGTGACTAATGCGATTGGATCTTACAGAGGTGTAGTTACGCAGTAAATTAGAATCGTGCTAGACTCATGTTCATTGCCCCGCTAGTTAAGAAAAACTGGGTTTTTAATGCTTTTGTTGAGACATGGTGCTAGGGTAAACGCCTGAAGTGAAACGACAAATTGAATGTGTAAGCGACAGTCGGTGTTACGCCGAACGTGTTAAGGGACAAATTAGTGTGTAATTGTATGTTGGTTTGGTGCATGGAACGCCCAAGCGGAAACTTTGTGACAGTGCTTTAAATTGATAAGAAAATATACGCAGCAAGTGATCAGTTTTGTACTTTGTCGCTTTAACGTCAGGTTAAAGCTGTCACGCGGTATCGTGAACGTGAGTGAAAGCGATAGGGAGCCAAAGTGAGATGGTCTACTTTTGACGTTGAGTATACAAAAAAAAGTTTGTATCTAATAAAATGAGTTAAGCCAATGAGAAGATAAATAATGCAACAGAAAAAGACGCGTAGGTGTAAAAGGTCGATGTCTATTGAAACGGGCAAAGATGCAAACAAAACCAAACTAACCAATTACCATTATCATTTACTTTTGAAGATCAAATTAAATCGTTTTCAAGATTTTTAAACTTGATCTTTCCTTTCTTATTAAGTTTAAGATTAAATAGCTATGAATTATACGTTATTATAAATAAAATCACGCTCGACCAAAATTTGAGGTTATGTGTCAAAAAGTACAAATATGTTTACATCTTTGCCCATTTTAATGGACACGGACTATAGGTAGGTGAAGGGCAGCGTCTCATCCGCACTGTGTTTCGTGTAAGGATTTGTAGTATAACCATGAAACCGTAAGAAGATGCGACGTTGCATGTTTATGACCAACTTTAAATGTATTGTTATTAAATATTTGAGGCTTCTTAAAATTGTAACCAAAAATATCTTGTACAGTCGCCATCAGATATATTGGAGCGGCCGAGGTACTCAAATATTTCTGAGCAGCAATAAATTTCAATAAATTCTTTACGGTAAATAAGGTCAATAACATCTGAACATCCAATTCGCCACTAATATATGAGCAGTGGTTTTTCAATTAAATCTGAACACACAACGAGACAATAATATCTGAAAGCACAACTCGTCAAAGTTATCTGCACAGACAGGGTGATCATAAATATCTGAACATTTAAGGAAAATATACCTTAAAGCACTAGGCATACAGTTTAAAGGTAATCGTACAGATGTAATGAATTTTCCTTTTACAAAATAAGTAGGTATACAAAATATAAATCTGCGAAAAGCAACTTCACGGTCTTGTTACAAGAGACACATTTGAATAAAATATTTGGCAATTCACAAAAACGGTAACATAACTGTCATTGCATATAATTCACTGCGTGTCTTTATCAAATGTAAATATGTAATATTGAAGCTGCCAAATGAAAATAGGTACGAATGCTTTGCAATATTTCATCCACTATAGTGTCAGTCGGCATGGCCTAGCGGTTTAGTAATTAGAAATTATAATTATAATACCGTTGCGTCAGGGTTCAAATCCTCAATTGTGCTTTTTTTTGTATTTTATTAAGAATTCATGTTCTTTTTTTTTCTAATTTATTATTTTTATTTAATGAAAACTGTAAACAAACTTATTTGCCGTGCATTTAGCCCTTAACCATATTTTGTTACTTTACGAACTGAAAATGAGAAGGCACTTGTCCCACCGCAGACGGTTAACGAGAAGCGAGCAGCGTGAAGCGAATGTGTAGTTCCAATAGTATTTTCGGTAGCCTATAAGAGGGTGTTCGATTGCGGCGGGCGTACATTCGCTCCACGACCAAGCTTGCGGCCCTGCACAAATCCGCACACAAGACGCATGTGTTCAGCGGTATTAAAAGAAATTAAAATTATCATTGTTGTGTAAACTAGATCCCAACAAAAACATAAATGTGTACAAAAGCCATATTTCTAAATTCTGCCAATTGTTGTATCTGAAAGAGTCACAGAGTCCGGCCGACACATGCATACCGCACGTTTCGCACAGTACGAGTAAGATAAGGACGCCATTAGTATCACGATGACGTCACGCTCTATCTCAGGCAGTGTATACACCCTACATCCAGCAGAAAACTCTTTTTAGTCTTGACATTGATAAAACCGAATGGTGGTTGTGTAGAAAATGTATTCCAGCGTAGTACGTTAAAGAATTTTAAACTGTATGCCTAGTGCTTTAAGGTATATTTTCCTTAAATGTTCAGATATTTATGATCACCCTGTCTGTGCAGATAACTTTGACGAGTTGTGCTTTCAGATATTATTGTCTCGTTGTGTGTTCAGATTTAATTGAAAAACCACTGCTCATATATTAGTGGCGAATTGGATGTTCAGATGTTATTGACCTTATTTACCGTAAAGAATTTATTGAAATTTATTGCTGCTCAGAAATATTTGAGTACCTCGGCCGCTCCAATATATCTGATGGCGACTGTACGAGTAAGTAATTAATTTTAATGTAATTATAAATTTTCCCCATGTCAATAATTAAACGCATTGAGCAATAATAAAGAAAATTAATTGTAATAACATAATTTGTTTAGGCTTGATTTTTCAATGTCCAGATAACAGTAACTGTTGGGTAAATTTTAGCTTGGTCCTTTTCTATGTCAAATAAAAGAAAAGGATCAAGCTAAAATTTACCAACAGTTACTGTTATCTGGAAATTGAAAAATCATGCCTTTATGAACATAGCTGGGTGCGCAATATTAACAGAACGAAAAATATCTATATTACTGTAATATTTTTTCAAAGAAAAGTTAAACTGTATCGCTGAAAAATATGATCCCTTTCCTTTCCGTGAACCTTGTCTTCCGCTCTTCGAATTTTGTTATTTTTTTTACATATTTACGCTGTCAATTTGTTCTCACCCAGTAAATACTCGTACCTTGCAATCATTATCTCGGTAGAAAAGCCTAATGTACCGACAAGTTAATTTCGTGTTCTAGTGAAACATGTGATATTTAATTTGATACTAATAGTGACGTAGTTAGTAAGTACTTATCTAACTTGTTCATTCCCCATGAAATCTTTGACCTAACGCGCCAGTTCCTAGTTTCGTCATACTTGTGTCATGTCCATGGGTTACTTAGTTTTGTCATGTATTTAGAAGGTAAATATAGATATACTTTCAAAACATGGGACTGTTGTATCGTAAAATATAGCCTTGAAATCTTCGATGGTATTTCAAAAGTATCAGAATGATAGACTGATGATCAACAAGTAATTTAACCTGTTTTTTACTCCTGGGCCTTGTAATCTACATAATTCAGCCCTTGGTTCGATACCGTAATGTTATTTGTTTTACAAGAGGCCCAGCACTCTAATCTGTCGTTTTGAAAGTAGTCAAGTTTGTGTAAAAGGCTACGCTCGATAAGCCAACGCTTTGAAAAAGTTCGTGGTTCAAATACCAGCTGCGGCCTTGTTTTTTTTAGCTGGTCGTCTTTATGTCTATCATTGTATGTGTAAATTATAATTGCGTCGAAAACCACAAAACAACTATCAAATATAATTATTCACTTGATCATAAAACAGACGGTGTTCAATTCACCGCGGCCGGCGGCCAGCGAGTTTCGCTAACCTACTTAAGGGGAATTAAGCATTTATTATTAGCAATTAATTGTATTATTAGCTTCACGCAACATTATTGTCATAATATTATTGGGACTTGTATCAGTGCACTTAGTTTTAAGTCTTCGGTGTGGAAACATTTGAATTAATTTATTTCACTCATTTGTATGAATTGAGTTTTGTATATAAGGTATGTTATTCCGACATGTTTCATGAAATGAAGGGAACCCTTGTGATTGAAAGATCTTTCGTGTGTTCGCGAGAAACTGTTTTATCCTTAGTTGTATGGATGTGTACATAATGCTACGTGTATTGTAAGTGAGAATTGTTATCTGTATTAATTACTTGTGCTATGTTAATATGTGTAAAAGACCTGAAGTGATACTAGATCCGTTTATTATTTATATAAAAGGAAATAAAGTACAGTCGAAATACAAAGTAATACTTGTTTTTCAACGATTTTAGACCAGGTTCTCCTATTAATGTTTATAATCTAACTTATATTTTAAAAAATCCGTAATGGGACACATCATTTTGTACTTCAAATATAACTTGAAAAAGAAATGAATGTTAAATAAAGTAATTATTAAGGTTAGGACTTTTGGTAACATACCATGATCTAGAAATCCATGGAGTCTGTATTTGCTAATTAAAATCTACATACCACTGATTTTGACCTTCAGTGTTGTAATATTTCAAATTAAACTAGACATTTTTAGTTCGGTTTATCTATACCTACTAATATTTGTTTCTTGGTAACACTTTCACGGCGGAGATATCCTCCGTACCAAATTTGATTTAAGTTGGTTCAAGGAATTAATTAATTTTGAAATATGACAATACCGAAGGTCAAAATAAAATAACCACGGCTTGCCACCAAATGTCCCAACCCTAGTAATTATTGATATAGGGCCGTGTTCGTGCGGTACACACCAACATTGTCATTTAGGCTTGTACTGATCTACGCAGCCTGCGACTGGCTGGACTGCTTCACAAAATTAGTATTAATAAGCTTTATGTACGGCGCTATGTAATAATTGATTTACTACGGTTTTATACAATGTAAAACACGGCTACGTAGGGGGCAGCGAGACGACGTTAATACACGTTTATTACGAGCCCGTGTTTCATTCTCTGTGCATGTTCTCTATTTATATTTATTTGTTTCTGGCGTTGCAGGCGGCAGGACGCCCTGGAGCTGTGAGCGAAGGGGGGGTCAATAAATGGTGCTAAATCGGGATTTATTTATTTATTTTATTTTATTTAACTCAATTTGGCGAAGTTACTAATGATGGGTGACAAACGGGCCAGCGTGCAGGTGCGTGCATGCGTGATTATCACATATCCAATTATATAATTAATATACCGCATGCACTGCCGGCACCGCTCATAAACGGTTTACTTCCATTTCACCCAGTGCCTTGAACGCGTATATCCATTTTGCACAGTAAAGCTTATAAAGCAAACTTTGCGGCTCGAGGGGAGAGACTTGGGCAAAAGAACGACATCGAAACCGATTATCCCGATCGGATCGGATAAGCTTTATTTACTTAATGAATAAGTCGCGTCAAGGAAACAGCGAGTATGATGATCACTGTCCACGTAACTAATCTTTACTCGTGCTCATGACACACTTTTTCAAGTTTTTTTTGCTTCGTGAGAAGCAAATACTTTATCGCTGTTAGAAAGCCAGCGAATACAAAATTGACATTATTTGTCCGCTAATCATCACTGAGCTTAAGTTTATACAACATCCCCGTCTGTCACCGTCTTCATTTTACAGTACACTTGATGCAGCAGAAATAAGAGAGCTTAATAATCCCACATTCGAAAAGCGTCCTTATCACAGCAGCAGCTTTTAAACATAAAAATAAAATGCGGGCGCATAGCCGAATATTCACATATTTACAAGATATTTAAAATGGAAGTGTACGTGTGTGTGAAACCACCAGGCTCCTGTAAGAGGTCTATAAGGGCGGTTTTAAAAAAAAGTGTACATAGTTAAGGACTAAAATGAAGAAATTCTAATTTTAGACAGGTGAGTTACGAAAATTAATTATTCATTTATAAACTGCCCATAAGCCAATTGGAGGTATCTCAAATTCAATAAACGAAGCAGATTCAAGCTTCACCCGGTAGTAATATGGTCGCACTTGCTACAGGAGTTTTGCCTGAGACACCACCATTTGTTTTAAAACGTTATAGTCTTTGTATTTTCGTGTCTCACCTGCCCAAAATTAACGGTCCCTTAATTTTTGCCCTTAACTATGCACTTTTTTTGAAAACCGCCCATACGAGGGCTGCTACTTATGTAACCGGAATAGAAAACAATAACAAACGTAAACGACTAAATATGGTTTTATTGTTTTTCAAAATATTCTCCCTTATGATCGATGCACTTTTGCATACGTTGAAACCAATTTTTAAAACATTTTTTCCACTCTGACTGAGGTATCTCCAAAACGTGCTGTTTGAACGCGTCGACTGCATCTTCACGGGTCGAAAATCGTTGACCACGTAATTTATTCTTTACATTTGGGAATAAATAGAAATCATTGGGTGCCAAATCAGGGCTGTACGGCGGATGACCCGTTAATTCTATATTTTACCCTTCCAAAAATCGAGTCGTTTCGCGTGATGTATGACAGCTGGCATTGTCATGGTGAAGAACGATTCTGCGTCGCTGGTTGTTTTTACGTATTTCTTCAAATACCTCCGGCAAACAAATGGTCGTGTACCATTCCGAATTAACCGTTTTACGATTCTCAAGTGCACTGTAGCCACATGGCCATTAATACCGAAAAAGCAGGCGACCATTTGCTTCAAGGTGCTTTTTGCACGAGTTACTTTCGTAGGGTTCGGCTCATTTTGAAACACCCACACTGTTGATTGTTGTTTAGTTTCCGGATCATACGCATAGATCCAGGATTCGTCACCTGTGTAGATATTATAAACAGCTTTTGAGTCACCACGGATATATTTTTTCAACATTTTCTTGCACCATTCGACGCGAGCCTCTTTTTGATCCTTAGTTAAATTGTGAGGGATCCAACGGGAACAATTTTTTTTTACAGCTAAATGATCATGTAATATCTTATTAATGCTCGTCATACATATGCCCAGAGTCGCCTCTATCTCGCGATATGTAACATGACGGTCATGCATTATAAGTTTTCGCACAGCTTCAATATTTTGTGGTACAACGACCGATTTCGGGCGACCTTCCTTAACTTCGTCCGTGAGCATACTACGTCCACGATTGAACTCACTAAACCAGTGGTACACGGTGCTTTTCGATGGAGCTTCATCACCAAAAGTCGAAGTTAATTGATCTATGCACTGTTGTTGCGTTAAACCACGCCGAAAATCATAATAAATCATAGCACGAATATTTTCACGAGTGAGTTCCATTCTTGCAGCGAGATGACATTTTGATCCCGCCAAAAACAAAAGACTAGCGTAGGTACATAAGAAAAAAAATTATAGCGGCCAGTATTAAAAAAATGTTCAAATTTTACCATGGAGGTCAGATATAACGATTAATTCCTTTTTCGGCACATTCTTTTTTGGACATATTCCGTTTTCGGCACATTCTTGTTTCGGCACATTTTAGTAAATAAATTATACTATGAAATACTTGTGACTTTGCTTGCGTAATAAAATAAAATAATATTTATTAGTAAAATATGATATTATAATCAATAAAAATAAAAGACAAAAAAGCGAGCGAGCGAGATAACAGGAACTTACATCAAAATACGATATCAAAACATTATTTACTACATCTGATAAATATTACTTCAAGCAATATTTATTCGATGAGGTATTTGTAGTATTCACCATTGGAGAATATTTTATTGTATTTCTTTCTTGCACGCTATTTATATATACTTATGTCTTGAAAATAAAAATAACTATACCTAGGATTAATTTCATTTGTTGTATATAATGATTTATGCCCAAAACGGAATGTGCCGAAACAAGAATGTGCCGAAAACGGAATATGTCCAAAAAAGAATGTGCCGAAAAAGGAATTAATCGATATAACGTTTATAAATGTTGGAATCCCAGATTCCGGATACATAAGTAGCAGCCCTCGTACGTTTAAATTAAATTATTTCCAACAGGACTTTTTCCTGTTGTCCTAAAATGCCTGTACGAGATAAATAAAATAATTTAGTATGTATCTGGTATCCGCAGGAACCCGATAGATTGAGATTCGGGTTGTTTCATAGTAAAACGTTGTCAAATCAAAACGACATTTATCAACGGAGACTATAAATATCTAACTACAGATGAATGCACTGGTTTTTAACAACAAAACTCGCTAGCAACGTGGACAAGATAAAACGAAACCTTATACCAAATAGTCGACATGTTTATTTTAAAACTAAATACATTCTTACGAGTAAATAATTTACAAAGTATATTGCTTCACTTCTGAGTACTAATATCAACTAATGTTCACGTTCGGCTTGATTCTTACTTTCCACGGAGACCGCCAAGCTCGAGTGAATACAAGAACTTGGTCAATTTGTCCCCACCAGTGAACTAAAACATTTATGAACTATATTAAATTCATTATTATAATAAAGAAGAGAAACAAAAATTTGTAAAAAATAAACCCCTTAGTCTTGTGAGCATAAAAATACTAAATTAATGTAATATTCTTATATTGACTAGGAAAGTTAAATTTAATTTGAAACTAAGTGAGGTATACCGAATACATAATATAGTAACGAGGACAATATTGATACGGTAGGTAATTGAACAGAGGTGTCAGTAAATCAACAAACTAGCCGCCGACGACACGAAGTCACAACCTCTTACATACAGGGTGGCCCAGAAACCGACGTCAACCCGCCTAGGGCTGATAGACCAGCTAAAAAGCTATCGATTTAACCCCCATGCATCACTTTAATCTTAATTTTGTAATTTTCCCTTATGTCCATGTCACGAAAAATCATTAATTTCACGTTTTATTTCATAAGTTTTTCAGTGGTATCTTACATAATTAGAAGCATTACGAATCAGCGAAGTTTTTAAACCTATTTGCCCGTTTTTACTTTTAATATTTTTTTAAGTAATCGCATAAAATTGTATTTTCAAACAAAGTGAAAAGCTAACACTGGGACACCTAGTATGGAGAAACAAACTTTATGTGATTACTTGAAAAAATATTTTAAAAAAACAGGCAAATAGGTTTAAAAACTTCGCTCATTCGTAATGATTCTAATTATGTAAGATCCCACTGAAAAACTTATGAAACAAAACATGAAATTAATGATTTTTCGTGACATGGACATAGGGGAAAATTACAAAAATTAAGAATTCAATGATCAATATATCCGAAACTAGTAAAAATCGCTGAACATAAATAGGGGTTAAATCGATAGCTTTTTAGCTGCTCTATCAGCCCTAGGCGGGTTGAAGTTGGTTTCTGGGACACCCTGTATAATACTACAAGATTATTTATTTGATGTATAGTTAAGGGTGGTATTCCACCTGTCCAATATCTTTGTCCAATTTCTATATCCAATATTTAATCAAATTCTTTGAAGCAGGCCCATTCCACTTATCCAATATCTTGGTTCAAGTTTTTATACTATTTGCGTAGGTAGCCATTTTGAATTAAATGTCATTCGTATCATTTGATCAAATTTCTAGAAAATTTGATGATGTCATCCAATTTCCTTGATCAAATACACATTGGACAAAGATACTGAACAGGTGGAATACCACAAGACATTATTTATATCGTAAGCGTTAATATTGCACTAATTGATCTGAACTACAAAATGCGTTAGAGATACTTAAAGAGAGCTGAGAGAGAGAGCAACAAGTTATATCTTTAATTAGTAAAAGCTACTAGAGCATTATGTTCACTTGTGTAGTAAGTTATTTTATTAACAAAAGGATCCTTGAAAAACTATTAATTTATGTTGTTAAAACCAAACCATAAGTAAAAGCACTTGATCGTTTAATAAAATTAAACAGATTCTCTGAATTAAATCGGACAAAATAACAAATAAAGTTAGTCGAGTTGAAACTATTGTAGAGAGCATCTGGCAAGAATATGACTCTTCAATGAGATACAACACGTCATGCAGGTATCGTAGCGATCGAATTTGTTCATGCCAATTATTTAACCGTCAAATAAAACCTGACAAGGGGGCCAACTTCACTCGATCTTCATGTGGACGACCAATTAATTCCTATCCCACGGTTTTTTGCAAAGCTATTTATTTAAAATTTCGGTATAGATAGAGTGAAAAGAGGTATGTGTCGCTTGGTAGAACTATTTTCCGGTTCGACGATATCGTTTAAATTTTGTTACGTTTCGAATTCTATTTTGGAATCTATCGCTACGCTTCGAATTCTATTTTGGAATTAGTCGCTACGCTTCGAATTCTATTTTGGAAACTCTCGCTACGCTTCCAATTCTATTTTGGAATATGTCGCTACGCTTCGAATTTTATATTGGAATCTGTCGCTACCTTTCGTATTCTATTTTGAATCTTTCGGTACGCTGAGAATAGTGACCGGTGTGCAAGTAAGTAATTATTAATTTGTGTACTATCTAAATCTTCACTGGCAAGGCTTTTATTTGAACTAATTTAGTTAGTACCGACTCGCGGACCATATACTTAGTGGTCCGCGGACCACCGGCCGGGCACCGCCGACCTTGTTACTTGGGCGCGAAGTTTTTGAACAATAGCCGTGGCGATTCTGATCCCCGCGCCCCACTGCTCCCTCGCGGGCTAGTTGGCCATGACGGTGGCGACGTACTGGACGGCGCGCGCGTCGTGCAGGATGCGCAGGTGCTCGGCGCCGGTGCGCGCGCCGGGCTAGTTGACCATGACGGTGGCGACGTACTGGACGGCGCGCGCGTCGTGCAGGATGCGCAGGTGCTCGGCGCCGGTGCGCGCGCCGGGCTAGTTGGCCATGACGGTGGCGACGTACTGGACGGCGCGCGCGTCGTGCAGGATGCGCAGGTGCTCGGCGCCGGTGCGCGCGCCGGGCTAGTTGGCCATGACGGTGGCGACGTACTGGACGGCGCGCGCGTCGTGCAGGATGCGCAGGTGCTCGGCGCCGGTGCGCGCGCCGGGCTAGTTGGCCATGACGGTGGCGACGTACTGGACGGCGCGCGCGTCGTGCAGGATGCGCAGGTGCTCGGCGCCGGTGCGCGCGCCGGGCTAGTTGGCCATGACGGTGGCGACGTACTGGACGGCGCGCGCGTCGTGCAGGATGCGCAGGTGCTCGGCGCCGGTGCGCGCGCCGGGCTAGTTGGCCATGACGGTGGCGACGTACTGGACGGCGCGCGCGTCGTGCAGGATGCGCAGGTGCTCGGCGCCGGTGCGCGCGCCGGGCTAGTTGGCCATGACGGTGGCGACGTACTGGACGGCGCGCGCGTCGTGCAGGATGCGCAGGTGCTCGGCGCCGGTGCGCGCGCCGGGCTAGTTGGCCATGACGGTGGCGACGTACTGGACGGCGCGCGCGTCGTGCAGAATGCGCAGGTGCTCGGCGCCGGTGCGCGCGCCGGGCTAGTTGGCCATGACGGTGGCGACGTACTGGACGGCGCGCGCGTCGTGCAGGATGCGCAGGTGCTCGGCGCCGGTGCGCGCGCCGGGCTAGTTGGCCATGACGGTGGCGACGTACTGGACGGCGCGCGCGTCGTGCAGGATGCGCAGGTGCTCGGCGCCGGTGCGCGCGCCGGGCTAGTTGGCCATGACGGTGGCGACGTACTGGACGGCGCGCGCGTCGTGCAGGATGCGCAGGTGCTCGGCGCCGGTGCGCGCGCCGGGCTAGTTGGCCATGACGGTGGCGACGTACTGGACGGCGCGCGCGTCGTGCAGGATGCGCAGGTGCTCGGCGCCGGTGCGCGCGCCGGGCTAGTTGGCCATGACGGTGGCGACGTACTGGACGGCGCGCGCGTCGTGCAGGATGCGCAGGTGCTCGGCGCCGGTGCGCGCGCCGGGCTAGTTGGCCATGACGGTGGCGACGTACTGGACGGCGCGCGCGTCGTGCAGGATGCGCAGGTGCTCGGCGCCGGTGCGCGCGCCGGGCTAGTTGGCCATGACGGTGGCGACGTACTGGACGGCGCGCGCGTCGTGCAGGATGCGCAGGTGCTCGGCGCCGGTGCGCGCGCCGGGCTAGTTGGCCATGACGGTGGCGACGTACTGGACGGCGCGCGCGTCGTGCAGGATGCGCAGGTGCTCGGCGCCGGTGCGCGCGCCGGGCTAGTTGGCCATGACGGTGGCGACGTACTGGACGGCGCGCGCGTCGTGCAGGATGCGCAGGTGCTCGGCGCCGGTGCGCGCGCCGGGCTAGTTGGCCATGACGGTGGCGACGTACTGGACGGCGCGCGCGTCGTGCAGGATGCGCAGGTGCTCGGCGCCGGTGCGCGCGCCGGGCTAGTTGGCCATGACGGTGGCGACGTACTGGACGGCGCGCGCGTCGTGCAGGATGCGCAGGTGCTCGGCGCCGGTGCGCGCGCCGGGCTAGTTGGCCATGACGGTGGCGACGTACTGGACGGCGCGCGCGTCGTGCAGGATGCGCAGGTGCTCGGCGCCGGTGCGCGCGCCGGGCTAGTTGGCCATGACGGTGGCGACGTACTGGACGGCGCGCGCGTCGTGCAGGATGCGCAGGTGCTCGGCGCCGGTGCGCGCGCCGGGCTAGTTGGCCATGACGGTGGCGACGTACTGGACGGCGCGCGCGTCGTGCAGGATGCGCAGGTGCTCGGCGCCGGTGCGCGCGCCGGGCTAGTTGGCCATGACGGTGGCGACGTACTGGACGGCGCGCGCGTCGTGCAGGATGCGCAGGTGCTCGGCGCCGGTGCGCGCGCCGGGCTAGTTGGCCATGACGGTGGCGACGTACTGGACGGCGCGCGCGTCGTGCAGGATGCGCAGGTGCTCGGCGCCGGTGCGCGCGCCGGGCTAGTTGGCCATGACGGTGGCGACGTACTGGACGGCGCGCGCGTCGTGCAGGATGCGCAGGTGCTCGGCGCCGGTGCGCGCGCCGGGCTAGTTGGCCATGACGGTGGCGACGTACTGGACGGCGCGCGCGTCGTGCAGGATGCGCAGGTGCTCGGCGCCGGTGCGCGCGCCGGGCTAGTTGGCCATGACGGTGGCGACGTACTGGACGGCGCGCGCGTCGTGCAGGATGCGCAGGTGCTCGGCGCCGGTGCGCGCGCCGGGCTAGTTGGCCATGACGGTGGCGACGTACTGGACGGCGCGCGCGTCGTGCAGGATGCGCAGGTGCTCGGCGCCGGTGCGCGCGCCGGGCTAGTTGGCCATGACGGTGGCGACGTACTGGACGGCGCGCGCGTCGTGCAGGATGCGCAGGTGCTCGGCGCCGGTGCGCGCGCCGGGCTAGTTGGCCATGACGGTGGCGACGTACTGGACGGCGCGCGCGTCGTGCAGGATGCGCAGGTGCTCGGCGCCGGTGCGCGCGCCGGGCTAGTTGGCCATGACGGTGGCGACGTACTGGACGGCGCGCGCGTCGTGCAGGATGCGCAGGTGCTCGGCGCCGGTGCGCGCGCCGGGCTAGTTGGCCATGACGGTGGCGACATACTGGACGGCGCGCGCGTCGTGCAGGATGCGCAGGTGCTCGGCGCCGGTGCGCGCGCCGGGCTAGTTGGCCATGACGGTGGCGACGTACTGGACGGCGCGCGCGTCGTGCAGGATGCGCAGGTGCTCGGCGCCGGTGCGCGCGCCGGGCTAGTTGGCCATGACGGTGGCGACGTACTGGACGGCGCGCGCGTCGTGCAGGATGCGCAGGTGCTCGGCGCCGGTGCGCGCGCCGGGCTAGTTGGCCATGACGGTGGCGACGTACTGGACGGCGCGCGCGTCGTGCAGGATGCGCAGGTGCTCGGCGCCGGTGCGCGCGCCGGGCTAGTTGGCCATGACGGTGGCGACGTACTGGACGGCGCGCGCGTCGTGCAGGATGCGCAGGTGCTCGGCGCCGGTGCGCGCGCCGGGCTAGTTGGCCATGACGGTGGCGACGTACTGGACGGCGCGCGCGTCGTGCAGGATGCGCAGGTGCTCGGCGCCGGGCAGCGGCAGCGCCTTGACGGGCTTGCCGGCGTTGAGCGCGCGCCAGCCGCCGCCGGGCCGCGCGCGCCGCTTGCGCCAGTGCTCGCAGGCCGACAGCGAGCGCAGGTTCACGGTGCCGTCGCCGTCGCCGGCCACCAGCAGCGGGTACCCGTCCAGCCACGTGCCCGGCTTGTACACGAGCCTGGAGATATCGCACAATATTTCTCAATACACATACATACACTCCGATATAAAATCTGTTTAAAAAAAGTGTCCATTAATTGTCTACCTTCATGAAATTATATATCTTGTATACAGGTTTCCTTGCGTTTTGACCATGCTCCCGCAAGAAGGCAAAAAAGCCAGAGAAGGACTGGCGACACAGACCAATCTATAGTCAAACGTTCAGCTTGTCTGTCACACCCTTCACATCCCTGTATTTCCGTACGGCTATTCCAGACTCCTCCTTGGCTACTCACTTCTCGACGGTGGAGATGTTGTACCCGTAGACGCAGTGCACCTCGACGCCGGGCGCGCTAAAGTCGGCCAAGTACTGCTCAGTGTCCTTGCGCATCTCCCACGCGTCCGGCAGGTCCATGTCTCTGCGTAATTTACACCAGTCTCAACATACGTGTATTTTGCTGCCTTGTGTAAAACTATGCGATCCCTAAGCTCTCCCTCAGAACATGGGCAAGAGTGTAAACGCGATGACAGGTAGAAATGCTTATAAAGCTGGCAACCAGTACAACAAACTAGCAGTTTTTGAATAAAACTTGGACCATGTTACCAATTTTGCTATAAACATTTTCTTCATCCAGTCAAAACCAATAAAATCGTCAGTTCCATGCACGTCACATCATCTATGACCTACTTACAAACCCAGCCCTCTTTAAATTTGATCTCGTTTCCTTTATTTAGGGACAGATGCATCGCCGTTAAACCTAAGTTAAAGGTCTAACGGCGGTGCATCTGTTCCGGGGACAGGCTAGATAACTTCATCTTCAGTAGAGTACTCACAGGAAGAGTTTCTCGAAGTCATTGATGGTGTAGTTGAACTTGTCGGTCTGCACGAGCACCTCGGAGGGCTTCCAGAAGAGCGGCGAGGGCAGCAGCCACGCCAGCGAGGGGCACGTGATCTGCTCCGCGCGCATCACGCTTTCGCGCAACATCAGCGAGCCGAGGTTGTCGCCTGGACGCACATATTTTAGCTGTATTGTATACGGTCGTCGCTCGTTCGAGTTGCGCTACTTGATGACCAGGATTCGAAATTATCAAAATAATTAATTCCACTCCTCGATCATTGTCAAAAAATTATCGGACAATTGTCAGAAAATCGGGCAATTCAAACAAAAAAAAGATTTTTTTAAATATAGGTAAATTTTATTGGAAAATTGGTCGAATATAAATCAAGAGTGAATAGGCTTCTACTGAACCAGCGAGCTTTATCCTAGGACTTCATCATTTACTATCGGGTACGTAATCAGATGAAATAAAAAATACGGTCCTCATTCGCAAGCACATTTTTTTGTTATTATGAATGTTATAATCATCCAACTAATCTGACAAATATCACCTAAGAGCACTGTCATTGATAATTCTCCGTTAAACCCTGGTAACAAGATACCTTACTATTTACAATACAAGATTAGTAACCTACTAGCTTGGTAAATGAATGCTCAAAAGGGGGGTGTGGTTGGAATGGCCCAAAGCAGAAAGTTTGACTCCGGATCTTTGTTTGGACGGAGGAGGACATAAACATACTAAAAGTCCCCACCCCTCGGAGGTGAGCCCTAGGGGAGGGCACAAAGACGTCCCGTTTTTGTGTTTTTTGTTTACATCTTGAGAACTTGGCATTATTAAAGCTGATAAAATTCTCTACATCTTTAATTCTGTACATTTTTCACCTATTTTCAATCTTTGTCTAGATAATAGGTCCGAAAAACGGTATATTTTCATAAAAAGTGTTTTTAGCTAGGGTATTACTGCACGGCACCTTGCACTTGGGACTATGAGCTTAAACTTGGCACAGTTGACTCTTAGCTGGTATTGAGTAGATTCAGACCGGGAGCCATCGAGAGCCACTGCGCATGTAGTGGGGGAAGGGGGAGGAAGTTCGAGGTGCCGCAATTTAATTGAAGCAACATTTCTCTAAAACTATACATATTAAGGCATGCAATATATCATTTTCGGATAAATTAAAGACGACGAATCTATTTTTCGAACAAAAACAATGCACTTTCTAACAAAAAAAATGAATAAAGTAGAAAAAACTACCCACGGAGAATGTGTATTCGATGGATACACCAACTCTGTAAACAGCACAAAGACAGCTGAGCATGAGCGTAGGTATCGACTTAAGCAGTCTGCCGATATAAATCTCAATTTAGAAACAACGATCGATCATCGATGTCAAGCTGGAACAATTTCTTTCAAACAGCCACAATAAGTTTTACGCTGCCGCACTTTAATTGAAGCCATATTTCTCTAAAACTATACTTGTTATGGCGTCCAATATATCATTTTCGGATAAATTATGGATGGGAAGTCTATTTCTGGAATAAAAATAATGCACTATATTTTATATTATAATATCTGTTTAGGAAGAAAGACCGGCAGATAGAACACATCCCACCGACTAAAGCTGCTTTATATCAGCATTTTCTAAGAGCCATATATTCGTAATTTATCCGTAACGTTCGATTACCGCCCACGCGATTGGGCCGCCGCGCCGGTACCAGCGCTGTGACCATCATTTTCCTTTTCATCATTAGTTCATTACGTAATTAGACCCTTGAAGGGTTGCTATACTTGGTACAAATGACTGGAAATTTTGTTTCACTATCTCCCGGTCTATGTCTTTGTGTCAGTTCTGCGGAGGGACATGAATCATCACACAAATATTTGCTTTTACCGGGAATCGATACGCTAGCGTCGTAGACAGGGTCTCAACAAACTAAGCTAACCGCGCCGTTGTGAGTTAAATAATACATTTAAGTTTATCATTAACAGGGGTCGCACTTTTGGGGCCGATGACGTCATAATGACGAAATTTTACATACAGGGTGCTTTGCTTTCATTGTTGTTTAGGTATTAACTGTTTTTTTTCTAGCCTGTTTTTGTTTCCCACTGCTGGGCGAAGGTCTCCCCTCTTTTTCGCCACTTGGCCCTATCCAGAGCGCACTCTTGCCAACTGCATTAACTGGTACAAATAAATAAATAATGTCAAATAAAAAGCGGTAAAATTACTATAGTTAAAACTCAATCGCAATCAAAATACAGATCACGGCAGCAGCATTATTTTTTTCACCATTTATTACTAAAATTTAGTTAATTTTCTTTTATGAATGTCAATGCCAGAATAGTATTTATGACTATTTATTATCACAACAAAAAAACAGTTTTTGAATGATAATGTTACTCGATGATTTTTGCTACCGTCCATCTCAATGTCAGTATCCATGACCTCAGAAAGTTTAACAAGGGTTTATGCCGAACTTGTTCCGCGACACTCGAACCAAATTTCAACCTTTCAATACTAGTCTATGCGGGTCTATATTGACTGACATAATTATTTTTAGTCATAATGTGCTTTACGTCATCATCATCGCAGGTCATAACATGTTTTTTTAAAGAAACTGTTACTTTTTCAGGATTTTTATAAATCAAACCTAACCTAACCTAGCCTTGTCTACACGTTAGATATTTCAGAACTTCTGAAAAGTTTACAGTTTCAGCGATATAAAAAGTTATGACTATCAAAAATTATGTCAACAATTACATTATGATCAATAAAATTATGGGAAACAAAGGGCTCCCAGTCTATTCAAATAGACGTCATCGGCACCAAAAATGCGCCCTCTGATCATTAATATAACGAGGGCGGAGATTCTATTCTCCTACGTAAAACCATTCAGCTTTTAACATGTCATCGTATTGTTTTTACCTCGGTCGCCATTACTGTCAAGTAAATAAGAGCTACACAATAGAGCCCGACCCTCGGGCGACGACCCGGCTGACTGAAGAAACAACACCGACATGCCACCGCGATTGTCTCAAATCGCTTGTTTACAAAGTTCAAGGGTTCAAAGTTCTACGTTGTTATTACTGTCTACATCGTTTTATCAACATACAAGCTAAAGATACAATCGCCGTTAAATATGTAGGTATATTGGAGCGTACAAGTATGTATGCAAACACTTTATTGTAGTAACATGAAATAAATAATAACATTAGAGGAATAATAGGTACTTAGTGCAGAGGCGAACTTATCCCTGTAATTGACCACGACTTATTTAGCGGATGATGACGCTGATTGACGCTTGATCAGTCGTGTCGTGGCTTGTGATGTGGCGCGGGCGTGTAAGGCGCGCCCTCAAGCCTCGATGTACCCTTGTTAGATGATGATCTACTGGTTTGTTTATACATTGATTCAGTGTTCAAATAATCTAGTTGAGATATACATATAGGTACGAGGAGATTAAATATTCCGATATATTCGACAGCGATTGTACCTAAGAGCTCTGAGTAATACAAATAATGTTGCAATATACAGATAACTAGTGATTAATAGTAGTTATCAATCTTTCCCTAGAACACACGCTTACAAACATGTGCACGACAGACTGGTTTTCCTTCACAAGGAAGTTATATTGTAATACTAATTGTGGTTTACTAAGGGGCTTATACATTTTACAGTTTAAAAACGGTTTTACTTCGAGAAATCATGTATTTTTTTAACGGTTTTATTATATGCACCCTGGCGCTAACAGAGGGGTATTACATATAAGTTTAACATTTGTAGGTATGTGCATCTGGCTAAAACAAAATCTTTAGTCATCAAAAACAAGCAAACTCATTAACAAACAAAATCCTAACTGTATAATAAATAATAATAAACAAAATTGCTTGTGAAAAGGAGCACAACTCAGCTATGGAGCTATGGTTTAGGGGCCTATAATGTATTGTCTGTCAAAAAATTAAAGTTTTGCTTTTTACAGCCCATAACGTTTTTCATCATAATTGTTAAACAATTTGGTTTCACTCGGGGTCGCTCGACAACTGAAGCTGGTGTTGAGTTAATTAAACATATTTTTGATGCCTGGGAGGGGTCACATGATGCTTTAGGTATTTTCTGCGATCTGTCCAAGGCCTTCGATTGCGTTAACCATGACACTTTGGTCAGGAAACTACACCACTATGGAGTTAGAAGTACTGCGTTAAACTTAATAAAAACGTACTTATACGGGAGAATTCAAAGGGTAGACGTGAATGGAAAACGATCACCTGGGTCACTGGTCTCAATGGGCGTACCACAGGGCTCAATTTTGGGTCCATTTCTATTCCTCATCTACATAAATGATTTACCATACCTTATAAAGGACAACCATGATATAGTATTGTTTGCTGATGATACCTCACTCGTATTTAAAGTTAAAAGACAACAGGAGTTCAATGTTGATGTAAACAATGCTATATCAAAAGTAGTAGATTGGTTCAGTGTTAATAATTTATTACTGAATGAGAAAAATACTAAATGTATTAAATTTATGACAACCAATGTGAAAAATAGACAAACTACTATAACTATTAAAAATGACAAACTAGACCTAGTTAATGATACAGTATTTCTTGGTTTAACGTTAGACTCCAAACTCCAATGGGGTCCTCATCTGGCTAAATTAGCAAATAGACTCAGTTCTGCAGCTTTTGCAGTTAATAAAATTCGGCAACTAATAGACTTGAAAACCGCTCGATTAGTTTATTTTAGTTACTTCCATAGTATTATGTCATATGGTATTTTACTATGGGGTAGTGGTGCTGACGTAAACAGCATCTTTGTTCTGCAAAAGAGGGCTATTCGTGCTGTTTACAAGATGGGTCATAGAGACTCTCTTAGAGATAAGTTTAAAGAAACCAATATATTAACAGTATACAGTCAATATATTTATGAAAACCTTATGCATGTTCATAAAAACATCGTTAATTTTAAAAAGAACTGTGACATACATAATGTTAATACTAGAAATAAACATAAGCTCGCAGTGCCCTTTACACGGCTTCATAAAATAAAAAACTCTTTCACGGGTAATTGAATAAGGTTCTATAATAAGCTCCCAAGTAGTGTTACTCATCTATCAGTAAATAAATTTAAAAGTTACGTTAAACGTAAACTAATTTCTAAAGCGTATTATAGTATCAAAGATTATATGCCAAAGATTATAACCTTTGATTTTAGCCATGTAGATTCAATTTCTATTGTTAAGGTATTTAAATCGCTCAGTTTAAAAAAAACTGAGGATTTATGGGGAGCGTCAGTTAAAGTGATCCATCATGTCATAGATATAATTGCACCTCACTTAGCTTTAATCTACAATAATTGCATTTCAGAGGGGGTTTTTCCAAATCTTATGAAATATAGTAAAGTCATACCACTTTTTAAATCGGGCGACATGAGTGATTTAACGAATTTCCGTCCCATTTCTATTCTACCGGTTTTAAGTAAAGTTTTTGAGAAGTTAATGTTAAAAGATATGTTAGGTCACTTCAATAGAAATAAACTGCTTAACAGTAATCAGTTCGGCTTCACCAGAGGACGATCCACAACTGATGCAGCATCTGTACTCATTAAATATATATACAATATTTGGGAGAAATCCTGTGATGCAATAGGAATTTTTTGTGACCTTTCCAAAGCTTTCGATTGCGTAGATCATGCGACTCTTATATTAAAATTAGAACATTATGGTCTGTCAAATAATTCTCTACATCTTATGTTTTCATATCTTAGTGATAGAACACAAACGGTTGTTGTAAACCAAACACAGTCCATTGGAGCAACTGTTAAATTAGGTGTGCCTCAGGGCTCTATATTAGGTCCTTTCTTATTTCTGGTCTATATAAATGACTTACCACCCACGGTAGATAACCTTTGTGATATTGTGCTATTTGCTGATGATACTTCATTAATTTTCAAGGTGGACCGAAAATCCGTCGATTACAGTAGGATAAACGCCACGCTGGTTAAAGTACTTAATTGGTTTACTATTAACAATTTGCTACTTAACGCTAAGAAAACTAAATGTGTTAGGTTCGTTTTGCCTAATGTTAGACCGGTAGAATCTAGTATATTTCTAAATGATGAGTGTTTGGAGATGGTGGACAAGGCGCTTTTCTTAGGGATAACTATAGACAAAAACTTGCAATGGAGTCCCCATATAGCAGTACTAGCAGGTAAATTAAGTTCGGCAGCTTATGCTGTTAGGAAAATCAGGCAACTTACCAATGTTGAGACAGCTCGCTTAGTTTATTATAGTTATTTTCATAGTGTTATGTCGTACGGTATTCTGGTTTGGGGAAAAGCTGCTGACATACAGACTATATTCGTGTTACAAAAAAGAACCATTCGTTTCATATATAACCTAAACTCCCGTGATTCCTTAAGATTACTATTTAAAGAAATTAGTATTTTGACAGTAGCGTCACAATTTATTTATGAGAATATTATTTATGTCATTAAAAATCAAGACTCTTTTGTTAAGAATTGTGATATACATAATTTGAATACAAGAAATAAAAATAAAATTGCTATTAAAAAAATTCGTGTCCGTAAGGTATATAAATCATTTGTTGGTCAATTCATTCATTTCTATAATAAATTACCTGACGAAGTTTTAAAGTTATCATTTCCAGCACTTAAAAATTACTTGAAAAAGTCGTTGATGTCGAAAGCTTATTATAGGGTCGAGGACTATCTAACAGATAAAAATGCTTGGCCTAAAATAAACACCTAAATAACTTAGTAATAGCTTAGTCAGGAAAATATCTAAACATTGTAGGTATAATTATTGTCTAGGGGACACGGTTTCTGTAGGAGAATGTATCAAAACTATGTGGTTGTTTTGCACCGTCATGGGTAAGTATATGTGTGTGTATATATATATATATAATTATTATTATTACTATTTAAGAGTTCATCTGAACATACTGAGTTTTGACACATTTTCCTGCTCAACTACGCATGATATATATATTTTAATGTTAAATTCATTGTTTTATATAATGCTAGGTTAAGTTCTATAATTGTATAAGTAATTTAAAAAAAAAACGACTGACTGTTGAGTTTCTTGCGGCGTTTCTTCTCAGCAGTGGTCTCTTGCGAAGCGCTGGTAGATTTTTGACGTGTAAAAGTGCCCGTGCGGCCTACTTACTGAATAAACATCTTTTATCTTTTATCTTTATCTTTTATGAATGATAACAATGCTTGGGACTGAATTGTTTGTATTACAATTATTATTGACCGTGGAGACTATATACATCTCCTTTGTATGCTTATTATTTTAATTTGACATCTGGAGACTCTTTACATCTCCATAATTGACCGTGAAGACTTTCTACATCTCCTATGGATGTTTATTTCTTAAATTTAATTTTAATTTGACATTTGGAGACTCTTTACATCTCCATAATTGTATTATTGACCGTGGAGACTTTCTACATCTCCTTACCTATGTCTATTTTTTATTTGAAATTTGGAGACTTTCATTTCCAATTTAAATTGAATATACTTTGAGTCTCATAATTGCTCCTGGGACCTGTACATCCCTGTGACATTTAAATTAGTTAGCTTAAGTTTATCATAGTAATAAGTTACTCATATAAAAAAAAAGACTTCCTGTTGAGTTTCTTGCGGCGTTTCTTCTCAACAGAGTCCCTTGGAAGCGCTGGTAGACTCAGACATGTAAAAGTGCCTACAGGGCCTACTTACAGAATAAATGAATTTGAATTTGAATTTGAATTTTGTTGCTACGTTCCCGCCTTAGCTTTCTGAACCTAACCTAACAGTCGGTTTTGCATTGGCCAGACTTGTTCGTTCGCTGCGTTCGCTCACTTCAGGCTGTAACCTATCTCCATTCCAAATTTCATCCGAATCCGTGAAGGAGTAACATACTAACTCCCTTACACATACACACTCATCTTTCGCATTAATAATATTAGTGTGATGACACTGTACATACATGCTTAAGCGAACACGTTCAAGCGAGCGCCAACAATTATGTTTTAATTAGCTCTAGGTATTTTTTAACTGTGACTTTTATCTAGTGGCATTAAAAGTAATAACATTGTCTTCGACTTTGATCTTCGCTGTACACATGAGAATGCTTTATAATTCAACGTAACACGCGAAATATGTACATGTTTCTGGAATTGCGCCATAAAACTTTGGTAGCGATGCGTGTCGTTTCTATTTTCATTTATTATCCATCCGCACTATTCATTCTAATATTTTAAATGTTATAGTAACTCTGTTTATTACCCTTTCATTGCCTGAGCCGGTTTCGAAGAAATTTGGTATGGAGTTACCTTGAGTCCTGGGGAAGGACAGAATACTTTTTATCCCGAAAAATTTGTCAGTTCCTAATGGAATAGCGATAAATAAAATTTCTACGCGAACGTAGTTGTGGGCCAAGGCTGGTAAATAATTAAATCAATGTTTAAAAACGCTTATTTCGCAACGAGATACTAATCTAACTAGATAATGTTGTTATTTGTTGGATCGCTACGCGTCACGAACGGCGCGTGCGGCGATATCAACGACCTCCAGGCGCGAAGTAATCCACGTTCTACCATTTGTTTATTAACTTCCTGCTTGCGCATAAAATAATTCACTTCTCTTCTACGTCATTATACATATCAGAAATTATTTGAAACAAGGTCAGGATACGCATTTTGACGGTATTTATTTGACCGCAACCCCATTCGTGCAGACATTTTGATAGGTTGATTCTCACATTGATAGTTTGAGGCATAGAATCGCGAATATGTAACAAACAAACTCACTTATGCGTTATATTATTGAATAAGGATAAAATATAAAAATAAGAGAGAAACACGCAATTAAACCCTTTAATCGTCAAGCGCTAATAACCGCGCTATGCATGTGTTTAAGTGATAATCGCTGACTTGTTTGTGTTTGCAACTTGATAAATAATGTTTTAATTATTTACTTCACTCCCCTCTCTGAAAACCTCTTGAATTACCCCTCTTACTTCATTAAAATTCGAATGATAATCGAAATGTTATTATTAGCTTATCTATAGAGTTGAATTATGAGAAAATCCTCAGTGGCAGAAATTTGTAGTAGTCGAGTAGGTATTTGCTCTGAATCTTGGATATTTTCTATGAATTTAAGTATGTATTTCTCTATTATTAGTAAGTTTATCCCCATAGTACAGTCGCCATCAGATATATTGTAGCGGGCGAGGTACTCAAATATTTCGGAGCAGCATTACTTTTCAATAAATTCGTTACACTAGTTATGGTCAATAACACCAGAACATGCAATTTGTCATAAATATAAGAGCAGCGACTTTTCAATAAATTCGGAACATATAACGAGGTAAAAATATCAGAAAGCACAGAACGTCAAAGGTATCTACGCACTCAGGGTGATCATAAAGATCGGAACATTTATGGAAAATATACCTTAAGTCTGTATCACACAGTTTAAATTCGTTACTATAATTATTATGCATGTCGAATCTACTCGTGACGTGTATACGTCACGAGTAGATTCGAATTCCAAACAAAACATAAATACGTCATGCCAAAGATCGACTCGCATAATAATTATAGTAACGAATTTAAACTGTGTGATACAGACTTAAGGTATATTTTCCATAAATGTTCCGATCTTTATGATCACCCTGAGTGCGTAGATACCTTTGACGTTCTGTGCTTTCTGATATTTTTACCTCGTTATATGTTCCGAATTTATTGAAAAGTCGCTGCTCTTATATTTATGACAAATTGCATGTTCTGGTGTTATTGACCATAACTAGTGTAACGAATTTATTGAAAAGTAATGCTGCTCCGAAATATTTGAGTACCTCGCCCGCTACAATATATCTGATGGCGACTGTACAAGCCTAAAGCTTAGTTTGGGAATTTGTCAATTTGTGTGGGACTAGGTCAATTTGTGTGACACTGTCCCCTGATATTTATTTATTTATTACATTGTAATAAATATAGAAAAGTATAACCCTAAATATCTCAATTCTTATTATTATCTAATTAGGAATGTCACGAGATTAAATTTGGTACCCACCTTAGGTCCAAAGTCAATCTGACATTCTCGACATTCTACAACAATAAGGTTGAATTTCCTAAAAGTTACAAATTTACTTGACTCTCTAATGACATTGACGACTTCAAGCATATTTTTCTTGAAATGGGTCCCAAATTAACGCTTGTGACCGTACTTATACTAGAACATACAATTGGATAATTTTTTTAATGTAAACCTCACTTAGGGTGAAAATGTGTTTGTTTTGTTGATTGACTTATGTTGTTGAAGGCCGAGACACCAATACAACTTCGCAGCGGACGTTGCATGGCATGCTGACTTATAATGGTAATTTATTCTAATGAGAAAAAACAAAGTTAGTTCAAATCTACAACTTCTGCTTTTATATTCTTTCAACTGGTTTAAAATAGAAATTGAAGTAATTTTATTGCATAAAATAGAACAAAGGTTTTAGAATAAAATTATTTATAAGTTGAATATTATGTGTTTGACAATAAATTAACTTTAACTTACCTATAGCAAAGACCTTGAGAGCCTTCACCGCTCCTCCCCAGGGCGTGGACAGAGACACCAGCCTCCGTATGTACTGGTCCTTCCACGACTGCTTCTGCAGCCGCAGGAAGTGCAGCGCCATGGAGCCTCCCATGCTGTGCACGATGAGCGACACTGCCGACTTGTTGTTGGCATTGTATGTCTCTTCCACTAGAGTTTTTAACTTAACAAAGAATTCTGCATTCTCATCTGTAGAAAAACAAATAATGTAAATATAAATATCTTTTTTACATAGTAATTTGAGTCTTTGCTGCAAGTAAATAAATAAATTAGATTATTCTGATTATAGGTATATATATATATGTATAGGTACCTATATTCTAGGTTTATATAGTCTCCTCATGAAGCTGACATGTTCACATATGTGTACTAAAGCCTCTATAAAACTTTAGATAAAAAAAAAACTATTATTCTGATTCTAGGTATGCAAGATCAGTATTAATATTCTATCTATTTCAGGCATTGCAATATAGCTGGAACATTGTCTATTTATTATTTCTGAGCATCATTTTATTATAATTTTAATTTAACTATAATAGTCAGCCCAATAACCACTGCACAGGCCTTCCATCTACCTCTACTCCTTATCTCCATATACTTAATATTACTAGAAATATATTACTTACTTGGCGCTTTTCTGAAGTCATATGGAGCTCCTCTTATAGATACATTTCTTACATATCCAATCTTTACAAGTTCATCTGCTATACTGTTGAAGTAGGCCCCAGAGCTCTGGTGTGACGGATCCAGCCACTCCACAGGCTCTGGGGTGCCCCACCCGGGGATGCGCACGCTCACCCCGGCAGGGTCTTTAGTAGTTCTTGTCACATTGTTATACTCCAGCTTTAGGTTATCCACCCAGCAGTCTATCACAAAGGGCACCAGTAATTCAAGATTAAGCCAAATATTAAAGTAGTCAGCGGATGTCTTGGCACATATGTAGTGCACCACGGAGCTCTTGTTCAACTTGGCTTCTAACTGACTTCCCCCATCACCAGGTACTGTAAATAAAGTGCCATTCTCAAATAATATTCTGTAACTTATCACAATAATGCATGATATGATAGTAAAGAAAACACAGTAATTAAAACAACACTTACTTAAGATGACCGGCGATAAACCTAATGAATTCTGAGCAAAGATGCCGTAAATAAATAATGTACAAAAACTTATTTTTGCACTGCTCATTGTTTACCTAATTTAAGCGAAAATAGATATATTCGATGGCCCTGTTATAATTGGTATGTGGGTAAACAGATCGGCTGCGAACGACACTACCACTGATTTCGTAATTTCGGAGTCAATATGTCGTGAAATCACTTCGAATTTAGTTCAAATGCGCGTCATGACGTCGCGGTCGTACGATGAGTAGATGCTCGCATTTGTAAACACGAGGACCGACTGATAACAATAATCAAAGGTCTCGCATGGGCAGACAGTTGGTGATGTAAAAACGTCACTAATTTAATTTATACTTATTAGTTAATTGATGAAAATACGATACTGAAGAATACCCCGCAATAAAGCAAAAACAGGCAATGTTCCTTTCCTTGTTACGTATCATTTGAGTTGTGAATCTACAATATTTCTTAAAGTAATCAAAGTTAAATACAGTCTCGGTAGTTTGATGGAACGACTACTTCAATATACGAAAAATTTAGAAACATTTAAGTTTTCCGTTTTTATCCCCGTGTCACAATTCAATTACACAAAATGCATTTAGCCTGCATTAGCCAACAAGTTGAAATGGAACGCATACGTCAAACAAGAAGTTTGACAATGGTTTGACATGACTTTGACAGAAAGATGTTCAAAACGTAACATTCGTAATTTTAAAATGAACTTACCAGCATACCAGCACTGACCAAAATAAGGTGAGAATATTGAGAATGTTGGTCAGACTTTAAATCCCACCAATCACATAAATTTAAAAAAATAGACCAAATTCTTACGTGCCACCAGAAGTAATGATATCTAAAAAGGTGCCAAGTATGGCACTACATTTAGTCAAACCAATACATTACCACCGTAGACGTATAATAACATAGACGGAGTATACTCTTAGGTCCTGTTACAAATACCCTTCGTTAAAAAGAGACGTCTATGACCGCTTACAACAGTGTACCGTTTTTTAGATTAATTTGTAGTGTGTTTACTCTTGATACACTTCATTAGTGTGCATAACTTTACAGCCAGTGATGTGCGGCTTATCGATAAATTAGGATAACTTATTAACGGCCGCACTCAGAGTCAGTTAGTCCTTGACTTCGTTTCGTTCCTCCGTGACGAATATTCATACAAAAGTTTGAAAAAGGAACGAGTTAATAGTCTCTAAAATTTAAACATACGACGGCGCGCCCCGTTTTTCAAATTGACGTTGCATGGCTGCAGCGTCAATTTACAAAAAATGAAGTCCTGAGGCCGACCTTCGAATACTCACTATAATTATAATACTACAACACTATACGCGCCTAGAAATCCAAACTAGTAATAATAAATCCGAACGAAACTCTCTGTTTGTCTGTCTGTTATCTTTTCACGCCTTAACCACTGAACACCTGTCGTGACGCGTCACACGATACGCCTGGCAACCCTCTTGATGACGTCACGAATTGGATGGCGGGAATCCTAGCTGTCAGTATCTAAGTGAGTTCATTTTTATATGCAGATTCTAAAGTTGAGTTTCGTGCTAAGTACAAGTGTACAATAGTATTACTCAGACAGATACAGTTCTGAGTTGTGCCAACACCCTGCTTGCTACATAAAAGCTAAGTATTTCATCAGTTCAATGTCCAAATAACATTTACAGAGAATGCATCAATTCAAGGTGCTAAAGTTTATGTTCACATGATAATAACACTTTACACTTATACTATACACTATTATTATTCTGAATGTCTAACATATATTACTATTATTGTGTATTGCCTGAGCTCTAGGTACATGTGTCCGTTTGTCTTGGCCCGACTCCAGTGGGAGTGGACGGGAGACTTGATCATTTGAATGAGGAGGTAACTTGAACTCCGTTTGTCTTGGCCCGACTCCAGTGGGAGTGGACGGGAGACTTGATCACTTGAATGAGGAGGTAACTTGAACTCCGTTTGTCATGGCCCGACTCCAGTGGGAGTGGACGGGAGACTTGATCACTTGAATGAGGAGGTAACTTGAACTCCGATTTGTCTTGGCCCGACTCCAGTGGGAGTTGACAGGGGTCTATTTGACACTCTGTTGTGTCCTGGCCGGACTCTGTTGTGAGTTGACGGGGGACGAGTGTGTATGTAATGGTCGGGTTTACCGAAAGATAGTTAGAGCCCAACTCCCGTAAAAGGAGACGCCTACTATGTCTGAAAGGGTTTATTTATTAATCTTGTATAAGACACACATGTTGGTATAATTCTCTCTTACTTCACATATTTAAATAGTCTACCTATTTCAGCACTGAAGAGCCATCCCGTATAGACGGAGGTGTGGCTCTCTTGGTGACACCATGTCAGTGGTGTCATAATTCACTAAACCTACAGATGGCGAAGCAGAACTCTCGATCGAAAAGGGCAGCTGAGTCTCGTTGGCACATCTCATATACTTGTGAGTCTTTGAACTGATTTTATTTTTTCTCAACACAACATATGAACCCATAAGTATTTGTCGCCGTGTAGATGCTCTTGGTAGTTGATATGACGTGTGTAGGGCTTGCGCGGCGACAACACCTTTTTAAGAAATTTGGTTTTGAGATAGCTTGAACTCTGAGGAAGGACATAAGATTATTTTTAGTCTAGATTTGTTAATTGTTCCAGAGGAAATAACGACAACATCAATTCCAGAATGAGTGGTCACGGCCAATATCTGTTCAAAAACAATGGAGTAAACGATGTCCTAACATGAAAATTTTGCTGTCTGGTAATATTGCTGGGTACAATGGCCCTACTTCGAAAATCAAAAATTGAAGTGTTGCATAATTAAACTATTAACCAATAAAGAATTTGGCTTTAATTAGCTGGAATTATACATGTGATATGTGTCACAACTTGACAAATACATACTTAAAAGCAATAGGTACAAAAGAGGTTTATATATCATTCTCCCCGTCTAAGTTTTCTTCTCCCACGACAAATTCACGTAAGTGAGAAGGAAGCCGGCGATTCCTCTTAGGTCTTTCGAGGGTAGATGTTCTTTCATCTGTTTCACGTGGGCTGACCAAATGGTCTCTGCTTTGTGGATCTGAACTAGAGCCTGCTGTTTCATAATCCATCCAAGAATCGGTAGTAGAGGAGTCGTTATTTGAAAATGAATCGTCTTGATGATCAGTTGACGCACGAGAATCATTAGGGAGAGGAGCCAAATGTCTGTTGGACACCGTGCTCTCCATACCGTTCGACCTTCGAATCACCGAATAGTGGGGGTTGCAGTCCAAAAGTTCCGCTTCTTCCACTAACGGATCGTTTTTTGAACGAACGTTGTTCCTGACGAGTACCGTTCCAGGCGCTAGCCAAGAAGGCATCGATTCTCCAGAGGGTGACCGGCGTGTGTAGCTAAACAGCTTCTCGTGCGGGGTCGCATTAATAGGTGTGCAGAGGAGCGAGCGGATTGAATGGAGGGCGTTCTTCAAAACACGTTCCCAGTATTCTACCGGCATGTTATTTGAACGAAGGCTGAGTTGTATCGCGCGCCATAGTGTCCCGTTAAGGCGCTCTACTTGTCCGTTACCTTGCGGGTTGTAGGGGGTAGTTCGAGAAGAGGCGATTCCGTTTAATCTCAGAAAGGTTTTTAGTTCTTCAGACATAAAGGAGCTCCCTCTGTCGCTATGGATGTACAGCGGTTGTCCAAACGTACTGAATAAGTCTCGTAAGCATTTGATGACCGTCGTAGATGTCATATCTTTGCAAGGGTAAGCCCATGGAAATCGGCTGTACTCGTCGATAATGGTAAGTATATACTTGTTCTCTGTGTTTGAAGGCAGAGGTCCTTTAAAGTCAACGTTCAATCTTTCAAAAGGTGCCAATGCTTTAATCAGCTGCCCTTTTATCTTCATGAAGCGGGGTTTCACTTCGGCGCACACTGGACATGAGGCCGTCAAAGTCTTGATGTCATCAATTGAATAGGGTAGATTCTTTGAGCGCACCCAATGATACATCCTCGTTATTCCAGGATGACATAGTAGGGCGTGTAATTCACGCAGTTTATCATTATACATGTATGCGCAGACTCTTGATAGGGCGTCTGCAGCAGTGTTTTGTGAACCCGGCCGATAGATGATATCGTATTTGAAACAGGATAGCTCAAGACGCCAGCGTTGGATATTCTCGTTTTTTATTTTGCTTGAGTGGTTCTGGTTAAACATGTAACACACAGATTGTTGGTCAGTTATCAATAGGAAGTGCTTCCCCATCAGGAAGTGCCGCCATTTTCTAAGGCTTTCAACGATGGCGTACGCCTCTTTTTCGGCCGATGGGTGTTTGCGTTCAGCACTCGATAAGGTCCTGGAGAAGAACGCCACAGGGCGACCTTTTTGAGAGAGCGTAGCAGCTATGGCATACTCTGACGCGTCGGTTTCTACTGTCAGAATTTCGTGTTCGTCAATTGCTATCAATGTAGCTTTACAAATGTCTGACTTCAGTTGTTCAAACTGAGTAACAGCGCTTTCAGTCAATGGGAAGCGGTTTACGTTCGTAAAAGGCTGTAGTTTACTGGAGAAATTCTTCACCCACTTCGCATAATGAGCGAACAGTCCAAGTGCTCGTTTTAGTTCGGCGGTATTCGAGGGAACTGGAAGCTGTAGAAGGGGTTCAAGCCGTTCCTTGTCTGGTTCAATGGTATTATTGCTGATAGTATAACCTAGCAAGCTGATAGTCTCTTCACAATATTTACATTTTTTTTCGTTTAAAGTTAGGTTATACTTTTTTACAGCCGCTTGGAAATCAAGTAAGTTTTTATCATGTTCGTTTTTGTCTTTTCCACAAATGGTGACATCATCGAGGTAAGTAAATGTTCCTTTTAAATTCTCTTTTTCAATTATAAATTCGAGTGTACGCTGGAATGCGGCAACTCCATTCGTGACCCCAAAGGGTATTCTGGTAAATTGATAAAGTTTACCGGCAGCCTCAAATGCCGTGTACGGTTTTCCGCTTACTTTGATTGGCACTTGGTGGTACGCGCTCTTTAGGTCGATCTGACTAAAAACGTTATATTTTGCTACTTTAGACACGATAGTTTCTATATGAGGTAAGGGATAAGCGTCTAAATCCGTGAACTTATTTATAGTCGGAGAATAGTCGATCACGAGTCTTTTTCGATGTGCTCCCCCTCCTGCCACTAAGACTTGCGCTCGCCACGGAGAGACACTTGGTTCAATTACACCGTCTTCCATCAGCTTTGCGACTTCTTCTCTTATGAACGTTTCATCTTGTTCGCTATAGTGTCTGGATTTTACTGCAATTGGTTTGGTGTTTGGAGACAGGTTAGTAAAAATGGAAGCGGGAGGCACTGAGGCTTGCATTACATTGCAGATTAGGGGCTCCTTGGATCCCCCAAAGTTAAATTGAAGACTGGTGTGTTCTTTTAATATATCATGTCCGATAATAACGTCAGCGCATAGGTTGCTGACGACCAGAAGTGCCCGGTGTTTATGTAAATGTTCATTTATAGTGACAGACGCAAAACAAACACTTCTCACGAAAGATACGTTGTTTTGAGAAGCCAGTGTAATAGCTTGCCTGTGTGGTTTCTGTTTCAGCTGCATAAGTTGTGCTATTTTCTCATCTATGAAGCTCACTGAACTCCCTGTATCGATAGGGATTGTGGCTTTGGAAAGGCTTGATGGAGAAGCAGCAGAGACAGCATTAGAAACAACTTAAGAATTATCGGAGTCATCGCCTGGGTCTTCGGTGGTAACGGCGTTGATGACAGTATTGGAGGAACGGCATACTTTCGCATAATGTCCTTTTCTGGAACAAAGCTGGCAATGCGCATTAAACGCTGGGCAATTTGGTCTTGGGTGTGAGGTGGTTCCACCACAGTAGAAACAGCGCCATTTAGTATTGCGTTCAGTAGCGCGAGAGCTTTGGGACTCTCTTTTCACGCGTGATGGTGATGACACTGCTGGTACTAGCAAAGCGTTTAAGTTTGGTTCATTCATGCCACCGGTCATTGCACGGGAATCCTTTTCTGCAGTCTCTAAAGAAAGAGCTTGGTCGAAAGCTTCATCTAAGGTGAGAGTGTGGTTTTCAAGCAGTCTTTCCCGAATTTTCAGTGATATTATTCCCGAAACAAAAGCACTCCTTATAGCCTGCTCTTCATGCTCCATAGCAGAAGCAGCTAGAAAGTTACAGTCACGTGCCAGGAGTCTGAGTATCCTCCCATAGTCTGATATAGATTCGTCGGGCTTTTGTTTACGTGTAGCTAGCAGATGGCGTGCCAGTATTTCTTTTTTTGGTTTGAGGTACATTTCATCCAGTATTTTTATGGCACCGTCATAAGTCGAGCAGTCGCGGACATGAGGGAAAATAGTGGCTGACAGATGGTTCATTAAAAGCTTCACTTTCAGGGAATCGGTACCTTTAGGAATTTCCTCGAGCAAGAAATTATTAAACGTATACTTCCAGTGGGCCCACCTTAGGTCTGCTCCTGATACGGTGGGTTCCACGTCGAACTTCTCGGGTTTTAGGTACTTAGACATCGTGGGTGTCGGTATTTTATTTTTGTCGGTCATTTAACAGCTAATTAAATTGTTGCATAATTAAACTATTAACCAATAAAGAATTTGGCTTTAATTAGCTGGAATTATACATGTGATATGTGTCACAACTTTTTTCGTGGTAACCACTAACCATCCGCGGTAGATAATACTGTCGTACAGTATTGATCAAGCGGCGGTCCGCTGCGTGGGCCTGCGGGACGAGCCCCAGAGCGCAGGCGCGCGCAGCCGCTCATTCAAATCTTGACATTAAAAACATTGTTGCCAAGATGTTAGAGCAGTGAGCTGCATGTTTAGCTATTTTAATATTAGATTTTAACGTAGTTTTTAAGATTTAAGTAGTATTTTGATACCAAAAATAAGATAAAATGTTAGGCGTTCAATATAAAGTGGGATCAAGACGAAGCGGTTTTCGCTTACTCGTTAATAACTGAGATGTTTCAGCAGGTACCTATCTATGCCCAGACAAAAGATGAAGAAAACGGATAGCTTAGTTTTCTACTTGTTTTTAACAGTTTGCCTTTATTTTAGGGTCGCGTTATAATTATTTGGTTATCTTGGCTTGTTGGAGGAATTTGCGGGGTGGTTATTTTGTTAATAATTGTTTGCTACTGCCGCCTGATGCCGCGACACCAGAAATCATTCGGTAAGCTTGGGTGTCGATGGTTCATTGTTGATTATTTTTAAAGTATCAAATTGAATTATTCTTCGTCCGCAGATGAGCAGTACCTGAAGGAAAAGACGAACTTCAAGGAGACCCAGGCGTACACCAGCCAGGACGGCTACACGCGGGTGAAGAATGCCGAGGTAAGACTCGCGGTGCTTAGTGTACCTACCTGCCTACCCATTTTTTAAGTGCAGTCATTTCCATTTCCTATGCTGGTTTCACACCAAGGTAGAACAGTGGACAGAGCAGACTAGGTACTGAGATTAGCACTAATATCCCATTAGAACACTTTTTGTTGCTGTTTAATTCGATAAGGTAAAAAGAGGCAGCACGCGACTTAAGGCACATTCAATTTAATAAAAGTTTGTGCAAACGAACAATATTGCACTAGGATAACTAAACCTTAAGTAAGTGCTGCTCGATTAGGATGCACTGAGAGTTTATAAATTAGTGCCAGCCATGTTAGGGCCGAAGCAGTAGTGTAACATGTGTCCCAGACTACCCTGGTATATACATGTGTGTCGCAGACGCAGGTGTCGCGCCACACGCGGCCGGCCAGCTACGCGGGCGACGCCGAGCGGCGCGGGCGCGCGCCCCCGCTGCCGCCGCCGCGCGAGCCCGCGCGGGACCACGCCGCGCAGTACGCGTCCAGCGGCAGTGAGTATCAAGCTGACGTCGCCCAATTCATATATTCAGCACGCTTGACCCCGTTACTTTATATGTAAATTACGTCAATTGATAAATCGTGCTGGTCATTCTAAGTTCAGTTTAAAGTTTCTCGTCGTGGGGAGTTACCATGACAGTTCAGTTTAGGTTGAGAGAAAGGAACAGGACTGTATAACTGCTATAGCTCTGTCCCTTTCTGTCAACCTAAACCGAACTACTTAAATATATCATTGGTAACAACCCCCTGTTCTAAGTTTCTTTCAGCGCTTACTTTCGACACTTATTTGTGTCCACGTTCGAATTTCCATCCCGCACATTACTGGAACTAATATATTGATACTTTTGAATATTGTAAGGCGGCTGTGATTAATTATTATATGTACCTGCGCAGCGCGAAAATATAGAATTGACGGGATCGTTTGTGAAATTTGATAAATGAAAAAGGCCAGACAAAGGTACCCGTACCTATAGGACAAAAAGGTAATAAAAATCACAAAAGTTGACTAATGTGTTAGTCTTAAGCAGAAAGCCCAATTTAACAGTCTTTTTCTTGTTTAAAGTAAGAGCAACTTCTGCAATTTTTATTGCCAACCTAATCCACACTAAAGTGTAGTTTGTGGTTGCGTCCTTCTAATCGTCGGTGTTCCCGCAGTGCTGGACGAGCTGGAGAGCGGCGCGGCGCTGGACGCGCTGAAGACGCGGTCGCTGCCCGCGTTCCTGCGTCCCAAGCCGCGCCCGCTCTCCACCGAGGACGACCTGCAGCAGCTCTACGCCAAGGTACAATAAATATGGTAACATTTTAGTACCTTGTCACTTTAATCGCTGTGACAATTCATAAATGGCAGTTTAAACATGACATTAAATAGACAAGGTACTAAAGTGTACACATGTTTATTAACTTGACTGTACGCCATCTTATCTCATACAGTTCCATTAGGTACGCAGGCCTGGCCACCTTACGCACTCACTTCAAATAAGCAACACAGAGTTCCATTTTGTATTTAGTGTACGAGTACGTGGTTGGCCTTGTTGGTAGTGAGTTAGTGACTCGCTGCCTTCACAGCCAGCCAGCGTCCCCGCGGGTTCGATTCCCGACCAGGGCAATAATTTGTGTGATGGGCGCGAGTATTTGTTTACTAAGTCTTGGATTTCTATGTAAGCAGGTGAAATAAGTGGTTTATTTCTCTATTTATTTATTTGTTAATATAAGTATATTTATCGTTGTGTAGTGTCGATAGTAGGTACATCCCTAGAGCTTAGTTCTGGACTATTTAATTTTATTTAGCAGTGTTCCACTTTCTTTTGCTAATCAAACGAAACTTGGGGATCGTGCAGGTAAGATGTTGGTACACATTAAAAAAAAGGTGTTTATACCACCGATGGAAATTGTTATGCAGAGCTACGTTTTTTACAGGAGATAGTTAGCGAGCTAAGCTCTTGTTTTTTTTAATAATTACTCTAAGACACCATAATATTTGTGCATAATATGAAAACCGTCAGTTCCTATATGGATGGAGAAAAAATAAATGTTTCAGGGTTAGTTTTGTGGTGTAGTGGAATTTATACCTACCTACATAGTGATTTCTACATATTTAGCATCGTTTGGTCATAACATAATTTTGAACTCCAGGCTTTGGGGGCACTTTTAAGTACGGCAACTTTCATTGCAATTGGTTCACGCGCATGCGTTATAAATCGATACAAAGGCGCGGTATGGCGCCTAGTGCATAATATGCATCTCAGACTTCCCACCTGGTGAATGGAGTGGGCATTGGACTAGTACCAAGTGGGAAGTCTGAGATGCGTTTATACATAATTACGTATGTATAAACGAGATGCACTTACTTTTACTGTCCCTCTCGCGCGTATACCTTTTCGACGTGTTTGTGGCAAACAAACCCTGACAGCTGATGCGAGTCGTATGAGTTTTAAGTGGTTTTTAGCTGTTTTCGGAGTTTTTTTTGCAAAATACAAGGGTGAAGTTTACGTGTAATGTGTTAAAGAACAATTTCGTGATGGTGAATTGCAGTATTTTAGGCTATAAAAGCCGGAGTGAGCGGAAATATGAGCACATAACCTTTCACACGTAAGTGGATACATTATACTATTATTGTGGTCTTATAAATCCTGATTGACTATGTAAACAACTAATTATTTGAAATAATGTCTCCTAGTTACATTTTAACATAAAAAAGGATCGGTTTTGTGTTCAAATAAATCGTACTTTTCTTCCGCTAACCGTCCGATTTATGTTGATAACGATAATACATAGTAATCCGTCTGATTGCTGACATTTAAATTTAGTGGTATATAACCAATTTCGTGTTGTCATCCATCTAAAATGCATTTTACCCAACAAACGGGGAAATTCAAAATACAAAATTCTTCTTTACACTTTTTTTTTCGAAAATCCTCTGCTGATTTAAAACTATGGTGATTTGCTCCAGAAAAAAAAACTAGTAAGTAGCCCAGTTATTCTACTATATAGAAAAATAAACTTGTCATACATTTTTGTCTAAAAACTACGTTCAAAAAAAAATTTGTCTTGCGCGGCGGTTCGCGCCGGAGTAGGTACACGCTGTCAGATTTAGTATTAGGGACGCATTCACTTTGAAACTTTATTCTACATACACAAGTAGGGAATAAAAAAATACCTCCTGTAATAATATAATAAAATAAGGGAAATTAAATTTAAAATTATGGTATATATAACTGAATATGGGATTATCCTATGCTATAGGTAGGACATTTGCTTTACAAGCCAATCCAAATAGGGCAGTCAGTATGGGGAAGTTGGAAACTATAAGATGTAGCGTATTATAATTATGTTGTTAGAAACCAAGGCCTTGATTGTGAAAATACCGTAATATATAATTATGATATTATTGGGTATTTTGTTATAGTAATAAAACAAGTTTTGTTGATTTGACATAGTTTTTTTTTAAATTAACTCTTATAATCCCTGAAATTTACCTTTTTACGTTCGCAAAATTTTAGAACATTTTTTAATATTTTTCAGATACCCATCTGATACTGAAGCAAGGAAGCTTTGGATTATAGCTACATGTAGCATAAATTGGCAACCAACAAAGTTTTCTCTTATCTGCTCAGAACACTTCGAAGCACATTGTGAATAGGTATGACTGTACGACTGTAACAAATATTTATATAAATAAACATTTGCAAAAACATGCAAGTAGCATTTTAATCTTAGGCATTTCAGACCTAGAAACATATATAGAACTCTATAATTACTGTAGATGTTTTGACCGTTCGATATTGTAACTTTCGATATCCAAATACGTACATACATTTGGAGGTTAGGTGGTTGCGAATGTGATTTAAAACAGTAAGCAACGCCGTATGAAAATGATAGTGTATTATGTTCTAGAACCAATGTCACAAGCACGAGGATTATATTTCCGACTCTCAATTGACCGGTTCTTGTAGTCAGGTAATAAGTAGCTATTGGGGAAATTTAGCAAATTGTTGGCAACTCAGAATTGATTGCATATATACCACACTTATATGTATAGATACTATCTCCATCTCAAAGGTATACGCGCGGGCCAGGTCTATTCTATACTCTGTTTACGCCTGTAGTTAACTATTCAGACAAAGGCATGTTGCGGCTCGCAATGCGCATGGCGCGTCGGTGACTCGGTGCATCATAATCAATACCTCGGTGCATCGGAGCCGCATGCAACTGCTAGTTAAGTTATTAATCGGTCACACAGAGGAACAGCAGCATCTCTCATCGCACGTGGTGTCGTTAAACTACAGAGGCCCCACTTTCAAAATCGAAGTAACATTAGCTCCATCCCTTTCTCTCGATTTAATCTCGAATGAAGAATGAAAGGATGGAGCTAACTTTACTTCAAACTTCGATTTTCAGAGTAGGGCCTCACTGCCTCAGACTTATATATATACTTATCCTACTTTATGTTCGAGAGAAAAACTAAAGAAAGTAGAGTATTTAAAGAGCATAGTTTCGTTTACTTCTCTTATAATCGGGGCACAACCTATATCCAAACCGTATCCAAATCGTATCCAAACCCTATATCCAAACCGCGGACAGATAGGTTTACTGCGGTTTAAAATTTGACACATTTTGTAAGGGCAAATGTCAAATTTTAACGCGAAGCAAGTCTTATCTATCTGCGGTTTGAAAATAGGGTTCGGCCGTTAGTCAAGTTATAGGTTGGTAACTACCTTACCTCTCCTAACTAACCACCTAGTGATTGTTGATCATTCTTTGATCTCAATAACCAACCATCTATAGTACTAGGCAGATTTAAGAGTCAATCCTGGCACATTGCACAACCATGAAGTTTCTGAATTTTGATAATATTGGCAGTCAAACAATGCTAAACTTATTTATCTTATAATAATAGCATTGTTCTACTGCTGTCAACTTCATCAATAATTAAAAACTTCATGGTTGTGCAATGTAACGCATTAGGCAGGATTGTCTTCTTATCTGCTTCTTCTTGTCTTCTTACGGCCGAACCCTATTTTCAAACCACGGATAGATAAGGCTTACTTCGCGTTAAAATTTGACATTTGCCCATACAAAATGTGTCAAATTTTAATCCGAAGTAAGCCTATCTATCCGCGGTTTAAATATAGGTTTCGGCCATAAGTATTGTTGATCAGTCCTTGACCTCACCAACCATCAGTGATTGTTGCTCAAATGCTTCCTACTTTGAAATAAATACTGCTGCGCAGGTGTCCCTGAGCAAGAAGTACAAGA
Organism: Acleris literana; assembly: GCA_946894065.1. NCBI lineage: Eukaryota > Metazoa > Arthropoda > Insecta > Lepidoptera > Tortricidae > Acleris > Acleris literana. Next base: position 26,219,639 of record OX335671.1, on the reverse strand, counting down.
ACCGCATGCGCAGCGAGCACGCCGCCATCATCGCGCTCAGCAAGTCGCGCAGCCAGTTCTTCGACGCCGACGCGGTCATCGTGTACGACCAGCGCACCGCGCTGTAGCCGGCTGAGCGGTGAGTCCCTTCACGCCTCGACGGCCATTTTACGCTTCATAAATACCTATTTACAGATGTTTAGGGCCGGTAGAGATGGACTGCAAAACTCGAACTTCCACTTTACAGCTGGGTTGCAGTTCCAATGCTGTCCGTCTGTACCGGCCCTTAATTTAATACTTTTAATATTATAAATGTAAAAGTTGCTCTGTCTGTCTGTCTGTCTGTTTATTACGCTATCACAATTTAACCACTGAACTGATTTCGATGAAATTTGGTCTGATGATATCCTGCGTCTTGGGGAAGGACATAAGGTACATTTTATGTCGGAAAAATGGGCGGTTCCCGAGGGAATAGCGATAAAGACTGCTACGCGGGTGGAGTCTCGGGCAACAGCTAGTTACTAAAAAAATAGTTATCTCGATCTGAAATACAAAATTTGCTGTTAAGTCCTTAAGTCTTAGCCTTAATGAAACAAACTGACAAATATTTTGAAATATTATTTATTTCACAGGTAGCTACAATAAAGGACCCCTTACCATTGCCGCAGAAAGTAACCAAGTTAGTAGATAAAAACTACGGAGGTTCAAAATGACTACGATCACACAAGTTTGTTACTTTGTGTCCAGTGTGAAGTAGGGCAGTTCAAGGGTCTCTATTTCACATTGCATTAGCCCATTATCCTTCTATAACGTAATATCATATTGTTAACGTGATGACAGCTTTTATTTATTTAATCACTTGACAGCAAGCTCTAGAGCTACCACGATGTCAACAATAAGTAATACATTATAGAAGTAAGATGAGCTAAAACAAACCGAAATAGAGCCCCTTATGTGGCTGGAGTCTGGGCGGCAAGTGAAAGGATGGCTTAAAACGACCACTCGCCAAACCATGTTGCTCAATATGTGGTTCTGTAGACCGTCTTCATTCAAAGATTAGCGCGCTGGCGTTTGCCCAAGTCCCACCCATACCTACTCTCAGAACAGACCCTCAGAAGGTCGTGATATTGTTTGCACGGTGACTCTGTTAGTCTCATGTCATCTGTCCTACGGAATTTATTAATTAAGCTAAAGCTATCTCTTGTTATAGTAAGTTACCTTGAAATAAATTGGTCCTTCGAACCGGATTATAAAATAAGCATTCTCTCAAGGCTCGGGCTCATAGGATACTTATTCTACTCACATACAATAAACTGCTAGTACCTATAGATATTACCGGTATCAGAATGCAATCCATAGCGTAACTTAGGGCCGTATTAATAAACTGATCTCGACTGTAATGCTCGTCTCAAGATGCGTCAAAAATGACAGTTGTCTAAGGCTTGTCAGTTTACTTTGACGTATCTTGTGACCGGCATTTCAGCCAAAATGAGTTTATTAATACGGCCCTAAAATGTTATTCGTTCTGCAATGAGCGTTGCCATAGTAATAACAGCAAGGTTAATAACCATTAAGGCATGGAAACGCGCATCACGGATATCAGTAATGGGGTTCGATAAAAATAATTTAGGATTCAGGTTCGCTCATCTCAAGAGAATTTATCTTGTGACAGTTGCATATGTAATGCCCGCACCACACTTCGCTATTCGCTATTCGTTATGCGGCTGCGCCGTATTTGCAATATATTTGCTATCGCGCTTATGCGTTATGCGTGCGAATAAAGAAAATATAGACGAATAAGCCCTCCACACTTCGTCGAATGTAGGCGCATAAGCCGCATAACGAATAGCGAATAGCGAAGTGTGGTGCCGGCATAACAAGTTATTAGTGTCCGATCCACACTACGGAGGAGAGGTTTATCATCGCGGAAATACGTGTTTTTAATTATCCATCGAGCCTGGGCCTTGTACGTGAATTTCTACCTTTGTACGTGTTCTCTCTTCAACATATCAATAGTAATAGTAATCATATTAGTGAACATAAACCCTTAACTTGACAACCCTGTATTATAAAGATTGGGGCGCTTGTCCGCTGCGTCCGGATTCAGGATGAAAAATCGGATCGCTCAAAAGTGGTAGACTCTTCGGAATATGTTTATTCGTGTTGGAACCGGACGCACTGCACTTGCTCTTAGAACTGCGCACAAACGTTTGGTACCCTTCGTTTAAAGGGTGCATCTACAGACTTTATCACAAACTTCAATACTAGCCGGTATTGAATGAACTTCTACAACGTCATGGCCCAAACATCGGATATTTTAATCAAAATCATTTTGACAAGTAGTGATATCGATGTCGATATCGTATATCGATAACGTCACTTATTGGCTGTCATCTAGGGAACGCACCCCGATATAAGATTTTATTTTCCTTTAAAGTATCATAGTCATACCAAATGCAATTGCATTGTCGGAGAAGACAGTGAATAAAATCACGAAGATATTATTAATTTAGCATTATAACTGCTGAGAGATGTAATTTCTCTCATTCTTAATCTCTCTTTTTCAACAACTTTAACACTCCTTTTGGCAACCGCTACTTTGTTACAGTAATATGTGGATAACGTTGTTGATCTTGCATAAAGTAATAACTTTTGTAATTTACTTTGTAACACATATTGTATGGGTGTTTGTTATTCCTAAAATAAATAAATAAATAAATTAAATCAACTAGGTATTCATTTTAATCGTTAAATAAAAATTCATCCTAAGAAATTTGATTTCAATACTTTCTTTAATTACAACCCTTAGTGTAATAAATAATATGTTTTTACGAACAAAGCTGGAAGCAGAATGTCAAGTATCGATTAACGATTTTATCGACATACGAAATCACTACATGTTGTGAAGTTTCATTTCAAAATTCGTTGTCTGCATGCGAATACGTAATTACGTACAAAAATTTACACAATAGTATAATAAATTGAATACTTTGATTTTATTATACTTTCGAATCATTTTGTTAAATTAAATGTGACGGATTTATAAATCAGTCGTTCGCGGTGGACATGTGGTGCGGATAAATCCGGCAATGGCGTTGAAATAATATAAGTACCTAGTTAAAAGATTTTGTTATAGGGTCTGTGGATATGCCTGAAATATTAATGAGATGTTTGTATATTTTCATTGTTTGTACCGTTAGATATATGGAAATTTTAACAAGATAAAATTAGATTGCATACTATTGGCGGAATTGTGATTGTTAACTTTGTGATAATTGGTAATGATATCGACGTTGTGGCCTCACTTAATGTAGGAGACGGCTCCGAGCTCGCTGCGCGTACGCTGTGGTTTTTCATAAAACCCGTAAAGTCTCATACTAAAACGATAAAACGGGACTTAAATCGTGTAATAAAATGAACATTTACCTCGACGTTTCAGTCTTGTCGTGACCTCGGCTGTTGTAGCAGTCGAAACGTCGAGGTAAATGTTCATTTTATCACGCGATTAAGTCGCGTTTTATCGTTTTAGTATGAATGAAAATCATGTTAGTTTAAAGCAAAGTACCGTAAGGTCTCGTTTAATTTGAATCATTTGTAAACGCGACTCCATGATATTTTTATGATAGGTGCATTACAGTAAGTAATTATGGTTAAAGTAGTGTGATATTATTATTGTTAAAGGTTTTATAATTTGAGGTTTTTTACAAGGATTTTTGGCTTCGGTACACTGTACTACTTTATTACGGATAATAATAGCCACTTTACAGTGAGATAATGTAGGTCAAATGTACCAGAATCATATTTATGTCTAATAATGTTTCAAGAGTTTGTGTTAGGTCAGGTTTAATGATTCCATGTCCAACCATCTCAACTGATACTGTATGTGTTACAATTACAAGTATTACGACTCGTTAAAATCCCAGTTGAAGTCGTATTTAACTAATAATTTAACAGACGACTTATTCAATGTAAGGCTTCTATTGACATTACAAGTTTATAATAATAATATTAATCTCATTCAATTTCGGCCTCAGGCCGCGAACACACCCAACAAGCACCCAACAAATGTCTGCGATAAATATCCGACAGTGCTGTCGGAGCACGTGGCGGTAGTTCACATTTCGTACTGCTAGATCTAAACAGAAGTAACACAAAATACAACTGTATTTTAAAATCAACTTTAATACAACTTCCATGAACTTGAAACAAAACTAGCAAGGATTTTGAGTTAATGCTGTTTTGATCTAGCAGTGCGACTTGTGCAAGTTTATTGCAAACTATTGTCGAACAGAGGGCCCTGCCAATATGCTGCTAAATGCAACCAATCGCGTCGCTGGTAGATCACGTGATACGAAAAGTCACGTGATCTATCAGTGACGCGATTGGTTTAAAAACGAAATGAATAGAAACAGGCGCGGATTCAGCTTTCAGATTAGGGGGTGGTCATTGACTGCTGAACGCAGAAGTTCGGTCAAGTGCGAGGTAATGCCACACGACTATTTACTTTCTGACCCGTATCTACGAGTGCCGAAGGGGGTGGTCATGACGTACTTGACCACCCCCGTGGATCCGCCACTGAATAGAAACGCTAGTTAGCGCAATGCATCTTGGAGGGCCTTTAGCACTGCGCTGTCGGACATTTTTCGCAGTATGTAAAAATATTAAGCATTCAATATTAACTACAGTAGTTTTTCCCAAGTGTTTTTATTACTTTCTAGATATCTGAATTACTATGTAACTTAACTTTTTTGTTTCGGCTTAAATTATAAATAGTTTGTTTGGATTTAGCAGCATTAAGCATACCGCAAGAGAAATCTCCGCTATCTGATATGTGTGGTGTGTCGGCTTAGAAGTGGCCGACCCTATACCCATTAGGCCTGGCCACTCGTAATTCGGCAGCACCTCCACATGCTTGCGACGCGGCCGCGGGGGCTGGAAGAAGTTTCGTCTTCGAAGCGGAAGAAACAGCAACGTTAGGAGTGTATATTTCATTGTTTTTATCAAATGTGGCAATATTTTAATTTTTTTTTTGGTTTAAATCGAAAGCTATTTTAGAAACGATTTTTTTATCCGGCCTACCCATTTGGCATGTTTAATGATCAATGGCATGATTAAGTAATAAATAACGCACAAAAATATATTTCGTTACCAAAATTAATGCATGACCACCAAAATGTTTACCCCATTTAATTTAAAATGTAATCCAAGTATTGACCACCATAATATTAAATGAAATGAACCTAAAAATGGTAAATGACCACCATTATTAGTAGACTACATCAACTACGAAGCGTAGAACCACCCGGCGTAGCGTAGTTGATGTAGTGAGCGCATGCCCATACAAATCCTTATAAAGAATACTAACCGCTCGAGGCGAGGCGGTGCGGGTCGGGTGCCGGGTGGTTCTAATGAGTTGTGGCCTTAAGTGGGCTCCCGCCAGGGGTGTGATTCTCTCGAAAAAGCGGTCGGACGAACGAACGAGTGAATGTCGTAGCGGCGAGTTGCAAATTTTAGCGCGTGCAATTTCAATTTGGCTGCATGGCTTCTGTCGTTAAGATCGAACGCATAAGGCTAAAATGTGTTTTGTTCGCTCTGACGGGACTACTTAAACTCGCCGTTGCGACATTCGCTCGTTCGTTCGTGCGACCGCGATTTTGAGAGAATCACACTCCAGAACTCTCATTCATCGCTCCTTCGCACCACTCGCACATTCGACTCTTGCTTCGGACAGGAGGTCGACGGCTCTACCCTCCCCCCCTCCCCCCTTCCTACATCTCGAGCTTCATGGGCTCTCGTGCTCAGGGCTTACTCAGGAGCTTCAGGCTCCGCGCTTGGCAAAAACACAGAGTAGGATAGACTAGACCACGTGGAAATGGGGTGCTCTAATTAACTTTTGGTACATTTAACTAACCACTTAAAGCAAGGATCCAACCAACCGAAGCGCTAGCACACGAGTCACGTGCGTAACTGATTGGAGAGCTGTGTCAAGGACTGGAGCTGTTACGCGAAGACCTCCCTCCCTTCCCTGCACGAAGCCCTGTCTTGGACAGTCTCCCACCAGTCTTGATGGAACGCATCAAGCTCATCTCGCCAACGTCGCCTTGGTCTGCTGCGACGCCGAATTCTATCCCATTAACACCAATAGTTCAATTTTTTTCCAGATTAAGTTAGAAAGAGAAAGGATTGTCATTTTATCGCACTTTTTGCATTCTGTGTCACCTTAAAGTTGACTGTTAGAGCATGCTTGTAGCGCTGTTCGCCTTTGACGACGCGCTGGCCTAGTTGGTAGTGACTCTACCTAAGAAGCTAGCAGCGGTCCTGGGTTCAAATCCCGGTAAGGGCAGATATTTGTGTGATGAGCGCAAATATTTGTTTCTGGGTCATGGATGTTTTTTATGTATTTAAGTATATATTCTTCTATATTAGTATTTATATCGTTGTCTAGGTACACATAGTTCAAGCCTAGAGCTTAGTTTGGAACCAGGTCAATTGTTGTGACATTGTCTCCTGATATTTATTTATTTATTTTATTTTGTACACTATTTTAATTTTATGCAATAATTATCTAAATAATAAATAATAATACATACCTTCACGCCTGTCTCCCAATGGGGTAGGCAGAGACTATGGCCCGCCAGGTGCCCCGGTCTAAACATACAACTTTCGCTCCCTCTACATTCATTCACCTCTTCATGAACGACGTTGGGTTCGGGTGCAAGAACAGAAACAAATGAATCTTAACAGCGTTTAATCCAGAATCTTACAAACGACGTAAGTACTTATTCAGAATTACAATATAATCGAAACTGGTGCAGGATACGATACTCCACAACGGTGAACATATCTTTGGCCGTTCGTCTGTGAAGACCACTACAGTACTAGGCAGATAAGAAGTCAATCCTTTCACATTACACGACCATGAAGTTTCTGACTATTTACATTGTTGATAGCAGTAAAACAATGCCGAACTTATTTGTTGCGCGTGAAGGAATAGTAAATAACAGCATTGTTTAGTTTAACGGCTGTCAACGTTATCCATACTCGGAAACTTCATGGTTGTGCAATCTGTCAGGATTGACTTCTTATCGGCCGGGCACTATAGTCAAGATGCATAACGCTAAGTTAGCGATTTTCTAAAATCAATAAAATGGACCGCTTTTGTCAACTCCTTACAAGTCGATCGATGGAAAAAAGAAACGTTAACAGAGTTTGCATCTTGGCTAGGCCTACTGGGGCCGCCAAGTAGTATATCTACTAAGAAAACGACTGTAAAAAATCTATAAGTTATACGTAATGAATGAAAAGATTACGTCAGTCGTATATTTTACCGGACTTCCGAAGGAGGAGGGGAATGTTTTTGACCGTTATGTAAGTAAGTATAGGTATGTATAAGATAAAAGAAGTTTATTCTGTACGTGGGCCGCATGGGCACTTTTACTCGTCAGAAATCTATCAGTTACTTAGTTGCGTGTTCCCTCGTCTCAAAGCAAAAGCTCACTTTCCCGAACTGTGCACTTTCTCAAAAAGTCCACTTTCTGCAAAATATACACTCGCAAAAGGTACACTTGCCCAACGGGCACTTTCTCGAAAGGTGCGGTTATTCCGATCTGTTTACCCTAAAGAATTCACCCTAGGTTGAATTCCGGGAAAAATATGTCCGAGAATTTACCCTATGCCAGGTTATTCCTATTATTCACCCAGCTTAGGGTATATTCTCAGACATACGTTTCCCAGAATTCACCCTAGGTTGAATTCTCCAGGGTAACAGATCGGAATAATCGGAAACGTGCACTATTTCAAAAAGTGGACTTTTTCAAAACGCACACTTTCCCAATTGAGGCACTTTCTCGAAAGATGCACTATTTTCGGTGTCCTGCCGTTTGACCAAAAGTCATTTGACAAAATGACACTTGACAAACAACGTTTTACAAAAAAATGTTTCGTCACTTGATCATTTTACTAATAGTCATTTTACAAATGATTTACTTTTCCAAATGATCAACAGTTAAATTTACATTTTATAAATGATTAATTGATAAACTGAACATTAAACAACTGAGTTATCAGACAAAACTACTATTGGTCTAAAAACGTTTGGTACAATGTATTATTTGCACAAAGACGAATCAGGGCAGAACCGATAAGGATAGGTTAGGTTAGAAGGCCAAGGCGGGAGCAAAGCTCCCGCCTTGGCCTTCGAGGTTGTTTTTTTTTCTGCCCAGAAATAGGGAAACTAATGTTGAATGCAAAATGTTACATAACCAAATATGGGTCCTTTAGTTGACATTTGGACAAATGCTTAATTTGCGAAACATATTATTTGGTGAAATGGAAAAAGGTCAATTGACATTTTATTATTTAACACATTTACCATGTGTAGTGTTTGCTAATTGATCAATTGCTAAGTGAGTTTTTGTAAGATGATACTTTTGTCAAATGTCTCGTTTGCCAAATGATCATTTGGTGAAACGTTGTTTGTCAAATGAACATTTGTCAATAATTTTTTGTGATCAGTGAACCACTATTTTCTTCACCACAAGTTTTCACAAGTTCACACGAGTTTTTGTAAGATAAAGATCGTGAGTCATGATGGCAACGTTAACGTTTTCTGACTGATCTCTAGAACCTTAAGTAATAATAATGTACTTTGAAAGTAATAGTCTTTTTTCAGAGTATTTCAATATGTTTTGTTTTTTAATTATAAGCGGCTGAGACTTAACTGTGGTTTGAGACTGGCAGATTCTTATTTAAATTAGAGATTTATTATAGTAGAGATAAAGAAAGTGCACCTTCCGAGGAAAAGTATTTTCTGATAATGTGTCCATTTGAGAAAATGCACTTTTTGAGAAAATGTACACCCATTGGGAAGTGCACTTTTAGAGACAACGTACCTTCCGAGAAAGTGATCCTTCTGAAGACGTGCACGTTTAGAGAAACATGGTAATCGGTAACATGGAGTGAATCTACTAGCGCTTCGGACAAGACCATCTTTGCCGAGAAGAAGCGCCGCAAGAAACTCCAGCAGAAGGTCATTCATTTTTTCCAATCATAAAATACAATAATACTTAAAAGTAACATTACAAGGTAATACAGTAATAAATAATTATTTTAAAACTAACACAAATAAAATCATTACAAATGTAAGCTAAATTACTTAAATTAAAAATAGTGACTAGGAGAACAACATGACGAGGTCTCTACGTCAGGAACGATAATTAAAATAACTAACTGGAAAACAGTTTTCTATTACCTGGTATCATAACTGAACCGGCTTAAGCTGGGCATTCACGACTGATCCAACAAGTCGAATAGAGCAGCGCCGCGCCAAAAATCGATCCGTGAATGTCAAAACTACTTGGCGCGGTCCGTTGGATTTCCAAATGGACGGTAAGCCAGCGCGACGCGCCAACGCGCAATTCGAATGGAACTACCGTGAATGTCGAAATTTAACGTGGAACACGCCACGCCTACGCGCCAAGCCAAATGGTGTCATCGTGAATGAGTGCTCTGGCTGCCATTTTCTAATGAGTCTGCTCCATGATGTCGCACCGTTGTGGCGTGGCGTGGCGCGCCCGTGAATGTGGTCATAATGTAACGCCCATCCAGTTGTAAATGCCCAGCTTTAGGCATCCGGTAGTACCTATTAGGTTGTTTATAAATTCGGTTTAATTCCTTCAGTTTCGTTTTATCCGACTAACCAAAAAGGACAGTTATGTTTTTGAGTGTATGTATGTATGTATGTATCCATGTTTCTTTGTGACCTTCTGTAGACTACACGCCTTGACGAATTTTAATGTGCGGGGTGCCGTTGGTTTGGTTTTTAACCAAGGAGCGTCATAGGTACAATAGAACCTCCTCAGAAGTGGTAGTTGTTTTTTGTTAGACTTGTTTATGGTTTGCATATCAAGTACCTAGCACCAGTCAGCCCTGTTCTAGAAGCGGTGTTCGTTGTGAAGCGTGGCTCGGGGTCTAGGAGAGCGTGCGGAAGGTGGCCAGCGTGGGGAAGGTCCGGAGCCGCAGCAGCTCCATCTCCGTCTGCAGCATCACGACGGTAGTGTGGTTGGCTTGCACCTCGCGGATCAGCTTGCTGCGGGACACCAGGATCTCCATCCTGCGCAGTTGGGTTGGTTGGTTTAAAATGAGAGCGCTGAGGCCCGTTTCACGAAGCTACAAGTTACGAATTACAAGCGAATGTCTCTTTCTCTAGAAAGAGAGTTCCGCTGGTGTCCTGTAAATACTTTGTAATGTTTGCCGGGTAAACATATTGTATGTCGAAGAAGTTCCTAATAGTAGTCTTTTTTTAGAAACAACTGTTATCATCATTATCATTTCAGCCCCCATCCACCCAGGGCAGAGCAGGGTGAAGGCCTTTTCATTTTCACGCCATTTTGCCAGGTCTTGTGTTAACGCCATCCATCCTAATAACTTTTATAATCACACATATATTATAAATGCGATAGTTTGTGTGTGAGTTCCAATGTTTTTTGATCTTTTACACTGAAACGCTGAACTGGATTGAAATGAAATTTGGTATAAAGACACCTTACACCCTGAATTTGTACCTGTGTGTATTGAATTACTAATTCTACGCGGGCGAAGTCGATTCATACAATAAATACATTTATGCTACGTCTTACGTCCATAGTATATTATTATGTTGTGCCTCATTACATTATAGAACGTGCCTAGCAAATCTAATTAATATTTAAAAGCTCCGCCATAAAATACAGTGAAAAGAACACCTGTCATCGTAATACCAACAATTCATAAACTATTGACACCTACAATGGTTTGAGGTAATAATTTGTACAGGAATGACCGTTGTCATGAATTCACAATTGAATTCAAATATTCCTATTACCGTAGATAGGCATTAGGCATAAATCTTACGCCGTACTGTTACATTATGAGTGTTTGTAACGTTCGCTTCCATAAAGCCGGTTACTCACTATACTCGAAAATCTAATTAAAGACCAAAATCGGACAGTTCCCATATTGGTTATTTCGTTATTTTAACATTATCTAATATATAAAATTCTCGTGTCACAGTTTTCGTTGCCATACTCCTCCGAAACGGCTTGACCGATTTTGATGAAATTTTTTGTGCTTATCCGGTATCTATGAGAATCGGCCAACATCTATTTTTCATCCCCCTAAATGTTAGGGGTAGTCCACCCCTAAATTATTTATATGGCAAAACAACGTTTGCCGGGTCAGCTAGTTTCATATAAATATGAATGAGAACTCGTGTAATCAGTAATATTAGGGTAAGTTTTATTGATAAAAATACCTATACACTTAAACCAAAATGCAGTAATCACAGCGAATGTGCGCCGGGTTGAGGTTAGGATTTTGGTCTTAAATTAGATTTTCGAGTATAGCGAGCTGTAACTGTTACTGTTGCACGTAAAATCGTGATGTGTACGCGGCTCGCGAGCCTGCTCTTCACTAGAACTGTAATTGCTACGGTTACAGTTACAGTTCGGTAGTGAGTACCCGGCTTACAACTATAGGTATATATGAACTAACTAAACTTATCTTCTGAAATATCACAAGCTACATACAGCTAGGTAGCTCTCATCAATCGGAATACTGGAAAAGGGCCGGATCTTACGTACCCGAAACCGACGTGCATGCATGACTCGATGTATGAATGTGGAAGAAGCGTAGCACGTGGAAAGAAGTGGTCTCTGCCTACCCCTCTGGGACACAGGCGGGATTTAATGTATGTGTATGTATGTATGTACATACCTCTTCTTGAGTACGCGGCGCAGGCGGATGGGCTCGAGCGGGTCTTCGTTAATCCGCTTCTCCGACAGCTTCAGGTTCAAGTCGCCGATCAGCTTCTCCACCTCGGACGCCCTCTCGTCCATCGCGCTTATCTTCAGCTGGAACGACACGCACGTCAGAGGCCGTGATAAATATGCATCCGCAACATCCCTGATAGTACACATTACTATCAGGGATTTTGCGGATGCATCTTGGCTACGGGCCCAGACGTCACTCCGCTGCACGCCTACTTGGTGGCGCTCATAAAGGCCGAGCCACACCGGATGCGTGACGTGCACGTGCGCGTGCGCGTTCGCTTTCCACTGCGTTGTATAGTATGAATTCTCATTACGACATATTCACTATACAACGCAGTGGAAAGCGAACGCGCACGCGCACGTGCACGGTCACGCATCCGGTATGGCTGGGCCTTTATTAGCTTACACGTTCGCAGTTCAGTGTTATGAAATGAAATTTATTTATTTGCTCTAGACATGGTATGAAAGGTCTCAAAATAAAAAAATCTTGAAGATAAAAGATAAAGAAACACATTATCCGTAATCGGCATGCAAAAGCTTTGCTTAAAACCTATTTTTATTATATTCAGATTAATTGAACGACTACAACAACAACATTTAACACTACTGCTATTTAAATTAGGTATATGAATAATTTTATTGTATTAACAATATTTTTAATCAAGTGACTATATTATAAATAATTTTATTAAATTAACAATATTTTTAAACCAATTATATAGATACATACAGCTAGTTATTGCATCACGTCGAATGTCCTCACGAGCCCAGTGGCACATATGCTATCAGGGATGTTGCGGATGCATATTTTTTGACATGATATGCAGATGTTTCTCGGAAGCGGAAGTAAAAAAAAAAATTTAGAGATATTTTAAGAAAATGACGTAAATAAATGAAATGTAAGAGTCGATGAAAGTACTTAACTAATACGCACGCACACGTAGAACGCGCTCCCGCTGGGCCTTGTTCTTGCAGCGACTTGCACGCACAGATCAGCACGATTTTAGCGCGGTTGCGGATGCGGATATAAATATTCGCAACATGCCTGATATGTACCGTAAAACAGGGTAAATAGGAATCAAGGGGTAAATAGGGAAACAACCTAAAATCAAGCATATGTTACTAATAATAAGACTGAAATTATATCCAATAGACGTAACGTTATTGTCCATTTAAGACTTATTTTAAGTTGTGTTCCTATTTACCCCATTTTACGGTATAAATATGTACCAAGTTAATATAGGTATAGAGAGTTGAGACCAGCGTCGCTATTGCCTAACGCACTCGCAATCGCAATCGGTTTCAAAGCGGAGCAATTGTTTTCACTTTGTATGCAGACAAGCATTCCATTATAAAATGAAAACGATTGCGATTACGAGTGCGTTAGGCAATAGCCCCTCCGATTGGAAATTTTATGATTAATTAATCTGTGAACATGTTAACAGCCCGGCATCATTCAAAAAACGTACCAACTATGCAATCTTTCTTCTCAAATTTATTTAAACAGGTTATTTATTACGTGTAATAAAATTAATTAAATAATGTTTGCTACAGTCAAACTCAGAAAATAGTTCTTTTTTACTATTGATACGAGCCTGCTTGCTGCAACCACCACCTTCTGCAACAGTTACCTACTCCTCGTACTGCTGGATCTGCAGCGCTAGAACCCTGTGGATGGCATGCTTCCTGGCCTCTATAACGGTCTGCGAGCAAACGTTGTCCTAAATAAGAAGAAGCTAGCAATGGTCCCTAACTCTTCGAGCCACTGGATCTGCAGCGCCAAGTAAGTACTCGTCGATGGTCTGTTTGCTAGCTCATATAACTTTCTGCAAGCGGAAGTTGTCCTAAATTAGAAGAGACTACGTAGTTAAGCTCCTGGAGCCGCTGGATCATCAGTACCAGCACCAGCAGGTTTCCATGGGCAGCGGTGATCACTTCACATCAAGTGACCCGATACCTCCTTGCTGCTTTCACCACCTTCTGCGAGTACACAAAATCCTGAAACGAAGACAGCTGGCACTAACTTGAAGCTCCTCGTACCGCTGGATCTGCAGCGCTAGAACCTTGTTGATCGCCTGCTTGCTGGCTTCCATCTCCTTCTCCAGGCGCACGTAGTCCTGCTCGTCTGTGTAGCCCAGCTCCCTGTTCTTCAAGAACAGCTGCAGCTCTTTAGGGATCTGGACGTAGATAAGTTCAAAGTTAGTCGAATTGCGAGACTCGTTCATGAGATAAGCTCCTATTAGGCTGAGTATTGTGCTCTTGAACCCACCAAGTATTTTCACCCTCTAAAAAGATGATTAGACTACAAGATCTTTAAAAAATTCAGTATTTAGTATTTATTAGAAATTTTGTTAGTTAATACTATATAAAACTAGATTTAGAGTGAGGGGCCTAGAGAAATGAATCAATATTTTTGTTCAATATACTGCATTACAAATTTTACACCAGTTAAAAGGTAGGTAAGGCGAAGCTACGTGTACCTTGAGCCGGCGGTAGGAGTAGAGCTCCTGCTCCATGTGGCGTAGCTTCATCTTGGCCTGCGCGTGCTCCCACTCCTTGGACAGGATGCCCTTGCGGAACTCCATCTGCTTGCGCATCATGCGCAGCTTCATGGCGCCCACTTTCTGCAGAGGGGTAATGCTACTTGTAACAATGGCTAATAGAAATAAATCCAGTTCCTCAATACGTTCAGTTCTAAGAATGGTTTGCACAGTTTACTTTTAAACGGGACCTTTTTTACTAAGCCGATACTGTATGTCCATTGTCCAATTTGTCCATCCATCCTTCCTTCCGTACATTCGTCGTACCTCAATAGAAAGGCGGTTGATTTTTTTACAGAATATATGGAATAACGGTGGATTTACTAAAAAAAAGTAATAAAACGGGTTTTTTTCTAACCTAGAAATGATTTTTAATCGTTATCTTGTTTTTGTTCTGGACTTTTATGATTTAAAATCAGTACTTAATACATACAAGCGTCAAATTTGGTATGATCACAGTGCAAACTCTAAAGAAAAACAATAAATGGTAAAAAAGGCTCATATTTAGTAAAACAGTACGGAAACCTCGGGACGCGAGTCCGACTCGCACTTGAAAACACAAAGAATATCATTCAAGCTAATATTCATTCGATGATTAGATAAGCGATAATTGAAGTTAGATCAAAACTCTTTTATGTCAATTTCCCGCGTCATACCAAAATGACTTCGTTGATCTTCACTATGTCCTCGCGGGGGATGAGCACGGCGTCCTGAAAGTCTTCGATGTGCCCGGAGCACGTGATCTCCACCTGGCCCGCCGGCAGGACCAGCTGCAAGCAAGAGGAGCGAAAGTAAGGTAACCCTAGGTAAACTCTCCCCTAGATCGCCACGAGTTCTGATCTTAAAGAAACTAAATTAAAGTAAATGACCTCTCTTGCACGTAGTTTTAACAAATCTGTATAGACCGTTCGACATTCTGTATTTGAAATTTGACGTAAATTCCATATTAGTTTTGTACACAACTAGATTCTGACCAGTGAATGGTGACAAAAAAAAAGCGGCAAATTTAAAATATCAGCGGCGGGCCTAGTATGGCTGCGTCTGTATCGCGTGTCAAATGTGGATAAAGCATCCGTCACTCTCGTGCTTATTTACGTGTCAGAAGGTGACGGATGCCTTATCCACATTTGACACGCGATAAACTCAGCCATATTAGGCCCCCTGATAACACGAGATGCATAAAGATATCCAGTCTTTATGCATGTCGTGTTATCAGGGGGCCAAATATGACTGAGTTTATGGTACTCATAATGTGACAGCTTGTTTCATAGGTAAAATTCTTGCCATGTAAGAGGTCATTTACTTAAGTTTTTCACCTATACACACGTTAAACCTATATAACCCCCCATTTGTTTGCGTCGGGAGTGAACTAAATCATAACCGCAAGCTTGTCGGAGCGGCCGTCACCTGTATGGTCTTGTTGCGCGCGGTGCGCTCGGTCTCCTCGCGGTGGCAGCAGATGCGGTCGTTGGTCTTGATGAGGAAGTTCTTCCGCGCCAGGATCGCCTTCGTCCACACGCTGTTCGTACTCTCCACGTACGCCATCTCTAGCGCCACCGCGCGCATCTGAAAAGAAACGGATGAATTAACAACAAAGGAAAACTATGATCTTAAAACAATCTCATCTTTTTTTAATTTAAGATGAATTGTTTACACAAAATTAAACGAGTTTAAGTTGTAAAAGGTTGCTCTTGAGGTGTTGTGAGTAGCAATCTCGTCGTAAGCAATATATCGTAAGAAGGTTTAAATACCTAGGTGTCCATTCTTCTAAAATACTAACCTTTCAGCTGGTAGGAAGGAAGCCAGCTCCTGACTTATGACAAAAATCTATTTCAATATTTATATCAGTTACTTAAAGTCTTAAATTTAGCTGGAGGTAGGGTCTTAGGGACTTAGGGTCTCACCATACTTGTTAAAGATGAACCGGACTTTTGTGCAGATCTGTTTAAAAACCTCGTCTGCAGAAGCAAGAAGACGTACGCGCACGTTCGGCATCGATTGAGAATGTGTCTTGCTCTAGTCGGAGAGTCTTTAACATCACGCTTGCATCTCATATCGTCCCATAATATTTAATTATTGATTTATTAGACACACCAACAAACAATACAATGAAATTTACACATAACGTATGTAGTAACAATAGTTTATTTACGTATAAATAGAGCATGAAACTAAAATTAGCAACTAGAGGTATTTGCAAGAAAATTAAGTTTACGTCTACTATCAGAAGTAGACTTGATACAGAAAAGGCGCTAGTAATGATCCATACTCACGCGCATCTCGTTCTCGATCTTGACGCGGCGCAGCCTGACCATGGTGGCCCACAGCGCCTCGTCCATCACGGCCGGCATGTTGCTGATCTGGTCCAGCAACTCCACCCTGGACATGGACAACGGGCCATCTTTATCACCATAACTAGTTTGTCGATTACTGACTCCTCGCTCTTTTTAACGACTAAATGACTACAGGGGGCCTAATATCGCGTTTATCGCGTGACAACGTGTGGATAAGGCATCCGTCACCTTCTGACTCGTAAATAAGTACGAGAGTGATGGATGCTTTATCCACATTTGACACGCGATATAGATGCAGCCATACTAGGCCCGCAGGAGACGCATACAGTAACAGTAAGTATTCGCTGCAGGTGCAAAACTTAAGTAAATGACCCCTTGCATGTAGTTATTTGTGTACGAAACTACTTATATGGAATTTACGTCAAAGGGCATTGGGTAAATTTGTTTGAAGAATATGGTCATTTTTTTTTCAGCGGCCGCGGGTTATTTTTACATAGTTATTTAGAGGACCTCTAAATACACCTAGATATATATATATAATTTATGGCGGTAAATAATATCGGAGCGGAGATTTTAAAGATTTAAGTATTCAGTTTTTAGTACCTACAAAAGTACGCCCAAGTATGAATATTTAAATATCTCGGCTCCGATGCACTTTAGAGTATTACATTACATAACAAAATATGTTTATTTTTAGTAATTCTATCATAATTTACAAATGACAACACTTTTACCCAAACCCCTTTCAAATATAGAATGTCGAATGGCCTATACAGATGTGACACAACTCGGTACATGAAAGGGGTCATTTACTTAAGTTTTTCACCTACACGAGTAGGTATCTAGGTGAGGCCCTGATAAATAAGCAACAATTTTACGGCAGTTTATTTTATAGCTAGCACAAAAATATTGTCGTGAAAATCGTTCATATACTTACTAGCTATGGCCGATAGGCTACGTCGTATTAAAGTCGCCTTAATTGTATAAGAGTACTAGGTTCTGCTCGCGACTTCGTGTGTCGATTTCGATTTTTTAATTTTCCGTGATAAAAATGTAGCCTTTGTGTTAATCCAGGGTATAATCTATATCCATTACAAATTTCATCCAAATCCGTCCAGTCGTTTTAGCGTGAAGGAGTAACAAACAAACGAACACACACACACACTTTTGCATTTATAATGTTAGTGGGATATAATGTGCTCGAAAATACCTATCTGAAAATATCTTGCAGCATGGTCAAATTTAAACCCATATTACATTATAGTTCGTTCGTTCAAATAGTTTGCATGCTTTGATGTGAAGCCACAATTGGTACAAAGAAGCCGCTGCGGCGCACACACAGCGGTGTCGGAGACTTCAAAGGGTTGCAATGCACACTATTTGAATGAACGAAGTATACCTAGGTTACATGCTTAATATATAGGTTCGGTTCGAGTCGTGAGGGTGACCGCAAAACCAACTGCTACTGCAAGATTCTTTACGCGATGTTTTGATAAAACATAAGTAGGTACTTGAAACTTTTTAGTTAACTACCACCACGTCAAATAGACTCTTTGTTTAGCTTTTAAGTAACAAACGTTAATTAAAGGGTGATGGGGGATTTTGTATGGACCCCGTCCCCACCCTCCAACAGTAAAGGGATGCATGTCAATGTGTTCATTAGGACCGGCGGACCTAATAAAAGGTAAAATACCTATTAGCTCGAAATCGATGGGATTTCTTCAATGTAACTTTACTTTCAAGCGCAAAAGATGGGCAAAGGCAAAGAATGGGTTCATTTTTAAACCAACTCCGATATGATACGATTAGGTACTATTTTCCGAGAAAACCCCATGTATAGGGCGATCATCGTCATAGTAAAAATACATCATATTGTCAGGATCTAACTGAGAAATGTTTAATTTCTGTAGGTGGGTGGGAACTATTTTTCCCATCGTCCTTAATGTCTCCTTAAGTCGCGTGCTGTCTGTCACTTTTTACCTTAACAACTTCAAAATTTACAGTATGGTTGTTTAATGGCGGGTAAGTGTAATAGAAGCTTGTGCATGTGGGTGGTAAGCGGTACCCCTTGAGGTAGTCGATGCAGTCGGGGTGCAGGCTTTCAGGGCGCG
This sequence comes from Acleris literana, assembly GCA_946894065.1. Classification (NCBI taxonomy): domain Eukaryota; kingdom Metazoa; phylum Arthropoda; class Insecta; order Lepidoptera; family Tortricidae; genus Acleris; species Acleris literana. The sequence continues at coordinate 26,200,908 of OX335671.1, read as the reverse complement.
AGGAGGCGAGCACGGCGGCCGCCAGCCCGTACAGCACCACGGGCGTCATGCTCGCGCGCTGGTGGAACTTGGGCCGCTTCCTGCGCGAGAGATCACTGTCACACCCAGCTCATATCATGATGCATCAGTTAGGAGACTTTACGGTGAAGTCACATCTATCAGCATCAAATCGCATTTTGCTGGACGATTTGAGACACACTATACGCACTGAATAGAATAGAATAGAATAGAAATGCTTTATTCGGTGCTAAAATATAATAAAAATGTACATAAACAACAGCAAAACATAAAAAAGTAGAGTAGGTAACACAAACCTAGAGTACTTAATCTAAAATTAACACCGAAAAGGTTGCCACTCAGCATGGTGTCAGGCTTACTAGCCTTGACGCTGGTTTTCAGGGCCGCCGGGTTGAAGAGAGAGAAGAGAGCACTCCTGCAGCACACTGCTTGTCAGAGTATGCTATCACATGCTTTCACCTGCTAAAGGATGCCATCGCATGGTTTCAGCTGCTAAAGGATGCATCGCATGGTTTCAACGGCTAAAGGATGTCATTGCATCGCATACTTGCAGCTGCTAAAAGATCAGCGACCATTCTCATTCGGAAGCATGCCGTCGTATGCTTAAGCAACCGTCTCGTTCGTAAGCATTTGGTCTCACGCGTAAGCAACCGTTCTCGTGCGTTAACTTGATTAAGCATCCTTCAGCACGTGAAAAGCGTTGCTACACTTATAGGTACGCATTTAATGCTGAAGCTGAATAGATGCGGAAAGGTGACTTGATGCGGGTGCCTCTTCATACGAAACGACGACTTTCTATATAAAAAAAACGATTCGATGCTTATAGATGTGACTCCACCTTTAGACGGTTACTACCATAGGTAACTTGCACTGGACAATTTAGTTTATTTTGTCATGTGTCCAGCAACTCGCACATGATTAAAACAATATTGCTGTTGTCACATCACGAGCTGTAGAAACTCGTAACACGTCGTCCGATTTTTTTTACGTGTCGGTTGATACAAAATAACACTGCTAGGAAAGTCAATGCTAGAGTTCATCCTGAACAATATGTCTGTGCTGCTTAACCCTAAAATTTAGGTAGAATGTACGAGAACATGCAGGAAAGTGTATTTTTTAATTGTTTTTTGAGGAAAAGTTAAAAAACTATAAATTTTAACCTTCAGGAGTTACAAGACAGCAACATATTTGCCACTGCCGTGTCTATTATAAGTAGTGGTATTACGCATTATGATAGAAAATTTAGTAAATGCCAGAGTTGGGCAAAATTTATCTTTTTACAAATAACCGATAAGATAAACTAAATCATTCGTTATTTGAAATAACCAAATAATCAGTCATTTGTTATTTTGAATTTATCTAGATGAGCTTTATTCTTATCTAGAATTAGTTGGGCTTTTAAATAAAAGATGAATGTTAATAGTACAGTCATGTAGGGCTTCAACTTCTCGGGCACAATGAAAATAATCTACAACAAAAGTAATGAATGTTTTGGAAATAAATAGGCGAAATATAAATATATATGACCTTTTTAGGGTTCCGTCACAGTATAAATATAGCTAAAGCAGTAAAGAAACTACGAACAAATGTTCGAAACGCTAAGCGGACATGGCAGTGCTGTAAGACACGGGTGTCGCGTCGAGACCAATGGTTCCATTTGCATTTTATTTTTATTATTATTTCTTATTTCTTCAGTTATTCGACTCATTGCTGCCGAAATCGATATCTAGGGATCTGTGTGGTCTCCGACAACGAATCCGTTAACAGAATAAAAAAGTAGCCGCCATCTTGAACTTTTTAGTTATTCGACGGATTGCTTCCGAAATCGATGTCTGGGGATCTGTGTGGTCTCCGACAATGAATCCGTTAACAGAATAAAAAAGTAGCCGCCATCTTGAACTTTTTAGTTATTCGACAGATTGCTTCCGAAATCGATATCTGGGGATCTGTGTGGTCTCCGACAACGAATCCGTTAACAGAATAAAAAGTAGCCGCCATCTTGAACTTTTTAGTTATTCGATGGATTGCTTCCGAAATCGATATCTGGGAATCTGTGTGATTCCCGACAACGAATCCGTTCACAGAATAAAAAAAGTAGCCGCCATCTTGAACTTTTTAATTATTTGACTACTTCCAAATTTGATATCTGGGGATCTGTGTGGACTCCGACAGCGAATCCGTAAACAGAATGAGAAAAGTAGCCGCCATCTTGAACTTTGTAGCTATTCGACTGATTGCTTCCAAAATCGATTTTTGGGGATATTAATGGTTCCAAACAAGAAATCCTTTGACAGAATGAGAAAAAGTAGCCGCCATCTTGAGTTTTGTTAGTTATTCGACTGATTGCTTCCAAATCTATATCTGTGGACCGAATGGAACTTTTTCTCATTCTGCCAACGGATTCGTTGTTGGAGACCATGTGGCGACCTAGCGACATCTAACGGCAACTTGTATCAACCAACACGCTACCTCGCTAGCGCCACCAGCGTCAGACAGCGCAACTTAAGTGTTCTACAACGCGCTAACGAAGTTTCTCCAGTCAGATGACATATATACAACTTCCAACTTCATTCCAATGGACTTCGGTCCCCAGGCATAACACCCGCCTGGAGAGAGATCTCTCTATTAACATCTCTTCCTACATTGGTGACCCCGACGTGATTGTCCTCCTACAACCACACAGATCGTTAGATATCGATTTTCGAAGCAATCAGTCGAATAATTAATAAGTTCAAGATGGCGGATACTTTTTCTCATTCTATCAACGGATTAGTTGTTGGAGACCACGCAGATCCCTACATATCGATTTTGGAAGCAATCAGTCGAATAGCTAAAAAGTTCAAGATGGCGTCTATTTTTTCTCATTCTGCCAACAGATTCGTTGTTAGAGACCACACACATCCCCAGATATCGATTTTGGAAGCAATCAGTCGAGTAATAAAAAAGTCCAAGATGGCGGCTACTTTTCTTTATTCTGTTAACGGATTCTTTATCGGAGATCACACCGATCCCCAGATCTCGATTTCGGAAGCAATCCGTCGAATAACTAAAAAGTTCAAGATGGCGGCCACTTTTTCTCAATCTGTCGACGGATGTTGTCGCGGACCTCACCAGATATCGATTTTGCACTAACTAGCTGAGATACAATAAAAACACTATTTCCAATTTTACAAAATTTCATGTACTTACATGTAAAGTGGGGATTCAAATTCAAATTAAATTGTTTTTACATTAAGATTTTACGAGCAATTTTAGTGTGATGAATGTTTGACCCGACGTGAAATTCTATATAAATTTATTTATCTAAGCTTACTTCAAAAATAAAAGAGATTCGTTATCTTCATCTAGATGATTTATTTAAATATAAATGTTTAAAAAAACAAAAAACCGCCTTCAAAAAGCAAAAAATAACTTCTTTAAAATGGTAGGTTAATAGGTCAGTCCAACTGAAGTCTGCTTTTGGTTAAAATATTGTTGGACGCCGACTTCAGTTGGACTGACCTATTAACCTACCATTTTAAAGAAGTTATTTTTTGCTTTTTGAAGGCGGTTTTTTGTTTTTTTAAACATTTATTTTATTTTATACTTTTTAGTGATCCTATTTATGCTGTTACGTAGCTCCACTTCTAAATATTAATAAGAAACTATAGAACATTTCCAGCTCGCCGCAGACAACGCCGCGGGAATGTCATAGTCATATTTAAACCTAAATGTGCTTCGTCATAGTCGCTCAACTTCCTTTATCGAAATATCTTATCGCCACCCTTGAAATAGGTACCGTTAAGGAGTTCCGGTGGCCATCTGTGGTCTTCATCATCAGTTCCACTTCACCATATAGTACTTTTCAAAAGCAAATGCATGAGTTACAGTGAAAAATACCAAAATCGCTATAGGTGTGCCTATAATATTTGAGGAGTTCTCTTGATTTCTACATGATCCCATCATCAGATCCTGACGTGGTGACAATGGGACCAACTAGAAAGTATACCTATTCGAACAACGAAAAAATTTTTCAAATCGGTCCAGTGGTCTTCGAGTAATCGGGGAACATACATTAAAAAAAAAATAAAAAAAAAATATCCCGACGAATTGAGAACCTCCTCCTTTTTTTGAAGTCTGTTAAAAAAGAGTTGACAACACCATTATTTGACATTGACGTTAAATCTTCGAATGAATTATTTTCAAATGATTTTATTTAAGATAATTATCTAAATAAGAAATAATTTAAATAACGCCCAACTCTGGACTAAATGCGGGCAACTTGGAAATGCGTGAAAATATAAATGCTACTAAAAAATGTTTCGGAGTATGTTAGTCGTACTTTTAAATGGTATTAATAATATTAAATATATTTTAAGACACGCAAATCCATACATTCACACGTACCCGCTCACTAGAATTTGTATGTTTAAGTTGTTAGTTTTAGTTTAATATGTAAGTAATAATGTAATAATCCTCTGCAAAGTTTTTATTTTATTTTATTAAGAGTGTATATCTAAAATTGTATTCTACTGGGTCCTGTAACCCAGGGCTTCCTAGCTCAGGATCCAGGACTAAAGATAAATTGTACTAAGTTAATTGCCAATAAATATTTTTCATATATTTTCATATATATTTTCATATACGTGTCAGGAAGTGACGGATGTTTTATCCACATTTTATCACGCGAAAAACGCAGCCATATTAGCCCTGGGACACGTTCTATAAAGCTACAAGTAACAATTACAGGTCTAAACTGGCAACACTGCTAAAATGGCTGGTCGTCATTGGTCGAGGTTGTGTCAAATGGAAACTTGTAACCTGTAAATTATAATTTGTAGCTTTATAAAACAAGCCCCTGTTGTCTGTCAGTATATTTGTTTTGCCAGTTAGACGCCGAGTACTCTGCTTTAAGTGTATATAGATTATTAGTAGGCAACTTTTATTTATCTCCCTCGCAACTTACTTGAAGTACTTGTAGCACTGGTCCATGATGATGGAGGAGAGGTCCCCGAAGCTGTTCTTGAAGGTGCGGTCCAGGTACTTGTCCTTGACGGTGAGCGCGTCGTACGAGGCCTGCACCTCGTCGCCCTGCTCCTGGATCTGCTTCAGCTCCGCCGCCAGCACGTCTCCCTGCGCTCCGTACTTGGCTATTTCATCTCTGGGGCGAAAATAACATTTATTTATCTTGCCCTTTACCTAGTATTGCTCGCTTTGATGTATTCCGGTGTGAAGAACCGGTGATATAAGGCATGTGTATTTGTTTGTCCTTTCTTCGTCTTTTTATAATATTTAACTTTAAAAAGTTTTATTTTAAAATAATACGACGTCAACATGCTTATGTGCCTAACTAACCTCATGCTCTCAAGTTCCTCGGCCCTCTCCACGCGGTCCAGGTTGGTCCTGCGCAGCCGCATCAGGTTCAGGTTCTCTTGCCCTATCACAGAGTCCACCTTCAGCTTCATTAGCCAAGTCTCTTTGACCTAAAAGAACGTACCTACATAAATTAGAATCACGGCCTAGTTTTAACGGGTACGTATTATAATACCGAATTTCATAAGGCCTATGAACGGAAGACCGAATATAAAAATGTCGAATGATTATTTTACCGTTTTTTTTTTTTTTTTTTTAAGTTTAAAATCCCGAAAGTTCGTTTGACCGAATGCCGGAAAACCCGAAGACTTTAATCCCGAAGACTATAATCCCGAAAACCATAACCCCGAAAATTCGTTTTTACCGAAAGCCTGAAATCCCGAAGACTATTGTTAGCATTATTTACTGTTTTTTAATATATTATTGAGGCACAACTGTTATTACAATATTAAATTCATTAATTTGTTTCGGTTATTGTAAAATCTATATGAGAAGCAAACGGTCGGTAGCTCGAACAGCCCTATGCATAGACAAGATGACTTAGAGGCTTGTCTGTGGATATTGCGCAGAGAGTGGAACGATTGATAACACGATTTTACGGTTGCGGCTTTTAAAAAAGTTACTGAAGATATTACTAAGTTTTATTGTAGAAAACCTGAATTTCCATGTGCTTAGAAATATATAAAACCTGGATTTCAACTAAAACGCTGTTTCATTCAACAGTCAGAAGTGGAAAGAACGAGATTTTGTAATAAGAATTCTCGCTACGCCCATCTCCAGTATGGATCGAAAGAATTTACGATCACCTGATGTAGTTGAGAGGCCGTCACGGCGGAGGCACCGGTCAAGGAGCAGGAGCAGTGACCGACAGTTGCAACGGAGGTACCGGTCAAGGAGCAGGAGCAGTGACCGGCAGTTGGGCCCGAGGTACCGGTCAAGGAGCAGGAGCAGTGAGCGTCCGAAGTCATGGCAGACAAGATCTAGGAGTGGTAGCATTGTATTGTGCACGGTGCAACATAAAGGTAGTGCACCAAAAGAAACCGTATGTAAATCTGATTATATTGCTAGCGTGGAGCATGAGCGACGCTCAGCAACCTATGAGTATCATTCGCCCAGTCTCTTAGACGATGAGCATGAGCAGCGTCTAAGGGAAAGGTTTATTAGGGAAATGAACAATCGGAGTGGTGAGCTTGAGCGACACTCGTGACATAGATATTTTGGAAATAAGGCCAGGGATTATGTATGTGGCGATGAGCGTGAGCAACGCTCATCCATAGTACCTCGGTCTAATGAGAGAAACCACGATGACATTGAGCTTGAGCGACGTTCTGATCAGTATGACAAAAGTAATATAAGATCTCAATGTAAAGATAGAGAAAGTGATAGCGATGATTTTGAAGATAGACACCGGACTTGTCCACAACATCGTTGGTCGTCTCCGAAGAACCGATTTAGAAGTAGGAGTAAGCATAGAGCACATAGGTCGAATGTAAAAAGTAATGATACATCAACAAATAATTCAATTAGTAGATGCATTGAAAGGTTTTAAAAATGGAAATAGTAATAAGCTTACGTCTGTCACTAATGTTATACCGGAATTTGACCCATTGTCCATGTAATGGAACGTAACTTGTACAGACGCTATTAAATGAGCTGAGTGAGATATTTGACATGTAGTATTTAGTAATAATGCAATCCCAGTGTTGTTTCAATATTTATTTATTATTTAATAAACACAACCAACTTCTTGGTTCCCTTCACGTACTATATCTAAAAGTGTCTCTCGTTTCATTATTGTGATCAGTCTGTACCCGTACAGACGCTACCCTGACTGACAGCTGTCAAATATCTCACTCAGCTCATTTAATAGCGTCTGTACAAGTTACGTTCCATTACAGTCCAAAAACCAAACTGTACAGAACTGGATTAGTAAAGTCGAAGAATGTGCATCTATTTATGATTGGGATGAACGCGAGATCATCCACTATTCATTGCCAAAATTATCGGGTTTGGCCAAAACTTGGTACCAGAGTCTTCCAACAGTAAAATTCTCTTGGACTGAGTGGAAAACCAAACTTACTGAATCTTTCCCATGCAGAGAGAATTATGCTGAATTATTGACAGAAATGCTTTCGCTTAAAGCCAAATATGGCGAGTCGCTAGAATACTAATACGATAAAATTAATCTTCTCAATAGATGTCAGATTACAGGAAAATGGGCCGTTGACTGTATTTTGTATAGCATTGATGATAGGGCACTAAAGTTAGGAGCTCAAGCTGCACAATTCGAAACTCCTGAACAAGTACTTAAATATTTTAAATCTGTAAAAGTCGGGCAAATGAGGGAGAATAATGGTAATTTTACTAAAAGTAGAAATGATAAACGAATTCAGAGTTCACAAGAAACCCGTAATAAATCGCAGCCATTTACTACTAAAGCTCCCATTAAATGTTTTAATTGTGTTATTGAAGGACATCCTAGTTTTAAATGCCTGAAACCTCTTGAAAAGTGTAACAGTTGCTATAAAATTGGACATCGTACAGCAGCTTGTCCTTCTATATCATCTTTCAAGTCTCAAGATAATGTAGTAACTGATAAGGATCATAAAAGTAATAATGAAGAGAAACCAATTCTAAAGGTTGATTTTAATAATGATTTAAATAACATCCAAGAAAATATTAATATAGTAAGTACTAAAGATAAATATGTTATGACTGTGTATGTGAATGATATGCCGATGTCTTGTTATGTTGATCTCGGGAGTAAATGCACACTTATTCGTCTCTCGGATGCAACAACTTTAAAATTGAATTTGACACACGACAATTTACCCATGATGCGCGGTTTGGGCGGTAATTTGGTACAGCCGATAGCGAAATCCAGGGTTACTATAGGAGTGCAAGGTTTGTCAGAAACTCTGGAGATATTTGTATTTGAGGATATCATACTCAAAAGTTCAGTTTTACTTGGACATTCGTTTACAGAACTGCCAGGAATTGTTATCACCTAGACATCTACTCATCTTTTATTCGAAAAAATTACAAAACGAACTAAACTTTTTCTCACCTTGTACAATAACATGAAAGTAGAAGCTGGCAAAATGAAGGCCGTACCTGTTACTAGCAATGACTCTTATACAGGGAGGGTATATGTAAATGGTTCTGTGAGGGGCAAAATTAACAAAGAATTTTTTCTCCTACCAGGAGAATATGACTTCAACGATGGGTTAGGACATCTGCTGATTCAAAACGTATCCTCTAACGAAATATCATTCCTAAAGGACACTTTGTTGACACGCGCGCTACCTCTAAACGGAGAGCATAATGTTTACAGTTTATCTGCATGTTCTGAAGCTCAAATCAATATTGTTAATTATAGCGATAAATTAAATAAAATTGAAATCGATAAGTTAAAATCACTATTATCCGGGTTTTACAACTGTCACAGAAATGGAAATTAAATTGAAGGACTCCGAGCCGGTGGTGTATCGGCTTTATCGTATGGCTTATTCTGAAAGGGAGCTAGTTCAAACTATGGTCAAAGAAATGCTTGATGCTAATATAATCCAGGAATCGTCATCGCCATGTGCAAGCCCAATCGTACTTGTTAAAAAGAAAACTGGCGAAAAACGACTTTGTGTGGACTACAGAGCATTAAACCGAAAAACAATCAAAGATCATTACACAATGCCTAGGGTCGAAGACCAACTTGACCTTCTCGCCGGACACAAATATTTTATAACGCTCGACCTTGCCTCAGGGTATTATCAGATACCCATCTCCGAAGAGTCAAGGCAGAAAACTGCCTTTGTGACACCGGACGGGCAGTTTGAATATCTACGCATGCCCTTTGGATTGGTTAACGCGCCGTCTGTTTTTCAACGTACGGTCCATAAAATACTTGCCGATGCAAAGGTGAAATTCGCCATTATTTACATGGATGACATCCTTATTCCCGCACATGATTTTGACGAGGGAATGTGTCGACTCCGAGAAGTACTCGACCTTTTACGAAATGGTGGTTTAACTTTGAAATTAAGTAAATGTTTTTCTTTTATACCAATATAGATTTTTTGGGATTTGATGTCAGTTCCAATGGTATACGACCAGGATCAAGAAAAACAGACGCAGTAGCAAATTTTGAGCCACCGAAAAACCAGCACGAAATAAGACAATTCCTGGGACTTGCTAGTTTCTTTAGAAGGTTTATAAGAAATTTTGCTATAATTGCAAGGCCTTTGACTGACCTTTTACGTTAAAATAGTGAATGGATGTGGACAGCTGAACAAGCAGCTGCGTTTCAAAATTTTAAAGATAAGCTTGTACAACGACCAGTAATAGCATTGTACGATCCAAAGGCAGACACAGAGATACATACAGATGCCTGCAAACTAAACGTGGCTGGCATTCTGCTTCAGAAGAACAAGGAAGGTCAGTTAAGGCCTGTTTCTTTTTATAGCCGGAAAACAAATGTGGACGAACAGAAGCTGCATTCATTTGAGCTAGAAACTTTAGCGGTCATAGCTTCGTTGAATCGCTTTCGGGTCTATCTAATAGGTGTGCCATTTAAGATCTACACTGACAGCAACGCTTTAAGAACCACACTAACCAAGCGTGACCTCGTTCCACGTATAGCCCGTTGGTGGATTCAATTGCAGGAATATAATTGCGAGATTGTGTACAGACCTGGCAACAGGATGACTCATGTAGATGCCCTCAGCCCAGACACCCTGTCGAACCAGCAACAACTGAAAATCACGTTTTGGATGTACTAGATGTGGAAACTGACAACTGGCTCAGTACGGCTCAAACTGTAGATGACGAAATCATGACCATTAAAAATATCCTTAGCAACCCTGATTCAATGAAAATAATAGATGTACATAAGAACTTTAAATTGAAAAATAATCGTGTATATCGACTGACAAACGACGGACTCCGTTGGGTGGTTCCAAAAGCCATGCGTTGGCAGATTTTAAAGAAAAATCACGACGATATCGGTCATTTCGGTTTGGACAAAACGCTGTCAAGAATTAAAGATAATTATTGGTTTACCAAAATGCGCAAGTTTGTAAAAAAATATGTTAATGCGTGTCTGGAATGCGCGCACCACAAATCACAGGGTGGTCCACGAGAAGGGACTTTACATCCGATACCAAAAGTGGAAAAGCCGTTTCATACATTACACGCTGACCACTTAGGACATTTTGTACGTAGCAAGCGGGGAAATTGTTATCTTCTAGTAATGGTAGACAGTTTTACCAAATTTGTTAACGTAACCCCAGTTCGGAAAACTAAGGCTATGACTACTATTAAAGTTTTTAAAGAGCACATAAGTTATTTTGGAACCCCAACAAGACTCATAATCGATAGGGGATCATACTTTACTAGTCAAACATTTCAGAAATTTGTTAAGATGATTGGCACGAAACATATTCTTAACGCTGTCGCAACACCACGGGCGAACGGGCAGGTCGAACGTTTCAATAGAACCATTCTGGATGCGCTCTCCACGAAGACGCATGGTCAAGACGACAGAACTTGGGACGAGTATGTACCGGAATTAATACCACGATACACAAGACCACACAGAAAAGCCCTTCCGAGCTTCTATTTGGACTCAGACTTACAAATACTACGGAAGGCACACCATCAGAGAAACTGTCGGAAAATAGGGAAGAAATAGGAGAATTAATTCGGATTCAACAAGAAAAGGATAAGGAGAGATTCGATAAGAAAAGGAAAACAGCTCCAATATACGCTGAAGGAGATTTAGTACGGGTAGAAAGGGAGGTGAATTGTAATAACGGAAAGTCAAAAAAAATTATGCCAAAATACCAAGGCCCTTATCGGATTGCTAAAATCCTTCCAAACGATAGATTTTTAGTCGAGGACACACCTATAACAAGAAAGCAAAACCATCCATACGAAACTGTCATAGCAGTTGATAAAATTCGACCGTGATTGAATTTGAACACCGAAATGGATAGCTCATCGGATAATGGAGAGAGTGACCTTAGTGTAGAGGATGATTCTTGCGATAAACAATAAATGCTATAATTTAATTAAATAATTTTAATATTATTATTATTATTTTTGGACAATTGGGAAAATACGGTTGTAGAATGAAAACTTATATTGTTAAAAAAAACTTTTTAATTTCATGTTATAGTTTGTAGTGTGATAACTAAATACAAATATAAAAATACTAAATAAGAAATGATACGATACAATACAAAAAAAGAAACTAATCTGGCTTGTTAACTTAACTTAATTTGATGTTATTGCAAAAAGAAATAAAAGCTAATGGTTTGTTTACTATGAGAGGCATTACATTATGTTTGTCCGTCTGCTAATTAAGATACATTTGTTGGATAAGATTCTTTGTATTCTTTAATAAAAAAAAATAGTTACTAATACCAATTACTATATAATCTAAGTGGAAGGATATTTTTTTTGCTAAATTTGTAATTTAAGAAATTATTTTAATTAGTGCGTAACAACAAAGTACTATATTTTTTTTGTGTTTTCTTAATATTATTTGATTTAGTTATGGTACGAGGACGTACCAGAGGTCAGATGGCCTAGCTGTTAGCATTATTTACTGTTTTTAACGACTTCAAAAAAGGAGGTTATTGAAATATGACTATGACTTTCCCGCGGCGTTGCTTGCGGCGCGCTTGAAATAACTTAAAGTTTCATTTCAACTAAGAAGTGGGACTACGTAACAGCCCATTATGATCACTAAAAAGTATAAAATAAAATAAATGGTTTAAAAAACAAAAAACCGCCTTCAAAAACGAAAAAATAACTTTGTTTTTTATTTAATATATTATTGAGGCACAACTGTTATTAAATATTAAATTCATTAATTTGTTTCGGTTCTTGTAGAATCTATATGAGAAGCAAACGGTCTGTTCAAGGCGTAGCTCGAACAGCCCTATGCATAGACAAGATGACTTAGAGGCTTGTCTGTGGATATTGCGCAGAGAGTGGAACGATTGATAACACGATTTTACGGTTGCGGCTTTTAAAAAAGTTACTGAAGATATTACTAAGTTTTATTGTAGAAAACCTGAATTTCCATGTGCTTAGAAATATATAAAACCTGGATTTCAACTAAAACGCTGTTTCATTCAACACTATAATCCCGAAAACTATAATCCCAAAGACTATAATCCCGAAAAAATAATATACCTACACCTGAAATACCTTCCGGTGCTCCGGCGCTGCGGGAAATGCAACCCCATCCGCCCTTGCGTAAGAAAGCACGGCACCTTCGCTCGCTTTCGCAGCTTCGGCTTTTTGGTCGCTTTCGGCAACCGGCCTCAGCCGCTACGTCTCCCTTGTTGGCTGCACTTTCTTACAGCGGGCGAGGGTTGCCCTCCCACCGCGCCTCCGGCTTTTTATATACACTCTAGGGGTAAGGCAGACAAGACCACGTGGAGTCGGAGCTCAGCCAATTCGGTATATACGTTTTTATCTGGACACCACAGGTATATTAATCTTCGGTCATACGTACTTTCGGGATTTTAAACATTCGGTCATTTGAAAATAGATATTTCAACCTTCGGTCAAACGTTCTTTCAGGATTTTAAACATTCGGTCATATGAAAATAGGTATTTCAAGCTTCGGTATATCGGGTATCGGCATTTTGTACTTGCGCTATTTTGTTTTTCGATGTGTTAATCGTCGTTATTTCAAATGTAGATATTATGAACTTTTGGGATTATAATACGTACCCAGTTTTAACCGAATAAACGATATTGTGATTGTCTGTTTATTAATCTTTATATTTAATCGTAACCAACCTTTCTAAAATAAAGAATAGTTAAAATAAATAACATCCGATGAGACTGGTCACGCGCCTCGTCCGTGGATTAATCTACTCACCCTCATGTTGAACTTGATCACGCCCTCGTCCAGCGTCTGGCTGAGCTTGGCGTACTCCGCGTGCAGCATCTTGCGGTACTTGTCGCGCTCCTCGTTGCGGAATTTGACCTTGGCTTCGTAGTCAAACACCCACCGCAAGTCTTCTTCGTTGAAGTGCTCCGGGTCCTTATCCAGCTGCGGGCGGATTATAGTCCCGTTACATCAAGCCTTAGATCTTAAAGTTTGCTAGTTATACCTAACTAGAATTAGGTGAAACTCTTCATTGTTACATTATTTCAGTATTTTAAAGGTAATGTTTAGCGAAGTAGTTAAACTATCTAGCTTTGAGGTACGGACCGTTATTTACTACACAGTGCAGCATAATAAAATCTTTACCATACACTGCGGCAACGGGATGGGTTTCTTGATCTCCTCATGCCAGAGCTTCTCAAGCACGCCGTCCATCATCTCGATAAGCGCACGCTCGCGGAAGTCGTCCTTAGGCCCGCCCTCGGGAGGGATCACCACGATCTGGCTCGGGCTCAAGTACGGCTCGACCGAGCACTGGAACAACCACAATAAATCGCTCCAACTTCGTGTTTGCATAAATGTGATATTAAATTAAAAGTGTGAAAGTGTGTTTGTTTTTTCGTACCTCCTCCGGATCCACCTTGATGAGCAGCTGCGGGTTCTCCTCCTGGCGCCACTCGGGGTCCTTAATGGGGATGACTAAGTGGTGGAAGCTACCGCGGAGGTCTGACAGCTTGTTCAGCTCTGAAACAGAATTAGGATATATCTGGATCCAGTGGCTGATTTGAAACTAAATCTCGAGCGTTATACTCATCCATTTGGTTGTTGTTCCCAGTACGTGATGAACAAGGAATATTCAAAGACGACATGAAAGTTTCATTACCAACAAGGTAAAGGACCTAGTGCTAGACTTTTGGGAGTGATCTATTGAATATTAAGTTTCCGTATTACTCACATGACACGCCTAAAGCTTTTTATATACAGGGTGTATTGCAAGTCGTGTGCCAAATGAATAGGGTAGGTAGCTAGGGTCACTTGCAACACGTTTTGGGCCAATTAACACTCATCCTACCCACGGAGTTTTTTTATTAATTTTTTTGAAAAAAAACTCGGTATCTTCCAAAAGTTAACCATTTTGTTTATCTATCTTTTTTTTTAAATGTGATAGCACAAAAGTATTTATATTTTTTTTATCTCTAATGTATGCGTATTCTAATGAAATGTTACATTTATTCATGCAGTAACAAATAAAATAAAAATTAGCCGACAAAGTGAAAATGAAAAAATGAAAATGTTTATTGCATAAATGAAACCTTACAAGTGGTAGAAACAATACAGTGGGTCCTGAGCTAGGGATCCCTGTGTTACAGGACCCGATTACGTATCAAGAACAGTTTTAGTTTGTACAGGGTTATACAGAGTTACATGATTTCTTATTTAAATGCTTTAACTAATCTAATTCTAAAGTATGCGTGAGTGTGTGTGAGCGTGTGAGTGTGTGTGCGCGCGTGTGAGTGTATGTGTAGGCGTGTGTAGATAGATACTTGAACATAATTAATATGATTATTATTGGATAAATGTATAAAGGTACCTGGCGACACTTATTTTATCACGGAAAGAAGGAGTTGAGTTGTGGAGTTGTGGAGGTGGGAGGAGGAGTAGGAGAAGTGTGAAGGACAGAAAATAAAAATCGTCACGGTCAACTTTATGGCCCAATAAAAAAAAAAAAGAAGCTCCTCAGATCTTCCAACATCATAAAAACTTCTTCAGCTCGTGACTATTCTTACGGTATACCACATGTCTAGAATCACGTTCAGTTTTTCGGCAAAATATGGTTTCAATCTAAAATGGTGGTTTACATTACCCAGCACTTCTTTGAAACTACCTACTTACTTGAAAGTAAGATTCGATCAGATAAATGAATTGAGACTAAATTTTTTTACTAATGATAAAAAGGCATAAAATAGTCATCTAAAATGATTAAAAACCTGATAATAGTATTAATTTATTTCAATAATTGTATCCGATAGGTAACGCAAGTAACTAAAAAATTACGCAATTTTTTTTTTCTTCGCTTTATTGCATGGGCAACTAACTAATTAAAAATACACTTAATAAAAAAGAAAATCAAAAAGTTAATTGCGTGGAAAAACATTTAAATAAACAGAGATAGGGATTATTTTAATTTTATTGTTGTTATCGACATTTATTGACATGGCTACATACAACAACGAAGAACACGTTGCTTTAGATGTTGCTGTTCAGGAACGTATTTCGGTCATTCTCCAGAATTGTGTTCTCAGTCTAATTAACAACGCCCTTTTTTTCCACTTGGTTTTTGATAAAATTTATGCAAAATGTAGTAACATATCGACCATTCAAACTTTAATATTTATTGGGCACTTAATTATTATTAGCGGTTAATTAACTAGAAGGGTTTTAATATTTGCGTGACGCGCGAATTAGAAAAGCGATGCGTTAATTAGGTTTACTTGCTTGCGAATTAAAAAAACTACGCGTTTATTAGATAAATGTTCATGCCAAATATATATATTTTTTAGGAAATAAGACAAAAACTGTCAGACTGTCTATTAATTTTATCATATTTAATATATTGCAACGTTGAAACTATTAGGAACATAAAATATCCATCACGATATACATACATAATAAGCTAACTAATATTTCACTGAAATAATCGTTCTATAATCAACAATGAAAACGATAAAAAAAATCAGAATTAATAACTTTATATTATACCTTAGGTATTATGAACAAACGATAACAAATAAATGGCCGTATCTGCTAAAGAAAAAATAATACTTCTTCCTCCTACTTTTTACATTCCCTATCTATCTTTAAAAAAAGTAATTTAAAATTTAAAAACCCGATGAACTAAAAGGATATAAATAAACTAGTTAATTTTATTGAATCTAAGGACACCTCATAATTCATAATGCTAAAATCCGTCGAGCCGTTTAAGCTTTACATAGGTACATAAGTTATGTAACATAACATACAGACATTCAATTTTAAGTATGTAGTTTAATTATTGCGGGTGGTTTTAATACATAATTTATACAAATATGAAGAATGATGCCGGGTCCCTAGGATTTTCCTTACATGATTAGAATTACAGTTGTCACTTAATCCGGGAATTACATTTTTGTAAAAAATATATTCCTGTAAATTAATTTAAACTGGTTTAGCTTAAGCGAGCAATTAGAAAAAAAATACTTTTATGTACCAAAAACCTTTTTTACTACTCTTAAACTAATTAACGCGTTCATTTTTGGCCCGTGAATTAGACGTGTGTATTAGGGATTCTTGATAAAAAAAATATAACTTCTTTTAGGTACATGTGATAAACTACATAATCCAGTAACTGTTAAATACTGAGGTTCTTAATGTATACAATAATTTACAGAGCTATAGAGTTATTGGCTGATTTTAAAAACGTGAACGTGTTAATTAGAATTTACGAGAACCAAAACATGCGAATTAGATACTTACATTTGTAATGTGCGATCCACACAACATTAACACGTCTTTCTCTCAAGAGGGTCTTGACATGAGTGTCTGCTCACGCAAAATGCATTACAGACGTCTGTCTATTTCTTCAATGGCCTTGCACGGACAAGAATGAAAGCGGCGCGTGAATTCGTACACGTATCGGGACAAAGTTTCTTTATTTTATATCTTAGTGATATATTACTAAATAAATTTGGTATTTTTTTTGTAATTTGGATATCTTATCTTTCATTAAATAAAAATACTTTCATTCATCTTTCCTCTTGTATATGATCGGGGAAAATAGTTATATTAGTGATTTCGGAAGTGGGACGCGCGGTGTTAATTAGGAGAATGGGGTATTGATTTTTTTTTTCTCCTAGAAAGGTATTGAATATTTACTTGAAAATTCATGTACACCTCAATACGAGTACCTCCTAGGAACAAAAAATATAAATTATACCAAATTCAATACTTTTATATTTTTTAAGCCCGAGGACATACAGAAATGGCTGTCTGGAGAATGACCGATTTAACAACATCAGTGCCTAAAAATTGACAGTGAAAATTTAATGCATTTGTAATTTTTTTTGGTTGATATTTGTTGTACTTATTTTTAAATCGAACTTGCGTACCTATCGGATACTTAGTTATTGAAATAAATTAATACTATTATTAGGTTTTTAATCATTTTAGATGACTTTTTTATGCCTTTTTATCATTAGTAAAAAAAAATAGTCTCAATTCATTTATCTGATCGAATCTTACTTTCAAGTAAGTAGGTAGTTTCAAAGAAGTACTGGGTAATGTAAACCACCATTTTAGATTGAAACCATATTTTGCCGAAAAACTGAACGTGATTCTAGACTTGTGGTATACCTTAAGAATAGTCAGGAGCTGAAGAAGTTTTTATGATGTTGGAAGATCTGAGGAGCTTCTATTTTTTTTTTAATTGTGCCATAAAGTTGACCGTGACGATTTTTATTTCCTGTCCTTCACACTTTGTCGGCTAATATTTTTTTTATTTGTTACTACATGAATAAATGTAACATTTCATTAGAATACGCATACATTAGAGATAAAAAAATTATAAATACTTTTGTGCTATCACATTTAAAAAAAATGATAGGTAAACAAAATGGTTAACTTTTGGAAGATACCGAGTTTTTAAAAAAAAATATATTAAAAAAACTCCGTGGGCAGGATGAGTGTTAATTGACCCAAAACGTGTTGCAAGTGACCCTAGCTACCCACCCTATTCATTTGGCACACGACTTGCAATTTGCAATACACCCTGTATACATAATACAGTACAGTGGAAAAAACGAACGCCACATGGACGGCAACTACCTTAAATATTGGAAATAGCAAGTTATTGGAAATACTGCATTACTGGATTATTGAAAAAAATCTTCTGTTTTAACCGGGAATCGAACTGATCAAATATGACAAAAAAATAAAGTCGTGTTTTATGATACATCGAAAGGGTCATTGATAGTGATCTATAACACATAAACTTTTAAATTACATAAAAACCGTAAAAAACCATTCTTTATTAATCATTATTTTGTTATTTTCAACCAGTTCGATTGCCGGTTAAGGCAGGCAAATTTTCAAAAATCCATAAATGCAGTAATAATTATTTTCAAAAAATAAAAGTAAGTCTCTTTTGCGTAGAATTTGCTATTTCCAATATTTAATGCAGTTGTCGACCATGTGGCGTTCGTTTTTCCGCCCTGTATACTTTGTATTGTGTTGACCAAATGATTGGTTTCCTCTGGGGCTATTAAGTACTAACGACGCATATTCACTGCCAACTGGAAGAGCCCTGACCTTCAATGATGAAGCGCAGCCGCGCGTTGCGCTCGCAGACGAGGCTGACCTCGCGTTTCTTGACGTTCATCAGCTCGTTGAACTCCTTGTTGAACCACAGGCGCATGTTCTGCACGTTCAACTGCAAAAATCTTTTAGTTCGAATTTCAAAACCAATACCTACCTACGAGTATACTTATTAAACACAATCGTATTGTACTTAGTTTTATTCACCCATTCAATCGATTCGTGGCATCTCTTGTGAATCGACCTTATACCTTGACGATGTGTGTGAGCCAGGCCATCTGCAGGAAGCTGAAGGCGAGGGTCTGCGGGATCATGAAGGGCGGCACGTTCACGAACTTGTGCGTGTTGGTGCCGGTCAGCACGTAGAGTCCGGCCCCGGAATCGGACTCCACGGACGGTATGGCCGCCAGTGCCGCCACGCTCATTCTCGCCTGGCTCTGTGAGCTGCGCGTGTACTCCCGCACCGTCATCGTAGATGCCGCGGCTTCCCTGCATACCACCAGGACATGTTAGTTCTAGTCAACGACACCACTGTCAAACAGTAGTTTTCTCCATATTTATTAAGTTGTCAAGCCATTTGAGCAAAATATAGACTTGTTTATCTACTACACTGAAGATTGTAACAAAACTAAATACTTAACAGGAAAGCACAGATTACGAATTTCCTCGCAGAAATGAAACGGACATGGCTATTTACTTAATCAATCATCAGCAACAATATTACGAGGGCTGCTACTTATGTATCCGGAATCTGGGATTCCAACATTTATAAACGTTATATCTGACCTCCATGGTAAAATTTGAACTTTTTTTTAATACTGGCCGCTATATTTTTTTTTCTTATGTACGCTAGTCTTTTGTTTTTGGCGGGATCAAAATGTCATCTCGCTGCAAGAATGGAACTCACTCGTGAAAATATTCGTGCTATGATTTATTATGATTTTCGGCGTGGTTTAACGCAACAACAGTGCATAGATCAATTAACTTCGACTTTTGGTGATGAAGCTCCATCGAAAAGCACTGTGTACCACTGGTTTAGTGAGTTCAATCGTGGACGTAGTATGCTCACGGACGAAGTTAAGGAAGGTCGCCCGAAATCGGTCGTTGTACCACAAAATATTGAAGCTGTGCGAAAACTTATAATGCATGACCGTCATGTTACATATCGCGAGATAGAGGTGACTCTGGGCATAGGTATGACGAGCATTAATAAGATATTACATGATCATTTAGCTCTAAAAAAAATTTGTTCCCGTTGGATCCCTCACAATTTAACTAAGGATCAAAAAGAGGCTCGCGTCGAATGGTGCAAGAAAATGTTAAAAAAATATATCCGTGGTGACTCAAAAGCTGTTTATAATATCTACACAGGTGACGAATCCTGGATCTATGCGTATGATCCGGAAACTAAACAACAATCAACAGTGTGGGTGTTTCAAAATGAGCGGAACCGTACGAAAGTAACTCGTGCAAAAAGCACCTTGAAGCAAATGGTCGCCTGCTTTTTCGGTATTAATGGCCATGTGGCTACAGTGCCACTAGAGAATCGTAAAACGGTTAATTCGGAATGGTACACGACCATTTGTTTGCCGGAGGTATTTGAAGAAATACGTAAAAACAACCAGCGACGCAGAATCGTTCTTCACCATGACAATGCCAGCTGTCATACATCACGCGAAACGACTCGATTTTTGGAAGGTCAAAATATAGAATTAACGGGTCATCCGCCGTACAGCCCTGATTTGGCACCCAATGATTTCTATTTAGGCATTCCCAAATGTAAAGAATAAATTACGTGGACGATTTTCGACCCGTGAAGATGCAGTCGACGCGTTCAAACAGCACGTTTTGGAGATACCTCAGTCAGAGTGGAAAAAATGTTTTAAAAATTGGTTTCAACGTATGCAAAAGTGCATCGATCATAATGGAGAATATTTTGAAAAACAATAAAACCATATTTAGTCATATACGTTTGTTATTTTTTCTATCCCGGTTACATAAGTAGCAGCCCTCGTATCGTATAGACTCGGTTCGGGCTCTAGAAATTTATTTGGGCAGGAAGTGCAAACATACGGTTACCCAGCCTTGTAAAAAAAGGTTTATGGTTGAGAATTCCTCGATCATGGCCTTCCCACCCTAGAGCTGTCTCGGTCTAGCTACTAGTGCATAACGTGCATGACGCACTTGGGGGCCGCAAATTTCTGGATGGAGCCTTCGGGCGATAAGCAGGCGTCCTCGTCCCAGGGGCGGAACAGGTCGCCGTCGTTCTCCATCTCCAGGGAGCGCAGCGCCTCCACCTGGCGCAGCTCGGGCCAGTTGTCGCGCTGCGTCGGTAGCACTGGGTAGTTCTCCACCTTCAGGTCGTAGGTATATCGTTAATTACTCTCGCACTTGCCCCTATTTCTGCTGACAGCGACAAGTGATCCAATACGATATAAGTACATTACAAAGTTGATGAGTGCATCGGCGGGTTGCATATAAACTACGCCACGTACACTGAATGGTCACTTGTTATTGTCGAGATAATGAAACAGGGAACGGATGTTGTAGATCTAAACGGGTAGACTTTCTGTGGTTCACGCGCAAACATGACAGGAGAGTTTATGTTTATGTTTAACCCAAGTCAGACTGTCTTTGATCTGATCACCTAGGGTGAACAGATTTGAATACAGTTTTTTCATTTGCACTACACCGATGACCGACTAGAAGTGTTATCTACTCTCAAACGGGTAGGTACATACTTATCTATACGAATATTGTATTTTTTTTTCAAATATTGTACTTCTACGTCAAAATTTCGGCAATCCAATATTGAAGATAACAATTAGGATATGCACCGTGTAGTGGCTGAAGATGGCGTAGAGTTTGACGCGCGGCGTGAGCATCGTGTCCCAGCAGTACTGCTTGATCCAGGCCGTGACCGCGTCTTGCGCCTTGATGCGCGCCTCCGTCTGCAGCTTGATTTCTTGCCGCTCCTCTGCCGCCTGCAATTGAACCAGTTAAGGATACCGTGCACCAATGCTAGGCCAGCAGCGCGGGGCACGTGCAGCACTAAGTCTAGATAATACACACCGAAAACGGACAGGAGATTGAACGCGTTTCTAACGCGAGCCGGTAATCGCCGCGTCACTGGCGGCGCGCCGCGTATACTGTTTAATACGGTAACAGATTCAGATTTAGATTCAGATATTTATTGGTAAAAACACGTTTTTACAAGTCATTTTTTTTACATTATTTATGTCTACATATACTAGGTTACTAATTTTTACAATCAATGTGTCTAGTTATAGTTAATTTGTTATTTAAAAAAAGTTAATATTATAAAATTTAAATTTTATAGCTAATCCCGTTTTATTTAAAATAATATTACTTGTCAGTAGGTCAATGTTTACATTATAAATATACATTTTACTCACTATTTTATGTATGGGTTAATGTCCCGTTTGTAAGAATTCATTTATATTGTAACATGCTAGCCCGAGGAGCATTGTTTTCAATTTATTAAAAAATATTGTATCCGTGGCGGATTTTTTGATAGAAGTCGGGACACAGTTGTATATTTTTGGCCCGATGACGCTGAGCGACCCTCGAGACTTCGCCAGGCGCCGCCGGGGGGGCACTAGGAGGTGCTGCCGGCGTGACGGCATACCGTTGCCCTGGCCGTGGCCGTGCGTCACATAGTTATGTAGGTTGGCTCTGACATATCGACACGCAGCTAGTATATATACGCATGGCAACGTTAGGATCTCGTACTTCTTAAATAGGTCCCGTGCGGGGTGTTCGGCCGGTTTTCGACCAATGATTCGCAGTGCACGTTTCTGTAGGACAAATGGTCTGTCTCGGGTTGCAGATGTGCCCCACAGGTCAACTCCTTGTATCAAAATAGAATGAAAATATCCGAAATAGGCCTTTTTTATGTTTTCTATAGACAAAGTGTGTGCGAGTCTTGACAATGCATAGCACGCCGAGGCGAGCCTGTCGCACAGATGATCGGTGTGTGCGGACCACGTAACCATAATGATAAAGATAAAGCGTATTCCAAAAAATAAAAATCTTATAGGTAATTTTACAATGTTTTGGGGGCTTAACTAGGCTCAAAACACAAAGAAAGCGGACGCAGGTCGGGCGCGGGTAGGTTTGGCAGTACGGCGGGCCTATTCGCCTTTCTCTATAAAATGAACGACCAGACAAAGACGGCGTGCGCACTGTGCGCAGGTCAGGCGTGGGGCTAGGGCTATACAAGAAACAACTCGATCCGCGCCCGACTCGCGCCTGGGTTCAGGTGTTTGGCGCTTCTCAACGGTGGATACAACGGCGCTTGCCTGTGGATGTTATACCTGCTTGAGCCGCTCCTTCTTGTGTTCCATGTGCAGGTTGAACTCGGAAAGTGAGAGCTGGTGCAGCGGTCGCTCGGCCAGGTTCTCCTCGAGCAGCGCCAGCAGCTGCTGCTTGGCGAGTGCCAGCGCCGCCACCACATCCTCGCGCTGGTATTTGTAGTCCATCGCCTCGTCCCGCACCTTCTTGTCCTCTTGATGGTCCAGGTAGTTCTCTGCAGTTTGATGATTAGTGAACATAATTTGACCTGTCTGGGAAATGGAAACCCATGGACTACCATTACCGCTTTGCAATTCAATATAATGAGTGACTAAAGCAATTTTTCTGTCTGAACTGAGCCGTAAAGCGAGATCATAAATGTCTCAGCGACATCTCTAGGAAAATCGGAGTCCAATCATTTGACCAAAAGTACGTTTGATTTTACAAACGTGTTTAGTGCTTAAACCATTGCATATTACAAAGGTTACATGGGCTTATTAAATAAGTTAGGTAAGGTTAAGACTTTTGACCACATAAATAATGCGATTGGAAGTATCTCTTTGCGAAATCTAAGTTTGTAAAATAATATAGTTTGTCAGATGATGATTTGGTAAAAACTTAGTGAATCATGAAAATCGTTTACTCTACTCGTATAAGTTATAGGTTTCTCAACTGGGATCGTATTTAATTGAACAGTCACCAGGCAATAATATATTATCCAACATTGGGCTCAAAAATATCTGTCACGTCTTTATTGCTAGAGGTATAAGAGTGTGTCAGATATTGCGCAATCTATGATAATGTATTATTGCTGGTGACTGTACGAGGTGTGGCTAATAAGTCCTAAGCCTAAGATATTTTAACAAACTTTTTGGTCTCGTGTTTGCGGCCACTTTTAGAGCAGTCATGTATGTACGTATGTAAGTACTGTTCATTCTTACTTTTCTTATATAGTAAACAAATTTCTAACCTCAAAATGAACCTTTTTTGGATAAAACAGCTATTTTAAACAAAATAAAGCAATCACAGACAATTACATTAGCCAAGTGATGTCTATAATGTTTATTCAGTTTACTTTATTTACAATGAAAGAGCTGTTTTAGCCAAAAATGGTTCATTTTGAGGTTAGAAAGTTCTTTACTATATAAGTCATCGAATTTTACTTCATCGATTGTAACATTTCTTTGAATTTCATTTCATCGACCGCTATTTTCGGCTGAACCATGTTTTCAGGATATCTTGAACATTAATTAGGTATGTACTTACGTTAGGTTAGGTTAGAATTATGATTACCCAAAAAAACATATGTGGCGAGAAATGCCTTTCGGTGAAATGAAAATTTAGCGCAATGATACTGGTGTTTCGATAAAAATATAGGTACTCATGTATGTATGTATGTATTGTAGCATTACCGCTACAAATCGCGTTGGTTCGCGTTAGTTATCGCTAAATTATTCCACCTTTTCCGTTTCTTAGCCTTTTTTGTCTTATGGGCTTGTTCATTGACCGATTAGAAATAGACATATCTAATGCCAGTTTTGAATTTTGAATTAGTTTTTGTTAAATCCGAACCCTGTGATAATTTTGACATTCTATCTAGAAGAATAGCCAAACTTAAGTGGCAGTGGGCGGGGCACATTGCTTGCAGGACTGATGGCCGATGGGGTCAAAAGGTTCTTGAGTGGCGTCCGCGGACCGGGAGACGAGCTGTAGGTAGGCCTCCAACAAGATGGAGTGACGACCTTGTAAAGATCGCGGGAACGCGGTGGATGCGAAAAGCACAAGATCGGTCTGAGTGGAGAGCCTTGGGGGAGGCCTATGTCCAGCAGTGGACGTCTTTCGGCTGACATGATGATGATGATGATGATCTAGAACTCTTGCCTTGAAACTTTAAATAATTTTAACGAGACTTTTTTATTCAATGGAATCATCTCTACATAGCAAATAAGCAAGAAAGGCTTATTCAAGTGCCGTGTCCGGTAGTTATCAAGAAGCACCAGCTTAATTTTTGGTCTCGATCCGAATATAAACAGATCGATGGAATGCTGTTGTCCTCATTGATTGTCTGTATAACGGGTGAGTTGGCTTTTGATGCCGTTCTGATTTTACTGGTCCCCATCGTTAGGTTCCCATCTTTCATTTTGTCTGTTCCACTTTGTGAGTAAAGGTGTTCTTTTCAGCACCCCTGGTACCCCCCATACTTCCCATCACCCCTCAACCCCTGAAAACCTGGACGGGTGATCTAGAAATTCACCGCGTGACTCGCCAACGGGTTCGCTAGGCGACGACTCCTCGACAGGCTGTGGTACCGGCATATTTTACACGCAACGTCGGTTACGTTCTGGTTGCGGCAATCGCAGCTCTACGGCTGGGGCGACGCACGGCAGCGAATCGGCGGGTACGGATTTTATCAGGATAGTCTTATTTATCGTAAACCTTTCACTTTTCTTAATTCTAAAATCGGAGTCCGCGAACTCCACTCCAACCACTGTAGGTTACCTTTGATTACTATTTCGGCCATTCTTTAAACACGGCACAGTCCCCTTTTTTACCAAGTAACGCCCAAATTATAACCTGTATTTTATCTCACTCTGAACATGTTTCAAGTTTTATCAGTAGATTTTTTATGAAGCGCTTCTTGAAATATTACTGATAGAATACAACGTAGTTCTGTTTTACCTCAATTAAATTTTATACTAGTAACGCCGACCGTGTCCCAAGGTGGATGTCCTCATTTATTATGTGCTGAACTTTAATTTAGGTACTTTTGCTTTTGCTTTTGTGACAAACTGCAAGTATTGTTATATCTTCATTCCGGTTTCGTAATAAGTTAAATTCAGTGTCAACCTACCAATCTATTTTTTTTATAACAATGTAATTTATTGTCTTATTTTATTCTTTGCTTGAAGACTAATAATATATCCTTGTTAAAAATTCGTTCGGTTTTATTTTTCTTTCACAGGACTAAATTAACGTGCTGGTGGTTTTATCGTGACCACCCCGTGTAGTGTTCCTCTCCCTTCTTTCATTAAGGAGCGCTACAGTATGTATGTATGTAAACTCTTTATTGTACCTACAGTCAAGGTTACCAATATGTATACACCACAAAGTCTCAAAAATATGTACACAGACCTTATTACTATGGCAATAAGGTCTATGTGTACATATTTTTGCAACTTTGTGCGGATATTTATTTTTGACCTTGACTGTACAACACAGAAATTCAAATACAATATTTACAGATGTCATGGTGACATTAACAAAAGAAAGTATGTCACTAGGACTATTGGGTCTCGAGTTTTATGCAAAACTCTTTCAATATGTCTGAGTTATCACCGCATCTCATTAAAATCTAGCACCGTCAGTTATTAAGTTCTAGACAAACAGTGATAAAACACCAGAATCGTCATTTTTGAGGAAATGTCTACTATTTACGGGGTATTTGGACCTTCTTATGCTACCGTCAAAAAGTGGAGTCGCCTTTTCAAACGCGGGCGACCGCCGCCAGGGAGACGAGTCGGTCGTGACTGAATGAGAGTGATGACAACATCAAAAACGTCAAAAAAATATTGTTGATCGAAGAATCAAGGTCTCGCAAATAGCAGAGACAATAGGCATTAAAAAAGATCGAGCTAGTTGGTTAGTCTATTATCCTAAGCGATTTCGGAGCGGTGCTGGAATGATGGCGGCCGTGGACCCGTGGAGGACCATTTGAAGGGAAATGGTTTTTTTGAATAGTAGGTACCGGCTTAAGAGGATTGTATTGTGAAGCGAACAATTTCCATACAAAATGCGATGACGTTTTTCTCCCCTTAAACCTAGTTTGATTTTTACGATTTTTGAATATGTTGTAGTTATTATGAAATACTTGGTCTGTACGTTTTCCTTTCCACGAAAATATTTATTGAAAAAAACAAACAAATATAAAATAAAAAAATTAAAACGTACAGACCTAGTTTTTTATAATAACTACAACATATTAAAAAATCGTGAAAATCGGACTTGATTTAGGGGGTGACAAACGTTATGGCCCGGAGCTAAATTAGGTAGTATGGAATTTTTTCGACAGCTACGCAATTTAAGTGTCTCGGTTCACAATGCTCTTAAGTAGTATAGCGGTGGACTAGGGTGACGGCACCAATGATGGACATTTTTAGCTGACAGGAACCAGTAATGGAAACTTCAATCTTAATTCAAACTTCATACGGTCCTAAATTGATTGATGATCAATTGTTGCAAAACAAATGAATAACCCTTATCTTCTGTAAAATAAGAATCAAGTGTCCATTATTGGTGCCTTGTCCATTACCGGTTATTTACCATTACCTATATTAAAAAATACAAAATAGTTTTTATTTCATTGTTTTTTTTTTCTACTTAAAGTAAGAACTTTCAGTCGCCTCTCGTGATTCTACTAAACTTTCCAATGTAAATGTAAATGTGCTTCACCCTGCTCCCATCACTCCACTTACTGTCATCCAAGCCGATAATGGTGACGACTTTTTGCTTGAGCTCAAAACACTTGGGGTCGGGCTTCTCGTGGCGCGGGTCCTGCTTGAGCTCCGGCAGCTGGCTGTCCAGGTACTGCACGGCCGTGGTGCGGTTGCCGCCGAGGTGCACCAGGAACTTGTTGTTGCTGTCGATCACGGCTTCCCGGACGCCGGTCTCGTAGCGGTGAGTCGCCACGAAACACAGTTCTATGCGGGAATAGGGAGTGCTTTAATGTAAACGATATTTTTTCGTTATTTACTGAGGGCTCAGACAAGATGCACTACGCTAACTAACGTTTCTATTCGATTCGTTTTTAAACCAATCGCGTCACTGGAAGATGACGTGATACGAAAAGTCACGTGGTCTACCAGTGACGCGATTGGTTTAAAAACGAATCGAATAGAAACGTTAGTTAGCGTAGTGCATCTTGTCTGAGCCCTCTGATGTAAGTACCTTTTTTTTTCGATTAAATGCCGCAATGTTTTTAGCATAGGTGAAAAACTTAAGTAAATGATCTTGCATGTAGTTGTAACACATCTGTATAGACCGTTCGACATTCTATGTTTGAGACGTAAATTCCATGTTGGTTTTTCACGTGTAGCTAGGTTGAAGTACCAAATCGCCTAAACTGAATGATCGCTTCGTGAGTTTCACCGTGTTTACTATCTATGGAATCAATGTACAGTTTGGTTGCCTTCGAATTAGTTCATTCAATGCTCTTTTTAGAGTTCTTTAGTCAACAAGGAACCCTTATAGTTTCACCACGTCCGTCTGTCCGCGGTTTTTCTCAGAGACTCTTGGTACTGTACAAAGCTGTAAGTTGGCATAGTTATAGCATAGACGAATTAGACATATAAGTAGGGTTCATATGTAGATGGCTAGTCCGGTGAAACCTTATAAAAAATCGTCTATGAAATCCCGTATAAAATAGTGCCATCTGTTTCTTCAATCTCAAGATGTGTAGAAGTGCGATAGCAAACTAGCGAATTACCTACTCTAGATATGCCGTAGATGTCTTATATTATAATCTTATAAATTATTGGAAATTTGCAGTTGAAATTAGCAGTATTTTGGCGCGCCATTGTGGATTAAATACACTAAGTAGGTATAGATACTAACGTGTTTTGGAACAAATTCCCTAAATATGAAAAAGTATACTCCTGCGGTGTTATATTCTATGAAAAACGGCGCTCGATCGGTCGAACGAGGGAACGAGTGAACGCGCCAGCGCGCCACACCGGCAAATTTAAAGAATCCCGTCAGAGCACACAAAACACAATTTAGCGCGTGCATTCTCAATTAGGCAGCTTTACACGTTCGACTTTATCGACAGAAGCCCAGAGGGCCCTGCCAAGATGCATTGCGCTAAGTAGCGTTTCTATTCGATTTGTTTTTAAACCAATCGCGTCACTGATAGATCACGTGACTTTTCGTATCACGTGATCTACCAGTGACGTGATTGGTTTAAAAACGAACCGAATAGAAAAACTAGTAAGCGCAATGCGTCTTGGCAGGGCTCTCTGCTGCCTAATTGAGAATGCACGCGCTAAAAAATATGTTTTGTGCGCTCTGACGGGAATACTTAAACTCACCGGTGTGACGCGTTCACTCGTCCAATCGTTCGACCGACCGAGCGCTGTTTTTAAGAGAATAACACGGTAACACCCCTGCTAACCATAGTCGCCGGTGGCGCTCGGATCGCGCACGATCACGGTGCCGTCGTAGCCGAAGGTGATGAACGCTTCTTTGTTACAAAACCCGTTGAAGAACTTCACCGTGTGGCCGGAGTCGACGATGGGGCCCATCCTCACAGTTACCGTTATTCCTTTCTGTGGAAATAAATAAATAAGTACTTAAATAATAAACATATATCGTTTTTGATTAGAAAAGTTTGCTTTACGTTGCTTTCTCAGTCAACTTTAGTACCGTCCGATAATAAGTGATTGAAAAAGCAAGATAAATAGATATACATACATATGAACTTTTCTGGTAAAATGTTTAAAAAAACAAAAAACCGCCTTCAAAAAGCAAAAAATAACTTCTTTAAAATGGTAGGTAAATAGGTCAGTCCAACTGAAGTCTGCTTTTGGTTAAAATATTGTTGGACGCCGACTTCAGTTGGACTGACCTATTTACCTACCATTTTAAAGAAGTTATTTTTTGCTTTTTGAAGGCGGTTTTTTGTTTTTTTAAAAATTATTTTATTTTATACTTTTTAGTGATCCTATTTATGCTGTTACGTAGCTCCACTTCTAAATATTAATACGAAACTATAGAACATTTCAAGCTCGCCGCAGACAACGCCGCGGGAATGTCATAGTCATATTTAAACCTAAATGTGCTTCGTCATAGTCGCTCAACTTCCTTTATCGAAATATCTTATCGCCACCCTTGAAATAGGTACCGTTAAGGAGTTCCGGTGGCTATCTGTGGTCTTCATCATCAGTTCCACTTCACCATATAGTACTTTTCAAAAGCAAATGCATGAGTTACAGTGAAAAATACCAAAATCGCTATAGGTGTGCCTATAATATTTGAGGAGTTCTCTTGATTTCTCCATGATCCCATGATCAGATCCTGACGTGGTGACAATGGGACCAACTAGAAAGTATACCCATTCGAACAACGAAAAAATTTTTCAAATCGGTCCAGTGGTCTTCGAGTAATCGGGGAACATACATAAAAAAAAAAAAAAAAAAAACCCGACGAATGGAGAACCTCCTCCTTTTTTTGAAGTCGGTTAAAAATATGAATTGTAAAATAATTCTGCACGAAATAATCAATACCTATCAGTCTATGTAAAACATTACAAAACATGACAATATTTGAGTAATGAGTATGCGTATGAGCGGAAGACCCCTGGTTTAAAACAAAAGGAAGTATATTGCGTAGCTAGCAGTGTATTTTTATCTATGGTGGCGTGGCTGAATATTGATACTCCTTCCATTTAAAATGCCATTGAGTGCCGGTTTAAGCACCATCAGCGCCCTGGGCGAGATTTTACGGCGCCCTTAATCTACCATTTAAACCCGTAACAAAAATGGCAAAAGATATTATAATGAAATAACCAGCCGCAGGCGCCCCTTTATATCTGGCGCCCTAGACGGTTGCCCAACCGTGCACTACCTTAAACCCGCTACAACCTTGACACGCTGACAAGAAGTGATCGCTAAGACAGGGACCGACCTGACAGCTACAGTTGACAGGTCAGTTGCTACCTTATTGCTACAGTAAAAGGATGATAAGAAATGAATCCTGAGTAGGTACGTTTCTCATCGCAGTACAAGTTATAACTACTTATAACCGGTTCTTGGGCCCGGGGTTATAATTTGTACTGAATTGACAGCTGTCAGAATAGACTCATCTTTCTCAACTATAGGTCACTGGGCTTTCAAATCATATAAGCTACGCCACCATCTACACTGGACCGTCTCCAGCTAGCTATCATTGTCCAACACGAAGTAGAGGGCGAAGGATCGCAGGAACTGTACCTCCCCGGTGAGCTTGAGCACGTGGAACTGGCGGCTGAGGTGCGGGATGGCTACCATGGTGTCCTTGGTGCCGAGCGGCAGCAGGCGCGAGTACGGGCCCAACATCTTGCCGGCGAACTTGTTGTCCTTGCCTGTGTCCACGTTCACGCACACGATGCGCTCCCCTGCGGTCATTCTTAGGCTTCATTCATAATAAGGCATTGCAAACGATAAAATCGCTACTACAAAATAAATAAATGTTTAAAAAAACAAAAACCCGCCTTCAAAAAGCAAAAAATAACTTCTTTAAAATGGTAGGTAAATAGGTCAGTCCAACTGAAGTCTGCTTTTGGTTAAAATATTGTTGGACGCCGACGTCGACGTCGTTTTTTCGACGTTATTTTTTGCTTTTTGAAGGCGGGTTTTTGTTTTTTTAAACATTTATTTTATTTTATACTTTTTAGTGATCCACTTCTAAATATTAATGAGAAACTATAGAACATTTCAAGCTCGCCGCAGACAACGCCGCGGGAATTTCATAGTCATATTTAAACCTAAATGTGCTTCGGCATAGTCGCTCAACTACCTTAATCGAAATATCTTATCGCCACCCTTGAAATAGGTACCGTTAAGGAGTTCCGGTGGCCATCTGTGGTCTTCATCATCAGTTCCACTTCACCATATAGTACTTTTCAAAAGCAAATGCACGAGTTACAGTGAAAAATACCAAAATAGGTGTGCCTATAATATTTGAGGAGTTCTCTAAATTTCTCCAAGATCCCATCATCAGATCCTGACGTCTTGACAATGGGACCAACTAGAAAGTATACCCATTCAAACAACGAAAAAATTTTTCAAATCGGTCCAGTGGTCTTCGATTAATCGGGGAACATACATATATAAAAAAAAAAACCCGGAGAATTGAGAACCTCCTCCTTTTTTTGAAGTCGGTTAAAACGCGAGGTACTTCTTATCTCTAGTTGTGATAGGCCGAGGCGGTTATGGACGTGAATTTTATTGCAGAAGCTAAAGCTATAAATGCTATTCTCATTGTGAATTTAGCTTCAAAGTAAGCATAAACCGTAAAAGAAAATTTTAACCTCTACGAGTCAAATGAAAATATAAATATAAAACCAGTTGTGGTCAAACGCCAAAAAAAGAACCGTAAGAGGCTGAACCATTCTTTAATATTTCCATATAGCATCTTGCTGTAACCACAGTACATTGTTGCCTAGGTGCGGAAAGTAAGGGATTTCCTGACCAGGTGGTTAGCAGGCCGAGCAACAGCGAGGCCTGCTAAAATACGAGTCAGGAAATCCTTGTTTCCGCCGAGGCATACATAATGCTTTTCTCAAACAATGCGAGGAAATTATACAAATACATGATTATAAGTATTTTTAAAAACCTTTGACAAATTCGGAGAGAATGTTTGTTTGCATCATACGAGTATTAGTTAAGATAGTTTCACGCACAACGAGCCGCCGCCCGCCGCCGCTCCGCAGAGCCCCGCCACGCCGCCGCCCCTCACTGCGCCACCACAAGTTGGGTCTATGGGATTTTTTAACCAACTTCGAAAAAAAGAAGGTTCTCAGTTTGACCTGTATGTATGTATGTATGTATGTTCGTATGTATGTTTGTCCTCGATTATCTCGCGTTTGGCTGAACCGATTTTGATGCGGTTTTCAGCAAAGTATTTGTGACACGTAGGAAAAGGAACCGACTTAAAAAAGGACTTTTTACAGAGTTGTCCAATTTTAAAAAATATTTTTGTTTTGATGGAGTATGCGACCATTGTCACCAAATATAAATCTGATGACGGATCCGTGAAGAATTGAGGGAACTCCTCAAATATTATGGGCATACACACAGCGATTTTAGTATTTTTAGTAACAAGCTCTGCATTTGCATTCAGAAAATATTATTTGGTGAAGTGGAACTGATGATGAAGACCTCAAATGGCTACCGGAACTCCTCAACGGTACAGTCAAGGACTTTAATTGTTATGCCACTATGGAACCCTGTCATAATGGCAGCGTCAAACCAAATCACAGAAATTACGCTTAAATGAATGATTAACGTTATGCGACAGGGTTCCATAGTGGCATAACAATTAAAGTCCTTGACTGTACCTATTTCAAGGGTGGCGATAAGATAATGCAATAAGATGGAGTATACTTCCGAGGTGGTCCCATTGTCACCAAATATAAATCTGATGAGGGGATCCGTGAGGAATTGAGGGAACTCCTCAAATATTATAGGCATACATACAGCGATTTTAGTATTTTTAGTAACAAACTCAGCATTTGCATTCAGAAAGTATCATTTCGTGAAGTGGAACTGATGATGAAGACCACAAATGGCTACATGTACTCCTCAACGGTACCTATATAAAGGGTGGCGATAAGATAATCTCGATTAAGATGGTTGAGCAATTGTAACGAAGAACATTTAATTGTTTAAATATGACTATGACTTTCCCGAGGCGTTGCTTGCGGCGAGCTTAAAATGTCTTAAAGTTTCATGTCAACTAAGAAGTGGAACTACATAACAGCTTATTATGATCACTAAAAATGTTTAAAAAAACAAAAAACTGCCTCCTAAACCGCAGAAAATAACTTCTTTTTAAATGGTAGGTATAGGTCAGTCCAATTGAAGTCGGCGACTCACAATGTTTTTACCCAAAAGCCGACTCCAGTTGGACTGACCTATACCTACCATTTTAAAAGAAGTTATTTTTTGCGTTTTTGAAGGCAGTTTTTTGTTTTTTTTTTAACATTTATTTTTTCATGGTCCATTCGATTTTATACGCAATAGAGAGCAATTTTAAAAAACAATATGGACATGGACGGAAAGTGTTTTATATGGTTTTTTTACTCCCAGGAGTAAAAAGATGCATTTTCCGTCCACGTGTTTCAATCGGAAAACCGTTATTTACGAGCATGTTTGAGAAAAATAATTAAGTTAGAGTACCTAAGTAAAACAGCAAAAGAAGCCAGCCATAAATTGCGAATGATTGACCAACCTCTACAGGGTGGAAAAAGCGGACGCCACATGGTCGGCAACTACCTTAAATATTGGAAATAGCAAATTCTACGCAAAGGAGACTTACTTTTATTTTTGAAAACAATAAATACTGCATTTATGGTATTTTGCAAATTCGTCTGCCTTAACCGGGAATCGAACTGGTCGAATATGACAATAACACACTCACACACACACACACACACACACAGACACACACAGACACACACAATCATACACAGATACACACAGACACACACAGACACACACAGACACACACAGACACACACAGACACACACAGACACACACAGACACACACAGACCCACACAGACACACACAGACACATACAGACACACCCATACACACACAGACACACACAGACACACACAGACACACAGACACACACACAGACACACACAGACCTATACAGCGGTACCTAAATTATGTTAAGAATTATTCGAGGACCTTTAAGCAAGTTTGTTTAACTGCTAAGGCAAATTTTCTTAGTCTTAAACTCAAATCATCTGACAATAAGGTAAAAACTGTATGGAATATAATAAATCGAGAAACGGGAAAATCAAAAACTCGTGATAATCAAGTCACCCTAAACACAGGTGATAAACAAATCACGTCAAATAAAGACGTCGCCTTAGCAATTTAGCATTCGAAGATTATTTCTCCAACATAGCCATTAATACTACGAAATGTCTTAAGTCATCCGCGGTGGAAGCTCAATTATTACTTTCCTCTAATGTCAGTAAATGTAATATAAACTTTAGCCCTATTTGACTATTAAATTCAGATTTAATAGTCAAGGTATTTAAATTACTTAGTTTAAAAAAGACTGAGAATTTGTGGGGCACATCAGTTAGAGTACTCTTTCATATCATAGATGTAATTGCACCCCATCTAGCATTAATTTATAATAATTGCATATCAGAGGGGATCTTTCCAGATCTCATGAAATATAGTAAAGTCATACCTCTTTTTAAATCGGGCGAGATGAGCGATTTAACAAACTTCCGTCCCATTTCCATACTACCAGTTTTAAGTAAAGTCTTTGAGAAACTAATGCTGAATGATATGTTAGGTCACTTTAATAGAAATAAACTACTTAGCAATAACCTGTTCGGCTTTACCAGAGGGCGATCAACAATTGATGCGGCATCTGTACTTATTAAATATATATATATAACAGTTGGGAGAAATCTTGCGATGCAGTAGGAATCTTTTGTGATCTTTCTAAAGCTTTTGATTGCGTAGATCATACGACCCTTATTTTAAAATTAGAACATTATGGTCCAATAAAGCTTTAAGTCTTATGTCTTCTTATTTAAGTGATAGAACTCAAACAGTTGTAAACAAAACGCAATCTGTTGGAGCTACAGTGAAAATAGGTGTGTCTCAAGGTTCTATTTTAGGTCCTTTTTTATTTTTAGTTTACATAAATTACTTGCCACCAACAGTAGATAAACTTTGTGATATTGTACTTTTTGCTGAAGATACTTCACTAATTTTCAAGGCAGATAGAAAATCCGTAGACTACAGTAGGATAAACGCCATATTGGTTAAAGTACTTCATTGGTTTACTCGCAACAATTTGCTACTAAATGCTAAGAAAACTAAATGTGTTAGGTTCGCTTTGCCTAATGTTAAACCGGTAGATTCTAGTATTTTTCTAAATGACGAGTGTTTGCAAATGGTAGATAAGGCAGTTTTCCTAGGTATAACAATAGATAAAAATTTGCAATGGAGTCCCCATATAGCTGTACTGGCAGGTAAACTAAGTTCGGCACCTTACGCTGTTAGAAAAATCAGACAACTAACCAATGTTGATACAGCTCGCTTAGTTTATTATAGTTATTTCCATAGTGATATGTCCTACGGTATTCTGGTTTGGGGTAAGGCAGCTGACATACATACTATATTTGTGTTACAAAAAAGGGCCATTCGTTCTATTTACAATTTAAATTCCCGTGACTCATTAAGAGAACTTTTTAAAGAAATTAATATCTTAACTGTAGCGTCTCAATTTATTTATGAGAATATTATTTATGTTATTAAGAATTTAGATTCTTTCACCAAAAATTCTGATATACATAATTTAAATACTAGAAATAAAAATAAAATCGCTATTCGAAAATTCCGCGTCCGTAAAATATATAAATCATTTGTTGGTCAATGCATTCATTTCTATAATAAATTACCTGACGTAGTTTTAAAGTTATCGTTTCCAGCACTTAAAAATTACTTGAAAAACGCGTTAATGTCTAAAGCGTATTATAGGGTCGAGGATTATCTAACAGACAAAAATGCATGGCCTAAACCCGAAACTGAGTCATTAATTTATTCAAATGCAAAAGCTTTATCTTGTCTAGGGGACACCGTTGATATAGGAAAACATATCGAAACTTTATGTGGTCGTCTTGTACCGTCTTATGTTTAATATTTATTGCTTTATATAATGCTAGACTAAGTAGTAACCATTGTAATATGTTTAAAAAATGACTGACTGCTGAGTTTCTTGCGGCGTTTCTTCTCAGCAGTGGTCTCTTCTTGGGAAGCGCTGGTAGATTCTTGACGTGTAAAAGTGCCCGTGCGGCCAACTTACTGAATAAATATCTTTATCTTTATCTTATCTTGATTCCCAAACCAAGTACGAGTATGTTTACCAATCATGTATTTATCCGAGAACAGCACCAACGCGAAACAGCGCATGTTTTCGCCAACCGGCATGAGAAAGCAGTCTGCGAGCCCCCGGCCGAGTTCCATGTACCTCACCAGGCTTAGCTTTAAATCGTTGGTACCCACCTGAAAAATACGGTACAGGAGGTATTACGACGGGTTAAACATCTATCTCGCTCGGCGCAGCATGCTTTTTCCTTCCACACATCCCTATTAGCCGTCAACTCAGCGTTCACTCCCTTCTTTCTCATATCACTCTTCACACAATCCATCCATCTCTTTTTAGGTCTTCCTCTTGCTTTACAAGACTCCACATTCATACTCAAAACTCTTCTCGTAACAAGATTTTCATCTCTCCCCATGACGTGGTCATACCATGACCTTCCATTTTTTAACCGACTTCAATAAAAGGAGGAGGTTCTCAATTCGTCTGTTTTTTTTTAAAATGTTTGTTACTTCAGAACTTTCGACTGGGTGAACCGATTTTGATGCTTTGGTGCTTCCCGATTGGTCTCGTTTTTATCAAAATGAAGATCTGATGATTAAGTCCATAAGGAATCGACGAAACTCTTCAAAATTTATAGGCACACCTTGGTACGTATTATAATCCCGAAAGGCAATCCTCGCCCGCTGTAAGAAAGTGCAGGCAACACGGGAGCCGTAGCGGCTGAGGCTGGTCGCAGAAGGCGACCAAAAAGCCGAAGCTGCGGAGGCGAGCGAAGGTGCCGTGCTTTCTTACGCAAGGGCGGATGGATTGCACTTCCCGCAGCGCCGGAGCAGACCGGAAGGTATTTCAGGTGTAGGTATATAATTTTTTCGGGATTATAGTCCTCGGGATTTCAGGATTTCGGTAAAACGAACTTTCGGGATTATGGTTTTCGGGATTAAAGATTAAATATTAAAGATTAAAGATTAAAGTCTTCGGGTTTTGAGGCTTTCGGTCAAACGAACTTTCGGGATTTTAAACTTTCGGTAAAATAATCATTCGACATTTTAATATTCGGTCTTCCGTTCATAGGCCTTATGAAATTCGGTATTTTGAACTTCGGTATTATAATACGTACCCGGCACACCTATAGCGATTTTTGTATTTTTCATTGTAACTCATGTATTTGCTCTTGGAAAGCACTACTTGGTGAAGTGGAACTGATGATGAAGACCACAGATGGCCACCGGAACTCCTAAACGGTATACAGGGTGTTTTTTTGATCAGCAACTTCCACAAGGGGATACTATATTCATGATTCTGAGTTCAAAAAAAATATAATTAAAAATTTTTTTTTTCATGAAAAGTCGAAAGAATTATCATCTCTATTTTATAAATCATGGTCTCTCGTTTCTGTAGCTACGAGGGGGGTAGGCCGCCGCTTATCGTTACGATCAGTCTATGTTATTGTTTGATACTACCCTCACAAAACTATGCGCAAGCGATGTCAGTTCCGTGTTTGTTTCGAAGGGAGTGATTGTTAAGTGAAGTGTTAAATCATTTAATTGATAAAAAAATGTCTCGGCAAGAAAAGTTTTTTCTGGACAATCGGGAAATGTTTGCTGTTGTAAACATTTACTTTGTGAGTAGTCGAAACATTGCTGACACCGTTAGAATTTGGACTGAACGATTTTCTAATCGCCAGGCCATTACGCGCTACACTGTAAGGTCTATCGCTCGCTAGCAACCTTTGCGAGTGGGGCACTTTTGAAACGCCACGCCATGCTCAAGGTTTGTAATTTTTTAACATTATTTTATAATCCATACCGTTATTTTGTAGTTAAATGCCATTTCAGAACGATTTCTAAGATCAATAATCTACAATTTTCTAACCTAAACCGTGTTTGTAATCTTTGCCGGTCCTCAGCCCGTAACAAGTATGAAGGGAAAGATGAATAATATCGTGCATGGTGATTACGCCATTAAAGTCTTCGGTAAACACGGCGCATGGTAACCACAATTAAGTGAAATAGGTAATGGGAAAAATTGAAAATGCTATTTCTCTGACCTCCTAAGGTTTTTTTAATTTTTTGGTATGATATTCGGATTCAGCATTAATTAAACTATCTCTCCTGTTTTGGAAGTTGCCGACCAAAAAAACACCCTGTATATTTCAAGGGTGGCGACAAGATATTTCGATTGAGATAGTTGAGCGACTATGACGAAGCATATTTAGGTCTAATATATGACTATGACTTTTCCACGGCGTTGCTTGCGGTGAGATTGAAATGTTCTATAGTTTCTTATTAAATGAGAATAGGGAGAATAACATCATAATTATGATCACTAAAAAGTATAAAATAAAAAAGAAGTTTAATAAAACAAAAGCCCGCCTTCAAAAAGCAAAAAATAACTTCTTTAAAATGGTAGGTAAATAGGTCAGTCCAACTGAAGTCGGCGTCCAACAATATTTTAACCGAAACCAGACTTCAGTTGGACTGACCTAATTACCTACCATTTTAAAGAAGTTATTTTTTGCTTTTTGAAGGCGGGTTTTTGTTTTTTTTCTATAACTGGCGCTACTGTCAAACTTCCTCTTACATAATTATTTCTTATCCTATGCATTCTTGTTACACCACACATCCATCTCAATATTCGCATTTCAGCTCCATGCACTCTTTTTTTTTCCTTCTCCTCTGATCAATGCAAGACAACAGGTCTTACTACGCTCTTATAAATTTTTCCCTTAACCTTGAGGGGCACACGAGGGTCGCAAATTGCTCCAGCAACCTGTCGCCACTTCATTCACGCAGCGCTAATTCCGTGTTTCACGATTCGGTCTATCCCGACATCGCTTTGTATTAATAAACCGAGGTTATTAAAATCGGAGCAACCTGGTAAACTCGCGCAATATCTATAACATCTGGGACATACTTCATAAATCTTCCGTGGTTTCACTGGATGGTTCCAACGGAAGACCAGCGCTGGTCTTAACGCCAGCATAACGCTGAGTTGGAACCATTTCGTGACAACAGGTTTTTTGTCTTTGTCAGTATTTTGTTCAGTTTTGTTTGTCTGTTTGTCACGAATAAATATTTTTTCTTTCTTTTATTTCTTTCTATCAAGCGCTATCGGCATGAAACTAGACGGACCACCAAATTCGCAAAACATATGCTCCGTCTTGGATCTGCTGACCTTTAGGTCGAAATTCTCCAATCTCTACCGCCACTTTTCCAGTCTGCTCTGAACCTCGGGACCATCTTAACTGACAAGCACAATGTCAATCGGCAAACAACATACACCAATGAGCCTCCTTCTGTATGTCCGATGACAAAGCATCCATTACTAACAGGAAGAGGTAAGGGCTCAACGCTGAACCTTGGTGCAGGACTACTGACACACTGAACTTGGCGGTGGTATCGGCGGCCAACCTGACAAGTGCGTAGCCACCATCGCGTCAAAGTTATAATTTTGTATAAAATTAGAAAGTGGCTATGATCAGCTACGTATGCAATATTACTTCATTACCCTCATGATAAAGATGTGCCCCGCAGACATGGCCGCCGCCACCAGCACGCGGCCGTCGGGCGAGAACGCCACCAGCGACACGATCTGATGCGTCAGGCACATGTCGCAGACTTTAAGTAACCTCTGCTCCTTGTACTTCTTCATCGTTAAGCCGTAGTTGTGGCCCACCTCGCCGTAGATCGCCAGCAGGGGGTCCTCAGGGCTGGCTTGGAAAGATATGTCGTTCCCCTCAATGTATTTTATGCACATCTGTTAAATAATCATCAGTATTAACAATATGAAAAACCGGTAAAGTTTGGCAGCAAATTACGAGTACTAGAAATTGGGATCTGCCGAATCCTACCAAAATTGAGGACAACTTATCGGCAGAGGGAAATTTTACTAGGCGAGTGAAGTGTCATTTTCCATGTTTTGCGATCAATTGCGAGATATGAAGGGTTTTTGTTGGAAAAATTAAAGAAAGAAAATATATCATGATGTAGGTATATATTTTGCCTCCAAAATATGCTATTTTTCCTGTATTATAAGGCTACAAGAACTAATAACTTAGGTATTGTAAACATCAACCACTATCACTCACTTTCCTGGTCGCATTATTCACCATTTCCCTGTAGGTTCGGATTACTATTTTCGGTTATTTTATAGGAGTCGAGGCATTCTTCAAAACAACTCAAAATGGTAACCCGATCCTACAGGGAAATGGAGAATAATGCGACCACGAAAGTGATAGCGGTTGAAACGCTAGTACCCAGTTACAAACTTACTAGTTTTGCCGTCAGCACTTCATAAACACACATTACACCAGAACCGTTCATAGTGATCAAATACTCATAATCAGGAGCTAATAACTGGATTTTCTGGATATTTCTGGAAAAAAAAAGATTTCTATGCAGTTTATAAATTAAAGTAGAAGAAGAAAGATACGCTACAAAAGCTTCCCAACAACTTATTTAGACCTTATACATGTCCCAGAAGCCAACACAAGTGACAATGACGCCCAGCGTTGACTTTGCCTCCACTTTCTTTCTATTTCGTCTGCCTGTTGATCTTTGGTAAGAACCTCGTCTATGTGATAGGACGCCAAAAAAGGCCACCCGGTGTATGTTACCGCCTACTGCCTTCTTGATGACGTCAGGCCATCCAAAAGAACCTTAGAGACATTAAGTCGGTAATCAGTCGGCTATTAAATCTGTAAGGTGCGGAAGCGTTTGTTCTCCCTCCTTACGAATTATTTTTTATTGTTTACCAGCGACTTGGCTTTTGAAACGGACCGATGTACCATTGTGAACGAGTCCTAAGAAGATTATCGTTTGTTGCCACCCACTTGGATACCTGCCTCTATCTTTTGTCCTCGTCATTTGTTTGACACTGCGCGAGTGAGAAAAGTAGAGTCTAGGTCGTTAAAGCAAATGGAATATAGATACCTTTGTTTGTAGGTGAACCGCTCCACCTCGATCTTCTCCTCGCTGTCACCCGTGACGCGGAACACCTGGCCGTCCTCGGTCCAGAGCGCCGCCGAGCTGCACGCCGCGTTGCTCAACATCCGCAGTACCGGGTCCTCCACCGGGCACGACCACACCATTTTCCACTCGAGCTCGCATTTCTTTAATGACTAGAAACAATTCAAAATAATATAACCATTGTAATTGCGGTTTGTTCGTTTGTTGGGGTAATCTCTGGAACTAGAAACCGATTTAAAAAATCTTCGTCTCATATCGAAAAATAAATGGAAGTTATATAGTTCGTCGATGCCTTGACTAATATGAGTATTTTTAATGTAATACACGAGCAATACAAAGCGAGGACAGAGGACCCTGCAAAGATGCACTACGCTAACTAACGTTTCTATTCGATTCGTTTTTAAACCAATCGCGTCACTGGTAGACCACGTGACTTTTCGTATCACGTCATCTCCCAGTGACGCGATTGGTTTAAAAACGAATCGAATAGAAACGTTAGTTAGCGTAGTGCATCTTTGCAGGGCCCTCAGGCCGCTATTAAAATAGACTTGCCTAGATTGCGTCTTATTATTACATTCTGAACTTGTTCATCGACTATTCCCTCAAAAACAATAGGTTTTCCTCTGTTTTCTTCACTGCCTGAAACTTGTCGGGTTTTGACAAACACGACCGTCGATCTATTATGCCGTTAATGCGTAATTTCAAGGAAAACTTTCAATAATAACTTTGCTTACCTACGTATAAGAAGGATTAAAACGAAGAGAAAGAAAAGAACAACAGACAGTTACGCCCCGTTTACACTTTGGTAAGTGCAAGTGTGAAGTTCATACATTTGCTACTTGCCACTTGACAGTGAATGTATGTACTTCACACTTGCACTTAACAAAGTGTAAACAGGGCCTTAGGGAGTGTAAGATGTGAGAATGCCACTGAAGATATTTCGGAGTGGACCCGCTGGTCATTTGATAGACTCTTGGTAATCTTGGTCATCGTGTCCTTGAGTGGAGACCGTGGGCCTGTAAACGCAGCGTAGCATGACCTAAGAGCAGGTCGAGCGATAATGTTCGCAAGACCAACGCGGATCCTGCTCGGTGGCTTAAAATGAGAGAAACCATTGGTCCAGCAGTGAACTGTTATAGCCTCCTAAGGCCCAACGAAAAATTCAGCGTGTAGTCACTACAGCCCGTACTCCTACCAGTAGTACTATTGTCTTATACTCATTCAGACCCAAGTACTAAAAAGACAAAATGGCGAGTTTTCTATTGAATCCTCCTGGTAGGACCGTGGTACGCTATTGGCGGGTTTTCTATTGAATCCTACTGGTAGGACCGTGGTACGCTATGACTACACAACTGTCGAAGGAGCTGGGTCTGGATGACAAAGTCAATAAGTACTATGGGTAGGACCTTGGGCCTTAGGAGGATAGGTTGATGATAATAGTCAAAACTCACCCGAAGGAGCTTATCAGGCCCGTAAATTAGAATACCGTTCGCGAAGGCGCACATGCTACATTTTCTTTCGCCAG
The DNA here is from genome assembly GCA_946894065.1 of Acleris literana. Lineage (NCBI taxonomy): Eukaryota > Metazoa > Arthropoda > Insecta > Lepidoptera > Tortricidae > Acleris > Acleris literana. The sequence continues at coordinate 26,157,864 of OX335671.1, read as the reverse complement.
TTAAGTTATCCGACCATTCCAGTTGAGGAACCAGTTTTATTCCGTCCGATATTAGCTGAAAGTTGAGAACAATTATCAAACGGTTATAATAATTAGTAAATAAATAAAATAAATAATTGATATTATATTTTTAGGGTTCCGTACAAAAAAACAAAAAACGGAACCGTTATATAGGATCACATGCGTGTGTTGCGCTGTGTGCGTCCGTCTCTCACAGCCAATTTGCTCCGAATCTACTGAACCAAAAATAATGTAATTAGGTAGGATGGTGTAATCCTATGCCTATGACCAAAACACAGATGTGCACATTTACTGCGCCATTCAAATGAAAGGGTTCATTCGGATCTCAAATATAATTTTGTTGTTATTGTAAAATAAATAGTTTTGATTTTATTCATGAAAGAAGACGAAAATTGACACTTTTTTCTGTTTTTTACCGTTAGGTACTGTCATTGAAGCTCATTCTAGTGCTAATTATGGTTCGGCAATATTGTAGAGTACAAAATTTGCTAAAACTTTTGATTTCAAAGATTTTTTCCACAATTCTTAGGGACAAAGATATGGAAAAGTCTATGGAGAGATAGCGTTAAAAATTGCTACTTTTTTCTAGTTTTCCTTCCATATTTGCGTTTTAGTGAATTTTAGCGCAAATTGTACTTCGGCAATATTGTAGATCACAAAATACTGTAATTTTTGCGTTGAAAAATGAAACGACTTCTAGGAAAAAAGATATGGAATCATGTATGGAGTGCTAGTGGAAATCAATTGCTTTTGCGGTACTGAATATTTTTTTAAAGTCTTTTAGGTCAATGTATGGAAAAATGAAAATTCTAAGTATTCAAAAATGGTCCTAGACTAATTTCCTTATCCTCCTATTAGTTATGTCTAGTTTCCAGTGACGTCAACGTACGAGTATATGACCAGAAAGGGTGTGCCACGGAATCCCTAATAACGTTTGTCCTAACGTATCGTTTATCCGAATTATCATTTGTCCTAAATTGGTTTTCAGCTGAGTGAGAAAACTTTTTAAGTTCTCCAAAATACCTGCGGTTAGGTTAGGCTAGGGTTGTATTATGTTATAAACAACACTAAAATGTTTTGTAATTCAGCCGGAAATGGCTTAAGGATAAACAAAAATTAGGACAAACGATGCATTAGGACAAATGACGTTTAGGGATTCTATAGGGGAACCTGCGCAGAAGCTTTGCTAAACTGGCTACAATCCTTCCAACACCCTTTCAGCTATTTCCTTTCCCCTCCTGTCCAGAGTTCCAGACATCACTTACGTTATAGAGGTTGGCGCGTGCGTCGATGGCGTAGAGCTGCCCGTCGAGGGACCAGGAGGCGTCGACGAGGGGCGGGTCGGAGAGCTCCCAGCCCGTGGCCTCCTCCTTGGCGCGCCGCATCATCAGGTTGATCTTGTAGCACTGCGCCACCTCCCACACGATCAGCCCCGCGCCCCAACATTGGCACAACATCATACAGGTGCGACTCGCCCTGGACACAGAATGGCAATTTACCTTTTGGACCAGTGCCTTTGTGTGGTAACAGCCTCAAATAGCTCACATGAGGTACCTTATGTGGCTATGTCTGAAAGTCGCACTGCAATGCAACACATTCATTATCTTACTGTAGCCGCTCACCTGAACAGCTGCTTCTGCGTTATGAGTAATGATCGGCGACCGTAGCAATTTTTCGACGAAAGTATAACATGGATAATGGAAATAATTCTATTCAAATTTCGTGCACAATTAACATACTTTTTAAAAATGTATGCAGTTTTATTATAGAAGTTTTAACATGTCTTAAACGATGAAATATTGGTTTACAACTACGCATCTCTCACGTCTTAGCCTGCGGCTCCACTGAGGTGGAGATGACCGGAGTGGAGCGGAGCTGTGCCAATATTAACCAATAGAATCTTTACTAACGTGCGCAAGACGCGCTTGACGTGACCGCATGCGCCTTACATAAAGAAAAAAGAAGAAGAAGAAGAAGACCGCATGCGCCTTCTATTAGTTAATATTGGCTCAGCTCCGCTCCGCTCGTCTTCACCTCAGTGGAGCCGCAGCCTTATGATGTAGAAAGGTCATTCTTTTTATATAAATGGCTCCTCAATGTTAAAAGAAATCTATTGACAATATCAAGCATAGAAAAAATATGATAATTTACTCGCGCGTGTCGGTGCGCCAGCTCCACACATCGCTAATAGATAAGACATAAGTCACACATTGGTTATCTTCCTGACTCACACTTACAGGAACAGCTGCTTCTGCCTCACGACGCCAGTAGGAATGCAGAGCAGGCGCTGGCAGGTGCGCCAGCTCCACACCGTCACCACGTAATTGGGGAACCCACTGAACCCCGCCACCATGTCGCACTCCATCATGCACAGGCCCTTGAACCGGTTGACGTTAATGTCTGGGAAAAGGGGTCGATTATAGATGCAAAAGAACTTAATCTTCGGATTTTGTACTCGCTGGAAAAAGATCGGCCAAAGTGGCATTAACAGGGGCCTTCCGCTTCTCGGCGACGTGAAGATTCATAGGTAAGTATAACCATCCAGTAGGTTAGGATGTGCGTTGGTGTGGCAATTTCAATTACCCTATATTTTAATATCAAGAACATTTATATGATAATAACTTAATAACAAATACAAAATAAGGAAATAGGATGAAAAGGAAGGAAGCGGAAGTATAAGTAGGTATTTTATCGGTTAAAACCTGTAATTAGCTAGGCAGTTAAATATTGCAATTAACATTAAAATGTATGTGCTCTGGTTTTCCAAATAAAACAATGTAAAATAAAATAAATAGTAGGAAAAGGGATAGGATATTACTGGGATTGTAGTATGTGTAGGTAAATTACCTTGAATTTCCGCAAGATTTTTGAACGCGGGATAAGTAGAAACAAAGATTTTCGGGTTTTTGACTTTCTCAGCAAAAGCGAATATGTGAGACTTGTGACCTGCAATCATAGGACAAAACATTTTTTAGGTTATTTATGATGTGTAGGCAGCGTCATTTTAGAAATAAATATCAATCGTTTTAGGGTTGCTCTTAAACAAGACTAGGGGCGCGGATCCATTTTAAGTATCTACCTAGGTAAGTTGGAGAGGGTCTCGTGTTTTTTTTAAGTTAGAGTTAACTTAGTTCTAAAGAGCTTGCTTAAGTGGTCTTACTAACTGACTAAGTACCAATTTCACCAAACTATGTTAAATTTAATCAATGTTACTCGACTGTTAGTTCATACATTTTGACAGCTGTTAACGCGTCTGTTAAGTGGTTAACATCGTACGGTGAAATTGGTACTTAGACAATAGAACAACAAAGGAAGCGATGGCAGGAAACTAAATGTAACTGACACTGTAACTGACAGTTACTCGCCCGCAACGACGACGTCAACGCCGCACCTCTCGTCGATTACACCACTTTGGAGCACCGGCGCAGGTTGAGGGTGATGAATGATGATGTAGGTAAATGTCGCCCATCCTAGCTCACCACCTGACACTACTTATGAATTGCTGTGTGCTTCTCGCCCGCAATGACATCAACGCCGTCGCCGCCGCTGCGCTCGTCGGTGGCGACGTACACCACCTCGGAGCCGATGCGCAGGTTGCGGATGATGATATAAATGTCGCCCATGTAGCTCACCACCCGACACTATTCATAAACTGCTGTGTGCTACTCGCCCGCGATGACATCGACGCCATCGCCGCTCCGCTCGTCGTTGGCGACGTACACCACCTCGGAGCCGGTGCGCAGGTTGAGGAAGATGATGTAGATGTCGTGAGCCACGGCCAGTACGTCGTTCCCCACGAACGCCATCGCGTCCAGCCGCTGCGGGATCGCCCATCTGGTTCAACCACCGATCATTACATTTTTACCCGACTGCAAGAGGGTTATGTTTTTCGGGGGTACCTACCTACCTACCTACTCACACATCTCTTAGCGATGTTACAAAGACCTTTTTTATGTAGGTAGGTAGTTGTCTTGCATAGTCATATTTATATAGGTAATTTATGTGATAATTGTGATTTTTGACACGTTTTTCTTCCGTAATATCTTCTCAGTAGTGGTACGTATCCTCTTGGGAAACGCTGGTAGATTTTTGACGTACAGAAGTGCCCGTGCGGCCTAGTTACTGAATACCTACCTAATCATCTTTTTTTTATCTTGAGCTCATATCATATCATATTTTGATAGTCAGAATAAACTAGGGTCAATTACTACAAAGATAGTACGGGCAAATGAAATTTCACTAAAGTCTGGAAATAATTCTAAGAATTGATAAAAACATTTCTGATTGCTTTGTAGGGGTTAAAAATCGAGCTTTATGCATCCCTTAATAAATTCGCCCCCCCGGAAAGGGGTGCAATGGGTTGAAAACCTTGCAAAGGTCATAACTAACGAGGGAAAAAAGGTGTACTCGGTGCAATTTGGCATACTTACGTTTTAATCCATCTCAATCTACATTTGCACGTATTATTTCATTTAATTCAACCTACGGAACATATAAATAAAAATATATATAAGTAAAAACTTACTTTCGGCCATCGTGGCTCGGGGGAAAATATAGAACGCGGTGCAAATTGAGGATATGATTAGAAAAAATATCTAAATACAATATCTAATTTGCACCGGGGTGCAACCCCCGGAAAGTAGTTATCTACGTTTAACGGTCTTCGTACTTCGGGGGAAATTTTGAAACAATTGAAAATCGTCACAATCGTATTCATTTGATTTACTTTAAATTCGCACCCCATAAAAAATTGGCATTCTTATCGGGATCATGCAGTTTTCTGTATGTTTGTAAATTACTTATTACCATAGAGCAATAAAGCCACAGAAGCGCACGCACGCGTAAACGGACCGATGATGCACGGTTCTTGAGGCATGGGCAAAAGTAGCGTAGTAGTCGGTTATATTTTCTTTTTTAATTAAATAAATATTCTTGAACTCTCTTATTCATAATTGCACAATAAACCTATTTTAGTTAAAGTATGCTTTGACATTCCCTTTCCGAGACTGTACTTATTAATTAATTTATGTTTTATAGCTTCTGTAGATATCGGTTATTATTATTTCCTTTGGAACTTTTATTAAGCTATCTCCATTTCAAATTGCATCCTAATCCCTCCAGCCGTTGCAGCGTGAGGGAGTAACAAACTAATACACAAACTTTCGCATTTATAATATTAATTGGATATTAAGTGGGAAAGTGGAATTTTTTAACTTGTAATACAAGTTTTAATGAAAAATAAAGTTGGTTTAAGAAATGCAATAATAAAGAAAAAATTCAATTTTGAGTTCTGATCGTCAATAATCAAAGTAAGTGTCTAATATCCAAACCGTATAGTCACCAGCAAATATATTGGAGCGGACAATGTAAACAATAATAATGTCATCATTATTTGTGCATTCTGAAGTATATTCACTGCCTTCTGAATCTAGCTCTGATCAAGCAGCCTAGCAAGGCCTTTGAAGGTGTAGTTCGAGGATGCCGTTAGCTATAAAACTATTTGGAAAATAACTATAGAGTGATCATTCCACATGGTGGTGGAACCTCGAAAGTAAGATCGGTATATTTACTCAGTTTAACTTTGTCCGTTTTTATATGAGGTTTTCATCATGCGGAATTAAGAGAAAAAATAGACGCCACATAGACGGCGACTACCTTAAATTTTGAAAATATCCAATTCTACACAAAGAAGTCTTACTTTTATTTTTGAAAACAATTAATACTGCATTTATAGATTTTTGGAAATTCCTCTGCCTTAACCGGTAAACGAACTGTACTGTACTCTAGTAACTTTATACATGAGGGCTTGCGTCAAATCCGGTAGTTTTGAATTTTTGCAGCCTTGTTTATGATGTTGGCCCAATGAATAATTCAAGTTTGTGACCCCGAGAAGATCGCAACTTAGTCAAAAATAAAAAAGCCGTGAACATTTCGGTTTTTTTTTCAGATAATGGTGATTGTAACTCTAAAGGCCTAGTTTTTGATAGTACTTTTCTAGTATGTTTTTAAAGTAGACTAAATTTGCTACAATATGAGACTAGAGTTGTCTCTGTAGACCCAATAGTTTCCGAGATTGAGCTTTTCAAAATTCAACTTTTATCGAACTTCGCAATTTTTTTGAACAACCTCGACGAACTGCGATACCAACTTACTATTTGCCAGGGCTGCGCCGAAAACCAGCTTCAATCTGCCCAGGTTACCGCCTACACGAGACTCTCGAAAACTATCACAGAGACAATTCTAGTCTCATGTTGTAGCAAATTTAGTCTTATTTAAAACGTCCGAAGAAGCTACTATCAAAAACTAGTCCTTTAGGGTTATAATCGCCAGTCTGAGAAAAGTCCGAAATTTTAACGGTTTTTTTTATTTTTGACAAAGTTGCATTCGGCGCTTGAAGTCACAAACTTGGATTATTAATTTGGCCAACATCATAAACAAGTCTGCAAAAAATCAGAACTACCGAATTTGACGCAAAGTACCCCGTAATTTCAGGCGACATGGTTACTGGACTACTGGTCTAATATGACAAAACAACAATAAAGTCTTGTTTTATGATACAGATCGAAAGGGTCATGATATTGATCATTTTAAACTTACAACACATACGCCTTCAAATTAATTAAAAACCGTAAAAAATACATGGTTTTATTGTTTTGTCATATATTCGACCAGTTCGATTCCCGGTTAAGGCAGACCAAATTCCAAAAATGCAGTAATAATTGTTTTAAAAAATAAAAGTAAGTCTTCTTCGTGTAGAATTTTCTTTTTTGAATATAAAGGAAGTTGCCGTTCATATGCGTTTTTTCCACCCTGCATAGGGTACACAGAGATCATCAGATCACACAACAATTTTCACAAAGTAACTGACTGAGCGGTGCCATGCGTTGCGCTCTTCCCCGCCCCGCGCCCCGCGCTCCCACTACCCGCGGCAAAGATTAAATAGGTATGCCCGCGGTCGCCTGGCGTTCGCTGCGATTACATTTGATAAACTTCCCGTTATTTTTTCCTTTTTTTTATAAGGTGCGAATGTAGTATCTTTAGAACAAGTGCCATGAATAAATTTTCACGACTACCTTAATTTGCCCCAAAGTACAATCTATAAAATAATGAAAAATTCATGTTCCATAATTCGCACAGGGGTGCAAAATAAACTGGGCGTTTATTATGCTTTAAAAAGCTTAATGTAAGTTTGCACCAACCGACTGAATTATCCTCGAGCCGCAATCTAAGAAAAACAAATAACTTAATTTTGATACATCTCACACCTTTTTAATTAAGATACGTTAAGTATTAAAGGGGTCTTTACACGTGGCTAAACTTGCACCAAATAGTTTTTAACATACTCCAAAATTACGGCACTTTAAAGTTTATACCTAACATTTAAAGGCTTTCCGTACATAATAGAAACGGTGCAAACCGGGGAAAACTATCTAGTTAAGCCCTCTAACGATTGCCAAAAATGCACGACTACACGACTTAATTCCATACTTTCTGCTAATTCGACCATACTATAGGTACTCCTACCCAATTAAAGTCAATTATCTCCTTCGATCATAGAGCCTGCTTCTAACTATGCTGTCTTAGGTATGGCCAGACAAGCAGAGAGCCAGACCGACTACCACATGAATAGGTAGGTCATGAGTGGTATTGGTAGGAACTTTATTGTTTGATCAAAAAGTCCTAAAATATTATGGTTTGTATTATCACATCAGTTTACCTAACTTTCGTTCTCAATACCGAGTCGTCTCCTTCCGTAGCTTCAGGAGCCTCTTGTGGTGCCTCTGCCATTATTTCGTTTTTTGTATCGACCAACGTCTATTTAATTATTAGTTTGATGAAATACACGAGACAAGCAAGCTCTTCCAATTAATTCCTTCATAACGTTGGTTTCTAGGCAACGGAAATCGTTTTGAAATTGGTTTTTAAGGTTACCTAGGTAAACTTTTATATAGAAACACTTGTGCGTATGTTAAAAAACCTTGATGGTTCCCACGAACCACTAAGGCCCGTATAAGTTTGAAATTTTGGGTGCCGTATCCCTGTGACTCGTGACTAAAACGAGAGAAAGAGATGGAGCTAACGTAACTTAGAACTTGGATTTTCAAAGTAGGGCCTCTTATCAACTTTAAATATTGCAGTTCAAGCATACTGTGATAAAACATTACACTGACCGGTATTTTTAGATAATATGTAAAAATCAAATAAATTAAAAAAAAATATCTAAATTTTAATCTTTAACGTAAAAATCATAAAACTAAAATCGCAAATAAAACACAAAATAGCATCTGCCATGAAACGGAGCGTAACGTCATGTCAGTCAGTCAGCTGTCAAAAGGGCTGTAAAAATGATGAGTTAGTAATTGATAAGAATTTATCGAAATTTGCATCAAAATAACACCAAAAAGAGATGTATTCAGTGCTACAAATACTCACGAAACAATCGTGTGTAAAATGTAAATCAAATCAATAGTGAAACAATCCGTTAAGATGTAAGTATTACGTTTTGCGTAGCCTTATGCTCTTGTTTATGTTCACGAAGGGTGACACACAAGGCTTCCATTGTTGTTTTGTGGGTTGTGGTCAGGGAGAACATGACGGAGGTTCCGGGGAAGCCGCTAGGGTGGAACACGACGCAGCCCTTCACGCAGATCACGGTGGACCGGAACTTCGTGCTGCTGCTAGTGTCGCTCGCCTCGGCCGTGCTGTGGGTCGTCTACATCACCTACTACAACAGCCGCGTGCTCGGATACGTGCTGACTCGCCTCATCAATAGGTTCTACTTCCAAGATGAGAACTTCAAGATCGGTAAGTTATGGAACTTTGTTATGTTTTGATATGACAATCATTGTGTAGTTATTCCATTCAAAGCTAATTGTACAGGCAGTGAATATTGATTAGATTCGCGGGTTTAGAATTCTCTAATTTAGATCAAAGAACAATTTGAACAGTGTCAAGTGTTTCAATTAATAACAATCCTACATAGATCTTATTTGACTCGAGTTAGTTCAGCCCCCTGTGCGGGGAGATGCCAGCGTGGTCCTTGCTGCAAATAATATACTTTTTTATTTACTGAGACATGCCACTGATGTTAACATCAAACAGCTCATACGAGAATAAAGGTTAACAACTTCTGTGTGGACAAATTACTATTTTGGGTTTGAATTTTTATATAATACCTAAATAATATTATTTTTATAATGTTGGTAACATTATGAAAACTCCTGTTTTGGTCAGTTAAATGAAACCCTAAACACTACTTGGTCCCAATTAGTAAATTGATCATATTGATCCTACATACACAGATCATGTGTACAGAGCTTGAGTTATATAATTGTTTCTTTGTAAATAAAACTCGGTCAAGGTTTATGTTGGTCCAGCCATGAACTATATACTGAGGCTGTTTAGGCAGTTGCTGTGATTTGTTGGAAATTAATTAAAAGATTACCTACATGTCCAAAAATTTCAGCAGTTTTGTGCATTTTGTTTGGTAATGTGAGTAAATGAGAATGCATAAAAGTTTGGCAAGTTACAAAAAAAAGAGAACCTTCTTTATTGAAGTCAGTTAAAAAGTAAGTTAAGCACTTAAAAACCAGTAAAAAATAGAAATACTTTTAAATGTGACTTAAAACCTATAAACATTCAGCAACATGTCAATATCCTGAGAAAATACAAAAGTCATATTTGTTTTACTTTCATCACAAAACAGCAGACTTATTTGTTCTTTGTTTATGATAAAGTGAAATACTTCATTTTACTTCAGAATACCCACAACTTAATGTGTGTAGAATTAGTTTCCTGCTGCTCCCCTTAATTCTTGACCGTGGAGGTAGATTATCTAAAGGATCTTTTCTTAGTGCACACTAGGGTACCCAGGGCATATTTCTTTTAAATTACGTCTCTATTGTGCAGCTTAGGCTTTGTTTTGTCTGTCTGTCAGTCAGTTGCGGAAGAGTTTTTAAGAGTAAAATTTTACAATTCAGTTTTTTTTTAATCTTTTGTCATACAATATTTTTTCGCGTTTTATCATAATATATAAAGTTCAAAATATATAATGGGTCAAAATGCATAATGGTTCATAATATATAATGGTAGTTTTTCTGAAACCGTAAATATTTCATGATTAAAACAAACCTAACCGAACCTAATAGGTTCTATACAATAGCCTTTTAAAAACATCTGAAATGTTTACAGTTTCAGAAGCACACCATTACACCACACACCAGTACACCGTTATGTATTATGACCCACTATGTATTTTGAACTTTATGTATTATGATACGATCCAGATTATTTCATCTGTAAAAAAAAGCTGATATAAGTACACTGTTTTTGTTTTATTTCTTTGTTTTGCTATTCAACAAACATCAAAATACAACTGGTATGTTTATATCATGTTTAGTGACTAATTATAATTCAGTGCCTATTTATTATGTATGACCTTCAATACGCAGCTGTGTAATGATAATGAATGTTAAAAACTTCACTGTATAATTAGACAAGGTAAAATTAATATTAATTGGATAATTTCAACTTCAAGAGTGAGTTACAATGATAGTTTCAACAATAACAAATTCGTGTGGATTGCTTTTAAGAAGTTTAAAGTATATTTTAATTAGCCAGCTCCACCCATATAGATGTCGTGTTTTGCTATTGCCTTGAGAACTCCTATTTTCCAGGTTACTCATGGATTAAAAATTCCATTATTAATGTCTGTAGTGTTTTGAACGCATTGTTATACTTTCGGTAGCACTTTTCCGCAATAAAATCATATAAAAAATATGAGACACAAATGCAAAAAAATGTATGTATGTAAACTTTTTATTGCACATAAAACCAATTACATGTGTACAATGGCGAACTTATCCCTTTAAGGAATCTCTTCCAGTTAACCTGACTATGATTGAGGAAACTGTACGACGATAGACAAAAATTACAAGAACCAATAATTCTATACCTAAACAACCATAAATATGGCATGATAGTAAAGAAAACCATCATTTGGATATTAATTGTTCTTGGTTGGTTGTTTAAAACTTGTGTCTCCTGTCAAACATTTTACAAAGCGCTGATACCTTACTAAGCTTTAAGTCTTGCATATTAGATGTAATTCATAGATTATCGATATAATTTATAGATAGATGTGCCAACTAGATTAATAGCAATCTAATCGCCGTTATCTATTGCAAAACCTATTATCTACTAAGTTCTGAGAATTGATTTATCTACATATTTAAAATTCGCTTTCTCTCTTTATTCATTGTAATGCGAATCGGAACCTACTAAATGGATTTTCACGCGGTTTTCGCGCCCGCAACTTCAGCGAATTATTAGTTTCCCTTCCCGCATCTCCAATATCATTTCGTTAAAAGTCGATCGAAAAAGTGCACCCTAGGAATAGCTTCCAAATTTCAAGTCCCTGGGTCCAGCGGTTTAGGCTGTGCATTTTCTCAGTCAGTCAATCAGTCAGTTACGGCCGAACCCTATATTCAAACCGCGGATAGATAAGGCTTGCTTCGGGTTAAAATTTGAAATTTGCCCATACAAAATGTGCCAAAGAATGCCAGGTCTCCATAGAAGCTTTGGCCTAAGAAAAAATTGTGATGGATAATTATAGAATTGGGTTTATTTGATGTAGAAAAATATTTAAAACACTGGGGTGGTGTTAGTTTTTCTGAAGAACTTGTCTTATTTTAGGTACTTTACATTATATACATTACTCGCAAGTAGTCTTATTTATAACTAGCGACCCGCCCTCGCTTCGATTAGGTTAATGTAAGTAGAAATAACCCAAGTTCATCTGGAATAATATACTTTTCAAATGGTGAAATAATTTCTAGGTAGGTGCATTTGCGTAGAGGTTTGCAGAAGAGGTTTGTAGAGGAATGCAGAATTCACTTTATTTGGCCATAAATTAGAAGTACTTGTGGACCTACGTTCATGTTCACTAGAAGATTCGCTGGCTCTCTGAGATCTATATCTATCCCTGTCGCCTAAAAGCCAAACGTCACGTTCAGTAAAAGATTCCCTGGCTCGCTGAGATCTATGTCTATCCCTATTAACTCTAAGACGAACGTCACGTTCAATAGACGATTCCCTATTTCTTCGCAAAGAATTATTTTCTCTTCTATTACACAGCCTGATTTCCCTTTCTTCTTTGATTTCATTATTAAGACGTAAATTGTTTCTATTATTATCCCTAATTCTACGATCTATATTAGTACGACTTCTTCGCGTCATAGGTTATTCATTTTGAGTTACCTCCTAAAAAAAAAACAATACTTATTAACCCAAATCCACAAAATTAACTACCTGCTTCATTGATGGGACAAATACTAAACTAACACCAGCCAGGCTAAGGTAAATAATATGCTAAAAGCATAAAAGGTAACATTTATTTTTAAATTTACAACAGGAAATACGTAAGTACCTATATTCGAAATATTTACAACACAAACAACATAAAAAAAAATTTAACTAATCAACACACTTTCTCATTGATAACCAAATAGGAAGGAAATATGTAGGTACTTACATATTCTGAATATTTACAACACAATCTTAAAGAAAAATGTAGTTTTATCTCTTACTTAAATCCACAAAATTAAATAATAAACACTACCTATCGTTGATGACCAAATATAAAAAAAAAAACATTTAGGGAAAAAAGCTTCATTTTATTTACCAATATTAATTTATTTACCTATTACCTTTATTGATTTATTTACCTTTGTATTCAAAAATTTTAAAAACATTATAAAAATAACTTTTAATCAAAACCTAAACTGAATCTACATACCCATTTCCATAATTTAATAATTTGAAAAGATTGTAGGGTAGGGCCACCAAAAGATGAACGACACCCAAAAGGTGAACACTCGATCGAAATAATCATATAATCGCCGAAAACGTCGATAGTATGGGAAAATACATAAGGATAGTGCTCTCCAAATTTAAGCTTTTAATTACGTATAAAATTCAATAATTGACAGTCTTAGACGAATTTGCTTGGTATGTATTCTTGATTAATTACTCTTTTATTGGAGTTATACGATATTTCTTTTTTTTTGTTAGTTAACGAGAATAAGCCGTTCAAGTAATGGTTTCAAAAATGTATACCTAAGCCAATACTTGAACGGTGTTCAGCTACTAGGCAAGGCGTACTTTTTTTAAAGCTTCTTATAAATCGTACTGAAATGACAGATGGAAAGTTTAGAACTTAAAATGATCGTTAAATGCTCTTGTATTTTTAAACCAAAAGATGAACATAGCTTTTTATGTCTAAGCCAATGATTTTGGAGTTTCAATTACTATGAAAACTATCACTGTTCAATAAAAAATGTGTGCCTAATACTTGAACGAATTAAATTTACTAGTTCATGTTTTGGATTCTATTCCAATATGTGAACACTTAATTGATTTGGTTCGTTCATTTCATAAATTGTGTGTCCTAAAGTTGAACTGAGTAAATTCAGTCGTTCAACTTTTAGGCATAGTTTTATAATATGAACACTACTAGTATTTATGGAAATGTTTACTAATATTATAAATGTGAAAGTAACTCTTCTTGTCGGTTTATCTGTTTGTCAAAAGATAATTAAGTAGTTTTGCTAATGATTATTGATAAAAATACTAATTCAATGTTTTTATGACACATATAAGCATAAGTTTTTAGAGATGTTTGTAATTCTGTAGCTCTGCCTACCCCACTCTGGGAACGAAGGCGTGAGATTATGTATGTATGTATGTATATAAGCATAAAAAATAGGAACCTCATGTACGTAAGTAATATTAAATAAATGTAAACAATAAAAAAAAAATCGTTAACTTTTATTTCTAAAAGTGCCTTAGAATTACAATGATATAGGTTTTTTATTATGTTAGTTCAACTTTTGGGCCCAAACTGTTCAGAATTAGGGCACGCTGTTCATCTTTTGGGCAAATCGGTGCATTTTTGGTTTCAACAATTTTTAGAAAAATACGGTCATATAATAACAGGCTTTTTAATAGTCATTTTCAATCTAGACCATATACTGTACCATATAAAAAAAAAAATAGGGTGAAATTTGTTAATTTCACTGAGAATAAACTGTCTAAAGTTGGTGTAGTCGCTTAATCGTTCATCTTTTGGTGCCCGTACCCTATTTCTTTATTAATTAATATATAAATATAAGTAAGGCCAGCATTACATCTGTAAGTTATTACTCTAAGTTTTGAAACAGAGCTATATGCAAGAGAGAGATGTAGATATTTGCCACTCAATCTTACCCATAGTTGCGTCTCAAAACTGCCGGCCTAAGTCACAGCAGAGCTCCGGTGCACCTCTGATAGATAATTCCATTTTTTTTGTTATTAACGGACAATTTTAGTCTACATTAAAGGTAACGAACGTATTTATCTGGATAAGAATAAATACTGAATTGGGGAAAATAGCTTTGTAAATAACCTAATATTTTTAAATATTTTTTTAAAGATAAAAATGGTTACTGTGATTCAACCTTAGGAGATAGACATATGCCATCGCTGACTTTTCTTTAAGTTTTCTGAAGAACTGGAATTCTTCAGTACATTATTTTGATATATCTCTTAAGGTTTAGCCAGCGTAAGCTATGTAAGCGCCCGAAAATCGATTTTTTGACGACTTGGTAAGAAAACATTGTGTTTTTTCAATTATATTAAAACTTAATTAGAATAAAATATACGTATATAAACCACCCGGAATAAATTGTCTAAATGACAGTGAAAACCGCATCAAAATCCGTTGCGTGGTTTAGGAGGAGTTAGCGGAAATACAGACAGACGCGGAGGGCGACTTCATTTTATACTATTTCTTGATAAAGTATCTTAATAGTAGGCCCTATTTTTCTCTAAATGTGTAAGTAATAAAATACTGAATTTAAATCTTATACAAAACAGGTCATATCAACATCCTTCCTAGCCGCGGGCTTTTTAGGGTTCCGTACCAAAATGGTAAAAAGGAAACCCTTATAGTGAGACTTCGTTGTCTGTCTGTCCGTCTGTATGTCACAGCAGGTTTTCTCAGCAACTATAAATGCTATCAACTTGAAATTTGGCATAGTTGTAGGTACAACTTGCTTGCCTGCATCTGTTTTAGTAAAAAAAATATGAAATTAATTTTATAAATAGTTGAAAAGGGGTCTAGAATGGGGGCTTAAAAAATGAAAGTGGTTCGATTTATAGCAAATGGGTGTCATATGAAAGGGCTCAATCGGCACATTTCAAAACCATTTTTTTTAATTTCTTTTATGTACTTTTTGATTTATAGCCAAAGATGTGCAAAAAATGACCTTTCCCCCCTTATCTCCAAAGTTTATTAACCTAAAAATCTGAAAAAATCGTGGCGTATAGTTAATTGACAACATTAAAAAAAAAAAAACGTTTTTTCGCGTTTATAATAGCTGGTTTAAAATTAGAGTACCCGTGTTTCTCGGTTTTTCTTTATTTAATTTAAATTCGTCGTTAATAATTTATTAAAGAAATAGTCATTAAAAATACCGTATATACAAAGTTAGGAATACTGATGTCGTGATCTTAGCATTATATAAAGTAAAAAAAGTTACTTTAAACAGAAACAGCACTGACTGTCATGTCATGTCACTTGTCAACAATAACAACTGTAACAACATAAATTCGTCGACTTTGGGCAGATTGCGGCAATCCGCTTTTACAAATCCATTAGTCACTTTGATTTTAAATAGCGTATATCAAAACAATAGTATTACGAGAATCGAGAGAGTGTCGTTAGAATCAAGTAATCCGTCAGACAGATAAAAAATTGACATGACAATTGTATATTTTTTTCAATTCCTATGGTAATAAATGGACTAAGGACACTATAAGTGTATTCCTAACATTCACAACCCAACTTTTTTTACTGTTTTTCCTAAATATAAAAAAAACTACTGCATAAAAAAATCCAAAAATATTTTTACTGTAATCAGCAGTGTAAAATCTACAAACGGTATTTTGATTTACTACCTTAGCACATATGAATTGTTGTCAATTGTTTATATTTTATGGGAAAAATAAAATGAAGTGTTAATTATTTACAGTTTTTGAGAAATAAATAAAAAACTTTGAAAATCTGTTTTAAAAATGTAGGCTAGACAAAATGGACCTTATTGCATAGAAAATAAAGTTTATACCAAAATGAGTACTTTCTTTTGCGATTACCAAGCATATTATCTTAAATATCGGTGCGCGAGTTCGACTCGCACTTGACCGGCTTTTTTTAAAAGTGTTTTATCCTCATAAGGCCCACCATACTACAAACACGGAGTTCTTTGTGAGTGGGACTTTGAATCTACCATCAAGGCAATAAAGTTCAATTATGTTTGTTTGATAATACCATATTCAGTTTATGAAAATAGGAAAATAAACCTTATTCCATTGCAACACAGTTAAAATTAAATTGCCTTGATTATGTACATTATATTGCGCTCTGGGCCTTACAAGGTTAAGCCAAGATCTGGCATTGTCCTTTGAATCTGCAGTAAGCCTATCTGTCCGCGGTTTAAATATAGGGTCCGGCATAAATCAATCAGTTACTCACGAAAGAGTTTTATTTGCAATATTTTTTTATCCGTGCGAAGCCGAGGCCGCTCGCTAGTTCATAATAAACGTAATTGTCTTGACTAATGCAGAAAAAAACAACTATTGGAGGTTAGAGTTCAAATCACTTGTAAAGACTCGGCATCGCCTTACCTTTAAGGCGTTCAAAATTACACTTTATATGGTGAAGTATACAACACATGTTGCAAGCAGAGGTGCAAGACAATAATTAAGCGACTGGTGCGCCGGTTTTGCAGCATGCAGTGCATGCCTTAGGTTAAAGTCTACAGTTATCTAATAAACGTAAAGCCAAAACTTTGTCCGCCTTGTCGGTAATTAATGTGCCTACCTAGCGCCCACATGATTTGGAGAATTTTAATTTTCCGATGTCTCAAGATCATCCTGCATATTTCGTCATTTGTACCGGATTGCGGTCACGGTCACGTATTTTTTTTATTTTGCTTTAAATTGACTAACAGTTAAGAGCTTATTACATCTTCCTAAATTAGTCACCGAAGAGAGCGACGCCGCAGTACATTGAAATGAGATGGAGATATCTTCATACGTATCTAACGTATTGCGGCGTCGATGGAGATATCTTTATACGTATCTAACGTATTGCGGCGTCCATCTCGTCGGTGACTAATTCAAGACGGTGTAATGAGCTCTTTAGGTTGCAGTAAATAGACTAGTGTTATTTTACGGGTAGTTTTTAAAACGCCTAGTCAGAGCTCTGTCTACCCTCGTTTGTTCAAGCATAGGGCCTATCACCGACCATCTCTATTCTTGCGCGGCTGCGTGCACAATCTTTACTGCTGGTTTTATTCTTACTATTTCTTCGATTCAAAGTTCAAACATATGTCACTAATTGTAACTCTTTCGTGGTCGCTTCAGGCTCGTTCACACTGAACGCACTCTCCGGCAAGATCATGTTCCGCGACATCGTGTACGTGACGTACGACTACACGCTGCGCGTGCAGGACGGCTACCTCATCTTCCGCTGGTGGCGCAGCTACGTGCCCAAGGACGTCTCCGAGGGTATGCACAAAAAGGAGTAGGATGTGGTTCAGACAGCGTTAAAACAATAAAGCATCGATGAGGTCCTAATTCCTATTATTAGTAGACATTATTGATCTTTTGAAACTTAAATCTTTTGATGCTTACTTTTACCTTACGACATTACGACGTATGTTGGTATGTTGATGGATAAATTAAGTTTTTATTTGTCCAAGTGATTGACGGTCAACTGCGTGACCATAAACAATGCTAGCTGAATAACTTCGAGCTTAGTCATGCTTAGACTGATACTATTGTTAAGTTATCTGACGTTTGACGTTTGTGCCATCGGTTGAAACTACTTTACTTTCGTTTTTTTTTACTTCATAAAAAAGTGAATTTAATAATCTAAATAACTATAAATCTGGTCGAGCAATTCCTACTATTAACTTGCGAACATTTGTATTATGTATAAGCTCGCTTCAAGTCTACGCAAATCAGCTCTACCGGTCCCAATAGCCCTTCCTCACTTACTCACTCACTCTTCTAGGGTAAAGTTAAAACATCACACCTGCTTTGGTCGTTGTGATTCCAGACCTCTCCCACTCGGACACGCGGCTGTCTATAATGCTGAACGGCTTCGAGCTGCACGTGTACAACCGGTGCGACCTTTACTGCGAGCTGGAGAAGACCTTCGGGCTGGAACCGCTGGTGCGGCTACAGCAGGACGACGCGGGGCGCGAGCGCGCCATGAACCACGCCAACGAGAAGCGCCGCCGCGCGCACGACACCGTGCGCTCCGAGGCGGCGTTGGCGCGCACCTGGCGGGACCTCATCCCCGTCATCAAGGCGGACGTGTGCGCCGGCCGCCTCGTGTTCGGTAACCGGCTCGTGCCCACCACGCTGTCCGTCAGCGTCGAGGAGTGCCACCTGCTCTACAGCACTAAGCCGCCCGCCTCCAGCCTCGACCATCTCATGCACTTCGTCAAGGCCAAGGCGGAGAACTGCAAGGTCATGCTGGCTCCTAGTCCCAATTACACGGCCATGGTTGACGAACCGCCTAGGTACATGGGGGAGGGGTTCGTGGTTATGAGCTCCAATTATATTGAGGTGTATTTTTATATGGACGAGGCGGGTTTGGTCCCGGAGCAGCCTGTTCTGCTGCAGTTAGCTAACGGGGACGTCGTAGAGTCCGCGCCGCCGATATGGGGCGTCGATATCAAGTGCGGCAAGGGCACGGATTTCAGCTACGGCCCGTGGGCGGACAGGCAGCGGGATCACTTGTTCAAATTCTTCTTCCCGCCGAACTACAATAATTTAGAAGTGACGCCTCAACCGAAGCCTGGAGACAGGAGACAGACGCAGTCCTTCGACATCAGGTTATCGACGTTGAACGAGGCCACTATCGACATCTTATTTACAAAGAATAAAGAAACCAACGCCGTTCACATAAACATCGGCGCCGGATCGTACCTGGAGGTCACGTTGCCGTGGATCGTCCTGCAAGACGGATACACGACGAAAATAACGGGACAGCTACTCCATTTAGAAGCCACGACCAGTCTGGCGTACAGAAGTTTGGCGGAGAGCGAAACTCTCGAGTACACAGTCAAGTGCCATTACCCTCTAGTGTGGAACCACCATCAGTGTTGGCAGCTGGGGCTCACCGGCTGCAAGGCGACAGCGCACCTCGTCTACACGCACATAGACTTTATCCAGGATCTTATCAATGACTGGTCCACCAAATCACGACCAGACATTCTACACTTCGTTCCTTACACGTGGAAGATCTCGCTGCTGCTTAAAGAATGCGAAGTGGTGACCGTAAGCAACCAGTACAACTGGATAGACTGCAGCTCCACCAACCAGGAGAACAACCACGTTGCTTTCTGCGGCGACCTGCTGGACGTATCCTTCGATCTGCCGTTCGTGGATTTCTTGCCAGACGTGATACCTCTGAAGATTTGGGTTCAAGGAGAAGCCGTCGACATGAGCCTGTACTTGCCAGAAGTGAACACTTCCAGGTTGCTTTTGCTATCGCTCGACAAAAATATGAAACTGGTCCCGTGTCGACTAAAAGCGTCCAAATGGCGCAGGAAATGCGTCAAATCTCAGGGTTGGGTGGAATGCTGGTCGGTACCTATCGTGGCTCTAAGCGTGCGGTACAACTACCACCCGGTGCCGCCGCTGGGACCGGAACCGCAGGCTGACATCACTACTCCAGAAAAGGAGGAGATCCTGTTGTCTCCCATGAGAATACCTCGCATGAGGAAGCAGCCGCAGATCAACTGGCCTATAGACGCCGACTCTTTCGACCGCGCTTCGTTGGCGCCCGACAAGGTCACCCTGGAGCTCGAAGTGGGACCTTCCATTCTCCTCGCCTACGGCACCATCATCACGAGCTTTATGAACCTGCTGGAGAACATGTTCGGCGAGGACCAGCTGCTCACGGATATGCAGAAGTCCCCCAACATGGAGACGTTCGCGTGGGCCGGCGAGCACACGCCCAAGCCGGAGCGCAGCAGCCTGAACCCGCACGCCGATCTCGCCGCGGACGACGTGTCCGACTCCAGCAAGTGCGCCTTCGACCCGCGCCGCTACCGCCCGCTCGACGTCTCCGTGTCCATCATCATACACGACATTCAAGCCCATCTAGTCAAAAACTGCAGTGAAAACGAGCCGTCCTGCCCTGTCGTGCTCATTGAAAGGTTCGGCTTCGAAATGGATAAGACTTTCAAGGAGACCAAACTCCAGCTCCTCCTCAGCCCTTCCATATTGGTATCGGCAAATAACCTATCCCGGACGAATCCGAACAATTCGGGAGCTCTCTACCAAGGCCACTTGATGCTCTCATCTTTTCAATTGCGGGGACACGGATTCTTTAGTGACACAAATCGTTCTGTTGATGATGACACGATAGAATACGCGTGGATGATGGAACTGCAACTGGGGCAACTCACGGGCCGACTGACTCTTCCACAGCTCTACCAAATCGTATCTTCCTTCGAGACTTTCCTGCTGCTCCTATGTGACAGTGAAAACGAATTGACCCCACCTAATTCATTGCAGTTTTGCCATCACGGTCTGAACAATGCGATATGCCCCGAAACGGACTTGACTTTAAAGTACCGTTGCCCGACCCCAAATGAAATAAAGTACAAGATGATACGCGTCGCCGTAGACTTGATCGACATCTACATCGCAGATGCTAACACAACGCTTCAGACGTGGGTCTCGCCCGTAAGACTGAGTTATTGCAATTTACACGGATCCGGATTTGGGGCCGGCCTGACTGGTCTCTTACCGAATATAAAGCTAGCGCTGTTCACCCAGACGAACATGCAAAGCAACACTCATCACCAATCAAACGGAAGTAACAGTAGCCAGAATAAACTGCCAGAAAGTGAGAACTGGGTCGGCGTTGGCTCTGTCTCTCTAGGCCCAGTGCTGATTGAGGCGGCGTCCTCTCTGCCGCAGAGCCCCAGGAACCTGCATCAGGTGCAGCAGAAGTTCTTGAAGCTGCACGACGACAAGAGCAAGCGACTGTGGTTCATGTGGCCGAACGAAGGGAAAAACGCGCAATGCGGGTGTATAGGCGGCTGCGCTTTCTTCGGCTCCAACAGGAACGGGGGTAATTTCCTAAAGCCGAACCCCTCGGATTTGGTAGAGGGGATCAACGTGGCGATGTTCAACGTGATCGAGGTGACGGGCGAGTATGGGTACGGGCAGAGCTTGCTACACCCGGGACAGCTGGTGTTTCACACGCCGCCTTACAGCGGACTCAATGTTTGTCTGCAGCCTGCCAACACGCCCACGCTGCTGCCGTCCCCCCTGCCCCCCTCGCTGTCGCGCTCCCCGCAGGGCGCGGAACGCCGCAGCCTCACGCGCCGCTTCTCCTACACCAGCGTCGGCAAGGGCAGCGGCAACGTCCTGAGCGCGAGCAACAAAAGCGATGTGCCCTACGCGCGTCTCGTCGACTCCTCTGCCCAGCTCCAGGGAGCCAAGATAGACAGCGACTCCAAGCTTTACAAGAGCATACTCAGCGTCCCTCAGATGGAAAGCAGCGTATCCGACTCGAAGCTGGCGCTGAACTGCACGGTCAAGGAGAACACCAACCTGAACAAGAAAATACCTGCGCAGACTGACGTGGAATCCTTCGTCGTCCCGAAGGTCCCGGTAAGAAGCGTGGCCGTGTCGGAGTCGCACTACTCGCTCAACTCGCACCCCGCGCCGCACGAGGAGACACTGCCGTTGGAAGTGCAAAGAACGATGTCCATCACCAGCGAAAATCATTCTGAAGCTTTCTTCTCCGCCGACGAGGACATGTTCCCGAGTCGATCGTCGAGCCTCAAACACTCGTTCGGAAGTCGACATAGCAACCACAAAGACAAGAGCTCGTTCGGTATCAACGACATAACAAATGAAAAGTGGACGAATTCTATGCCGAGATCGGAAGTGGTAGAAGGCCCGGACACGATGAGCAATTTGAGCACAGGTGCACAGCCCGATTCTGAGAGTGGCTCCGTATCGTCCACATCGTTCATTTCCGCCATTTCTTCTCAGGAGGATATGACGCTCGTAAACCTGCACATGCAAACTAACAAGCCCATCGTTGACTCGCCCCTTCTCATGGCCAGCTACATGCAGAATTTGCCTCAGTATAAGTGCTCCAACTGGGGCACATGCTCGCTACCTAGCGGCAGTGATGTCTTTACTTTACCTCTCTTCAAACGCACCGACGACGGCTCCTTGATCTACGTGGGACAAAAGTACCTGCCAAAATTCGAGGCTTTCGGGAAAAATCACATTTTGAAACTGGTCGTGAAGAAAGAAGGTCACTCCAGTCAGACTCAG
Organism: Acleris literana; assembly: GCA_946894065.1. Taxonomy (NCBI): domain Eukaryota; kingdom Metazoa; phylum Arthropoda; class Insecta; order Lepidoptera; family Tortricidae; genus Acleris; species Acleris literana. The sequence continues at coordinate 26,135,424 of OX335671.1, read as the reverse complement.
CACGGGCCGTTTTCCAATTTGACGCCGCATTTCAACTCCCAGATCAAAACGCACCCTTATCCCCAAGCGTGGTGGGATCTGCAGCAGAACCTCGCGGAAAATCAGGAAAATGCAACAGACAAAAGCACCACGTCCACCGCCACTACCACCAGCGACAGCAAAAACGGTCTCTTTGTCAAGTTGAGAGGGGAAATCGACATCATGCTCACACCGCTCGTCCTCGAGAGTACTCAGAAGTTCGTCGAGTCGCTCACTCCCATACTGGCTAACATTCACCCCATCACTGTGATCAGCCACTTACGGTTACTTTGCATTTCTGCAGTAGAAAAATCTAACATTCTCAAACAAAAGCAGTACGCCTCGCATTGGCTGCCGTACATGCAATCGAGGAACCAATCCAACATAGCCAAGGACAAAGACGACAAATGCAAACTGGCCACCATACCGCACTCTAACGTGTACGAGGAGACCATTTGTGATCAACTGCAAGCGACCGTCACGGTTCCTCGAGTCAACGTGATATTGGTACAATCCTCTGTAGTTGAAGATATGATATCTTTCTCAGCCTTGGACAATATTCAGGACTTGACCTGTGTGTCCCTATTCGGAGTTTCGGTAGAAAACATCACAGCGAAATACGTCAGCTCGCGAAAAACGTTAGAGTCAGTCCAGTTGTACTACCGGCCGACGTTGCGAGCGCTAGGGAGCAAGAAAACGTTTGGAATAAAGGGTCCCCGAGCGTTGATCTCGACGCAGTCCTCTGGTAGAAAGAGAGTTCCTGAAAGAGGGGACCCCGTGTATATCGAGACTTCACAGCACCAGTGTGAGGACACCGCCATCACTTTGAACGTTGGTAAGTAGCGAACGTAACATTAGGTTCTTGTGAGATACAAGAAGTAAAACAACTTACTTTACCGTTATCCTTTTCCAGGGAAAGTCCACGGGCAGCTGAGAAGGATTCGCAATGAATCGTCGCAACTCAAGGACGCGACCATTACCGGCATTCCGTGCCAACACTCGAAAGTCTCCTTCAAATTCATTAAAATTGATCCAGCCGCGAAGACTTGCGAGCCCACGGTAAATCATTGAAAACTAAACACTATTTTTATCATAAACACTAACAAATATGGTTTCTTTACAAACTTGGCTATAATATAAATAGAAAAAACACTATTGAATTTATTTATATTTGATGGTATTCTTAATGCTTGATCTGTATGACTTTGCAGTGCTGCCAAAACGGAGCGACAGACACTCAAAAAGAGAACTCCACGGGCTACATAATGTTCGAGTGCGGCCTCGAGGGCGTCTCGATCAAGGTCTCCAAGCACTCCCAGACCCACAAGCCCAACGAGGAGAAGAAACCCGCCAAGCCCGAGCCGGAGAGCTGCAGGGAGTCCGTCAAGTCCGCCGAGGAGCTTAAGCCTGATAAGGAGAAGAGCAAGCTGCGGTCTTCGGGGATCGAGGAGCTGTTCAGGAAGCGCGAGTCCAACTCCAAGCCGAGCACTCCCAACCTGGGCGCGAGCGCGCCGGCCCCGGCGCCCGCGCCCGAGCCGGCCACGCCGGGCCCGGAGGACGCGTCCAACCACGACAGCTCGGCCACCGTCGTGCCCGCCAAGGACAACGGGAACATGTCCTCGTGCGCCATCGATCTGAAGGTGGTCTGGTTCAACTTTGCCGCGCCGCCCAGGACGCCGATTACCAAGAAAATTGACTATACGAGGTAGGATAACAAATTATTTGCTTTCTTATTATAATGGTTAATTAATGTTAATTAGCGTAATGGTTTCTAACGGTTTCTAGAATTTTCGAGTGACATATTTTGATTTTATTAATTCATTTGTTTATTAAGAAATGAACAGTCTCATATAGTTATTATATAATACGATTTAAACTTACTAAGATCCTAAACTTACCGTCCTCTTAGTCGGCGTATGAGGGCATGTTCGAATCTTTAATACGTCCGGTGATGTCATTGATTGTACAGGATAAAATATGAAGGGCTCCAAATGAGACCCTTGCGGAACACCTGAAGTAATATGCTTGTACTGGGACGCATATCCAACCACCGCTACAGGTTGTGAAAGATTTTTAACATAAGATTAGATCTAACGGAACAGATCGCTGTGTAAACAACTTTATCTACACACATATCATAATCCTCTATTATGCGTTCAAAACCCGTAGGCAATGACCAGCATTACCTGTGGTAGTAGGTGACAGCGATGACAGCTGTTAATTTTGGAAGATGTTCCAAATTTGGATCTCATTACCTTACAATATTACGTTACAGCTGTCATCGCTGTCACCTACTACTACAGGTAAGGTAATGCTGGTCATTTGCCTTTCGGCTTCTGAACCCATCTTAGAATACTCATAATATGTCTGTAGATAAAGTATTGTACGAGACTCTGCGTAATTAGCATTACAACTCTTGTGTGATCAATAGATAAACTCGTTTCATAAACCACACTCATATTGTAATGCCTGTCATTACGCAACCGTCACGTAAACTACTATTTTAATGGTATCACGTGTTTATAACAATACGCTACGTCTCATAATCAAAGCTCTTATGGTATGAGCGGTGCTCACTTAGGGCATGAGGTGATCCGAGTGTCCTAATAATAAATAGAAGTCCTTCAAGCGAATGAAACATTAATTGCTAGTCGTGTTGTAGTGGTGAAGTGTGGTGTTGTGGCTCTAGACTGGACTGGAACCTGCTGAGCACGGCGTCGCCGGCCATCAACGCGTGGCTGAACCCGAGCAACCGGCTGGGCATGCGCGTGGTGGCGCTGTACCGCGCGCACGCGCGCCGCCTCACGGCCACGGCCGCCAGCCTCATGGCCGCCGCGCTCGACCTGGCGCCGCACCACAACCTGCCCAAGGTCGCTCTCTTCAACCTCTTCCATCTACACTCGGCTTCGAAACATCTATCTTATCGTATCGTACTACAAACAGTCAGTTTATTGGCAGTGAGAGTTTGCATCTACCGTCAAGGCAATAGGATTCAATTACGTATGTTCAAAAATTTAATGTAATTTTCAATTTATGAATCTTTATTCCTATTGCAATACAGTTCAAATTAAATTGCCTTGGTAATGGACATCCTATTGGACACTGGGCCTTACGAGGCTGCATGTGTCTAATGATGGTCTCGAAAGGTGGTGACAGGATCTCTGCCGTGCTTTTTAGACCTAATTAGTTCAGTCTCGATAAGCAGTACATGGTTTCCCAAAAAAGTACAGTACTAAAGCTTTCCGTATTATTATCTAATACTTTTAAACGAGCAATTCATGTATATCTATACTAATGTATACTATATTAATTAATATAATCTATACTAATATTATAACGAGGAAAGATTTGTATTTTTGTGTGTGTGTATGTTTGTAACAAATAAACTCAAAAACTATTGGACTGATTTCAAAAATTCTTTCACCATTAGGATGCTACATTAACCCTGAGTAACATAGGCTATGTTTTACTTTTTTGCGCGTATGGAGTCGCGGGCAACAGCTATATTAATATTATAACGAGGAAAGATTTGTATTTTTGTGTGTGTGTATGTTTGTAACGAATAAACTCAAAAACTACTGGACCGATTTCAAAAATTCTTTCACCATTAGGATGCTACATTAACACTGAGTAACATAGGCCATGTTTTACTTTTTTGCGAGTACGGAGTCGCGGGTAACAGCTAGTATATATACAGGGTGTATTGCAAGTCGTGTGCCAAATGAATAGGGTGAGTAGCTAGGGTCACTTGCAACACGTTTTGGGCCAATTAACACTCATCCTACCCACGAAGTTTTTTAATAAATTTTTTGAAAAAATCTCTTTAGTCTTCATTTTGTTTACCTATCTTTTTTTTAAAATGTTATCACATATAGGTAAACAAAATAGACAAAAGAATTTATAATTTTTTTATCTCTAATGTATGCGTATTCTAATGAAATGTTACATTTATTAATGTAGTAACAAATAAAAAAATATTAGCCGACGAAGTGTTAAGGACAGAAAATAAAAATCGTCACGGTCAACTTTATGGTACAATAAAAAAATAAATAGAAGCTCGTCAGATCTTCCAACATCATAAAAACTTCTTCAGCTCCTGACTTTAATAAATTAACTTTTGTTATGGGACCAACATCCAAATCGCGAAAAAATAATCAGCTGTTCCATACATTTCGGCTGTTTAGCCCTCGAAGTTTGTATAGCCTGACAACTTTCTATTTGGCCCTCGCCATGTTGCGGATTTTCAGTGATATTAATTTATTTTACTGGCAATGATTACACTTTGACATCAGACGTTGAATGTCATCGAATGTCATCGATGTAAACAAAACGAACATTTATCGCGATTTAAACGATTTTATCATAAAAATGCCGAAAAAGATTCCAAAAGATGCAAGAAAAATCATTTTAAATACAATGAAGTATTTAAAGCAAAGAAAGGACGTAGGATTGAATAGCATTCTATTGAAAAATGTTTTGCAATTGGTTACTGACATGACTGGTACTGACACTTTATAGTGCGGTTGTATTGAACTGGTTAGTTGTTATACTTAAACTTAATAGATTTTATTTTCTCATTTAAGGTGTACCACGATTAAAAATATTTCTAAAAATAATGAAACGGTCTCGACTTTGCCAACTGTACAAAATAAAACCTCACGCAAAAGGCGAATTAATATAGAAGACTTCGATAAATGTGCCATTCGGTATAAAATTCATGAATTTTATGCCGTGCGAAAACAAGTACCAAGTATCAAAACTCTGCTTATCGCGTTGAAAAAAGACATTGGATTTACGGGCAGCAGAGAATACTTGCGAAAACTGATGCACAGTATGAGATTCAGGTATAAAAAATGCAGAAACCAACGTTGTATATTAATGGAGCGTTCCGATATTGTGGTTTGGCGTGAAAGCTATTTGGATGAAATTAAAGAAGCTAGGGATAAATATATGCCAATTGTTTATTTGGACGAGACCTATATTCATACTTCTCTAAACCACGCAAAATGTTGGCAGAGCGATAATGAACCCGGATATCGAAAGCCGTTTCAACGAGGAAACGATATATTATTGTACATGCTGGGGGACCATCCGGATTTGTTCCTAATGCTCTCCTAGTGTACAATGATAAAGAAAAAAAAGCCGATTATCATGATTCGATGAATAAAGACAATTTTAAGAAATGGGTTACTCAGAAACTAATTCCTAATTTGAGTGAACCCACATGTATAGTAATGGATAATGCCCGGTACCATTCTTTTCGCATTAATAAACCACCAACATCTGTGGATAGAAAAGATATAATTGTAGAGTGGCTCCGTTCGAATAACATTTCATTTCCACAAAAGGCAAGCAAAGCTAAATTGGTTGAGATTTTGAGACGTCACAAACCGGAACCAATATATGAAATAGACACGATTCTATCTACACATGGACACAAAGTGATAAGATTACCGCCATATCACTGTGATATGAATCCTATTGTGATGATTTGGGGCATTGCAAAATCAAAAGTGGCCACTAAAAATGTTTCTCTCGATAATGATGCTTTCCTAAAGCTTGTTGAAGATAGTTTTCAGATATAAAAAATACTTTGATGTTTAGAATTTAGTTGTGTAGTATAAATTATTTAGGATTGAGTTTATGTAATTTATGCTTTATCTGTTTTTTTTTTAAATTTATTACTACTGCTTAGGAAGTCACTCGAGAAAACTGGGCCAACTGCTGTGACCATGTAAAAAAAAATGAAGACGATTATAGGAATAAAGGTCCTATAATCGAATCCCAGACTGAACGTTTTATAATCTAGGTTGGTGGTCCTGAAAGCGACACAACATCTGACGAAGATCAAACTTCACCAGAGTCAGAATATGAAGAATACAGAAATATTGAGTTTTTGGAATCGGATTTAGACGAATAGGTAATATTACAAAGCTCTGATTCTCTGTAAACAATGTTTTGGTATTATTCAAATATCAACACAAACCCAATACATACCATGCTGACTATACATGACGTATGCACATTATTGCCATACGTAAACTGTTTGTAGCGACACTGTGTCAGGGTCAAATAGAAAGTTGTCAGGCTTTATGAAACAGATGTTTTTTTTTCACGATTTGGATGTTGGTCCCATAATAAAAGTTGATCAGTGTGACCAACAGAGTTAGTCCCTAAAATTTGGCCGGTCGTTAAAATTTCACCCTGTATAACGGCTACTTGTATTGTGTCCATAAAACTATGATTTAACATAAATATAGTGGTCTAGTTAGAAACTGTCTCTTCCATACTTAATAGCACTGTTTTGAACAGAGTCGCTATGGACGCCACACACCGATGGCGAAGCAGCTGCGCGAGGAACCGTCGCTACAGCTGTGCTGCGTGCTGTTGCGTTATGCGTTACAAGCCGACGCGGCCGCCGTGCAAGCAGACTTAGCCGAGCGCCATCTTCCGGCACTTTCCACATTAAGACAGGTCAGTCACATTAAGACAGGTCAGTCAACCGAGGATACATAAAAAAACAGACTCTATGGGAAGATCAAATAATATTTTATTTAATTTTCAGTACCCATTACTTGAATATAGGTTGGTTCTTCTTGAAACCTTGAATGTGACTTGCAGATTATGTACAATTATGGTATACATATAGTAGTGATACAGGGTGTTGTCTGCAGGGCGTGATCGTGCTTAGCCGGCAGTGGAAGAACATCCTGTACACGCCGCTGCTGCTGGAGCACAACTACAAGAGCAAGGTCATGCAGCCGCTCAACATCATATTCGCGCCCCCTGACCTCATCGAGGTGAGCTGGACATTCCACTAAGCACGAGCTCTGCACGCTCTTCACTCCAAAAATCTATACTTTTCAATCACTTTAAAATTTGAAAAGGAAGACTATTGCAAAGTGTGGATTTTCGAATTTAAAAAGTACTCTGCAACTCTGCACTCTTCAACACACAGCTTAGTATATTTTTGGTTATGTCACAAAATTCTTGAAATGGAGGAACGATTATTGATTCTTCCTTAATTCCGCTAACTGCCATGGCGATGCATGAACTATGCTCCCTGATTGCTAGTCTAGCAGCCTTTGCCAATTCCGTGATTTACTGCAAGAATACTGCTGTTAGGGAGCGGTGTAACAGATGCCACACGATCACGATTCATTACGATATAGACAGATGGCGCCTCTATAGGAGCCTCTATAAAAATGGAGACGCTATGTTCGACTGTACGATTTTTTTTGTCTAGAAGTTGGGTATTGACATCGTGCTGCGTTAGTTTACATTTATAATTAGGTAAATTATTTCAGGGGTGTAATGTAGCAGCAAAGAAAACAATATTATTTTTAGACTCAAAAACAAAGCAGGTTGACATCATGATGTTCGTGTGATAATCAATGTTTTTGTACAAGTAATAGAGCTATGAGCAAGCATTGAGACTGTACAGGATTTTATTTTATAAACAGGATTCCGTGGAAGGCTGGCAGGAGTACCAGGTGGATACCGAGGCGCTGGACGAGAACTGCTTGCTCCTCAACATGGACCCCGACAAGATCGAAGTGCCTGGTGAGTTCAAAGATGTATTAGAACACACAGTATACGTACACAATGGTACAATTGCACTTGGAAAACATATGCATAAAGCCATATAGTAGATTCAAAGATAAAAATATTGTTGGGGATACAAAACTTGGTTTTATAACTATTAAATAATATGGTGCACTTAAAACTCACTGTGGGTATATTTTTTGGAAAAACTGTGAGTACTGGGCGTATTTTTAGTGTAGCTCTTTAAATCATGATGTAGATTTTTGAAAATAAATGATATAATATCCCGGGCGTCTTATGAAGACGAAAACTGTATTGTTTCTGTAATGATAAGGACGTCTATGGTTAACGATTACTACAGAGCACTCAATTTGAAATTTCGGATGTCCCAGACTTTTCACTCATCATTCGAGAGTCAGTAAGGAACAGATTGAGATACCGTCCCTCGAATTTTCCCACAAAGGAGATTGACCATTTTTGTATAGGAGTTGTACCAAGTGCTGCCCAGAATGAACACATAGTGCATTAGGTTCCTTAGGATTACCCTAGACTGTAGATTAAAGCGCTTCAAGATCTAACCCGGGAGTCATGAAAAAAAGACTTTTTGGTGAGAACTTAATCATCAATAAAATCAGTTTAATAGTACATTACTCTCTTATTGTCGTCATCATTGTTAATAATTCTATCAATGAATAGAGCAGGGCATCTAAGAGCTGCCTTGGTGCCTAGCCCACCCTAAAAACCAAATTAGGCATATACTTGCGCACAACAGCCAATTATCCCTAGCTATAAGCAATCGCTCACAGAAAAACCTGAGAAAACCAAAAGTGCGAAGTAAAAACGACAAAACAAAAGCTTTTATTTATTTTTCTTCTACTGAACCAATTTTGAAAATATGTAGTTTTTCTAATAGATAGTACCGTAAGGAACACATTAGAGTTGTTTTCACTTCTGGGCAGCATTTGGTCCAAACTTGTCAATCTCCTTCTGATTTATTTATTTTAAGCGCCTGTAATGTCAATGATCTAGTCAAGTAGCACCGTCCAGTATTCACAGCGTGGTGCAGTAGGCTAGTAGCATGCACTGTATTATCGCCATCAAATATATTAGAACATACAGGTGATCAAACATATCTGATAACGCTTGAACGATTTTAACAACGGAGCTGATAAGTTGAGTTCAGACTAAGATATGCGACGAATGCATGCAGCCTTCCGGCAGAAAACAATAAAGCCACGCTCATTAAAAGAAAACCGAAAGAACTATAGCTTCCTTCTTTAACCTTTTCGCCTTCATTGACTTGATATCAAGTCAAAATCGTCCACACACGCCAATGACAGCTGAAAACCAGAGCTAATTTCAACCTTACGTCACAAGTACTTAGGTCTATTTTGCACTGTAATCCTCGACTTGATATGAAGTCATGGTGGGTGGGGCACTAAATGTACTGACTTTATATCAAGTCAATGGCGGCGAAAAGGTTAATACAACTTCGCCATGTCACTATTTTGACGCCTGTAGGACATATTTTACAGTAGAACTGTATGAGTCTAATGGTTTTTGAGATAGTAACTGATAGAGTGCAGATAGGTTTGAGCACCCTGTATGTCTGGATGTGTCCGGCGAGTATAGTAACGGTGGTGTGTTGAAGCAGCGGCGTCGAGCCCGCGGCCGCACTCCTTCCCCACGGCCACGCCGCCCTCCGGTTGGTACCGTCTCTTACCACTTGGTGCTTGTGTTCATCTTCTCCACTTACGGCTTGGTTCTGATACAGGACGTGATTTGGTTGGGGAATACTTGCAGAAAAAATATTAAATAAATGAAAAAACACGGTTTTTATTATCTTAGTTACTTCGCAAAGTTGCGATAGATTAATGCAGAGAATACTGACGCTTATGTACTCATTTTTCAATAACCGATAGAACACGAATATTTCCTTTGAACTTACGATTACATATTTAATTAAAAAAGAGCACAGACTTCCTTTGTCCAAAATTCGTTTTACTTTTGGTTTTAAAGTCACCTAAGGCGAACAAACAACTGCTGTAAGCAATGACTTGGGGTCAATTTTGGGGGTAATTCAACATTTTATCCAAAAAAATATAATTTGTCTCGAAATTCTGCCGAAACAAACCAGGACCATACGTTTTAAATATTAAATGAACACAAGTATCAATTTAGAAAAAGAGTTGTTCTTAATGAATTTTTAATCTTCATATCTTTTTGAACAATTCTTGTTGGTGTGTGATTTTTTAGTGCTATGATTTTACCGCATGGTCAAATAGTATTCGTAATTACTGTACTGCGTATGTGTGTGTTTAATTCCTTTGTTGTATCTAACTGTTTGGTGTGTCTTAGTGTGTTTTGTGTTAATACATTCTTTGTTGCTGTATGTTGCACGGTGATTAAAATTAAATTGTTGTTAATATTATTACGAGAAGTTTTGTTTTTAGCAAAATTACTCAATAAATAGGTATTTTTATTTTTAGTTTAACAGTTTAGTAGTAAACTTAGAGGTAAAGACGAAGAAGTTTCTCTGACCGGAGCCCTACGGTAAATTATACGTAAAATTATTGAATTAGTTTAAGTAGTCATTGTTTGATTGTAATATTTGGAATTTGGAATTGGTAAATAATTCCAGACTAGATGTATCCTAGAACCTTTAGAGTCTTATGTCTCTGTGTACGGTCAGGTGTCGTATTTATTTGAACCGGTCCAACGCCAACGTTATTGGCGTAGAGTGCGTGCTTACAAGTCACCGGCTAATATTCCATATGTCATAACATACATCTTTCCTTTGATGCCACGCGGTCTGCCGGTTGATGCCGTGCCACTAGTTAACGTCTAATAAGGTAAAGGTATAGTAAGTCGTCATATGACAACGTATTTTGTCCGTATCAGTTCGTATTATTGCTTTCTCAGTTCACTTCAACTTAAAGTTGACTCGACGACGTTTCACTCGAGCTCGTTCGCTTTTCCTTGACGAATATACTTATGTCGACTATGAGACGGTGTTTGTTCTATCTATATGACGTGCGATCTAAAGGATGCATTGGCAAGTAAGATCGCAGTGAGCAGCATCCAGCCAGCAGCAAGTATAAACCGCTAATAGGGCACCTAAAAAGCCTGGCTCGTGCATGCTTGCTACCATGAGACCGTAGACAAGAGTGGAATGTTTTGATCACCAACGAGTCGGCTAGCTAACGAGTGTCAGGGAAGTCGCTCACACACTCAACAGTCTAGACGGTGTCGAGGCGCGGGCGTCGAATCTAGGTTTTCCACAAGGCCGCCGCCACTTTGTCATTTCGTCTCTTATGTTTTCGTTTAACTGGAACGAAGCATATCCGCCCGTGCCTCGACTCTTTACAAAAAGCACGTCGCGACCGTGCCTTGAGTTCGCTTCGAGCGACTTGCCTGGCAGCTAGCTGGCCGTCTCGGCTGTGGACCTCGGGCGTGACTGACGCGTGTCCCGCAGTGCGCGCGGCGGGCGGGCGCGCCAGCCTGGGCTTCCCCTCGCTGCCCTTCACGCGCAAGCCGCCCTTCAACGACGACGCCATCGCTAGTGAGTACCTCCATCTCATCAACTCTAGGGGTTCCTAAATATTTCCGCAATTTATAACCGGCAACGATAGCCATCCTTTTATCACTTCGTATGCCAGAGCGAAAGTGAGTTTTTCAAACTTAAATACACTGCCCGATGGTCTCACCGTGAAGGAAAAAACATCGTGACGTAACCTGCACATTCGCATAGCTGAGCGTGTAAGAGGGGTAGTTGTTCAAAATATCCTATAGCGTTGATATACATATATAAACGGGTCCATCTGTACTAAATAAAATAAGATGCCCGGTCGAGCTGCCAACATATTGCTGGTTATAAATTGTAGAAGGATGAAGCGCGTTATAAGCCCCTTTAGGGCGCGTGTCCACTCGAGCAGAGCATCTCGGAGAGAGAGATTATCGAGGGACCAGTAACCCGCGGGCAACGTGTGCTCACCGCCCTGCTCCGCTTGAGTGGCTTACCAATCGCTGCCTCACTAGTGTATCCTTGATAAACGATTTCGGTGTAATGGAACAACGACTAAAATCACCACGACATAACGCTACAGTGATAAAAATATTTTTTTCGACTAAAGTCTTAAACCAAAATGTTTGGGTTACATTTAAATTGAAATATTCCCAACCACTTGGTATGGCACATATCGTCCGAGATACTGCAAAACCGCGTAACCAACAAAATGATTATAGAGCAAAATAAACCTTAACGTCTTAGTAAAAAGGTGCATTTTGCTCCTTATTAAAAATGTTACGCGGTTTTGCAGTTTCACCGACGATATGAAACCAATGTGAGATGGCGTGACATCAACACCACAAAATACACATAAAGCCCATTCACAATCGTGCAGCTGTTTACAATGTATAGTTATTTCACTCTTTCGATCAATTCAGTTTTAAAGAAAGTAAAAGACAAGTAACCTAACTATTTGGAGTTTTAAAATTTTCTTTTCACTTCTCATGCTCCAAAAGTCTGTCTTTATGTCGTGCGTAGGCGACATAAAGTCGCTTTTTATGCTCTAGTGCATAAAGTAAAATCTTCGTCGAAGGCCAAGGCAATCGGTCCAACAGCCACACCAACAACTTTAAATTCATAGAATAACCTCTTTATTCTAAGAACAAGGCAAGGATACCAACAGCCAAAGTACACAATAAAACTTCATGAAATAAACTTATAATTTTTATTTTGTCGCATTTATTATCATTATTATTATTATATTTGAGTAAATCAATATATTTTTCTCAAAAATGTCTGGAAATGTTGACATTACTATCTACATATTGAGACGCGAATTACATAGTTTACTGACAGATCTCAAATTAAAAAAAAAACAAATTCCATTACTATCTAGCTTGTAACTTTTTAAAAAGTGAAAAAGCACATAATAAAATGATGGCACAAGTCATACATCCAAATTTTATTCGAAACATAACTTTTTTATCTGTGTCTGGAATAGCTTATGTTTTTTTAAAAAACAAAGCTTGCGGTTCTACTCATCATAAACAAAAAGGCGGTAAAGAGTGATAGTTTTTTCACATGAAGTTTGTTTGCATACAATTAAAAAAATGAGTTCAAGCGATGAAGATATTACTACAACACAAAAAAAATCTTGCGATTTTTGAGAAAAGCACTAGCCTCGGCAGGAACAGCAATTGCGGCCCAAAAACAATACTCGGCCCGCAATTGCCTACTTCCATGCCTAGGCAATAATTTACTATAAAACATGACAATAAGTTATCATAGATATAAAAAACAAAATGTTTTTATAACTGAGCGGTATTTTACTCGCAAGCTCGTCCGTTTAAAACAATACTCGGCCCGCAATTGCCTACTTCCATGCCTAGGCAATAATTTACTATAAAGCATGACAATACGAGTAAGTTATCATAGATATAAAAAACAAAATGTTTTTATAACTGAGCGGTATGTATCGACCTAAGTCAGATGTCACGTACCTAATGAAAAAAAAGAAAAAAAAAGTTAATTGGCGGGAACCATACTTATTTTGTCATTGTCAATATTTGTGTTACAATAATTTACATGTTGCTGTTTCATTTCCTCGCAATCGAAGTGAAAATTTGAGTGTAAAACTCGTCCATAAAACCCATTTAACACTCGACTTTATATCCATCCTCGCTCGCAAGCTCGCTTGGATGGATAAACGTCTTAAAAAAATAAAAAATAAATGTTGCGTTTTATGCCCTTGTTGTACAATCTACTATTCTGTGTTTGCGAGTGTGTGTTGTGATAACTAGACACACATTAAGCCAGTGCCATTATCTTACCCGTAAACTTGTCCGCGCCATTCAGGAACCATTAACAAAATGTGATTGAGTTTTTGCGTTTCCTTTGAACCCCTTGTCAAGTAGAGTAGTAGCTACTCTGCGTTAGTTCTATTGCTTCATGACCTGTTTGTGTTAGATTACGGCACGCTGAAGGAGGACCTGCCGACAGTCGGGTCGAACCCCTCATTGTACTCGCCGCACGGCAGCGAGGAGAACATCCGCAAAGACCGCGCGCGCGAGGACCTCTACCAGTGGATGGCCAAGCAGGAGCCTATCAAAGTGGTCAGTGGATTCATTTATCTCTTATTAGCATTTGCCTGCGAGCCTATCCGCATTTACCGCTATACCCTTCAAAAAAATGCGTATTTTCCTAGATACAAAGTACCTTAAACCTGATTCGGACTATATACTATCACTGTAGTTGTGTTGTAGTTGAAGCGTTGAACAGTGGAAATAAAACAAATAAACTCACTTCTGTATTTATAATATTAGTAAGGATGTTAGATTTTTTGAAGATTAACGTACTTTTCGGATGACTTTGAATCCCAGTGTTGTGAGGTGACGCGTTACGAGCTTTGGCAGTTGAAGTGTGGTTTTTTTTAAATCAGCAACCCAAATAATTTTATCCAGGAGTCGAAGAACAAAAAGCCGATGATCCCTCAGTCCAAGATGAACCCGCGCGCCATGACGGCGGCGCTGCCGGCGTGCAGCCTGTACCCGCTGCAGGGCTCGCTGATGCTGCTGGACGCGCACCTCGTGTTCCAGCCTTTCCTCGGCGCGCTGGGCGTGTGTCCGCAGCAGGTCACGCAAGGTCAGCTTCTACTCATATTGAAAGTTACCAATCAAGTTGAGGTTGTCGTTGATATTTAACGGTTGATTTCATAAAGTAAATCCTGATTTGATTGAAGTCAGATGGTACGTCAGCTTGGTCCTCGTGGCTATTTTACTCTTAAATTCTAACTGCTGTCAGCCAAAGCTACAAATAAATTTAGGTATTAATTGTAGATGATTGCTTATTTTATACTATAGCCACAATAAGGGTGGCATGATCCCTATTGATCAAAGCCTTTTTAATGAATAATATATTAAAAAATAACTCTTCTTGGCAGCAGCAAAAAAGTCACTATCATTTTAAAGATATAACCCACGTTAGATTAATTTTTACATTGAATATCGTTATTTCTCTATAGGGGAATCGAAGGGTGCTACCGGCGCAGGCGAGACCAGCAGCGCGTCGCCAGCGCTGGAGTCGCTGGGCTCGGAGCTGTCGCTGGTGGCCTGGATGGACTCGCTGCGCGTCGACATCGTCGTTGGCGAGCTCGGCGCGCGCGACCGCCGCCACAGCGGCAAGGGGAAAGGTACTGATGGACGTGGTGGCTCTAATCTAGGATATGCACTCCTTAATGAGTGTCTGTTACCACAATTAGACATTTTATTGTAATGCCCCTTTAACCTGCCGCTAACCAAAAACAAAAAACGCAGTGGCGCAGTCGGTAGGATTGGTTATCATATTGAAATCTAATAAATACCGTACCTCGACTATAATAATATTTAATTATATTTATTTATTTATTAAATTTTTTTTAATTAACACTAACAGTCACGTATTAATTATTAATAGTATCAAAAAGAAGATAGGATGATACGAGTAATATAGTTTTTTTTTTATCATTGAAAGTTATTAACTTCTGCGTAATTCTGCTCACCAGGACATCCTACCCACATCGACATCCCATCCGAGACGCCAGCCTTCTTATGCGAGAAAGTATCGATAGACGTGGACCTGAAGAAGCTGGCAGACATGGCGGTGGACGAGCTCATCCAGCGCCGCAACGTGCTGTACATCTCGCGGCAGCAGCTCAAGAAGCACATCAGCACCATGCTCAACTTCAACGTCAGCGTGCGCTTCATCTCGCAGCAGGTAACTGTCATGACCTGCCAAGTTGATGGAGCTTTAAGAAGGCTATGATTCTGCCTTTTCCCAGATTTCGCAGGTTTTAACAGTTTTTAATACGGCTCCAGTTCAGTATGGACTGTTCATGAACCTGAGGAACATGGTGTGTTTTTATATTTTCTTTGCTGCGGTTTTTTTTTGGCTTTCATCTGTTTTAAGTACCTAGAAATTAATCGTTGTCCTACCATACAGGTACTCTACGAGTATATCTACAACAAATTGCTTAGTTAGAAGTAGTTGAGGTGGTTCATGAATGCTCTGTACTCTCTGTGTTTGAGGAAGTAACCAGATCGGCGTTGTCTCCAGGTGAACATGCCCCTGCTGCGACTGCTGCATCAGATCAGCAACATGTACCAGAACGTCAAGGACACGCAGACCGAGCTGCGCTCGCAGACCAAGAGCTCGCATCGGCAGAGCAAGCATGCCGCTGACTCCGGTACGTCCTATCCATTAGAGGGGTATTTTTTTTCTCAATAGCTTCTATCTTATTGACTATTTGTACAGCCCCCGGAGATTGCATACTTCCTATCGGAAAGTTCTGTGGTTGTTTTAATTGATCAAAAAGTTTGTGAAGATAATAGAGAATCGGTCGTCCATTAGTCTGCAGTCTGTGGGGCAATTGAAGGTTTTAGGACACAGAGAGCTTATCTCAAGTTAGATGTCTTATATCCCATACCCTTCACGCGCAGCTTCAGTTTCAGACTTCCGCGAGAACCTGGTCAGCGTGTCCTCGCTGGACAAGGAGAGCCAGTACGTGCTGGACCCGAAGTGGGAGCTGCGCACGCCCACGCCCACGCCCGAGCTGGCCGTGCCGCCGTCCCTGAGCCAGCACAAGCTGCCCGGCGGGAAGGCGCGGCCGCAGAGCTTCGCGCAGAAACTGCGCTCGACGGGCAAAAGTGTCAAGGGAAAACTGGGTAAGTTGTTGTTAACAATTTAAAAGGAGTGTTGAATAAATATTTGTGACTCGGTGGTTGTTTTTTTGGAATTATTTTGAAAATCTTTGTGTGTATATTCGTGTACAATTAGATTTAGAGAAATACAGTTAGGGCACATCAAAAATATTTTTTGCTGTATTTTGTTTCTCCTGGGAACTTGACATTCATGACATGGTCAACTAAAAATGTATACATTAAACAAAAACGTCATTGTATAACAATGGACTGCTGCACTACTAACCCTTCGTATTAACCGAGTGGGAGTACTAAACGAAACGTAAGAAAACAATTCAGGACTGTCAACAGTGTCTACGAATATTTAGTATTAATATTTAGAATATAATTATTATCGGCTATTTCCAGGCGTTGATATAGCACCAAACTGTGTTTTTTACAAATATTAGTGTAATTCAACGCACTTTAGGAACATTAAAGCTTGAAACACAGATATTTTATAAAAAAAATCTGAACACGCTCAATTCTGTCAACATACGTGGCATAGTATTGATGCCAGTTGATTCAAAGTTTTAGCTTGAGCAAAATGGACGGAATTACGCATTATAAAGCCTGATGCTTTACAGGCACTGCGTATAATACCGTTAACACGTATATCAAAAAGAAGCTTACAGTCGCGAACTACACCTAAATCTTTTACATGTGGAACTTTAAGCAAAAAAAGACGTAGAAATTAATTTATATTGACGTTAAAAGGTAATTGAGAAAAATTTCGATGGATTTAAATACAGCACGTTTATCTGACAATATTCACCGAGACGAGCTAGATCGGACTGTAACAACAATGAGTCACGATCAGATGAAGATTTTCATGTAATCGGCAAAACACTGAATGGACAAAACATTTACCAATGTCGTTAACAAATATGTCAATCAGCAATGGCCCCAATATTAAACCTTGAGGAACACCAGGAACCTTGAGGGACAGTTACCCAACCTGACGTATAATTTTTGACGGCAAAAACTTGGCATCTATTATCAATATAATATGAAAACCATAACACACAATTTTGACAGTAATATTCCATTATCAGTCCTGTAATCCAAAGCTGCATGATTAATCCTGTAATCCAAAGCTTTGCTGTGATCAGGGTAATTACACCTACCTGAGAGCCATTATCCATTGCCTGTGTAACATATGTACTCTTTGAACAGAACAAGATTGAAAACAGTAGACCTAAGCTGTATCTCGTGATGATTAAAGTAATTAAATTTTTATTATTTGTTATTAGGGGCAATACAAAAACACTTTTGTGCCTAGAATGACACACACCAGCATCAATTACGTATCGATTTTGACACTGACATCCGTGATCTTGAATAGCGAAATCAATTTTAAGTTTCTCTCGGCTCCACAATCGATTCGCTACGGGACCACTATCCTTTAAGGTACGAGTAAATAAATAGTGTTCATTACAAGATTAAAAAAATGATTGACCAGGCTACAGCTCACTAAACGAAGGAGCGCACACACCGTTCGCCGGCGTGCCGGGCTCGGCCAACGCCTCGGCCGCGGCAGCCGAGGCGGCGGCGCGCGCGCGCCTCGTGCTGCCGCCGCTGCCCGCCGCCGACGGCTCGCTGGCGCCGCGCTGCTGGCAGACCGTGTACTCGCTGCTGCGGCTCTACGCTGACGTGCCCGACGCGCACACCATCACGCACAGGTGAGGCGCCACTCGCTAGCTGCCACGACCACACACGGGCAGGATGTTACATCGCGCCGACACTCGCGGGCCGACCATCACGAGCCACCCGTTAGCTCACACCATCACTCAGGCAAACTGTCAGCTCACACGATCACTTACAGCTTACACATAGGTAACTGCAAAGTATTGAACTTATTCTTGTACGTGTTCTCGAAAGGACGCGGGCAGGAGAGCCCCCGCGTCAACTGGTTGTCACAGGAATAGACCAGCTCGGTCGGAGCAGTTCTGCCCTCACATATCATAAGGTTTCCATAGTTCCGAATCCACTCAATATTTCAGGTTTTTTAAAAAACAAACCTAACCTAACCTATAGGGTTCTACACGATGGTCCTGAAATAAATCCTGAAATATTTACAGTTTCGGAAAAAATACCGGTTTGTCAAATGATATGTTTGTGAAATGAATCATTTGGTGAAACGTTTTTTGGTCAAACGACAGGACCCCGTTCATTCGTGATTGCCACCACCCGCGTTGCATAATACGTGTACTTCCGCAGGTTCTCGGTGACGACGGAGCTCCCCGAGCAGTACCGCACCTCGCGCGCGGCGCGGCCGAGCTCGCGCGAGCAGAACACCAGCAACTCGTCCTCCAGCGCGCACGGCATGGGCATCGTCGTGGTCGGGCGAGCCAGGCTAGTACACCACACCCCACATGTACTCCGCAGGTTCTCGGTGACGGCGCAGCTTCCTGAGCAGTAGCGCACTCTTAAAATACTCGCTTCAAGACATTTCAGAAATGACATTGTGTTTTGGCGTCTAAAATTTGATCATGTTATTATTACAGAATCCACCGCACCCGCCTTCTAGCGTCTCTGTCGGGCCTAAAGCTGGAAGCGGAGATCACCTCGCTGCAGGCTTCTCTATCAGCTTCTCGAGCGCGGCAGTGGTCGCTGACTGGCAACGTGGGCCGCAGCATGATCGTGTTATTAGAGGGCGTCGCACCCAACCATCAGTGAGTACTGTAATACTACGTTGTAGATTTGCGATCACAATGTTAGGTTTCCGTTTGACATTAGCTCTTCGTGGTGCTAGTCGATCGTGAGATTAATTTTCCACACTTAAGCTGAAAATGGTTGAAGACGGTAGAAGCTATTTAATAACGTGTTGTCAGGCGTATCGAAGGCGCCGCTTCGCGTTCCCTGCGCTAGAACAGGCATTTTCTGCGCACGGAGCATAGAGCAACTTTAACCAGAGAATGCCTGTTTCATATTCAAAAGGAAGATTTCAAGTCAATCGTGAAACATGCGTGCTAGAGTGCATTGTTTTGTTTTTTATACAGACTGTGTTGTTTGTCCCTAGAACGGTTGTGCGCGTGTCCGTGGGCAAGTCGCAAGCCCTGTACTCGTGGGAGGCGGGGCGCGGCGGGGAGGGCGCGGCGGCGCTGGTGAGCGTGGGCGGCGTGCGCGTGGACCTGCCGCAGCACCCCGTGGCGCTGCACGGCGTCATGACGCGCTCCAGCCGGCAGCTGTCCTCCACGCTGCAGGTACAAGTCGCGAGCCCTGTACTCGTGGGAGGCGGGGCGCGGCGGCGCTGGTGAGCGTGGGCGGCGTGCGCGTGGACCTGCCGCAGCACCCCGTGGCGCTGCACGGCGTCATGACGCGCTCCAGCCGGCAGCTGTCCTCCACGCTGCAGGTACAAGTCGCGAGCCCTGTACTCGTGGGAGGCGGGGCGCGGCGGCGCTGGTGAGCGTGGGCGGCGTGCGCGTGGACCTGCCGCAGCACCCCGTGGCGCTGCACGGCGTCATGACGCGCTCCAGCCGGCAGCTGTCCTCCACGCTGCAGGTACAAGTCGCGAGCCCTGTACTCGTGGGAGGCGGGGCGCGGCGGCGCTGGTGAGCGTGGGCGGCGTGCGCGTGGACCTGCCGCAGCACCCCGTGGCGCTGCACGGCGTCATGACGCGCTCCAGCCGGCAGCTGTCCTCCACGCTGCAGGTACAAGTCGCGAGCCCTGTACTCGTGGGAGGCGGGGCGCGGCGGCGCTGGTGAGCGTGGGCGGCGTGCGCGTGGACCTGCCGCAGCACCCCGTGGCGCTGCACGGCGTCATGACGCGCTCCAGCCGGCAGCTGTCCTCCACGCTGCAGGTACAAGTCGCGAGCCCTGTACTCGTGGGAGGCGGGGCGCGGCGGCGCTGGTGAGCGTGGGCGGCGTGCGCGTGGACCTGCCGCAGCACCCCGTGGCGCTGCACGGCGTCATGACGCGCTCCAGCCGGCAGCTGTCCTCCACGCTGCAGGTACAAGTCGCGAGCCCTGTACTCGTGGGAGGCGGGGCGCGGCGGCGCTGGTGAGCGTGGGCGGCGTGCGCGTGGACCTGCCGCAGCACCCCGTGGCGCTGCACGGCGTCATGACGCGCTCCAGCCGGCAGCTGTCCTCCACGCTGCAGGTACAAGTCGCGAGCCCTGTACTCGTGGGAGGCGGGGCGCGGCGGCGCTGGTGAGCGTGGGCGGCGTGCGCGTGGACCTGCCGCAGCACCCCGTGGCGCTGCACGGCGTCATGACGCGCTCCAGCCGGCAGCTGTCCTCCACGCTGCAGGTACAAGTCGCGAGCCCTGTACTCGTGGGAGGCGGGGCGCGGCGGCGCTGGTGAGCGTGGGCGGCGTGCGCGTGGACCTGCCGCAGCACCCCGTGGCGCTGCACGGCGTCATGACGCGCTCCAGCCGGCAGCTGTCCTCCACGCTGCAGGTACAAGTCGCGAGCCCTGTACTCGTGGGAGGCGGGGCGCGGCGGGGAGGGCGCGGCGGCGCTGGTGAGCGTGGGCGGCGTGCGCGTGGACCTGCCGCAGCACCCCGTGGCGCTGCACGGCGTCATGACGCGCTCCAGCCGGCAGCTGTCCTCCACGCTGCAGGTACAAGTCGCGAGCCCTGTACTCGTGGGAGGCGGGGCGCGGCGGCGCTGGTGAGCGTGGGCGGCGTGCGCGTGGACCTGCCGCAGCACCCCGTGGCGCTGCACGGCGTCATGACGCGCTCCAGCCGGCAGCTGTCCTCCACGCTGCAGGTACAAGTCGCGAGCCCTGTACTCGTGGGAGGCGGGGCGCGGCGGCGCTGGTGAGCGTGGGCGGCGTGCGCGTGGACCTGCCGCAGCACCCCGTGGCGCTGCACGGCGTCATGACGCGCTCCAGCCGGCAGCTGTCCTCCACGCTGCAGGTACAAGTCGCGAGCCCTGTACTCGTGGGAGGCGGGGCGCGGCGGCGCTGGTGAGCGTGGGCGGCGTGCGCGTGGACCTGCCGCAGCACCCCGTGGCGCTGCACGGCGTCATGACGCGCTCCAGCCGGCAGCTGTCCTCCACGCTGCAGGTACAAGTCGCGAGCCCTGTACTCGTGGGAGGCGGGGCGCGGCGGCGCTGGTGAGCGTGGGCGGCGTGCGCGTGGACCTGCCGCAGCACCCCGTGGCGCTGCACGGCGTCATGACGCGCTCCAGCCGGCAGCTGTCCTCCACGCTGCAGGTACAAGTCGCGAGCCCTGTACTCGTGGGAGGCGGGGCGCGGCGGCGCTGGTGAGCGTGGGCGGCGTGCGCGTGGACCTGCCGCAGCACCCCGTGGCGCTGCACGGCGTCATGACGCGCTCCAGCCGGCAGCTGTCCTCCACGCTGCAGGTACAAGTCGCGAGCCCTGTACTCGTGGGAGGCGGGGCGCGGCGGCGCTGGTGAGCGTGGGCGGCGTGCGCGTGGACCTGCCGCAGCACCCCGTGGCGCTGCACGGCGTCATGACGCGCTCCAGCCGGCAGCTGTCCTCCACGCTGCAGGTACAAGTCGCGAGCCCTGTACTCGTGGGAGGCGGGGCGCGGCGGCGCTGGTGAGCGTGGGCGGCGTGCGCGTGGACCTGCCGCAGCACCCCGTGGCGCTGCACGGCGTCATGACGCGCTCCAGCCGGCAGCTGTCCTCCACGCTGCAGGTACAAGTCGCGAGCCCTGTACTCGTGGGAGGCGGGGCGCGGCGGCGCTGGTGAGCGTGGGCGGCGTGCGCGTGGACCTGCCGCAGCACCCCGTGGCGCTGCACGGCGTCATGACGCGCTCCAGCCGGCAGCTGTCCTCCACGCTGCAGGTACAAGTCGCGAGCCCTGTACTCGTGGGAGGCGGGGCGCGGCGGCGCTGGTGAGCGTGGGCGGCGTGCGCGTGGACCTGCCGCAGCACCCCGTGGCGCTGCACGGCGTCATGACGCGCTCCAGCCGGCAGCTGTCCTCCACGCTGCAGGTACAAGTCGCGAGCCCTGTACTCGTGGGAGGCGGGGCGCGGCGGCGCTGGTGAGCGTGGGCGGCGTGCGCGTGGACCTGCCGCAGCACCCCGTGGCGCTGCACGGCGTCATGACGCGCTCCAGCCGGCAGCTGTCCTCCACGCTGCAGGTACAAGTCGCGAGCCCTGTACTCGTGGGAGGCGGGGCGCGGCGGCGCTGGTGAGCGTGGGCGGCGTGCGCGTGGACCTGCCGCAGCACCCCGTGGCGCTGCACGGCGTCATGACGCGCTCCAGCCGGCAGCTGTCCTCCACGCTGCAGGTACAAGTCGCGAGCCCTGTACTCGTGGGAGGCGGGGCGCGGCGGCGCTGGTGAGCGTGGGCGGCGTGCGCGTGGACCTGCCGCAGCACCCCGTGGCGCTGCACGGCGTCATGACGCGCTCCAGCCGGCAGCTGTCCTCCACGCTGCAGGTACAAGTCGCGAGCCCTGTACTCGTGGGAGGCGGGGCGCGGCGGGGAGGGCGCGGCGGCGCTGGTGAGCGTGGGCGGCGTGCGCGTGGACCTGCCGCAGCACCCCGTGGCGCTGCACGGCGTCATGACGCGCTCCAGCCGGCAGCTGTCCTCCACGCTGCAGGTACAAGTCGCGAGCCCTGTACTCGTGGGAGGCGGGGCGCGGCGGCGCTGGTGAGCGTGGGCGGCGTGCGCGTGGACCTGCCGCAGCACCCCGTGGCGCTGCACGGCGTCATGACGCGCTCCAGCCGGCAGCTGTCCTCCACGCTGCAGGTACAAGTCGCGAGCCCTGTACTCGTGGGAGGCGGGGCGCGGCGGCGCTGGTGAGCGTGGGCGGCGTGCGCGTGGACCTGCCGCAGCACCCCGTGGCGCTGCACGGCGTCATGACGCGCTCCAGCCGGCAGCTGTCCTCCACGCTGCAGGTACAAGTCGCGAGCCCTGTACTCGTGGGAGGCGGGGCGCGGCGGCGCTGGTGAGCGTGGGCGGCGTGCGCGTGGACCTGCCGCAGCACCCCGTGGCGCTGCACGGCGTCATGACGCGCTCCAGCCGGCAGCTGTCCTCCACGCTGCAGGTACAAGTCGCGAGCCCTGTACTCGTGGGAGGCGGGGCGCGGCGGCGCTGGTGAGCGTGGGCGGCGTGCGCGTGGACCTGCCGCAGCACCCCGTGGCGCTGCACGGCGTCATGACGCGCTCCAGCCGGCAGCTGTCCTCCACGCTGCAGGTACAAGTCGCGAGCCCTGTATTCGTGGGAGGCGGGGCGCGGCGGCGCTGGTGAGCGTGGGCGGCGTGCGCGTGGACCTGCCGCAGCACCCCGTGGCGCTGCACGGCGTCATGACGCGCTCCAGCCGGCAGCTGTCCTCCACGCTGCAGGTACAAGTCGCGAGCCCTGTACTCGTGGGAGGCGGGGCGCGGCGGCGCTGGTGAGCGTGGGCGGCGTGCGCGTGGACCTGCCGCAGCACCCCGTGGCGCTGCACGGCGTCATGACGCGCTCCAGCCGGCAGCTGTCCTCCACGCTGCAGGTACAAGTCGCGAGCCCTGTACTCGTGGGAGGCGGGGCGCGGCGGGGAGGGCGCGGCGGCGCTGGTGAGCGTGGGCGGCGTGCGCGTGGACCTGCCGCAGCACCCCGTGGCGCTGCACGGCGTCATGACGCGCTCCAGCCGGCAGCTGTCCTCCACGCTGCAGGTACAAGTCGCGAGCCCTGTACTCGTGGGAGGCGGGGCGCGGCGGCGCTGGTGAGCGTGGGCGGCGTGCGCGTGGACCTGCCGCAGCACCCCGTGGCGCTGCACGGCGTCATGACGCGCTCCAGCCGGCAGCTGTCCTCCACGCTGCAGGTACAAGTCGCGAGCCCTGTACTCGTGGGAGGCGGGGCGCGGCGGCGCTGGTGAGCGTGGGCGGCGTGCGCGTGGACCTGCCGCAGCACCCCGTGGCGCTGCACGGCGTCATGACGCGCTCCAGCCGGCAGCTGTCCTCCACGCTGCAGGTACAAGTCGCGAGCCCTGTACTCGTGGGAGGCGGGGCGCGGCGGCGCTGGTGAGCGTGGGCGGCGTGCGCGTGGACCTGCCGCAGCACCCCGTGGCGCTGCACGGCGTCATGACGCGCTCCAGCCGGCAGCTGTCCTCCACGCTGCAGGTACAAGTCGCGAGCCCTGTACTCGTGGGAGGCGGGGCGCGGCGGCGCTGGTGAGCGTGGGCGGCGTGCGCGTGGACCTGCCGCAGCACCCCGTGGCGCTGCACGGCGTCATGACGCGCTCCAGCCGGCAGCTGTCCTCCACGCTGCAGGTACAAGTCGCGAGCCCTGTACTCGTGGGAGGCGGGGCGCGGCGGCGCTGGTGAGCGTGGGCGGCGTGCGCGTGGACCTGCCGCAGCACCCCGTGGCGCTGCACGGCGTCATGACGCGCTCCAGCCGGCAGCTGTCCTCCACGCTGCAGGTACAAGTCGCGAGCCCTGTACTCGTGGGAGGCGGGGCGCGGCGGCGCTGGTGAGCGTGGGCGGCGTGCGCGTGGACCTGCCGCAGCACCCCGTGGCGCTGCACGGCGTCATGACGCGCTCCAGCCGGCAGCTGTCCTCCACGCTGCAGGTACAAGTCGCGAGCCCTGTACTCGTGGGAGGCGGGGCGCGGCGGCGCTGGTGAGCGTGGGCGGCGTGCGCGTGGACCTGCCGCAGCACCCCGTGGCGCTGCACGGCGTCATGACGCGCTCCAGCCGGCAGCTGTCCTCCACGCTGCAGGTACAAGTCGCGAGCCCTGTACTCGTGGGAGGCGGGGCGCGGCGGCGCTGGTGAGCGTGGGCGGCGTGCGCGTGGACCTGCCGCAGCACCCCGTGGCGCTGCACGGCGTCATGACGCGCTCCAGCCGGCAGCTGTCCTCCACGCTGCAGGTACAAGTCGCGAGCCCTGTACTCGTGGGAGGCGGGGCGCGGCGGCGCTGGTGAGCGTGGGCGGCGTGCGCGTGGACCTGCCGCAGCGACCCGTGGCGCTGCACGGCGTCATGACGCGCTCCAGCCGGCAGCTGTCCTCCACGCTGCAGGTACAAGTCGCGAGCCCTGTACTCGTGGGAGGCGGGGCGCGGCGGCGCTGGTGAGCGTGGGCGGCGTGCGCGTGGACCTGCCGCAGCACCCCGTGGCGCTGCACGGCGTCATGACGCGCTCCAGCCGGCAGCTGTCCTCCACGCTGCAGGTTCAAGTCGCGAGCCCTGTACTCGTGGGAGGCGGGGCGCGGCGGCGCTGGTGAGCGTGGGCGGCGTGCGCGTGGACCTGCCGCAGCACCCCGTGGCGCTGCACGGCGTCATGACGCGCTCCAGCCGGCAGCTGTCCTCCACGCTGCAGGTACAAGTCGCGAGCCCTGTACTCGTGGGAGGCGGGGCGCGGCGGCGCTGGTGAGCGTGGGCGGCGTGCGCGTGGACCTGCCGCAGCACCCCGTGGCGCTGCACGGCGTCATGACGCGCTCCAGCCGGCAGCTGTCCTCCACGCTGCAGGTACAAGTCGCGAGCCCTGTACTCGTGGGAGGCGGGGCGCGGCGGCGCTGGTGAGCGTGGGCGGCGTGCGCGTGGACCTGCCGCAGCACCCCGTGGCGCTGCACGGCGTCATGACGCGCTCCAGCCGGCAGCTGTCCTCCACGCTGCAGGTACAAGTCGCGAGCCCTGTACTCGTGGAAGGCGGGGCGCGGCGGCGCTGGTGAGCGTGGGCGGCGTGCGCGTGGACCTGCCGCAGCACCCCGTGGCGCTGCACGGCGTCATGACGCGCTCCAGCCGGCAGCTGTCCTCCACGCTGCAGGTACAAGTCGCGAGCCCTGTACTCGTGGGAGGCGGGGCGCGGCGGCGCTGGTGAGCGTGGGCGGCGTGCGCGTGGACCTGCCGCAGCACCCCGTGGCGCTGCACGGCGTCATGACGCGCTCCAGCCGGCAGCTGTCCTCCACGCTGCAGGTACAAGTCGCGAGCCCTGTACTCGTGGGAGGCGGGGCGCGGCGGCGCTGGTGAGCGTGGGCGGCGTGCGCGTGGACCTGCCGCAGCACCCCGTGGCGCTGCACGGCGTCATGACGCGCTCCAGCCGGCAGCTGTCCTCCACGCTGCAGGTACAAGTCGCGAGCCCTGTACTCGTGGGAGGCGGGGCGCGGCGGCGCTGGTGAGCGTGGGCGGCGTGCGCGTGGACCTGCCGCAGCACCCCGTGGCGCTGCACGGCGTCATGACGCGCTCCAGCCGGCAGCTGTCCTCCACGCTGCAGGTACAAGTCGCGAGCCCTGTACTCGTGGGAGGCGGGGCGCGGCGGCGCTGGTGAGCGTGGGCGGCGTGCGCGTGGACCTGCCGCAGCACCCCGTGGCGCTGCACGGCGTCATGACGCGCTCCAGCCGGCAGCTGTCCTCCACGCTGCAGGTACAAGTCGCGAGCCCTGTACTCGTGGGAGGCGGGGCGCGGCGGCGCTGGTGAGCGTGGGCGGCGTGCGCGTGGACCTGCCGCAGCACCCCGTGGCGCTGCACGGCGTCATGACGCGCTCCAGCCGGCAGCTGTCCTCCACGCTGCAGGTACAAGTCGCGAGCCCTGTGCTCGTGGGAGCTCCTTGTACTGTTACACTACGACCAGATCGTTCAAATGATTGGACGCTTCAGTCCTGTTCATTTTCAGAGCAGCACATAATAATCAGTTTATTTTTTAGTATTATTTTAGACGCCAGCTCACTCATTCACATTTCTCTGATAAAGAGTCAACTGCTAAATAATTTGCCACAAGCAATTGCTGCTTTACAACGTCATATAGCTGGCAAAACTGACGCCGTCGTTTGGGATGGAGTCGGCTACAAGTTTTTTCCAAAAACATCTGCTCATGACGGGGTTTCCACTCGAGAATATTGTGGTGGTATCACTCACGACTTCAAATTGTTTTGTGTCTAACTTTACTCAATTAACGGAAGCAGGGTCGTGACGTCGTATCCAACATTCGGATCCTATGCTCACGTCCTCTGTCGCGCGCAGGAGCTGGGCGTGACGCGCACGTCGTCGCGGCTGTCGCGCGGCGCGGGCGCGGAGCCCGAGGACTCGGAGGGCAGCCCGGGCCCGCCGCCGCCGCCGCCGCCGCGCGCCGTGGCGCTGCCCTACGCGCCCAAGGTGCACTTCTCCATCGTGCTGCAGGTAACCCGACACAATACCGACTATCATTTGCTAAATATTTTTGCTTAGTGATGCTTTTTTCTCTCTCGATATGTCTTTTCACTGGTATGCTCCTAATGATTTTGCTGATTCTGGATTCCTTTAGGATGTTACTCGCAAGAAAATTGCATATCTTGAACACGATTTGTTCAATATCTTTCGCAACTTATTATTATAGGAAAAGTAGGATACATTTAAATCTTAGGAAGAAGTCATGGTTGAATCTTGTCTACTAGCTGTTTCGCCTCGTAAGAGATAAAGAGAAACTTGTAGACTCGACTTCGCTAGTTGGATAAGCATATAAATTGCCTTTTGTGGTTAAAATGATAGAGAAATGGACGGGTATCGTTGATAGGGTCATGTTTTTTCGGCAGAGCTTGAGCGTCACGGCCGCCCTACTGCCGTCTCTCCAGGCGCAGTACAAGATGGAGCACGTGCACAGCGCGGGCGTGACCGGCCGCGAGGCGCACTTCACCGTGGACCTGCCGCACCACTGTCTCAGCTTCGTGACCAAGCTGCAGGTAGGACGGGCGCAGGACGAGCTGCAGGTAGGATAGGGCGGGATAAGTCGCAGGGTGAGCTGCCGGTTGCCCAGTCCATAGTATACTCGACTGCACAGTTAACCCGATACAACACGTCAATGACAGTTTAAATGTTATTAGATTTAAAGTTGAAAGTCGAATAGATCAGTGATCGGGTCGTGAATGACGTCCCGTGTCCCGCGGCGCAGGTGTCGGAGGCGAACATCCCGGCGTCGGCCATGGTGGCGCTGCCGGCGGCGCACGTGGCGGCGCGCGTGCTGGAGGGCGCGCCGGGCGGCGGGCCGGGCGGCGAGGGCGGCGCCGTGCTGCGCGCCGGCCGCTACCTGTCCGCCACGGCCGACATCGGCCTCTTCGAGCACACGCTCTCCACCGACCTGCTCAACCACCTCGTCTTCGTGCAGAAGGTCTTCATGAAGGTGACGGACGCGCGATACCCACCCCGAATGTATTTCGCTCGGTCCCGGGAACGGCTCCGATGTTTACGAGGGGCGATCGTCACTCTATCGGCCCGTGTTGTTGCAGGAGGTGAACGAGGTGGTCCAGAAAGTATACGGAGGAGAGAAGCCGGTGCCGCTGTGGAACGAGGAGGAGGCCTCCACCTCGGCGCTCAACAGGATCCTGTTCTCGCTGCTCATCAGGATCCAGGTACGCATACGAACAGAATCGAATTCGCATTGATTTTATTAGGCCGTCATATTCTGCGGTTCTATTACAAGATTCTCTTCCTTCCTGATGATATGTTAGATACGTGCGATAGCTCCCCTACGAGACGAGCCGTCATTTCCCGACGCGGACGAGTAGGTTAAGGTGTTGAGAGCGGACGGAGCAGGGTTGTAACGTTAGTGTTGTCGGCAGAGCATCCAGCTGACGGCGACGACCCCGTCGAACTCGGCGGTACGGCTGGCGACGGGCGCGGTGGAGTTCGAGCTCTCCAACCGCGTGCAGAACGTCGTAGCCGAGCCGCACTCGCTGCGGCTCTTCGCGCGCGCGCAGGTACCGTCCACGCCCGGCAGACGATGCCGCAGCCATCTTAGCGAAACGAATATTATTCATTAAAAACCATTAATTTATTATATAATTTATTTTTTAATAACTTACTTTGTTGCCAACTGAACTGCTAACACTGATCATAAAATTGCTATTAAAAAGAGACCTTTGAGGGTTCCCCTATGACCACCTTCTGTCTCCATCATCATACCAGCGAGATTATATTATAAGTCAACCTAACTACTAGAAGCAGGTAAAAAACACTTCCAAGATTTTATAACATTTATTTCAAGATAAACTAATAATCATATTTAGTCGCCATCAGATAAGCCCCTATCCCACAGAACTTAACGAGGGTATTATTTGATGAAACAGAATAAGCCTGGTGGTTAAACTATGAACTTTTACTCAAAAGAATAAGAGAATGCGAAGATATTTGTAACGTAACCTAAATTTTTATTTATTTAACGATGTGTAATGCTTTGCGCATACCACCACATCTGAGCAGCGTGGTGGTTATGTGGGACTCCCCACCCCCTTCCCCTAATGGGAAAGGTCAGGAGTCCTACCTACTAAAACCCCTCGACGTTCCTTCTTTGGCCTTTGGTATAACCTAACCTAACCCTTAATTTCACGGTTCACCACAGTGAACACACCATAATGATCATGATTTTTGTGTTTATGCTGATTCAAAATAAAAAAAGGGGTTTAACTTCACGACTTTTTTGTGTTCTGCTTAGCTACTTCTGTTCTTATCTGGATCCAGCTCTTGATTATCTTAGTAACTGACAATATCTGTGATGGTTTTGATGGTATTCGAACAGGTGGACCTGAACGTGAGCCTGGGGCAGCTGATCCGCAACGCCATGTTCGACGAGGCCGAGCCGGAGTACCAGAAGTACGCCTTCTTCAACACGAGGATCGGTGAGTTTCGTCAAGAAGAAGAAGAAGAAGAATACATTTATTCACTACACAGAAGACACAAATAGACACGTGTAGAGACTAGGGAGGGATCCATTCGTGACCTGATCGCTGGTCAACATTCTTGACGGTGCAAAAGGCACTATGTGGCCTTTAAGAAATTGGTCAGAAAGTTTTGATTTTCGCTTGATAGTCTTTCTGAATTTACGTAATAATCTATTTTTTATTGATTACACCTGAAAAACAACTTAACAGTAAGGTCTGTTCATCCTTACCTGTCTTATATATTAAACAACTTTCTAACCTCAAAAGGAACTTTTTGGCTAAAACAGCTCTTTAATCGTAAATAAAGAAAACCGAGTTAACATTTTGGACATCACTTGGCCAATGTATTGTCTGTGATTGCTTTATTTGGTTTAAAATAGCTGTTTTAGCCAAAGAAGGTTCATTTTGAGGTTAGAAAGTTGTTTACTAAATAAGACAAGTAAGGATGAACAGACCTTAGATAATTTAGGTAAACCTTCGATAATAGATTACACTCGCAAACGAAGGGTATCGTGCCGTTTTTATATTCATGAGACAGACAGACGGACCGACGGCGGAGGCTTAGTAATAGGGCTATGGTACATACCCTAAAAATAAGCTTTTATTCTTCCCCTTGGTCTAACCATTGCTGCATTGTCTGGTCCCTAGCAATGCGCAACGCCTTCCAAGACGAGATGGTTCGCGGCGAGGACAAGGAAGTGGTCCTCATCACACTGAAGCGGCCGCTGGTCTACATCCAGCCGGTCGCCGTGGACCGCGCCGTGCTGGTGTGGCTCAACTACAAGAACGCCTACGAGTACTGGACCGAGAAGCGACGCAGCCTTAACAAGGAGGTGCTGGCCGCTACTCAGCAGCTGTTCGAGAAGGTAAGATAGGTTAGGTTAGAATTGTGACCACAACGGTACACGAGCCGAGCTATAATAACAAATCAGCTACATTATCTTTATGAGTTTTTTAGCAGGTATTTATCCAAGTATTGTCTATGGCAGGTGCAACTGACGTCTCAAATAACGACCCCGCACGTGAGCACGTTGTTCCTGCAGCTGAATGTGGATGACATCGGGATTTGCCTGCCGCTCAACCAGCCGCCGGTGGTAAGTGAATATCTGCATGGTCGTAAGTTTGTTACAAAAAAAAAACCTTTCAAGAAAGGAGTTACTTCAATGTTTCCATTTTAAAATGTTTTTTCTACAGACAACATGGGGTCGCAGCGGGTACGAGCCGGAGTCGCGCGGCGCCGTTGTCGTGACGCTGGAGAGCACCAGTATCTCCGCCTGCTCCTCCGGCAGCCTCGTCAGCAAGGTAGGGACCGGTCGCCCTGGCAGGGTCCAGTCAGCCTGGACCTTGCAGAGAGTTCTACGAGACGAGACCCTTGTATATTTTTACTAACTCACTGTTAACTTATGACCTGCTAAAGCAGTTGTTGCTGCAGACAAAGTTAACCCAGTAAGTTCTAGCCGGTCAATGTCATCATTAGGTTAGGTTAGGTTACCCGTGAGGAACTCCTACTCCATTTTGAAGTATAAGTCGATTCACAAGAGTTGCAACGACTGCACTCAGACAATCACAGGTGACGTACGTTTCTTTTGCTAAATGTCCATAAAATTGAGATTTGTGGAGCATTTATATCTGGTTTGCAAAAGTTCAACTGGTTTGAATCCCAGTTTGACTTCTTTATCATGTGAATTCATGTGTCAAGCGAACGGTTATCTTAGACCTAAGTCCATTGTGCAGGGCCGCTTCGTAGGGCTCTGCCTGCGGTTCGCGGAGGACTTCGAGACGTCCCTGGACGATTGGAAGCCGGACCCGGAGCAGCCCGCCGTCAACTTCTGCTGCGTGTCCGAGGGCACCTACGAGGTGTGCAGCCGCACCAGCGCCGCCAAACAGAACGGTACCGTGTGTTACTATACCAACCTATACTCGAAAATCTAATTTAAGACCAAAAAAACTACGACAAGTACGTCACTGTCAGTGTCAATCGAACATTTCAGAGTTAGCCAACCTTTTTGCTTGATAATCAAATTGTTGTTAATATTTGTAGATAATTCTAACATTTTCAATATCAAAAGTTATATTTAACAAAAGGGAATATGCATTCAATGTTTTTTCTACCCGATATTGAAAACATTAAAATATCCCAAAACAAATATTTTCTCATATCGACAGTGGAAAGGTAAAAATGCTTAAGCGCCATATTGGAAACTTTACAGAAATGAGGTTTAAAGTTTTTTTTTTGAGAAAAAAAATCATATCTCAAAAAGTTTTACGACTATTTCCATGAAAATCAAAATGTATAAGTTAGAATATGCCAGCTATTTATTTATGAAACAAGTTCTGACCTAGTTCTTCTAGTTACAGAGATAGATGTCGCTTAAGCAATAATTGTGTAGCTAGTTCCAAAAATGTCAGTCAGGTAAAAATGCTTAAATCGCAACTAACTATAAACAAAAATGACTAACGGTACATATTTTTTATGTCTAGAAAATACAAAATTTACTTATATTACTTCATCTTTCTACAAACTGGTAAAGTAAAAAATCTAACGAATGATAATTACTGTTATCTTGGATGGTGAATTTACTTAAAGTCACTAATTATTTATTATTTATAAATTATATATCACTTAACTGCCTAATTTTACTCATAATTCAAGTATAAAATGGTTTATAGCAAGCATTTTTGTTTCAACACGGACTACTAAAAGCTTAAATTCTAACTAATACATTAATATTTAGTGACTTTGACGTCATTTAAGAGAGAGAAGTACCAAAATGTTTTTTAACGGGTACGTATCATAATATATAAAGTTCAATAATAATGGGATACATAATAGTTCATAATATGAAATGGTGTTTTATCTGAAATCGTAAACTTTTCGGGATTGTTATAACATAAACCTAACCTAACATAATGGGTTCTATACAATGACCTTTTAAAGAATCCTGAAAAGTTTATAGCTGCATAAATAAAACCATTATTATTGGTAGAAGTTTTAGATACCTGCAACTCTTAGGTACTTGCAAAATTTTAGTGAGAAAGAATAGTTGATTGACCCAGATACGTGTCGAATTTTTGGAGTCGGTTGAAAAATAACCTTTTCATAGTTTTTTTTGCAGATTGCAATTAAAACATCATCAAAAATCTATTGAATCGATAGAATTCCTTCTGCTAACTATAAAAATAATTATTAACAGTTCACTAGGAATCTAAGTTATACCAGCCTGAATTACCAGTCTACCTGGAACCTACCATTCAAAATAGGATCTAACATATTTGCTATAAATTCAAATGACATAGAATTATATTCTAAATAGTCATATGTTTTTAAATCACTTGCTATAATTTTTTGTTACAAAAGCCATGTTCTAAAACTTTTAGAAATTATAATTTTAATATGTCTAATATTCATAATACAATACAATTACAACCTTTATCATTATTTTTTATAATATTCACAATGTTTAATCGTTTAAACCTAAAACTCAAACAAATGCCAATTTTCACGCTATAATGAATACGGTTAAAAGTGATAATATGAAACCTCACTCATATACTTATTATTTTCTTTATATATTTGTGTTTGACGAGGCCCTTTTGGCTTTCGGCTCCTATTTCGTGCTCTGAAGAACAAAATAATATTAAAAAACCTACCTACGTTATAAAAAAATTTGGTAAGGTTCATTTTTCATGGCGAGCCTTGCCCTCCTATCTCCGTTTCAATGCGGGGATTGCCCTCCGCCTTCCACAACCACTCGCTATGTTGGTTCGATTATAGCAAGTAAATATTCGTGATTTGAAGGTAATATAGGTACTAAATAAATCTTATGGCTGATGATTAGTAGACGAAATGACTTTGGTAAGTATATAAAATTTATGCTAAGCGAAGATTTTAGAAATTAACTTTTATAACATTTGAATTTAAAGCAAATTAATTAAGAGGAAATGTAATTGTAGTGTTTGATTTTATAGCAAATAAGGGGATACGTTCACAACAAAGTTGATTTTATACCCACTAGCCAACATTCTACTTGTATTTACTTCGAAAGATCGGAACTGAATTCCATTTTTTTAATTTAATATAATAAAATTTAAAAATTACATACGTAGGTATATATGGGAAGGAAAACTTTGCAAGGCGTACATGGAGCGGAAGCCAACATACAGAGGCCCTTTAGTCAATATTAATTTAGTAAAGTGATGGGACAATAACTGGCATTTGCCCCTGAGTTCACACTATAGATGTATGCTCCCACGGGCAGTCACCAGTTAGTGTAAGACTAAATGAGATGGACTGGTAAACTAGGCTATTGATAAACCTATGACGCCAATGCCAATTACTTTGGTTGAAATGACAGACAGTGACTCGCCAAGTCAATGAAATGGGTCTCCTAAAATAGCCTTAATACGTAGTACCACACAGGCAATATTAGTTCCAGAGGGGTTGATAAGGTCAAAAAGGTGCATCTGGACTTTAAACGACGCTCTTGCAACTCCACTCTGACCGGCTAATAAAAGATAGCCAGAGGTGAGAGTCTATTCCTCGTCATCGTACACTCCAACCGGCCGGTGAAGGCAAGCGTGAGGTGAGGAACAGGACCTTCCCTCGGGACCAACAGCTCGCTACTAGCTGCTGCTGTGGCCATATACGTATTATTATTATCAGTATTATCACACAAGATTCTTGACATCGCAAAGTTCACAAGATATGCACTTACTTATTATATACATCATCACTGTCGCGCTCGTCGTCACCATGGACTGAGTGTCCCGATTCAACAGATTTTATGCGATAAATGGGAGCTTACACTCGAGCGAAGTTTGTATTTTCTTAAATGTTTTTCGAGTTTTTTCTTACTAGTACTGAAAACCCATATTTTTATAAGAAACTGAATCCGAAATAAGACTTAAGCAGTGTAACAGTCTAAAATGAAATATGTCTACTTTCACTAAATCAAAGTAAATAGTATTTTTTTTTGATTTTATATTCTTCTAACATCCTAATTCTACAGATTGAGATGACCTAGATTCTGCTTAAACACATTTTTCTTTAAAAACGTGGAATAGCATTTTTGCTTAAGCGCCAAATAGTAAATTATTGCATGAAGATAAAAATGCTAATACGAAAAAAAAATATGTATCACAAAAATTTGAAATTGCTAACAGTAATAACTCGACTAAAGATAAGAATAAAAAAAATCTAATACGATTGCATACCAAAATTTTACCTAAGGTTAAATGACTAACATGCTTCAACACGAAAAACATCAAAATAAACGTCGCTTTAGTTGTCACGTTCTCAAAAAAACGTGAAACATTAGCCTGCTTAAGCGCCAAAAAAGTGCTCCGATCGACGTGGGTCCACTAGACAGATCGACGCAGAAAAAAAAATGAAATTAAACTGTATATATAACTCATTTTCGGCCAAAGTGGCGCTTAAGCATTTTTACCTTTCCACTGTCGATATAGTGTGTTAAGTCATTAAATGGCGTTTGTGTGTGTTCAATGGCGATTTTTTTATCAGCTAAAACAAAATGACAAGCTGAATTCGGATGCCTTACACTTATGCTTGATTTTTACTTGACAATTACCCATGGACCCATGGATGTCATGGCTGGTAAAATGCCCGATGATTGTGATTACAAAGTGAGCCGCACACTTTTGGGCTGTTATTTTGTCGAATAGCTAAACGTATGTAATGTTTAAATTGCATCTAACGTTGTTTACAACTATTGTTTATTTATCGTACCAAATGTTATTAATACCTGAAGTATTTACAAGTGCAATAACAGTTTTAATACCAAAAATCTTCTATGGTTAAGTATTTAATAGGCCATCTTGTATTTGTGTTAGTAACTTGAATTACCTTGTTTATTTAAATGGAAGGTTTAAAACTACCTACAAATAAATATTCTTAGTGCGGTCTTTTAAAAAGTGGAAATATACTAAGGCAAATATTTTTTTAATTAGTGGCAACCCACGTTGGTCTTTAATTAGATTTTCGAGTATAGATAGACCTTAGGATGGTAGAGATTGTGTGAAATTACAGGTCATAATGTGCTGGTGGTTAATTGTTGACGTGTTGTTCTCTTTAACATACTTTCAGAATATGTACCAATTGCACTTTTTTCTTATTAATTAGAAATATCCTTTAACTTTATTTATGTTGAGATATTTCAAAAGCATCTCTTTACACGGCGAAGAAATGGTGACTGACGCTCTATTTAATTAGGGTTTGCTTTCCTTCGAGTACATTATTCACTTCTTACCGCTTACCAAAAGTAAACTATTGTATTCTTACGTATATTAGTTTTAAACATTGTGTTGAAACGATGCGTTTGAAGTTATTTTAAAGCTTGTTAGAACAATGCAATGGGTTTTCCGTTGCAGAGAACGCGAAGTGGTTCCTGAACGTGTCGTGGCAGATGGAGGGCGTGGACATCCACCTCGACGTCAGCGTCGGCAAGCAGCTGTCCGCGCTGGGGCACACGCTCACCATGCTCACTGGTAAGTTCCATGCGACCAACTGTTTCTGTTAGACCCAGAGGGCACCGTCGGTAATTCTACCTGATTCCAGTCTCTGCCGCCCTCGCCCTCTAGGTCTATACGATTGTGTTGTAAAAGCCATATAGAAGTGACAGAGTTTGATTGACTGCTACAAATCCGCAATAATTTCGCTGATGCTTTATAATGTGTGTAGCCTTGATTGAAGTGTATGAAAATTCCGGTCTTTTGCAGGTTTCGAAGAAGAGGATCTCAAAATGGATTATGAAAGCGACTTGGACGATGAGGCGGATAATAGTAAAGATTCACAAGTAAGCCGTAACGAATAAGTCATTAATGTACTAATCAGAACCTTTTTCACTAAGGCCACAGCGTCATGATGGTCTTTCTTTGTGGTCTCAGGAAAGCATCGTGATCCGTCGCAAGTGCCCCGACCACCTGCCGGCGTTCGTGTTCGACAGCTCGCTGGACGCCAAGAAGCGCTCCAAGCTGATGGAGAAGGAGATGAACGAGCAGGCCAAGATCATCAACGACCTGCGCGCTCTCGGCGCCAGCCACAGCACCGTGGAGCACGAGATGAAGAGGCTGCACGAGCTGGAGGCGCTGGTCTTCAAGGACTTCCGACGGTAAGTGGAGATGAATGATGTTTCAGGAAAATGAAGACCTTGCCATGTCACCACAAACCTGTGAGCGTGGGGAACCAGCCACGAGATGAAGAAGCTGGACGTTTTGGTCTTCAAGGACTTACGACGGTAATAGGAAACAAAGTGAGGGTTTGGTCAACAACTGTTAAGGATGATAAATGAGCTGGTCAAATTCACCAGTATCCTGTAAGTGTAGGGAATCAGCCACACCATGGTGGAGCACGAGATGAAGAAACTGGAGGTTTTGGTCTTCAAGAACTTCAAAAGGTAATTGGAGACAAAGTGAGGGTTTGTCCAACAACTGTTTAGGAAGATGAATGACCTGGCCAAGTGCACCATTATCCTGTAAGTGTAGGGAACCAGCCACAGCAGGATGGAGCCCGAGATGAAGGTTGCACGACTTGGAGGAGCTGGTGTTCAAGGACTTCCGCCGGTTAGTGAAGAGAGTGTGGATTCTTAGTCACACTACACAGACATTGACTAATGATTAGTTTGGGTATTCCTTTCTATCCTTATTGTATGTGTGTGTATATAGCTGGATCTAGACTAATCTACGCTACGTTCACACTGGCGTACGGGTTTACGAGGGGTGGTCGGTGGGCCTACCCGACTCATCTTTTATTTTCCGAGGCTTTTGCTCTTGTGTATGTATGATGTGCTGATGATGTGGCCCTCCCCGCAGCGACATGATCCAGAAGCTACGGCGGCAGAGCGTGCGCGCCAGCTCCATCACGAAGGGCAAGCTGGGCCTGGGCTCCAACCGCTCGCGGTCCTTCATCAGCGACCCGCCGCCCGAGGACTTCGACGAGTATGTGCCCTTGTATGTAGAAAACTTTATTTTTGGTTTGGTTTTGGTTTGCTTTGTTACTTGATTTGGGTTTATTTATTCATTGCTTGATGATACTTCTTGGTGCATATAGATGTTTTAAGTGGATTTTCTTAGTTAATTTAGAACTAGGTACACGAGTTATATATATGCCGCCGTTGGATGGGTTGAAATTTGGCATTGAAATGTTGCTGTTGATTTGAGTTACGTCGCTGCTTAATCCCCCTTATCATTTTATTTGCTACAAAATATGGCTTCGCTCGCTTTTCTTATCATATTTTTTTTATACGAGCAACCGTCTAATGTGCAGGACTGTAGAGCCGTGCCTGGCGCTGACGAGCGCTGTGGGCGACTCCGGCGAAACGCTGCTGCTGGCCGACGACGATAATCGCCTCGCCGACATCATGGAGGGCGCCAGCTGGAGCTCCATGGAGAGCGAGACACTCACTGGTAATCCTTTATACACCTCGTAACACATTTGGAAATTATCATTTTGCAAAACGAGTAGATTAATTAGTAAGTCGTAAGATTATCATCTTTGGCTATAGTGACAACAGTGTGAGACATGAGCCCATGCAGGATGGCCGTGTCGAAGTGCGCAACCTTGTCATTTTCATCTTCGGCTATAGTGACAACAGTGTTAGACATGAGCCCATGCAGGATGGCCGTGGCGAAGTGCGCAACCTTGTCATTTTCATCTTTGGCTATAGTGGCAACAGTGTAAGACGTGAGCCCACGCAGGATGGCCGTGTCGAAGTGCGTTACTTTGCCATTTTTATCTTAGGTTATAGGAGCAACATTGTGAGACGTGAGCGCATGCAAGATGGCTTTGTCGAAGTGGCTAAACATTGCCATCATCCCGCTTCGGTTGTAGGACGTAGTGTAGTATTATTTGCGTGGATTTTGGACACTGATCCGTGATCTGAAATAGACATATGTTTCATATATTAACGTGTGTATTATCATGTTTGTTCGGTGCGTCAGGGCCGTCTCGCTCGGCGTCGCTGCGCGGGCACACGAGCGGCGGCGCGCGCTCGGTGTCGTTCCAGCCGCCGCCCGTGCAGCGCCAGAGCTCGCTGCCCGCGCCGCCCGACCACTGGCCGGCGCGCGAGCCGCCGCGCCGGAGGGACCCGTGAGTGTTTATCACTTTGTCACCAGAAACCTTTCATTTCTCACACAGGACTACGCTCTGAACTCTCAATGACCTCTTTCTTTGGGAGCGGAGTGACTTATCCCTTTCGCTGTTTGACCCTTCTTCCTGAATTTAGAGCCTATGCCCGTTTCCGCCCATCGGTCTTATTGCACAGGTTATTATTTAACAACATTTTTATTTAAAATCGTTAATAAGCATTCCACATCTAACTTATTAGCTACGTACTTCCCAGTACACCATCGGAAGGCGCGAGCACAGAAGGCAAGAGCAAAGCGAAGACGGCCGAGCCCAACATCGACTTCGAGCTAGACGTGAAGGTGCACATCAACAGCGGCCAGTGCGTGCTGCACACCAAGGAGCCCGCCAAGGACGATGAGCTCAAGATGTAAGTAGAGTGTTTAAGAGAGCAAGTCGAAGGAGCGAGTGTGTTAGTAGCGCAATGCGTGTATTGTGTTACCTGGTGTGGTATAGTACATTGTTGCAGAGGATAGAAAGTACGTGATTTTTGGACGAGTCATATAGAGGGCCGAAACGTAGTTAAGGCCCTGTAGTGTTCTAGTCCAAAAATTGTTCTTTCTACCGAGGCAGACATAGTGCTTTTCACAACTACTGAGAGGAAATAAAATAAAAATTCATATTCAAAACTCAAATTTTAATTCATGTTAATGTGACATCACCGCCAATTTTACCATAGATAACTTCTTTTTAATCTGGACCCCTATTCTCGAGGCACTCGAGATTAATAAACTAACATGCGAGATCCCATATAAAATTGTATTTGTTTCGCCATATCTCCCATGTAATTTCATATCTAGTGGTTCGAGAGTAGGTGCCAAGTTTGAATTGCACGCAGTGACATAGTTTTTAGTCTGTGTATCTTTTAAAAAAAATACACCTAATGTTTTACGACACAAAATGGTGTGTTCTGATTGGTCGATTTCAATTTTTCATTTTAAGGATCTATGACACAAAAATTGATTGATTGATTTTCATTGGTTCTTATAGTTGGACAACAATGTTCTCGACCAATCAGCAAACACGCCGACAAAAACATTCTTGGTCTGTCCTTATAAGTGACGGTTTGTGACCCCAAACAAGACCATCTATGGCCATATTTCCGAGCAGTGTTGTGAAAAATAAATAGTGGTCTACGGATCAGTTTATACGTGTGGGTCTAAAACGCTGTATGGTATGTTCCAGGGGCTCGCGCATGCGCGTGGGGCGCTCGGCGTCCGGCGGGCTGGGCGAGGTGCCGGGCTCGCCGACGGCGCGGCGCGCCAAGCCGCCGCACCAGCGCCACCCGCCCGCGCCCGACGTCACCGTGTTCCGCGTGCCCGGCCTCGACCTCAAGGTGAGTACTCTACTGAGGGTTTCGCGACCTTACAGGTCTGCGGATTTTACAGGTCTACTACACCAGGTGCTTTTACCTGATGTGTTCTCGTGACTATTATCAGCGGGTAATGACAAACTAGAGACGTTTCATCTTTGAGTGTGAGATTGCAAACGTTCATCGACATGTGCGCATCTGAGGTCCGCTTCACACCAGGACATGTTGTAGTGTGTTCGATGGCCTTCTTAATGTCCATTCTTGGAGGACCGTTTTCAGTTGAAGAGTTGTCAAGCCATTTGAGAACATAATTGACTATTTTTGGAGCTGTCTATCTCGAGAATTGAGTTCTTGTAAAAAAAACAAGAATCACACATATTACTGTGTCCACGGTACCCTTCTGGTTGTACCGCAGTTCTCTTTCCCAGGTGCACTACGAGTCGCGCACGCTGTGGGAGGAGGCGGGGCGCAAGGCGTTAAAAAAGGCGGCACTGTTTGCGTGGATCACGCTGCAGAGCATCCCCGAGGAGACCGTCATCAGCCCGCACATCCTGCACTTCCTGGAGCAGACCCTCGAGCCCATCCCGGCCAAGGCCTTCTCCGCACCCA
The DNA here is from genome assembly GCA_946894065.1 of Acleris literana. NCBI lineage: Eukaryota > Metazoa > Arthropoda > Insecta > Lepidoptera > Tortricidae > Acleris > Acleris literana. Next base: position 26,094,564 of record OX335671.1, on the reverse strand, counting down.
CGCCCGGTAAGCCTCTGTGTATTGGTAGTTTTCATTCATAATAAGAACTTTATCTATGACCTAGTTAAATTATGATTTCGTCATGCTATATGTTTAAATTACACAATAGTTTCTCTAATAAAATACACTTAGCCTACTTATAAACGTGGAATACAACTTTAATAAGTAAAGGCGTTAGTATACAAAAAGTGAACTTAATGCCGTTAAAATTTGTCTACTAGCTACCTAACTATTGGGAAAAGCAAAAATTGCTATACGAAGTAAAAAAAAAAATGAATGGTAAACTCAGTTGGGTCGTACATTATTAATTATACAGCATCCCTCGGCCGCCATGTTCCCCTGACTTAACCCGTTTTACCAACGGCGGGTAATAAAGAGGCTTGAATTTGTGACTACTGCAAATATAAGAACAGCTTCGTGAGTTTTACCTTTCGTCTTTCGATCTTTAGTTTTCTCGTCGAGCCTTAGATATGGTCATTGTTTCTGTTGTTAACTAGTCGCATATTGTATACATATACAGGGTGTAATCGTTAACCAGGTGTTGCCAGGTGATTATTCCTTAAATATGACAGATATTAGAAAACTTTCAACTGATATCGAAAGTACGTTACCTAATGAGTAAAATCACATTAAAAACTTTTTTAAATAAAAGTAGTAATATTAAAAATATTAAGTTTAAACGCTCCCATACTCATATTGTACGACGTTCCTTGAGGCTGTAATTTCCCTACCGTAACAGATAAAACTATAAAACTATAAAGATTTATAATTTACATGAATATACTGTGATAAATAAAAACAACATTAAGCATATGATAATGGTTAAATAACTAGGCCTTTTAAACTAAAGCCTTTCAAGTCTCTCAACGAACGGCATACCAAATATATGGGAGGGTTTTAAGTTAATATTTGGGATATTTCTGGTTTTATTAAAACAATGTTAGTGATGTGATTTTACTCATTGAGTAACGTACTTTCGATATCAGTTTAAAGTTTTTTGATATCTGTTATATTTACGGAATAATCGCCTGGACACACTTAACGATTACACCCTTTTTTAGTACCTATGTCTATACATATATTTAATTTATATGTAAGTACGTGGAAAAGATTGTAATTTTATTGCACCTAGCTACTTTTTAATGTATGTTTCACCTTAAGGTTGACTGGTAGAGAGTGCTTAAAGTATTAAGTCCGCTTTTTGTAAACAAATGTTCAACAAATGATTTAAATAAATAAAAAAATTAACTGCACAGACTAACAGAACTGCAAGCGCAGTATTCTGATTTTCCTAACAATTATATTTACTTCAAACTAATTTATCGGACCTTCTTGCAATAACGATTTATAGTTTATAATTTGTGTGCCAGACACGGAAGAGGGCTCCCGCTCGCGCTCGGTGGAGGGCGCGTCGTACGGACAGTACGTGTACGCGTCGTTCCCGGTGGACGTGATCGTACAGTTCCACATGCAGCCGTCCACCTTCCGCTTCTCGTGCCTGCCCGCCTCGCGCGTCGAGTGCCTGTTGCAGCTGCCCTCGCTGCGCATCGTGTTCAGCTCCAAGCGCGCCGTCGAGTGAGTACTGCAGCGTGTAGGGTGCAGTGCACGCGATCTGCAGGCTCTGGGCATCTGCTCTTATCCCAACAATTTACTGTCTAAAAATCCGTTTGTTTGATAGCTACGCAGTACAGTTAAATCTTCAAATTTATCAACTGGTATCCTGCCTTATGGCCGAAAATCATTTGGCAAAATTTATCGTTTCCCAACCGTTTCATTTGCTAACCCGCTTTCTTTTGTAACTGTAACTATTTCAGGATTTATTTCAATACGATACGATACATTTTGCCAAACATATTTTTGCCATAAGGCAGAGACAACTAATGTAGTTTTCACCACGCAAGTATTTAAAATCTTTAAACTTGTTGGTTTGCGACAAAACCGCTCTATGATATTATCATTATTGTATATCCCACCCAACAAACGTTTTCAGAGAGACAGAGCTGCCAGCAGTAGCCATGGGCGGTCTGAGCGTGACGGGTTGCCTCGCAGACTTCTCAGTGTACATCTTCCACCCGTACGGCGGCAAGAAGTCAAGCCTCAAGGAGCCCCAGTGGTCGCCTCTTTCCGACACGGAGCGCAAGGACTCGCTGAGCATCAACGTAGAGTTCGTCAAGTTTCACCTGTCCCGCTCGAGGAAACTGGACTTCCACTCGGAGCAGGATCAGTCCAAGGCTACTGTGCGGTTCTCCAGTAAGTTTTATTTATTTTACACCCTGTAGATTTGTAAGAATCGCCACATCAAGGACGTCAAGGATTTCCATCCATGGAAGAGGCATATGTTCAGCAGTGGACGAGTATATGCTGAGTAGAAGAATAACAAGAAGAAGTTTTCTCTCTCTACTTACAAAGAAGATTTACATAAGAAGATAATAAACACATTATCCATAGGTCACTGGTTCGAAGGACCAATAAATGTAGCGAGTGTAAACTGGCTACACTAAGTTGATTAATGATTACTAATGACGTACGAGTTCCGGGCAGTGATGATACAAAACAACCGCGCTGATTGAAATCGTTTATTGAACTGAACTTAACAATACTTGCATATGACCTAAATAAGAATTATTTTGATTTATGCCTACGTAAGGTATGGATTTCCGTACAGGACCAATGTAAGAAACTCACCATTATTGAATTGAAGGTCAACCCTAATAACCAGTAGCAACGTTCGCTCTTGACCCGTTAATTCTTTCTAGCACAAATACGAAGTGTATATGAACCTAATTGGTTGTTGCAGCGATCGTGGACGTGGGCTCGGCGTGGTTCAAGTACGACATGCGGCGCCTGGGCGAGATCTTGGCGTTCCCCAAGGCCTGGTACCGCCGCACCATCGTGCGCCGCATGTTCCTCGGCGACCTCAGCGTCGCGCGCCCCAGGTACAACAGCTGCTCCAGCCCCACCCGGGTCACACCCTGGCTTTCCAAGGGTGGAATATTACCAGTATAGCCTATGAAACTCATTTGGTCCCCGTTAGCATTGTAACTGGGACTTGTTAAAATTTTCTACGTATTTCAGACCCACAAGCAACGGGCCAGTGTCTCCCGTCCTACCCCAGAGAGAGAAAACAAAGACTGTAGATGTGCAGAAAGTGAAAGGTAAGCGTGATTTGCTAGATGGAGGATGAGTCATATTTACTGTGGAATTTTGAATTTTTACTGTAAAGGTGTTAATGTTAATCTTAGAAAACGGTGCGGCTTCGACTTCGGGCAACGCCGCTTGGGAGACACTAGTGTTGTTTGCGGTGAACTTTACAAAACTTAATGTCCACATGAACATGGGAAATGTTATGGGAAATGTCAGGTATGTTACAGCGATATTTAAATTGACCTTCAAAAAATATTTTTTAAATACATACTTACGAAAAATTATCACTAAAAACGACAGTGGTCTCATTATTGCGCCTTGAGGTACACCTTATGTCATGTATCACTTAAGAGACTGATGTAATTGTATTGATGTTTACTAAGTAAGTTCTCTTTCAAAAGTACAATGTAACAAGATAAAATGTATTATCCAACTGTTTTAAAACGTAACTCTTTCATCTAACTAACCTTATGCACCAAGTCAAAGGCTTTTTTCAAGTTACTAGTTCGAAGGACCAAAATGTAGGGTGTAATAGTTTACCACACCCTACATGTACTTATGTTGATTGTTGGTTGTTTGTTAGTAAGACGGAATGTTAAGTAAAATATGTGTCCGTCCAAGTCGAGTACGTTTATTGCACTAAAAAGTAATTATAATAATGTCTTAGGTAAAATATAGTGACGCATGCATCGGTGCGTCGTCAGCGTAATATAAATGTAGAGCGTGCTCGTACATAAAGGTTCATATAATAACTAATAATTTAGTTTTGAAACAGTTGTTTTTAATCGACATGGGTAATATTGATTGCGTGTCGATTTTTGTAACTGTGTGTGTCAGTTGGCAAAGTCGCGACTTTAACTGCACGGGGCGGCTGAGCATCGGCAGCACGGGGCACCGCAACATGCTCGTGTGCGTGGCGCTGGCCGGCTCGTCGCTGGACGCGCGCGGCGGCATCGTCGGCGGCGCCATCTCGCTCGCGGACATACACACCTACGGTGAGTGCGACGACGGACACTGGACACAGTCGCAACGCTTAAGGGGGTGATCCGATTTTGAACCGAGCACCTTCTAACTACCATCCGCGATTGGAATCAACAACGAGCTAAAGAGCCTTTTACGATGTATTTAGGTGTTCCATTGACGGTTTATGCCGGTGTCTTGCTGGCGTACCAGTGGTCTTACTTGAAATTGAATCCCTTCCATAAAATTTACAAGAAAGGACCACTCTAATTGGGTTGGGTAACTCGAATTACTTTCTCTTAAAGACAGAATGCTGTTTATTTTTCTAAGTGTGTGTTTTCTTAGCGATCTTAAACGTGTGGTTTTGCGCGGATTCGTTTTAAATTGCTTACTTAATGATTTTTTCATCACACTTGCATGGAAAGGGTGTTATAACGCGCAGGCGTATAGGGCAGTTATAGCCGATTTAGCTCCCTAGGGAGTTACGAGTTCAATTTTAAAATATAGAATCCACTCGTACATCATTTCAGACTAAGGAGGTGTAACAAGGTTTATTCCCTATATTCAAAACTTGACTACAAACCAATTTTACTGTATAATTAAAATTATACGGTACATTTATCGGCATTATATTTATATTTTACAATTATTTCGGAGACATTTGCAATTATTTTATTAAATTTCATTTTGAAAATTGGTACAATCTGGCCCCTTTCCCACAAAACTTTACAACTGTACAAATTCACAAAATTGTGAATTTATTCTATGGAAAACCTTACAATTTTGTCAAATTGTACACTTGTAAAGTTTTGTGGGATAGGGGCCTGGCAGTTTGGCCTGTCAAGTTTATTTATTTATTTATTAGGATCGCCAACAGGTATAACACCATTAACTTTTTAAAATTATATGTGTAGGGAAGAGTGACAGGGTGTTTACCCAATTATAGGCAAACTCAGCTTGCGTCAAATAATCGCATTTGTGCCGATGTGGCTTAATAACACACTAACACATTGAACAGTCTAAGTTCTGGGCTAAAAAAGGAACTGTAAAGTAACCGTGCAACAACAATCAACAATATTCAACTAGATAACCAGTCCCATACAAAATCAAAGCTAAATTCTGTCCGCGTGAATCTATACGTCAGTTGCATTTGTTCACTAACGAACCGAGACAAACGTTTCAAAACAGTTTTAAGTTCAACCTAATAACAACCATGGTACTTAGTAATAAAGATGCAAATCTTCAAAATTTGATCTCATACCTACGACTATTCGTCTCATAACATGAACACGTCAAAAAATTACATCTGCTACTTACAAAAGTTACAAACGAAAAAACGTATGTTAAATAAAATCTATTGTATAATCAATCTTATCGTGCAAAAATTAAAGTACTTTTCCCCGTTGTTGCGCTGCGAGTTACATCGTTTTTTATCTATTCACTTTGCTTCTTCGAATTTGACTAGCAGAGGTATGGAGTCGCATTGAATTTAAAATTAATGTAAATAGGTACGTAAAAGTTTTGTTTTTAGTTAAGATTATTTATGTTCAACTATAGCTAAAAATCATCCAGGTGACAAGTACTTATACAAAAAAGTTTATCAAAATCGGTCAAGCCGTTTTGGAGAAGAACAACGCACACCAGAATTATACTATATAATTTTTTAAAGTAAAATTCCGTTATATAATAGGGATTCGAATACGAAAAGAAATAGGCAAAAGCATGTCAGATCATGCGCAGTGTAGGGTTCCGTCGCCGTTACTACATACACAAATAACTATTTCGCAGAACAACAAGTGACATCACACAGTGTTGTTTAGTAAAAAAAATACTTATACCCTTGCATTACATATACAGGAGGTCCGTTCTAGGGTTCCGTAGCCAAATGGCAAAAAACGGAACCCTTATGGATACGTCATGTCTGTCTGTCCATCTATCCGTCTGTATGTTACAGCCACTTTTTTCCGAAACTATAAGAACTATACTGTTGAAACTTGGTAAGCAGATGTATTCTGTGAACCGCATTTAGATTACAACACAAAAACAGAAAAAAAAATTTGGGTGTCCCCCACACCTAAAACAAACTAAAAAAAAAAATTCATCAAACCCCTACGTGTGGGGTGTCTATGGATAGGTCTTTAAAAATGATATTGAAGTTTCTCTTATATTTTTTTTCTAAACTGAATAGTTTGCGCGAGAGACACTTCCAAAGTGGTAAAATGTGTGTCCCTGTAACTTCTAAAATAAGAGAATGATAAAACTAAAAAAAATATATGATGTACATTACCTTGCAAACTTCCACCGAAAATTGGTTTGAACGAGATCTAGTTAGTATTTTTTTTAATACGTCATAAATCGTAAACCGCAATTTACCTTTCACGGAACCCTTCATGGGCGAGTCCGACTCGCACTTGGCCGCTTTTTTAATATTTATTTCATAATTGATCTTAGTCCGCAGTATAAATATAATATCTATATGTACACAGAATTTCGATTTTGTAACTTTGATAGTTTCTGAGTAAAAGTAGTGTGACTTATAAACAGACAGACAAAACGAACATAGCGGAACTATAAGGGTTCCTAGTTTGACGTCGGAACTCTAAAAAGGCCGCTGATGGAAAACGCTCGCTGTTCTGGTTACAAAATACCTTCATACCAGGGCCTCTATTCAACACCAAAACCAAATCATCTTGGACTTGTTGTCGTATTGTCAACGTTTTAATAGCTCTTATTTACTTGATAGTAATGGCAGCCGAGTTGAAAACAATACCATAACAAGTCAAATACGATTTGAATTTTACTGCCTAGAATAGAGGCGTAGTAGTGGTACAATAATAAAAAACCACCCCATTCATCTAATGTTCCGTTAAACAAGTTTGCGCGTATATTGGCCGACCTTGGCCAAACATTCTTAGCTAAGGTTTCAATAATTGTTATTTTGTTGGAATTATGGCATTAATTGTTAGGGTAAAGTTTGAAAATAAAATAATCTACATGTACTTACCGAAAGTAAGACTCTCCGACTGATACATTTCGTTTTCGATAATTATTTTTGCAACATTGTGGCATTTTGATGCGGGTTGACATTGGCTGTCTGTCAACAGAACTAATCGAAATTAAGACCTCACGCCGCAAGTGAGTCGTTAGTATCCAAGAAGTATTTTTTGCGCTGACCCGTTATCTAGTTGGTAATTGTTGATCGAAGTTGCATAACATAACACAATTAACAAAATATGACAAAGATAAAAACATAAAAACAATTAAGGGCTTAAATTCCAACCGCTTGGATATTAAACTACTTCTTAAGAATATGGAATAATCTATCTACTCGTATAAACAGTTAATTGATCAATCTCAGTTAGTTTAAGGCAAACAATAATAAGGAACTAAAATCACAGGTAGGTAACCATGCGTAACACGATACAATTAACGAAATATAACATTAAATAAAATGAACATGGTACTATGAGGGGCTTACGTTAAAACTTCCAGGCATCCAACTACTTCTTATAAATATGTAATAATCTTTTAAATTTAATTTGAGAGATAGACATCAAGTCAATATTCGTCTGTTTGAAAAGTTGATTGTGCTTGTTTACAATTACGCCAAATGAAGCCCACAAGCCAATATGCTTTTTTAATAATGTTGTCAATATGGTCCGTGAAAGAAAGCTGGCTGTCCAAGACAACACCAAGATCCCGAATACTAGAAACTTTTTCAAGCACCAAGTTATTAATGTTGTATGAGGTAGTAATAGGCTGCCGTTTCCTAGTAAACGTAATATGTTTGCATTTGCTTGTGTTTAATAGCAGCTTATTACGCTCAGACCATCCAGATATCCTTTCCAAATCTTCCTGAAGTTGATGGGAGTCTGCTGGAGAGCTGATCACTTTAGATATTTTCAAGTCATCAGCAAAAAACGAGAAACACGAGTGGCGGATCACTTCAGCCATGTCATTAATAAACACTAAAAATAATGTGGGGCCCAAGTGGGATTCTTGGGGTACCCCTGAAGGAACCTCAAAACTTTTTGACTTATTGCCGCAAACAAGTACCTTTTGAGACCTGGCAGAGAGGTAGCTTGAAAACCAATCAAGAAGTTTGCCATGAACACCAAAGGCACTTAATTTATAAATTAGTATATCATGATCAACTCGGTCGAATGCCTTGCTAATATCTGTATATACAGCGTCAATTAGATGACCATTGTCTAAGGCTTCCGTTAGTTCGGACACGTGAAGCACCAAATTGGACACAGTAGATTTACTACTCCGAAATCCATGTTGTTGAGGGACTAGCAGTGGTTTAAGATGATTTGTCAGGATGGTGTTAATTAAAGATTCATACACTGCCGAAAATTTACAAGAGAAATTAAAAACTAAAGCAGTTATCTGTGGAAGGCTATATTGAAAAAAGTTGACAAACTCTTTTAGCGAGTCGAGTTCATTTGTTTGATTGTTGTTTCCGAAGCGTATTTAAAAAAAAAATTAAATTAAAAATCATTTATTTCGGACTCTGGTTCCATACTTTGTTAGTAACAATTTAGTAACTTAAAACTAGGGTTAGGAACAAAATAACTTAATGGCTAATATCGGCGGGCAGGGGCACGCACCGGAGCATGTGCCTCGTCCCAATGCCGTATTATCGGGCAATCCACCCGTTCAGCAAGCGTGCTCAGGATGCTGTTGGTACTACTCCGCACCCTACGCATGAGTGACGCTATTCTGCTGCGCATTATAGCGTGGAATCCAGGCACGCCCGCTGCCGCGAACATGCCTGATGCACTGCAATAGCGGGGCAGACCCATCAGCACCCTGAACGCATTGTTATATTGCACTCTTAATGCATTGACAGCCCGCTGCGTAAAACTGACCCATAGCGCACACGTGTAGAAGGATTGACAAAATGCCCTGAATAAAGTAATTTTGACACCCTCACTACTCCGCGCGAACCTACGAGCCAGCATATTACACCGGACTGCCAATGCTCGGCGCTCTCTCTCTATGTCGAGGTCGTCGCATAGCGTCTCCACTACCCAGTGCCCCAGGTACTTAAATTTAGTGACTTTTTTCAGTGGTGTGCCGTCAAGTACAACTGGCGGGACAATGTCATAGGTTTTATTGCCCGCCTTAAACACCAACAGCTCGCTTTTAGTCGCGTTGTACTTAAGGCCATGGGCAGCAGCATAGCTCTCGCATACCACCAGTAACTTCCTCAACGCACTGATGCAAGGGCTCAGCAACACCATGTCGTCCGCGTAGCTGATGTTATTTATAACTTTTCCACCAACGGAACAACCCATTGGCGTGTTACTAAGCTCCTCGATCAGTCGATTCATATACAGGTTGAACAGCTTCGGAGATGTCAACCCACCCTGTCTCACTCCACAATTCAACCTGTATACATCCGACACACAACCAGCCCATTTCACAACATTGGTCTGGTGCCTATACCAATATTTAAATATTGATACCAGCTCCCTAGGCATGTCTGTTTCTTTGGATAGTTTTGACCACAAGATATCATACGACACTAAGTCGAAGGCCTTAGAAAGGTCCAAGAAACAGGCATACACAGGGGTTCGTTGTTTCGCATAATACTGGACAGTGTGCTTGAGACAGCAAATAGCTGACTCCGTCGACAACCCAGCTCGGAAACCGAACTGAGCGTCATTCAGCTTTATGTGAGCACTTAACTGTTGATCAAGCAGACCATCCAGCACTTTTGCAATTACAGTAGCCAGAGAGATGGGTCTATAATTGTTTTGATCCGATACATCACTGGTTTTATTCTTAATAATCGGAATCACAATTGTCTTCATTAAATCGTCGGGCAGATAAGAATGCCCGATGGATAATGCAAAGAACATTGCTAGTACCCTTGGCAGGTGAGAACCGGCGTGCTTGAGATGCTCAACACTGAGGCTGTCATGGCCAGGCGACTTGCCACGCGACATTCCGTAGGACAGTTGATATTTCCCTAGCGGAAAAATAAATAGGTCGGCTACACACGCCCTCACATGGCTCCTCAGTCGTGGGCATCCCACTCATAAAGTTATGCCTGGGTTGAACTTCAAAATGTGTTTTAAAAAGATTTGCAATATCCACCGGCTCACACGTACCCCCGACACTCACAGGTAGGCTCGGCCTGGTATCCAGACGACTGGTCTTTTTCCAGAAGGATCCAAACCTTTTAGCATCGTGATGCGATGCCAAAATATCCATTTGTATCTGGCTTTGATTATTTTGACACCATTTCAGTTTCATTTTAAAATACTTTCGGGTAGAACACATTTTCTGATAGGCAGGGCCATGTTGAGGTTTACCACTACTAACCCAGTCAAGAAAAGCAAGCCGAGCCCCTCTATGAGCATCTTTGACATGCTTGTTCCAACCAGTGATGTACCGGCCATGACTAGGTTTTTTACAATTATAACTAAGGACAGCCGCCTCACTAAGCACAGTTATTATCCTAGTGTATAGCTTACTAATATATTCTCTGTGATTCACATTACTACACATTGTGTCACAACAATCTCTAAGTTCAGATGGAAAATCTATTTCTGCAAGTAACTTGTTACACGATTCAGTATACTTCGCTATTTGTGAAGGCTCCCTTGTTCCCCAGAGAACTTCGTTTCTATGTGTTGGAGCGACACTGGTTTTCCGATTTAAACTATTAAAATTAACAATAATTTCAAGTGGAAAATGATCCGACCAAAACACGTTATAATTAACCCTAACATCGACAAGAGTATCCCACGCGGCGTCCGTGACAAGACAATGGTCGAGCCAGCTGGTAGTGCCATGGGCATCACTATAATAAGTAAAAGTGTCAGAGTCCGCACCCAGTTTATCTAAGTCCGCACACCTCCACTTTTGTTCAGTGCAAAAACTCACCAGTTCCTTTCCAAAACGCCCACCTGGATGTGCGTTAAAATCACCCAAAACCATTACGGATTCAACGCCTTCGGTCTCAATCAATGCACTTATTTCACTCAAACATTCCGCAAAGTCTACTAAGTTATCCGGACAATCCGTAGGCATGTAGACACACACAATGATCACTGCCCGATCTGACATCGCAATTTTTATTGCCGTGATACGCACACTACGACATGGGATTACCGTTACGTTGGTGAAAACACTATTACGCCATAATATCGCCACTCCACCGTACGGCCTTCCTCGCAGAATCCCAGTAGAAGTATCCACCGCAGATTTTCCAGTGCAACTGAAGTCCTGGCTAATGCTACCTAGAAACGGTATATCATGTGGCATCAGCCAATGCTCTTGAATAGCGATAATATCAGCTGATTGTGTCATCACCCTAATACACTCGACAGATCTAGTAACCGATTTACAGTTGAATGATATTATTTTATGTTCCATTTTACTATTAACCCACAGGTTTCGGTCCTTCTCCCTCCTTTCTCTTGACATTAAAGTTCACAAACCGCCTGAAAGAGATTCCCTCGGGCCATAAGTTGTCATTCATGAATAATTTCAACTTGGCATAAGGAACATGACACTTGAAGGCATTGTGACCTTTTTCTCTCACCATTGACACTTTTTCCAACTTTACTTTGACTTGTGTTTTCATATAAATATAGTCGTTAATGTCATTCTCCGTAGCGTCCTTATGGACATTGGTGATAAAAAGTTCAATCTCATTTAGAGCAGCCCTAAACTTAGAACTACTGTCGTTTTGAGCCTTTCCCAGCTTCCCTATAAAACGGTTTTTTAACCGCTTTCTCTGAACGGTTATATAGTCGTCGGAGGGGGTTTCATTTTTCCATTCACCACATGCCACAACTTCAGCCATAGTCGGGGCGCTAGAATGCGTGTTGTTGACAGTAACAGGTGCCGTAGACTCCACACTGTGTAGTGCCGTGGTACGAGGGCGTTTATTTCTACGCCGTTTCGTAGTACGGGGTCGAGCTCCGAGCTCCGGCGCGTTATCAGTAACTTCGTTCATAGTACCGGCTAGCGCCCCCGACACCCGCTCCTCCGCCACAGCGCTCGGCTCCGAAGCGGCCGTACACGGCGCGTTTTGTTCCGTTAACGCTGGTGTGTGCGCAAATATACTGCTACCCTCTTTCTTATCTATGTCATAGTCGCAGGTTTGAGGCAACGACCGTTGCAACGATGACTCATCATGATCAGGTGATTTAAGCATACTCGCTTCATTACTCGTATCTGCATCGTTAATATGAGGTAGCCCTATAGGACCACTGTCATAGCTCACATTTCGGGTTAGATAGGGTCCTCTTCTAGTATTGACATTGCAATCAAAGTTGTTTACAATCGATGCAGCCTTTAGCATTTCTATCTCATTCTTGAGCCGGCTGACTTCCTCCATAGTTGCATAAGTTAGTTTAAAATTGCTTAAGTCACTCTGAATTATTACAATATCTTTAAGCAACCTTGTCGCGTCAATGTGATCAAAAGTTAGCGGAGGTAACTTATGAAGCTCCCGAGCAACAAAAGTGGGAACACATTCAGGGTCCACTTGCTTAAATAAACTAATTATGTCCTCAAGATCTCTTTGAGATTTTCCTTCTCGCTTCCTGTTTACCTTGCGCAGCGTAGACGGCACCGAGTCAAAAAGTAAGCTTTTAGCAGCTTCAATGTCCACGGCGGTGAACGCTGTGCTACAGATCCGCACCAGGCTCTCCTCTCCCATCACCTGAATTTTATTCTGGATGAATGCCAGCACCTCACAAATCACTATATTGCAGGTTTTGCACATAAGCACGTTAGAAGTTTCAGAACTCATTTTTAACAGTATCGCCTCTCAGCGTCACAGTGAACCGTGCGCACGAAACGCCGCGCGACAGACGACTGAAATTTTGTTTATTTTTTTATTTCCTCGCAAATGTGATGAAAAAAATTGTGTGTATAACGGGCATTAAGGGGATTACAAACTCGAGTCATTAAAAGCCCTCCGCCTTCGGCGTCAGGCTTCTAATAATCTCTCGTTAGCAATACCCTTCATACCGTCCTTGATGCACAATGTACTATTGTTGCGTAGTGCACATCGAAGAGGAGCCAGGCTGCAACCCGGGACATACGTGCGGCGTGCGGCTCGCAGCTCTCGAGCTGCGCCTGGAGTACATGGGCACGTCGGTGCTGCTGGCGCGCGTGTCGGCGCTGCAGTGCGCGCTGCGCGACGAGTGGCTGTGGCGGGGCCGCGCGCCGCGCCCGCGCCAGCCCGCCGGCAGGTCAGTGCGGGACGACGAGTGAAGCGAGCGGGCCGGAGCCGCGCCCGGAGTACATGGGCACGTCGGTGCTGCTAGCGCGCGTGTCGGCGCTGCAGTGCGCGCTGCGCGACGAGTGGCTGTGGCGGGGCCGCGCGCCGCGCCCGCGCCAGCCCGCCGGCAGGTCAGTGCGGGACGACGAGTGAAGCGAGCGGGCCGGAGCCGCGCCCGGAGTACATGGGCACGTCGGTGCTGCTGGCGCGCGTGTCGGCGCTGCAGTGCGCGCTGCGCGACGAGTGGCTGTGGCGGGGCCGCGCGCCGCGCCCGCGCCAGCCCGCCGGCAGGTCAGTGCGGGACGACGAGTGAAGCGAGCGGGCCGGAGCCGCGCCCGGAGTACATGGGCACGTCGGTGCTGCTGGCGCGCGTGTCGGCGCTGCAGTGCGCGCTGCGCGACGAGTGGCTGTGGCGGGGCCGCGCGCCGCGCCCGCGCCAGCCCGCCGGCAGGTCAGTGCGGGACGACGAGTGAAGCGAGCGGGCCGGAGCCGCGCCCGGAGTACATGGGCACGTCGGTGCTGCTGGCGCGCGTGTCGGCGCTGCAGTGCGCGCTGCGCGACGAGTGGCTGTGGCGGGGCCGCGCGCCGCGCCCGCGCCAGCCCGCCGGCAGGTCAGTGCGGGACGACGAGTGAAGCGAGCGGGCCGGAGCCGCGCCCGGAGTACATGGGCACGTCGGTGCTGCTGGCGCGCGTGTCGGCGCTGCAGTGCGCGCTGCGCGACGAGTGGCTGTGGCGGGGCCGCGCGCCGCGCCCGCGCCAGCCCGCCGGCAGGTCAGTGAGGGACGACGAGTGAAGCGAGCGGGCCGGAATACCATCAAAATGATGTCATCGAGCTGAATTTGGCGACAGCTTCAAAGACGTGTTACTGTTATTTTTCTATTGGTTATGCTATGTGCCACGTAATTAGTTTATTAATTTGAATCATAAAGTATTGCGCGCAGGCCGGCCATCATCCTGACGCACGGCACGCTGTCCTGGCGGCAGCTGCAGCTGCTGATGTCGCGCAGCACCACGCCGGACCTGCTGAAGATGCAGTACAAGCTGGAGGAGTTCTTCACGCAGCAGTTCCACTCGGGGCGCCGCGTGCTGTCCGCGCTGCACCCCTACCCGGCCCGCCGGGACAAGCGCGGACGTGAGTATCGCCAGCAGCTGAGGGCGCTTCTCTGTCTCTGTCTCTTCGTCTCAATGAGGCTTCCAGTAGATCCAGGGCGGATTAGGCTTAGTTTACGCTTAGATTCGGTTGAGGCCTGACTAGATTCCGGTCTAGCGTAGCGTACATAGTCTGGCTCGAATCGAGCAAAAGTCTGGGGTTTAATCTGAATTAAATGTATGTAACTGGTTCACAATGAAGCTTTTTAAGGTACGAGTGCCGAGGTTAATTACCGGCACGAGTTAATTCCCGGCCCTGTGATAGTGCAGCGGCACGGTCCACTGACGTGTGTGTGTGCAGCGGCGGCGACGACGGCCGCGGCGGGCGACGGGCACGCGCCGCCCGAGCTGCGCCACCACCGCCACTGGCAGGACGGGCTGCGCGCCGCCGCCGGCCTGCCCGCCGTGCCCGGGACCGACGGTACCGACCACCCTACACGCTCATGCACTCGCTCACGCTCACACATTTACTCACTCAATTCATCATCACGCATTTGTGGTTGTGTTGAGGCTCCCGAATTGATTTTTAGATCCTAATATTTATGCAACATAAAGCGATCATTTAATATGGCTATACCTACGAAATTCAATTAGACTCGTATAACCAAGGTTTAGAATAGCGACAACAATTGCAGAAGTTGACTGCTGTCTTTTCGTACTGTGAATTTGGAAAAAGACAGCAAAATTGTGCTTCTCGCTCTAGAACTGAAGTTAAAGTAAGACAGCGATCAATTTATATTTTATTTACATTGCTAGTCTATTCCGCGCATTAACGCATATGAGAGCGAATAAGATTACTGTATGCAATTAAAGTGTAACTCAACTCGCATGCCAATTCTCCTTGCGGTGTGCAGGCACGGTGCTCGGCGGCACCATGGAGCTGCACGGCGCTAACGTGTCGCTGGCCTGCTTCCACGGGAACAGCTTCAAGGCTAAGTCCTGGGCGCTCTTCAGCCTCAAGGACCCCTGCATGAGCTTCGCTACCGAGGCACAGCAGCTACCCGCCGGTGACGGTCAGTAGTGGACCAATATTAGCCCCAGCTTTAGTCAATGGTGTTCTTATTTCGTGTAACGATAGATCTTCGCTCTAACTTCGACAAACATAAGGCTTGTTGAATGTTAGTAAAGCTACAGTGACATCTTTAAACGACGCATCAACTCACCATGTTGACTTTGCTATATAAGACTTATCTAACCCTATGCGGGATTCACCAAACGAGAGTGATTGTAACTCTCCTCCGCAATCCCGGCCACAGAAAATAGGGGCAACGGCGCAGCGCACCGTAATAGAAGTTCCCTCATCCGTAGTCTACCCATTACGTCCGCTCAGGTCAGCCCCGGGTACTTCTTAGCTTCACTGTGGGTGATCAGTTCACGGTTACTAAGCCCCACGGACATAATAAAGCGGGTGAGTACCCGCTGGGGAGACTAACCGGAGACTAACGGGCCGCCTCCAGCGTGTGCCGCGGCGGTTGGCGCTGCTCGACAAAAACCCGCGCGTATCAGGGCCCGCTTTCTACGAGCGTCTACCCGCAGACATTAAAAATGAATCTTCGTGCGAAAAATTTGATCGCCGACATAAAAATCTGTTATTAACGAAATCACTATATTCTGTTAAAGAATATAGTGACGATTAGATATAGCTAGCTATATTGAGTTATTTTATATTTTATTACTTTTTGACATTTCCAAATATTATTGTACTCTTATCTTGACATTTTATGACTGTAGCATTTGGGCTATATTTATTTTGTATTCCGCTGTTTTTATTTTGTTTTATTATTATTACTACTTTTGTACACATTGGCATTATTTGATTTTTACTTTTTATTATATTTTTTTACACTGACGATCTTATTGTGAATTCATTATAACTATGCGACATATAATAATGTAATTTCCAATATGAAATAAATGACTACTACTACTAACATAATTTTCTATATATATATATATATACATATAAAGAGGCTTGTCCTGACTGATTCATCATCGCCCAGCCAAAACTACAAATGCTAGAAATATGAAACTTGGACAGTACTTTTTTTTTGTTACGTAGAGATCCACTAAGAAGGGATTTTTCGAAATTCAACCCCTAAAGGGATGAAAAGGGGTTGCAAAGTTTGTATGGGAAATAGTACATTACTGCACAGACCGGGAAATAGGCCGTTGCGGGACGAGTAGAGTTAGCGTGGCCGAGACGCAGTCGAGGCCGCGATATATACGAGTCCAGCAACCGCCCTTCCCGGTCGAGGCTTGTATAGTGCTTTTCTCCAAGATGTGAGGAAATTTAACACAATTGTTAATAATATTAAACACAGTCCCAACATTTCCTCGAAAAAAAGAACAGAAACGTACGATTTAGTATGGCACTGAAATAAAGCATTAAATAAAATCACAAAATATTTAAACGTAATAAATTCAATTTGAATAAAATATAGTTTATAATATAACATTTATTACGCGTTTATGTTATTTCCGCAATTTATTTTGTTTATGAACGCAATTTCTATTAAACAAATGTGAAACTATTTGACAGACTTTTAAATACGTTGTAAATTCTGTTTGAAAAGGCTTAACTTTTTAGTCTATGACATTTAAAAAGTAAAATATACAAGGAAGAATTTTGATTTTTAATTTTGCCTGGGCCTGGAACTTAGAACTTCGCGGGCTGATTTGACAACAGTAAGGTTAACATTTCCGAGCATGTGGGAGAAATAGTACATTATTGCCTAGGCATGGATGTAGGCAATTGCGGGCTGAGTATTGGATTAAACGGACGAGCTTGCGAGTCCGTTTAAAAATACGAAGCCCGCAATTGCTGTTCCAGCCGAGGCAAATATAGTGCTTTTCTCAAAAATCGCAAGAAAAAAGTTGGAGTCAAATCTTCATCGCTTGAACTCATTTTTTGAATTGCATACAAACAGAAACTTCATGTAAAAAAACCATCACTCCTTGCCGCCTTTTTGTTTATGACAAGGAGAAACGCAATTCTTGTTTTAAAAAAAACATAAGCTATTCCAGGCACAAATAAAAAAGTTATGGTTCGAGTAAAATTTGCATGTATAAGACTTGTGCCCTCATTTTATTATGGCCCTTTTCACTTTTAAAAAAGTTACAAGGTAGATAGTAATGGAATTTGTATGCAACATTGCGGGCTTGTGTAGCGAGCACGCAATGTTCTTTTTTTAAATTTGAGAACTGTCAGTAAACTATGTACTTCGCGTCTCAATATGTAGATAGGAATGTCAGCATTTCCGGACATTTTTGAGAAAAAATATTTTCATGGTCAAATTTACTTGAAACTTGGTAGAAATTCTCTTCAATGAAAATAATGAGACACTTATTTAAGCGATAACTAAAATTCAACCCTTAGAGGGATGAAAGGGGGTTGCAAAGTATGTATAGAAAAAATATTTTTATGATCAAATTGTATTGGTAGAAATGCTCTTCAATAAAAATAATGATCCACGTATTTCAGCGATTACTAAAATTAAACCACTTGGGGGATGGAAAAGGGTTGCAAAGTTTGAGTGGGGATTCTTTTTATGGTCAATTTTACTTGAAACTTAAAAGAAATGCTCTGCAATACAAATAATGAGACACGTATTTCAGCAAATACTAAAATTTAACTGCTAGAGGGATGAAAGGGGGTTGCAAAGTTTGTATGGGAAAAAATATTTTCATGGTCAAAGGGAATTGGGTAAATTTGTTTGAAGAATATTGTCATTTTTTTTTCAGCGGCCTCTGATGATTTTTACATAGTTATTTAGAGGACCTCTAAATACACATAGATATATATAATTTATGGCGTTAAATAATATCGGAGCGGAGATTTTAAAGATTTAAGTATTCAGTTTTTAGTACAAAAGTACGCCCAAGTATGAATATTTAAATATCTCGTCTCCGATGCACTTAAGAGTATTATATTACATAACAAAATATTATGTTTATTTTTAATAATTATATCATAATTTACCACTTTTACAAATGGCCGCTCACCTTGAAAATGTATGAATTTTTCAAATGACAACACTTTTACCCAAACCCCTTTACTTGAAACTTGGTAGAAATGCTCTTCAATGAAAATAATGAGACACGTATTTAAGCGATAACTAAAATTCAACCCTTAGAGGGATGAAAGATTGGCATTGCAAAGATGAGGCATTGCAAAGTATGTATAGAAAAAATATTTTTATGATCAATTTTACTAAAAACTTGGTAGAAATGCTCTTCAATAAAAATAATGATCCACGTATTTCAGCGATTACTAAAATTAAACCACTTGGGCGATGGAAAAGGGTTGCAAATTTTGTGTGGGTACTTTTTTATGATAAATTTTACTTGAAACTTGAAAGAAATGCTCTGTTGATAATGGGACACCTATTTTAGCAAATATTCAATTCAACTCTTATAGGGATGAAAGGGGGTTGCAAAATTTGTATGGGAAAAATATTTGTATGGTCAAATTTACTTGAAACTTGGTAGAAATGCTTTTCAATGAAAATAATGAGACATGTATTTCAGCGATTACTAAAATTCAACCCCTTGGGGGATAGAAAGGGGTTGCAAAGTTAGTGTGGGTATTTTTTTATGGTCAATTTTACTTGAAACTTGAAAAAAATGCTCTGCAATGAAAATAATTACCACAAAATTCACTCGTAACACTATTTGCTGATGACACTCACGTGGGAATCAAAGGCTCTAGCCTACATGACACAAAAAATAAAATAAAAGATGCTATGTTTACACTAAAAAATTGGTTTGACGCTATAATGCTCAACACAGAAAAAACTACACTAATAAATTATACAATGAAACATAAAAATGAAATTGACGGCATAGATGACATAGGAATAACTAATAAAACAAATACAAAATTTTTAGGTTATGAAATTGACAATATTATTAGCCATAAATTACACATTGACAAAATCTGTAAAAAAATTGCTAGCGGTAATTACGCTCTTATTAAACTAAAACCTCTAATTAATAAAAAATCTCTAACAATGACGTACTATGCCTACATACATGCAAATATAAATTACGCAATAAGTATCTGGGGAAATGGATCAGACATCCAAAAAGTGCTAAAATTACAAAAACGGTCAACTAGAATAATGCATAATTTACACAGGTACGAATCCGCCAGGAAATTCTTCAAAAAGGATGGAATAATGACAGTTATTTCATTGTACATATTTAACAGCCTAGTAGAAATCCATACACAAAAAGATATTATGAAAACAAGGAAAGACGTCCACAAATTTAATACACGAAATAAACATAAGTTATGCATACCTAAAACGAGAACTAAGAAATATTATAAACAAGGGATTCCACTTAAAATTAATATGCACAATTTACTGCCCTGCAAGGTAACTGAGTTGTCACTTAATGATTTTAAAAAGAAATTGAAAGTATTCTGTCAACAAAATCCATTTTACTCCATCAACGAATCCATGGATCTACTTAGAAGTAAATGTTTATTAGAGCTATAAATGTTATAAGTAATATAGATGCATGTTACTTTTAAGGAAAATATGTACCAAACATGACTTGCTAAATGTAATGTATTGTTACTTGGCCAATAAATATTATTATTATTATTATTATTAATAAGAAACTTATTTTCGCGATAACTAGAATTCAAGCCGTAGAGGGATGAAAGGGGGTTGCAAAATTTGTATAGAAAAAATGTTTTTATGATCGAATTCACCAGAAACTTGGTAGAAATGCTTTTCAATAAAAATAATGAGACATATTTTTCAGCGATTACTAAATTCAACCCCTTTGGGGATGGGATGTGGTTGCAAAGTTTGTGTGGGTATTTTTTTTGGTCAATTTTACTTGAAACTTGGAAGAAATGCTCTGCAATACAAATAATGAGACACGTGTTTTAGCTAATATTAAAGGGATGATGAAAGGGGGTTACAAAATTTGTATGGGAAATTTTTTTTTTATGGCCAGACGGGTGCGCCAAAGTTCATATAAAATTGCAACTCCGAGTATTGGAACTACGAATTTTTTTCTCATACCATTTCACATCATAATGATCACTCTTCATACTCTTCATAATATTTTTTAATACTAATGATCAGAACTCATACTCATCTGAACTTATAACGCCAATATTCATGGTACCGTAAACTTTTCAAAATTTCTTAAATATCTTACGTGTAGATAAAATTAGGTTAGGTTGGGTTAGATTTATAACAATCCTCAAAAAGTAACAGTTTCTTAAAAAAATGCATAATGGGTTGCGATAGTTATGTTATGACTTAAAAAAGTATGAACAAAAAAGTACTTATAAGCAATTTTTTTCTAACAAATGATGACTATGATGAGTATAGACACAAATCGTTATTTGTATAAAAAATCTAAAGACCAATTTTATATGACCCAATATGGACCCTAATGAGACACGTATTTCAGCGATAACTAAAATTCAACCCCTAGAGGAATGGAAAAGGGTTGTAAAGTTTGTATAGAAAAAAAGATTGTATGGGAAAAAATATTTTTATGATCAAATTTGCTTGAAATTTGGTAGAAATGCTGTAAAATAAAAATAATGAGACACTATTTCAGCGACTACTAAAATTAAACCCCTGTGGGATGGACAGGAGTTGCATATACATATAAAAAATATTACTTTCGGTGATTCAGAAAAAACTACCTCTGAGTACGAACTTACTACTCACAGTACGAAAAGACAGCAGTCAACTTCTGCAATTGTTGTCGCTATTCTAAACCTTGGTTATACGAGTCTAATTGAATTTCGTAGGTATAGCCATATTAAATGATCGCTTTATGTTGCATAAATATTAGGATCTAAAAATCAATTCGGGAGCCTCAACACAACCACAAATGCGTGATGATGAATTGAGTGAGTAAATGTGTGAGCGTGAGCGAGTGCATGAGCGTGTAGGGTGGTCGGTACCGTCGGTCCCGGGCACGGCGGGCAGGCCGGCGGCGGCGCGCAGCCCGTCCTGCCAGTGGCGGTGGTGGCGCAGCTCGACAAAAACCCGCGCGTATCAGGGCCCGCTTTCTACGAGCGTCTACCCGCAGACATTAAAAATGAATCTTCGTGCGAAAAATTTGATCGCCGACATAAAAATCTGTTATTAACGAAATCACTATATTCTGTTAAAGAATATAGTGACGATTAGATATAGCTAGCTATATTGAGTTATTTTATATTTTATTACTTTTTGACATTTCCAAATATTATTGTACTCTTATCTTGACATTTTATGACTGTAGCATTTGGGCTATATTTATTTTGTATTCCGCTGTTTTTATTTTGTTTTATTATTATTACTACTTTTGTACACATTGGCATTATTTGATTTTTACTTTTTATTATATTTTTTTACACTGACGATCTTATTGTGAATTCATTATAACTATGCGACATATAATAATGTAATTTCCAATATGAAATAAATGACTACTACTACTAACATAATTTTCTATATATATATATATATATACATATAAAGAGGCTTGTCCTGACTGATTCATCATCGCCCAGCCAAAACTACAAATGCTAGAAATATGAAACTTGGACAGTACTTTTTTTTTGTTACGTAGAGATCCACTAAGAAGGGATTTTTCGAAATTCAACCCCTAAAGGGATGAAAAGGGGTTGCAAAGTTTGTATGGGAAATAGTACATTACTGCACAGACCGGGAAATAGGCCGTTGCGGGACGAGTAGAGTTAGCGTGGCCGAGACGCAGTCGAGGCCGCGATATATACGAGTCCAGCAACCGCCCTTCCCGGTCGAGGCTTGTATAGTGCTTTTCTCCAAGATGTGAGGAAATTTAACACAATTGTTAATAATATTAAACACAGTCCCAACATTTCCTCGAAAAAAAGAACAGAAACGTACGATTTAGTATGACACTGAAATAAAGCATTAAATAAAATCACAAAATATTTAAACGTAATAAATTCAATTTGAATAAAATATAGTTTATAATATAACATTTATTACGCGTTTATGTTATTTCCGCAATTTATTTTGTTTATGAACGCAATTTCTATTAAACAAATGTGAAACTATTTGACAGACTTTTAAATACGTTGTAAATTCTGTTTGAAAAGGCTTAACTTTTTAGTCTATGACATTTAAAAAGTAAAATATACAAGGAAGAATTTTGATTTTTAATTTTGCCTGGGCCTGGAACTTAGAACTTCGCGGGCTGATTTGACAACAGTAAGGTTAACATTTCCGAGCATGTGGGAGAAATAGTACATTATTGCCTAGGCATGGATGTAGGCAATTGCGGGCTGAGTATTGGATTAAACGGACGAGCTTGCGAGTCCGTTTAAAAATACGAAGCCCGCAATTGCTGTTCCAGCCGAGGCAAATATAGTGCTTTTCTCAAAAATCGCAAGAAAAAAGTTGGAGTCAAATCTTCATCGCTTGAACTCATTTTTTGAATTGCATACAAACAGAAACTTCATGTAAAAAAACCATCACTCCTTGCCGCCTTTTTGTTTATGACAAGGAGAAACGCAATTCTTGTTTTAAAAAAAACATAAGCTATTCCAGGCACAAATAAAAAAGTTATGGTTCGAGTAAAATTTGCATGTATAAGACTTGTGCCCTCATTTTATTATGGCCCTTTTCACTTTTAAAAAAGTTACAAGGTAGATAGTAATGGAATTTGTATGCAACATTGCGGGCTTGTGTAGCGAGCACGCAATGTTCTTTTTTTAAATTTGAGAACTGTCAGTAAACTATGTACTTCGCGTCTCAATATGTAGATAGGAATGTCAGCATTTCCGGACATTTTTGAGAAAAAATATTTTCATGGTCAAATTTACTTGAAACTTGGTAGAAATTCTCTTCAATGAAAATAATGAGACACTTATTTAAGCGATAACTAAAATTCAACCCTTAGAGGGATGAAAGGGGGTTGCAAAGTATGTATAGAAAAAATATTTTTATGATCAAATTGTATTGGTAGAAATGCTCTTCAATAAAAATAATGATCCACGTATTTCAGCGATTACTAAAATTAAACCACTTGGGGGATGGAAAAGGGTTGCAAAGTTTGAGTGGGGATTCTTTTTATGGTCAATTTTACTTGAAACTTAAAAGAAATGCTCTGCAATACAAATAATGAGACACGTATTTCAGCAAATACTAAAATTTAACTGCTAGAGGGATGAAAGGGGGTTGCAAAGTTTGTATGGGAAAAAATATTTTCATGGTCAAAGGGAATTGGGTAAATTTGTTTGAAGAATATTGTCATTTTTTTTTCAGCGGCCTCTGATGATTTTTACATAGTTATTTAGAGGACCTCTAAATACACATAGATATATATAATTTATGGCGTTAAATAATATCGGAGCGGAGATTTTAAAGATTTAAGTATTCAGTTTTTAGTACAAAAGTACGCCCAAGTATGAATATTTAAATATCTCGTCTCCGATGCACTTAAGAGTATTATATTACATAACAAAATATTATGTTTATTTTTAATAATTATATCATAATTTACCACTTTTACAAATGGCCGCTCACCTTGAAAATGTATGAATTTTTCAAATGACAACACTTTTACCCAAACCCCTTTACTTGAAACTTGGTAGAAATGCTCTTCAATGAAAATAATGAGACACGTATTTAAGCGATAACTAAAATTCAACCCTTAGAGGGATGAAAGATTGGCATTGCAAAGATGAGGCATTGCAAAGTATGTATAGAAAAAATATTTTTATGATCAATTTTACTAAAAACTTGGTAGAAATGCTCTTCAATAAAAATAATGATCCACGTATTTCAGCGATTACTAAAATTAAACCACTTGGGCGATGGAAAAGGGTTGCAAATTTTGTGTGGGTACTTTTTTATGATAAATTTTACTTGAAACTTGAAAGAAATGCTCTGTTGATAATGGGACACCTATTTTAGCAAATATTCAATTCAACTCTTATAGGGATGAAAGGGGGTTGCAAAATTTGTATGGGAAAAATATTTGTATGGTCAAATTTACTTGAAACTTGGTAGAAATGCTTTTCAATGAAAATAATGAGACATGTATTTCAGCGATTACTAAAATTCAACCCCTTGGGGGATAGAAAGGGGTTGCAAAGTTAGTGTGGGTATTTTTTTATGGTCAATTTTACTTGAAACTTGAAAAAAATGCTCTGCAATGAAAATAATTACCACAAAATTCACTCGTAACACTATTTGCTGATGACACTCACGTGGGAATCAAAGGCTCTTAGCCTACATGACACAAAAAATAAAATAAAAGATGCTATGTTTACACTAAAAAATTGGTTTGACGCTATAATGCTCAACACAGAAAAAACTACACTAATAAATTATACAATGAAACATAAAAATGAAATTGACGGCATAGATGACATAGGAATAACTAATAAAACAAATACAAAATTTTTAGGTTATGAAATTGACAATATTATTAGCCATAAATTACACATTGACAAAATCTGTAAAAAAATTGCTAGCGGTAATTACGCTCTTATTAAACTAAAACCTCTAATTAATAAAAAATCTCTAACAATGACGTACTATGCCTACATACATGCAAATATAAATTACGCAATAAGTATCTGGGGAAATGGATCAGACATCCAAAAAGTGCTAAAATTACAAAAACGGTCAACTAGAATAATGCATAATTTACACAGGTACGAATCCGCCAGGAAATTCTTCAAAAAGGATGGAATAATGACAGTTATTTCATTGTACATATTTAACAGCCTAGTAGAAATCCATACACAAAAAGATATTATGAAAACAAGGAAAGACGTCCACAAATTTAATACACGAAATAAACATAAGTTATGCATACCTAAAACGAGAACTAAGAAATATTATAAACAAGGGATTCCACTTAAAATTAATATGCACAATTTACTGCCCTGCAAGGTAACTGAGTTGTCACTTAATGATTTTAAAAAGAAATTGAAAGTATTCTGTCAACAAAATCCATTTTACTCCATCAACGAATCCATGGATCTACTTAGAAGTAAATGTTTATTAGAGCTATAAATGTTATAAGTAATATAGATGCATGTTACTTTTAAGGAAAATATGTACCAAACATGACTTGCTAAATGTAATGTATTGTTACTTGGCCAATAAATATTATTATTATTATTATTATTAATAAGAAACTTATTTTCGCGATAACTAGAATTCAAGCCGTAGAGGGATGAAAGGGGGTTGCAAAATTTGTATAGAAAAAATGTTTTTATGATCGAATTCACCAGAAACTTGGTAGAAATGCTTTTCAATAAAAATAATGAGACATATTTTTCAGCGATTACTAAATTCAACCCCTTTGGGGATGGGATGTGGTTGCAAAGTTTGTGTGGGTATTTTTTTTGGTCAATTTTACTTGAAACTTGGAAGAAATGCTCTGCAATACAAATAATGAGACACGTGTTTTAGCTAATATTAAAGGGATGATGAAAGGGGGTTACAAAATTTGTATGGGAAATTTTTTTTTTATGGCCAGACGGGTGCGCCAAAGTTCATATAAAATTGCAACTCCGAGTATTGGAACTACGAATTTTTTTCTCATACCATTTCACATCATAATGATCACTCTTCATACTCTTCATAATATTTTTTAATACTAATGATCAGAACTCATACTCATCTGAACTTATAACGCCAATATTCATGGTACCGTAAACTTTTCAAAATTTCTTAAATATCTTACGTGTAGATAAAATTAGGTTAGGTTGGGTTAGATTTATAACAATCCTCAAAAAGTAACAGTTTCTTAAAAAAATGCATAATGGGTTGCGATAGTTATGTTATGACTTAAAAAAGTATGAACAAAAAAGTACTTATAAGCAATTTTTTTCTAACAAATGATGACTATGATGAGTATAGACACAAATCGTTATTTGTATAAAAAATCTAAAGACCAATTTTATATGACCCAATATGGACCCTAATGAGACACGTATTTCAGCGATAACTAAAATTCAACCCCTAGAGGAATGGAAAAGGGTTGTAAAGTTTGTATAGAAAAAAAGATTGTATGGGAAAAAATATTTTTATGATCAAATTTGCTTGAAATTTGGTAGAAATGCTGTAAAATAAAAATAATGAGACACTATTTCAGCGACTACTAAAATTAAACCCCTGTGGGATGGACAGGAGTTGCATATACATATAAAAAATATTACTTTCGGTGATTCAGAAAAAACTACCTCTGAGGTGGTAAAATGGGAGGGGGGTTAGAAAATAGTGTGGTAGGTATACATATATGTTTGAAGTGAGAAACGTGGAAAATTTGTGTGGAAAATTTATACGTATAAATTAAATAAATATATGGCTCTAAGCGATTTTGGAAAAACTTAGGGGTAAATTGGCGGTAGATATTGCCAGATTATCAGATTTTTGAACGGAGAAACGTGAAAGGGAGAAAGAAAAAAATGTTACTTTTGGCGATTTAGGAAAAACTACCCCAAAGTGGGTAAAATGGGTAAATGGGTGGGTAGAAGTTTCGGACTTTGGTCATTTTTGAAGTAAGAAATCTGAAAATTAGTATTAGGCTACTGTTTATTAATAGAAAATAAAACTGCTTGCGATTTTAGCGTCTAACGAATTTAGTAAATAAGCGAGTACGGTTATTTTTTAAGTAAGAAATGTGTAAATAGGTGTAAGGGTTACTAAATTGCTTTCGGGGATTATGGAAAAACTATCCCTGTAAATGGCGGTGATCATTTGGCGGTAGAAGAGATTATTTTTTTAAAGAACTGTCGAAATATGTTGCGCACGGTGATTAATGGCGATTTTTCTTTCTACTTTCACATGTTGTAAGCAGTGCCCAACCTAGAAATATTTATTTTTGTTATCTCACTACCAAACTAAGTAGCGGCTTCTACAAGACACCTATTCCTACTCCAAATTTCATCAATGTACCTCTGATCAAAGCCCTAACCTTAAAGATTGTAAATAAATAAATAAATCAATGTACCTCTGTAGTTTTCGAGTAAAATGCATGATACATACGGGCGGACGGACGGACATGACGAAACTATAAGAGAGTTTTTGCAATTTTTGCTACGGAACCCTAAAAAGGCGTTGGGCGGTTTTGAAAAACTACCCCAAAGGTGGTTAAATATCAGAGAGTCTGGCCATTTTTAAAATGAGAATAGAGAACGTCGTAGTTTACGATATAAATGAAAAAAAAACGACAATTTCGGAAAAGGGGGTAAAATGGGGGTAGAAGTTTGTGTGAGAATTTGGTCATTTTTGATGTGAGAAATGTGGACATTATTGGTTTTAAGGTTACTGTTTACCTATAAATAAGAATTATGACTGAACAAGTTAGATACATGAAACTCGGTATCAACACCATTATTAATTAAATAAAAAAACAGGTTTTAAAATACTTAAGCCCTTAACAGTGTGAAAAGCGGGGTGAAAGTTTGTATTTGAGTTTTTTTTTTCCAGGTACATGAATGTAAACATCTAAAAAAGTGCAAGCTTCAGTGTTTTTAAAACACTTGCCCCTTAATGAAACAAATAGTCAAGAAAAAACCCATCATCAATAAATAAAACTACAGGGGAAAACTTGGGATCTTAGACTACTGATACTGACTGAACTTTACAAAGTTTGTGTGGAAATAAAGTTACTTTCAAATGTAGGTATATACCTACAAGACATGAAAACGGGTATTGCGACTAAATACTGTAACATAAAGAAAATATCCAGATTTGGTGTTTTTCTAAAATCTTCTGCTAACTGGGTTAAGTGTTTGTATAGAAATTTAGTAAATAGATGAGATGACTAAATTATCAATCTATTTAATCTAGGGTCGGTTAAAAAAAATGGTGAAAGAGGGGCAGTGACTTTATTTTGTATGGTAATTTTGTTGTTTAAGAGTCATAAAATGAAAGGTGTTTGTGTACTTAAAATTCACGTTCTGGACTTTTTTCATAAAAAACTCTTTGAAGGTGATATAAACTATGTCTTCTTTTAACATAAGTTCTGATTCTCCGCAGACGAAGTCGCGGGCGGAAAGCTAGTGTACCCTAACCTTCGATATCATATCAGAAAAAAATCGGATTCAACGAGTTACGTTGACTAGACAGTGCGCTATGCCTTGTCCCACGATGACGCAAAACGCACCATCTTTAGCTACCGTTGTCCATATCTGGTGTCGCAGGTGAGCTGGAGGTGAACGTGACGCAGAGCCTGACGGCGTCGCTGGGCGGCAACGGCGGCGCGGGCGGCGGGCACCAGTCCGTGGGCACGGTGTGCCGCATGACGCGCGCGCTGCTGTTCCCGCCGCAGTTCAAGACGCTGCGCGAGTGGTTCGCCTACGCCTTCGCCAACAGCGAGATAGACGGTGAGCGGGGCGCTGAGGTACTATCGCGATCCTTCATTTGTGATTCATTTCAAGAAAGATAGGCTTGAAGTCGTTAATGTCATTAGAGATGCCTAATCATTCGTAACTCGTAGGAGACTCAATCTTATTGTTGTACAATGTCAAAATGACTTTGAACTTAAGGTAGGTTCCAAATTAAAGTTCGTGACTTTACGTCTTCGTCGACGGCGAGATACAGGAGAGGGGGTTTTCTACGTCTTCACCGACGGTGAAAAAGAAGGTGAATGAACACTTCGTTTCGCACATGGTTAACAATGCTCGAATAACTGATGCACAGGCGGCAGCAGAAGCGGGGTCGAGGAGCTCGCAATGATCTGCACGCGATTCTATCGTCAAGAGAATGAGGGCGGGGGAGATAATTGTGAGGTACTCGGTCGTCCGGCTAGTTCCGCGGCCGCCTGTACCCCGGGCTGTTTGTTGCAGCGATCGAGCTGTTCCCGTCGCTGGAGCGCGAGCGCGGCGAGGCGGGCGCGGGCGCGGGCGCGGGCTGCACGGGCAGCGCGGAGCGGGAGCGGGAGCGGCGCGGCGGGAGCGCGGCGGCGGCGCACGCGCGGGAGGTGATCTTCGCGCTGCCGCCGCTGCAGCTGCACCTGCGCACCAAGCACCGCCAGGACCGCGACCCGCCCACCGAGAACGGTCAGTCCCCGGCCCGGGACGGTCGCGGTGTTCGGCGACGATCCGACTGTCCGTCGGGATTTCATTATACGAATACCTCCTAAAATTTCCTTCAGTCTACGAATTACCCTACCGGGCGAGATCGCCTCGCCGTAGAATTACTAATCGCTTCCAGATATTAATCTATATGTAATCTTTTTTTTTACTCCTATAAAACCTCTACACCAAAATAATGTAAGTATAAAATTAACCGGTTTCCGACTTTCAACTACCGATGTCTCAAAAAGTTACTCAGGTTACTTATTTTTGAAGTGATAACTTATTTACGAAGGGTAAACCATTTCGTTACGTAACGCGCTTTACTAGACAACCTATCTGGCTTCCCTTTCTCTCACATATACGGCAGAGCGGTAGTATTAAATTTTTAAACATTTTTTTAAATACAAAAAGATACTGGAATCGGATGGGATTTGAGCCGCGGCACCATGGCGTCATAGACCTACTTCTCAGCCGCTAGGCCAATCGTAACTTACAGGTATGGACGAAAATGGTAAACGGTATTTGATCATACCTGCTGACGTCACCCGTAAATTACGTTTCTAAGCATAAATACTGTTGACAGTGGCATAATTATAACCTAAAACTATCACCGTTTTTGAAAGTGATTAGTTTAAGTTATTTGTTACTGGTTAGTTTGTCTAGAAAATCGATATCGGAGGATCCGTGGGGACTACAAATGCGAACCCGTAATCAGATTTAAAAAAAGTGGCCGCCATTTTGAACTTTTTTGTTACTAGTTCGATTGTCTTGAAAATCGATATCTGAGGATCCGTGGGGACTACAAATGCGAACCCGTACTCAGATAAAAAAAAGTGGCCGCAATTTTTATTTTTTTTGTTACTGCTTTTATTGGGTTGAAAATCGATATCTGAGGATCCGTCGGGACTACAAATGCGAAACCGTACTCAGATTTAAAAAAAGTGGCCGCCTTTTTGAACTTTTTTGTTACTGGTTCGATTGTCTTGAAAATCGATATCTGAGGATCTGTCGGGACTACAAATGCGAACCCGTACTCAGATTTAAAAAAAGTGGCGGCCGTTTTGAACTTATTTTTTACTGGTTCGATTATCTAGAAAATCGATATCTGAGGATCCGTCGGGACAAAAAATGCAAACCTGTAATCAGATTTAAAAAAAAAAGTGGCTGCCATTTTGAACTGTTTTGTTACTGGTTCGATTGAGTTGAAAATCAATATCTGAGGATCCGTGGGGACTACAAATGCGAACCAGTAAACAGATTTAAAAAAAGTGGCCGCCATTAAGAACTTTTTTGTTACTGCTTCGATTATCTAGAAAATCGATATCTGAGGATCCGTCGGGACAACAAATGCAAACCAGTAATCAGATTTAAAAAAAGTGGCCGCTATTTTGAACTTTTTTGTTACTGGTTCGGTTGTCTTGAAAATCGATATCTGAGGGACCGTTGAGAGTACAAATGCGAACCCGTATTCAGATTTAAAAACTTTTTGAAGTGATAACTTCTTATTATTATGGGAGGGCAAACCGCTTCATTACGTAACGCGTTACGGCGTCAGTCTGTCTGGCTTCCCTTTCTCTCACGCATACGGCAGCGGCAGGCAGGCTCCTCCTCTCTCACTCTAACCCAGAGATTATTAGTCATCACTTCTGTCGGGCGTCCCGAGACGCACACGATTTTTTATTTATTTATAATTTTTGTTATAAAGGAGGGAAGTAAAAGAACATGCAGGTTACCTAATGGGAAGTAATCACCGCTGCCCATAAACGCGAGCGACTTAACTGTCATATATCCTTTACTCGCTCAGCGAATCTCATGCCATCAGGCGATCTGTGTGCCCGTTCGCCTTCCCCGTACCATCCAAAAAACTTATCGGTGTCCCGCTCGTATCGTCCGCAGACGAGAAGCCGGTGGTGGAGTGCAGCTTCATCACGGAGTTCGACGACCACATCTTCGTGTCGGTGGACGCCGAGGCGTTCCTATTCCTGCACGACCTCATCTCCTCGTACATCAAGGAGACGGACCGCGTCGTGAGTATACACGTGTAGAACAGGTCAAGAGGCAACAAATAAAGTAAAATCATACTACAGTCACCACACGGGACCACTTGCCACTACAGATCTAGTGAATCATCCTTTCACATCGTGAAAACTCAGAACTCACGTCTACTTCCGAATGATGACGACGTGTCTATGAATTATTGAATTACTAAGTGACACGTTTGTATTAAATAAACAGAGTGCTTTAGTTATCAGTGTCAAATGTCAAACCACGAGTTTGAAGTATATCTTACCGAGATGTTAAAACCACCACGATCGAATATATATTAATTAGGTGTAGGTAAACAAGAAGAAATATAAATAAATGTTGAAAATAATTTCACAGGCTTGTCGATCTAAACGTTTCCCAGGTCTTAATGCTTTCGGTCTGACTATTAAAAAGAACTGAAAACAAACTTAATCTTAATTAACAAAAAAATACTCTGGTATTCAATCAATCAATTAATCAAGTCATTTATTTGCGTAAAACATAAAATGCATGCAAATACAGTTTTAGGATTAAAATTATGCGTAGAATAGGTACATTTAAAAATGCGCAGAATACAGTTTACGTAATATAAATTAAAATATACATAGTGTGGTAATAATCTAATAAGAAATAAATATTTCAGTTCATTTAATAAGAAAAGCATTTAAATTTGCACAATTCATTGAAATAATCCAAAATCCAAATTACATATTTAAGTAATTGTTCATAAATTAAGTAAAGCTAAAAAATAAATATAAGTATAAGTATACAGATAAAACAGTCAATCCAAGGCATTAGCATAAAACTCCCTAATAGAATAGTATGGTCTATCAATGAAGAACGACTTCAGTCTACGTTCAAAGGTTCTAAGGTCCCTGCATTCTTTTATCTTAGAGTCGAGTTTATTGTACACCCTCAGTGCCGTGTTGTGCAGGCTTTTGTCGTAATGTTTGAAGTGAGCTCTATTAAGTATAAATTCATTGATGTTCCTAAGGTTCTTCTGTTCGTTACGTCTGATATTTATAGTATTTTTACCTTTAAATACATATAAGCATATACTATAAAGATATAGTGACAAAACTGTTAGAATGTTGTGTGTGTGTATCAGGTACATAAGAGTATCCTGCTAAAATACGTAAAGCCTTTTTTTGTTTTATTAGGACTGAGTCTATTGTAGTGCCATTACCCCACACTTCAATACAGTATCTGATTATACTTTCGAAGTAAGCAAAATAAACTGTTTTTAAAATAGTTTTATTAACAGTACCAGCAAGATTCTTTAAAGCATAGCATGCACTAGCCAGCTTTTTATTAACAGTGTCGATGTGATTATGCCATCTTAGGTACGGATCCAGCTCACCATCTAGAAAACGCACATTATCAGCTTTAGTTATGGGTATATTGCAAACAGGGTCAGCACTGTTAGGACCACGGCGGAATACCATATAAAAACGTTTGGTGCAATTGACCCGTAGTCCATTTGATATAAACCACTCGGATAATTCCGTCCAATATTGTTGCATCTTAATATCAAGTTCCTCTGAGGTTGTGCCACTTATGATAACACTCGTAACTTCTCTATATCGATTATCACTCTCGCGATGCGACGTCCCCCACGTTGTCTTGATGGGTACTGAGTCAGACTGAAGTAGCATGACAAATACGAACATTTCCGAGAAAATACGATGTGAAAGGATATTTCACAACATCTGTATTCATAATTTAGCCGAGTAATGCAATTCCGTTTTTCCCATCGAATCAGCTGTCGAAAATAATCAGACAGAACATCGGTAATTTATTAAATTATTAGACTCGTATCAAGCGCGGATCCACCGTTGTGGGCACGATGGACATGCCCACAACTCTAATAGACTTGTGACGTCACACTTTCACGTTCTATTGAGATCGATATGCTGATGATGTTATATCCTATGCCTTAAAAAAATGAATTGTAATGAATCGTGCGTGGTTCTGAACGCAGCAAAGTACATTTCGTATATTTCGTAAACATCTCCTTTGTGGGAATGCACTATACTCGTACTGATCATGAGCAAGTTCATACTCCTACTCGCACTTGGCCGATTTTCGGGTGGCTGTGTCCAGAACCTTTTTTGAGGGCTGGATCCGAGCCTGACTCGTATACAACGTTCGGATAAAATCGTGGGTTCCGAGTTTTTCCGAAGACAAAATGACCAATTATAATTTATCGCTACGCTAAAACAAGTTAGTCGCTAGGTTACCGTTGCTAGATCTGCAATGGTTGACCTTAGGTGTACTCTGCTGCTGCTGTCAGGTTGCTAGTTCTGGCTGTTATATTAGCCAATTGCATGAAAATATAACCTTAATCAAGTTATTCAACCTAAATGGCACTTCTCGCATGTCAAACACTATGACAAAGATGGAATCCTTTGCTACAACTTTCCTTTGTTGGATATACGAGCATAACCGACTAAATCCGATTTGTATTACACGGCTAAAATACGTGCAGTGGCAAGTGCCTCAACAATCCCGTGTTGTGACTGTACATAATATGGAACGTCATATCAATTATATCTCTTATGATGATACATGTTATGTACGTCAAATTAACCCCTCCATTTGTAGCTCAGGCCATATAAATGTGAACATGTGTATTGGTATATGCGCAGGCGCCGGGCACGGGCACACGCGCGACGTGGGGCGAGGCGCCGGGCACGCGCGCGCCGCCGCAGGACTACCGCGACTACCACTGCGTCACCTGGCACCTCGAGCCCACCGTCAGGTAACTATACCGCGACTACCACTGCGTCACCTGGCACCTCGAGCTCACCGTCAGGTAACTATACCGCGACTACCACTGCGTCACCTGGCACCTCGAGCCCACCGTCAGGTAACTATACCGCGACTACCACTGCGTCACCTGGCACCTCGAGCTCACCGTCAGGTAACTATACCGCGACTACCACTGCGTCACCTGGCACCTCGAGCCCACCGTCAGGTAACTATACCGCGACTACCACTGCGTCACCTGGCACCTCGAGCCCACCGTCAGGTAATTATACCGCGACTACCACTGCGTCACCTGGCACCTCGAGCCCACCGTCAGGTAACTATACCGCGACTACCACTGCGTCACCTGGCACCTCGAGCCCACCGTCAGGTAACTATACCGCGACTACCACTGCGTCACCTGGCACCTCGAGCCCACCGTCAGGTAACTATACCGCGACTACCACTGCGTCACCTGGCACCTCGAGCCCACCGTCAGGTAACTATACCGCGACTACCACTGCGTCACCTGGCACCTCGAGCTCACCGTCAGGTAACTATACCGCGACTACCACTGCGTCACCTGGCACCTCGAGCCCACCGTCAGGTAACTATACCGCGACTACCACTGCGTCACCTGGCACCTCGAGCCCACCGTCAGGTAACTATACCGCTACTACCACTGCGTCACCTGGCACCTCGAGCTCACCGTCAGGTAACTATACCGCGACTACCACTGCGTCACCTGGCACCTCGAGCCCAACGTCGGTAACTACCGCGCTGGAGTGATTCATCGACCTCTTAATGGTGGTGACAGTTTGGAAACGCGCGTACAGTCAAAAATATCTGCACAAAAAGTATAAAAGTAAAAGTGCATAACCCTTATTGTCATAGTAATAAGGTCTATGTACATATTTTTGAGACTTTAGTGTATATTTGTGCCCTTGACTGTACCGAGATTTTTTTGTCAGTGTTTAAAGCCTCTTATTCACTAGAAAAGAAATGTCTCACAACAGCTAAATTTTGCAACGATGCGCCACGCGTTTAAAGTCGCTGCCGACGCATGTCGCGAACATGGAGCGTAATCGTTCGGTGTGTTGTAGATTGCTATCGTGGGCGGGCAAGTCGATCGAGCCGTACGGCGTGGACTACATCCTGCAGAAGCTGGGCTTCAGTCACGCTCGCACCACGATCCCCAAGTGGCTGCAGCGCGGCGCGCTCGACCCGCTCGACAAGCTGCTGGCGCTGGCGCTGCTGCGTCTGCTGGCGCTGCTGCCGCACAAGCACGCCGCCTAGGGCCCGAGTTGGACCCGCACCACCGCAGGACAAGGGTGGTGTGTACACTACGAAATACGATCCCGTTTAAGTGTTGTTGAAGCAGCTAACCTTACCTCAAATTAAGCTGAACTTAAGCGTTGGCGAAGCGGATACGACACTACTCAGAGCTGAAGCCGCTTCCGGCACGCTTGACCCGGTACGTCTCCGCGATATTGAATACATCAGAATATAGCTGTGGCGCCGCGCCGCTCCCGCAGCAGCTCCAAACACGGTAGGATAGGAGGGTTACATTAGATCGAGTTTGTGCAGCAACTGTCGTTTGTACCTGAGGTATTGTTGAAAGTGTGACGTGGCCGCGCTGCCGCAAAAAACGGCATCTAATCGAACGCGGAAGGATGAAGGATCATATTGATTCGATTTTTACACTATAACTATAAATGTAATGTAATGAGGCTATGAGGATTGTGGTTAGCGCTGTAGCTTTGTAACCGACTTGACTTACTAGGAAGGAGCAACGTATTGTTCACAATTAATTTGTTGTCGTTATAAACTGCAGCAATACTCACCTAGAAAGTGCCTTCAATCGAGAAACGAACCGCAGAAACAAAAATTATGTTGAAAATCCGTTGTAGTATTCCACTTGCCCTGTGATTTTGTAAATAATAAAATTGTGCGTCCCGCCTTACCGAGCAGCGGGGTGGTGGGGTCATCGGATTGACTGTAGATTATAATGAATATGTGGAAATGACAAATAATGGCCAATTTAATTTTTGAATTTTTAAATAATTGATTCGGAATTGTATGTATTATTTTTATTAATAGAGTTGACATGTAAAAATCATTTGTACTTTAAAGTAATTTTTTATGGTTCCCACCTCATTTTTTTTTTAGGTTGTATTTATTTGTGAAAAAAACGCTCCTGAGATATTTCTCATGCTTTCGTTTATCTGAATTCGGAATTAAAAGATATTTCAACATCGTGCTAGAAAAAATCTTTTAAAAAAAACCCCTAACTTGTCAACTATGCCGCAACCGTAAGTCGCAGAAAGTTATCGAAAATTTTATATCACAAGTACCTCATGTTTTAGAGAGCGGATCTGAAGTAGCGATTACAAGTTTAATATGGATATGACTAGTGCGATTGATTAGATGGATGGATAGATTTATTTATTATATATCATGTTGTTTATTGGTCTTACAGTTATCTTATTACTTACTTACTTACTTACCGCAATTCAATTTTATAGATAATTAATTCAATAAATGTTATTCTTGCAACAAACTATGTGTAAAGAAAAGTTTTATACAGCTCAAACATAAAAGATCCTATTTATTACGCACCTTTTTGATAGCTCCTGTCAACAATGTCACTGTAATAAATACTTACTTGTACTAGTCTTATCCGTATTAAACGTGTAATCACTACTTAAAATCCGCTCTCTAGTTATGAACGTGACCTTGTGATATTCCAGGTCTAAGTCCATTAATAGCCTAATTCTAAAGTCTTAAATCTTTAGCCTGTGATTAAAATTAATGTAAAATAAAGGTTATCGTAGTATTTGACAGATATAAATTATAAATATAATGATAAAGAAATTTCACAAAAAACAATTTGGGTCGCTTTTTTTATCGACAAGGTAAAATAACATGCTTTAAATATATATTTTTTCTCTTGCAAGCTTAATTATTGCAAAAATATATACAATTTTATACACTTCTTTATATTTTCAAACCAGTACAGTTTAAAGAAGACGCAGGTACAGAGTATAGAAAAAAATTAAAACCAAGCAAATATTTAGTTTTCTTGTCGTTGTCGGTTAAAAGAAGAACGACTCATTTAATCAAGTTATTGAATGCCTTAAAATTAAAACATATTTTATTCCGGCGTACCAGAATATAAACTAATGAATACTTTTTTCACTCTAAAATATAATAGCAGCGTAATACACACTTGTGTTGACTCAAAATGTATATTAAATTATGTAAACCACAAATAATTACTGTAAATTATGTAATTTTAAAGTGCATCTCATTATTTATTTGCAAAAATTATTTGTATGTTATTTTATTTATTCCAAAGAATTCTTTGAATTTTATTATTAAATTAACCTGTATTATTTACTTATAGGTCCTTTAGTTTCATATTATTACTGAATGTGACACATGTCGCAAATTTTATTATTATATTGGGATTTATTCAAGTACCCATCTAGATCCAGATATGAATCCAGCGCTTTTTTAGTCTTTATTTATTTGTCAAAAGATTATTATTGTCTTCGAGTGCTGTAGAAGTGTAGGTGTTGTCATGGCAACCAGTGCGCGAATGACTCACGCGCTTTGTAAAAAAGCACGAGTGATACATCTCGCGCTGAATGAGTAAAAGCGTTAAATAGGGTAAACCACCCAATTATTGGCACCCTACATGCCAGCAATTGGCACCTGGATTCTCGCCTCTATTGCCTTGAAATAGAGTTCATGGTGACAATAATGGTAAGGGTGCTATGAATAGGGCAGGGTCCCCTAAAACGCGTCGGGAACATCTGACGTTTCCGACAATATTGCTTTAAACCACGGGCTCGATATTATTTGTAAGTACGTTTTAAAATAATTGCCTTCAGTTTTGCGAGGGATTGGCTGATTACGGCTTTTTTTGGCAGCATGGGAAACTAAAGTAGAACTAGAAATGTTGCTATGTATGTTTGAAACAGGTTATTTGTAAAAACCGAAAACTAGGGTCAATTATTTTAAAATCGCGTTATTAAGTAGAGCAATATTAGAATAAGGAACCGAGGCGGGCAAATACAAATAAACAATTATTTTTCTACGACTCGGTAGCACCTGCTCTTTTCTCCATCAACGGACACATTTTATTCACCGCCTGTATAGATTTTAATTGTAGCCCTATCCCAGAACCCTTTCACAATAAGGTAACAGCTAAATTAAACGAGATACTTTCAAATTATTTTGTTATCTTTCCGCGACAAGATTCTAAGTTTAATTAAACTTCTCTGTCTCACACACCCTCGTTCCTGAAAGGACAATGCCAGGTCTCCATAGAAGCTTCGGCCTAAGAAAAAATTGTGACGGATAATTATAGAATTGGGTTTATTTGATGTAGAAATATATTTAAAACAAGCTGTGGTGTTAGTTTTTCTGAAGAACTTGTCTTATTTTAGTTTACATTACATACATTACTCGAAAGTTGTCTTATTTACAAAGTATCTTAATAGATGGCTCTATTTTTCGTATAAGTTCTCAAAATGTGTAAGTAATAAAATACTGAATTTAAATCCCATACAAAACAGTTCATATATCAAAATGCTTCACATCTGCGAGCATTTAAAAAAAAAAGTGTTTTAAGCCATGTTCTGGCATTGTCCTTTGCAGTGATCGGAGTAACGACTGTGAATTTGTCTAAATTTATGAATATCCGAGTGCAGCCTTTACCTCACTTGGTCTTCGCTGACTGACGTCCCAGCAATTCGTTGTTAATAGTCACCCCTTATTATCCAAATCTTGTAGTAATAACGTTTATTGTTGTTCAATAATCTATCCTTTCTTACCTAGCCTTGTTGGCGGTCGGCGAGTTGCTGATTAGTTTTTAAATTAAAAACCCCCGACGTTTTGAAAAGTGCACAAAACATCAGGCGTTTTTATTGCGTAACAATGTCTCGAAACTTTTGACGAGTGACAAGCATTATATCAGTACAGTAAGTTTTTATTAGATGTCATTGAACTCGGTCCGTACGCTCGGGCCCTTTGTTGTCGAGCAGACAGCCGCGCCTGCGTCGGGGGTTGTAGTCGTTCTTGTTAGTGTAAATAGGTTTTATACGGCGACATCTTCGATATTTTCGAGATTAGTTGTACCACTGTATAAATTTGTATATTATGTTGTGTAAGGTAAAAGTATCTTATATTTTTAATATGGAAACTGGTAATTTGTAAATAATGAATGTGATAAATAAATTATTAGAATCATTGTAGTGTTTTGTTTTTATTTCAATAAAACTATAGTGTAGCAAAATATTATTTTATAATAGAAAATAATTTACACGAAAGTAATATACAAATCACGTGCGAAATAAGGACTATTCAAAGTTTACATAACATGTTTTAAATAAAAAAAAATAGTGTAAATAAATGTATTGTAGAGTTACATTTTTTCTGTCACTTATCGAAATAAAACATGCCAGCAAAATGCTTACTTAGTAATATCAAACCACATTTATATATTAATTTGCATTCGCACTAGCCAGGGAGATTGGCACTGCCTGCAGTGTCTCCTCCGTCCTTCTCATTACGTATTAATAAAAGAGAGACGCACTGCGACCAACACTGCCGGTCGCGCCAACCGCGTGGATACATCAGCACAGCAAGCCCGAACATTTATCTTAAAGAGAACACAAAGGAATGTTCCCAAACAAATGGAATACACGTCTTTTTGGTTACAATAGAACAACGAAAATAAGATCTAAACAAAATTATTCCTACAAAATTGAAAGGTTCCATCTCAATGCAGCAACATTACATTACAAACGTGATATTTAATATTGCAAGGTATATTGTAACTGCTACATATTTTATTTATACATACATAATAGTTCAGAAAAACAAACTTGTTCCGTGAAGCTAACGTTAAAAATACAAAGGTTAAGAGGTTTTTAAAAGCAGCTATTAGCTCACGGACCTAAAAAAAATACGGCCGCAACCTAGTCTAATCATGAGTGAAGCACACAAAATGGCCGTCCGTTTACGAGTGTGCGAGCTTTGAGGGTTGCCATATAAATCGTCAATTTGCCCATTTTAAGGCCTTTTACCCTCTGCAACTTTTTTGCAGCGATACAAATGCGCATTTGACAGCCGCGCTACTGTATCGCGACTAAACGTAGAAGATTTGTGACTGTATCGATACTGCATCGAGACTGAATCGCGATTGTGTCGCTGCAAAAACTTCGTACAATTAAATCATGTTATCATTTATTTACTATATACATATATTTGTGGGTTCCAATTGCTTTCTCCTCTGCAGTTTCGTATAATTGAAACCCAATCATCTTCACGTTTTTTATGTTTAGGAAAGCTATCAGAAATTAATGAGTGATTTAAAAAGAAACCCGTCTTTAGTAACACACTTTGATTCCGACTTACCTACTTCAAACAATGATAAAACACTCGGTTTAAAAAGACGAGTCAAACGAGTCCAAACTTGACAAATCCACTATTAGCCATTGAGGAGTTCCTACAGACCACCTGTCTCCATCATAATTACTCGATAGTACTACCATATAAATATATTGTCATCGCAATTACATACGTATGCAAAATTTCTAGAGAATCTTACAAATTAGAAGTAATTAAGTTAAAACAGAGATCCAAGACTTAATCTTAGTTTCTTAGATTGTTTGTGACTTAGTTAACCTTTTCAACGCCACAGTCGGCTCTGGCCGTCAACTAAAAGTCGTGCCACTGACGCCACGTCGGCTACAGCCGACAAGAGTTCAAGATTAAGAGACTTTGTTTGGTAGCAATAAGGTGTAATTTGCGTAGCATATAGCAAACATGTTTGGCGTGTGGGTGGCACATTTTATATTCGACGTATGGCGTTCAAAAGGTCAAAAGTGAGTAAAAAAAACCGATTAAAATTAGGTCTGACTCGCATAAGCAGGGCTCCGTACAATAACAAACGGTGTTACAGATTTCCCACTTTTAGGAAAAAAAAACCGTGAAAAAACTGGCAACACTGATTGTCATTTTTGTTTGTAATTTGCGTCTAAGTAATTAAATGTCTCTCGTGCTGTGGCTCGACGCGTAATGGCGGCGGGTTAACAGACCTAGTGCAAATGTGAGACGGTAGATCGTGTAAGACGGAAAAAAATAACAGACCTTGCATACTTCACATCTTTTTTGTGTAACGTTACGTCCGTATTTTTTTAGGTCCGTGTTTTAGCTGCCAATAATTTTTTTTAGGGTAATTTTACAATTATATTTTGTGGTCACTGCGATCGTGTTTTGTACTAAGTTTATTTAACTACCTTTAAAATAAATTGCACAAATAAACTTAAGCTTAACCGGGAGTTGGGACCCATGGTTTAACACTTTCAGCGCTGGCGTTTTGTTACGAAAGCCAGTTAGCGGCGAATGTGTTAAAGAGAACTTGAGATTAGGTGCCAGTAATTAATATCATAAATGCTATATGTTGCTCTAACTACTCAATCATGGGCCAATTATGAAAAGAATCTGGATACTTCTGTATGAATGTATGTAATCTTTTTATTGTTCAAAAACGGCTATTCCCAGTTGTCCGCACCACTTTGTCCACACTGCGGACAACTGGGATTTTTTTCTCCCACTAGTCCGCAGTGTGGACGACTTGGAATAAAAACGAACTCAGGTGAGGACAATTGGGCATAAAAACGAACTCAGGTGAGGACAACTGGGAATAAAAACGAACTCAGGTGAGGACAACTGGGAAAAAAAAGCAAGTAGTACGCAGTGTGGACAAAGGGGTGCGGACAACTGGGAATAGCCTTTCAAAAATATAACAATTACAAAACAATATTTAAACAAAATATAAAGGCGCCCTTTTTTTAAATGGGATCTCTTCCAGATAACCCTAAAGCAGATAAGTTTTAACAATTAATTTAACCACATTTTTCCAAATTATACAATTGGTCTAAATAAATTCGACTGAGGCAAGATAGTATAAAAATTGTCATGAAATTTCTGATTAAATAGAGACCATGAAACGTTTTCAGTTTGTGGCAGTTCGTTTAATAACTACCGCCAAGTAATGCTATACAACTTGACATACCTTATTGCCAAATTGATGTACTACAAAATATTGTACCGTTTATTTATTTTCGGGGACACTGGCTCAAATTTGTACACACTGAACCAATTAAGGTTCAAAATACCTTTTATCTTGATAACTTTTACAAATCCACTTATAGTTTAAGAATTAATAAAATAAAATATCCTAATGGGGCTGGTGGCATCGCCGGACAAAAATGTACCTTTCAACTTCTACAGCACCAGTAAACTAAACGTTATCAGTTCGCGATAAGGTGCATTTTTGCTCGCAGGCTACTACGGAAGCTGCGTTAAAGCTAGACAAAGAGGGCGCTGTCCTATACGTACCGACACGATGCTGGAACGATTAATTCCTATTTTCTGAGGGACTTTTTACATTAACACATGTCAAATAAAAAGTAGGCAAGTGAAATACAGCTAGAAATCAATGCAGATTGCAACACCACGGGAACATGTGAAGGTATATTTTACACTTTCAACATCAACCCTCGTGATTTTTCCCAAATCAAACATTAAATTCTACTTGTATAAAATACACACCAGACTCTATACCACATTATATTAGCCAATCCTGCATAAATATCGTCATCATATTGTTTAAATGACAGCTGTTATTCACTTGATGGTTCGAACTGAGTTTGAATCAACAGTGTGATTACGATATCAAAGCCAGATGGGCTTAACCAAAGTGGAATTACAGTAAAAAGAGGATAACCTGTCATCGCAGTAAGTACAATTATAACCTATTTTTGGATTTGAGGTTATAATTTGTACAGGAATGACGGGTATCAGGGTTGATTTTTGGTTGTAAACACTAACACCCTTACTAATAAACGTTGAGTAACGGTGGTATAGCTAAACAATGTTTTGTACTTATCTGTCATTGCGACATTTGAATTTGACAGATAAGGTCAAAACATTGTATAGCTATAACACCGTTAGGGTGCGGCTCCACTGAGGCGGAGACGAGAGGAGCGGATCGGAGCTGTGCCAATATTAACCAATAGAAGGCGCATGCGGTCACGTCGAGCGCGCCTTGCGCACGTTAGTTTAGATTCTATTGGTTAATATTGGCACAGCTCCGCTCCGCTCCGCTCGTCTCCGCCTCAGTAGAGCCACACCCTCACTCAACGTTTATTAGTAGGGGGGTAAACAGTTTTATTTTCTATTACTCAAAATGTATGGGATGACACTTGACCACGTGGTTTATCGTAATGCACGAGAATGTCATCTCATACATTTTGAGTGATGAAAAGAAAAACGTCAGTAGCGTTTGCATCTTGACTAAAGGGTAGCGCAGACGTAACCGCTCGGCACCGGAAAAGCTCAAAGTGAGACATTGAAAAGTGAGTGTTGATTTGTGTTAGTACGGTGCATTTTTCAGTGGAGAACGCGAGGCTCGCTCCCCCTGTTTGTTTTCACATTGACTTTAAAAAATGAATCGATCGAACACAAATCAAAGCTCACTTTTCAATGTCTCAGTTTGAGCCGATCCGATGCCGAGCGGTTGTCTGCGCGGACCCTGAGACAGGCCCGAGGCGACGCTATCCTCCCTCAGAAAAAAACAACGAGTATCGTGCGTAAAGTATGTGTGAGCAGCCCT
Organism: Acleris literana; assembly: GCA_946894065.1. Classification (NCBI taxonomy): domain Eukaryota; kingdom Metazoa; phylum Arthropoda; class Insecta; order Lepidoptera; family Tortricidae; genus Acleris; species Acleris literana. The sequence goes on along the minus strand of OX335671.1, from coordinate 26,050,542 downwards.
GGCGGTGCGGGCGCGCTAGTTGATGGCGAAGTTCTGCGTGAAGTCGTACTCGACGGTGGGGATGACGGTCTGCACGAACTTCAGGAACACGATGAGGTAGGCGTGCACGCCCATCGCGCCGCCGCTCTCCGTCACCGTCTCGATGATCTTCTTCATCACCTCTGCGTGCCTGGGGCCGGGAGTTGTCATCAACACTACGTTACTAGCTTTTACTAAACTTAACATGTCTGTTTATTTGGCATTAAAAGTCTATGTTTATATTAAATCTTAAATGTTAGTTCTCGCTATAGGAATGAGCAAAGAATAGTACATTATTGCCTAGGCATGGAAGTAGGCAATTGCGGGCCGAGTATTGGATTAAACGGACGAGCTTGCGAGTCCGTTTAAAAATACGAAGCCCGCAATTCTGCCCTGCTAAGCAAAAATGCAATAACTAAATACAAAAGCCAAAGCAGATTCAACTCTCTTCTGTTTGTAACTAGGTTTCAATTTCTACAGATGTTTTGTCTGAGATATCGCCATTATGCTTAGTAGGGCAGAATTGCTGTTCCTGCCGAGGCAAATATAGTGCTTTTCTCAAAAATCGCAAGAAAAAATTTGTGTTGGAGTCAAATCTTCATCGCTTAAACTCATTTTTTGAATTGCATACAAACAGAAACTTCATGTGAAAAAACCATCACTCCTTACCGCCTTTAAGTATATGACAAGGAGAAACACAATTTTTATTTTAAAAAAAACATAAGCTATTCCAGGCACATATATATGTTTCGAGTAAAATTTGGATGTATAAGACTTGTGCCCTCATTTTATTATGGCCCTTTTCACTTTTTAAAAAGTTACAAGGTAGATAGTAATGGAATTTGTATTGAACATTGCGGGCTTGTGTAGCGAGCACGCAATGTTTTTTTTTTAATTTGAGAACTGTCAGTAAACTATGTACTTCGCGTCTCAATATGTAGATAGGAATGTCAATATTTCCGGACATTTTTGAGAAAAATATTTTTTTCTCAATGTCAATGCAATGATATGATATGTATAACGAAGAAACTGAGTTTGAATTCATAACTTGGTTTTGATTAGCAACTGATGACCGTGTACAAAGTATAGTCGGAAGCCGAAGCAATATGAAATTCAATAAAAAAAAACGGGGAAAAGTTTCACACAAATTATCAATCGACAAAAACTAAGATTTAGACATGTACTATGGGCAACGATAAATATATTAGACTCAAACACAAATATTACCAGGCTTCGAACCTGCGACCGTTAACTTCGTATGCAGGGTCACAAACTAGCTAAGCATAAGTGTCGTGAGGCTGTGTGAAGCGACTGACCGGCAGGGGTGCACGGAGGCCATGCCGCCGCCGGCCAGGTGCGGGTGCGCCTCGATGGTGACGGTCTTCTTGGCGTGCTCGGCCGACACGTCCTCGTACATCGCCTCCACGCTCAGCAGCGCGCGGTTCTGCAACACGCACCGCACATGGACCATGGGGGGGAGCCCACCCGGCGTCATCATTGAGGGTAGGTTAGGTTAGTCTTAGTGGTTCCACTACTATTTACTTTTGACAGGATTTTTTTACCACGAGTCTGGAAGTTCTTATTTTTATGCCTTACTAAATTTATTAGTTACGCAGTGGGTATTATTATATTACAATATCTCCGACGACTTAATACTGTGCAGAAATCAAATAATGAACCCTGGTTAAAAGTCACAAAATCCATTGTAGACATTTAGAAATAGAAAGAAATAGAAAACATTTATTTCGCTTAATTATAAATTATTACAGTGTGTGAAAAGTAGTGCTGCGAAAATGGTATCCACAAAGCTATATGTCGTATCACCTATTGGAAGTGAGACGCTACGTAATTAGAGGGCAAAAACCGACCAAAAAAAAGATCTCACCTCGTCGTACCCTATGATCCAGAGGCGCGGCGTCTGGTAGTACTTGTCGTAGGTGATGTGCAGGTCGTAGGTGCGCGTGCGCAGGATCTCGTCCCCGCCCTCCGCGCGCCGCGCCGCCCGCGCCGGCTTGCGCGGCGCCAGCGCCGTCGACTGACGAGTGAGCCGATGGTTATTGAGCAACATTAAGGAACTTACTGTTATTTGTTGCTAAGGCTTAGCAAGCACTCAGTGCGTGCGTTTTCAGATCCGCAACCAATGTAACATATGTGTCCCGTTTCACGAAGCCACAAGTTACAAATTACAAGCGGAACTGTAAGGAGTTAGAAAGAGACTTCCGCTTGTCATTTGTAACTTGTAGCTTCGTGAAACGGCCTATGGTGTAATTTACAAGAGCAAACGATACTTGTGGTTTTTACCGATACTAACCATCATAAACACAAAAACGCGAATCGCAGAGCGTGTTAAGCCTTAGTAGGATTCGAAAAACCCTTTTGTTTAATGCCCAGTTCTCGTAATGATTGTTATACCGATCATATCCTCGTTATCGATAAATATAGTTATTACCTATTCAAGAAGTAAAACCCACTTTTTAATTTAACGCACATCAACGCTACCGTGTGACATCAATGTAAATGACGGGACGCGTATTCATAGATATAAAATACTACCTACACCATAGTTATATTATAAGAAGTCGCAATGTATGTATTGCGCACTACCTAAACTACACTATAATGGTTCAATCAGATGACGCGTAGCGTATTACTGTACGACGAAGAACCACACGCAAAATAGGCGCAAGACGCTGGGGTTGAAATCTGATCAGTCAACCATAAAAAATAACGCGAGAGACGAGCCACATACGGCCTGAGGCCGAAAATCATGGCCAATCTGTGTGAAAGGTTTATCCTCCTTCTCCAGTTATTGCTATAACAAGCGACTCACGGGATCCACTTCATCGAGCAGGCCAGACTCCTGGAACTGCTCCATGTCCTCGGCTTCGCCATCCTCCTCGTCGTCGTCGTCATCGTCGTCGCCGGTCGGCTCCGCCTCGCCGTCGCTGTCGCCTGTGTCCGCTGCCTCCAGCGTCATCTCGCACACCTGGAGACCATTAGAGTTTACCTGTTACTTTGATGCCACATTGAAACCACAGAATTGGGCACATGCTGTTGCATGAGAATGTTTAGAAAGCCACGCAGTTTTAAATCCATTTTTGCATGAAGCAGGAGGTGAATGATTACTGGAGAAAGCATAAGGATAGGCTCCAAAGACACTAACAAACTGGCCAAAAATCTGTTAAGAGTGAGAATGCATATCAAGGCTCAAAAGATGGCATATTCTACAGCTGGAGCAGAGAAACTAAGCCTCACATAACATGGTAATGGTGTTCAATGGAACACCATCAATAAGTAATGAATCTTTAACTAACCATCTGTTCATGGCTATAATAGCCGATAGCAGATTGAGTTGAAGAAAAAATTTACATACAGAAACTAAAAAAAAAGGATATTTTGTAATTGAGTGAGACAGAAAAAAATGTGACATAATTCCATTTATTTTAAATCAGCCAAGCATGACCTCTTAAAGATAACACGTTTTTTTTACAAACATCTACTGCAAAATCTTAAATAAAATTTCAAACCCATTGTACCCATTATAGTACGAGGAAACAAAGTGAAACAGACCTTTTCCTCTACAGTGGGCGAGCCCGTATTGTCGTAGTGGTGTGTGTCCACCCATCCCCCCTCCCCGTCCTGGTCCTCCTCGATCACCTTCTCCTTATCCTCGCAATATTCTATCTGGAACCACAAGCATTAAACTAAGGCCCAGTACAAGAAAGCATTGTTTTATTTTTATATGAATCCAGGAAGACACAACACAATTAAATTAAAATAACTGTATCATGCATTATTACACAAATGAATGATGAAGTCACTGTAACAATGAGTGACTTAACAAAGTATATACCAATTTCTAAACAATGGAAATAGAGTATATTTATATTGAGGTAAAGTAGCATGACATGATAACTGTTATACTCATTAAGTGTATTTCTGATAAGATTGTTAGTAGAATTAGGTTAGATATGAACAAACACAGTAAATATGTCAAACTATTACCTAAAGAAGTAAAATAACACTATTGTAGTTACTGCGTTTTTTTTTTTTTTTATTATTTAGGATTAATTTCATTACTTTCTCAATTTCTGTTTTCTTTTCCTGGATTCGACAATTCAAGCACCATGACAAATTATGGGAACTTAGTTTTTTACTTGGATATTCACCTGTTTGCACCTCCTGTAGCACGGCACATTTCTTGTGATGAGGAACTGCTTGTCAGGTGGTAGGTATGGCCGGATCTTGGACTCCTCACCCTTGGCCCACTGCCAAGTGGGGCAGTGATGCACCAGGTGGTCTCCCGCTGCTACGAACTCCTCCGGAGTGAGGACACCAGTCTCTTGGAACTTGGACTCCTATTGGATATTTTGATTTATATTGAGATGGGTATGATAAAAAATACAAAACAGGCAAAAAATTAAATTGTACACAAATAACACAAACTATATAGAAAAAAAACGCACGATAAATATAGCACTATTTTATAAAGTAAAACTGATATCATGCTTTCTATAAAATTATATTAAAACAAAGTACATTTAACCTTTAACACCAAGGACATGGCCCAAACACCGTTGTTTACATACTAATCAATCAACTTAATTTACATAATATATTGATACGGTCTCGGTCAACCGCAGTCAACAGAAGCAGTCGAGATAAAGATCCTACCTTCAGGACGGGAGTGAGGTACCCGGCGACGCCGAGGGCGGTTCCCTTCACCGTGTTGATAACACTCTGCATTGTATCAGGTTACCTTCTCGTGAAGGGGACAATAGGCTTTTGTGTCCCTAACAAAAGCCAATTACGGAAATTAGGTACCTTTATGCCGCACAATGGAAAACGAAACTGGCGAATTTTACTTGTAGTTTGACATTGATGACATTGTTGATCAGTTCAGAAATTTACAAATCAACGTAAAAAATCAAGAAAGGGCAAATTATCACTCCGATTGAAAAAAATAATTCTAATATTATGAACATGTTATTCAAATTGAAAATAGATTGAACGTAATATATTACAAATTATGTTTGGTAAGAAATTAAACCTCATAATTCAATAATGGCAAAAAGCCCGTGATCAGTACACGTACCGATCAATAAAAAAATGAATCTGTCATGTAAACGTCAACATTTCACTACCGTCAGGAAAAAAAAAAGGCGGGAACCTTCGAATAGTTTTTTCGGTCTGTGGAGCGCGGGTGGGTAGGACGCTTCGAAAAGCTGGTAGGATTAAAATTATCTTTTGTACAGTTATAGTATAGGTGTACAGTAATAATTGTATATATTTGTTATTTAGTTGTATGGTTAAGTGTTATTTTGTATAATTGTCGTTAATTTCTTGACTAAAACTTGTTCTTCAATAACAGCAATGTTGGGGCCGTAATGGCGGGTAGTTCCAACCTGCCATGCGGCCAGCTATCGGGGAATTCAGATTTTTTGGAGTCTCCTCAGAGTCCTCCTGATATTGATAAAGCGGCCTCTTGTATCCCAATGAATGATGAAATTGATGAATGTACCGTAGATGATTCTGTAAATAATGTAAAATCTAATCTATCTAAGAAGAGGCCGTCTCATGAGGCAAATTGTACCGATGAGTTACCGTCTAAAACTGTAAAAATGAATGCCACGCCTCAACCGCTTATAACTAGGCAATGCTACATTCAGGAGGATAATGGTCCATTCATTGTTCATATTGTTAAGAAAAGCGCGGATTTGAATGGCGGCACATTAAACCCAGTTAAATTTGGGCAATTTTTAGTTTCACATGGAGTTGCTCACATTAAACAAGAGGGAATTAAAAAAATAGGTCGCAATAGGCTGTCTATTGAATTCACCTCGATGAATGCAGCAAACGCATTTTTGAATAGACATGCATCAGATAATATATACTCGGTCTTCATTCCCACGTTTAACGTGTGTAAAATGTGTGTAATTCGTGGGGTCCCCAAGGACCTATCTAATGAGGAGATTGTTGCCAGTATCACAACGCCTGATGGTTTTGGCAAAGTGATTAAAGTCCGGCGACTTAATGCCAAAAGGAAAAACGACATAACGTTGGCTATGGAGTGGGTTCCTACTGAGACTGTAGCTTTGACTGTGGACGGCCAAAAGTTACCTCCCCGAGTATATCTGTTTCACAATGCTTTTACAACCCAAACGTATAACTATCCGGTAATTCAATGCTTTAAGTGCTGTAGGTTTGGGCACGTACTATCACAGTGTAGGTCTCAGCCCCGTTGTTCAAAGTGTGCTCAGCCTCATACGGGTAAAGAATGTCCGGTCCCGGAAGAAAGAATTTCGTGTTTGAACTGTTCAGGGCCCCATGCAGCTACTGACAAAAAATGTCCCGAGTTCGATCGACAACTTAAGATCAAAGTGGCGATGACTGAAAATTCAATATCTTTCATAGAGGCGTCTCAGCTAATTCCTTCTTCCAGACGGTCATTTGCTGAAGTCACCAAATCGGCTCCTAGTCAGATGTCTTATAAAAAAACAGTGACTTTGCCACGCAAGGTTCACGTTCCCTTACAGCCAGGATATGATAAGAGAGCTCATCAAGATATAATTAACAGTTATAACTTTCCTTCTTCTCGTAATGGATGTGCTTTGCAAAGCTCCACAGGGGATGGGTATCAGAACCAATCCTATAATGAATCGACATCAGGCCAGTCGATTGGACACAGTGACTATGCAGCTGTTGATGGACAGATTAACGGAAAGGTACTAGACTCTCTTTTAGATACTGTTATTATGCTTCTTAATCTCGATAGAATACCGCCCAACGTTGCTATAAAAATTGAATCGCTTTGTAATATTTTAAATAAAAAACTTCAAAATGCATACGGCCGTTCAATGGAATGCTCGTAGTTTAATCAATAAAAAAATCGAATTGTCTTTTTTATGTAATAAATATAATCCCATAATTTTTTCTATTGCGGAAACTTGGTTGAAACCCCAACGTTTTTTTAAATTTCCCGGGTATTCAACTCTGCGAGATGACAGAGTTGATGGATGGGATGGCGCTGCTTTGATTGTCAAAAATAATATTCCTTTTTCACCAATTCCTCTCCCTTCTCATACAAATAGTATCTTTATTGTGGCAGTCCGCATTTTTGACGTATCGTATGTGTCAGTCTATATTCCGTATCCCTCTCATATAGTTTTGTCGGAATTTCATTCTATTATAAAAGATATTCCTAGGCCTGTTCTAATCATGGGTGACTTGAACAGTCATCATATATCTTGGGGTTCCTCTTTAACGGATAATAATGGCAACAGGTTAATATCTATCATGGATGATTTAGGATTGTGTTGCTTAAATGATGGAAGACCTACTAGACGTACTGCTCCTAATCAAAACGCCTCTGCGGTTGATTTGTCATTATGTTCTCCTGAATTAAACGCGGAAGTAGAGTGGAATATTTTAAGTAATTCCCATAATAGTGATCATTTTCCAATCATCATAAAATTTCCGGAAATAAATAGCCTTGGTCCCTCTCTTTCTCCTTTGCAGAAGTATAGATTATCTAAAGCTGATTGGGATTCTTATAGTACTTCTTTAGAAGCAAGTATCGATAACGTGTTAGAATCATTCAGTATAAAGGATACTCAAGACCTTCTTGTTAATTTAATTCACAAATCGGCAGTAGAGGCTATCCCATTGAAAAAACTTAACATCCGTCGCTCCCCTTCTCAGCCATGGTGGGACTCTGAATGCTCTGATGTAGTTAAGGAACGCAATCAAGCTGAACTTAATTATGCTAGGGATATGAATTTAGAAAACTATATTCATTTTAAAAAAGTTAGGGCTAGATGCCGCAGAACTCTTTCGATTAAGAAAATGGATGGTTGGAAATCTTTTTGTGAATCTATTTCGCCTAGTACTCCACCTTCAATGGTTTGGGAAAATATTCGAAGATTTCGTAGGGGCTCTGTGGCCTCAAGTCCTGCTTCTTCTCTAACATGGACTGATGACTTTATTAATAAATTGGCTCCACCAATGGTCCCATCATTTAATGACTTACCTTCAACATACTCTTTTGATTCATCAGACCATATGCTCGATAAAGAATTTAACTTAGATGAATTAAAAACAGTTTTCTTCTCATTAAAGGATTCTTCCCCTGGCTTTGATGGCATTGTATATTCGTTTCTTGTTAAAGCAGGACCTCATTGTCATAATTATTTTCTTAACCTTGCTAATAAAATATTTAATTCAGGTGATATCCCTCCATCATGGAAATCGCAAATTATAATACCTATTTTAAAGCCAGGAAAAGACCCAGAAGATCACTCTTCTTACCGTCCAATAGCTCTGTCATCTGTACTTTGCAAGATTGTGGAACACCTATTGAAAAATAGATTAGAGTGGTTTTTGGAAAATGCAGGTGCCCTAGCAATAAACCAATTTGGTTTTAGAAAAGGTAGAAGTGTAACTGATAGTCATTGTGTTTTATCCACAGATGTAAGGATAGCTTTTTCCCAAAACCACTCTGTTGTTGCTGCTTTTTTAGATATTTCTGCTGCATACGATAATGTACTGCTCTCGGTACTCAGTAGCAAATTGCGTCAGATGAGTATTCCTGAGAAAGTAGTCTGTTTTATTAAAAATCTTATGTCTGGTAGAGAGATCTGCTTACGTATAAATTCAGGTAAGGATTTGAAGGGTTTGGTCTGGAAAGGATTACCTCAAGGTTCAGTTTTAAGTCCTTTATTATATAGCATATATACATCCGATCTAGACCAATCTATCAATCAACACTGTACTATCCTGCAATATGCAGATGACATAGCTATCTACGCTCAGAATCGAAACATTGAAGATGCTGCTAATTTTGTCCAGAACGCATTAGACTCATTAGGTATGTGGTTAGAGATCCATGGACTAGATTTGTCACCCACCAAGAGTGCTATTGTGGTTTTTACTAGGAAGCGCAGCCTTCCAGCATCGTTAAATATAAGTTATAAATCACAGGTTATTCCAATTCAAGTAAATGCAAAGTTTTTGGGGGTAGTATTTGATTCCAAGTTGTCAGGATCTGACCATATTAATCATGTAGTTGGCAAATGTGAAAAAAATATAAATATTCTTCGATCTCTGTCTGGTGCTTGGTGGGGGGCCCATCCCTACACTCAGAAACTTTTATACAATGCCTTAATTAGATCACATTTAGATTTTGGAGCTATTATATTGGAACCTAGCAAGAAAGCTGACCTTAAAAAACTAGATAACATTCAATCAAGGGCTCTTAGGTTAATCACAGGCGCAATGAAATCATCTCCCATTCGGGCCCTTCAGGTGGAATGTTCAGACCCCCCTCTACATCTACGTAGGCAGTATCTGTCCAATAGATTCATTTTCCGGTTATCTCAAATAGAAAACCATCCCCTCAGACCCAAGTTAGAACTGTTGAAAAATATGACAGAGGAGACCTCTTTTTGGTCTAGAAAATCGAAGCCAAATTTAGTTAATAGTCTTTATTGTTTAGAAAGCATTAAGTTCCCTCTTATTACTTTTAATAAACTCCCTATATATACAGTCCCTTTTCAGGCTCTAGTTTATCAACCAAAAGTGGTTAACTTAGGTATCCAAAAAAACTCATCAACAGATGTTTTGAATTCAATTGGGGAAAGGTGGCGTAATTGGGATTTATTCTATACAGATGCATCAAAACTTAATAACAATCAATGTGTTGGATGTGCCTTTCTTCATGAAAATTCCGGAACTATTCAGCGTTTTCAGTTACCATCTATATCTTCTATTTACACAGGTGAAGGCTCAGCTATTTTGCAGGCTCTTAAGTATATCAAAGAACATAACCTGGCAAAGTCAGTAATCTTTACAGATAGCCTTAGTTTTATTCAAGCTATATCTCTTAATTCTATTAGGAATTCTGCCAAATCTGCTCTAGTATGTTTAATTAAAGAATCTCTCTTTTCTTGCCATTTATCTAACATGGAAGTGTTGTTAGCATGGATTCCAAGTCACAGGAACATAAATGGTAATGAGGTAGTTGATAGGGCAGCTAGAGCTGCAGTTCTGGATGGAAGTCGGTCCATTTATCACATTTATCATAACGATCTGGCTAGAGTCTCCTCATCAGTCCTTTTTAAATCCTGGTCGGATATCTGGGAAAAAAACAATAATTCACAGTACTATAGGATCCAGAAAGATATACCATCAAAACCATGGTTCTTTAAATTCAAATTTAAGAAAAAAGTAACAAGTACGTTAATTAGACTTCGTTTAGGTCATGTGTGCTCTCCAGAATTTTTATTTAAAATAAAACTAAGAGACAGTCCTATTTGTGACTGTGGTGTCGAGGTGGGTTCAATCAACCATATATTTTTCAATTGTCAATTTAATCAGTTTTGTTTATATAAACAACTTATTATACACAAGTTAGAGCTTCCATCTAACGTCAATACTATTTTGGCTAATTTTGATAAAGTTTCTATACAAATTTTAGCAAAACATGTAGATAGGAACAGTATTACATTGTAAACGTCTTACCTATATAACATTATTTCTGTTGTACCTTTTAAGTCTAGAGTTAAGAATTGTAATTTCTCTCTTGGGGTTATGTAAGCGCTCCACGGCATTAAAAAGTCGTCATATCATTATAAATCACCTCTCAGACGTATTATTATGTCGCAAAGCAATCTGAATGAATAAACTACTAAAACGAAATGTCAGTCACCGTTTGGAAGGATACCTACTGCGATACGATATGACAGTGGCTAAGCAAGCCGCCTGACTTGACATTGGCTAAGTGCCTTGCAGCAAGAGCCATTAACACAAAAAAAAAAAAAAAAAAAAAAACCTTCGAATAGGAAAGGCGCGTTTTAGAGGGAAAATAATTTGTAAAAATCTTTTAATCTTGTAAATATTGTTTATTTCCTTGTTTCATATAATTATTACAGATAAAGTTGTAAATATAGTTATTTAGAGGTAAGATGGGGCGGGTAAAGCCCAAAAAACGAAAAAAAGATGAGGAAAATGCATCTGCCACGGAAGACTCCGATCAGGATACCGAAGATAATAAGTATCGGCCTTTCAAGGTAACCAATTATTCCAGGAAAGATCCCGAAACATCGCAAAGAAAGGACTTCGTTGTGTTCCTTACTCATAAGACCGCAGATAAGCCTTTTTCAGATAGCGACAAAGTTGCTCTATCGCAGGCCATTCGAAAGTATGCCGTGTCAGGTGTTTCGCATCTAAGGCCGATGAACAAATATAAAGTTGCAATTACATTTGATTTGTCAAACAACGCAAATACTTTTTTGGCAAATAGCAAATTATTAGGTGAATTGGGGCTTTATGCATCTATTCCTGCAGCAGACACTGAAGTGACTGGGGTTGTCAAGTCAGTTCCGATTGGTATATCCAATAAACAAATATTTTCTCTGATTGGTAGCTCGCGCAATGTGATCCAGGTCCGGCGGTTCATGCGCAGAGTGAGGGCAGATGGGGGCGAGGTCTCGTATGTTCCTACGCAGACTGTAGCGGTAACGTTTGCTTCCACTCAGTTGCCCGAACACGTATTCCTGGACTCTTGGAGACATGAGGTAACGCAATATGTTCCTCCTGTTAAGCAATGCTTAAAATGCCAGCAGTTTGGACATATTGCCAGTTTTTGTAAAAATAACGAAGTCTGCTCTATTTGTTCTGAAAATCACAATTTTAAAGTTTGTACAGCTGATAAGGAAAATCCAGTTTGTGCTAACTGCAAGGGTAAGCATATTGCAATTTCTGTATCTTGTCCTATAAAAAAAAACAAAATCGAAGAAAATAAAATCAAATCTCGATCTGTTGCTTATTCTGATTTGTTTAATGAGAAGTCTTTTCCGCAATTGGCTGCAAGGACCGCGGAAACTTATCTACAAAACATGCTAAAAAGTCAGTCATTTTTGAATATGATTACACAAGTAATAATTAAACTGGTAGCCAACCAAAATGAAGCGCCTATTAACACCGAATCGATACGAGCGGCATTCCAAAATACGATTAGTGGGAGTACCCACCCTAAAACATAATGGCTACTCTCAATATCGTGCAGTGGAATGCTCAGAGTATTTTACACAATAGGCACTCTTTAACCAATTTTTTATATGATTATGATATACATATCGCAATCATTTGCGAAACCTGGTTGAAGCCTCATATGAGGCTAAAAGTTCGAGGGTTCAATATAGAGCGCAATGATTGTGGTAACAAACATAACGGTGTATGTATTTTGATTCATAATAGTATTGCTTATAGTAAAATTAACACTTTTTTTGATGACTCTCTTCAAAATATATGTATTCAAATAACTATTAATGGAAAACAGATTAGTATAGTGAGTTTTTATAGTCCTACTAATTGTAACCCAGCTTTTAACAAAATAAAATTTGAAAATTTCATTCAATCTATACCCGAACCTATGATAATGTGCGGGGATTTCAATGCTCATAACACTTCATGGGGTTGTTGTTCCACTTCGCCACGTGGTCGTGCTGTGTTAGATGTTGTCGATGATAATTATATGGTAATATTAAACGACGGGACGCCCACCACGGTCGGTTCCATGACATGGCGCCCAAATGCGTTAGATTTGTCTATTGTTTCTCCTTCGTTAGCCCCCTGTTGTAGTTGGTCGGTTCATGATGATCCTCTTGGTAGCTACCATCTACCTGTAATAATTAATTTGCTTCTTAATAATAATGTACATAATAATATTAATAATGTAAATAACCTTGTTAATAGTACCATCTACCCGTGCCTAAATTTTAGGAATGTAGATTGGAAAGTGTATGCTGAAAAGGTAAAATATTTGTTAAAAGATTTTCAGATAGAGTCGTATTCGCCACTTGAGGCGTACAGTTTGTTTTCAAAAAAAATATTGGGCGCTGTCTCTCAATCCATACCCAATTGTAGAAGAACTTCAACAAAAACTTCTAATCATTCGTCTTTTAATAGAAAAGCTACTAAAAAAAAACTTAATCTCCCTTGGTGGAATGATAAATGTTCTTCAGCTGTTCTAAATTGCAAACAGGCGTATATAGCATTTAAACAAAATTTTAGTCTAGAAAATTATTTGGAATTTAAGAGACTGCAAGCTTTAAAAAAAATTGTTCTTAAAACAGAAAGACAAAACTCTTGGGCTGATTTGTGCAATTCTTTTAATCGCTTTACTCCATTGTCAGTTATTTGGCGCATTATGCGCAAATTTAATAAAACTTATGTCCCTCGACACACTGATGGTAATTGTGAATGGGTTTTAGACTTTCTACAAAAATATACTCCTGATACGGTGGAAAATGAAAATAGTTTTTCTTATGACTCTTCTTTTAACCTGCATAATAATTTCCTTATAAAACCATTCACTCTTGAAGAATTGAAGTCTGCAATTTTTTCGCGCAGGGACACTTCGTTTGGTTTGGATGGAATACCATATATGATGTTCAAAAAATTGCCAGATAATTGTTTGATTATTTTATTAAATATTTATAATGCACTTTGGATAAGAAATGACATACCGCTTGAATGGAAAACTGATTGCATTATTCCTATATTAAAACCAGACAAACCTAGGTTTAATCCAGATTCGTATCGTCCTATAACATTGACGTCGTGTGCAGGGAAAGTCTTTGAACAGTTACTCAAACAGCGTATTGAGTATTATGTTGAACATAATGGACTGCTCCCAGTTAATCAGTTTGGTTTCCGTAGAGGTCGATCAGCTCGTGAAAGTATTTCTTTGTTTCATTTTGATATATATAAAAGCATCAGCAGTAACAACAAACTCATTTCAGTGTTTTTTGATATTACTGGTGCTTTTAACAATGTAAATATTAATATTTTATGTACAGAACTTTTAAATGTAGGGTTTCCAGTTAAAGTTGTGCAGTGGATTCAATTGTTTTTATCTAGTAGAAAAGTTTATGTTAAGCTTAATGGTGGATTGTTTGGTCCTCGACTGTCATCTGTAGGTGTGTGTCAGGGTGGAATTTTATCGCCTTTACTTTTCATTTTATATATACGACGTTTAAATTTAATATTGGGACCTAGTATCAAAAATTTGCAATATGCTGATGACCTTGTCGTTTATTGGTCAGGTAATAATTCTAATCTTATCATTAATAACATTAATTTAGCATTAATTAAACTGCATAATTACTTTTCATATTTAAATCTTGAAGTTAATCCATCAAAATCGAAAGTTGTAGCCTTCGGTCAAAAATATACTGCTATGTTGCCTTCCTTGTTTTATAACAATACCCCTTTGCCAGTTGTCTTAGATAACAAGTTTTTGGGTGTTATATTTTGTCACAATTTGTCCTGGAAAAAATACACAGATCATTTGGTAACTAAAGCTAACAAAGCTTTCAATATCCTTAAGTCATTGTGTGGTACTAATTGGGGGGCTGACCCCAAAATATTACTTATGCTATATAAATCTTTAGTTCGCAGTCATTTTGAATATGGGTTTATGTGTTTTGCTTCCGACTCAAAAATAGTAGATATTTTAGAAAAAATTCAAAACAAATGTATGCGTATAGTTACTGGAGCTTTTAAAACCACTCCAATTGTTTCTCTACAAGTGGAGTGCAATCTTCCTCCAGTTGCAATAAGACTTGCCTATTTGAAAGAAAGATTTGTTTTAAAGCTTTATTCTGAAATCAACAACCTTCTTTTAAATCAGTTATCTAATAGAAATATGTTATGTAACTCAAAATCTTTCTATATTTTACAGGGTTTATCTGAATTTACTGATTATCTAAATCAGTTTAGTATATTTAAAAGCAATAATCATTTACCTTATTTTGATGGGTCTTATGACAGCAAATTCAGTCCCATTAATATTTTAATTGATAACGATCTTTCCAGAAAGGAACAGGTATATGAGAAATTAGCTTCATGGAATGGTTGTAAATTCATTTACACAGATGGATCAAAGAATGAGACCAGTGTATCTTCGGCAATATATGATCCTGAACTCAAAATGGGTCTTGGTTTTAAAATAGACAGACATGCTAGTATTTTCACTGCAGAGGCAGTTGCTATCCTTTGTGCTTTAAAACACATATTGAGGCAAAACAATGGGTCACGTAAGTGGGTAATTGTCAGTGATAGTATGAGTGTATTAAAAGCTATCCAAAATAATAAAATCAATTCTAATACTAATTACATAATTTTTTTGATTAAAGATATTTGGTCTGATCTATATTTAAAACATCAAATTGTTGTCAATTTTATGTGGACACCATCTCACATAGGGGTCTCTGGTAATGAAAATGTGGATTTCTTGGCTCGTTCTATTTCAGATTCTCCTCAATCTATTGATGTTAGTTTTAATCTCCCACTCCCATATACTGATGTAATCGCAATATTGAAACGAAGAATGTACGATCATTGGGGAAAATATTGGGACCATGTTGTGCAAATAGAAAACAAGGGTTCTTGGTATGCAGCCTTAAATATAAATTTACAATCTGTATCTTGGTTACGTAAAGGAAATATTTATCATAAGAGAAGCTTTTATAACATTATATGTCGCCTAAGGTTTGGTCATTGTCGTCTCAATCATCACTTGTATCGTATGAAAATTGTAAATGATCCTTATTGTGAACTGTGTCAATCAAATGAGGATCAAACAATAGATCACATACTATTCTATTGCTCGTCCTTTGGCATTCAGCGCCTTGTGCTGGTGGACGAATTAATCCAAATTTACGGAGAATCACATCTGGTCCCGCGCTCTGTTCAAGAGTTGTTGAAAGATCATTCTACTTATGTACCATTGTACAATTTTATTAAGTCAACAGTAAAAGAAATTTAATTATTCTCATGCTTGTAAATAGGTGTAAATATTGTTTGTTTGTGCTTTTATTTTATTTTTATTCGTTTCAGTCAGTATAAATAATTTAGGTTAGGTTAGATCAAAGTTGTAAACAAAACAACTGACACTACTGACAGGTGTCACTTCCAGGATATATTGCTCACGTTACAGAAGATGTGCGTGGAAAGAAGTATATATTATTCTATTACTCGGATATGACAAAATTATATGGACGTGAGGGAGGATGTGACGAATATATGACGAATATGACGAATTTTTCACGGATCGTACATTTACTGGAATGGAATACAACTACAGAAGTTTTATCGGATTGGACGACAATAAAAAGCGAACAAAAAAATAATACTAAAGAAGTTTTACCGGATGAGACAACATTAAAAGAATACTTTTAGACGATAAAATAACTAAAATATCAGAAAAGATCACAACTTTAGACGAGGCGATATGGTCCTAGACTTCAGCCTGTCCAAATGGACAAATTAAAAAAAAAAAAATCACTACCGTCAGATTTTTCGACGGATAAACGCAAAATAATGATACTGTTAGTTCGGCAATAGATTTCTTATTAAAATCGTTTTATATTAATAAAATATCACATTCGGGCACGATGGAAGACGTACTGGATGAGGTGGTTTCGTCGGAAGATTTGCAAGTAATGGTTGTTTTTGTGCAATGCAATACGTGAGTCACGGCAGAGAGTGCATTATGCTGAGTTTTCATTGTTGTGCAGAAGTTCGAGCGAGTGTTCCACGAGCAGCTGCACGGTGGGCGCGTCACGCACAAGGCGCAGTTCGAGTACGCGTGGTGCCTCGTGCGAAGCCGGTACCCCACCGACATCAAAAAGGTGCGTCGTATGTTTCTAGAATGTAGGTATATTGATTTATATTAATGTTTGTGTATGACGCTGTGACGCTTTTGTCAAGGATAATTTGTAATGCACGTTCCATTGTGTTCATGTTATTATTCGCTTTCAATGACTACCAAAGTTAGGGAATGCTTTCTGAAATTGATCTATGCCCTTCTAGAACAGTATTCCTAAACTTGACTGATAGAGATGTCACTGTTTATAATGCTTATCTAACTCTGGGAATTGTTGATAAAGAAATAGATTGTCTTGCGTCAATTGATTGATATGTAAAACTATTGATGATTAGAAAATCCATGTTATTAAATTTAATGAATTCCCAATTCAGATGCATTTCCAACAGTTGGAATAAAGTACTTATTACAAAAGTCTACCTTCAATTTATTTCATTTGGTAATGGTTTTTGCCATGGAACAATTACACACAACGACGATGCGATAGCCTAGTTGGTGCCTACGTAGCTAACGGTCCCAGGTTTGATTCCTGGTATGGGCAAATATTTGTGTGATAAGCACGAGTAATTGTTTTGTTTCCTATGTATAACAGGATGTTTTCTATGTATTTAAGTATTTTTTTATCTATATAAGTATTTATATCGTTGTCTAGTACGCATAGTATAAGCCTAGAGCTTAGTTTGGGACTAGGTCAATTTGCGTGGGACTGTCCCTTGATATTATTTATTATTTATAACATTGGGAATCATACAAATCATTGGGTGGGCCATGTCGAAATAGTCAAACTTATTGTATGTCAATTAGAAACAAATAATAATAAAGAATATTCATGACATTTTTTGACAGCTTCAATAAAAGCTGATTCATATACGAAACGGTTGGGATAAGTCTTTTATTTGAATAGCTATAAAAATAACAAAGATTTGTTCCTACCTCTTTCTAGCAAAACGGAATTTTAACATGGAGTTTATATGGTAGACCTGTTACATTACTTCACAGTGCACATCAGATCTCTCTGTCCAATCGCTGTTTAATTAGCAGTTTAAAATGATTGTATCATCCTTACTTCTTGGACGATTTTAATTTCACTTTCGATGATCTCTTTTATGGTATTTTCATATTTTGTTGATAAATGTGATTAAAAAATCCATGCATATTCCCTATTGTGTTAGCATGACACGTGATTGTAATTGGTTCTGCCGTTACAGCAAGATGAAGAGGCGAGGGAAAGAAATCTGTGAAAACAGGTACAATAGCTGTGTTGACTTTCCCACATACATTGTTTACACACCAAGTGAGACACTATATTAGATTAAGGTTGTTCTATGCAGCTGCATACACATAATATTACATATTCATATTGTGATATTGATATATTTTCATGGTTTGTGGCTTAGGTGTGCATTACAAATTACATTAAATTATTAAGTTTTGTGCAAGCTTGCAGCAATTTTGAAATGTTAGCAATTTACTGTATTGGATTTGTAGACATTTTATACTAATACGCCTAATGGTGTCCACTACTTGCTATACAAACTGGTAAAAAAATAATATAATTTTGGCATGGAATAAACAATGTACTGCTAATTGCTCAATCTCTTTGTAGGTGAAAACTGGGTGCTCTCAGGCTACCTACCGCCTTTATTTTTATAACATTAAATGAAATGCTACACAACAAAAAAAATACCAGTGTTGATTAAAACTTTTGTATTTTGGTCCATATATTTTTTGGCATTGTCCTTTACCTACGGCCACAAATAGTTCTAACAAACCTTTATTTGTTTTTTTTAAATAATTTTAGTTAGTGTATTTTTTATTTATTACCTCGTGATATTACTTATTTTATGATTTAAAATGACCTTCTGATACAGTTTCTTGTGGCGTTTCTTCTCTGCAACAATGGTTTTGTCTGAAATGCTGGTAGATTCACTCTGTATTACCAATGTTGGAAAGAGCCCAGATGTGGCCAATTTACTGAATGAATTATTTTTATTTCATTTCATTACTTACAGGCTTTGATTTGTCAAGAAAATAACACAGGGTTTTTTTACTTTGGGTATTTTCTTCTGTAAATGACTTTTTTTTAAATGTAATTAGTATATAATTAAGCTTAAAAGCTATGCATGTAGCAGTTAATACCCTTCATCCTCATTGGATACGAATAGTTCCAGCAGGAAAAATGTATTATTTGCCTTATCGGATTTAACTGGTTGATGCAGTAATTGAAACAGTTTGTCCATAATTAGAATTTACACTCGCATTTTCAGGGTATCTTACTGCTGAAGGAGCTGTTCAACTCGCACCCGGAGGGCAAGCGGGACTACCTGTTCTACCTGTCCATCGGCCACGCGCGCATCAAGGAGTACAGCAAAGCACTGCACTTTGTCAAGGCATTCCTGGAGATTGAGCCCGCTAACCAACAGGTTTTAGCTTTAGAGGTTAGTCATGGTCTTGTTAACATACTGACTATGAATCAGGAATTGTATAACAATGAGTGATATTATTAAACGCATACAGTATATAGTTATAGTATATTATAGTTATACAGTATTAGAGGGAATGCTGGCGGAATTATGAGCCAAACTAACGCAAATTAGAACAAGTCAGAACCGTGGTTTTTTAAAAATATGAAATGGTGCAGAGAAATAAGATTATTGACGTGGTTATTGGTTGTAATGTAGCTGCTTTTCTAGTCTTTTTTTGTTTAGTTATCGCTGCACAATTCATTAAGGTGCAGTTAAATCAAATATTTATTTTTATCTGCTTTAATTGTTCCAAATGGAGGTCACCACAATGGAATTCGGTATCGTGGCGACGTTGGCACAATAAACTTGATCTCTCCAATCAGACTCTTAAAGAAAGAGAGGAAGGCTATTGCCCATGCAGCGGTAGGACATTTCAGGTTCAGAGCAACAAAAAATACTACATAAAAATGTTAACTGTTGGCTTATATAATCCTTGAGATGAGCATATTAAATAGTTACGTCATTTGATTTATTTTGTTCACTCAAAACAGAAACCAGTTTTAAGTGATTCTTGTATCAACTATCACAAACTGTCAGTGCTGTTTGCTAAATTGCGTCGTTTTTAGTACACTGCAAATTAAAAATAACCATTTTAAACCAAGTTTTTTAAGTAGGTAGGTACCTACAGGTACCACCAAGAATTGCATGTGGCGTCCAGCCCACGCATCTTATTTATAGTATATCAGTCCACAAAGACGCCCCTCCAATTATTTTTTCCTACATTTACGCAACAATGCTACGTAAAACTTAGTGCGCGTCTCGACGAATGACCTTTGCGCGGCGAATAAACTGCACAAACTAGTTATATGCGGTTATGCACGCAATATAAAACCGGAAACAGGTTAAGCAGTTATTATTCAGCAGCAGATATAGAAAATATTTTCATGCGTATTAAGTAAGTGACTATGTTTCGACAAAAAATCGAATAATTATAAAGACGGAGTAATTTTCTGGAAATTTACGCCATTCGCGAAGCATGAATTGTGCTTCGCGAATGGCATTTTAACGAAATCTATGCCAATGAAGAAGCGGGGTACGCACACAATCATAATTAGATTTTTTATCCGATACCGAACCGGGTATATCTGTTTGTATGTCTCTTTGTGATCTCGTGTAGGGTAAACAGCTTTAAGGATTTTAACGTGTCTGGTATCGTTGGATTGCTGTCTAACCCTGGGGTGGCTTTCTCTATCCTCGTCCTGCCCAGTGTTCTTAATAAAGGACACATTCGATTTGGTAGTTTCTGGCTGGAAAATCAAATTTGATATGTAAAATTGTCCTCTGTGGAGGACATTGGGCAGAAACCGGAAGTTTAAACAAAAATGCTTGGGAAGGACGAGGCTATAGGTATTTTACGTTACTAACATATTTCCCAAGAAAAAGACGTGACGTCATGATTTAAATGTTGCTTTTTGTAACACTTGTTTAATTTTACTTGTTTGTTAAACTATTCACATTTAGTAAGAGGCTCTGACATTGTGAGTTCAGTGTTGTTGTGGCTTGTCACGTAATATGGGATAACTCGCCGAGACAGTTGTCGAGATTGTAATCAACCATCAATATCATTATCTCGACAAAACGTCGGCGATTGCGTAAATTCTTTCGTTTGCATGAATGCGCTTCGTTTGCGAATTTATATGGTTTTCTTAGATTTGTTTATTTATTTAATCTTTATTGCACAGGAATATGTACAAATGGCGGACCTAATGCCTAATGGCATTCTCTACCAGTCGACCAAAGAATCAAACAGAAATTTACATAGTAATTCATAGTCGTTCATATAGATGGCCTGTTATTTAATTAAAGTATGTCAGTTTAATTTACTCTGCAAATAAGGGTTTTCGCCGAGTTTTTTCGTTTTATTGTTTATTTTAACCACGATACGAATCAGTGGTTTTACTCGACTACTCGAGTTTTCAATATGCATATTATAGCTGAAGAACATTATACTAATAGAATTTCGCAGAAAATCCCCTGTGGTACTCATAGCGGAGTGTCTCGCTTGATTTGACCGATGCGTTGTGCGTAAAATTATTTTAAACCTTTAGCTATAGGCTACCGGTACCGTTTGGCTCTTAATATCGTGGTTCGAAGTTAAAACGATGTGCTACATGACTGTAATAATCAAGCTATATTTTAGTAAACTGTTTAGAACGAGTGAGGTCTGAGTATATTATACAAACGCGGTGGGAGTGATACGCCGGGCTGTGTCCTCGGCGTGCCGTGACGACCAACGTGCTAACGTAGTTGACTGTAATATAAAATATTTCCAATTTAAATTCCCTATTACCATTATTAACCATTCCAAGAAATAGGTAAACCCTAAAACGCGTTTAAATGTATTATTAGCAGGCAAATTCAAATATTAGGTGATATAAGTTCATCCAAAAAAATCACAAAATATACTTATTAGTATTTCGCTTGTAGGTAGGTTAATCACTACTGTCGTCTACGCCCGTCTGGCTGTCCTAACTTTGAAGAGTTGTATCTTTTGAACTGTAATAGATGGCGGTTTTTTCCAGAATATTCGTTATTTCGTCGGGTTTACTTACATATTTTTGCAAGAAAGTACAGTTAAGTACTTTCTTGTGTAAGTTTTTGTAATATAGGAGGTACAGTCGAAGACCTAAATTTGTGACCCATTTTAGGCCCAAAGTCAACCTGACATTCTACAGCAACAAGGTTGAGTTTCCTATAAGTGAAAAATCATAAATATAAGTAGGTATCTCTAATGCAATTGACGACTTCGAGCTCTTTTTTTTGTATTACTTGTTCGTGACCGTACGAATTCAAATCGGAATCTAATACTACTGGGTGGCGGTACCGAACCCTCAGTGCGCGAGTTCGACCCGCACTTAACCAGATTTTCAGAGCTTATAATCTAGTAAGGTGAGTATTGTGTTTTGCAGCGGCAGATCAACAAGCGCATGGAGAAGGAGGGTCTGATCGGCATGGCCGTGGCGGGCGGCGCCGTCATCGCGCTGGGCGGGCTCGTGGGGCTCGGGCTCGCGCTCGCCTCCGCCAAGAAATAGCACTGGGCCCTGCTGTGAGTATGGACGACCGATACGTGTGTAGTCTGCGCCAATTGAGATTGGCAAACATGGAAACACGACCAAACGAACCAATTTATCATTATTACTGGATAATCACGTGCTTTTAAAGATCAAGTGAGGTCTTAGCAATGATTTATACACTAGATGTTTACTTTTACATTAAGTTTAAGATTAAATATTATACATAAGTAGTATTAAGTAGGTATAAAATACTAATAAATAACTGAGTGATATCGGCGGCAGATAAACTTTGTGTAGTTTTCGCAATTTGAAAATAAATTTAAAAAAAAAACTATTAATTATACGGTAGTTTAAATAAAAACACGCTTGATGAAACAGTAGGTACTAATTTGTTCACATCTTTGGCGATTTCAATTGACATAGACTATAGTTAGGCTAGCGGCGCGTGTAGACGGGGGCGATGCGCACGGAGGCTCCGGATATCTCGTTGACGCTGGCGCCCTCTGGGGCCGTAGCCAAGGTGCAAACGCGACTAACGTTTTTCTTTTCTATCACTCAAAATGTATCGATGACAGTTGACCGCGTGGTTTATCGCAACGCACGAGAATGTCATCCCGTACAGTTTGAGCGATAGAAAAGAAAGGGGATGTCCAGTGAGATCACCCGGTAGTATCCCCCACGTACAAAATTAATAGGTAGGGGATTTAACTGGACATCGCGAAAAGAAAAACGTTAGTAGCGTTTGCATCTTGGCTTGTGCCTCTGGCTCGCGAAAACGCGATGGTATCAAAGCAGACGCCATGTTCACACTTACTGTTCTGTTGTTGTTTGTTGTTGTTATCACTGTTTAGATCAGAAAAGTCACTGTCTTGATTACATTAAGCCACAAAGCAATGAGTGATTTGAAGCGATGTTAACGATTTCAATTATAGCCGGTTGTCAAGCGTCCGTCTAGAACGCTAACACCTGCCATCACTGCCAAGAAAGCAGTCTTCACACTGTTCCGGTGCTCCATCTTAGTCCTCAGGGTTGGCAACACATACTGAGATTATGAGATTGTTATTGTCTAAGAGTTCACTTAACACTAGGTGATCTGTTTCGCTACTATAATAGTACATTATTGCCTAGGCATGGAAGTAGGCAATTGCGGACCGAGTATTGTTTTAAAAATACGAAGCCCGCAATTGCTGTTCCTGCCGAGGCAAATATAGTGCTTTTCTCAAAAATCGCAAGTTTTTTGTGTTGGAGTTAAATCTTCATCGCTTGAACTCATTTTTTTAATTGCATACAAACAAACTTCATGTGAAAAAACTATCACTCTTTACCGCATTTTTGTTTATGACAAGAAGAATCGCAATTTGTTTTTTTTTTTAAAACAAGCTATTCCAGACACAGATAAAAAAGTTATGTTTCGAATAAAATTTGTATGTATAAGACTTGTGCCCTAATTTTACAATGGGCTTTTTCACTTTTTAAAAAGTTACAAGCTAGATAGTAATGGACTTTGTATGCAACATTGCGGGCTTGTGTAGCGAGCACCCAATTTTTTTTTTATTTGAGATCTGTCAGTAAACTATGTCCTTCGCGTCTCAATATGTAGATAGTAATGTCAACATTTCCAGACATTTTTGAGAAAAAACTTTTAGTTACTTTGTTGTGACCTGTGCCTTACGCTCTAATTGTTTTTGTTTCAGAATGAATGCCGCCGTGGGCATTCATTACCTCCTCGCGAAGAAGAGGGGGAGAGAGGAGTAGCCGCGCCGGCGCCCGCGCACCTCGCCTAGCAGTTAGTGACACTGTACAAACTAGACTCAAGTGATGAACCTCTAATAAACAAGAGATCTCTTGCCACCCAGGGACACTGTGTTTCTATCGATGATTTAGCGTAGTATTATATAAATATAGCATAGTGTATATGTATATGCGTAATGTATTTAAATTTTTCTCTAATTTTAGGCACTATTTAATAATTTAAGAGCATTGTGATTATAATATAAATGATAGATGTGTCGATGCGATTCCATGAAATAAATACATTTGTTTTTATACGAATTCTTGTGACTGGAAACCATTGCCCGTAATCTGCGTCGAGGCGAGGAAATTCGCGCGTCGATCTCTTAGTATCTACTAAACAACATACGGTTCTGGTATTTATGACACTGGCGGGAATCGAACTAGAGTTGGAACTTTGGCTTTGTCGTCAACAATCGGGGAGCCCCCTTCATGTTGTATTACCTTGTTGGGACATATCGAGTTTTTTAAACCATTCTTGCCTCAACAAACCTTTGCTCCATTAAAGTTTTTCCCCCTTTTATTAAGGTATAACATGCAGTTGGCTCTCGGTCTAACAACCAGGCAATTCAAGTCGATCCATTAAGGCTCAAGATCTTGACTAAGTAGAATTTATAATACGAGAAGAATCAAACAACTCAGTTCAAAACAATTATTTTTATTATCCTTGTATATAATAATGATGAAGTTAAGCGGCGTACAACTAGTACACTAATGTACAATGGCAAAGGCGTGGCATTTTCCAATTAAATTATACAAATCAAATTACTCCTAACTGCGTTGGCACGATCGCTGCGCGCGCAGTTTCATACGGGATTTATTGCGGCTCAAAAATAAATTTGCGCGCAGCGATCGTAGCAATCCTACGAGAAAATAAATATTGACGGAATGGTGGCAACCCTATCGCATAGTCGTATACAGTAGCGCCGGCGGGCGGCATGAGTAGGTACTAAGCGGAGTGAGGAGACTGTGGAACAGAGTTTGAATTGTGGCGGATTTTGATACCTATAGCTCGTTACATAAGGTCTAAAATCGAGTGTCACAAAATGAAGTTCCGCTATTGCTCTTATTTTCAACCTTAATGAGACTGCTGACGTGACGATTTAAGTTAACTACTGACTTAAGATTAAATTGCTTTGTATTAAGATAATATGTGACATTTCTTATGATAAATTTAGTATACATTGTAATTCGGTGCTTACAGATTACTTAAACTATGTTCCACAATCTTTTGAGGAATATGATGACGCCGAAGTACGACCAAACTAAGACAAGTGCGGAGTCCATAGTGTCCTACGGTCCACCGTACAACAAAATGTGTCAACTTTGAATAAACCTATTCTCATTAAAAGTGGCATTTTTAATGACATTGCGGATGACAAAAAGGATTTGACCGATTAAAGTACATATTTTTTGCAAGCGGACCTTATGAGGCTTAAATTTTAAGACTTTAGGATTCCTTGATCTTAAGTCAAGTTTAAGCGACTTTGAAGTTCACTTGCACGCAAAAGATAAATGCAGTTTTAGAGACCCTTTACACTACCGTTTTTCCAGCGTAAGGTTCTTGATGACCGCCTACGCTGGAGAAAAGGTTGTGTAAACGGACTCTTAGTGTTAAGTGCCGTGTAACTGTGTCAAAAATTACCATTAAACTGTCACACTTAAACCAGATTTAAGATTGTGGTGCGAACCCTATGGTCGCAACAGCCAAGATTTCCACAACAAAGACAAATCGTCATTACTTTGAAAAAACGTCGTATCTCATATTTCGTGACGTACGATTTTAAACTTTAACTTGAAGAGAATTAAGTTCAAACTCATGTTTCTCGAAATTTCATATACGAGTTTTTTCTAAAGTAGTAACGAAATATCAGATTTAGTTTCCGAAGAACGGTCAGAGGCCTGCCGACTTGGGGACGTTGTAGGGTTAAATTATAACAAATGCGCAAAAGTAAATGAATACTTATAATTATCCGGTGGTAAACGCTTTATAATCGAAACGTGCCAAATCAGCCAGCTACTTGCATACAGACCCGAACTTAATTAATTGTGCTCGCTAGAACGCTAATCCATTCGTGTTCATATTCGGAGGATCCGCCACATGATACCTTTAAAAAAATTGCTTGTTGATACCATGGTATAGGTACAAAATATTCAGTAGGAAGGATTTGTGTTAAGGCCATTGTACACATTGGGCCTTCCCAGTTCATCAATAAATGAAGGTAAAATAACCATCTGTAGGACACATATGTTTTTTTTAAGGTATCATGTGACGTAACGCCTGCTACTCGACTCGTCTATCATAGTTTCATGCTGAGTGACCAACAAAATCGACCGGTCAACATCTTAATTCCCTAAACTTATAAAAAAACACGAACAGATCAATAAACAACATCATAAGAACTAATAAATTGAGTTTTACATGAACTGACCATGCTAATGAGGTATTAGGTAAATAAAGAAACTAAACGAACTTCCTAAGTTCTTAAAGGTAACTAACGTATGCGGCGCATCCGTCGACTTACAGTCCTAGTTACAAGCATTCACTGGTACGCTACAGTCGGGGTCTCTGACGCCCCTGGACACTCGCCGACGCTAGGCGAGGCGCGCCGTCCCAACATGCCGGCCTCGGCCAGCCTTGGCGAGTGTGTACAGCCGGCATTACAATTCAACAGTTACTCCCGTTTATTCTTAAAATACTCTACATGAACAAATTTTAATATTTTTTTCATAATGGTGTCGAGGTAACCGCTGTATTGCTCTATGGCATATTTTATCTGTGGCAATTAGGTGTTGAAAAAATATAATATATCTATACTTTAAATCACATATGGTAACTGGCTATTGGTTAAATATGATATTTATTTTGTGTGTGCAACAGTACCTATACATTTTTATGTAAGAACAGTAGAGTTATCTAAATAAAAATATAATTATTAATTAATTGCAAATCTTAAGCACTCATCTCTAAACAATCAAAACTTATTTTATATACAGTCGAAATAATTACTCACTATGGCAACACTGTTAACTGTCAACAAGGTTATTAGGTATATAAACCAAATGACAACACGCAGCTCAACACGCTACTCGGCGCGACTCGACTCGACTCGACTCGACGCGTCGGCGCCGAACCTCAAAAGAACCCTAAATGTTTAATATCTCTCATATAAAAGGTTAAATGTTCCACCTATTGCTCTAAATACTTAAATAACGTGAACTCTAATGTTTAGTGAAGTAAATATAATTTTGTGACTCGCTTACAAATATTCTTATTAATATACTAAATAACTATAACATTGTACTCTAAAAAATATGTATAAGTATTGAAGGCTATAATGAGATTGTAATCACAGTAATTGTTATTTAAGTAACGAGCCCACATCATTACTACGAAATAAACCTGCGTCTGACAGCACGAGCGTAGGCTCGCGCGGCCGGTCGGCGGCCGGTCGACGACTGGCCGACGGTCGGTCGACGGCCGGTCGACGACTAGCCGGCGGCTGACGTGCTGCGGCCGTTACTCGTCCGCCTCATATTATATATACACACTCCGAAGGCAACATCAAGGTATACTTTATTTATTGCTTTTTGTTACTATTTGTTATTATTATGTACTTTATATATCACTCGACTCTATATACAATGCAATATAATGTCTTATTTACGATTTGTTAAGTTTCAAATTTGAACTCTTCATTTTCAATAAATTCGCAAAATTACAAATGCGACAACAACAAGGTTTCCCTGGAAATAGTGTTCAGTCTCAAGGCGGTTGAAGATCAGATGAAGGCGGCGCCTTTACAGTACTAGTTTGATTTAAGCTCTGTCGTGTTTCCGTTCGTATACAAGATATCGTAGATGTAGTCGTGTGCCCGCTGTCGGAGCGACGGCGCGGCGACTGGTGCGACTGGTGCGACTGACGCGACTGGCGCGACCGGCGCGGCTAATACGGCTAGTGTGCGGCTACACAACCCAACAAGAATGTTACAACACTATGGGCAGCACTAACAATCACCTAATGACTTGCGTATATTTAACTACTATGCTCTACGTAGTATATATAAATGCAATCTGCAAAATACATAAAACAACAGTTATTATATCTATAAATTGTATAAAATATTAAATTAAATCTATTGAAGTGAGGTAGATGGATGGAATTTCACAATTTGTGTGGATATATGTTCTCTTTTAATGTTTACTCGCCGGATTGGCCCGAATGCTGAGGTAGACGGATGGAATCGCAGCGACGCCCTCGGCTCGGGGGCGTCACGTGCACAATACAAAAACACTACCCGCTAACGTTATCTACTAAATCACGACCGAGCGGCGCCGGCTGTCTACGGGGCGGGCGGCCGGGCGCCCTCGGACCTACGGTGAGTGACAGGAGCCGCGCTCCGCAATAATCCTAACTATAATACATTACGTTCGGAAATGGCACCAACGACATTCCACGGGTCAACAATAAACCGATACTCGCAACGAAGCAACCGCAAAACATAACACTCGAGCACCGTTCGCGACTAGCCGCGCAGTTTTCATGAGGCGGGTTTCTCGTCGTCGGAGTAGGCGGCGTCGTTCGCGTCGTCGCGAGGTTCGTCGTCAAACTCCTTGGCGAAGTAGTCCCGGTCCTTCTCGTCGTCGGCGCGCGCGCGCTCCTTGCCGAGGTCGAGCGGCTCGTCGGCGTCGCGCGCGATGTCCGGCTTGCCCACGTCGGTGAACTGGCGCTGCATCTGCTTCAAGTAGCCCTGCGCCAGCGCAGCCGGCGGCGGCGGTAGCGAGCCCATCTGCGGCGACGGCTCGTCGTAGATCTTGCGGTCCATGTGCAGCGCGTTTATCTGCGCCAGGTGGTTTATGTTCGGCATGCCTGCAAAAAACACTTGCATTTACTTTTTGCAGTTCTATTAGGACGTAAACTTATCGATTCTTCGGAACCCATAGGTAGTAAAGACTAAAGCCTAAAAGCGAACTTCAGAAAGAACGATTGAGAAATCATTGGGTCGTTGACGATTCGAGCTGCTCTTCATTGTATCCGGTCATATGGAACAAGAATAAGTTGTGCCAGGAGCTTCTCAGCGCGATGAAATCAAGAATGAGGAGATCTGCAGAAGAACTAAAGCTACCAACGCAGCTCTGCGAAAGATTATGCAGTGGCGATTACGGAAAGAGCATTGCAAGACCTACGAAGTGGACCGACATCTGATATTGGTTGCAGGAAACCTTTAGATACGAGTAGCGCAGTGCTCCATCTTTGGAGAAGGCCTTGGCCCAAAGGGATGTGTTTGAGCAGTTGTAGCGATGACGAGTGCGAGCGGTACTGACCGATATACTGCAGGTAGGTGTCGATGAGCGTGGAGCCGGCGCCGTAGCCGGGCGCGTACTCGTCGCGGCGCGCCGGCGCCAGCGCGCCCTCCGCCGCGCGCGCGGCCAGCGCCCGCACCGCCGGGACCTTCGTGATCGTCGTGTTGGCCAGGTTGTTGATGTCTGCAAGGAAACAACCAATCAATAGGTATAACTTACCACCAAATAATTTCGTTTTGACTTTTGTTTAGTAGATTTACTCATATCCAATTTTCCTACTGGTAGGGCGTTGTGGGAGAGACGGGGCGTTCCACCATCTTATCCATTAACCACCGCCAAGCAGCAGTGTTGTTGTATTTTTGGGTTCCGGAGTGTGTATAAGACAAGACGAACAGTGAAATTACTAGCATAGAAGCATTCCATCTTAGTCCTCAGGGTTGGCAACGCATTTGAAGTATAAGGATTGCAGTCTTGAGATTGTAGTCTTGAGAATTCGAATGTCATTGTCTGGGTCTTAGATCCCACTTACCATCAGGTGAACTGAGTGCTCGCGTGCCTTCTCTTAGTCAAAAAAAAACACCGACCTGTTTAAGAGCTCTTATGTGTCAATATACCAAATGAATGATTAAAAGAGAAAGCTACTCACGCGGCGGCGACACGGCCAGGCTGTCGTACCGCGACTGGCTGAGCTCGTCGTTGTCGTTGTCGCCGCAGACGGAGCTGCTCTCGGACGCGGCCGACTTGGCGTCCAGCTTGATGTCGCAGCGCCGCGGGCCCGTCGGCGACGCGCGCGCGCGCAGCTGTTCTGGTGACACCTTTACACCGGCTTTGGCTAGGAGTCTGGGGGAAAAAGATACCGTCAGAGATAAAGTTCGAAATTCAAGTTTGCTAGTGAAATATTAAGCTTATTCTGATGGTACTGAAAAGTTAGCTGTAACGGCAGGTCCATCAAGTCCTGTAACAACATCTTTGTGGTCTATGTAGGAAAAAAAACACTATTTCGCTATGGGTATTGGTGGGTGACCTTTAAGGCTGCGGCTCCACTGAGGCGGAGATGAGTGGAGTGGAGCGGAACTGTGGCAATATCCACCAATAGAATCCAAACTAACGTACGCAGGGCGCGCTCGACCGCATGCGCCTTCTATTGGTTAATATTGGCACAGCTCCGGTCCGCTCTTCGCGTCTCCGCCCGAGTGGAGCCGCAGCCTAAAGAGTATCTAATGGTGTGTACAACACCTGCCAAGACTCCTATAATCTAAAATTCTATTCTACGTTTTTCTACGAATAAGTTCAGGTAAAGAGAAGTGTAAATGATCATCTCGTTATTAATTTATTTGGTTTGCCAACAGATACAATACCATTAACTTAATTTTAAAATTACATCCATAGGGAAGAGTGACTTGCCGATGTGATGTAGACAAGCGGTTCTCAAACTTCTTTAGCGACGATTTTGAAACCACTAAATATTTGTTGATCCTACTGGACGTCACTCACTGGCTGGTGGGTGATACTCACTGGCTGGCGAGCTCCGGGTCGAAGCGCGTGGGCATCTGCAGCACGGGCAGGTCCTTGGTGGAGATGCCGCGGTGCTGCCGCGACATGTGCGAGTGCAGGGAGTTGCGGGACTTGGCCACCGTGCCGCATAGCACGCACCTAGGGGTTTGATGACGCAGTTAGATATGTTAGTGACCTTGCCTGCGAAGCTAGCCGTCACATCGATACAAGGTAAAGACAAATATTTGCTTAATCAGCGAGCATGAATTTAAGTACTTATCCATATTAATAAATGTGAAAGTGACTTTGTCTGTCCATTTGATACGCTTTCACGGCTAAACTGTAGAACCGATTTCGATGAAATTTGATATGGAGATAGCTTGAACTCCGAGGAAGGACAAGGGGTACCTTTTCCCGCAAGTAGCGATAAAATGACTTATATGCGGATGGAGTCGCGGGCAACACCCAGTTTCCCTGTATGTCCATAGTACAAGCTAAGAGTCTGTTTGGGACTAGGTCAATTTGTGTAAGACCTTCCTGTAATATTTATTTAATGCTTTAAAGGGCGTTTTATACATTCAGCTGTCACATCACATCATATAAGATCGCTTTTGGTGATAGATGGCATAACGCTTGCGCTGTTTTATTAGGGTGGTGTGGTGACTTAATTATGAGCCAAGAAAAACTGTTGTTTTTCCGTTTGCATCGGGTTGTAACTTAGAATATTATTTAACTTCGAGCAAAATCACGTGTAACAGATAGATGGTTACGTTGATGATTTTAGCCTGAGCTTTGTCATAATTTAAAGAACCTATGCCGAAACAAGCGGATATTACTAACCGGTAGCCAGGACAGACTGTGTGTTTGTCTTCGAGGTGCGTCCGTAGTGTGTGCGCAGAGCGGTAGATCTTGCCGCACTTGGGGCAGGGCCGCGGGTCCGTGGCCCTCACGCGGAGCAGGTCTTGGGTTCTCCGAGATCCACCTGAGGAAACGTCAAAGGCTTATCATTGAGACCAAAGTTGAGACTTGATTTAAGCATGTACACAGTTATTATTCATGATTCATGACACTAGTAATAATAAATGGGTTCTTGCCACGGTTGTAAGACCAATACGGCTCTCCTGAACTATCAACCTACCCGCAGACTTCAGTTATGCCGTTAGCATGGCGATCGCAACATCGAATATAAATAAATTCAATCCGTGGGAAGAACCTGTTTATTATTATCAGTGTCACGTGACCAGAGATCTTACCTTTTAGTTTCATGTTAGTATGTTAGGTGATTAGTGATTGAAAAGCGACCATCTACTTCGTAGTTTTATTGTTTATGTATATCATAATATAAGCAGACACTTTTTCGGGTAAAAATTAAATTATTACGTATATCGTATCACTAATACATCGCAACTAGAGTCGTTTACTCACATTGAACATTTGGTTATGGTTGACTACACCGCTTAATTAATATAGTTTTATATAATAAAGATATACGACAATGCCTCTCAGGCCTCAGGAACAATTTAACTACTCGCTAAGTTACCAATATTAATTTTCGAGATCTATTTGACGTGGGGTTCCGATCGCATATATTCTGAAGGCAACCATTTCATTACTATGTACCTATACGTTTATGTACATATTGATTCAGACTGGACTGTATCGCTAGGCCGTCTACGTTACAAGAAAAGAAAGTTGAAGAAGAGAAAATGAACAGATTATTTGGAAGACTTACTTAATAACTATTAAGTAGTATACCTATAATATTATGAAGCATGGAATTAGAGCCAAGGATAGTCATAAATCATCAGACACCATTACACAAGAGTCCAGTCATCAAACACATTTAACCCCTCATTGCTAAAAATCGTCTTTAAAAGAATAAATTCTATAAAAATTACACTCCTTAATACGAAAATATATGCGAATGGAAAGTGATTATCATAAATGAACCTTTTGTTCGTACGTGTCTACGTTGACTAGATATGTTTAAGATTGTGCTCTCCACATTCGGTTTCCCCGAACTCTGACAAAATAAACACTATGCTTCTTGAACCTATCCCTAGGTACCTATTGCGCTAAAAGGCATCTGATTTTTAATTCTATTTCGTATTGTCTTAACTATGGTCAAAAATATACATAAGTATGCACGCAATTTGACGCGAGACCAAATTTTAAAACCCTTTGAATTCCCGACGCACTGGTTGTACTCAAACGACTTGAGGATCATTTGAGTGATACGGAGTAATAGGCGTAGCTAATAATTATCAGATTTTAAATCGAAATACGGTCCCCAACCCAGGCTGACCCACTGGTGGAGGTGAACCTTGTGTCCGTTTGACAACCAACACGCCGGGGAAAAAT
Organism: Acleris literana; assembly: GCA_946894065.1. Taxonomy (NCBI): domain Eukaryota; kingdom Metazoa; phylum Arthropoda; class Insecta; order Lepidoptera; family Tortricidae; genus Acleris; species Acleris literana. The sequence goes on along the minus strand of OX335671.1, from coordinate 26,017,366 downwards.
AGTCTATTTTATGAACACATTCTATTTAAACTGCTTTATATGAAAATATAAATACAATAATTGATTAACTCGAGAAAGACGCCATCTCAGTTGTAATATCCGATGACAATGTAGCAACTGAGGTAAAAAGTGGAAGACGAAATTTCATTGGTTTTTCTTTCAGGGAGCCCGTAAGCATTTTCCCAAGTTAAACAATGTATTGTACGTCTCTCTTAACAGTTATTTAAGACGACACCGAAACAAAGGGATCTCTACATACAGACGGACACTAAACAATCAGCAGTGGCGTAGTGTCGAAGCAACAATGGAAGAGTTCAGGCGTTCAGGAAGAGAGAATGATCATCACTTCTAGCACTCGGTAAACTATCAATGGCACCAATCATCACATGTCTTACGTACGCGCTTAATATACCTTACGCGAACGTCAGTCTAAACTACTACAAAAATAATTTTCAGTCGATATACCCTACCGCCTCCGCGCGACGGGCGGGAGACTAGCGAGAAACGCGACGAGATCAATATACTCCGGCCCGACAGCCGCACTCGCGTCCTCGTTCACAGCCGATACGCGCGCTAGGCCCAGCTGCAGCTCCAGCGCAGCGTCTTCATGCGCTCCCACTGCGGGCGGTGCTTGAGGCGCATGTGGTTGCGCACGGAGTTGGGGTGCGCGAAGCGGCGCGCGCACGCCGCCACCGGGCACAGCGGCGAGTCCCGCGGGTAGTGCGCCGCCAGGTGGCGCCGCGCGCGCGCCGCCGAGCCCAGGGCGCGCGCGCACAGCGGGCACGCCGGGCCCGCGCCATCTGCAACGACACCACGGTTACTCGCGCACGGGCCCGCCGGGCGACGCACGGGACCGATCCCAGTAAACTGTCTAAAAATACGCTCTACGATAAATACGGTAACCGGTATACGGTGCGCGGACCGACCGGTCGACGACGACCGGCGGCACGGGGCTCTATAGTAATTATTGTATTATTGCGGGTGTCGTGTTTTCGTTCAGGCGTTCGCCTCCGTAGGGTGCGGTTCGGGGCTTCTTCCGATTATTTTCTTCGACAAGTCCTGGGTGCGGTTTTCGCCGGTTCAGTCGTCGGCGATGAGCGCCCGCCACCTGAGCTCGGCCGCGGCGAGCGCGCGCGCCGGTCACCACCAGGCGGGCGCGGGCGCGGGCGGCGCGGGCGGCGCGGCGGGCTCGGCCGCCGCGGGGTGCCGTCTCTAAGAGTTCTGCCGCTGGCGAATCCCGTGCGCCTGCAGCTGGTGGTTGATGAGATAGTGCTTGGTCTTGCAGCGCTTGCCGCAGTGCTGGCACGGGAACCACTGGTCGCGGTCGGTCTGCGAGTGCACATTGAGCATATGCTGGCGCAGGTTGGACGTGGACGAGTACACGCGGCCGCACAGCGGACACTGCGGCCGGTAGCCCAGCGCCCCGCCCGCCAGAGCCGCCCCTGTAACACAGAGGCGGCGGTTAGAGACGGTCGCCACACGCGAACTATTAAGCGCTACTGTATGTGTATCGGTCGAGGTCGGCGGACGGGGCGAGGGGCGCGAGCGGCGCGAAGGGCGCGGGCGGCGCGGGCGGGCCGTACGGCGCGGGCTCGCGGCGCCGCTGCTTGATGCCGTGGATGGAGTTCATGTGTATCTGCATGTACTGGCGCGTCTTGAAGGCGCGGCCGCAGGCGGGGCAGGCGTGGCGCGGCGCGCCGGCCGCGTGCACGTTGAGCAGGTGCTGCTTCAGGTTGGAGTTGTTGCTGTACCGCTTGCCGCAGGCCGGGCACGCGGGCTTGAGCGCCTCACCCGAGCACGGCTGCTCCGCGGGCCGGGGCTCGCCGCCGCCCGGCCAGGTCGCTCCTGGGGCAGACGGAGGTCTCGTTCATTTTCGTCTCTCGCCCTAACCACCGATCGCCTAACTCGCTCGAGAGCGCTTCCTGCCTTTCCATTGTTGCGACGACTTCCCTACTCGCTTTGGGGACCAAAGATCTGACCGTTCAGCGGGGAGACTGAGCGCCGAGGTGTCGTTCTCGTTATTAGAATGTTAGTGTTAGAGTTAGAGTTAGACGGCATGCGGTACAGACATGACTCGATAATGTCTCCTTAATGAGCGGCTTCATTGTCTGCTAATGGGCGAATTGTCATTAACATTGAATTTAAGATCAATCTGGTCGAATCTAATTGTGTTCTCGAGCGCTCGCCACAGCGACACGGAGCCATTATTGAGTCATGCTCGTGAGGCGAGAATGTTACGGAGAGGTATAATGCGATAGGTACATTACTCACCGAAGTTATCTGGTATGCCTGAAGGTCCTGGGAGTCCGGGGAAGCCTGCAATTAGAAAACGTTTCATTATCGGACAAGTAGAGTAGTAGGGCGCACCTGTGGCATGGCTGTCTGGAACATGACTCAGAGTATTCTGCACTAAAACCCATTGATCATTCCTATAACACCAAGGCTATGGCGACTGGTAAACTATTCGTTCATAGGATAAATAATTACTATGGGGACAGAACTCTCAAAAAGCGTATCCCATACCTACTCAATAGTTTGCCTGAAGCCATTAGACGTGAGAAAAATAAGAATAAATTTAAGAGACTTTTAAAAAACCATTATCTACTAATATAATAATAATATGTATGTTTAGTACTGTTACTGTGTACAGCATAGTTCTGCTATTTAATTAATTTAAGCCTAACCTAGAGACTGCCGTTCCCACAGTCAAACTGTTACTCCAGTTTTGTGGGGCAATGTTTAATTTGTAATTCTTTAATAATATTGTACTTATTAAATAAATAAATAAAAAAATAAAAAAATGTGTGTAGTTGCTGTTAATAGTCAAGTTTGCATTAACGAGAAAAACCCATTATATTTTTACTATAACAATGGATAAGTTTTTTTATGTAGTAGAGTATATTTTTAAGGTAGAAATCCTCTATTTATAACATAAAAAGTTGTTGCTCAAGTAATAGTTAGTTAATGATTGATATATGAAGAGAATACAATACAAGTACACCCTGGCCTCATTCGGGTTTTTCTTTACCTAATGAAAATTTAACATACCTATAGTTCGTTATATTCAACACATAGAACCACAGCATTTATTACTTTTGGAGAACACAAACTACCAGAAATTTGTCCTTTTTCTGCAGCTGACCAAAACTTCGGTACCTACCAAAAATTTCCAGGACTGCAGACTACGCGGCGCAGCTGCTGGATGCAGGCATCTTTTCCCAAGTAATTCGTTAAATTACCTCTCACCAAACTGTAAATGCCTCCCTAGCCCTACCTTGAAGGTTCAGCAGGCCGGGGAAGCTGTGCGGCATGGCGCCGTTGGTGTTGGCGATGTGCGCGGGGTCGTCGTAGTCGAGTGGCTCCTGCTTGGCGCGCGGCTCGCCCTCCGCGTCGCTGGCGCCCGCGTCCGACGACGAGTCCTCGCCCTCGCCAGACTGCGGAGAACTATACGTCAGGGCATGGCACGAAACTGGGGCAGGTAAAACTTGCCAAATTCCAGACCGTAAAACAGACCTATTTGACTGCCTAAGTACGAGTGTGTCTCTTTTAATGTTGCCCAGTTTAATCTTGAACGTTGTGACTGTAAATCTTAAAATAAAATGTCTTCATCAAAAGCTATTTCCTGCTAGAACCTTGCTGTTTTTAGGTTATCTTAAATATTAATTCCATAGTTAGGTTAGGTTGGGTTAGATATGTGAATATCACAAAATCTAAACTCCTACCCCTAGATAAGCCTGTAAATGACATGAAAATTCTGTGAAGTGATACGTTCTATAAAATGAGTGTTGAAACTGGTAACATGCCCCTCTAATTTTAATTAAAAAAAAAGATAAATCCCATTCCTAAGATCATACAAATTTTCGTTCACTAAATCAAACAAGAGTTGGATCGATATGCTGCAGTTGCATGAGTCCTATGGTACGACTTATTTGCGTTTTGTTGTTTGTTGAGTCGTATTCTTATGTGCTGATACATGATGAAGTTATGCTTGAAATTAGGTTTCACACTCGGCATCAAGAAGCCCTGATTTGGCCACTAGTCCAGCTGCTTACCAGGTTGTTGGAGATGCCGGAGAGGTGCGCGCCCTGGTCCAGGGGTTGCCCAAACAGCGCGAGCTCGTGCCCATTGCGCTCAGGGCTGCCGTGCGCCAGCAGCTGCTCCGTCCTACACCCGGAACGGTTACGGGATCATTAGCATGGAATTACATAGAAAAACACCTACGATATACGACCCACAGGAAAACCTCATGAGGTGAGCATGCAGAAATATCATCTGCTAATGTGTTGGTTGGTATGACATCGTAAATATTAACGTAAGAGACATGTCGGTGGGTTTAATCTGAATCGAGGTAGGCAAATATAATTGAACAAAACTGGCTCTACCAAAGAAGGAACCAACCTAATATTTGATCTTGACCTGTCGTTCTTACTAAACAATGCAAGAAAATAACTTTAAAGTTTCAAAGGTTTTATTTAGATGATATAATTAAGCTCATACCTAAGTAAGCAAAGATGTTGTTTAATGGAGATGATTGTGATTTCTCAAAAATGAGACTATCCTCACCTCGTCTTCATCTGTGCCTGGTACAGGTCGGACGAGCGCGCGCGCTTCGGTGGCGGCGTGCTGGAGGCGCCGTCGTCCGGCCTGCGCGCGCGCCGGCCCTCGCGCGCGCCCTCCCGCCCCTCGCGCCCCTCACGCCCTTCGCGCCCCTCGCGTCCCTCCCGCGACCCGCCCGACCCCGTCTCCGTCCAAGATGACGCGGATTGCTGTAAAAGTAGAGGTCATGAGAGTGTGTTCATAGGAACATACGATATTTTATTGGCTTTATAAATGTGTTGAGGTTTTCTATTTTTTTTCCCTAGTTAAAACCAAAGTCGTGGTACCATGTTTAAGATTGGCACCAGATAAAAACAACCACGATTATATCATTTTATCTAAACGAAAATTAGGTACCAAGTTTCATCACTGACAGTCAAGAACAAAACACTTTTGGTTGTCTGTCTTAACACACCGTCCAGTTGGTACCTATTTTAAGTGTGGTGGGTAGGTCATTATTTCGTGTCTTGAATGTGCGAGTCTGGTTCCCACTAGTCAAGTGTCATAATTAAATACTTCTTATCACATAACTTCACAAGTGCAAAATTTGGCAATATAGATAATACTTATACGGTTGTAGAGTTTTAAAGGATGGAAGACCCTCTTCATGAATTGACGGCCGATTCAACCTCAATGTAATAAATTTATTATCCCATGATTGGTCTACATTTGGCGACACTTACCGGGGAAGCCTTCTGGTCGAGCGTGGGTACGGGCGCCGAGGGCGGCACGTCGGTCAACCCTCGCACCTGCAGCAGCTGAGCGGCGCGCAGGAACTCCTTCAGCTGCTCCTGCCCGATGTGGACCTCGCCCTGGTACATGAACCTGGCGACCAAGCACAGAAACTCAGTTTAAGTGCAGTAAAATGCGATATAAATTACAAAATTATGGATCTGAGGTTGTTGGTCCTTCGAGCCGGATCTTACAAATGTTTTTGTTTCTAATCTTCCCAATTTTGATTTTTGTTATAAAGTTGAGGAACTTAGAGCACTGGTCCTTTGAGCCTGATCTTACGTTATGTTATATGTGGAACTTAATTTATGTATATCTTTTTATTTATGTTTACCTCCTAGCTATCTTTAGTACGGTTTAAATGAGTTTGCAAGGCATATACTTACCTATTGGTCGTTGGGTTGGCTAAATATGTCTGGATTGTAGTTTGTCAATATGTATGGATGTAGTTTGTCGTACCTGAGTAAACTCTCCATGTCTTTGTCGTGGACGTCCCTGAGGATAACGATGGGGTGCTGGCAGGGGTTGGCTTTCAGAAGTTTCCTGAAGTATGGGCTGCAGGCAGACAGAACCACCTAAACAGAAAACAGTATCTGATGAATTAACTAAGTACTTAGTTAAGTGAGAGGTTTGGAGACCGAAATCTCGCTTTTTCCCTTAACAACCTTCCTTTTCCATTTTCCTGCTCCTTCCTAAGGGAAAATAGTAGTCGGACGCCTTGCCATACCTTTTCACTTTGTAAATTTGTTTATTTATTTTTAGTGTTTTTTTTATTTTATAGGTTTTATTTTATTTGTTCCTTTTTTTCAAATAAAGTTTTAAAACGACGCAAAAATTTATTGATTTTCTACCACTAAAATCAATCCGCACGAAGTCCGCCTGTAGCTAATTCTATATTACTCTGCAGTGTCAGCTTGAATCACATGTTTACCTATTACCCTTTCTTAACTGACTAATAATTAACTGACTTTAAAAAAGGAGTTGTTTTTCTTTTTGACTGCTTTAAAAAAAAAAACTCTAACCAGTCTTCTTCCATGACTAACCTTATGTGCGGTGAAGGTGGCGCCGGCGCAGGCCAGCGTGACGTCGACGAAGTCTTCCTCGTCGCGCAGGCGGCGGAAGGACGACACCATGGCGGAATGGAAGTCGTTCCAGCGCAGCGAGTACTGCTGCTCGCCGCCGGCGCCCGCGCCCGCCGCGGCGCCGCCTAGCGACGCTGGAGATAACAATAATGGGTTATGGTATGCAGAAGGTAAAGAGTTTGCAGGCTACTTGGTGTAAACCTAGCCAAGATGCAAGAATTACTAACGTCTCTCTAATTTAATCTAATTTAATCTAATTTTAATTAATGGCTTTCACTCCTGTTAAGGTGTACAACGCCAATGTCGAGTTATTTGTGGACTTATTAGAGAAATAAGTCCATGGATATTACACGCGAAGACAATTATTCGGTAAAAGAGTATTTTTCAATTCTCAAAATGATTGACATAAGTGGCCGACGCTATCATCATCATCATCATCGCCGGCCTATATCAGTCCACTGCTGGACGTAGGCCTCCCTAATGTACGCTATTTCACCCTGTCCTCGGCCTGTCGCATCTTACATCTGCCAGCAGTGTTTCGGAAAATATGACTCCATCTCGCCGGATAGCGTTCTACACTATCAGCTTACGTCAATTCGATACATATTGTCGATTTTCGCAAATCGCTAACCGTCATGCATCTTGACGACCGCGTATGGGTCTAGAGAGATGGCATTATGCTAAAGTTAACTAAATAATAGGATTGACTTAAGCTGGCGTAGTTTTGCCTGTGTACCATACGTTTTGATAGATTTCAGCAGCCGCAGGTTATCGAAGATTGTAATTTGGCTCAGGTAATCTTTGAGAGCTCAATGTTTGTACAGTGCAACCATTTTCTTAGTAGCGATCGGCGATCTTCGTTTTTCTATGACACACGAGTGACAAGTATACTGTCAGTTGCAAGTGCAAGCGTGATAGCGATAGCCAGCCGAAAGCTATTAAGAAGCTGGGAATACTGTACAAGTTTTACGCGTGATTGAAAGGGATGGCATTTCATTTTTCGATGTACAGTCAAGGACTTTAATTGTTATGCCACTATGGAACCCTGTCGCATAACGTTAATCATTCATTTAAGCGTAATTTCTGTCATGTGGTTTCACGCTGTCATTATGACAGGGTTCTATAGTGGCATAACAATTAAAGTCCTTGACTGTACCTGATGAAGTATAACCTTATAACGATCGTTATCAATAATTTTCTGGCTGCGGTTTAGCAAATGGTAATAGTTAACAAGCACTTTAAAAGTCAAAGAAATCCCAGTTTATTAAGCACATTTCGCGATGAGCGAGTGAGTCACGAGTCGTATATATGTCGTAGATGTCTCATAAATTATGTCCTTTGCATTTTAAAAACGCTACTAGAACGTCTTTGCTAGGATTGCTCAAAAAATGCGTAATGAACTAGTATACAAGTGTGTTAAGAATAATTTAATAATATCTACAGTTACTCGTATTTAAAAGGAAGAGGTATAGTCGAATAAATCTATTCGCATACCACCGTGGGACCACAGAATCACGCATGTATAAAAAATGCTACATCTCTCAAGTTTGGTGTTTACACGTTCATGGACGCGCATGCTATAGCAGTCATTTATCGTACCGGCTAGCATGCGCGTCATAAAGACGGGGGTCTAATTAAAATGGTATAGTATGACCGTCCATGAACGTGTCAGGCTGCGGCTCCACTGAGGCGGAGATGAGCGGAGTGGAGCGGAGCTGTGCCAATATTAACCAATAGAATCTAAACTAACGTACGCAAGGCGCTCGATGTGACCGCATGCGCCTTCTATTGGTTAATATTGGCACAGCTCCGCTCCGCTCCGTCTCAGTGGAGGCGCAGCCTTAAGTTTGTCTTTGCGACAGGGTTCTTCAAGGGTAAACTAATGCATTTCCTAGAATTTACCTAGAAATAACATTGTGGGCACATTATAATAAGCAATATCACCGAAAACGGAACGTTCAGCGGCTCTATTCTGCTCGGTAAAACCGTATTGCTGTTTAAATTGGTATCGTACTATAAAGTAAATAAGAGCTATCTCAACGTTGACAATACGGTAACAGACTTAACCCTTCTTTGCATGGTGATGGAAATTTCCATCATAACATAATGCCAACTTTTTTTTTTTGCGTCAATTTTTTTATGGTAATTCAGAATCAAATAGGGTTTGAATTCACGACTTTATTCATTTTTATGTTATTAAGGGTTAAAAACTAAACTTGGGAGATGTAGCGTTTTTTGCGTTTTATACAAACATAGGCGGTATGTGAATAGATTTATTCGACTGTACCTGTACACAAATATGTGTACACTTTAGTACCTTGTCTCTTTAATTGCTGTGACACTTCAATATGCCAGTTGGAATATAACATTAAATAGACCAGGTACTAAAGTGTACACATATTATTGTACTTGACTGTACCTATTCCGCCTTAATTATTTTAAAATAATTTAAGTAATGTCAAGGTGCTTAAGATGTTATCATACACCAATTAAAGATTCGTGTTAATTATTGTTTTCCTCCAACTAAGCACAGCAGGTGATGCGTTGTACGCGGGTTTTACCGCCATTTTGCTCTGACTTGATTTTCGTTTGACGTTCAGGGTATTTACGTTTTGCATACACTTTAAATTACCATTATCTACCTTTATGTAATATCTTTATTAATGTGTGTATACGTACCTATATGTACCTTATCTATTTTGATCGACTTTGTATATTCAATATTCGTTTATTTGCATGGATCATTCTTAGTTATTTTCCATTGGCCTGCTAGTTGACTGGAAGAGACTGAAATTAGGTAAATTATTAAGTCCTTCATCGTGTAGTCTAATAAAAAACCTAAATTCACAGATACGGGTCTTATTCCACGGAACTTTACAAGGCGTACAATTTGACAAAATCTGTAGAGACTAGCGATTCAGAGAATACATATTTAGAAGTAAATAATAATTTATTTTAATATTTTACCATATGTTTTATAATGCTATAGAAAGGCAACTCTGTTGTCTTCACACAAGGTAGGTACAGTCGACTTCATAAATATGCTTACACTCTAGTATCTTGTCTATTTAACGTCATGTTTTAACTGCCATATGAAATTGTCATAGCGGATAAAGTGACAAGGTACTAAAGTGTAAACATATCTTTGACGTCGACTGTACATATATAAAAATGACACATTTCGTTGTAAAGTGGGCCTAACGATGAGTTTACCTACTGTCAACCCGAGTAATCTTTGCTCTTCCTTATGTAGTCGACATAAGGTTTACATTTTGAGTAATCTTTAAAAGTCCTCCTCCAATAAAAATCACGGCTGATTTCATCTGTTATTGAAATTTGAATTCAAATCATATGTCGCGGTGAGTGTATAATATAATGAGATAGCCAAAGACGTGGGAGGAACGCGTGACTTGCAAAATTTTACCGAATTCAAAGAATTAAAGTATCATAGGTAGGTAAGTTGTTTTTTTTGTTGTTGTTTGAATAGATAACTTATTTAATATTTAATAAGAAGAATATGTTTTCTCCCCCTTAATAAAACCGTGGGGAATTGATTTCTGTAATCTTTTTCGTAACGCTTTTTTTATCAAGTGTCGCTTCAATAAAAAAACGTCTTAAATTGCAATGCAATAATTGATGAAACGCTTAATTCTATATATCTTTAGGTAGGAAAATGTGTATTGACTTCAAAGGCGCTCTATATTGTTCTAAAAGTGCAAATTAATGACATTTTAAAATTAACAAATCAAACAAACTTTTACTTTTATTTTAATTTCATATACAACGATATAAAGTAAAAGATAATAAGATAACATTTCAATTTCTAGCTTTTGTAAGTCGTAGCTTTTTTTTTACTAGCCCCCTTTATAAATTGTTAAATATCTAATAACATATTTTGGTATTCATAAAACTTTTCAATTAGAGCAAGGTAATTTATAATTATAATCCACGTTTGTAAAGGTGTGGTAAATAATCATTGGAAATATTTTTCAATCTTTAAAATGGCAAAGTTTTCACGAGAGCTAAACGCGACAAACGTGTAACGGATTGACAGTAATATTTCGAAAACTATTAGGTATGTAGAGACTATCTTTGATAATAAGGAACCGTAAAACGTTATTAAATTAAAACTTTCCGAGCAATGATTTTCCATTTCACGTGTTTCCAGACGTGAATCGGGTAGTTTTGTAAAGATCGTATTACAGTTATTGCGACCCATCCTTTGATCCCGGCAGTAATGGGCCCTTACATGCCCCGATTTAAGCGGCCTGTTCACTGACCATCTAAGGTTTTGATTTAAATTGGGTATGCGCAAATACGTATCATTACCCATAAAGTGTTTATTAAGGTTTATTACTTTATTGAGTTTGGTTATACTGTTATTTCGAAAGATTATCAGATTTATCAGAGTCATAGAGAATACATGAATAAATTCTTTTCAAAAGTTTTGCGAATGGTTGTTGGAAGGCACATACTATGTAGTGTTTCGATGAACTGTAAAAATTTAAAAAATAAATAAGCTATTAATTATTTCCTTGCATAATAGTAGTACCTACGTGGTAACAAACAAAGAGTTTCTGTCAAAAAACATTCTTTAGATGAGCTTTCATAGTCATTTTCATATATCATTTATTGCGTTTAGGTGTTACAATGGTTTTACAATTAATAGAATAGTCCAACATAAACCCTGTAACGGCACAGCAATTTACAAGTTTATTAATTTACAAAAACACACACTTTTGTTGCTGAATGTACTTTTAGCGCAGTCAACATCTGCTTAGGCGGCCTGAAGGCCCTGCAAAGATGCACTACGCTAACTAACGTTTCTATTCGATTCGTTTTTAAACCAATCGCGTCACTCGTAGACCACGTGACTTTTCGTATCACGTCATCTCCCAGTGACGCGATTGGTTTAAAAACGAATCGAATAGAAACGTTAGTTAGCGTAGTGCATCTTTGCAGGGCCCTCTGTATACTGAAACTTACGATTTACGTAAGTAGGGACGCAGCTATTGGTTGGAAGTAGATAGAAACATTTTTTTCTCATTCTAACAGATAGCTGCGTCCCTACTTACGTAAGTGTAAGTATCCGTAAAAAAAACTCTCTTTGACATTTAACCCCGAAAGTCGGCCCGTGAATGGACGGCTTCTCTATTCGAAATTCGAATACAGGTAAACGACCGCGCGATATCGAATTGAAATTGAAATTTGCCGTTTGCCGTTTTATTTTGGCACATATTTATTACAGTGTTCCTTTCTGCGCTGTTCCCGGAATATATTTGATTTTTAAATGACACATGAATTGGTTGCTTTGCCCGTCTAAATAATTTCAATGTCCGTCGGCAATAAATATGATAAGAAGCTCGTACTTCATAATTGACAACCGTATTTTTTTTAAAGGTGTTCTGAGTAAATCTTGCTTAAACGAGACTCATGTTTGTTTGTTTGTAACCCCGTTTTTAGGGTTCCGTACCAAAATGGTAAAAAAGGAACCCTTATGGTGAGACTTCGTTGTCTGTCTGTCTGTATGTCACAGCAGTTTTTCTCAGAAACTATAGAAGCTATCAATTTGAAATTTGGCATAAATGTATAACTTGCTTGCCCGCATCTGTTTTTAGTAAAAAAAGTATGAAATTATTTTTCTAAGTTTTTGTTAAGGGGTCTAGAATGGGGGGTTGAAAAATGAAAGTGATTTGATTATAGCAAACGGGGTGTCACATGAATGGGCTCAGTCTGCACATTTCGAAACTATTTTTTATTTTATTTTTCGGGACGCACTTTTTGATTTATACGCAAAAATGTACAAAAAATGACCGTCCCCCCCCCCCCCCTTATCTCCGAAGTTTATGGACCAAAAAATCTGAAAAAATCCTGATTTAAAGATAATTACTTATATTTTACAGGAAAAATAAAATGAAGTTGTCAAACTTTGCAGTTTTGGAAAAAATATCAAAAAACTTTAAAAATCTGTATTGAAATTTAGGCTAGTCAAAATGGGCCTTCATGCATAGATAATAAAGTTCATAACAAAGTAAGTATTTTCTTTTGCTTTTTCCAACCCTATTATCTTAAATACGGAACCCTCGGTGCGCGAGTCCGACTCGCACTTGACCGGTTTTGTTTTGTTAAATCTACCAAAAGCACCAGCTGTGACGTAGAAAATACCATTTGGAATTTAAGCTCTTTAGCCGTTTACCATATTTTTATTTATTTATTTTAGCAGTAAATAAGACACAAAAAAATAAAAATAAACAGTTTGTCTTAAAAAAAGTTGTAGTTGTCATTAGTGATCTATTTTAATTTTCTTTATCAGCATCAGAGATCTAGCTAGCTCTATGTAACGTAGATTAAGCTAGTTATATCTTGTATTTCCAGCTCTAGAAATGCCCGAAACGTAGTTATTAGCGAACTATTTTAACTATCGGCCGGCGGACCAATGCTTCCTTACGTCTAACTAATAATATAATTCTCAGAAATGTGTCTACGTTTGACAACCAAAATTGTTATATCATCAAAAAGACGTAGGACTTGGTTAATTATGCTATGATGTTACTTAAGTGAAACCGAATAAATGCGAATCTTTACCGAAGCGTATCAACTATGTAATCATTAATAAAATAAAAAATGGGTATAAAATATCAAATAGAAATTAAGAAAAATAATTACAATTCACAAATGTTTTTTAAAATCAAAGGCAGGCACCCGATCTTGTGAACCTTAAATTAGCACACTTACTAGTGACAGAGTGCTGTGGTGTCCCAGGATATGGGAAAGCAGAAGAACCAGCGAGAGCAGAGCGGGTCAGAAATACCTGGGGCCGGAACCGCTACTTCCTATATCCGCTACTGTCACACAGATATAGCAAGACAATTGAAGCAAGGCTGTGCAAGGGCAGGCAATCTAAGCTCATGATAAGAAATACTACAAGGGGATTAGGTATCTAGTGAATACTGGTACAAGTAACTACGGCGTCAGCTTTCTATTAGGCCTGTAATGGTTACTCCCTCTGAACGGATATCTCGATGTGAGAGGAATGAGAAAACTAGGGAACACAGCTTAGAATTTCGTGTACTTTGTGATCGTAAATTACTATCGGTTTCAGAGGCTGCTCACCATCTGATGGTGTGTGCTCTATAAAAAAATCGGAGAAGACGTATTGTCGGGAATCAATTACGTAGCATCAACCTACAGGACGCACTTTAAGAGTAGATACTGATGGATATTGTGGTGAATGAGCGGGACCAAGGGGAATAGGGCGGAGTGACCGAAGCACGATCGACCGCCCTGCTCCTGCTAGCCGTTCCCTTCCAACGTCATCATTATCAGCGTTAATATGTCTTCATATTTAACGATTGAGTGAACAATAAATCAAGCCATGTTGTAAGAATTGACAGTTTTCACTTCGTTAAAGATACATCAACATAAATGATAATGATTTTGATGATGGGCAAATAAATGCAAGAAACGTAGTTATGTTCATCGCTTTTACAACCAGATACTCAGTTCGGGTTTCACGATGTACAAAAATTAGGGGTATAAGCTTCGCACTGAGCGTAAAAACAACTGATATAACATCACCATTAGCCATCGTAAATGCTTAAAGCATCATTTGCCAGTAAATATAAGAACAACAAATCCTTCAAAAGTGAAAATGTCCGAAAAACAAAATCACACCGTGTAAAAGTAGGATAAAAGACAGCAGCGGCGTCATTAAAGCTCCCCCCGGGGGGGGTCGGTTATCCTGCGAGGGGGTGGGGTGAATATCAACGAACTCATGTCGCGTATGACGAACACATTCTGTTGGTAAACAATTGTGTAGCGTAAATGCGGGCCGGATGCGACATTTGAATAAGGATTCCTTTTAATTTGGTTTTCGCGGAGTGCATAAATATTGCATTTTTTCGTATGAGAAGGGAGCTTAAGGCGCCCTTTGCATAAGGCATGTAGAAGTGGAGACTCGGTTTTCAAAATATTTATAGCTATAAAGTAGACCACGTGTTCTGTATTCATGTTTTTCCGTTGTATTTACACAGATACCTATATTTTAAACAGTAACCTAAATATAAGATAAAAATAAAAGTATGTGTGCGAAGCTTAAAAAAAAAAATTATAATTATAAAATTGCATCATAGCGTAATTTTTAAACATCCAATCAGAACCCGACTAATACGTTTTCAATCCAGTGCGTTATGGTAATTAAGTGTAGGTACATTGGAAACTGAAGGCTCTTCACCGGAAGCTCTTCCCGGCGCTACGTGCGCGTAGCACTTCCGGCGTCTGCATTGTGCATTTGTTGTACCTAGTTCTCCGTAGCTAATTTGATTTCAAGTCTGTCTAAAGCCCAGGTACTACATACAAGTAATTTGATTTTTTGTGCTTAATGTTAAGGCTCTATATATACGTATTTATAAAATAATGAGCCTATTGATATAAGTGACACTAATTTCTACTTAAAGGTTATTAAAAACTCGCCAAAATACCTAACTTTTACATATTATTATTTTATATCTTTAATTATAAGGAAATAAGTATACAAAAGTGACTCACCAGTTTCGGTCGCCATGGCCGGCAGTTCGGAGGGCGGCACGGCGGAGTCGGGGCGTGCTCGCGCGCTAAACTCCACTCCCGCGCATTCCGCGCGCGCCAACAACGCCGCCACTTTTCACACCTTCTATACTCTCGTGTCCCAAACAAATCCAACTGTCAACTTTGCTCCAGGCGACTCCGTTTCTTTCTTTTCTCCGAGAAATTCTCGCAACGTTCTAAATTTGAAAATATAAATTGCTTATCTTTTTAAAGCTTCCGTTTTCTTAAATAACGATTCTGTTTTGTTTTCTGTTTGCGCTGAAAAAAGTTGAAAATAATGAGGGTCGTTCAAAAGTCACTGGCCATATCGATATAGTTTTATTCGTTATCGATGTTTTTAAAACTTAATTTGTATGTAGCACTTTTTTATGAATCGGAAAACGAAAACTTTATTGATATGTGTGGCTTAGGTGCTTTATCCGATTGTTTTTTGGATATATTTTACGGTTACGAGGTGTGTTTTACGGGCTTGAACCGAATTTATGGCGGCGAGGAGGGTGCGAGGCGGGTAAATTTTTCATTGACGCTCCGGCAGAAAAGTTTATTGCTATCTTTTATCTATTCCAATAGGAGAAAAATTATAAAAAACTATAAGTAGAAATATTATTTAACATAAAATATTTTAAGGTTAAAACATCTACTTCAACACGAACGTTCACGTTAAAATTTCATTACCAAGTTTCAATTAAATTTAAAATTAAAACAAAACAAATAATAACTAGTAACTGTTCGAACACTTAAGCTAAATCATTTTTAATAGTCAAATCTAACACGAATTAAACCTTTAATGAAACAACCGATTAATACGCCATTATTGAACTGCAACTCACAATTGCATCCCAGTGACGTAAGAGTGGAAAAGTTAACACCGCGAGGTTGAATGCGTCGCGATAAGCGGTGCAGCGATCGATCCGTGCACCACAATAAGGGAGGCGCGGGCAGATAGAAATCAATACGATGTCCATCATCGCATGCACCCCTCCCGCCGCGCCGGCCGCCTGCGCCTTGCACCCGGGAAATGCATTTCCACGCCGCTTCACACCCTCCTAACCGGCCATTAAAAATTACAATTTTGTATTTAATGTTACAATTGAAAGCACAATTACGTTTTTTTTCCCGAATGTCCGGTTTCAAAATGCACCGCGTTTGCCGCGAGGTTCACAGCGGGCGTGCGGCTCGGCTCGCGTCACGCGCGCGACTGTCGTCCGCCGGGCTGAGAATAAACACGCGGGGGAGGGTGCGGGGCGGTGCAGCCTGCACGCCCACCGCCCGCCCACGGCCGGACACCCGCCGGACACCCGCCGGACGCGCGCCGGACGGCTGCCGGACGCCGCCGGACGGTGGGTCAGCCTAGGACAACGCACTCGCGAATTATATTGTAATACATGTGATCATGTTTTATTGATTGGTTTTATTTTTTAGTGTGACGCGATGTTTTTCTTTTTGTGTTTTATTTAGCTTTGTAAATTAAAAAGATAAAATCCCCGGATGTAATCGTGACCCAACTTCCGAAGTTGATAACTTACACGGCCAAACCAATTTTCACCAAATCCAGCTTAGATAAGAACCACCCCGATGAAAGATTTTTTTAAACCGCATCCGAAATTATCCTTCCGTTTGGGCCCTACGATGCCACAGACAGATGACACGTTAAACTTAACACAACACAAATTATTTATGCAGAAATGTCATGAAAATCATACTCATGTTTTATTTGTTACCTAAATTGTTATTTTTTACATATTTTTTAATATTTAATTGAAAACCGGATTTTTTAAATCCTATCTAATGTAAATTCTCAAAAGTAATTTAAGTGATTTCCATGTCCTAACGAATGTCAAAACGTAAAGAAGAGGCAGACTTGATATTAATTCCCTTTTGAATCCATCCGTCCGAGCAAGCTGTGACCATCGCATCGCCCGGCTCGGGCCCATCTTTCATCGATCCTAGACGCTACGCGAGAACATCACTATGCAGGTATATCAGTTACATACAGCATGTTTTAAATATACAAACTACATAGGTTGTCCTAAATTTAATGATAATGATATTCATTAGTTATTTTTGATTTAGCTTTATAAAAGAAAAAATCATTATTGCGTACATGATGAAATTCATAATGAGATTTAGACTAGAACCTTTGAAGTGTTTTCTATGAATCTTGATACTTATTATCAAATGATTATAATAATCAGGCCAATAATAAACAAACCATCGGTGCACAGATTTGTCCCGGGTTTATTGCGGCACGGTTGAAGCTCGTCCGTAAAATACCGAGCAGGGTCAAACGATGTGAGGGTGATGTTATTTGGAGATAGAAATAATAACCTAATAACAATTACCTGGCTCTATTTGTCGGGATAAAATATAGTGTATTCATTGTTTCTTAATATTTTAAAAATAAATAAATAAATAAATAAATAAATATCAGGGGACAATGTCACACCAATTGACCTAGCCCCAAACTAAGCTCTAGGCTTGTACTATGGGTACCAGACAACGATACAAATACTTATATAGAGAAATATATACTTAAATACATAGAAAACATCCATGACTCAGAAACAAATATTCGTGCTCATCACACAAATATCTGCCCTTACCGGGATTTGAACCCAGGACCGCTAGCTTCGTAGGCAGGGTCACTACCAACTAGGCCAGCGCGTCGTCAAAAAAATACAAGTTAAACCCATAAAAAGTAACTTATTAAAAAAAATATTATTTAAAACCTAGTTTTTAATTTAAATTTTGCAAAACCAGTATGCGTTGATGTCTTTATGCTAAACCACTTGAAGGTCAGCATCATCTTTCTCCTGCCCTTATCCCAACTTACTTGGGGCCCGTGCAACATGTCTTTTTCTTCCATATTTCTCTATTAGTCGTCATATTAATATCAAATACGGAAATATACATTACTTGTCAATGTTGCTGTAAAATTATAAGAACTAGGAATATGCTAAACTGCACGTGGACACGACGCGAAGGTCGTATTGAAATATACGTTTTCTCCTCCCCGCCCTCCCCGCGGTTCTGAAACAGTATATATTTTGTTAAATATTTATTGATTTATTCTTTTTCTTCTTAAATGTAATGACTCATGTCTCATGACTCTCTTTCTAGCGTTTTCTTTTAGGGCCTATACGACTCGACGTCTACTTTTTACGGTTCCGTAGTCAAACTAGGAACCCTTATAATTTCGCCATGTCCGTCCGTCCGTCCGTCCGCAGCCTAACTCAGAGACTCTTAGTACTAGAAAGCGTTAATTTGGCATGAATATACATATTAGTCACGCCAAAAGTGGTAAAATAAAATGTTGATAAAATTTTTTTTTAATATACCTACCCTACACGTAACGTGGGGTTATATAGTTTAAAAAAAAAAATGCGGGTTTGTGTAAACAATTTTTCGATTAAGGGATCCGTTTATGAAATATTAAGCTTTAAAGCGCTAATTTTTGTTAGGGTCATATGTCCCCCCCCAAAGCCAAAACTACAAATAGCAAAAATCTGTAAAATATCTTAAATGAAAGCACATAATTATAACGAATTTTAAAGGAAAAGACTAAGTAGACTTGATTGGTCCCTGAGATACAGGCGACTAAATACCTACTAAAATCATCTGAGACAGCACCGAACATCCTTAAATAGAAAGGGGTTTGGGTAAAAGTGTTGTCATTTGTAAAATTCATATATTTTCAAGGTGAGCGGCCATTCATAAAAGTGGTAAATTATGATAGAATTATTAAAAATAAACATATTTTGTTATGTAATGTAATACTCTAAAGTGCATCGGAGCCGAGATATTTAAATATTCATACTTTGGCGTACTTTTGTACTAAAAACTGAATACTTAAATCTTTAAAATCTCCGCTCCGATATTATTTACCGCCATAAATTATATATATCTATGTGTATTTAGAGGTCCTCTAAATAACTATGTAAAAATCATCCGTGGCCGCTGAAAAAACCCAATGCCCTTTAGTTCATACTTGTTGTTTTTTGAGATAGTTTTTGGGTAGGAACAGCTTCGTAACCCTACACAGAGCACGGTCAGACATGCTCTTGCCCGGTTTTTCTTTTATCTGGGGGCTATTATGACGTAACTATGCAATTCATTTTACGGTGAGCGTAAAGGACAAAGCTATAGCAGTTATATAACTCTATCCTTTTCTCTCAGCGTAACTGAACTGCATAGCTATCTCATAATAACCCCCCTGATCCATGAACGTCCTCCTTGGCCGTCCTCTCCTCCGCTTCCCTTCAACTTTCCTTCCACTATGGTCTTAATGTATTCGTCGTCTCGTAAAAAGTGTCCTAGCATCCTTCCTTCTTCTTAAATACAGGGTGGAATCTAAGTCGTGATCACAATGATCACCTCTGAGTTCTACCCCCGAATATGAACAACTTTCACTATGGGACCAACTTGAAATCCCGAAAAAATAATCAGCTGTTTCATAGTAAAGTTCAATACTTACTCGACCAAAATGTATGAAGCAGCTGTTTTTTTTTTCTTGATTTCAGAGTTGGTCCCATAGTGAAACTTGTTCATATCCCCGGGTAGAACACAGAGTTGATCATTGTGATCACGATTTAGATTTCACCCTGTAGAAGAGGGAAATTATTAAAATACCTAAATTAAATTTTTACATTGAATACATTAAGCGTTTGTGTGGAATAATAATAAAAATAATGGCGGGCGCAACGGGCATTCTAGCCCATACAAGCACCGTCTCGGGTGTCCGGAAAATTAGTCTTGAACAGTCGACCACAGAGAGATGTATCGACTCTTTCACCTTATTGCATTGTAATAAGGTCCAAAATTGGATACACCTCTTTACAGTCGACTGAGCCATCCATAACTAAGTTGGACCATATTATTATGTTTACAATGTATGGTCATTCAAAAACAATTTCTAGAAATAGGCTCACGTACACCCAAATTCGATTGTCAGCGTTTTAAAATATTATTTTTTCAAAAACTTATTCTTGAGTTTGTCTTTACCACTCGTTTGACCTTAAATTTTTGGAACAAAAAGACGCATCAAGGGGCACAAAGTCGTAAAATATTTACCTACTATGAAGAAAAAAGTTATTGCAACGCAAAATAAACGAATTTTGTTTCTTGAAATGGTTAATTACTTATTATATGTTTCAATAACAACCAAAGGTATTTTTTTCTAGGTCTGTGGCAATCGGGATTCTTGACTTAGGTACACATAAGAAGAAAGCCTAGATTTTAATGAAAAATATAAGACGTAAAGGGCATTTTGAGGAGGCATATTAATTGAATTTGCATAATTAAGTACACTTTCTTCCTCCCTATTGATGTTTCGCTAAGTTCTGACGCGTTGATGTCTTTTGTGTAAAAAAAACACATGTAGCTGAAATAAACATCAAATATTAAAAACCGAATGGTATTTATTTTCTTATAAATACACCCTTTACAGTGTTATAGCAAAACAAAACACTGCTGAAAACTCGTTCCATCCACTCTTCGTTTTAGGCGCACCATCGCAAAACAAAGCCTCGGCCAATCATCCGTCAAACGGTCCGGCTCCGGGCGGGGTTGCGTAACCGGAAGTGCGGATTAGGAATCAATAGTGGCGTAATGATAGTTGTACAGTAATCGCGTTACTGCGCTGTGTGCGGTGCGCAGTGCAATCGCTCACCCGGCACAATCGTTACTCTTTAGTCGGGGAGTGAATGTCCGCTAGAACTTGGGAGTTAGGGGCGGTGTTCACAGCCCTGCAAGTTCGGGGCTTCGTGTCATTAGTTTGGAGATGTAATTACAGCTTTATGAATTGGGTTTACTAGTGAATCTAGGGCTTCGAAACATAGGCTTTGCTTTAAATCTGGTTTAAACCGGTAAATCTGAATTTAAGTCTGGCAGTTTTATACATCTTGACAAAATTCAATCGTGGGTATTTGTGACTAAAACTAGGATATTTTTTGGTGCAAGTCGTCTTAGGGTTAGGTTTCAGGTGATATTCATATGTGACTGCTACTAAAAAATGCTTTCAAAGTCTTGGGTTTACTTAAAAACGTAATAGGTAATCGGATAAGTACTTACTAGGAGATTTTATATTTGATTGGATCAGACTAGTGACCCGCCCTCGCTTCGCTTCGGTTTATATGAGTTTTCTGAAAAACTCGTACATAATCCAGAATTTATTAGACATAAAAACCTTCCTCTTGAATCACTCTATCTATTAAAAAAAACCGCATCAAAATCCGTTGCGTAGTTTTAAAGATCTAAGCATACATAGGGACAGACAGCGGGAAGCAACTTTGTTTTATACTATGAAGACAGTTTACAGTCAGATGCAAAAACACTACACGACTACTACCTACTAATATAAAGAAACCAAATATTAAAATAAAAACTGGTCAAGTGCGAGTCGGACTTCTCGGCACCGAGGGTTCCGTGACACTGTATTATTAATTCGATTTCGAATAGAAACAGCGCCAGCCCAACTCAGACTTGGCCATTTTTTAGTATTTGTTGTTTTTCTTCAAGGTTTGTACTAAAATCTTTATCAAATTGAATGTATGTATAGTTTACTGTTTTTAAGACACAACAATCATAATATAACCTACGTTGGAAATAACGTTTCTTTTATAGGTTTTCCTCTTTATTATTCAATTTTTTTTTCTTAGTAAATCCGCTTATAAGACATATTTCGAAAAATTCAACCTGGGGCCCGTTTTATAAAGCTACAAGTTACAATTTTACAGGTTTAAACTGGCAACACTGTTCAAATGGCTGGTCGTCATTGGTCGAAGTTGTGTCAAATGGAAACCTGTAACCTGTAAATTGTAATTTTTAGCTTTATAAAACAGGCCCCTGCTCTTTAAAGTAAGGACGGACGGAGACGGACGGCGCAGGCATAGGGTCCCGTTGGGCTGCCTTTGGTACGGCACCCTGAAAAGGACCAGAGACAAAATTCTGCCTAACTTAAAGCGTATCTCCCACCATCAATTAGCTATCACGTGTCCATAAAACTACTTAAGGGCACTTTAGGCATCCTAAACCCGAGCATTAACCCGAGCACTAGTGACCCCACAATACATTACGGCGCAATAATCTCGGGGGGACGCGCCCCCCTTCCCCCCAGCCCCCCCGTCACTGTCGTCCGTGACAAATGTCTTCGCAAGCTTTATTAGAGGGCATATTAAAATTGACAAAATGACGGTGAGAGTGAAAGAGAGCGATAGTGAAGGCAGTTTTTAGGAAGCTGGTTGGATAGAGTTTTTACCTGACTGATTTTCGAGTGTATGTAGGTATGTATATGTATATATCTATTTTTTTGGCAGGCTCTGTAGCCAAAACGGCTTGATGGATTTTAACATGTGGCGGCATTAGATTCATCTTGGTTGTGAAAGTGAGAGGCAGGTTTTTTTTAACATGTCAAAAAATGCAGTCTAGCTTTCAAAGCTTGCTTTTTTGGATTTTGGATTAGTTTTATGTTACGGTTCCTTGAAGTAAGGCAATATAGAATGCTATAATTAAAGATAAACTGCAGAGCGAACCATATCTCTACACAAATCCTTAATACTAGTAATATTATGAATGCGAAAGCATCAAATTTGTTACAAAAATAGTTGATAGACCGGAGACCTATATCCTGGAAAATCTGACAGTTCCTGAGGGAATAGCGATAAACAATGTCTACGCGGAAAGTCGTTTTGAATTTAAAGAATACACAAATAAAATGAATCTTCTTCTACAGTCAGCTAAACTCAATCTCAGGCACAATTAGAACCTTGTCATTATATGTTTACTTTCAACTGTACTATGACGAGGCACCAAAGCGCACACCATCTTCGCCGGCCGACCTACAACGCCAACGAATTGTTCCACATTCACCCGAACGGTCAGAACCAAAGACCAGCACGAATACATCTTCCAAATATATATCCGTTTATTTCCGCAAGCGGTATAAATAGTTTTGTAGGAAATAGAAGTTCACTTAGTTCCCCCCCTCCCTCCCTTCTACGTGCCTCACCCCCCGGGAGGGACTGTAATGAGGATGGTGCTCCCCTTCGAGGTGAGGGAAAAATACGATAGTTTTGGAGGCTTTGTACTCGTTCGGGATGTCAAGTTTAATGTTGTCGAATTTTGGTGCGAAATTAAAGGCGGATTTTGAGGTTTTGAGGTACAGGGTGGTTATATTGGTTTATTAAATGGATTGCCGATATCGATTCGTAATTGATTGAAAACGGCCTTTAAAAAACGGACATAACGATCATCACCATCAGCATTATCTGTGTCAATTGCACATGTTTTTAGGAAGTTCAGTTTAAACTACAATTAAGTACAGTCAAGGACTTTAATTTTTATGCCACTATGGAACCCTGAGCGCAAACCACATGATAGAAATTACGCTTAAATGAATGATTAACGTTATGCGACAGGGTTCCATAGTGGCATAATAATTAAAGTGCTTGACTGTACCTATTGCTAATTTCATAGATGAACCGTTTTATATTGAACATTGCACTTAAAGCAACTGAGCAAATCAAAAACAAAATGTGCTGATTCAGTAAACCACAGATTACCATAATAATCTAGCTCCTGTTTAAAGAAATGGCTTGAAAACCAGAGTCGAATAAAAAATTATGTAATATTAATAATACTTAAGTCAATTTCAAATTTGTCTTTGTTTAAAGCGATAGAATGTGTAAAAAACCGGCAAGTAATTTGACTCGAAAGCGTGTATTAACTACGTGGCAGAGCGTGTCCCTGGATCATTCATCGCTCACCTGTACGAACTACGAAACTAGAATTCGCATACTGTTGCGTCATCCTAACGCAATAATTATCAGGCCAACTAAGGCATGTCTCTACCGCGCGAAAAATAACAAAACCCCTGTAGGAAGGGTTAGTCAACACATTACAGCAGCACGTGGACGCGTGAGACCCCCCGTATACACAAATGTATATGTGAACTATACAGGATGATTCAACGCAGTTATGACTCACTCGCGGTGCCATCCGCACCATGACACTTGCTATCGCCGTCATTACAGGGTGCGTGAGTTTTGGTTTTGATTAAGTCTTTATGCTGTAGTGAAATGTATAATAAATATTTATATGTGTAAAAATTTTATTTTACAAATAAAAGAGATAATAATTATAAAATAAAATAAAATAATCAAAAATATAGCAGGGATATAGTATCCGAGAGGCAGTGGTTAACCTTACAGAGCTGGATAGCTCAACTAAGGAGTGTAAACATGAAAGTCACAGGGAAAATGAGATACCTACTTACCTATCTCAAGTTTTAATTTATTTGCATGTGCGGTATAGTTCAGGAAATATGAATTGGCCGTCTGTAATCTTCACTAATATCTTTTTGTTAATATCAAACAAAAGGCCATCGTAAAACTGCCCTCGTTCTTCAAACAGCACAGTGGGTTGAAAAGTTAAGGTTAAGGTTAGGTCCGGTAAGTATTAACGCACTAAAAAAGATCGCAAAGTAGATAACAGACGGCCAAATCATGTTTCTTAAACTATACTTACCCTGGTTCACCATTTGCGATATCATGTGATTAATTTACGGTTAACTGGTTTTAAAAGACGGTTTATTTGAATGTGAAATATTACGGCACTATAATATAAGGTAATACATATTTTTTATTGAATTTTAATCAAGTGCTAAAATTGCTTGCGCTAGCGCTAATTCACGCCCGGCAGCATTTCTAAAGGACCTCTTGGGTACGGAGGCATATCATCGCCCACCGATTTGTCGGCTAGCTTCTGCCCTGTAAGGTTGACCACTAGGTATCTCCCGGATACCCTGTATACAATAAACAATACTTGTTTGCTAGTGTGAGATTGTAATTTATTAACCGACTTCAAAAAAAGGAGGAGGTTCTCAATTCTTCGGGTTTTATTTATTTATTTTTTATGTATGTTCCCCGATTACTCGAAGAACACCGAACCGATTTGAAAAATTTTTTCGTTGTTCGAATGGGTATACTTTTTAGTTGGTCCCATTGTCACCACGTCAGGATCTGATGATGCGATCATGGAGAAATCAAGAGAACTCCTCAAATATTATAGCCATACCTATAGCGATTTTGGTATTTTTCACTGTAACTCATGCATTTGCTTTTGAAAAGTACTATATGGTGAAGTGGAACTGATGATGAAGACCACAGATGGCCACCGGAACTCCTTAACGGTACCTATTTCAAGGGTGGCGATAAGATATTTCGATAAAGGTAGTTGAGCGACTATGACGAAGCACATTTAGGTTTAAATATGACTATGACATTCCCGCGGCGTTGTCTGTGGCGAGCTTGAAATGTTCTATAGTTTCTCATTAATATTTAGAAGTGGAGCTACGTAACAGCATAAATAGGATCACTAAAAAGTATAAAATAAAATAAATGGTTAAAAAAACAAAAACCCGCCTTCAAAAATGCAAAAAATAACTTCTTTTAAAATGGTAGGTCAGTCCAACTGAAGTCGGCGTCCCACAATATTTTAAACCAAAAGCCGATTGCAGTTGGACTGACCTACCATTTTAAAAGAAGTTATTTTTGCATTTTTGAAGGCGGGTTTTTGTTTTTTTGAGGCAGATGTTTGTTACTAGTATTGTCTGTGACTTTATCAACGTAGGTACAGTTTTTTCAATTTTTTCAACGCTATGAATGGATATATCCGCAATACAGGTTCAACGCCAACGACGGATATTTCCGTCATGTTTACCAGTGCGAAATATACCTGAGTATCTATGAGGTAAGGTTGACATTTGCTTTGGTTTTAAGCTGTCATTGGCGTGTATTGTTTTGGCGTTTGAATTCGAAAAGGTAAGAAAACAACTTTATTGCATAAACCATTTTACGAAACGATTTTCGTCAAACATGCTTTTTAATAAAATAAAAATAAAAATATGTTTGTTAGCCTCATGCCTACAAGGGGTAATTTTTATGAAAAAAATATACTTTAAGATTATATTACTTAGGCCTTAGTTTGCTTAGTTCCTTATGTTCCTTCCAAAGAATGTAGGCACCAGGAGTGATGTTTTAGACGCTTCAAGTTAAAAGGACTGAAAGTAAAAAAAAAAAAATATGCCAATTTTCAGATTACAGTTTAGTACCCGATTAAATTTAAAAAAAAACATAATTGAACTGTTATTTTGATTGTGATGAGGTAGAGTGTGGCGCGGTAATAGGCTCAGGGCGGATATCTGCCCTTCGGCGCGGCCTTACCCCACTGATAGCTGATAACGCTATCACCGGCTATATTAAGGCGGCCGCGGAACCGCCCTAAGTTTTTTATAGAATTCCTAAAATTAAAAGAGAAAAATCGGTGAAAGCTAGATTAAATAAGATTCTTAAAGATTTTTTCTAATATAATTTTGTACTTATGGTATACGTAATTGTAACCAATTATGACGACGCGCTGGCCTAGTTGGTAGTGACCCTACCTACGAAGCTAGCGGTCCTGGGTTCAAATCCCGGTAAGGGCAGATATTTGTGTGATGAGTGCGAATATTTGTTCCTGAGTCATGGATGTTTTCTATGTATTTAAGTATTTATTTCTCTATATAAGTATTTATATCGTTGTCTAGTACCCATAGTACAAGCCTAGAGCTTAGTTTGGGACTAGGTCAATTGGTGTGACATTGTCCCCTAATATTTATTTATTTATTTATTTATGTAGGCGTATGGTTTGTGGGTCAGGGGGGTAGTCAAGATGCATAAAATAAATGTAGGTGTTTCAAAATTTATTGCTAAGCGTCTTACTTAACTTAACCTTGGAGCAGCCAGACAGGAGAGATCTGGAAGACTTATTTACGACTATTGATACAAACTGTCGTGTTTACGCGTCGGGCGCAAACAAGCCGTAAAACAATTCGCTTTTTATTAACTACCCTCATTCCCGTCACCAGCCGGAGATGGCTGGAGATTACATTTCAATTTCTAGCTGGTAACCCTACTATATGGGAAGCTCTCCTTCAAAGGAAAACCAACTTGAAAGTTTCTGGTATATTTTTTATTTTATTTGATAAAACTTTTACAATTTTTATAGCTGCTTATAGATCAATCTAACGAGTCAAAATTTGGTTGGACTATCTTAAATTATATTTAGCGAAGGTCCTATTGCAAACTTCAAAGTTCATCATCACATAACCTATTATATACTATACTACAATAATATTGGAATATTATCGGGTTTACATAATAATATCAGCCCATTTCACCTTCAAGACATCGACCTTCGTCTGATCACTGGTGAATAAACGGACGCTGATGACTGTACCTACATGCACCATAGATTAATATTCGACAGTGTAATAATCTAATCCCACCACCATATAAATACACTAGTTAAATGTATTTTAAGCCTTAACATGTCAGTTTTCTTAAGTACCCAACATATTAAAATATGATATATTGTAACATAATATTAAGAAAACTGCCAAGTTAGAGCTCAAAATGTATGTAGTGGTAATAATTGTTCTGACTGCAAACAATCTTGTGCCAAACTATACAATACCTATGACTACTTATGGTGGCACATGAGATCTTGGCCTAATTTTACATTCATGTTTTGGTGGGATATCAGTACTTTTTGGGAGGTAGTCATCATCTTCATCATCGTTCTCCTGCCTTTATCCAAACTAATTTGGGGTCCATGCAACATGTCTTTTTCTTCCATACTTCTCTATTAGTCGTCATCTCGACTCGTCTTCGTCGTCGGGTCGTCGGTAGTCACTTTCTTTCTAACCATATTATCTCTCACACAGTCCATCCATGTTTTTTCGGTTTTCCCCTACTCGTGTAGCCATCCACATTCATACTCAAAACTTTCCTGACGATATTTTCCTCATTCCTCCGCATCACATGCCCGTACCATGACTATCATTTTCGGTAGGTCCTCGGTATAAATTTATGCCTTCTAAGTATACAGGGTGTATAAAAGATCAACTGCCGTAAGACCTACCTCGATGCAAAATTTCAACGCTCTGAGTCATCTGGAAGTACCCTATAGGTATTGATGAGTGTGTCATTCAGTACTAAAAACGTCGTTTTTGGAAATTAATTACTTTTTATAGGATGATTATAGAACCTTGTTTTTTACGGGGCTATACATAAGTTTAAGAGGAAAATTTATGAGGGTGAGAAATAGGGACCCGAATGGGTTCGTGTATACACACTGCATGTCGCTCGGCTTTTTCTTCGAAGTTGGCCGAACACACTGCCGTGTGTCTTGATGTAACAAATCCCACAAAAATCGCGGGATTCTTATTTCAGTACGCGAGTCTTTGAAAGGGTGCTTAAAATCTTCACAAATGTAATTTTAGCGTGACAAGAAGAAACATAACTAGACATTGACTAACTCACCTTTTTGGAATTACGAACACCACTAACCGTCAGGGCCGGCAGGTCAATTGACGAATAAAACGTTGTAACACGGCTGTAACACCAATAAGCAACACTCGGCCTAATAAGCGTTGCCTGTAGCGCTGATTTACGGGCTATCAGATAGCCTGGGCCTGAAGCAGCGTGGAGTACGTATCGCTCTGACCTAGAGGTGAAATACTGAAAGGGTTCTGCGAGAGTCCGCTTTTCCACATAATCTTACACGACTTCTCGATTATTATCGTTAACTTTTACTAATATTTTAAATTAGCTTGTTCTGTTTTTACGGTTCAAAGCAACTCTACAACCGCGGCCTTTTCTACATTTTCTTTACATGCATAGTCATAGTCATAGTATTTTTATTTGATCAACACAGGTGGGTACATAATATATACAGGTCTTATATCTACGGTTGTCTCACTGCGCTGTGCCGCAAGGCATACAAATTATAGACAGTCAATGGACTTGATTCTACGTGCTTAAATAGCCTTAAACTAAATTGTCTAATTGTTAGACATAGTTTAGACCGCAGATTTAACAAGTGCTATTCCAGAATGTCAATACAATATTGAATAGACCGCCTAAAATAAGAAGCGTCAGATTCAAATTAGCGCTGTCATTTGATTATGACAGCTGCTCGTAGAATAGCAAAGTGTTTTAGCGACACCTAAATAAAATTACGAAGTTTAGAGGCCACTGCAGAATCGGGTCCAATGGCATGCTGCATGCGTTAACAGTTCACCTCGTTTCAGTTAGATACTAATTCATTTATGCTATAGTAACATTTATGTACTAGAAAATTGTAAGCTGTCTTTTTAAATCTGACATACTTTCTTTACTTACAATATCTGCCGGTATTTTGTTATAAATTTTTGGGGCCATTCCAAGTATATAGCTCGCTATCGTATTGTCGACGTTATACGTAGCTATTATTAATTTGAGAGTAATGGAGGCCTTGTTAAAAACAACACGTTAACAATACAAATAGGGACAAAGTACAATTTAGATTAAGTTTTGGATTTATTAGCTGCTCAGACTGGTCAGGTATGTCATAAAAATAGTAACTAAGAATAGGTCGGCGTGTTCTGCTCTGCAGCGTGCAGCCACGCTGGATTCATTGATTTGCAATGAACTGTATCGACGATGCTGAATTGTTCATGCGCTTCACAGAATTACTGCATTGACACGACAAGATCATGGATCCAGTCGGGTTGAAATTGTATTATTAATTTCAAAGATACCTGCCTGAAAGATGCCTGCAGACTTTTTACAGATTTACAAACTAGGTTTGTATGTATAGGTACTCTTTATTGGAAAATAATAAAAAAAGAAATACAAATCACAGGCAATATAACAAAAAAAAACAAGTACAATGACGAACTTATGTCTTTGAGGGATTTCTTCCAAACCACACGCAGGGTTAGCTGGAAGAGATCCCTTAAAGGGATAAGTTCGCCTTTGTACATATTTCTATATTAATTGTATTGTTCTGGTTTTTCTTTTGTATAATAAAGTGTTTACATACATACATACATACACACTAGTAAAAAAAAAAGTAATTGTGTTTAAAGTCAATTTTAAACCAAAGTTTTTGTTCTTCTATTGTAAACAGCTAGAAATTGTTCAAAATTAAATAGAGAATAACCGCCAATATAATGGCGACCACTTTTTTTTAGAGCTAAAACTAACTAATATAATGTCTCAACAACGGCCCAACCGATTTTCATGAAATCTAGCTAAGAACCGATTAAACTAGGTTCCTTAAAAAAACCGCGTACAAATCGGTCCATTCGAACACAGAGATACACCGATTCACAGACACATAGATACACACAACTTGTAACACCCACCCCTTTTTTGTCAAGTGTTAAAAAAGAAAGTCCACAAAAGGGTAGTTTTGAGTTTGAGTTCTCGTGCACCACCCACATTATAACAACCTTTTAGTGACGTAACACGTAACGTACGAATATATGCTTCCATATAAAACCACTCTTTATTTCCCGCAGGCAGGCGTCGGCAACATTTTACGGTACCCTAAAAACGTGAAATTAATTTCGTTTCTCGATTACGTATAATAATTGCAATAGGAACGGCAATTACGGTCGGGCAATCACGCGGTGGCGTGCCGAGTGTACGGTAATCGAGCTGTATACCAAATGTATATTTAGTTTCTTACCCCTGTCTGTCAATCTAATTTTACCAAAAACAATTAAGAATATAAGAGTAGAACATAATTAGAATTTATTTATTCCACAACAAGGTACCCAGCAATAACAAGCTAAGTACCTAACTTAAGAATAAAAACCTAAACTAACACCTAACTCACACTTTTGCGAAATTAGCTAGCCGGCGGGTATGGAATTGGGAAAATGCGACTCGGCACCGCTCGGTAAGTATCTTAGTTAAGTTTTTAAAGAGTATAAAAAGAGGTTGGCATGGATCCAATGTTTGACAGTCAGGAAAAAATGCTTTAAAGTGGCTTATCTATCTCCCCTTGCAACCAAATGCAACGTAAATGTTTTCTCTACGAGGCGACGCGAATTGAACAGCGTTATGCAATATGAAGTATCTACTTGTATTATAGTATTTTTTAGCGATGTGGATAAATGCGAAGAATAATACATCACCTTCTGACTAGTCTGCAAGTTCGATAGTGACACGCATCTATCTAAGGCGATAAAGGCGATACTAATACGCGGGGCTGTAGCTGCATTATGAGCTGTCAAAACCATGAAAGGGACAGAGATATATCAGCCTCATAGCCACTGACTGGAACTTGGCAGGTTTTAACACATTTTAATGTCAAATCTGGCTAAGTTGCAATGGAAGAGGTCACAAAAGAGGGCAGCGCTAGGAGACACGCGTAAAAAAATAGTATCTCCAGGCAAAAGAGAAAGCCTCAAAAAGGGTAGCCCCGCCCATAAAGATGGTATCCACAGCCACACAAGTGGTCCAAAAAGATCTCCGACCCAACCCTTCCAGTGTCGGGCAAAAGAAAGGAAGCCCGTAGTCTGTAAGCATGCATGCGTCAGGATTCCCACTCCGCGACTCACATAGTTATAAGTCTATGTAAACGGAGGAAAGACTTTCTCCTCCGGCCTTTCAGCACTGGCTGGGGTAGTATCCGCGGGAGTCTAAATTCTAGTTGGTAATAGGGGCATTGGTGTTTTTAGCCGGTGCAAGCCCGGCAGTACCTGGGCCCTCCATTCCCAGGTCTCCGGAAGGGATTGTCACCTCTGCCCTTTTTTCTTAAAGTAATTAAAGCAAAAAGCAAACAAAAGCAAGGACTTTTGTCTTTGGCCCTTAAGGCGATTACCAAAAAATAATAATGCGGAATCTGGAGGCGTAATCGTCTGGTTGTAAATCCCAAGACTAGACAAATTATGTATCCGTACGTTGACCTTCGGATGACAAATATGTAGATGTTGTCAAAAACAATACTAAATTAATAGAGCTTTAATTCTTAATAGTCGTTTTTAACAGACTAGGCTATGACTTATTCATCACTCGGTATTCCTCTTCACGCAGTATATAGCGAAAAAGACGCAGCGACTGGATAGAATATACAAATTGCTAACCGCACTGAATGGAGGCAAAACGGACGGACTTCCATAGCGGATCCACCTCCTGGTGCAATACGTACCGACGATCTATGTTAAGAATATAGAAGAAGAAATACATTTAATTACAAAATTGGAGACAATACACAATATAAAGTTTAGAGTATCAAATATTGCCAAACAGGGTACCACCATCATGATGCCGTGGCGTAGCGGACCACGACCCACGACGTTCCGATATTTTAATCTGGTTAGCCCTCTTAAGTTTTGCTGATCCCTCGCAGGGTGTCACATGTATACCTGCTTTTAATTCCACCAATGATTGGTTTGTAATATGATATGCAATAATTTTACACGCACGTAGCACGTAGGTACTCTACCTTCTCCATACATGGTCAGATTTGAACTTAAATAATTTATATTAACCATCTGACTTTGGGTATGGTTGCAAGTTTGAGGCCACAGGCTTCAACGATATACAAAATCTTTTTTCAGGCAACGTGGATATTTACAAATACTTTATTACGCTGCGCTCTGAAAGATTTTTATTTTCATTTGAATTATCAATGGTAACTTACAACTGAGGACTCATTACAGTACCGAATGGAACCCCAACGCACGTAGTCGCGTGACTCCGAACCGGCTACATGCCCTTCGCTTCCGCGAGGAAATTACCCGAATTACACCGAGGTACCGCGTCACCACGCACTGCACGGCCGACGGTTCACCACCGCTGAAAACGTTTATGGTTTTGATATATTTTTGAGACAAGTTTTCTTTGCCGGCTGTACTTTTTTCAGTCATCAGATGCTGGTCGAGGCCATGTTACCAGTCTAAACTTGGTGGGTCTTCGTTAACTAAGACCCTGTTGCCACATGTCATCTCCCCATCATCAAATCTTAGAAACCATAATGTTGCAATGTAATTGAGTTTACATAAAGAAAAAACTTCAGCTCATCCTAATAACGGAAATTGGTTAAAATTAATACCTACTAGCAACATTAGAGTTAAAAATACTGACATCCGAAATAAAGCAATCAACTTGAAATTTGGCATAGTAGTATAATTTGCTTGCCCGCATCTGTTTTTGTTAAAAACAATATGAAATTATGTTTCTAAATAATTACAAAGGGTTCTAGATTGGGGGGTTGCAAAATGAGAGTGATTTGATTATAGCAAACGGGGTGCCATCAATGAAAGGGCTCAATCTGCAAATTTCAAAACATTTTTTTAATAGTTTTCCGTGGCGTACTTTTTGATCTATCGCCAAAAATGTACAAAAAATTACTATAAATGGGAATGGTCATTTTTTTAACATCAGGATTTTTTATATATTACGTAAAAAATAAAATGAAGTTGTTTAACTTTACACTTTTGGAAAAAATATCAAAAAACTTAAAAAATCTGTATAAAATTTTTAGGCTAGTCAAAATGGACCTTATCGCATAAAAAATAAAGTTCGTAACAAAATTAATAATTTTTTGTTTTCCAACTATATTATTTTAACCCTTTAACGGCTGTTGACACCTGTCACAGTTTTCGAAAAAAGAACTACAACATTAATTCATAAGACTCATTTTAATTTTATTATGGTGGTCAAATGTATGACCGATGACCGCTAAAGGGTTAAATACGGAACCCTCAGTGCGCGAGATCGACTCGCACTTGACCGGTTTTTAAGAAGTTGTATTGCCAATGAATTATTTCAAAATATTCGGTAGCAACCTCTTATACCAAACCTCTTATATAAAAACTGACTGTATATTAGTTATTATAAATGTGACATGTAAATTTCTTTACCAATAAATGACCTTATCTTAACTTATCTATATACAGGCCGACCCAAGTCTATGGGAAATGAAGGGAAAGTACCTTAAATGTTATAGATAGGATATTTTGCTGAAAGAAAACTTTATGTTATTTTTAAAAGTTAGTAATACTGCATTCAAAGATATTCTAAAAATTATTTGCTTCGTCTGGGAATCGAACCGACTTAAATGTGAAAAAAAAAACACCCGTATTTTTATGATGCCAATCGAAAGAATGAACAAAAAATAATAATTCTTCTTAAGTAACATAGTATATATCTTAAAAGAATCGATTGCCCTGAGACTTTATTTGATTATCTCTAGGAACTTCACCAACTGCTGTGATTCAGCCAGATATGGCTTTTGATACTTCTAAGCAGTCCCCTAGACAAATTATAAGTAGGTATAAAACTATTGTTTATTCCGACCAGCTTGGATCTGGACTAGGTTTATTGTTAAATAACAAATTAAAACAAAATGTTACTAATTACTGTTGCCATAATGCAACTCTTATGCAATTAAGTGATTTACTTTTAAAAGGAAGTTTTGACAGGACCACCACTTCAGTAATTTTGGTAGGAAATAGTCTTAGTGTGGACAAGTCTGGCGTAGATAAATTAATATCAACACTAAACACTATTGAAGGTAGGGGCATAGGTAAAATTATACTATGTGCGCTACCATACTCACAAAGCATGCCATTTAGTCATAATAATAGAATAGCACACTTTAATTCTTTAATATATAATGCTATAAGCTGTAATAATAAATATCATTTCTTTGACTTAAACAAATTTATAAAGCGACTTGATCTAACATCAGGAAAAATTCATTTGCCCAGGAAATATATTTTGACCTTGGTTGACCTATTAGTTTTTAATATAGAACCAAATACATACAGTAGTACCCAGCCCCAACAAGCCATTATTGGCAATAATGCCTTGCCTCATGATTTAAACTAAATTATAGGACAGCGGAAACACCCTTGAATATAAATTTAATTCACCAAAATATTCAAGGTTTTTTCAGCAAAGAACTAGAAATAGGGTTGTTCTTAGATAATGAAAATGTACAAATTATGTGCATTACTGAACATTGGCTTAGACAAGAGCAAGTAATTTTTGATTTTTTAAATTTTAAATTAGTTAGTTATTTTGCCAGAAAAAGTGCCATTCATGGTGGCTCTTTTATAATTGTAAAAAGTACTCTTAAATCCAAAGAAAGAAAGGATATTGTAAAGCTATCGATAGAAAGGATTGTAGAAATTTCTTGCGCAGAACTAGAAAGTTATATAATAATATGTGTTTACAGACCACCGTTGGCTGACTTTTGCACATTTGAATCTACTATGGAACATGTGTTAAAATTAGCATGTAATACCCAGAAGCATGTTATAGTTTGTGGAGATTTTAATATTAACTTACTCGAAACGTCAAATAATACCACTAGGTTACTTACTTTATTTAAATCTTTTAATTTAGGTAATCTGTTCTTAGAACCCACACGGATAGGTGTTAGTAGTGCAACCTGCTTAGATAATATTTTTTGTAGTTGCGAATGTTTGGATAAAG
The DNA here is from genome assembly GCA_946894065.1 of Acleris literana. Classification (NCBI taxonomy): domain Eukaryota; kingdom Metazoa; phylum Arthropoda; class Insecta; order Lepidoptera; family Tortricidae; genus Acleris; species Acleris literana. Next base: position 25,982,055 of record OX335671.1, on the reverse strand, counting down.
AAATATTTAATTGTTTTAATTCTGACCATAGTGGTCAAAAGGCATCTTTCATCTATGATTTTTATCAAAAACCTGATACAATAACATACCGACCTATAACTAGTAATCGTTTGGAATTATTCAAAAATAAAGTTCAGAGTAATCTTACAGTGTTACCGTTTTTACAGAATGAGTGTAATAGTATTTATAAAGACTTCTTCGGCGTAATTCTACATCAATTTAACAACAATTTTAAAATGAAAACTATTTCTAGGTCGAAAACAAAATTTAGTGAATGGGCTACTACAGGCATTCATAAAAGTAGAAATAAGCTTTATGACCTATATAGAGAGAGGGAGGACAATAAGAATGCTGACTTCCTAAATTATGTTAGGAATTATTCAAGGACCTTTAAACAAGTTTGTTTAACTGCCAACGCAATTTTTCTTAGTCTCAAACTTAAATCATCTGACAACAAGGTAAAAACTGTATGGAATATTATAAATAGAGAAACGGGAAAATCAAAAACTCGTGATAATCAAGTCACTCTGAACACAGGTGACCAACAAATCACGTCAAATAAAGACGTTGCCTTAGCATTCGAAGATTATTTTTATAACATAGCCATTAATACTACGAAATGTCTTAAATCATCCGCGGTTGAAGCTCAATCATTACTTAGCACTAATGTCAGTAAATGTAATATAAACTTTGATTTCAGCCCTGTAAATTCAGATTCAATAGTCAAGATATTTAAATCACTTAGTTTAAAAAAGACTGAAGATTTGTGGGGCACATCAGTTAAGGTACTCTTTCATATCATAGATGTAATTGCACCCCATCTAGCATTAATCTACAATAATTGCATATCAGAGGGGGTCTTTCCAGATCTCATGAAATATAGTAAAGTAATACCTCTTTTTAAATCGGGCGAGATGAGTGATATAACGAACTTCCGTCCCATTTCCATACTACCAGTGTTAAGTAAAGTCTTTGAGAAAGTAATGCTAAAGGATATGTTATGTCACTTTAACAGAAATAAACTACTTAACAATAACCAGTTTGGCTTTACCAGAGGTCGATCAACAATTGATGCGGCATCTGTACTCATTAAACATATATATAACAGTTGGGAGAAATCTTGCGATGCAGTAGGAATATTTTGTGATCTTTCTAAAGCTTTTGATTGCGTGGATCATACGACCCTTATTTTAAAATTAGAACATTATGGATTGTCCAATAAAGCTTTAAGCCTTATGTCTTCTTATCTAAGTGATAGAACTCAAACAGTTGTTGTAAACAAAACGCAATCTGTTGGAGCAACAGTGAAAATAGGTGTGCCTCAAGGCTCTATTTTAGGTCCCGTTTTATTTTTGGTTTACATAAATAACTTGCCACCAACAGTAGATAAACTTTGTGATATTGTACTTTTTGCTGATGATACTTCACTAATTTTCAAGGTAGATGGAAAATCCGTAGACTACAGTAGGATTAACACCACACTAGTTAAAGTACTTAATTGGTTTACTAGCAACAATTTGCTACTAAATGCTAAGAAAACGAAATGTGTTAGGTTCGCTTTGCCTAATGTTAAACCGGTACATTCTAGTATTTTTCTAAATGACGAGTGTTTGCAAATGGTAGATAAGGCAATTTTCTTAGGCATAACATTAGATAAATATTTGCAATGGAGTCCCCATATAGCTGTACTGGCAGGTAAACTAAGTTCGGCAGCTTACGCCGTTAGGAAAATTAGACAACTAACCAATGTTGAGACAGCTCGCTTAGTCTATTATAGTTATTTCCATAGTGTCATGTCGTACGGTATTCTGGTTTGGGGTAAGGCAGCTGACATACAAACTATATTTGTGTTACAAAAAAGGGCCATTCGTTCTATTTACAACTTAAACTCCCGTGACTCTTTAAGAGAACTTTTTAAAGAAATTAATATCTTGACTGTAGCGTCTCAATTTATTTATGAGAATATTATTTACGTTATTAGAAATTTAGATTCTTTCACCAAAAATTCTGATATACATAATTTAAATACCAGAAATAAAAATAAAATCGCTATCCGAAAATTCCGCGTCCGTAAAGTATATAAATCATTTGTTGGTCAATGCATTCATTTCTATAATAAATTACCTGACGAAGTTTTAAAGTTACCCTTTCCAGCACTTAAAAGTTACTTGAAAAGGTCGTTAATGTCTAAAGCGTATTATAGGATCGAGGACTATCTAACAGACAAAACTGCATGGCCTAAATCCGAAACTTAGTCAATAATAATTTATTCAAATGCAAAATCTTTATCTTGTCTAGGGGACACCGTTGATGTAGGGAACCATATCGAAACTTTTATGTGGTCGTCTCGCACCATCTTATATACACATAAGTATGTGTTTTTTTTTTCTCTATCTCTCCCGTAAGATTCTTAATTGGCATGTTTTCCTGCTGAACTACGCATGTTATTTGATACTATATTTAATTTAATATTTATAGCTTTATATAATGCTAGACTAAGTAGTACCATTGTAATAAGAAATATGTTTAAAAAATGACTGACTGCTGAGTTTCTTGCGGCGTTTCTTCTCGGCAGTGGTCTTCTCTTGGGAAGCGCTGGTAGATTCTTGACGTGTAAAAGTGCCCGTGCGGCCTACTTACTGAATAAATTTCTTTTATCTTTTTTTTTTTATCTAACAGTAACAATTCTATTCGCGGTCACCTCTGCATCTGTGCAAATCAAATGTAGATTACGATTCCTACGATCTCTCGCTCCGTTATTTCCGAAAGTAGGCCACTCTGCAGTTTCAGCGGGTCATGAAGCGGGCCCGACGCTTTAAGCCTTAGTTTCCTCTATTTTAACACTACTTACATACATATATACATAATCTCACGCCTTCGTTCCCAGAGTGGGGTAGGCAGAGCTACAGAATTACAAACATCTCTAAAAACTTGTTGATAATTCTATAACCACAATTTGCACAATTAGGCTAAGATGTTTACCAGCGTATTAGTGACAGGTTGCAAGCCCATCGCCTAACAGTACTACAAGCCTTTATTCCCTTAGTCGTCTCTTACGACATCCACGGGAAGACATGGAGTGGCACTATTCTAACTCGGCAACCACACGAGGCAACACTACTTAATAGAAAAAAAATGGTTCTGTGCTGCACTAACATTAATTACGTAGTGTTTTAAAATAAGAATACATAAATAGGTACATATAAACGCAATAAAAAGTTAGCTAAGCGTGTATCGAGCACATCAATTCACAGTTCCGTACCACTTACAACGTTACTAGATGTATTTAAGATACAAGAAAATCCTTTTGGTGAAGACCTATGTCCAGCGGTGTTTTTCGTTGATTCAGATTCAGATTATATTATTCAATATGACGCAGTATAAATAACATGACATGTCAAATTATATGCATTACATTGAGGTCGTCAGAAATAGAATGATGTTTTTTTTTATCAATAATGGGTTTGAGTTTGACCTCAGTCTCACCTGAGGGGCCTGCCAAGATGCATTGCGCTAAGTAGCGTTTCCATTCGTTTCGTTTTTAAACCAGTCGCGTCACTGGTAGATGACGTTATACGAAAATTCACGTGATCTACCAGTGACGCGATTGGTTTAAAAACGAAACGAATAGAAACGTTATTTAGCGCAATGCATCTTGGCAGGGCCCTCTGATGTTAAGTGACGACGAGGTCGAAGGTGGTATACGATGAGGATCTCGTTGTATTGCTACCTTATACAGGCCAATCCACTCTTGGACCATACGATTTTGTCCAGTAAGGGCGCGTACACATAGCGATTCGTTTTTCAGGTCCGTTATTTGATGGCGTATGTAGTTGTATGAGCGAGTTCATACCCAAAACAGTATTCTGGATCCAGTAAAAAAGAAGATTACAAGGTGAAAAGATCCGTTAAAACGGATCCTGTAAAAACGGACGTTCTATGTGTACGCGGCCTAACGATAACAAGAGGCAAAGGAATCTAAAATTATACTTTAAGATACCTTTTACGAACTATTTTATACAGCAATAGTATTTGACGATTTTGCAGCATGAAGAATTTAAAGGTATTAAGATTTATTATTAAATGTAAAAAACTTGAAGTATTCCTCAGATTAATAAGTTAATATTAATTAAATTAAAAGTTGACTATTAAATAATGAAAACAAAATTCGTGTGGATTGGATAGATGATAAACTTTATCTTGTTTTTTCTGCTTCGCTTCGAGTTCAAGGACCATTTTAGCAATGTCAGAAAAACTAATTGCAAATAATTTTCCTTTTCAAACACAATATTAGAAATCCAAGTTAAGAAAGACTGCACTAAGATGACCCGGGGTGACTATATCCACTTCTACAACTTTATTATATGTATAGATATAACATTATATTTCCTTTGTTCGGTAAAGTCACAATAGTGTTGCAATCGGGTAACCCTTATCTTGCACAATCTCTGTTGTCCGAAATAAACTTCGCATAACCGTTTTCGCACAATTACTTTCGGCCGAATGATACTATCGCATAATTATATATTTACCACAATTATTATGTCGCATAATATTCATTTGGCACAAATTTGAATAGCATACTACTACTATCGTCGACTTTTATACCGCTGAATTTTCTGTAGCACAATATGTATTCCGCCGAATTTTATATCGCAGAATTTTCTGTAGCACAATATACATTCCGCCGAATTGAATATCGCAGAATTTTCTGTAGCACAATAGACATTCCGCTGAGTTTATTGCGGCATAATTGTACGATAGCACAATATCCCAATGTATAACGAGTTGCAAAGTTGATGGTGTTAGGTTAAAACTACATCGCCACAGAACCGAATCGCTGCCAGAAAACTAGGTTAGGTTAGGTTGAAACTGCGTCCCGCACATAACCGAATTACTGCCAGAAAATTTGGTTAGGTTAGGTTGAAACTGCGTCTGCGTCAGAAAAATGATGGGTTACGACAGTTAAAGAAAAACAGAGCTTGTAATTTTTGTTTTATATAATTAATAAGACATGTAAAACAAGAAAAGACAGATAGGAATATTCCTAAAATAACTATGCTAATCTTAAATTAGCACCTATTGCCTTCAAAAATCCCATGTGTGTATAATTAGCTTGATTACTTAGGATGACATCAAAATTGAGGGAAATGATTATTATGCCATAACAATTTCGGCGATACGATTATTCGGCCATAGGAGTATTGTTCTAATCAACATTATGCCAATGTATTATTCTGCCCAAGAAAATTGTGCGAAATGATAGTGTGCCAAGAAATTTAGACAAAAAGCAATTGTGCGAAATGATGATTGTGCCAATGGTTGCTATGCGAAACGAAAATGTGCGAATAAATTTTGTGCAAGACATTAGTAACCCGTTGCAATCTGCTTCAGAAAACGTTCAAATTACTATTTTCTCCTAGACGTCACTCTCCATTAAAAGCTAAAAGAAAGAAGATAATAGACATGAAGATGCCATGTTAATACAATAACGCTGTCGATACAGTAGCCGAGGGTCACCTGATACAACGTTGATTGAGATGTTTTGAACCAGCGATATAAGGGCATGAGAAAATACAATACGCAGTGAAGTGAGCGCTGAAAAAAACAATAGAACTCTGCAACATTTTGAACATCGTGGCCAAATGACAACAAAAACTTATTTAAAAGGTGTTCTAAAAAAAACATACATAGGTACAGTCACAAACTTAAATTTGGGACCCACCTTGGGTCCAAAGGCATTTGACATTCTACAACAACAAGGTTGAGTCTCCTATATTATAAGTTACAAATGATTTGGCATCTCTAATGACATTGACGACTTCAAGCCAATTTTTCTTGAAATGGGTCACAAATTAACGATCGCGATAGTATAGACGTTTGTCTAAAAAGCATACAAAATTCTTTGTCCATTAAGTATTTACTGTAAAAATAGATAAACTTTCTGCTAATGGCTAAAGAGTTTAGACGCCACATTGTCTTTTCTAAGTTACAGCTAGTGCTAGATTTAAAAAACAAAACGCGGTTACAAATAAGTTTCTGTCAAAAATGACATTTTTGGGTCAAGCTTTTGTTGCCGACTGTACTTTTCTTTGCAATATCTGTATGTGCTTATCAAGACAAACTATTCCTAACACGGTGGGTCTGCGTTAAGCATAGCGAGGATCTTGTCGCCACATTCCGACTCCATCATCAGATCAGCTCTTAGATACCACAATATTGCATTGTCATTGAGTTTACATACGTGTTCCAAATTTCAGCCTATTGCATTAACAGGAAGTGGGTCAAATTTAACTTGCAAGATTTGACCCGTCCATACATACATACATACATTGCAAGTTAAATAAAACCTTGTAAATAAATTACGTTAGTTGTAAATTCAGCGCATCTTTTGCATTAATTCAGTAAAACAGATGACCAGGGCCCGTACTTTTCATGCCGTTGACGCAAAAATGACGTCCCGCTACATAGAGTATGATTCCAAATGGTTTTATTGTAATTATTAACCATTAGTCGTCAATCATTTAATCATGTAAAAATGAGTTAAGTAATCTATTGACGCGTAGAAAAATAAATACCTACTTTATACCTAAAACGTAAATGAAACTATTTGATTGAGAAGGACAATGGAAAAAATCATCGAGTAACATTATACATAAAAAAAAACTGTTTTATGTTGTAATATAAATTAATATGATTAAATAGTCATAAATAAAACGGTTGTTATAACTTCTGTAAGTTTCTCTTTCCTGTATTTCTGTACTGTTATGTTTTTTCTTTTCTCTTCTTTTTTGTTTTATCTCATAAGGAATGGCTTTTTGTGATTTCTATAACGCACTTCTCTTCTCTAATCATAGACTGCATGTTAATTAAGGAAACTATAGGTCTGTTTTCTATTATCTTATCACCCATGTACACTTTTAATGTAAGACTGTTTGTTTCTTCTTAATAAATAAATAAATAAATAAATAAAATTATGGCATGACATTCATAAAAGAAAATTGTCTCAATTTGCAATTTTTTAGCAATGAGTGGTGGAAAAGAAAATGAAGGTTAAGCTGTACTTTACATTCCCGCTTCTTACTTTACATTTTTTTTATTTGTACCAGTTAATGTTCACCTAAACACTTGCCAAATGAAAGCAGACCACCCTGTGTGTAAAATTTCGTCATTTTGACGTCATCGCCATCAAAAGTACGACCCCTGCAGATGACAATCGCAAAACGCATAAAACCCCACACAAGCACCGCAACGCGACTGCATTAATTTCGTCCGAAATCGAAGTTGGCTGTACCTCCTCTCCTCCAACCGATTTACCTATACATCCTAGTAAGTACAGTCAGAGGCAATACATCGCACGCCGAGGCGCAATAAACCTCGTACAATTGCCGAGGTGTCTGCGGGATGAGCGCTGATTAGTGCTGGTCAGGTGGGTCGATACCCCCCAACTACTCCCCCAGGGGGGGCGATCGCCTGAACTTAAGTATTGATTCGCGCGAAGCGTGATTTGTACGCACTCATCTGGGGGTTAGCTTGCGGCTTGCTGACGAAAAGTTCATTGTGCACAAATTTGTTTTGCGCGCTGTCCATTACTGAGTCTGTTTTGGGCTGCGTGCTAAAGTGGAATGTCTAGAGGGTGATGTACGTTGTGTGCAGTGTTATGCCCGGTTGGTTAGTTCCGGGTGTTTACGCGTAAACCGCGGTCAATAGGCCGGGCCGCACCTACCGTTGTCTTCGCCGTAATGCCCCCTCGGCACGACATCTAGCGAGGTTCTTGCGATGTTTTATTTGCTAAGTGGTCGGATATAGTTTTAGGGCGGCGCTAGAATGTCTAATTGACGTGATATTATTCGAATGGCGTGAATGGAATTTGAAAGTGTAATTTTGTAACGCAACCTCCTAGAAAAAGGCATGTGAAAAATATTAAAAATATTTTAATTTTATCCATCTCTATAAACAGAAGATACATCTAAATATCCTGATTGTAGATACGCTAATTGAATATTATAAACTACAGATTCGATCATACTTACAATTCTCATGATAAAACTGTGGGAACACAATCTAGCTTACAATCGCATCGATAAATGTTTATTATATTTCTATTGGAATCAAAGGCGGTGGAATTACGTTTAATTATTTTAATTCCATCATTGATTGGCCGGCTACCGGCGCGGACGCAGCGGAAGCATATCTCAGTTTTATGAATGATTGAACGAGCATCGAAGTTATGAGGGTAATTCTAAAAAAAGTGGCACCGTAACCTGTCAATGAGTTTTTGAATACAAAGTATGTTAAATGTTTGTTTTACAGAAAAAGTAAAAACATTCATAGATAAGCACAGACCTTTTACATCGAGGCCAAGCCATTTTATTTATTTATTCTCCTTAATTTTGTTAAAAAAAAATGGTAGGTACTATTTTTTACTATAACCTGTCTTGTCCAAATGAGACATGTTTCCGTTTTTTAGGTCTTTGAACTATTTGTGTATATTTTATTATATATATTTTACAATATATTGCAAGAAGAATATTATGACATTTAATTAGTTATGATATGGTTTCAAAAATATATGCTTATATATCAATATTAACACACGACAGTTTGTCCGGTGATGTTTTTACTTTAACCTGTGTGTCCGTGATAGTGTATCTCACTCACATACGGAAAATAATAGGCACACCATAATCCTCGATAAACATTCGGCCAGTATGTGGCTCACCACTATACGAAACGGTTGGATACGATCTGTCATACTTTTGTGGAGATTAGTGATCAAATGCAGTAATCTGGAGTTTGTAACGGGTATGTTAACTTTATCTTGTCTCAATTATTTAATGTTAACGGTATGGGACGTAATTAACTAATCATTTGAACGTGGTATTCTGATGTATATACTTATATTACTAAGAGTGGAACGTTCAAATTATCACCGGTTTAAGAGTAAATGTCTTGTAAATCTACTTTTAACTTTAACCTGTGCAACTTTAACCTGTAACTAGCATAGATTAGGTTAGGCACAGGTTAATGTAACTCTTGGCGGGTTAAAGAGACATATGTGCACTAATGTGCAGGTTAGTGTGACTATTGGCAAGCTAAAGTGAATAACTATTTTAAATAATTTTATTTTAATAACTTGCATATAATTTCCCAGAAAAACTTTACAGATGCTTTATCAAGCAGTACCCATTAACAGTGATCTACCAAAGTAAATGTAGGGAATTGCTTTTTTAAAGTAATTTGTATTTTAATATAACTCTCTTTAACCTGAAAACTTCTCTCTTCTAACCTGTCTAATGAAACTTTCACCTGCATCTCAATATTTCAACAAGCCATAATTCTTATATTTTCATGTATATTCCGTTCCCTTTTATAATTATGTAACAATTGGAACACCAGGAAGCTTATTTTAAGCAAAGAAGGTAAAAAAACACAACTATTTTTTTTGGAGAAACTTTAACCTGTCCGTGCCACTTTTATTAGAATGACCCATGAATGATAGAACGTGGTTCTAATTATACTCGATCTAACTGTCATTTGATTGGACGATTGTTTTTCTCTTCGCCGACCGGATGTGTTTATTGTTTTAAATTAAATATTTTATTATAATATTGTCCTATTTAAAATGTTTACCGACGATAAAGTTAATTAATGAGTGAAAATTGGAAATTAATTTGAATAAAAACATAATATTGTGATTGTCGTCCATCATTAAAAAATAATATTGGTTGGTGAGTCAATCATAAAGTTGTAAATAAGTTAAATATGATCTAAAGCAAGGGTGCTCAATATTAAATGGCCTGCGCAAGTTGCGTAAGTTTTGAAATACGCACCAAATCGCACTTATACGAGTAACTGAAATCATCATCATCATCATCATCATGTCAGCCGAAACACGTCCACTGCTGGACATAGGCCTCCCCCAAGGCTGACTCAGACCGGTCTTGTGCTTTTCGCATCCACCGCGTTCCCGCGATCTTTACAATAATAAATAGGAAAATAGGAGTTGTCAGTGGCCCGTCGTGAACGTCTGAATCCACCGTTTGGCCCGACTATTAAAAATGTTGAGCAGCCTTGATCTAAAGGAACCAAAGTGTTAACAGCATCAAAATCAATGTACAGTCACGAGATTAAATTCGGTACCCACCTTAGGTCCAAAGTCAATCGGACATTCTACAACAACAAGGTTGAGTTTCCTAAAAGTTACAAATGACTTGACATCTCTAATGACATTGACGACTTCAAGCATATTTTTCTTGAAATGGGTCCCGAATTAACGCTCGCGACCGTACTTAAACTTCGTTCATAAACGTTTCATCCGTGCAAAAATCTGCTATTGGTATTAATGTTTACATGTAGATAGTGCTGGCTTTTAAAGGAACCCTGCAAATGATTATTGACCAAGACGATCGCTATCCAGAGTTATTGCGAAAACAAATGGCAAAATGGCCGTTATTTGGAGATACCCCGCGGTGCAGACAATCTTTATCGGCGCGGGAATTGGAGGGTCTGAGCTGCATCCACTGTGTCACAAGAATCGCGATAAGCAATTTGGTCAAAAAAAACCCATTACACTGTAGTTTGCAATAATTTAAAGTGAGGTTTAAGTATAATAAAAATTGCATAAGTTGACTGCTGTCTTACTCCAACTGTAAAGTGAGAAAAAGACAGCAAAATTGTGCTTCTTGCTCTAGAACTGAACTTAAAGTAAGACAGCGATCAACTTCTGCAATGTTTATTGCTAGTCTATTTCCACCATCCATTTTTTTTGGTCATCATGTCTTTGTTTACACAATCATTGAGAGTCATAATTTGTAAGTCACTGGAACCATATTATTGCATAATTTCTTATATATACATAAATAAATAAATATCAGTGGAATCCAATTCACCTAGTCCCACACTAAGCTCTAGGCTTGTACGGTCACGGAAGTTAATTTGCTACCCATTTCAAACAAAATCTGCTTGAAGATGTCATTGTCAATAGAGATGCCAAGTCATGTGTAATTGATAGGAGACTCAACCTTATTGCTGTAGAATGTCAGACTGACTTTGGACCTAAGGAGGGTCACAAATTAAATTCCTTGACTGTATTATGGGTACTAGAGAACGATATAAATACTTACAAAGAGAAATATATACTTCAATAAATAGAAAACATCCATGACTCAGAAACAAATATTAGCGCTTATCACACAAATATCTGCCCTTACCGGGATTTGAACCCATGACCGCTAGCTTCGTAGGCAGCGTCACTAGCAACTAGGCCAACACATTGTCGAAATATCTAATGTGTGGCTACATAAGGCTAGGTAAGGTTAAGTTCAATTTATAAAAATCTTAAAAAAATACATTATGACTTGCGGTCATAATTACTAAAAATAATTAGGGCAGATAATAGACCCGTAATTGAGACTCCTACTTTTAAATCCGGTATATCTTGAATGGCCTTACCAAATTCCATCATATTTAGCTAATAATTACCCTGATTAATATAGCTTTTAACTAGCAACACCTCATGGAAATATGGCTATCCCTTTAGGAGATACGAAGTTACAGACTAACAGACATAATGTCAAATAACAATTTCTCTTGACATGTACTTTGACGTGTCTGAAAACGAGCATCTCACTCAAATTTATTAAGAACTAGCGACCCGCCCTCGCTTCGCTTCGGTTTATGTGAGTTTTTTGTAACACCCGTACATAAATCAGAATGTATTATACATAAAAACGTTCCTCTTGAATCCATCTATCTATTGATGAATACCGCATTAAAATCCGGTCAGCAGTTTAGAAGATCTTAGCGAACAGACAGCGGAAGCGACTTCATTTTATACTATGTGAAGATAAAGATGACACAAAGAGAACCCTAAATTTTCCTTTTCCTTGGTATAAAAATCAAAAGCAAAACGTGAATACTCATATCACATGACGTTTTGACGCTAACCTAGAGTTATTGAACCTGTAATGGACAAGGCACCAATAATGGACACTTGATTCTTATTTTACAGAAGATAAGGGTTATTCATTTGTTACGCAACAATAAATTTAGGACCGTATGAAATTAGAATTAAGAGTTAAGTGTCCATCATTGGTGCCGTCACCCTACTAAGCTCAATAATCAAATCTAGATCATCATCAAACAAAGACCCTTCAGTATTTTTGTAACTGTATCGTAAAACAAAAGTACGGCGTTAATATTTACGCGCCTAGCTATTCTATCCAATGGCCGCGAGGGGGGGAGGGAGGGAGATGAAAAATGGCGCAATTAGCCCCGCAGACAGTGAAAAACAAGTGCACTCGATCTGAGTCGATGGCCGATAGGGGGCGCGGGGCGGTTTGGAAGACCTTTTGGGACATTGATTTCATTGAACAGTCTTGATGCTTTCTGTCGTTTGTATCGGATTGTACCATTATTGATACTTTCGTTTGTCGTATTTTTTGTTTTGCCTCTCTTTTTGATCATGCTACGTTAAACTTTAATAGTAGTATACGTGACGGTTGCGTAATAACAGGCATTAAAACATGAGTGTGATTTATGAAACGAGCCGCAAGGCGAGTTTCATAATAGATCACACGAGTGTTGTAATGCTAATTACGCAGAGTCTCGTAAAATACTTTATCTACACACATATTATAAGTACTCTTAGATGCGTTCAGAAGCCGAAAGGCAAATGACCAGCATTACCTTACCTGTGTGGTAGTAGGTGACAGCGATGACAGCTGTAACGTAATTTTGAAATTACATTATCGAATATTGTAAGGTAATGAGATCCAAATTTGGAACATCCTCCAAAATTAACAGCTGTCATCGCTATCACCTACTACCATAGGTAATGCTGGTCATTGCCTACGGGTTTTGAACGCATAATAAAGGACTTATGAGTGTAGATAAAATATGTTTTATTATTCTTCTTGGTTTTTACACAGTTAGTTCAGTGCATGAAAAGACACAGTACAAAACTAAAATAATACGATGTACACTCGAGTTCATAAATTAGTATTTCTGAAACTGTTTAATAATATGTACACTTTAGTACCTTGTCTATTTAATGTCATGTTTAAACTGCCATATATCATATATTCCTAATTATCACGGTGATTAAAATGACAAAGTACAAAACTGTTCACATGTTTATGAACTCGACTGTATGTTGGTTCTGTGAAAACACACTAAGCTCCACAAGATTAGCGATGTAATTTCTAGTTCAATAAAGTATATTAAGCAAGGTCTACGTCGACCCAGGCTTACTTGACCCTAGCACGCCCTTGGGACGTGCGCCAATTTGTGACCGTTACGCTGGTCTACCGTGTCGCATATTAGAATTTTATTATTAACTAGCGAACCGCCCTCGCTTCGCTTCGGTTTATGTGAGTTTTCTTTAACACACGTACATCCTTTTGAATCTCTCTATCTTTTGATGAAAGCCGCATTAAATACGTTACATAGTTTGAAAGATCTCAGCGTACATACAGACGGACAGACGGCGGGAAGCGAATTCTGCAATTAACGTAAGAAATTGTGGCATTAACTATGTAAAGGGACCTTATTGTCGATGGCACTTACGCCTCACTGCGTCGCGTGACGTTGTATTTATATATCGGAGCATCTTTAATAATGGCGGAAGCGCCATCGACAATAAGGTCCCTTTTCATAGATAACGTCAAAATTAATTAAATAACTCCCAGAGCAAAAACACGGTTGTTGTACGTTTAACAGTATTTTAAAAAAAAAGGTCCTTAAACACAATGTGTCATGGAAATCGGTTGAGCCTGTATATCTTCTGCATAATTATAGTTGTAGACAAAAAGTTAGTGAATAAACGCATTTTTCTTCAAAATTCAAAATTCAAAATTCAAAATATTTATTCAGTAAATTGGCCACATGAGGGCTCTTTTGCACATCGGTAACATGGAGTGAATCTACTAGCGCTTCGGACAAGACCATCATTGCGGAGAAGAAGCGCCGCAAGAAACTCCAGCAGAAGGTCATTTTTTCCAATCATAAAATACGATAATACTTAAAAGTAACATTACAAGGTAATACAGTAATAAATAATTATTTTAAAACTAACACAAATAAAATCATTACAAATGTAAGCTACATTACTTAAATTAAAAATAGTGACTAGGAGAACAACATGACGAGGTCTCTACGTCAGGAACGATAATTAAAATAACTAACTGGAAAACAGGTCCTTGCAAGCGTGAACAGACCGGACCCCACAGACAGCACCCATTCACGAGTATGACGCGTATCTCAGCCAATTCAATTGTAGGAATTTATTTTGTACTAAATAAAGGGCAATATGTGTCTCCCGCCTGATGACGCTATGACTTTAAGAACCTTTAGGAGTAGAGCCTACAATTTCCTCAAAAGGCTCGTTGGCTCGTATATCTGTCCTAGCATAAAAAGCCCGGTACATTGTTCTATAGATTGTTGTTAAAATTACATAGAGCTACATTAAAGTATAAATTCCCTGATGGTAAGTGATCAAAAACTACAATACAGGAATTGAAAATGCACAAACGATCATACTTTACACTAGACATACTTATTGGGAATTATAATACAACTGGCTTCTGCCCGTGACTTCGTCCGCGTTGACCATCACACGGGAAAGGTAGCCTATGTATTTATTCCGGATAATAAGCTATCTCCATCCAAATTTTATCTAAATCCGCCTAGAACTTTCACATTAATAATATTATTGTGATTAGTGTGATGAATCTTAAAAAAAAGATTAATGCAATTCAACGGCCATTTTACTTCCTCGAGTGCCAATGTAACACGAATAGAACATCAATTATTCCAACGATTCTATCAAAACAAATAATTTCTATTAAGCAAACCGACAGAACATCAAATGCGACAATCTTATTCGTTATTGGATTTTGTAACTCAATCAAATACTTGTTTATAACAAAGTTATATTATTCAGTTGACTAACGTACTTCACGATCGAAACGGCTCTAGCTGTCACAACTCCACGTGTGTGTTAATGGCCGCCGCATGCCAAATCATCTCAGAACTTCCCCCAATCAATCTTTAATTTGGCTGGCAATAAATCAATAAAATCGGCATTAATTCGCGAACCACACTCTTGGATGGAGGCTGCTAAATAATGGACAGCCATCAGGTCTCATTAGTGCCGGCGGGGGCGCCACTGGGCGTCCGGCGGCCGGGCGCCGACCGCTCCCGATCAATACCCGACCGTGCTCCCGAGCGCGGGCGAACTAGCCCGAGCGCCACCGAGCAAACCCGAGCGCGCGCTCAAATGACAGATGTCACCGCGGTACGGACCTGCAGCCTTCAGCCCTAGCTGAAACCTGTGAAATCCAGTAGGAAAGTGCATCCCCGGAGATGCTGTGATGACTCCAGTGCGGTGATAGTTCCAGTGGCTAATTGTACGTGACTTATTAACGTGGATTTTTGTGTATAGTGTAAGTATTAGCGAGTTGTGTTTAGAGTAGTTTTCCCTTGGTTTTTGTATGATTTTGGTTTATTTAGACTATTTTGATGGGCTCTAGTCATTAGTAACGGTTGGATTTGCCTAGCTGCACCTGTTATACGGGTTGTTTTATTCTGGTAAAACGAAATATCAATAACTTTTGGTGCGGTGTGGCATCTGTCAAATTTAGTTACATATTCTCGAGTTTTTCGCGTTTTCGAAGGATGTCTTATGCATTTGGTAGTTGTTTAGCTCGGTGTTAATTGGGATTAATGTAGTATCATGCCCTAGAAAGGCTGTAAAGTAAAGAAAAGGGTCTAATGGAATTACAGGGAGGTTCCTCGGGGCATGCGCGCTGCGGCCACTTTGCGTCATGTGTTTTTCTTATATTGTAATGGTTCATGTGACTAATGGGCTCTGCTTAACAGGTGTTAATAATCTAAGTACTAAAATAGGCATTAGTTCAGGC
This sequence comes from Acleris literana, assembly GCA_946894065.1. NCBI lineage: Eukaryota > Metazoa > Arthropoda > Insecta > Lepidoptera > Tortricidae > Acleris > Acleris literana. The sequence goes on along the minus strand of OX335671.1, from coordinate 25,966,132 downwards.
ACTGGCATGTCGTTCGTGGTAATTTTATGTAGATCGTAGTGTTCGTTGGGAAAGGTTTATTTGTTGTTTTATCGCGTGCCTATGGAACAGTTGTTTGTTTATTAATTTGAATTACAAGATTAGTTAGGAAATTAGTTTAGACTTAGCTTTAACAGTTTATGACATTTTATTAAAAGTAACTATTATTTGTTATTTTTTAATAGAGTTTCCGATTCAAATATGGGGAAACAAACACTTAGACAGATACGTCTAGCTAAAGTGTCAAAACAAACTTAAATGATTAAAAACGCTAAGTTTTGGACAAAACGGTCGGTGACCTTGACCAATTTTTACTAAAGTCTGCGCGCGGCGCTGCAGTAGCGCTATCACCCACCACTTTAGCGCGACCTCTGCTCATTTAAAATTAAACTCTATTATAACACTGAAAAGATCCAATCTCCAGAATCAACAGTCCTTTGTTTACTGGCGAGGGTGTGAGATGGCCTATCAATGTGACAATTTCGAGGTCAGCGATCAACGAGGACGAGAGGGACGGCACGCGTCTGAAAATCGAACTACCTATCTAGTTTGAAAATGGAAAGAAAATTCCAATTTCGAGTTCGGCATTATGAGTGGGACGACGATAGATTCTTATCTCATCTAGAGTTGAATGTGCTTTGCGGGGATACCTACGCGACAGATGTATAAAAGATTTGAATGTTGAGATGGTATCTTTTAGAAAATTATTATGTTTGGTTTAGTTGAATCATCCTTTGGATTTTATCATAGCACGTATATTTAGTAATGTAAAACAATATTGACTTTTAAACCTCTTTGAAATGTTTATCAGTCCGGACCGATTATGGTCCTGTTTATCGACGTAGATAAGCGTGTATAAAACATCTGTCACTTTCTGACCAGTATGTAAGTGCGAGAGTGACGGATGCTTTATCCACCTCGATATAAGCGACCATAATACAGGCCCAGGTCAATAACCTTCTTGTTAGCGAAAATACAGGATGTATTGCAAGTCGTGTGCCAAATGAATAGGGTGGGTAGCTAGGGTCACTTGCAACACGTTTTGGGCCAATTAACATTCATGCAATTAAAAAAATCTCGGTATCTTCCAAAAGTTAACCAGTTTGTTTACCTATCTTTTTTTTTTAAATGTGATAGCACAATAGTATTTATATTTTTTTTATCTCTAATGTATGCGTATTCTAATGAAATGTTACATTTATTCATGTAGTAACAAATAAAAAAAATATTAGCCGATAAAGTGTGAAGGACAGAAAATAAAAATCGTAACGGTCAACTTGATGGCACAATTAAAAAAAAAATAGAAGCTCCTCAGATCTTCCAACATCATAAAAACTTCTTCAGCTCCTGACTATTCTTACCACATGTCTAGAATCACGTTCAGTTTTTCGGCAAAATATGGTTTCAATCTAAAATGGTGGTTTACATTACCCAGTACTTCTTTGAAACTACCTACTTACTTGAAAGTAAGATTCGATCAGATAAATTAATTGAGACTGTTTTTTTTACTAATGATAAAAAGGTATAAAATAGTCATCTAAAATGATTAAAAAGCTTAAAACAGTATTAATTTATTTCAATAACTAAGTATCCGATAGGTAACGCAAGTAACTAAAAAATAACGCATTTTTTTTCTTGAGTTTATTGCATGGGTAACTACCTAAATAAAAATACACTTTTTAATTGTGCCATAAAGTTGACCGTGACGATTTTTATTTTCTGTCCTTCACACTTTGTCGGCTAATATGTTTTTTATTTGTTACTACATGAATAAATGTAACATTTCATTAGAATACGCATACATTAGTGATAAAAAAAAAAAAAAACTTTTGTGCTATCACATTTAAAAAAAAGATAGGTAAACAAAATGGTTAACTTTTGGGAGAAAAAAAGTTTTTTTTCAAAAAAAATATTAAAATACTCCGTGGGCAGGATGAGTGTTAATTGGCCCAAAACGTGTTGCAAGTGACCCTAGCTACCTACCCTATTCATTTGGTCCACGACTTGCAATACACCTGTATATTTGCTATTTTAAAGTTATTACCACCCGTATCCCTACCAAATTTTTTTTATTTCATGGAAAAAGGAAACGACACGAGTCTTACAGACCACCTGATGGTAAGCGGGATCTGTGACCCTTAGACATTCGCAATCTCAAGACCACAATCTGAAGACTCCGATCCTAAGTCCGCAAATGCGTTGCCAACCCTGAAGACTAAGATGGAATGCGTCTGTGCTAGAAATTTCACCGTTTGTCTTATTCCCACGCCGGAACACAACAATGCGAACTCTGCCGCTTGGCGGTAGGTTAAAGAAATCCTACCACCACTACCGCAACGGGTATTTCTGAAAAAAGAAAATGTATATCTGTGACAAAAATTAATTAATTTATCTATGTGGAATCAGCGGGTCTATATTGACTGACATAATTATTTTTAGTCATAATGTGCTTTACGTCATCATTATCGCAAGTCATAACGTTTTTTTTTTAAAGAAACTGTTACTTTTTCAGTATTTTTATAAATCAAACCTAACCTAACCTAGCCTTGTCTACACGTTAGATATTTCAGAACTTCTGAAAAGTTTACAGTTTCAGCGATATAAAAAATTATGACTATCAAAAATTATGTCAACAATTACATTATGACCAATAAAATTATGGGAAAGAAAGGGCTCCCGGAATCAGCTTTCGGCGTCTGTATTTCCGAACCAATACGACTTGGGGGCCTTCTAAACGACCCAACTCTTTTCTCAAAAGCTAGCGCACCTGCGATTCCTCCGGTGTTGCGGGTGTTTATGGGTCGCGATGATCATGATCACTTACCATCAGGTGACTCGCTTGCTCGTCTGCCTACATTTACACATTAAAAAAAAAACACGTTACAGAATTTTGAACACAAATGCATAATTTGTCACGAAATGGTCACAACTCAAAAAAAATGGTCAATAGTGGTAGGACTGCATTCGGATGAGAGTGTTTAATCACTCTATAACTAGGATTTAAGGACCTGGAAAGGACCTGCTCCAATTGGAGAAATGACTTCGGGCTATAATGGTTTCATGGTTCATCCGGATCGTACCTACTAATATGTTGCTAAGTGTTCGTATTGTTGCGTTCTGTTGTGGGGGACAACTGGTAAAATAACTAACTAGTAGACTAGGCGTTCTATCTTAGTCCTTAGGGTTGGTTACACATGTGCAATGATTAATATTGCAATTTTTTTACAGATCCCTCATCTAACATCAGGGCTGAGATTGTACACAGTAAGGTTGCATTCGACCAAACTGGAATAAGGTCTTATAACTAGATAAATCGCCGAATTTGTATAAACGAATCTAGGAGTAAGTTTTATTCCAAGTTTGGTGAAATGCGGCCTAAATCTTATTGTTTTGGGCGTGTTTCCATATTGTCAACGTCTTGATACGTTGTAATGGCAGCCGAGTTAAAAACAGTGTTGAATAAAGCCAGGAGGCCCTGCCAAGATGCACTACGCTAACTAACGTTTCTATTCGTTTCGTTGTTAAACCAATCGCGTCAGTGGTAGCTGACGTGATACGAAAAGTCACGTGATCTATCAGTGACGCGATTGGTTCAAAAACGTCTTGATACGTTGTAATGGCAGCCGAGTTAAAAACAGTGTTGAATAAAGCCAGGAGGCCCTGCCAAGATGCACTACGCTAACTAACGTTTCTATTCGTTTCGTTGTTAAACCAATCGCGTCAGTGGTAGCTGACGTGATACGAAAAGTCACGTGATCTATCAGTGACGCGATTGGTTCAAAAACGAAACGAATAGAAACGTTAGTTAGCGTAGTGCATCTTGGCAGGGCCTCCTGGTGGCTCATGTGTGCTCATTTTTCTAATGCATAATGAAAGGATTGGCTACGGATTGACAGTCTTAGCATTATAGTCTTGAGATTGGAAATGTTTATGGGTGTGAAACTTTAAAAATAAATGTCGGAGCTGTAGTGTTTATGCGAGCCTAGAATAGGTTGTGGAGTCTCTCTATCTCTCTTCAAAGCTAACAACAACAAAAAATGGGTATCCCTCGGAATCCCTAACAACATTTGTCCTAACACATCGTTTGTCCGAATTTTAATTTTCCCTAAACTGGTTTTCAGACGAGTCAGGCAAATTTTTAAGTTTTCCAATTATATCTGCGGTTCTGTTAGGTTAGGGTTGTATTATAACAACACTAAAAAGTTTTAAAATTTAAGCGGAAATAGCATTAGGATAAACGAGAATTCGGACAAACGGTGCATTAGGACAAATGACGATTAAGGATTCCATAGGGGAACCGTTCCGAGTGTGTGATAAGCGCGAATATTTGTTCCCGAGTCATGGATGTTTTCTTTGTATTTAAGTATATATTTCTCTATATAAGTATTTATATCGTTGTCTAGTACCCATAGTACAATAGTAGAGCTCAGATTCGGACTAGGTCAATTGACGTGATATTTTCCTCTGATATTTATTTATTTATTATTTATGGTTCCCATTGGGATCCCTAGTCGTCATTTATCCTAATGCACCGTTGTTTGTCCGAATTTTCGTTTATCCTAGTGCTATTGCCGCTTAAATTTTAACCCCCTTACTTATAAACGTAGAATAACCTTGGATTAGCTAAACCATGTTTTGTCCTTATCTGTCAAATTCAGATGTCACAATAACAAATAAGGACAAAACATGGTTTAGCTACTCCATGGTTATTCCACGTTTATAAGTAAGGGGGTAAATCTTTTTAGTGTTGTTATAATACAACCGTAACCTAACCGAACCGCAGATATAATTCGAAAACTTAAAAAGTTGCCTGACTAATCTGAAAACCAGTTTAGGGCTATTAAAAATTCGGACAAACGATGTGTCAGGACAAATGTTGTTAGGGATTCCGAGGAACGCTAGCTTCGTAGGCAGGATCAAATATAGTTCGTCAAAATATTTACAGTTTCTATTCGTTTTAAACAAATTAAACGCGTACTTATATGCCTTTTTAATAAAGAAAGAAATTAGTTCTTATTTTAATATTTACCTAACATTTGTTTACATCCAATAAAAGTGAATATCAAAATTTTAACCTTAATTCAAATGTAATGTAAACAAAAGATTATTTTAACGTCTGCCCACACCGTTCCAACTTGTCCCTAAACTTCTAAACTAAATGTCTAAATATAACGGCCAAATTATCATCCAAATTGACGAACCCAAACAATCTGAAATAATCAAATTACAATACAAATGCGTTTTACAAAGTGTGGAAATAGCTTTATCTTTATTCGGAAATTGTTGACCCCACATTATGAGATCGCGGGACACTAAACATTATAAGAACTTATCGTTCTTACCTTGTCATAATAACGTTGCCTTTGAATTGCTATATAAAGCTCTTAGTAGACTAAATGCGACAAGGTTTTGATGATCTACTAGAAGAACGGATGGAGCGGACGAACAACTTTCGAATGTAGAGTCAAAACGCTCTGCCGTTAACCTCTGCCCCGCGTTCGATGCCCGGCCCGAAGCAGTGACACTTTGCGATATAAATTACACATTTTTTCTAATTTTTTTATTGAATACTTTCTCGATATCGCACGTGAAAGTTTCATTTATATATTTGTTAAGTGTTGAATTATAGTAATGGGTACTGCTTGGCCCTAATGTTTGATTATTGATATCCGATGATTTGGGTCAATTTTTGCATAAACACATGTGTCTTGAGTGACTGAGTGGTTATAAATAATTATTTATCAAGTTTGCAAAAAAAATACTAGTGTTAAAGCATTTTTGTATGTTTTTTTTATAACATTCCACCGCTTATACCTTAAGTGTGTTACATTATAACTTTAATTCTGCATAAAATTATTTAAAAGAAGTAGGTAACTAAGAAGCATAACAATGACGGATGAAAACAGTTCGTGCCTTACTGCTTGCTCTCCCATATTCTGTGTTTGACGAATCAGTTGAGTAAGGCTGCGGTTCTATTAGGTAGGTAAACAGTTTAAAATTACATCCCATACAAATTCAAACTACCATTGTACCGACGAAAAATTCTCAAATTGTTAACGTTACCCATGAGAAACTCTCGGTAACTAATGATATATTTAAAATTTTGTACGGAAAGAGAACATTGAGGATGTTCTCAAGTATTTCTAAAGGTGTTCTCGGTAATGAGATTTATTTTGAAATGACGTCCAAATTTCTAGAAATGTTATGCAACTTCATCATCATCATCATCAGCCGCAAGACGCCCACTGCTGGACAAAGGCCTTCCCCAAGGTTTTCCACAACGATCGGTCCTCTGCTGCTGTCGTCCAGCGGTTTCCCGCGACCTTTATCAGATCGTTGGTCCAGCTTGTAGAAGGCCTGCCGACACTTCATCTCCCGGTTCAAGGTCGCCACTATAGAACCTTCCCGCTCCAACGGCCATATGCAACTTGAACATTACTAATTGAAACGCAACTATGTATTTATAAAAAAGAAACAATAACCGTCGTACTCGGGTACATTTTAGAAACAATTAACTCGATCTTTTCTCAAATTTGTGTAAGAAAAATCGTCCCTAAAGCCGCCAATTTACCGACTCTGAGTGCGGCTATAAGTCTAAATAAAAGGGCTAGTACCAATTCCTGCAAGAAAAAACTAGTTAAGTAACATTTACCTAAGCAGTTTAAGCAGAGTTTACTTTCCCGCAGCGCGGCGCGGGCCGCGGCGGGATGCGGCGGCGGCGCTGAGGGATGAGCGCGGTGCGCCCGCAGGAGCTCCGCGACCCCCCGCGCCACCATCGCTCACACCGCCTCCAGGTAACTAGCCGGGTACCAGCGGCGGGGTAACTTGTACACGACGTGGCTTCAGTGGCAAGCCTGAAGGTTGCAACCATTGTAAAGTTTACTGTTGCATCGTTTTGATTTGGATGGCAGGTAACACCCTGTTGGGATGAACGATACGTCACTTGTTCCATAATAAAATTAATAGGTAGTGAAAGGGGCTAGAGCTCCATCGTTGACGTCAATGACTTGGTGGTTCGGTAAGTATGAAGTTAGGTAATAAATGTGTAAAGGTAAACTGCACTTAAAATGATTCATTACCTATTTAATGGATATACTTACACTTTATATTATTACAGTAACAGGTAACCATTACTTAAAATCTGTCTTCGTGATTAGAATGGTAACTTACTAATGTAGTAATACTTACTAACATGCAAATGGCCATAGGCGGTGGTGACCACTTCCCATCAGGTGGGCCGTCTGCCTGTTTGTCCATCGATGGTAGGTTATGGGCACCACTGCAGCAATGACTAACTACTTCACCTGTACCCCCAAGACTGTCAGTCTGCCTGACACTCCAAAATGTATGGGCAAATGTACGAAACCTTAAGATAAACTGATAGTCTGTGGTTCCCTTAAGAAAGGTAAAACTCGCTGAGCGAAGCTGCCCCTAATGGTGCCTACTTTATTATAACATTATGAATAAAAAGTTAACCTTACTTGGAACGTTGAAACGCGTTTTCGAGCTAGGAGCTTCTAGGGGTGGGTACTCGTATATCGCCACTTTGAAGTTAGGTAGGGCCTAAACTTTATTATAACCGTTTCTGCTGTTTACATTACACCTGTGTTGTGTAAGTGATTTAGCTAGTCTCAAATTAATTTAATTTCATATATTATATTAGATTATTAAATATTAAATTATTTTAATTTTAATTTTAATTTTAATTTTAATTTTAATTATTAAATTTAATTAATTTAATTATTTAGTTATTAAATTTAATTATTTAAGTTAATTTAATTATTTTTTTATTTAATTTTTTATTTTTTTAATTATTAATTTAATTATTTAATTTTAATTTTAATTTTAATTTAATTTAATTATTAATTTAATTTAATTATTAAATTAATTAAATACTAAATTCATATATTAGATTATTAAATATCTTATATGTTAAGTAATATTGATTAAGGTAAACTACACTTAAGTTAAATAAAAAATAGACTTTTGCCTCGATCGATAAAAGCAATCATCTAAGTAAATAAAATGCATTGCACTAATTTTAGGTAAATCGTGCTTAACTAAAAGCTTAACTTAGGGTTTGATATCCTCCTGTCCTCCTTGTCCTAACCAACTTAGCATAAGTCTGCGTTACCCTTAAAGCAAAACGAATCCGGGACTTCACCTGAAAATTTAAAATATGCCTTGTTGTTTACGTTATATTTTTTTTAGGGAAATGAGCTACAGATTAAAATTTCATTTTTAAGCATAATAATATATTTGTCATATAATTCTACAAATACTCGGCCATATTTTTTCCAAATATACTTAAATCAGGTAAAGACAAAGAAGTAAATAAAATACTACGATTATTTGTACGGGCGCGTGAATTTCTCCTACAAAGGTTCCGTGTTTAAGACGAATGTAAAATAAAACTCATTACGAAATAGGCGTAAAATTAAAAAATATTTAACATTGCAATATTGCACATTAAATTACTTCTTTTATTCACCATCAAATATTAGAGCATATAAGATACCCAAAATCATTTGAATTCCACGCAAACGCTTTTAACAATTGTCAAATTTAGATACCTTTGTGTAATTTTTACGGTTCGAATTTTTGATCGCGACTATACCAGGTATAATTGAATGTTGTCAATTGCTCAACTAATCAAGGCCGACGCTAGTACCGTAAACAAATAACAAACGTCACGGTAAAACGAACAAAGTAATTGTAAAACTTGTATAATTATTGCCACGGGTCATACATTTAACTACAACTATACTATCTTAAGTCACCACCAAATAAACATCAACTTTGAACTCTGTTCATGCGTGTCACGATTCAAGATGCATTGTAGTGTATAAGGTGTTATGTGGTTGTGGTGTTGATTTCATGATTTAATTGACTAGTACGGCACGCGTTGTCCAGGCTGTACTGAATCATCGAATCATGGTCATCACGCGATCGGCGTAGTGATGGACGTAAAGGTGTCACCCACTGGGTACGCGAGCAAGGTGCAACTAGACAGTGCTATGATATAGCTGTTGCCCTGGTGACAACGAATCGATAGTATCTATCAAGTCGACTTAAATAACCGGTCAAGTGCGAGTCGGGCTCGCGCACTGAGGGTTTCAGGGTTTGTACTATAGTCATACCAAATTTGACGCTTGTTATGTTTTACCGTTTTTAAGATAAAATAAAAAAAAAAAGACGTTGAAAGAAACGTTTTTGTTTGTTTGTAAATCCGCCGTAATAACACATTCTGAATTAAAAACCTCCTTTCCCTTTTGAATTATAGGTATATAAGTATACATAGGTGGGTGGATAAACTTTTAAGGTACCTACTCCTTTTCTTTTGCGGCACTAAAACTTTCCTGGTTACTTATGATTAGGTAATAATAATGTATGAATATTAAAATCGGACCACCAAATTTATAGACCTTAAACATTAAACACCTCAAATATATTTTAATCTTCGAAAAAACCTTAACTCTTGTGCAAATGCCCATTTTCCATACAAAACCTAGGAACAAAATCGTCCCCCGCGTTACCAACTATATCATTATTTAAAACTGTACTATTTTAAATCAAATCATTTGAAATGTTAGCCTATTTGTCTGATTTAATAAGCGTGTAAGCCACGTCGTTAGCAAATATATAGTTTTTCTAAAAACATATAATTTGTGAAACATGTCGAAAAATGGGCAGTACCTTAAAAGTTGATTCACCCAAGTACGAGTATTTGCAAATTTTAAACAGAAAACATCGAAAAAGATAAAATATGTAGGTACACCTTTTACGAAATAGTACCAACCTAAGTTAATTGCTACGTCATTATTTGTACAACATACTAATTAAATATATTGAAAACGTATAATTATCGTATATATTTCATAGCAAGCAGTGAAACAAGAACCTTACAATTAAAGACTAAAGCGTTTGTATGACAATTATAAAATTCGCGCGTCGAATGGCGTCCAAACACACGACCGTTTACCGCCCACGCGTCATCCATACCTTTTATTACCAGAGACTAGAGACGTACACAGATAATATATTTAATTGTACAAGGTTAAAAAGTATCGTTTCTTTACGGTGAGTCACCAAGCCAATTTCGTAGTTGTAGATCTTTGTAGATATAAAAAGTATAATAAATTTCATCTACAAAAATGGTATCTAGGTAACATTTAAATTTTAACTCGCCAACAATTTTGCTTAAAAATTGATTTAATTTTCAAAAAATAAGGTTAGGTTAGGTTAGATTAACAACATCTACGCGGAAGCAGTCGCGCGCAAAAGCTAGTAGGCATTTTATAAAAAAACATTACCCTAATTGTCTGAACTTCCTCTAAATCGACATTCTATAAACATTTCAATTACTGTTTTTCTTAAAGGCAATTCGGAAAATCTTATGTTTAATACTTCTAAGCCAAACGAATATGTATGAGATCTTTGAACCCAAGAAAAAACTAGTTTACAAAGTAGTGTACTATAAATTCCAGATAGTAAATATTAAAACCAGAGTTCAACATAAATCGAAAGCAGCACCATTCTCGCATCAACGCCTTCTTCGCAAGCGTCACCTTTCCGGGGCAACACTATTAACATTCCTCTCTACGCAAATCCTGTAATTACCAAACCAATACATTCACCGGTCAATATATGGCCAAGGCCAAACTAGATTTTCAATTCCGAGAAACACAACTTTGGGTAATATTAATTGTTTTTGAGGTTAGAAGTTACTCATACACGGAAAAGATTTTTTTTTGTGATTTTACATTTGAATTATCCTCATCGCTTTCTAAGATTTGTTTAATACACATATGGAAAAGCCTGTTTAAAACTGGATTCTTAAACAATATCAATGCTAAATAGCCGTACAGTTTGTAACGGTATTATAATAAGTCGAATCGCACTCATTCGAGTACGTTATACTGTATCATAAACAATCGGATAGCATTAGAACCCATGATCTCTCTCTAATTGAATACTAAATAAGCAGATGGCCAGAGTTATTTCACTTATTTAGTAACTATTACACCACGTTAGTTTGCCGTCTCTGCCTTGTAAATGGCCAAATGTTTGTTGGCAAAAAAAGACGTCTATTCTTTTCCGATCTATTTAACATGTCACAAGAGTGTGAGAGAGTGAATGAGAGTAATAAATGAAGAGTGAATAGGCTTCTACTGAACCAGCGAGCCTCCTAGACTTGATCATATTTTTTCCATCAGATGAGAAATATGTCAACCGCGCGCGATCCGTCTTAAAAAAAACAGCAGCTGTCCTTTAAGTACAAAATAAAGACAGAAACTAACATAATGTAACTTTAGCAATGTTGGACACTTAGCTGAAGGCACCAATAATGGGCACGTAACTCTTACTTCAAAGATTATACGGTTATGAATCGATTGTGTCAAAACAAATGAATTACCCTTATCTTCTGTAATAGTTATTTGTTATACAAGGGGGGAAAGTTGTATTTTACCTGCGCGTGTTCATTTGAAACACGAGCTAGCGAAAGGATTCTATGATTGACCACGAGCGAAGCGAGTGGTTCAAAAATAGAATCCTGAGCGTAGCGAGTGTTTTAACACACGAGACGTAAAATAACTTTTCAACCGTGTATAACACAAAACTTTTCACCTCACTACAGCGAGGAAAATAAGCTGAATTTCGCATTTTGCATGGTTTCCCGTAATTACACAGGTGTAAATACGTCTTTCGTCACTCGAATCACTCATTTTAAATAACAAATCAAACTAGAAAAACATGCGAATATTTAACGTTGACGCAAAGATGAAGGAAAACTGCTTTACTACCTCTATGCGTTGACGACTTAATTAAAAAGTTTTGACTTAGGTTTTTGTTTATTATTTCGGATGCGTTTTGTTCGCACATCGACTTACTTGGACTGTCAGAACATTTTATCCGTTTTTATTACAAGAATGAAGGTTAATGTTGAATGCTGATATTTATGAATTAAAATAAAGTTGTAAGAATGTATTTAGTATTTTTTACTCGATACAGTTCATTAATTGTGATGTTAAAAATTCAGCGGTTTTAACGATTTACGTTTTGTTAGCTGTCAAATATCACTAAAGCTGCCTTCAAATGTCAAAACTCTTTCTTCACATGTGGACAAACAACAAACAAAAATGAGTTTCCGAGCTAGTGATGAAAAATAAATATCAGTGACCACCATTCTTTATCCAGTACTGGCTCCGTGACGTTACTTCTTCCTTATATTACTGTTTAAGCAAAGTACTATGACAAGTGTTCTTAATAATGCGTTATGATTACGGACATGCGCGGAGGGGCGGGTGGGCGTGGCGCGCCGGCGCGTGACCCACTGATATGAAAACATCGCGCGCGCATCACGCGCATGGATCGCGATCATCCGGTCATTGATTGGTGAATGGAGCGAGTCAATGAGTTTCTCAATTTGTTGAATGAAGCTTGGAAGTTATGTTTGATGACTAAGGGCAAATATGAAATGATTGATAATTGTGGTTGAATTATGGATCCTATTTCATCAATTCTTCTGCGAAAGGTCTCAATAATTTCTGGTTAAAAACTAAATAATGTTGCTCTTTGGCTATACAAAAAACTGTCGCAAAAAAGTACGTCTGTCTGATGCTCCGTTATAATCTGAAGCAAGACAAACAAAGAAACACACTCGCATCTATACATAGTATTAGCTAGGAGCCAACTCAACAAACAAACATACATACGAGTATCATATATCTTTTTAAATTTGTTAAAAACGAACGTAACGTAAAAATCTATATATGTAGTATGATTCAAAGCGTTCTAGGAATATTGTTCTGTTTTCAAATGCAACTGTAATTAAATTTGAGTTATTTGAGCTTTTGTACTTTAAAAAACATTTTATATTGACAAGCGATTCCTTAATTAACATATTAACCACAACTACAATCACATAAAATAACCAGAAACCACACAAGAATTCAATGCATCCAAAAATAGACTAACTTTAACGTCTTCAATTGCTTGCTTATTCCCCCCGATAATGACCCCATAAAAATCCTTCACTTATCTCGATCTCGCGGCTCTTTTTCTATTACGTAAGAGGCACGGCACATAACCGTGCGCGGGCGCATACCATTCTCCGGCGACGAATTATTCTGCGCTTCTCGGAAAGGTACTGCTATGTGATAAATTTGCAGGCTCATTATGCGGTGCCCCCTACATTCCGCCCTGTTAGGCTTTGGTAAAAAGTTTGCTATTGTTTTTGGGAAGCGATGCTTTAGAATGTATAGAGTTGCTTAGTGTCTAATGTTAGATTTTTAATAACTTTCTTAAATACTACAAGACTCTTAGTTATCCTGTTGAAATAACTTGTAGTTATTTTGAGCAAACACACAAGGGTTTGATCATCTTAAAAAAAAACCTAATATTGCGGATACGGAACCTTCTTCTTATTCCTGGAACAACTCTATGCAGTGGCATAGTTTCTGAGGTCAGATTGCTCTTAACTACCTTGAAGTCTTCAGCAAAGGTAAGAGTTTCTCATGCCCACAGATGGATGAAACCCAGGGCGGAATAGGCCGGGTGACATAACTGTCCAACTAGATCTTTAAAAAGAAGAAGAAGAAGAAAACTTGATGAGGGCTCGGGCTCCATATACCCTTTATAATCGAGATAGGAAAGGTTATGAGGACTCTGCAAATCTTCAGTTGTTTCAGGGACCGGCTAGGTAAAGTTATACAGCTCTAGTTAATCGTTACAAGGCCACTAGGGTCAGGACAATCAAGAACTAAAACTATTAGTAAGGGGCTTTAGATAGAGACAATGCCTAGATAGACAACTTAATTAAGGTCAAAATGTAGTAAATAAACTACGTTATCAAATCATTGGTCCAGCTGCTATCAAAATTCAAATTCAAATTCAAAATATTTATTCAGTAAATAGGCCACATGAGGGCTCTTTTACACAATGTTTATGAGACCTAATTAAGGTCGCTTCGGACAAGACCATCATTGGTCAAGATCAAGGTAATTTTTTCAATCATAAAACATACAACAACAATACTTAAATAGTAGATTGTTCAACAAGGGACTAAAACAAGCCATAATGACAAGAGATATTTAGCCACGCGAGCGAGCGAGTTCGAGTGTCATTATGGTTGTTTAGTCTCGTGTTAAACACGCGTGACGTTTCCCGCGGTCCGATCTTTACGTATAAAGGCCACTATTCTCCTGTTTTGGTACTTACACCAGTATGCGTGTTCTCATATCCATCAGGGTTGACGATAGGATGAATAATCCAGTCGATATTCTCCAGCAGAATAACCTAAAACAAACCCCCACACAAAATAGGCGCATGTCTAAGTCGCCCAGTTGCAGAAACGAGCCCGCCACAACCTGTAACCTAAAGCAAACCGAGGTCTCCTTATAGAATTTGCTACGGACCCCGTGCTTGCTCAATCCGGCACTGACGACGTTCTATACAAAACTACAATATTGATTATAAGAAAGTTTCTTACTAGGTAATTCGTACCGCGGTTTTTCTTTTCCTTTATTATTTTTTTGTACAGTACCGCTTTAAATGCTTGCATATTTAGCCAACAGGTTCAAACTTGAAAACTATTTTAATACTGATTGCACAATGCATAATAAAATGAATTCATCCTTAATATAATTAAATAGATTCATATTTGTAATTATTATTCGTGTTTCACGAAATTAAATCGTTTTTTTAAATATTTTTGCACAGGTTGTCATTTTGAGGTTATTTCCATGGCCTAAAAATGGTCCATACACAATCACTGAAAATGGCAATAAAGGCAATAATCCTCCATTCACAAAAACACTGTGATTGGCTGTTTAGGGGTTTCCAAAGTAAATTAAAAAAAGTTTACTGTAATCCCTAGAGATTAATAAGGAGCCTTAGTCCCGATGTGCAGAGACTAAAGTAATATTTTAAGAGCATGAGAAGTGAAAAGTAAATTACATTAAGTAATAATAAGGTAATAAAGTAATCAATAATAAATTCTTAAAACTACCAAAAATTAACTTATTACAAATTTAAGGTCAATAAACCAAAACTAAAAATAATGGATATGAGAACAACACGACGAGGTCTCTACGTCAATAGCTATAACTAGAATAATTAATTGAACAACAAGTCCTTGCAAACGTGAACAGACCGGACCCCACAAACAGCACCCGTTCACGAGTATGACGAGTATCTCAGCCATCGCCTCTCTCAACCATGTGTTCGGGAAAGTGGCATTCAGTGATGAACCTATATATACTCTCGATGCGGCTTTGTTTCCTAAATCGTTAAAATGATTTCACGTAAAATGAGAATATCAAGTTATTGTATTAACCCCTTGTCACCTCTGAACCAGCTGTAAGCCCCTGCGCAGCATTTCTCGAAACAATTCGACGCGGAAACGTTCGGGCGCGCTCGGCGACACTCGCCGCCGTTCGGCGACACAATAAAACGCTAGACCATACGCATTATTCCGGACATTTTTCTAAGTCAATTAAATTCGAAGATGGCCGACGCGATTGTTTTTTGGCGGCCATTTAAATGTTTTACTGTTATTAGTAATGCTATGCGGTTCGGTTTTGTTGTTTTGATTTACTGTAATTTCTAAATGGTATGTCTAGCTGGGTTTCTGGGGATTGGGATGTAGGAAAGGATGCTGGAGCTGGCCGTGAGACCAACACGGGAAATATTTAGTCTCTTATCACGTTCCCTGTGCATGCCCCATATACGACGCATTTTGTTGTACAAACGACGCGTGAGTACATCACATCTGAGGTACAACCCTTTGCAAAATTGAAGGGTTATAAACATATGCACGTTTGAGCTAAAGCATTGTAATATGTTTGTACGCGTGAACTACCATATTTACAACAAAAAAAACTGTTTGCACGTATGAACATCAATATTAATTTCAGTTACACAGTGAACGTGCTATGGTATTTAGCTTCAGTAGAATTTAAAGTACCTATTAATAATCGATGTTATCGTCAACCAATTTTAAAGATCAATTATCATATTTATACTATGTACCTAAGGCTCTATAGTACTCCGTCAAACCATATTGCTTTTGACATGTTATGGTATTGTTTTGATTTCGCCGCCATTACTGTCAAGTACCAAGGAATAACTTTATTCCAATTAGAAACGAACCCCAATTATACGAATAGTTAATCGTTTTTGTGAAAAATAAAATAAGCAATTAATCCAGTCTCTGTCATTGAGATAAATATCAAAATGAATCCAAGGGTCAATAAGATATATATAAGAGGAGTAAGATTATAGACAAGAGAAGTCAAAACTTTGCGACCGTATTTGATTTGGTTAAGAATCTATTTTTGCATAATGATCAGGCTCCCTTCGCTAACACAAAACACGACACAAAATAAAAACAATTGTCACTCACTTCCAATCCAAGAGCACTCGAACAAAAAGTAAACACCTTTTAAGTTTTAAGTCGTGCTATAAAGGTGCCCACACACAGGCTAATGAGTCGGGCGAGATTTACTGCCTATAAATAATGCTAGTAACGTGTAATGTCCATATGCGCGCGCATGTAGGAGCGCTCCGTGCGCCGGAGTTGGGAAATGCGCGCTTCGTTTTGGGGCAATTGGAATTCTGGACGGGTGGCGGAGATGCTTTGAAGTAATGTTTTTGAGACCTAATTATGGTCAATGCTAGATGTAATTGGATGAGGTTGTAGTAACCTAAAAAGGGGTCTGCCAGAATAAGATATATTTTTTTATATGATAATTATTGTATTTTAATGAGAAATGAATATATAATTATCACCATAATGTCTGTCGTCAACTACAAATACTTCCACTGCTGGAGGGCCTCCGTAAAGATTTTCATCATGAGTAGGTATACAGACTTCAAACATATTATTATTATACTATACTATGTTTAATATGTTTATATCCAATTCATCTCCATGCACACTATTTTCATCATTTATTTTTAAGTTTTGTTTATGTATTGTAATTAAACATTAATATTATTTAAGTATTTTATACATGAATAAAGTATTTAACTAAGTTTTCAACACTGTTTAGATTTCCAATTGCACCGGTTATTCTCTGTTAAAAATGTAGTTGACTGCTAGAGAATGCTTTTAGGCATTTAGTCCACCATTTATACTTTTTACATTTATTTGTATTGTGAAAAGAAGGTTAAATAAAATAAAATAAATGTACATAATTCATGTAAGTAAACGAAATCAGACCCGAAGCACCCCGAAGTCTGAATTAAAAGGCATCATCTCAAAGCAAACTTTAAGTTGATTAGAACGGAAGGAACCCCGGCCTAAAACTCAAAATCAATAAGTCCAATATTTAAGTAGTGCGGGTGTCAAGAGCTAATTGCCGAGATAAAGCAGAATGCGCCAAGTTAACACTTACAGAACCAAATACACCATATGGAGCCAATTTACTATGGAAATCAGAGGGTCTGGCATTCAATGTATTAGGTCATAAAGTGCCGGTATGTCGTTATAGTGTCAGTTTTATATGGTAATGTGATAAATGTGGCACTGAATGGGATTTGAGGTGCGTCGGCGCAGGTCGTTGACCCGTATAAAGTTTATGGCTGCCCAAATCGATCGAGTGTCAATGTCGCTGTCCAAGATTTTTGGACAATGAGGCTTTTATTGGACGTTGGGCAACTTGCTAGGCGAAACAGTTACGTGTAGGTCTGTACGTATACCGGGGAATGTGTTAAGTTATCAAGTTTGGATATAACTTGGGTAAAAAAGTCATACAATTTAGTGAGTCAAAAAAATGAGAGCCAACAAAGAGAGATTTTCACTTAGTTGACATAAAATGAATACAATAGTTAAGATATTAGTTATATCAACCAAAGCTGATAGTAACAACAGCGATTTCTTTAGTGATTCAACTAGCATCTTAGTTGATGTATCTAACCTCTTAGTTGATGTATCTAACGTCTTAGTTGGTCTATCTATCGTCTTGTCAGGCTCGTATGGGTTCAAGATGCATAAAAATCACAATCTTGTTACAAGCGACCAATTTTTTTTTCAGTGCATCTAATTCTGTTTTCTACCTTTTCTTGCGTCTATATCGTATTCGTTCATGTTATAGTAGCTCTAAATGCCAGTGAATAAGACCTACCATAACCTCAACAATGCGATTTAAAAACTGGATGGTAAATCATATTGCTTTTGACATGTTATCGTATTTTCAACGTTACGACAGCTCTTATTTACTTGACAGTAATTAAACAATTATAAAGTAGATTTTAGAGGTACCTATCGGTATTTGAAAGTTAGGAACAATGTAAGATTTTTAAAAAGTAAAAAAAAATATATACTTAAGGATTTACATCTGTAACTGAGTGGTAAGAAATATGTCATTATAAACTCTAGATTTTGAGATTAAAATCTCATTCTCATTACTTTATTAAGTGACTAGACATGTTCTTTCCCTATACCCTTTTTATAGATTTTCGAAAATTAAATAAATACGGTCACAAAAAAAAAATTTAGGCACAGTTATTGTGACAAGTCGTCATCTATTTTTTAAGGACAATTTAACCCGGGTTGGGAATACTACAGAGTATACTAACCTTACAATGGTCTGAGACGCCATAAAATTGTAATGTAATCGGAATTAAATTACAATTAAAACGAAAATTCAAATTTCGAATTAATATTTTGTAAACAGGATGGTGTCATGATATTTTATCAATAACTCCATGTAGAAGACATTACAATATCGTAAAATCATCTACCGTATTGCTTACAGACTCCTATATTTATACTAAGTTAGGTATCATTCCAGATGAAAGCCCCTCAGCGCTCCGACCAAAACATCGCCGCCAAGTAAACTGAAATTAAATCTGCTCCAAAATAAATACAAAACTGTATCCTTTCGTCCTTACACTTACTTGAATAAATAACTTCTAATTCGGCTGAGCGGTCCGCACTCGAAATAACCTCCCCCCACCGCGACACCCAAACATCCATTACTAATACAACCCTTCCATAAATCTTCTGTACAATACTGCTTAGACACGGAGTTACGGCCTGATCATTCATACAAACACAGCAATAGTTAGTGCCTAAATCGATCACGACTAAAATTGGATTTGATCGCGTTAAAGTAATTTAATTTTGCTTATACAATTTTTGCTCCTTTTGCGCTAATGAATAATGTAAGCCGGCAACTTTGTCTCCTTCTTTAATTACAAGTTAGAGAAGGACGCACGAGCTGTCATTAGTGCAAGTGGTTTATTATTTTTACCGAGTTATTTCGGTCCAGCGCCGGGCGCATCCCTTCGCTAATAATTACCGCACGATACATTTAACTCTGAACCTTTGATGTTAATTAAACCTGATGCGACGGGTTCTCATAATTACAGCTTGTAAAATAGACTTATATTCATGTACACTAAGCATTATTTTAAACTCGCTAGTATAAGTAACTTTATAAATACGTATCGTAATTAAAGCATTACAGCGCCATCTATATTTAAGTACCGGGAATTAAACGAAACAATCATTAAACAAGCATCCTTTATAAAACCTTTATAAATATAGACTAGTTAATATCAAAATTCGACCTTATCAGCTACGTCGTAGCGGCCGTAGCGCGTAGCGCGGCGAAATGCTTTCTCCCGGTTACGCACGATGCGTAGTCCCGCTGCAACGGGACCATGCGTAAGCCGGTTCCCGGTCCCGGTGTGTTCCAATTTTGAATCGGAACGCACTTTTGTTTAGGTTTTTTATGAGGCGTGCGTGGATGGGAGGTTCTTTATAGTCCACACAATGCGCGCGTACAAATTTCAGTAAAGAAATGCGAGGATTTGGTTATGACTATTTATATTCAAAATTTAAATTTATTTTTGCAACAAAAAATATCAAAAGTACCTTAGTCAAGGGAAAACATACCATTAAAGTGGTTTATTTTTAGTTTTTTTTTTTTGATTACATGTCGTATTTTCTTAAGTAACTCATTGCTGTGCAAACAATAAGGGTAAAAACTTGCAAACTATATCAGATATGTATCCGTGTTCTTTTTCTCTTATCGACATACGCAGTCATTCGACGCCAAATTCAGTAAATAATCTAAATCAGAAGGGAAAATATAGATATTTTTTTTTTTTTTACCTAATATTAAAGGTATTCCAAGAAAATACAACATTAATTTTAAAACCAAATCTCAACGCCATGTCCTCGCCATCACTAAACGTACCCCCCCCTCGCGATCGGTAACGACAGAACTACGGCTGCAATAATGGGGATATAGTTCGGGTGCTGCCATGTTTTATTCAAATTGCGCCGACGCCCCGATCATTGTATCGGATAAAGGAAACAAGATTTCCGACAAATACAAAATTGTACGATTCTTGCATTTATTCAGGAAAGTACAGTAGGTGTTTATAAATACACTTTCACATTCAAATTCAAATTAGTTTATTTCTCAGAATTTCAGGTACATAAGATGACATAATATAATTTAATTTTGGTATCACTAAAATTTGCCATACAAGGCATGCGAAATTGAATGCTTAATTCTATTTACATTTCTATTCATCATTCTATTCATAATTATCTTAATTATAATTGAAATATTCTTGAATGCTATAAAAGCATTTTTTCTGCTAGCCATTTTTTAAATGTTTTTTAAACCCTTGAAAGGGGTTTGGGTAAAAGTGTTGTCATTTGTAAAATTCATACATTTTCAAGGTGAGCGGCCATTTGTAAAAGTGGTAAATTATGATAGAATAATTAAAAATAAACATATTTTGTTACGTAATATAATACTCTTAAGTGCATCGGAGCCGAGATATTTAAATATTTATACTTGGGCGTACTTTTGTACTAAAAACTGAATACTTAAATCTTTAAAATCTCCGCTCCGATATTATTTAACGCCATAAATTATATATATCTATGTGTATTTAGAGGTCCTCTAAATAACTATGCAAAAATCTTCCGTGGCCGCTGAAAAAAAAAGACAATATTCTTCAAACAAATTTACCCAATGCCCTTTAAGTCTTTTATGGCATCAGGTAAATTATTGAAAATCCTAATGCACATCATGTAACTGTTTTTAGCTACAAGCGCTGACTTGGTTGGCGGGATATATAATTTATTCCTATATTGTGACCTGGTGGGATTTTTATACTTTGCTTTTGCCTTATAAAACAAATCGCCATTTTTGTAAACAAAAATACAACTGTCCAAAATATAAATACAGGGTAGCGTGAGAACAGAATATTTTTTAAAGAAAGGTCTGCATGAATCTAGCCGCTTAAGCTCAAAGATGGCTCTAATACATTGCTTTTGCAACAGGAAACTCTTATCGACGGTAGATCATACCGTCGCTTTCACGCCTATGACATATAAGTTGGAACTTGAAGTTAAAGTGACAAAGCACTAAATTGTGCAGAGATACATAAGAATAAGGCCGATCGTACACGGTATGAAACATTTTTATATCCGACTGCGCGACGCTAAGGAGAGTAATGTGTTTTTCAGCCTAAATTTGTTTGTATGTATGTTTGTTCCTTTGTGGCGATATCCATACTAATATTATAAATACCCACACACACACACAACACAGGGCTTCCTAGCTCAGGATCCAGGACTAAAGATAAATTGTACTAAGTTAATTGCCAATAAATATTTTTCATTTTTTTTTTCAAATGTGAAAGTGTGTACGTTTGTCCGTCTTTCACGCTTAAACCACTGAAAGGATCGCGATGAAACTTGGCACACATATTGGTTAGGTACAGGAATAGGACATAGGATAGTTTTTATCCCGGCAAAATTGGACAGTTCCTGAGGGAGCAGCGTTAAACGACTTCTACGCGGATGGAGTCGCGGGCGAAAGCTAGTAAAAACAAAACGCGCGGACCGATTTTGATGGTTCTTATGTCAATCGATTTGTTTTAATCTTGTGAGTCACTAAAGATATGTCAGTCATAAAAACTCAATATGGCGCTGTAAAAAGAAAAAGAAAGTATACCGTTTATTTTAGGTTTACAGATATTATTCAAATTTAGAGAAACTGATCCGAATTGACCCGTATTATCTACGTACTATACACGAAATTAGCTGGCTGGAATATTGTAGTTAGCTCCATGCGGCGTTCATTCTTGCAACCCTACATGTAAGTGATTTTATTTAATACGCCCACCACCCAGTTAATCTCGTATGCAGCGCATTACCGATTATTACAGCACTTAGTCATATAATGGCGCTTGAGCGGATGCATTAGCCTTCCGTTGATACCGCTTAGTTTATGATGTGTTAAAACGTTGAGCACAGGCGCTTTTATTAAGCCACCAGTTATGTAGCTAAATCCTTAAGGTCTTGTGTTTAAGTGTTATAATAAAATACTATTAACTGACTATCTCGTACAAGCTTGATGTGTGCGCATTAATTTAGTTCTGAATCATATATTTGCGTTAGTTTCGCTTCTACTTACATATTTAATCTCATAACTATTTGTAAGTATAGGTATACAATAGTCGCTGTCCATGTACATACTGTTATAAAATAAATTTACATAACCAGGGGCACGTTTTATAAAACTACAAGTTACAATTTTACAGGTATAAACTGGCAGCACTGCTCAAATAGCTGGTCGTCATTGGTCGAGGTTGTGTCAAATGGAAACTTGTAACCTGTAAATTACACTTTGTAGCTTTATAAAACAGGCCCCAGGAGTATCACCATCAGCGCATCAGTCTAAATAGATTTGAGGTGCACCTAGCTCTTGTCAGCTAATTAAGATGACTGAGATGACTGCATTGACTACAAAAGGTGATCAAAAGTACCTATCTATTATACAGAGTATTGAATTTAATTACTATACGTGACAAATCAATTAGGCTTAGGCGGTCGACTCTTGATCGTAAGGTACCGAGTTCGAAGCCCCGCGGTCACCATGTACCAAGGAGTTTTCCTAACTTAAGTACATTACCCGATGCTCTTACGGTGAAGGAAAAACATCGTGAGGAAACCTGCACATTCGAACAGCTGAGTGTGTAAGAGGGTAATTGCACAAAATATCCTAAAGGGTCGAAGTGTATCCGAAAGGGCCCATCTGTAAGATAAGATAAGATAATGTTTGAAATATACCTATTTACTCGTGGTTCATCGCTTTTCCCGTAGGAGCTATCAAGTTAAAATATTATTATTATTATTATTCTCCGATTTTTTTTTCAAATTTGGTTTTTTACAATAAGTATTAAATATAAAATTAAAATAACAATACTACAGAAATAAAAATTATAAAAAAAATATTATTATTATTATTATGAGCCGATAATGTCCCACTGCTGGGCAAAGGCCTCTCTCCCCCTAAGTTACAATAAGAAGTACTTTTTAGGATTACGGGATGAGACTTTCTGTCACTCTTTTTATTAATTTTCGGCGTAACAGAAGGAAATAACCGCCTTTTTTTTGTTAAAGAACAACAGCTGTTTACCCCATCGCAAAAACATATTTTTAGTTCATTATACTTTTAAAATAGCGATTTTAGCAACTTATTCAAATCACCCTACACAACATAATTCAAAACTTTGTCCATAAATTGGCCGAATGCAAACCCAAAGTATTGGTATGTTCGTAATTTAGTGGGAACAGATGCGCGTGCGGCGAGGCTTCGGGATACGTCTGCCGCCCAAAAGAGAAAAGCAATGTTAGAGTATGAAGTCCATATGCGCATACTGCCTTTTTGCTTTGATCGGCAGAAGTGGGTCGTGCCCTTGATGCGTCCGCGCCGGCCTTGGGCAGGAGCGGCCAGGATTATTTTGATTTTATTTTGCTTCACTTACTAGCAGTGGTCGAAAATATAAAAGTAATACGAGATCTCATTCTAGTAAGCTGTACTTATAGACTCCCAATTATTTGCATTTTTTGTTAATTTAGTGAATATAATATAGGTACTTAGGGTGACGGCACCAATGATGGACACTTTTAGCTGACAGGCACCAGTAATGGACACTTCACTCTTAATTCAAATTGTATACGGACCAAAATTGATTGTTATTCATTTGTTGCAAAACAAATGAATAACCGTTATCTTCTGTAAAATAAGAATCAAGTGTTCATTATTGGTGCCTTGTCCATTACTGGTTCCATCACCCTACTTCATGAGAAACTTCAAATATTTTACGTAAATAATGAAAATATTTGGCCGCAACAAAGGTCAAATACTAGTATGCCTATTTTGAAAAACACTTATTTAGCTTTATATAAAAAAATATTAACTTCATGAATTCTGTATAGTAAATTAGTTAGTATAGCTTAAGGCACTCATAATTTTTATGAACTGCTATATAGTTGACAACACAATAGGATGGTAGCGAATTAAGTCAAATATTTCTTGAAAATATCTATACAATGAAACCGACTCAATTTCAACTTATCAATAAAAACCTCCATCCCAACCCCTTAACAGCTGGCAACGCGCAGGTCACCTCTGCGCACGCGTCGATATGCTGCAATCTCCACACAAAAACGTCTTATGTACCATCCAGTAGCTAAATCAAATTAGACTCTCCAGGGCAAGCTATAAGCTTGATTTTTCAATAAAAAATATTCGACTTATGTAACTTATTTTTTAAGAACAAGTATTATTAGCGGCAGGTGGTGCACGCGCCGATTTATGCCACTCCCGCGCAGCCTGCGCAGGGCACATGTGCGAACTGCTTCGGTTTTGGCACAAGTGTGGAATAACCCTTTTTGTTAGGCACCTGACCAGCCAGCCTTGTAAAGAGTTATAGCATCATGTCTTTGGAATATAATAGGATACAAATCCTGCAAATATTCTTATGTGAAATTAATTACTATTAAGGGACTTGCTTGTATTGCGGCGGTATTTCCGGATCACTACACACTGAAAAAAATAATTGGTCGCTTGTAACAAGATTGTGATTGTTGTGCATAAGCGTCTGGATCCCATACGAGCCTGACAAGACGATAGATACACCAACTAAGACGTTAGATACAACAACTAAGATGTTAGTTGAATCACTAAAGAAATTGCTCTTGTTACTATCAGCTTTGGTTGATATAACTAATATCTTCACTATTGTAATCATTTTTTGTCAACTAAGTGAAAATCTCTCTTTGTTGGCTCTCATTTTTTTGAGTGCACCTTCAAGAGACGAGCATCCTCTTTTCTCAAAGTCCGTCAACGCATCTGCTCCTCTCGTGGTGTTACAGTTCTCCATAGTTGGCGGTGATCACTTTACATCAAATATTGAGACCCGCTAGCGCGTTTGCCTCCACTAGCATAAAAAAAAACAGTAAAAGAATAGTGGTAAGAATTTTCCCTAATATTCGTTTGTTTATTTATTTATTCTATTAATTCAAGAGCATAAAGTAATATCTCGTATGCCATCATTAAACATTATTGTTTGAATAAATCAGGTTACCTAGTTAGGTACCAAGATTAAATTAAGTCTTAACTACAGTATAGTTTAATTGGTACGTATATAAAATGTATGGAGGGATCGCTTTTAAATCCAAATTAAATATGAAAACTATATTTAACTTTTTTGTGTCTTATCAGTTAAGATAAAGATAAGACAAAAGTGCTTTTTCAGTATGTAGGCGACACTCAAAAAAATGAGAGCCAACAAAGAGAGATTTTCACTTAGCTGACAAAAAATAAATACAATATTTAAGATATTAGTTATATCAACCAAAGCTGATAGTAACAACAGCAATTTCTTTAGTGATTCAACTAACATCTTAGTTGATGTATCTAACGTCTTAGTTGGTGTATCTATCGTCTTGTTAAGCTCGTATGGGATGAAGACGCTTATGCACAACAATCACAATCTTGTTACAAGCGACCAATTATTTTTTTCAGTGTAAAAGGACACTTTACATCTAGCTAGTTTTGCCTCCCTTCACATATAAAAATACCAGCTCTTCTCAAAAGGAGACTAATGCTGAAAAGAAACGCCACAAGAAACTTAGAAAATTTACTACAAAGCAAAGTTTCCTGTCCAAAATCAATAAATTTTATACCAACATACATCAATACGTTACGGTGCCTTAAACAAAATGTAAGGACCAAAACACGACACCATTTTAAAGGTCCTCAGTTATTTCAATTTGATCGGTCCACTTGCTCCTATCGCGGCCCTAAAAAACCAAGACCACCGCTAAATAAGTTAATCTCAGCGCTTTAATGAAACGTCACAGCCGCCCATGGCGGAACCATCACAACATAAGTCATTGCAAACCATTGTCAACCTAAATGCTTCGTACTCCATGGTTGATTTTACAATGAAAATATTTTTAAAGTTATGACAGTCTAAAATTTTACCACAGGGCGACAAAGATGGAACTCCGGCGACCAAAATACAAATACTAACTTACAACTACTATGCACCCTAACTTGATACTGCTTGAGTCCATATTAGATAATCTATAAAGCTTCGTTAGTTTGTAACGAAACATAATACTGAGTGGAAAGATGGCACGATAAGTACCTGCAAGTGCAGGCAGCGTTGTAAGTGATCAACTTAGCACCTTATCTCTTTAGAGTTGTGTTTGGTCCGCCATAGAACATAGTTGAACGAGTCAAAGCGTCAAGGTTCCAAAGTGATCATGTTCTTACGACGATTATACCATTAGGGTTGTCAATTGTCAATAGTACATTAAGTGCCCGAAGCGCTTTCTGTAGTCTATTTTATAGGGACATATGAGAGCAGGGCTTTGAACGTTTTGTATAATTTATGGTATGGTTTTGGTGATTCAGTAGATATTATTATTTAATGATTTTGACATAGCTTGACCCTAGATTTGTTTACTTTGAAAAATATCAATAGATAAAGGTTAAATTAGCTATAATAAGATATTAATTTGTTGCTTTATAATTATAGATGGCTTGAGTATTGCTCTCCATATGGTAGATTCTAAAATTCTATTTTACTAGCGACCCGCCCTCGCTTCGCTTCAGTTTATATGAGTTTCTGTAACACCCGCACGTAAACCAGAATTAATTATAGCTAAATACCTTCCTCTTGAATCACTCTATCTATGGCTGGAAACTGCATTAAAATCCGTTGAGTAGTTTAAAAGATCTAAGAGAACAGACAGCGGGAGCGACTTTGTTTTATACTATGTGAAGACGATGTTTTTTTTAAGGTGATTTTTTAATTAGGTATATCAATAAATTTTCTAATTATTAATTTATTATTAGGTGTAAACTTTTGTAATAACCAGCTTGTCATATTGTGCCACCCCTGCGCAAGAGCATCGCAAATAAATCGTGTGCATTAACATTCTTCCCGCGTCATCCGCACCGCGTATCGTTTGACCCAACTCTTAAATCGAAGTGTAGGTAACACTTGAAAAAACATCTTGAAGTTGAGTGTACAGACAACACAACTTACTCATGCACTGATGGTTTATGTTTTCTAAGTCTGTTGACCCTTTGACATTTTAATCATTAACCGATGGAACTATTGTTCAAAAATTGTCGTTTATAGTGTAGTGGTAAGCATTTTCTCGTTCATTTGGTAAAAAAATGTTTATTGGTCTTGATCCATTCTGGCCGGCAGTCTCCTTCATCACTCCTAGTGTAAGGGGGGGATGATTTCAAAAAAACATTACACTTCAGGCAGTCGTAAGAAAGAGACATACATCTATTTGAAACGAAAAACGCGAAGAAAATGTAAAAAATAACAATGAAAGATTATTATAATGCTTTGGGGAACATTGAAAGGTTATAAAATTATTTACGTAAAGATATAGTTGGCAATATTTTGGTATTCAGTATGGAAGTAAAACTTCATTTTATGCCCTTTTCTTAAAGTAAATCTATAATAATAATAATCTATAATAGATTAAATTTTAAATAGCCGTGTTCAAACGCTTAATCTTTTCTGAAGTCGCGATACGCTGCTAGAAGTAAGACATAATATTAACACGTTTTAAAATGGCGAAACATCTAAACTATACAAATACTGCAAAGTATCACCACCTCACTAAAAGCCATGGGTTCTCACGTACCACCACCCCCATAAATTATCGATATGGTAACATTATCGTGACTTGCCAAACAATGCCTTACCGAAAATCCACCTGACTTTACACACATGCAGACACACACATGCAAAACCGAAACGTCTCACAAATTGCTCTATTCACCCACACATGTATTTCTACACTGTAAAGATCCATAGACACGCACACATGTAAGATAACTATGTATGTGTGCAGCCACCCCTGTGCCAGTGTTGCTTGTACAAAAAATAATATCATATCTCGTTACTGGATCTACTTTTGTTACGGTTTGAATCGAAGAAAAATTGGAAGCGGCATTGTGTTTTGATAAAATTAAATTGACCAAATGTCTTTTTACTGATGCTCGTATTCATGGTAAGTAAGGTAGAGTCATATTATTTTATTATGATGTTTGTGAAATGCATCTTAAGTATTGAAGAAAATAACGTATAATCCTAAACATAAGAAATTGTTTGTTATTATAACATGCTTGAATGTCGACTGTACTGGTTATAAACTCACTATCAAAAGATGCGTCAAATGAGTCGAAAATCGGCGGATCTACTATAAACCGGTGAGGAGTTCCTATAGCCACCTTCCGTTTCCATCATCACATCAGCTCGATAGTACCATATTATTGCATCGTCCATAAGTATGCAACATTTCAAGTCAATCCCAAAGTTAGAAATAGGTTAAAATTGACCTCAAAGACCTGTTTACACTGTTAGTTTATTAGTAACAAGAGCAGATTTAAACCGTGTATTAAAGATATTGTCGAGTACCCAAAAACATAATATGAAACGAAAGCATTGAGCTCATCAACGAACGGAGTGTACAATTATTGTCCTTTTGAAGTCGCTGCGGACGCAGTGATCAAAATATTCTTGTACAGTGCAGGAGCATTTAAATGAGAAAGTCTTTCGGGTTCGGGTCAATTTGGTAAGACTCGCATAAGAGCATATGAGTGAGATAAGTACAATTACAAGAGATAATTATTATTATTACTATTTAAGAGTTCATCTGAACATACTGAGTTTTGACACATTTTCCTGCTCAACTACGCATGATATATATATTTTAATGTTAAATTCATTGTTTTATATAATGCTAGGTTAAGTTCTATAATTGTATAAGTAATTTTAAAAAAAAACGACTGACTGTTGAGTTTCTTGCGGCGTTTTTTCTCAGCAGTGGTCTCTTGCGAAGCGCTGGTAGATTTTTGACGTGTAAAAGTGCCCGTGCGGCCTACTTACTGAATAAACATCTTTTATCTTTTTTTTTTTCAAACCCGGAGGCCTTTTCAATACTTAATACTTTATTGCAATTCATAATGTGTACAGCAGGCCTTTCGCGTAACTCACTCGCAATCGCGATCGGCTTCAAAACAAAACAATTGGTTTCATTTTGTAAGCAGACAAGCCTTCGATTTTCAAAATGAAAACGATTGCGATTGCGAGTGTTGTTACGCGAAAGGCCTGCTGGTTGGAATACAGTTATTTTATGTGCATTTTGAACCCTGTCGGGCACAGCAACGAGAGAGGAGGACTTATATGTATAGGTATTTATGATTAGATTTACAATGTCATGCTATAACAAACTATTTACAAGTATCGTAACACATTAATATTTATTTATATATTTTTTATTTTAATCTAGTCGTAAATATTTTTGTTCCGTTGTATTAAAATTACATGAGTTAAGTTGAATTAATTAAATTATTATTACGTTTTTTTTTTTTTAATTATTATATTCATACATTTTTTTAAAGAAATCATTAAAATATTCATTTAAGGTAAGGCTTTTGTAATCAGTAATTGTTTTAAGAGCCATTGCACTGTATTTGACTGAAGAATCTCTGAGAGAAACCGTTTTACCTTACTTTGATAAAGTTTAACAATGTAATATGTGTTTAAGATAAACGAAGTTTAAAATAATCGACTGCTATAAAATGCCGTATCTGAATCCGACTCACCTGTTTCGCGGCTCCCACGACTCTCCTGATGCACTTTCGTTTTTATGCAGCCCGGGTCTCCACCCTAAATCGGACGTCACAACGCACGACCTTTTTTTTCAAAAAGGTTTATTTCATTTATCTTCAAAGTCATGATTCGTTGCATTGTGCCAGGCGTAAATACTTATAAAAAGTTTGGATACGAATGATACTGGCCGAAAAAAGTGGCGTTACTAAAAAAACTTTTTATTTTTAAATGAGGAACGTTGCTGTTTGCGTAGGTTGGTAAAGTTTGTGGAGGATTAGGCGAATAGTGTACAGTTTTTTATTATTTTATAGCCAAAAAAACGTTAGCCAGTCTTATATTAGATTCTAATCAAAAGAAGTCATATTTTAACAACTTTATTGCATCAGACTTTACCGTTTTACTTATTTATTACCGGTATTCGTATTGCTTTCGAATTGTAATTAACATTTCGACCTCCATTTTATAACCTAGGAGCAATATCGGTGGTGAAACGAGACCGCACACTTTACGACTCTGTTCCGAAAACTTAAACTATTGTAACAGGCTTAACTGTTTGTGCCACGGTGAGGAATCGGTTAAAAAAACCATAAATGTCAAGAAAATTAACTGCAGGCGGCTTTAGACAAAATCGCCTACGTAAAAATGAGATGATATTGATTAGGTCACACACGTAAGCGTGTGATGGTCAAAAGGAGCGATTACTATATGAAAAAATACATCCACATTTACGTATTATGCGTACCTAACTAATAAATAATGATGGGCAAATTGGCCTATATGACCAATAAGGACAAGCGCTATGTCACCGCATAGGTAATTCTAAGTTGTAAAACTATTACTATGGCAGGTAGTTCGAAATCTTTGAGCGAAATAAATTATCGCCATGCAAAGACGGCAGCATTTCATAGTAATTATGCTAAAGTCGTCTATGTAGGGCATGTAGGCGACCCGATGATCCAGATTTAAAAAAAAAAACTCCCAGTTATTTGAGGTTTCCCGCTACACAAAATCGTTGTAGAATTAAAAAGGATATCCGATGACATAGTGCTTATTGTTATTGGTTTCTAGGCCAGCGTTCATACATTTTTGCCCATCATTATTTCCACTTATTACTTCTTTTTTTCTATCATATCAATAGGTAAGTACCTAATGATATAATTTTAATATCTACATAGGTACTAACATTTATTTTAGACTGTGACTATTTCTCAGGCATTAACAAATAACGAGTATACACGAAAAATTTATAAAGGTTAATTTAAAACATATCTATATTTTGCATCATTACATTTAGGTGTGCGAAAATGTATATGTATATGTGTTAATAATTCAACATACATTAAACTGTATGTGTGTGTATAATTCCAAGTCATTATGTAAATAAGCCATAACCATTCGAGACATATTAAACGACCAACGACACTTCAAGAGTTACCACATGATGTGGTCCATCCTGCTATATTATTCACGACAATACAATCAAACTTTTAAATATTGATCTTTACTCTTGCAGTAATTGTGCAAAATGTGAGATCAATTTAAGTTGGTTTCAATCTCCTACTAACCAGCGTATTTTGATCTCAATATTCAAATAGTTTTGGATGTATCAAAGGTCATAATAAAATAGAAAAGTGTTGCATTATAATACAGATATTGACTATTTTGTTAAAACGATGACGATTTCACTTCATTTTAAAAATCATAATAGAATATGTTGAAGACATTGGTATGAAATAAGCGGGAGTTCCGAATAAGTGGATATCTACAATTCTACATTATAATGAATTAAGAAATTTAGTAAAACAAGGAAAGTGCTAGCTGTGGTCAGTTAATCTAATTTATCTAAGTATTCTTCCAGTAAAAACTTATTTACTGAATAGTGAAGCTAGTCTAGGAGATAACATGATCTCCAAAAAAATCATTTAACATATTAAATGTGATATTTTTCAGAGAAGTAGGCAGAAAAAACGTTTCTAGATTTATTTGCACCTAAAATAAAAATCTGATTGCGTCGTACATTACAAGCCAGACATATTTTTTACCTCGTTTAATAATACAAATAGGTATTTAGTTCTAAAAACTGTCGCGGATAATATTCAGTATCATCACCGAAACCAGTTCCCCGACAATCTTTCCGAACACTCACACCACATTTACGTAAGTAGGTAAAATCCAAATGTATACTGACCACGCACGCAGCCGCATACATTAACGCGATTACAAGTAGAGATGTACTCAACGATGTCGCTGCCATAAATAACCGATATTCAAATCGCCCGATACCGATTCGGTACCGCAATTAACACGCGAACTGGTTCCACTAGTGATGCGCTGGTTATCGATAAATTTACGGTCGAGATAAGATCTTATCATATGAGTTTTATATGCATCTAATTAAATAGATGAAAAGCAAATTAGTAACGTTTAGCGAGGTATTTGTTAATAGTTTGAAAGTAGTATGAGCTTGATGTAGACATTTGAATACGTTACATATGAGAGCGAGTCCTATTAAATAAGTATTATTATGTATTTTTTTACAAAGATATGAAAGAATTGGATATTGCTAATTATCAGTCAAAGCTAAATAAATAGGTAATAAATCTAATAAAAACAAAATGTGAAACGGCTAATCAATATTTTACTACTGAAGACGATACACAACTTAATTTAATGTTTACAGGTAAGGAAGTACTAAAAAATTACAGCTAAGATAAAAATAGATAAATAAGACAAAAGGTTTGCTGAATAAAATTCAATAAGAAATCAATAAAGGATTGAGACAAAGTGAATAAATGACAATAAATTTCTTTGTCTTTGTCTTTGTCTTTGAAATTGACCTGAAACCTATCTCTTGCGAAACAAGCTTACATACTACACAATAAGAACGGCAAGAACCGGCTTATCGTTCAATATTTCTCTTGAGTTGTAAATTAGATATTTCTAGAGCCTAATAAATTGCAGCCTAGTAAGCAATTACAACGTCAGATTATATCGACACCTTATCGATATGGATGCTCTCACATTTCCAACACTAGCAATAGACAAAAATGGTTTTATTCGCTCAGTCCAATAAGTGTGTAATGAATCTTATGAGTATGGAACGAGATAATAACGCCGCCGAACGTGGGCTTGGCCCGTTTTTTTAATTTAGGTACATTATTAATACTGGTTTGAGTGTCGCTAACTGTGGTGTGTTTCCGCCATTATACGGTTTAGAGTTTCAAGTTGATATATTACGAACTGTCGCCGGAGTAATGTTCAATTAAAAAGAGGATAATTTATTGTACTTTTTACTACATGTAATGTTCTTAACTTAACGACTCAAAATTTCTTAATAGCAATTGAAAATTGAGGAATATTGATCAACTTTTTGTCACCTATTTATTTTTGATTATTCTTAAGAGGATTGTGAAGCTAAAAATCTCCATACAAAATGCGAAAACGTTTCTCTCCCCTTAAACCTCGTCCGATTATTACGATTTTTTAATATGTTGTACATATTATGAAAAACTATGTCTGTACGTTTTCCTTTCCAAGAAAATATTGTTTAGAATGAAACAAATTTAAAAAACAAAAAACACAAACGTACAGACCTAGGTCTTTATAATAACTACAACATATTCAAAGATCGTGAAAATCGGACTTGATTTAGGGGGTCAGAAACGTTTTCGCCCGGAGCTAGTTTTGTATGGTTTTTTTTTGACAGCTATGCGATTTTAGCCGCGGTTCACAATCCTCTTAAGTATGTAAAACAATCAGTCAGTCAGTGACGATTTTATTTGTCTAATTTACGTAACTTCTGGAATAATACACGAAAAAATGAAATTGGGAGAGTTATAGTTCAGGAAATATGATTCGGCCGTCTGTTATCTACTTTGCGATCTTTTTATCTGTTTTATCTACTTACCATACCTAACCTTAACCTTAACATTTTAACCCGCTGTGCTGTTTGAAGCACGAGGGCAGTTTTACGATTACCTTTTATTTGATATTAACAAAAAGATCTTAGTGAAGATTACATACGGCCAATTCATATTTCCTGAACTATAATTGGTTTCACTCAGGACTTCTGAAGACGTAATTCCATGGTCCTGAGCATGAATTAGAAGTTACAGAAGCGCGATTTTTTTCCTGTTAAGGATTGTTGGGCAGTGGTCGCTTTCTCGATCTTGACTGCCGTGCTTCCATATATTATTTGTAATGACGATAAGAAATGGCTAAGCCTAGCGTTCACGTTTATCAAAGTCGTGACTTTTCTGAGGCCCTAACCATTTCTTCCAAAGACCGTCCACCGTATGTACCTCACGCTCCGCGCGTCTCGTGTGATATTTATGCGTGTGCATCCCGGTACTTAGCGGGTAACAAAAGATCCGGGTTTTACGGCCGGTGGGCTGTAAACGGTAGATTTACTGCGGGACAGAGTGGTCTGGCTCGTGGAGCTTCGGTAGTACCTATAGTAGTAGATAAAGTGCCATGTTACCTGTACCCTTACCATGAGTTACATTCGTAGTCGCTAGCGAGTCGAATGCTCTGTACGGTACAGTATTCTTATAGAGTGCGAGGGACAGCGTTCGACTCGATAGCGAGTACAGTCATTGTAACTCATGGTAAGGGTTCTATTATTCATGGTGAAAGAACACGATATTTTTGTTATAGGATATGAATCAAGCTCTGTGCTAACACTTAACACCTAAAGTATTTCGTCATCTTTGAAAGTGGTATCTATAACGTTAATATTTGTCATCATCTTGTTCTACCAAGAAAAGAAAGGAACTAAAGGGTTAAACATATTTAGCAATGTGTGGTCA
This sequence comes from Acleris literana, assembly GCA_946894065.1. NCBI lineage: Eukaryota > Metazoa > Arthropoda > Insecta > Lepidoptera > Tortricidae > Acleris > Acleris literana. The sequence continues at coordinate 25,931,330 of OX335671.1, read as the reverse complement.
TCTATATTGACATATGTAGATAGTTGGTATTTTATTTTTACGACTATGAAACTTCGACAGATTTTAAAAGTATTTAATATTTATGTTTTTCCAGGATATCTTATTGCTACAACGTATCTATTTTCTATGCTAAAATGTTATGTCTATTTGAATGATGATTCTTTTCTCTTCTAAGCAATCACGATGATCGCTTATGCAAACTATTACAGATTGTGTACGTGTATAGAGGAAGTAAATGTTATGCGGCTCTCAAATTTAACATTTAAGTACTAATCACACCGCACTGCTAACTGCTAATTAATATGCTACAAGTTTGTGTACGTCGTTTATTCATCAAGTGTCAAGAGCTTGTGTGATTTGTCCTTAAAATTGCTACAGTTCTGTAGAGTTTCAGTTTTCTTTGGCTTAACGTTTACTTTCTTAGAAAGTTTGTCAAATTTCACACAACAATTTACCAGGCCTCAAACTAAAAATGCTGATGAAGAGTCGTCATTCTCCGCATTCGTAAATAGTATAAATATTTTGATGATTGTAACTTGAAAACTTTAAATATTGGTCAAAACTGTTAAACCTGTTAAATTATTGGTGAATTTTGGCATTAGAATACTAGTAACCAATAGTTTTAGTGCTTTATTAGTCGCTACACGATCACACATTTCGATGCTTCAAAACTTAGGCACTGACACGAGTTCAAAGTCTCCTTTAAACGCGTTTTGGTTCAATTCAGTCTTAAATACAGATTTAGCATTCCTCTAAACTCGAAAGCTCATTTTATATTTATCACTAAGATTATCCAAGACGCGTTGAAATGATTCTTTAAGGACTAAAGCTAATGTTTCTGTTGGTAACATTCAGCTTTCTTCACTATCGACAAAAATATTAGCAATGTTTTTCAACAAGGTGTACATACTATAGACACTCGTAGTGAACCACCTCAAGTAGATCTGCATTCTTGAACTACCTCTTTAGCCCTTCACTGTCCTCATTTTGTGTTTCACCTCTGACACCTTCATCATCAGAGCTTCCGATCCACAGGAACCCGCGCCTGGATACCAACGAATTTCTGAATCCGTTAAACTTTGATCCTAAAATCAACAATAGAATCAGTACAAGACCTTAGAAAAGAGTAAAGACAAGCATGGATGAAATCCCTATCATATGTTACTCCAAATAGATTCCTCTTTAAAAAAAATTTTTACCAAAATTTTGATCAGTGATTATTTTGGGTTGTTATGCTTTGACCTGACCAACGTCTGACTAAGACTGCTAAGATGTTTAGATCCACTGTTACTTACCATCAACCGTTGTAACTTCATCTTGTCTTTGCCTGTACTTATTTAGACAAAAATATTTCTGTGTTTGGATGATTTTGGGTGATCTTCATTGGGTTACCACCAATACCTGCCAGATTCATTAGCTCCTTAAAAAAATATATCTCTAAATACGCTCAAACAGGCAAATTAGGTGAAGTTATAGGAATTGACGGTACCTCTGACTAATAGTTGCAAGAATTGTTAACAGATTAGAAGATAAAGACTACGTATAATGACGTTAGGGATGCTTAGGTTAGGTTAGGTTAGGCTACGCCGGCGTCGAAGTGTGTGATCGTGGGTGACGCCAGCGCTGGTGCAGGGCGGCGGCGGCGCGGCGCGCGCGCGGTTCTCGGGCTCCTCCACCTCCGAGTCGCTGGGGCGCGGCGCGCAGTCCGACCCCGACCTCAACAGCCGGCTGCAGCCCAACCTCCACACCTTCTGGGTTAGTACACTTGTTCCAATAACGACGCATAGTATCTGAGGACACCTTTAAATGATGTTCTGACCTCACAAGCCAATAAAAAGTAGGTATCTCAGATTAAATTGCCAAAGTAGATTCAACCCTCTTCTCTTAGTAATGAGGTTGTGATTGCTACAGGAGTTTTATTTGAAATGCTGCTATTTTGCTTAGCAGGGCAATGTTGATGTGTAAGCCTTATGCATGGCTGATGAAAATGGACCAACAGGGTCCTACAATATTTACCAAGTTTTTGGAAATTAGACGCAAAAATAACCAATATATAAATTTTCTCTTTCTTTCTCTTTCTTTCTACTTATATACATACATTAAATCACGCCTGTTTCCCAGAGGGGTAGGCAGAAACCACTTTCCACCGGCTTTCTACTTAACCTTTAATAACTCCACATGCTGCTGTCTAGTAACCTTCATCTAACTGGTGTGGGCCTAAGATTCTATGCTTTGTTATTTTGTGTTGTTTAAAGCAGCATTGCTAGATGGCCAACTATTTAGATATACTTCATGTTTATTAATTAATGATAAGGCGATGATTAAGATCAACTGTTAGCAAGATATCACAGTACCTCCTTATGCAATTTTAATGGGATATCTATATCTATTTGACTACTAACAAAATTGTTCATGAATCCTTGCTAAAGTTAATATTTCGGGGATTTATTCAGTTCCATATAAAATAGTTTTTTTAAATAAATATCAGGACTATTTCCCCTTCTGTTCCCTTCATTTAAACTCTTTCTATTTCTAAAATAAGTAACTGTCATAGTTAAGACAATATAAAAAGGTAATTTAAAAGTTTGTTATAGTCGGCCATCTTTGTGTGCTGCTAAAAACATTTTGTATAATTTTAATATAACACACTGTGTCACACCCACACCTCACTCCTTTTAAACTAAAATACTTTGAGACAAAATACATAATATACTTAACCAATGTATGAAAATAGCGCGTGATAATAAAATCTAAGGTGCACCGCTATGGCGACCGCATTCAGCATCTGATGAAGAAAATTCCTTAAAGAAAAAAATGTATAGGGTGTTTTCCGATTTTCTTCGTTTTTGCAGTTTTCTCTTAAAATATTTGAGTGAAAATCCAATGTTACGTAATTTGTCTCGAAATATTAGCTTAAATAGAGGCACTTGCACTGTAGTATACCAGTAGTACAGGCTTAACTATTTGCATGGTTTATTTTTAATATTATAATTTAGAGAAACTTTGTTTTTTTTTATTAACAACCAAAGAATAACGAGTAAGTAATATTTAAACGAAGCATGCCGTGATATTCGTGTTTATTGTAATTTTTCTCCCTAACTCCAAAACGGTCCTTAAAAGTATTTTCAATTTTCTACGTATGTTTTAAACAATGTATTTCAGGAAACACTTCAGAAGAGTCATGGTGCCAAATTCTTCTCAAACGTCATTTTTTATTTCTTTTATTTAAATTTTACTCATCGTTCTAAACTAACCTATTTCATCGCTACTATTATTTGAGTAAATAAAAGCAATTAAATTATGCATTTGATATAAAACACCTGAAATAAAACCTAATTGAAAATAATACTCAACCATACTGCAGCGCAGGCGCAACAGCAAAGTAGTTTCCAACAAAGCGCTTATTTTCAGACAAAAAAGAAACTTTCTACCGATCTATATCACCGATAGTAATATCACCATTGACCTTAAAAATAAGTACCTACCTACATAATCTTTCCATACAAAACACCTACTTACATAAACTTTAAATAAATAAACAATAATAAACTAGATTGTGGAGACGTACTGCGATGATGCATACCGCTTACCAAATTCTAACAATTTTTATTACCCGTAGTTACCAAATCGAGAAACCGTATTCGATCTAAACTGGGCTTTTTTCTGTTCACCTTAAAAGTGGTTTTGCCTCGTCGGCGAGGCTGTCCGGTTAGTTATTTATTGCGCATTGCGCAGATACCCGTTCCCAGACGATATTCTAATATAATTCGTAAATCGAATGCCGAATGGTTTTAATAGAAATCACTAACATTGTTTATGTTGGAGTACCATCTTCAAGCGGTTCTCAAAGTTTTTATGGGATTTAATAAACTAAATGTAGTTAAATCGTGATTTGATGTCATTCATAATGTACTTATTTTATATTTATAACTTCGACATTGACAATAATTGAAAGTTTAGAGTACGGTTTTTGTTTTTAAATTAAGAGTTTTGATGGCGACATGGTAAAACAATGTCTCTGGTCGTCTTTGCGCATTAGAATTACTAGACCGATTTTGATGTGGTTTTAATTAACGTGTTTGGTATGATTAAATAAGGAGTATTTTGGTTGGTATGGACGACTATAGTTAAGTAATAGTAAGCAGTTCTAACGGAGATTTTTACTGAAAAACTGAATTGGTAGGCATTTATTTTCATGAAGTAATACACCATAATTTTGTCAACTTGGTGGATAGAGTCTAAAAAGCTAGCGGTCTCGGATTCGATTTCTGGTAAAGGCAAATATTTTTGTGATGAGCGCGGGTTTTTTTGTTCCTGACTCTAGTATGTTTTCTATGTATTTAAGTAAGTATTTTTTACAAAGGTAAGTTTATTGTTGCTTATAGTGTCCATATTTAGTACAAGCCAAGAGGTTAGATTGGGAGTAGGTTAATTTATACCCCCTTAATAATTAACAACTGAAGTACTTCGTAGCCAGCCGCGTGTCGTGCTACGAAACCTCCCGCTACGCCGGCCGCGCGCTGCTACGCGCTACGACACTTTGAGAACCGTGCGCCCGCGCCGGTGTTTTATGGCACATTATGCCATAATAATATTTTTTACTTAGCACATTTGTTTATACCTGCGCGCGCATGTGTGCCGCTTTCAAAATAAGAATGTCGTATTCCGGCGCGGAATCTAATAGCCATTTTTATGTTCTTTCGCGGTACGAGATTGTGTTACACGGCCCGTTAGCTTTTCCTACTCTTTGTCGATGGAATTGACTTTTGTGTTTCCAATATGGCGGTTTATGGTGAATCCCAATTAGCGCCGGCCGGTTTACCGTACGGCTTTTGTTGGGATGATTTACGACTACGGTTTTTTTTTGTAAAATAATTACATTTTTTAAAGTTAATTTGATATTTTTGCTGTAATTACTGGCGTTGTAAATCTCTGGTTTATGGTCGGCTAGAAAGTGGTTACGGAATACGGATAGTGTTGACACTTTGTTTTTGATTATAGGTTCTCTGTAAGTGTTATTTGTTTCCATGCTAATTATAATAAAAACTGGTGGTAATTGGAATAAGTCGTACCATTTTATCAAGTTGTTATAATACTGGTTTCATTTTGATCTAATATTAAATAAACAGCTCTTGTCTATTAGTATCAAAGTTTGCTCACCCAGTTGTAGGCACAGTCTAGGAATTTAATTTGTGACCCACCTTAGGCCCAAAGTCAATCTGATATTCCACAGCAATAAGGTTGAGTTTCCTATCAATTACAAATGACTTTGCATCTCTAATGACGATGACATCTTCAAGCAGATTTTCTTTCAAATGGGTAGTAAATTAACGTCCGTGACCGTACATTTATTTACTCTGAAGTAATCCAGTTGGTTAAGTTGTTCTAATTTGACAATCATTCAGATAACGGTGTTCAGTCACCCTACCAGTTCAGAACCTGTAAGTGTAAGCTCCAAACTGGCTGCCCTTACGGTCATTAATTACGGATTTCCTAAAATGAGCTAAACCATTCTTTAGTTTAAGTATTTCCTTTTAATTGGAGCGAAGCTCCATTCTTCCCCGATTCGGATTTTCGTTTCTCCGCATACACCTCCAAAACTATTAGAGATACCAAGATCAAATTTAGCCCGTAATACGACATCTAGCCATAGATGGTTTAGAAAAAATAAAATTGGAAATCGGATACCACGGAGGAATAATCACCGACAATCCGTTCCCATAAACTTTCAATGGGAAATAAGGGAAAAGTGCCGAAACTTCGATTTTAAGCGGCGCTCTTCGCTCGTAACCTTTATCATCTTTAGCTTTAGTTCCACAGACATGATGAGAAATCTGTAGCAGAGCTTACGATTGACAGCTGTCACGTTTGACGTAAGTTTGTTTGTTGTAGTATGTTATATTAGCAAACCGCTTCGCTCCATTTAGACTTGCCCGGGGACGGCAAGTGCACCTAGTAATATCTCTTGTTTTTAAGACGTAAAGTTTGCTGTTGGTGATACTCCTTCACACCACATCTTTTTGAGATATACAAGTATCTATAATATCTATTACAATAATGATACTGTCCACCTACAAATACTTCACTTGTTTCGATCACAAGATACAACGTCAATTCATTAACCCTATCCCTCTTGCTCTCCGCCGTGATATATCCGTGTAAGAGAGACGACCACGATTCTGATCGCTGTACCACAAAACAAGGAGACATGCACAGAGGAAATAAATAACTAAAGGTCTTTTAATTGGGCGACCACACGCGACGGCCGGTGCGCGATAAATAATTTTGTTTGTTGGTAGCCCTGCTCGTTCAAATTTAGAACTTCCACTTTGAGATATTTTGAATCTGTGTCTCGTGGATGTTAAACTATTTTATTAGATTCCTGGATCTCTGTTTTTCTTTTATTGAAACATATTGTTGTCATATACCATATCATGAAGTTATAAGTAGTAACTCTTAAAAAGTGTTTAAAAAAACAACCTTTTCACAACACCGCTCGGAAATATGGCCATAGATGGTCTTGTTTGGGGTCACAAAACGTCACTTATAAGGAAAGACCAAGAATGTTTTTGCCGGCGTGTTTGCTGATTGGTCGAGAACATTGCTGTCCAACTTTAAGAACCAATGAAAATCAATCAATGAATTTTTGTGTCATAGCTCCTTAATGAAAAATTGAAATCGACCAATAAGAACACACCATTTTGTGTCGTAAAATATTAGGTGTATTTTTGATAAAAGATACACAGACTAAAAACTGTCACTGCTTTTTTTAAAATGTAATTCAAACTTGGCCCCTAATCTCGAACCACTAGAGATGAAATTACATGGGAGATAAGGCGAAACAAATACAATTTTATATGGAGTTGACATCTTCATCTCGCATGTTAGTTAATTAATCTCGAGTGCCACGAGAATAGGGGTCCAGATTTAAAAAAAAGTTATCTATGGTAAAATTGGCGGTGATGTCACATTAACATGAATTAAAATTTGAGTTTTGAATATGAATTTTTATTTTATTTCCTCTCAGTAGTTGTGAAAAGCACTATGTCTGCCTCGGTAGAAAGTGCAATTTATGGAATCGTACACTAGAGGGCCTCAACTACGTTTTGGCCCTCTATATGACTCGTCCAAAAATCGCGTACTTTCTATCCTCTGCAACAATGTACTATATTTCGAAGCAATGATATATACCATTGTATTTGTTAATATTTATTACTTCCTTAAATTATTAACTCTCTTATATATAAATAACATATTCTTTCTCCTTATCTGTTATTTTAATATTTACATCTGATAAAAAGTGACAAACCAAACTTGAACTAAAGTATGTTTATAGTGAGTTTATGAATAAGGAGTAATTTTTAACCATAATCCTCACGTTGCCTAATGAACATCAGTTGCTATGCTCAGTGCAGTCCAAGTTTTTTTTTATTTAGATCAGAATCTCGTTAATTTTTAAATACAGATATCTTTAACAATTTTGATACCAATACCATGTCATTGCGACAGTTATGGGCGGATATATCTGCGTCTCTTAAACGGTTTCAACTATAGTTCGATTCACAACAGCTGGCACGAATGGATTGAATGAGTGAACGAAAGTATACAAGTGTGTAAAATAATAACAGGTTTTCGGTTTGAAATTCGAACATCGGTTCGAAGGACGGCACTCACACATTGATAAGTGACATTACTTTTGTTCATTCCATTCGTGCCAGCTTTAGTGAATCTACTCGTACACCAAGCGAGTAATACTGACGATGTTCCTTTTTTAATGGCATGAAGAGTACAAAGACTATACCTGATGGACTCTATAGCCCCTACATATGGGCAATCTCAATTTTGCAATCTTATGATGACAATCTCAAGTCTGCAAATACGTTGCCAACCCTAAGGACTTAGATAAAATGCCTCTATTCTGGTCATTTAACTGGTTGTCTTACCCTCACTAGAACCCACTATTAACCATTATATACTGCTGCAGCCATCCTCTTTCTTTCCGCAGGTGGTGGCGCCAAACAAAGCTCGCATACTGCAACTAACTAAACACAAGCTTTTGACATTGTCGTCTATATACATTAATTTTCATGTTATATACTTCCAAATCCGCCAAATTGGCATTTTTTTAAATTAAACTATTACCTAGTGACACATTTGACGCTAAGACGAATCCAACGACATCTCGCTTGTTAAAATTATTGCTATCACGCTTGCACTCGCAACTGACAGTATATTTGTCACTCGGGTGTCGTAGAAAAACGATTATTGCCGATCGCCATTAAGAAAATGGTTGCATGCCGACGTTTGGGCCCAAACCGTTACCATAAGAATAAATAATAACTACACGTAGAAGCGAATCTCCTTTGACCAGGCCCCAAATGCCGCGCTTTAAATACCTACTTCCCCCTTCGCCCCGCTATGCCCCTCTGTCTTCCGCGCCCAAAGTTATGGTTGTCACTTGCGAAATATTTTAATCGGTTTATGGATGTGGTATAAAAGTTCAGTCACGAATTATTATTAATGTTTGACTTCAACGTGGAAACATTGTTGCAAAATGAGTTTCATATATTTACGTTAAATTAGGTAATAATACTTTTTGATGATATTAAGATTATCTCATAAAACTCCGTTATTCAATCAATTATTTCTAATTATTTTGCCGTAAATAGTCGTTGACTTTTTTAAACACTATCTTAGTTCAACCATAAACACTAAAATCAACACAAATACGAAAACCAATTCAAGACACAATATCAATATCTTGGTTAATATATATTCCGTGTGTGACGCCCCTGACTGACTAGACACCTCAGGTGTCGCCAGGCGGTAGGTATCTAACGCGCCGAGCGCGCGTCGGGAGCCGGGAGTTTCGCTTCTACGTGTAGTTATTGTTTATTCTTATGCCGTTACCCTCCCTTGTCGGTAGTTGGGTAAAAGTCAGGAAAATGCTTAAACACTTATAAGCGTTTCCGGCAGTGAAAGTAATAATTATAGGACCCGTCATTTCATCGGAGGCTATTTTCTGCTGTTTTCAGGACATCTTGAACATTAAGTATGTAGGTTAGGTTAGGTTTACTTGGGCCACTAAAAAAAATACTCATGCGGCGAGAAATGCGTTTCGATGAAAGGAAAATTCTACTTTAGTTGAAAGATGTTTCGATAAAAAAGGAGTGCTATGGTTATAACATTCCAATTAATAATAGAAAGCCTTCAAACTATGATGATGAGGTTATAAAACAGTAAGTAAAAGACTCTTTTTGACTACTTTTACATAATAACCCATTTAATACCAACTTTACGAGTTCAGCAACTGTTAATCGTGACAAACAGACATCCGGCCCTTTAACAAGACTTAAAACGCGCAAACTTTTTAACATGAACTATAAAAAAAGCTCTAACACTAAACCGTATTAGTATTTTGTTTTCTTCATATTAATACCTTATTTACGGCCGGTTTACTGCTTCGCATAAGAAGTTTTATTGTGGGTTTTAACGAGTTAGAATTTTTATGAACAATGTTATATATGCGTATACGCAGGTACGGCTAGCCGGTTAATTAGTTTGGGCGATTAAATCTACGATGCGGCGATCGGCCATCTAACGATAGCCACCGATAGCTTAATACGGTTCCGTATAATTATCTACAAAATAAGGAACTGATTCCGAATAGCGACATGGTTTAGCTTGTAGACGTAACAGCTTCTGCGGTGGAAAAGACAATAAATAAGACCATCATTTTAGGGTCGATTCCGTCGATGAGCTTGTAGTCGTTGTAGTCGACCTTTTTCTTTTTCTTGGAAAAAACCATTCTGCCACAAGAAGTAGATCTAGCTATCTCAACTGATCTACTGCTTCTGCTGCTTCTTTACCCTCTCTGATGGGTCCTTTTATATTTTATCTGTAATCAATTGTACACTAATTAAGTTTTTCTACTCCTTATAGAGACCACCACCACCACCAGTTCTTACCAGTTCAGTTCATTTCTTACCAGTTCTTTATTAGCTCAATGACGGTTCGTTTCGCTCGTGTCCTACTTTAAGACCTCGAATCATAACCGATTTGATTATGCGGCGGTGCATCAACTAATGCAATAAACAAATTCTGGCATAATGCCGACATTAAGACAAAATTAGAATACTGATAATTCCCTCGTTCATGATAATTTTATTTATTTATTTATTTATTGCAATATTAGCTTATATTATATATTTTTATCCACCAGGTATTCCTCTGTCGTGTAATAGCTTTTTTGGTTAAGTTTTTTTTTAAGTTTGTGTAGAATGATTTTAACGTATAACGTATAGATCGATACTGTGGGCTATTTCTGAACATTTCTAAGTTTGGAATTAAAATGAGACCCTTAAATCACCTGTAACGTAAAGGTTCCGCCACACCGACCCCTAACAGCGTACATAAAACCCGGCTCTTATTCGGTGGCCAGCAGGATCTCACGGTAAACAGTTTTTATTTGAAAGTAACAGTCTATTATTTATCAGATGTATGCCGGGCAGTAAAGCGCGTTTTATTGCAGTATAATAACTTGGTAGAGTGCGCGTTTATCTGTTTATCGGTCTGATTGGACGATATTATGGTACTTTGTTACGTTGCAAACATTTTGCTTTACTGCTTCGAAAACTATGATATAATGTCACAACATTCGTAGAAATCAAAAAGTTTCTGATCGCGAATATTTAAGTTTCATTTTGTATCAGATTTATATTTTCTCAATTAACTGTTGTTTATCTTATTTGATTGTCATGCTGATTGAGATGCAACTTCAGGTATAATAAATGATTGATTGATTTTGAAATTATTTATGAGTTTTTTAGGTCTGTTAATAAATAGTTTGAGAAGACTAATGTAAACCATGGAAAGATCTAATTCGTTTTTTACATTATGTAATACTTTCTATCTCAGAACAAAAAATAAAAATACCCGGAAGTCCTAATACTATCTAATATCGTACTTCAACTTTAGTAGAATTCTATTCGAACTTGCCCTTTTACCATAAAAAGTTCTGGATTCACTATTCATTACAGACAATTTTTTTCTCACTTTTTGGCTATTCATTCCTATTTGTTTATTGTCTTCTTAACAAGTATTAATCAAAGTCGCATCCCGTCTAGTGATGTGCCGTTGCCAATTTCCCAAATTCCGGGAATACTGCCACCGGCCTTGCCTATGTTGGCAACATAGGCAAGTTGTCGGCAATATTGCCAAGGCCTGTTCCCGGGCAATATTCCCGGGAGCGGCACATCGTCGGTGAAACTGCAAAACCGCGTAACCAACATATTTATTATAGAGCAAAATAAACCTTAATGTCTTAAAAAAAGGTGCATTTTGCTCCTCAATAAAAATGTTAATTACGCGGTTTTGCAGTTTCACCGACGACATCACTTTCAATCTACTTTCAATCTACGGTTGTCATCACTAGATATACTCGAAAATCTAATTAAAGAACAAAATCGGACAGTTCCTAACTTGATTATTTCGTTATATTAACATTATTACATAAAAATATGAAGGTGAACTCATGTATCCAGCAATATTAGGGTACACTGAAAAAAATAATTGGTCGCTTGTAACAAGATTGTGATTGTTGTGCATAAGCGTCTTGATCCCATACGAGCCTAACAAGACGATAGATACATCAACTAAGACGTAAGATACATCAACTAAGATTCAACTAACATCAATGTTAGTTGAATCACTAAAGAAATTGCTGTTTGTTACTATCAGTTTTGGTTTATATAACTAATATCTTAACTATTGTATTCATTTTATGTCAACTAAGTGAAAATCTCTCTTTGCTGGCTCTAATTTTTTTGAGTGTAAGTTTTATTGATAAAAATACCTACACTTAAACCAAAATGCAGTAATCACAGCGAATGTGCGCCGGCTGAGGTTAGGATTTAGGTTTTAAATTAGATTTTCGAGTATAGAGTGATTCAAGAGGAAGGTTTTTATTTATAATTCTGGATTATGTAGGGTGTCACAGAAAACTCAATAAACGGAAACAAAGCGATGTCATGTTGCTAGTGAATTATAAAGATCTCATCCGTAATGTCGCAGAGTCAATGCGAGGTCCCACCGGTCTCGATCCACAGCGACTGCAACACGCCTTTCACCGCCATGTTTTGGGGCACATCTTGTTATTTCTATTTTATTGTATGAATACATAATGAACCGGCCGAACGCGTTGCGACACCGCCAATTGCCGAACTTTACTTGGAATACGGTAAACTATGCAAAGATTAGACAGTGGTACAGAACCGTAAAGTCAAACTAATACGCTAACAAATTATTTACTTGCCACAAAGCAGTGTTTGCAGTGTCGTGTTATGGTGTGGGGATAACACAACCGGTAATATAACTAGCATAGAAGCATTTTATCTTAGTCCTTAGGATTGGCAACGCATTTGAAGTCATAGGATTGCAGTTGCAGAAATTGCAAATGTGTATCTTAATTAACATCAAAGGTGTTATTCAATTAAAAACGGCTCTCAACTCACCGGTTTATATTTGGTGCGTCCTTGTTTGTTCCTGTAAATATATTGCTAAATCCAGATGAAGTTATCTAATGACAGTATCCTCATAAATATACTTAACTTATATCTGTGGCAGTACCTACCATGAATTGTCAAGCCTGCCAAATACCACGAAGTGAAATGGATATGCTATAGCAGGAACATAATATAATCTAGGTCCTTTTCATTACTCGAAACTGGTTTTGATACTTTATAATAATGGAATATTTAATTAATACCAGCATTATTTTTAAACGCCATTGATATATTTTAATTACCTTTGTTGCTTAATTATAATATGGCAAGCTCTCTACGATGCAACGAGAGATTAGGCAGTATGGTATTCTAAAATCTAAACGTTATGCTCGAGTACTTTTCCATTGAATTGAATTCTATAAGTAGTTATGTGATATATGCCAGTGTGACTTTTTATTATTCGAGTTGGCTTAATTGCGTCGGTGTGTGCGCATCTTTATTCACAGTTTTTTGTGTCACCATCATCTACATAGGTATAAAAACATTATGTACGTATGTACGTCTAATTTGTATATACAACTCGTTAATTAATGGTTAATGGGCAATTTTAATGGATGTTGAGTGTTTGCAGATGTTTCTATTACTTTTGGATTTCTGATTTACTTTTATGGTGCGTTTTGCCAAAATAAATGTAAGTTCAATAAAGGTTAATAATGCCCGGTTGAACGAAATCGCAGGTGGTGACTGCGATTATATCTTAATTCACTAAAATATTCAGTAAAGTATTAGATAAAACCAGACAAACTGTAAAAAACGGAATATAATTCGGAAAATAACTGGGATCTGGATACACTGTTTACATCTTTTTCATGGCAAGGTATTAATTACACTGGCCCGCAAAACTAAGTATCACACTTTTAATACTAGCTAGTATTAAAAGTGTGATACTTAGTTTTGCGGGCCAGTGTACTTTATTTCATCTCCTTAGACGACAAAAAAGATCATTGGGTTGCTAAAAAGTAATGTTTTGCAGAGCCCTAAAGTAAAATGGTGAGTGAGTCCTCATGTTGACCGATGTCTTGTAGCCAGCAAGAATAAGCGAAGGAAATTATGAAGGAGATTATGAAGACTTATCTAAAATTTTAGTTCGACCTTAACTACATCGAACATTTTTTCGTAACATATTCGAGACAGGAACATTTGGTCATCACACATTTTTTTCCCCTTACGGTGAATTAAACCTGGGAGTCCTGGGACCTGGGCAGGCGGACAGGTGCACCATAAGAAGGGTCACTAGACCCACCTAGGCTTACCTACCAAGTCTTCGTAAATTAATAAAATGATTCGTTATTACAATCCCATAACAAACCGCGTATAAATTCACCCGCAAAATAATACTAATTTAAAAGCATCTAAAACTCACTTATAAAACTTGTTTACGCTCTGCTTCTTAATTGGACAACTATAAAATAAACTCTAATTTTTCTCCGCGTTTAGTACAAGGTTGTTAAGGCCACATTCTACCGATGAAAGTTTCCCATACGCCACTTAAACCAGTAGCGGCCATTACGACAAATTCTTCACTATTTGTATCACAAGGCTCGTATCGCCAAATTGAATATGTATTGAGGGATTTTAAATTAATAGCCTGATTTGGTAAGTTGGGTAGCTAACGCTATCGGCTTTGTGTGACGTTTTGATTTTCATTTTGTGATAGTTGAACCTAAGGATGTTCAGTAATTAAAAACAAAGGTAATGCAGCTTCTTCGAGATTGTTATTTTGTTTATCTTGATGGTTCAACGGACTATCCGATTGAAGTGAAATTTATTACAGTAATAGTTAACCTTTAAGTACAGAAATAGTAAGCCCGGATATTAAAAAAAAAACCGAGAAAAAACCGGTATACGACTTCTACGCAGACGGAGTCGCGGGCAAAACTAAAATATAGGTACCTAATTATTAATATTTTATACTAATCAAATATTTAAATAATGTTAAATCAATTTAAAATCTATTTAATGTTTTTGTTGTTTACTATCTTGCTGTTTGTAATAAAGTATTTTGCATACATACATACACACTTATTCTTAGGTTCTGTCAATCTTAACGTCAAGATGAGTAATATATTTCACGTAATCGATCAGTTCTTGAATCTTTATTATTGACCACAAGATAAATGATAGCAATAGCGATAGCAATCGTAAATACACTGACCTCGTGTTCTCGGGTTAAACCATTTATAGTAGAAGTCATGAATTATTTATTCCTATTTATTTCCCAGAGGTCTGAGAACACGATAAAATCATTTAGTGACATTTAATTAAATTTACTTCAAAAGGAAATTTATGTGGTAAATGAAGTCAGCCACATTGTCTCAAATTTGTAACAAATGCTATATATTAGACTCATCCGGATGCTGTCTCGAGAAACAGGTTTTTTTTTTAGTTTATGTGTGTCGTGGGCATAGTGTGGGGCAGTATGCGTTTATAATAATAATAAGAGTACATACCTGTATTATTAAAGTCTTTATTTTAATTGCTGATCAACTTTTCAGCTTCGAATAACTGTAAGAAGTTACGGAATTATTTAATAGCCTGTTATTAGTTGTGACAGTTCTATTGATCGTCTGTGATTGGTTGATAATATTTGACAGTTCCGTTATCAACAACTAATCACAGACTAGTAGATAAAGTGGTGGCCTGGTATGTACAAGAAACCTCTTGCTTCGTAAAATAGTGCATAGAAAAATTGTGCCTTATGCTCCTATTGCGTTTACAAATGTTAGTATTCCCACGCTTAAAATTAAGAAACAAATATATTTTTTGCATATGTATAACACGAGATCATAGGTCATTAGCGACGTTTTACACCTTTTTAATGAATCGATAAACAAAGTGATAAAATACCTATCAGATCACGCATTTCTCCGGCGTGTTATTTACGGCCCTAATCCGGCTCGAACCGGTTACAAAAGTTACAGGCGGTTACAATTACAATCAATATCGCCCTGGGTTTACTCCAGAATGTTGCTTAAGGCTTTCTTTAATTTATTGTTGGTGTAA
This sequence comes from Acleris literana, assembly GCA_946894065.1. Lineage (NCBI taxonomy): Eukaryota > Metazoa > Arthropoda > Insecta > Lepidoptera > Tortricidae > Acleris > Acleris literana. Next base: position 25,915,764 of record OX335671.1, on the reverse strand, counting down.
TAGTGATAGGGATCCATGGGTCAGTTGAGATACTGGTAGTATAAGTTTTAAAACTGGCAACCCTAGAATATTTTCATTTGATACTTTTGGATACAACAGTATAATTTACAACTGGGATATTTAATATAGACAACGATCTTAGTTCTCAGGGTTGGCAACGTAATTGCAGTCATGAAATGGCAATCTCTAGGTTACAAGAATACATTACATTGAGATTGCAAAGTTCTTTGAGCCTCAGAACCCCTTACCAGGTGACCTGTGAGCTGGTTTGCCTTGTCCTTGTTATAAAAAAAAATCACCATGTACATCTACCTAAGATCAACTGCTAGACCAGACTGGTAGATAGCCGGTCAGCTTTTTGGAAAAGGGGGCAAAGAGGTGGGTAAGGTGGGGTAAGGGAGTACTATCAAATGAGATACATAGATGACGTCGTCAATAAAATCGCCAAATTCAAGTGAGATTGCATCGGTCACGTCCGCTGTATGCTCCCGGAGAGGTGGTCAAATGTACCAAGCGGTTGCTGCAGACGCGGCAGATGGCAGGAATAAAGATGTTGGGACGATTTGGACGCATTCTTCAGCAGGCTGTAAGAGGCTTCAAATAGATGGAGATCTAGGAAAGAGTACTTTACCAGCATTGGGACACCAAGGCTGGGGAAAATAAACAACTTCCATTGGTTGAACTGAATAAACTATAGTGATGTTTTTCGCCAATGTTCTGCAAGAACGTTGACAGTACAGTCGACCCGACCAAACATGGGCCATAATATACTGCCACATTGAAAAACAAACGATAACGTATGACGTTAGATCACGTCACACCTCATATCGTACAAGACTAATTGAAGCACCGTTCTCATAATTATCAACGCCATCCGACTTTCCTATTTATTGTTTTAGCGATAACCATGAAATAAAATTTAGAAAACACACTTCCAAGGTGGATCTGACACCTTATGGTAATCCACATAGAGTTACGTATTAATGGGATGCTGATGTGTAATGGGGTAATAAATTAATCGGTGTTGTGTGTGATTTATGGGGCAGCACTTCAATGGCTGCGCCGGCGCATCCGTCTCTTCCAACCCGTCTGTTAACGCACTCGCTAGTCAAATTAGGCGGGCATGTAAAAGTGCCTTTGGATTAGAGGATTGATTGCTTATTTATCATAATTTGTGGAACAGAAAGATTTGGGTTTTTTATACCACAGTTAAGAAATCAATTTCGCAAGCTGCGAGATGTCGTTTAAATGTCTGAGAAGGTTTGTTGAGGCAGGTCCGGTAAAGGGAGACATCTGTTAAGAAAAACAGTGCAATGCTCAAACGTTTACTAAATTTAATGTCATCTTAAATCGCAAACTATCACCATTCACCTTGGGAAATTAGAAAACAATAGAAAGCGTTTATGATCTGAATGATAGCTAGGTTGCTATTTTCTCAATTTATTACAAATATATAGTTGCTGGTAATTAAAAAAAATTGTGACAAATGAAGCTGCCCAAGACGCCCACACCACGCAGATGAGTGGCCAGCCTTAGGAGATGAATAGGAAAATATGAAGAGAGTTCAAGAAAACGAAGAAGGTACAGAAACTCTTAGTAACTAAGTGAAATGCAATAGTTCTGAAATCGTCGCGAATGGCCTTAGAATTAATGATCACTAAAAAGTATAAAATAAAATAAATGTTTTAAAAAACAAAAAACCGCCTTCATAAACGCAAAAAATAACTTCTTTAAAATTGTAGGCACCTAATAGGTTAGTCCAACTGATGTCGGTTTTTTGTTTTTTAAAACATTTATTTTATTTTATACTTTTTAGTGATCATAATACGCTGTTACGTAGTCCCACTTCTTAGTTGAAATGAAACTTTAACTTATATCAAGCGCGCCGCAAGCAACGCCGCGGGAAAGTCATAGTCATATTTCAACAAGTAAATATTATTCGTTGTAGGTAGTCGCTCAACTATCTTAATCGAGATATCTTATCGCCACCCTTGAAATCTGTACCATTGAGGAGTTCCGGTGGCCATCTGTGGTCTTCATCATCAGTTCCACTACACCAAATGATACTTTCTGAATGCAAATGCTGGACTTGTTACTAAAAATACTAAAATCGCTATATGTTTGCCTACAATATTTGAGGAGTTCCCTCAATTCCTCACTGATCCCCTCATCAGATACAGATTTGGTGACAATGGGACCACCTCGAAAGTATACTCTATCAAACCAAAAAAAATATTTTGGAATCGGTAGACAATTGACAGAGTAATCGGTGAACATACAAAAAACAAAAACATACAGTGGAACGTATAACCTCCTCCTTTTTTGAAGTCGGTTAAAAACGGCACCGAGCATAATATACCAACTGTCTATAAGAAAAATATTTTCTTAAATCGAAGACAGATGATTTGCTTTACAACTTTGCCTTTTTAAATCCAATGTAATTTTAAATGCACGTTTATAGGCCCTGATCCGAATTGTCCCCCATAGAAGGTGTACGGTTCTCCTATGGAAGCCCTAATCGTCATTTGTCCTAATGCATTGTTTGTCCGAATTTTCATTTATCCTAACGCCATTTCCGCTTAAATTTTAAAACTTTTTAGTATTGTTATAATACAACCCTAACCTAACCGAACCGAAGATATAATTAGAAAACTTAAAAATTTGCCTGACTCATCTGAAACCCAGTTTAGGGCAAATGAAAATTCGGACAAACGATGTGTTAGGACAAACGTTCTTATGGATTGTGAGGGACCCCCAAGGTGTACGTATCTCAGTAGTCTAGCCGTGGGCTGGTCCGCTCCGATTATTGCACTTTCCAATTTCATCGAGGACATTACTGGCCAAATTACGCCTAATTTATATGCTGATTCCATCTCTACCAGTTCTGGCGGAAACACTTCGCTATTACGACCGTATTAGCGGTATAGCAGCGCGTCTGTGAAGGGGGACATAGAGGCTCGGGGATGCGTCCGCGCCCGTTTCGTTTGTTCCCAGTGGTGTTATCTTTTTTCTACTCCTTTCTAATCTGTCACTTAAAGAGTAATTGAATATAAAGATATAGATAATAAGCAATTAAACAGGTTTAAAAATATAGAATTTAAGTACATAAACCATAAATAAAATTGGCAAGTCTAAACACTCAAAAAAATGAGAGCCAACCAAGAGAGATTTTCTCTTAGTTGACATAAAATGAATACAATAGTTCTGATATTACTTATAGCAACCAAAGCTTATAGTAACAGCAGCAAGTTCTTTACTGATTCAACTAACATCTTAGTTGGTGCATCAAACGTCTTGTTAGGCTCATATGGAATCAAAACGCCTATGCACAGTAATCACAATCCTGTTAGAAACGACCAGTTATTTTTCCCTCAGTTCAGCACTCGTATCAAATTAGTTTATTATAAACCGGCGCGCTCATTAACGTGATACCGTCCCGTATGTTCCAAGTTCCAACGTTAACGTGGTGTATTGGTTACGATTTGGTTTAATTTATTCGGATTGCATATAAAATGACTTTAATTAAGTCAAGCGATAGATTTATTTAAGTTGTTTCTATTTTTTGTAAATGGTCTTCTTTCTCGGTTATTAACGGTAAGGCTCGTCGCGGGTCGCGCCGGGTGACATACTGTATAATTTTATTTGCGTGTTTTCGTAGATTGCTTATTTGGTACATGCCACGACTGGCTACAATGTAATGTTGATCCGAAATAAAGGTAGAGTTAGAATAATTTAATCACACTTTTTAAAAGAAATATGTAATAAAATATTAGGGAACAATTTCATGCAAAATTAACCTTATCTTGTCTACCTTTGGGCCCTTTGGGTTACACTTGGACCCTTAGCATAGGTAGGTATGCTATTACCCCTCTTAGGCTGCGGCTCCACTGAAGCGGAGATGAGCGGAGTGGAGCGGAGCTGTGCCAATATTAACCAATGGAATCTAAACTAACGTACGCAAGGCGCGCTAGACGGGACCTCATGCGCCTTCTATTGGTTAATATTGGCTCAATATCCGCTCGTCTCCGCCTCAGTGGAGCCACAGCCTTACAGACTCTACCGTTCGAATGTGCAGGTTTCCTAACAATGCTCTCCTTAACCGTAAGAGCATCGGGTACTTAAGTAAGAAAAACATATTGCTACATGGCAACCACTGGCATTCGAACTCGTTACCTTGCAATTACGAATCGATAACCTGCCAGTCACCAACGCTCTCCCGATACAAATTGACGTTGTTCCAAACTTTAGTGTTTACTAAACAACGATAAACATGCTTATGTATAGAGAAATAAATACTTATATTTATAGAAAATATCTAAGACGGAATATACACAATACGCATCACACAAATATTTGCCCTAACCGGAAATCGAAGCCGGGTCCACTGTCCTGGTAGGCAGTGTCACACCAACTTCATTAACCACGTCGGGTACCTATACCTATATCGCTATAAGTAAGTAAGTAAGTAAGTAAATCATTTATTCACAACAATAACACTCAGAAATTTTTTTTTTTAACAAAAATGAAGGAGAGGAGAGTATATATAGAGGTAGTGTTTCGAAACGGCCCTACTCATCAGCATGTGCTGGCTGTGAAGCCAACGCTGGTTTTCCTTTGGGGCCGCTCGGTGAAAACACGAAAGGCGATACAGACATTACTACAGAAATAATATAACTAACTACTTAAAATCGTCGCCATTAAAGATCGATTTCAGTTTAAGGACTCAGCAAAGCGTTAAAAAAAACATTGACTGCAATGCCTTCATTAGAGTGTTTTTGTTGCGCACATGTGCAAGCGCAGTAATGCGGATGCGCCAAATGTGCTCGAGTGTCGCTGTATGACGCGGGTTCCGCGGGCGGAGGGAGAACCCTGGTTACGTATCCTGGCTTGTAATTACTTTTATAGTAATAATGCTTACCTTACACATAAATGATACTGGCACATTATTACATTGACAATATTTGTGCGATGAGGGCGAGTAACGAGTATGTGTGCGTGAATTTTGGATATTTTAATATGGATTTCTCTAAATACCTAAATATGTTTAGGTATCATTAAACCCATATAGTACTATAAGAAGCATAGTCTTTGTGACTAGCTTAATTTGTGTGAGATTTTTCCCTGATGTTTATTTGCATATAAATGGGCATTCAATAGGGTTTTAATGATTATTTTATGATAAAACGCCTAAATTATTAATAATTAAAGGCTTATTATAAAAAAAAATAAGAATATTATAAACTTTGCACCTTGGCAAGGCTTTTATTGACGTACATTTATGTACACCTTTTTGCTGTTGATATGTTTTCGTATTGTTTTTCACTCGACCGCCATTACTGACTCTTAGCATAAGAATAAATAATAACTACACGTAGAAGTGAATCTCCTTGGACCAGGCCCCAAATGCCGCGCTTTAAATACCTACTTCCCCCTTCACCCCGCTACGCCCCTCTGTCTTCCGCGCCCAAAGTTAGAGCTGTCAATTGCGAAATATATTAATCGGTTTATGGATGTGGTATATACAACTTCAGTCACGAAATTTTACTTTTACTTAAATTAGGTAATAATACTTTTTGATGATATTAAGATTATCTCATAAAACTCCTTCATTCAATCAATTATTTCTAATTATTTTGCCGTAAATAGTCGTTCACTTTTTAAAACAATATCTTAGTTCAACCATAAATACTAAAACCAACACAAATACGAAAACCAATTCAAGACACAATATCAATATCTTGGTTAATATATATTACGTGTGTGATGCCCCTGACTGACTAGACACCTCAGGTGTCGCCAGGCGGTAGGTATCTAACGCGTCGAGCGCGCGTCGGGAGCCGGGAGTTTCGCTTTTACGTGTAGTTATTATGTATTCTTATGCTCTTAGTTACTTGATAGTAATGGCGGCCGAATTAAAACCAATACAATAACATGTGAAAAACAATTTGGCTTTACCGAGTGCAATAGAGCACCAGTACTTACCAGGTACATGAAATGTGTAATCGCAGTGCAATAAGCAAGTGCTATGACGTCAAACGGGCTCGGGTTTCCCGCCAATTACAGCGTTTACCTCAATCTGTAGTGAGAGTTGCCCGCGGCCTGCGCCTGAGTCACCCGTGTATCAGCCTTATTACCTGGAATAACATTCGTGATCATAAATATTGGCAAAACTATTTGTTGATAGTGTAAAATACCCAATGATAAACTGATTGTTAAGTAGGTATTGCCTAAACTTACCAATCATTTCTGACCCTGCTGGCCAGTTGCGTCGCGTTGCTTTTTTACACGACTGCCCCAAAAAAAGAGTGTAATGTTTCCAGGGTTCATGTCTGTATGTATGTATGTGAGTTTCTTTATTCAACTATAACTTCTAAATCCCTTGACCGATTTAGATGTGTGAGGTATCGTTAGAATCCTTACGTCATCCCGGGTGACATAGGATACCTTAACTGTTAAAATTGAAATAAGAACAATGGGAAAATGACAATTATTAATATATGTAGGTATATCGACGACAGTATAAAAAATGCAGTCGGGTTTTTAAAGCTTGCTTTTCATAGTTAATTGTCATTAGATATTTTAACCACATTATAATCTTCAACTGTTAACTTATCCGTGGACTTTCTTAATCTTTTGGAAACGTCTCTGTATTGTGTAAAAGGTGCCTGTACTGCCTGCTATCTAAAAAAATTAAACGAAGGTAGTAACTTAAGTAAGTTCAGTCATATAAGACTGAATACTTCATATACATGTTATCAATGCTAACAGACTACATATATTTATCCTCGTAATATTTAACAAATTCTTTTTAACTCATAGAAAATAAACAATTCTCGAGGAACCCTGTAGAACATCTTGTACTCTATACTTTTTGCTGCAAGCGTAAGCCACCATTTTTTGTCCAGTTTTCGGAAGTGCAAGGAGCGTGCCATCTGCCGGGTCGAATTACACATCTTTGCCCCCGCCCCCTGCCCCTTGACCCCTCCAGCAATATCAGTAACTGTCACTCAGAGGTCAGGATGTTTTGACGGTAATATAAAGTTAAGTTGAGTGGTCAAGTATGTACCCAAAAGGAAGCTTAAAGGACTTTGGCCTTTATTTTAGGCCATTGCTTCGGCTGTGTGCGGCAAACGGAGTTAAATCGTTTTGTTGAACTTGTGCGCAAAGTGGCGTATTTCAAACATCTCTATAGATGCATTTGTTCTTGCTACATGCTATGCAGTATTGTAAATAAGTTTCTGTCAAAAAATAATTTTCGGGACAAGCTTTGTTGCCTACTGTACTTTTTTTTTTCAAAATCTTTATTTGCTTATCAAGACCAAAGTATTAAGTCCTAACACGTTGGGTCTTCGTTAAGAATAGCGGAGTTCCTGCGCCACCTTGCGACTCCATCATTCATCCACAATATTGCATTGTCATCAGGATTACATATGTGGTCCAAATTTTAGCCCATTTCGTTAACGGGAAGTGGGCCTTATTTAACTTGCAAGATTGGACATATGCATACACCCATACATTCATACATTGCAAATTAAATAAAAGCTTGTAAAATCAACACACATTTTCATCTAAGTCCTCAGTTGACAACGCATTTGCGTCTTGGTCTTAAGCATTGCAATCTTTAGATTGTAGCTTTGAGAATGCAAATGTCTATGGGTCATAGATCCCGCTTACCATCAGGTGTTCTGTATGCTTGTTTGCCTTCTTTAACATAAAAAAAACACCCAAGCCCAAGATTCTTACATTTTGTATGGAAATTGAAAAGCCAGCATTCTCTGTTCATCAACATCGTGTTAGTCATAACACAGCTGAAAAGGGCCTGCCCCAAAAATGTCCACGTTAATTTGTCCTGTGCTTCACGTTTTGACGACGCGTTGGCCTATTTGGTAGTTACCCTGCTTATGAAGTTAGTGGTCCTAGGTTCGATTCTCGGTATAGGCAAATAATTTTGTGATGAGAACGAGTATTTGTTTCTGAGTCTTGGATATTTTCTATGTATATAAGTATTTATTTCTCTATATATAAGTATTTATATCGTTGTCTAGTACCCATAGTACAAGCCTAGAGCTTCGGGACTAGGTCTTGTGTGAGATTATACCATGATAAAAAAAACATATCCAGTTGTTATCTCTGTTAACCTCGGTCAACTGGAAAGCCTGCCAACATCGCACCTTTCGGTCACTCCTTTAAAATCTTTCAGCCACAACAGCCATAGGATCTAATAACAAATGCCTTTTCAGATCTGCGACTTGCAGACCTTTGCCGATTGATTTACTGCTTTTGCGGATGAGATGACCTCGTTTATTCAACTCTTAAGCATACTTAGTTATTTCAATGATTGTTGAATGTCCTGGAATTTTCTTACGTGTCAAATTTTAAAAATTCCGTCTCACTACCACTTTCTGCGGATAGTAGGTACTTATATTTCTGCCACCTTGCCCATCTTGAGGTGCACCACTCGCAATGATGACGTCTAAACAATGTTTTTCCTCTAATAAAGTATTTTTTACCTGCGCGAAATCCCATTTTATTATTTTGTTATGTATTCAAAATAAAATGGTAATGACCTGTTTCCTCGATCAATATCTAGTTATTGTTGTTATGTAGGTGTCAAAAAACACATGATAACACGTGCCAATTATCTTGAGATTTGAATGCGCCGGGGCGTTTGTTACGGGTACGTGCTAAATACATACGAGTTATTTGAGAATTATAAAATTTACAACTTTACGAACAAACGGTTTATTTAAACTCGTTTTCTAGGGGACTGATAGCTGAAGAATCATTTACCCTAAATAAATTTTGTTAACCTGTTAAGTTATTCATAATGATACATTATTTTAAACTCTCTAATAAATAGCTAGTTGCAGCTCGTAAATACAATGATTTAGATCTTATCTTACTATATTATATGGTAGCTATAAAGATTAAAACACTCGTGCATACAGTTTTTTAAAACTAAATTTATTGTACATCTTGAATTGGCTCTCATAAAAATTTTCATTTTCAAAAAGTCAGGTGTTCTATAACTTTGTTTTATCTTTTCCCAAAACGCACAATTCACAAACCAAGTTCTCTACTCCGCAATTATATTTCAAGATTACATATTAAACCTACGCCACTAGATCATAATATGTGAGTACTGACGAAATCGCAAGTCAAATCCGCGCAAGGTTGCACAATTCAAGGATATTATGATACTGAATCACGATCGTGTGAATCACGCGCATGCAGGTATTAAACGACCAATTTATAATTACGATCGGTGCCACAATGGCGTCGGGCCGCCGTTAAAAAATCGCCACTTTACCTGCCCCGAGATTATTTAATTTTGACCTTCATTAATCATATTTTTTGTTAAAAGTCAGGTACCGGCAATGCGAGTAATGCTTCCAACCTTTTTTTACTGCGCCTATTAAAAAAATGGTTTTGTCTATGCCGTATTATTACACACACGGCCACCAGCGAAATCCTTTTAAATAAAAACATGCATTGTCTGTGGTTTTTGTTAGGGTCGTGTGTATGGTGTCAGGTTACTATCTCGATCGTTGGCAACACTGTTCAAAATATGATTATGAATTTATTATTTTGAGATGGCAAACAACTGATGGCGTTACGAAAAAACTGAAAGTAACTAAAATTGGGCGTTTATTCTATTTTGTTTTAGCCCACATTGCTTTGATATCTTAATCAAATTGTTAATGGCATGACAACTCTTACTGACAAGTAAATAACAGCTGTAATACTGTCAACAATATGATATCGATATCGAAGCTTGATGAGCTATACTAAAATAGAATCAACGCCCTGGGTCTATGTTGTTGCTTAATTTAAAAATTATGTCTAATATGTATAATTAATCTTTTTCTACTCACGTACTACGAGTATAAACCGCAAATATTGATATTGTGGACGGTATCAGAATACCATCTATAGCGTAACCGAAGCGTGAAACAGTTCCATAATGAGCGTTGCCATGGTTATAAGAGTCCTTTTATGATTCTTTTCGTGCAAACTTTAATTTGGTAAAACGTTTTTAAATAGCTTTTTTTTGTGGTGTAATGCATTCTTTGTAGAAGTCAAGTGCGGTGTGCAATGCACTTCACAAAGTTTATCGACCTTACCATTGCAACTGCAATGTTCGGAAGGGTTCGTCTGGCTGTTTATATTACTTGAATGAGTCCAAATTATGCTTTAACAGTGTTACTGTATTAGAAGCGAAATAAGTATTTTGTTTTTCATGTTTCTTTCATTTAGCGGACGTATTTCGGTTATATGATGACGACAGGCCTTTATCATGGGAGCGCTTTGTTTCATATAAAAATTTGTAGTCCGAATGTATTGTGTTATTCATAAAGAGTTTTTTACTGAAATGGTTTTTATTTCAGGATTTTTGCAATATCTAACTGGTAAATGAGGTTAGGTTAGGTTTGTTTTATAAAAACCCTGAAATAAAAAGCGTTTCAGTCAAAAACATTTTATGAATTGCCATGATTATGAATAACAATATATTCGGGCTACAAATTTTTATATGAGCCAATATGGACCGCTTTATCATCTAAAACCTTTTCAGAAATACATAAATCCGTAGACTTACTGAGAGCGGTGTGGCGCGTTCCCATAATAATAAGCACGCCCAAAGGTTAGCTGGAGGAGATCAGTAAAAGGGATAAGTTCGCCTTTGTACATTAATATACCTTCATGTCAATAAACATACGACATCAATAAACATAGAAAGTGATTGTTAAACACGGCTAGAGGTGAACGGAGTTGGCTAGTTAGTGACTGAGTGCGTCTCACTTCGCCGGGTCCCGGCAGAATATCAGCGCTGCCGCAGCAATGCGCGCAGCACATGCTGAGTCGGCGCCCTTTCATTACTATGCTGTGACATCTGAATCACGCATCTTAATTTTAATTGTAGTTCTAGTTATAGTTTAAGCTTTTAATGTTTTTCTTTTTTTTTTTCTTTATCTTAATTATGTAAACGTATTTCTATTTGTCATGGCGTAATATGTGAATAAAGATTTTTATCTATCTACCTATCTATCTACATCGTATTTGGTCGGAAAAGCTCGTATTTGTCTTGCTATTTCAGCCGGTTTCGGTATCCATCTATAAATAAATTGAGAAGGTAAGATAGAATAAGACTAGCTTTTGTGACAAAAAGAAGTCGTATGATTATTTAGAAATTAATATGGGTTCCTGAGTCTTGGATGTTTTCTAAGTATTTAAGGATTTATTTCTTTATATAGAAGTATTTTTATGTTGTCTAATACCCACAGTACAAGCCAAGAGCTTAGTTTGGGACTGGAACAATTTGTGTGAGGTTTTCCCCTGATATTTATTTATTTATTTTCTACTTCTGTACACAAGTTTAGAGTCCTTATTTCGGAAAAAATAGTACATTTTTAATGGAATAACGATAAACGACTTCTACGCAGAAGAAGTCACGAGCAAACGCTAATTATTCATACAACGTCTTCGACAGGATGTGAAAAATATACTGTAATTTGAGCTATTGACACTTACTGTACATTAACTTCTACGTTTATTCCATTTTGTATTGAAATGCTGTCTACGGGCATTAATTCTGTTAAAGATTATCAAAAATCCGAACGGCTCCGTCATAATGCGTAAATTATTCACAAAGATCCGGGAAACTTATGAAATAACCATTGCTTCTCTTGTTACTGACGTAAATACCAAATTGAATAATGTAAACGACTTACCCGGCGTATTATTATCCAAACATATATCTTAAACACATATGCAAAAGCAAAAACAACCTTAACAACTTCTGCATTCAGTTAAAATTTGAAGCATCCAAATAAGCAACATATGAGCTTTAGTAAGTAAGCGGACGTAACTCGGTGATTTACCTTACCAAATAATATTAATCAATTTGCAGCTGATATAAAATACTGCTATAAATATAGACGCTATTCTAATAGGCTTAAAGTAAAAAACTAACTATAGTTTGAGTTACATAGTGTCGCGAAACGTATTTATATATTTGTATGTCACAAGCAAGTGTGTATAGCAAAATCTTTTTATCAATGCGTTTGCGTATGTGTGTCTTAAGTTATAGAAACACATGACGATCGCAACTGCCATTCTACGTTACTTAAGCATTCATGTGTGTGCGTTACCTTGTTCTGATGTGTTGACTTTACGACTACATGAAAAGGTAGTAAAGTGTCAGCGTTCGGGGTTTTTGTGTATTAGCATAGCTTTCTAGGCGTTTGCGTAACTACTAAATGTGACACTGATTGTAATTTATATGTATGATTTCTTTAATTTCAAATAACGGTTTAAAAGTTTAGTGGAAAGTATTTATAAATTATTATTAATTCTATATAGTATGGTTTTAATCGTGTTTCTAAACTACGATTCATACAGTTAAAAAAACAAGTTTAAGTGAAATTCATACTTGTATGTTAATAACTACCTAATGCATCTTGTTTAATTTTACGAAGTGGTTAGCCTAATTTATAGTGATCTGCCTGCGAAGCTAGAGGTCCCGGGGTTCCATCTCTGGATAATTGGTCCTGAGTCATCGATGTTTTTTTCATGTGTTGCTCTATATTAAGAGTGATATGTTTATCGTTAGAGCTTAGTTATAACTAAGTCTATTTGTGTGACATTGTCCTCTGATATTATGTTTCTTTTATTTTCATACAAAAGTAGGCATTTTTTGCGATTATCGTCTGCAAACAACATCTTATCTTTTTCTATCCAGATGAGTTCTCTCGAGTGTACTTCCGCCCTGTAGTATCTATTATACAATTACACTTTTTACATATTCACGTTTTATTAATTCAGCGGAATGTGCAGGCTTCCTCTCGATGTTTTTCCTTTAGTGTAAGACCTTCAGTTACCACAGAAAGCTCTCAACAAAATTCAGATTATATGCTAGTGGCTCATCATTCACACAGTTTTACTGTACTTTATTTATGTTAAAAAAGTCATTGATACAGTCATTGTGAGAGGAGATCAAACTCGCTACCTTGCGGTCGCGAGTCGCAGCTCAATCCACTTGGCCACCGATGTTTCCCTTGATACAACATACTACCTATGTCTACAAAAAATCCAGTTGAATCCGTACGTAATACCTAAATTTTATTATTTCACTTCGTTTCCATCAACATACAATATTTACGATATTAAGAATGCACGACGACGCTTGTAAGCACAGATGATGCCAAGCGACTTCAAACTCTAAAGACAATGTATGCAGTACCGTGGTGCTTTGAGGGAAGATCAGGAACTGGGTCACGGATCAAGTAGTTTTGTTCTATTTGCTTTTGCGCGAATCAACGCGATGTAAATCTACTTGTACAAGTAGAGGAAGTTAAGGGACGTGAGGATTTGATACTTTGGAGCTTAGAAAGTATTTAATAATCATTTTAAATTAAGGTCAACAGTATACTCGCATTAACTCATACATACGTAGTTTTGTTCTGGTTTTAACTTTTACATACATACATTAAATCACGCCTGTTTCCCAGAGGGGTAGGCAGAGACCACTTCTTTCCACCTGCTACGATCCTGACAAATCTCTTTCGCTTCTTCCACATTCATACATCGAGTCATGCATGCACGTCGGTTTCGGGTACTTAAGATCCGGCCCTTTCCAGTATTTCTCCGATTTAACTATTAATATGCTAAATTCAAACCAATCTCACATCTACTGCGACAAGGTATTGTTATTATTAATAAGGTATTGTTATTATTAGTAAGGTATTGTTATGATTGAAAAAATTACCCAGCGCTTCTTCTCCGCAACGATGGTCTTGTCCGAAGCGCTGGTAGATTCACTCTATATTACCGACGTGTAAAAGAACCCTCATGTCGCCAATTTACTGAATATACATTTTGAATTTGACTAAAATGTACAATTGTACCTGCAGCTAGTTATGGGTTCGACTCGAGTTGACTCTACATAGTAACATAAAAAAGTGCTTAATAATATCTGAGCTCGATTTTATAAAAAAGATACATACATACATACATTAAATCACGCCTGTTTCCCAGAGGGGTAGGCAGAGACCACCTCTTTCCACCTGCTACGATCCTGACACATCTCTTTCGCTTCTTCCACATTCATACATCGAGTCATGCATGCACGTCGGTTTCGGGTACTTAAGATCCGGCCCTTTTCCAGTATTTCTCCGATTTGATTCGAAAAAGTACGCCTAGAGCGGCCCCTTCCGACCCTCCCACTCACTTTCGCTCTGTATATCTCTTTCGTCAATCTTCTTTCATCCATCCTTTCCAAATGACCGAACCATCGAAGCATGCCCTTTTCAATCTTAGTCACTACATCTTCTAATTCACATTTCTCTCTGATCTTTTCATTCCTTACTCTATCAATCAGTTTCACACCACACATACTACGCAAAGAGCGCATTTCAACTGCGTTTATACGACTTTCATGCTTGTCCTGCCACACCCAACATTCACTGATACATACATCAGAGTATAAAAAAGATAAAAGAACGTTTATTCAGTAAGTAGGCCACACGGGCACTTTTACTCGTCGAAAATGTACCAGCGCTTCCCAAGAGGAGACCATGTTCATGTTGTCGTATATTTTAAGGTAGAGCATGTTCAGATATATACGAAAACCTTCTACGCTCTGATATGACAACTCCACACAAACATTGCTACCTACACACTACTCTTACTCCGCTTATTCGCCTTTCATTGCATTTGATTGAACCTCACAGATAGGTACCTGAAAAGAACTCATACAAGTACAGACTTCAATAAAGCCTCCAGCATCAAAAGCGCAGGTCGCAGCCAGCGTGTCGAAGGGCGGCGGCGATCCGGGTCGCGTGATAAATCACGTGCGCTTTGTGCGAATGTCCCCGGACGTGAGAATTGGCCCCTCGCCGCGATCGCATGCACATGCAACTACTAGACATGTGGAACGATTTTTTTGACATTTGTAGATGCATGGGTCATTAGGATGTATGGAAGGTTTTTTTTAATGGAACACTTGTTAAATTTCGTGAGTGAGGCAGGTAGAGCGGAAATCTTGAGATGGATTTTAATGAAAATTGGCATACAGATATAGGCATATATACAGTCTTTGGCAGTATCATGACGTGTCAAACCCTAGCCAGTTCCAGTAAATAAACGAGGAGAAGATATGTTGCTGATATAGCGCGTCTCTTACTCTGATTCGCAGGCTCTGGCCTTTCATAATATGTCCCCCGGACTAAGAACTAGGTACCTACATACCAGTTCCTCAATAATAGTCGGTAATCTCCGTTTTTCTTCTTAACACGAGTGACAAATATAGTGTTAGTCATAAGAATAAACAATAACTACACGTAGAAGCGAATCTCCTTTGACCAGGCCTCAAATGCCGCGCTTTAAATACCTACTTCCCCCTTCACCCCGCTACGCCCCTCTGTCTTCCGCGCCCAAAGTTAGGGCTGTCACTTGCAAAATATTTTAATCGGTTTATGGATGTGGTATACAAGTTCGGTAACGAATTATTATTAATGTTTTACTTTAACATGGAAACATTGTTGCTAAATGAGTTTTTTTACTTTGCGTTAAATTAGGTAATAATACTTTTTGATAACTGTGTGTGTGTTGAACTGTTAGGCGATGGGCTTGCAACCTGTCACTAATACGCTGGTAAACATCTTAGCCTAATTGTGCAAATTGTGGTTATAGAATTATCAACAAGTTTTTAGAGATGTTTGTAATTCTGTAGCTCTGCCTACCCCACTCTGGGAACGAAGGCGTGAGATTATGTATGTGTACTTTTTGATGATATTAAGATTATCTCATAAAACTCCTTTATTCAATCAATTATTTATAATTATTTTGCCGTAAATAGTCGTTCACTTTTTAAAACACTTACTTACTTCAACCATAAACACTAAAATCAACACAAATACGAAAACCAATTCGAGACACAATATCAATATCTTGGTTAATATATATTCCGTGTGTGACGCCCCTGACTGACTAGACACCTCAGGTGTCGCCAGGCGGTAGGTATCTAACGCGCCGAGCGCCCGTTGGGAGCCGGGAGTTTCGCTTCTATGTGTAGTTATTGTTTATTCTTATGTGTTAGTTGCAAATAAATATATGTGTTATAGCGATAGCCAATCGAAAGTACGAAAGCAACCTTTCGTATGTCAGAGGTGATAAAATTACCAAGTTCTATTCTCTTCGGGTTATGATAATACAGTCCAAAAAAATACAAAAAGTTTTTCAATTCTTGAGCACAGATCTATGACAAGACATACGAGAGTTTAAAAAACTGACAGTACTATATAATACTTTTGAACCTGGTAATTTGAGAAAGTTTTGAATTACGTGAGCCGCAATTACGAATTTTGTAATATTCTACATAAAGTCGAGGATAAATTTTAGTATTTTTTAAATTCCAGTAGTAAAAGCTTCTGCCAACTTTCAATTCAATTCAAGTAGGTTTGCAGATTGAGTCATTAACGAAATAACACTACCGTAATTCTTTGAAACCGCTACACGAAATTAATATTGTTTAAGAATATTAAACGGTCGAATAATACCAAACTAGAATTGCATTATAACGTTATATCTACGAGTTACCTGCACATTTCTGAGAACAGACGCTCTCCACAAACTCTTATAAAAACCAAATAGGAGTTTTATATCAGTAACGTGACAGAAATGTAATGCGGCTAGGTAGCCGCCATGTTTGTTTAGGATTGCCGATAGTTGGGGTATTCGCCCTAATTGTACCCCTTGTTACTTGCTATTATTCCAAGAGGAGCTATTCGATAATGATAATTCCTTTCCATATTATTATAAGTTATAGTATCTGATGGCGGTAACATGAGACACTTACAATTGAGCTACTACTTCTATTCTTATCTTACAAACTTCTTTTACTTCTTGAAGATGTTGAAAAACGTGGATAGAAGACTTATTTGGGACATAATAAACTTGATGATTGTTAAACTAAATATGAAAATAGAAAAGTCTGCAATAGGCCGAGTGACAATCACCGCTTAAGAGATAAATAAGTTTAGCAGAATAAAATGGAGTTATCTCAATATTAAGACAGAGGCAAGCCAGGTCAATCTCACTTAGAGTAATTTCATCCCACCTATGATAAAGAGTATTATGGTTTGCAACAGATTTAAGAAGTTATCGTGTAAAAAAGTATGCACACATAAATTTGGCAGGCACAAACCCTGGCCAGTGGATTTTCCTGCTTGTAACTAAAGGGAGTCTCAACCAACCAGCAATTGAGTTGCAGGCATGCAGATCGAATCCAACAGTTATATATCCAAAACGTTAAATTATAGCAATACCGTTAGCGATTGTAATAACATAATTACGCACCCGTACTACCAAGATTACAAAAAAAAGTATTTTCAACATCGCGAAGAAATAGCGAGTAAATGCTACTTTTGTGGGTGCAGGTAGGGTTTGAATATGTAATGTTGTTTTTTGGTCGGCAAATATGGCATAGTTCTAATTGCTGCGCCCGCGGCTGCGCCATGGCGGCTGCATCATTCATGCGGTGTTTATTTTAATTTTACCTGTATTATTTAATTTTGAGCACATTCGGGGCCGGGGTTTCTGATTATTGTAAGAAGTGGACTCGATGTGGCATTTTAGGCACTGCATTCGTTCTGTAATGAAAAATGCTTGAAGAATCTAGAGTATAATCTACTTTTCAGTGATTATTTAAATATTATTGTGGAACGATTACTTGTATGAAATGTTAAAGTGTTAGTTTTCATTACTGAAGTTAAAATAATAATAATAATAATAATCATTTATTTCAGATAACAAAAATCCATAATCAGTGTACACACAACAATCAATTACAATATCACAATAAAATAAAATTATATAAAATAAAAACCTCAGGATAAATTATTACAATTTCATTAAAAAGATGTCACTAAATTTAATACAGTTAAAATAAAATAAATAAAATAAAAATTAATAATCACTGACTTCTTTTTGACAAGGCAACTGCCACATGTCTGTCACAGCAGTGCCGGATATAGGTACAGTCCAGTCTGGCAGCTATCATTTTCAGAATGTTGTTGGAGCTGTCCCGCACTGTGCGCACCAAGGACGCACTCTTCCTACGCACAGTCGTATGAAAGCAAGCGGTGCGCGCTTCCGCGAACATACCCGAGGCGCTACAGTATCGGGGCAGCCCCACAATCACTCTGAACGCATTATTGTAAAGGACTCGCAGGTCACTGTAACTACGCTTTGTATAGTCAGCCCACAGGCTACAAGTATAAAGCGATGTACAGTACGCTTTAAAAAGTGTAACTTTGACCTCCTGTGAACATCGTGCGAACCTGCGAGCTATCATGTTGGCTCTTATTGACAGCGCCCTCCGCTCCCGCTCAATGTCAAAAGTCATGTTTACTGCGGAATAGTAGAATCTTCTTATTAGCTATTATAGTTCTCTCACAGCAGGACTTTAATAATTGGACCTTAAGTTCTAGAGAAAGTGCAGTTGGAAAAGTGTCAAATTATTGTTATAGTCTCAAAAGGCAAGTTTATTGTATCAGTTACTGATAAGGTAAGCTACCTTAACTATACCATAGGTAGTTACCAACTTTTCACCGTGTAACCCATACTTGAACAAGTTTAACAAGTTTTCAAGTACTAACCCTACATTGCGACGTTCTAGAAAAATGTGTCTCTCAGCAAAGTAAACAAGTCTCAAGATAAAAATGAAGATGCAGAAACGCGCCCTCGCGCTCGAGGGCCACTGAGTCGCGACCCAGATCGCACAAAGGGCTGCACGCGCTTAGTTACCGCTCGTGTGAGGCTGACCTTATTTAGGCCTAGTTTATAAATTTATGTCAAAACGGCATAGGAAAAATTAATTGTATCTTAAAAATCATGCATACGTCAAATATGTAGATGGTAGCTTGAACAATAGTAGGTATAATGTTTGAAAAACCGCTCTTATATGATGTTGCACCCTCTTACTCCTGTGTGAATTGCCTCTGGGACATTTAATTGGTCCAATTCTATGGTGTAAAAACTATAGCTGTGACTCCGTGACGTCACAGCGAACAGCTCAGTTTCACTCAGACTCTGAACCTGCGAGGTTGTCAGTCAGTTAAGGCGATTAGGCAAAAATCTGTTAGGCAGTGCTATTAAGTTCGACGTAGTTCGTAAGAAATCCTAAACATGGGGCTAATCTCGCGTGGCCAAACATTATGTGACATTTTTGTTCCCCCCACCCTATGTATAAAAAAATGGGTAACAGTCGAAATTTTAATTGCCTGAAAGCTTACTACTTGAAAAATTGAGGCACCAGAAAAAAAAAACCTAAATAAGTAATAATATCTAGACAACTCGTCAAAACAAAATGATATTCTCAAACAAGATTGTATTAATATTTTTCTATAAATAACACATTTCTTATTCGTAATAAAAATATCGTATTATAAAGCGTTCTGTTGCACTTAAATCACAAAGGTAATAACTTGATTGCAAAACTTTTTAATGAAAACACTTTCCAAATAAATATCAAATCAAAAACAACACATAAAAATATCACATTATTTTCCAGTCTCAAAAATCAAAAATTACCATTGCCAAATGTAAATTCGATTTTTAAATTCATTTAGTTATTCAATCGTTACCAACGTTACGGAGTTTTTAAATATTTCAGTTCTGAATATAATTTTGCCTCGCAAATAAAATTGACCGGTTATCGCACTCCAAATTTGAAATTACAAAAGGAAAGTTGCCAGCGTGTTTGAATAAGCAAATAACACGTTTAAGAGGTTGAATTAGGAAAATCTGTTGTACGCATGCTTTAACTGATGAAGTCCCAGCAGCCATTCAAATTTGGGTCAACACTTTCTACCCTCTTTCTCAAAAATTAAAAAAAAAATTGTGATCTACCTTCCCCGAAAGTTAAATTGAGATTAACTGTCGAACTTAACATCTGGAAATTATTTTTCAAGAAAGTACTAGCAGGGGCCTGGTTTAATGTGAAAAACAATAGCTGCACTTAAATAGTTAACGTTAGGGATTATTTTTATTAAAGGAAACCATGTACCTATATAATAATTTAACTTATTAAAAAAAGGATTGTAGAGTCATTTTTAAATGTTTCACCGCATAATATTATTGTACTATATGTCTGAGACAAACTTTTAAACTTTTTTCTCGTATCAAGGGGTGTTAATTATTGTTTTCATAATAATTGCAAATAATTCGGGAGCCTGCCGTTTGGCCGAAATTCATTTGCCAACCATTTTTTTTTGCTGTAACTGTAAATATTTCAGGATTTATTTCAGTACCATCGTCTAGAACCCTATAGGTTAGGTTAGGTTAGTGCTTATAAAATCCTGGAATATTTACGGTACAGAAAAAATGAAATGGCAAATGAAACAGTTGGGAAACGATACATTTGCCAAACATATTTCTCCGAAACAAAGGTAATACAATAATTTCATATAAATAATTAAATGAATGGCTTTCGGTAGACAAATGTCTAAAACGTTCACTGTTCGACAGAAGTACTGGTCATCGAACTGAATTATTTTCGCATATGGTCACCCACGACTTATTCCAATGCATGGTAATGATATTCTTCGTTTTAAATAACATTGTTGACAAGATATCGTGTGCTTTAACGATTTACATTAATGTTTAAAATGTTAATACTTAGTCTAACAAGAACTGGCCAAGGGCGAGGCAGCCTCGCGCACCGAGGGTTCCGTATTTAATGATTGATGATCAAGTTAATGAATTCAAGTTAAAAAATAAAAAATGTTACCCCACGTGCAAGAGTAACATAAAAAATGCGCTTTTGTCATGTATAGGGCCCTCCTTAAAATAATCCTCAATTTTTTTAATTAAATGTTTGGTTCCGTTACTCATTCCGTCCACAAACTAGAAAGAAATCGTGACATATGGATGGAGAGACAAAAGGATAGATGGATAGCAGACTGTCAGTAAAAAAATAATTATGTAATTTTTGAAACATTTCTTTTACATGTTAGCCTTATTGTTAATTAACACTTAATAAAATTATTTTCTGATTTAATAAACGTATGCATCGTAATAAAATATTTGTTTTTTCAATTTATTTATTAAATTCAATTAAAATTGTAACTTAACAGTAGATACCAGAGCATTATAACATAATATATAAAATATTTCATTTATTAACATTAATAAATATTACAAAGGGAAAAAATGTATTTTTTTTTAGTACTTTTAGGCAATGGGCTTGCAACCTGTCACTTATACACTGCTAAACATTTTAGCCTAATACCTTTAGGCAATGGGCTTGCAACCTGCCACTAATACAATGCTAAACATTTTAACCTAAATGTGCAAAATGTGGTTACAGAATTATTCTTATTATTCTTATTCTGTAACTCTGCCACCCCAATCTGGGATTGAAGGCGTGAGTTTATGTATTTTGTTCAAAAATAACAATAAAATTATTAAATTATATCTAAATTAAATATAACTTGTAAACAGATTGAAAAATATATAGAGTATCTAAAAAGTTGATACACCCGCTTACACACATATCCAAACGCAAGGCTATAATGATTGCCTATGATTAACACGTATAAATGAATATTAAATGCGCATGAGTGGAAGGGTAATGCGGCACATTAGTTGCTTCATACTCGGTTAGCCTTTAAAAGGGGCATAAAAAAGGACGTGCCCGTCTATTTTCGAGCCGGCTCTGAAGATTAACCGGTGTTAGAGCATTATATCGCGTATTGCGGAATTAACCGAACTGAGGTTTTTGTTGGCGTAAAGAGATTAAACGCAATTGAATGTGCGGTATTGTGCGAAGCGGTTCAGGCGTTTTTAATGATCGCTTTTTTTTAAATGTTACTGACTATTTTATTGGTCCTAAACCAAAACTTAAGACGCGTGTGGAGTATGTTTATTATTAAAAGTAGAAAAGGAAACTTTTTCGCTGAAAAACCTAAGTATTAGTCATTAAAACTAAGTAAGGTCTCTTTCTTGGTTTGTTCCAGGACTGAGCCCGAAAAGCCCAAAGTAAATAACACTACGTATAATTATTTTGTTAAAAATGATTTATATTTAACCATAATCTCACGCCTTCGTTCCCAGAGTGGGGTAGGCAGAGCTACAGAATTACAAACATCTCTAAAAACTTGTTGATAATTCTATAACCACAATTTGCACAAATAAAATAATTATAAAAAACATATGTCCGGGGACTATCTCATACAAATCAATCAACTCTAGTACTATGGGCACTAGACAACGATAAATATACTTAGGTGTATATAGAGAAAGACAAAGTTAAATATGTAGATTTGTTGATAACATTAAGACTTAAAAACAAATACTCACGCTAATCACAAAAATATTTGTCTTTACCGGGAATCGAACTCAAAACCAGGGACCGGTCCGGTAACCCTTTCAAAACCCCTTGAAGGGGTTACCGGACCGGACTGTTGCTCAGAACTGCAAGCTTGATATGTCACTACCAACCAACAAGGCTTATCGCTTACATAAAAACGCCATACTTAACTCGTCACAGAGAGGTATCTGATGCCCTGTGTCCTTTCATCTAGTAATCTATCCCTTGCACTGGTCGCTAATGCTCCTTCAGGCAAACAGCTACAATTATAACTATGTTAGTGCAGCCCACTCGGCTGCACCGGCGGTCTAGACGCGATCAAAGCTGCATCTCAGACGCCCTCCTTTCATGTGCATCGGTGGGCAAATGCAGCTAGGCTTTGATCGTGGTATTTGAAACAAATTGCATTGTTTTGCTTTGCTTTGTGGGTTGGCTGTCGATTATGTTAACGGCGTTATGTTTGTGAGTGTGAGCGATAGTAGATTATAATTATAAAAAAAGTAATATTTGTGCGAGAGTGTGCGCAAAAATATAACCATTTCAACCAGATTTTTATTTTTGCCCGTAATATTCATTTAATCGCTACTAATCAGCAACCCCTTAAATATATTTTTACAATAGAAATGAAAAGATTTCATACATTATACAACTGTTTTTTAATCAAACCTTGAAACCCAATTTATTGAACCTGAAACGGATGTGGTGAAAATATAAAATGCTCTATACCATATCATAATATCTTGATCTTTTTCATTTATCTCTATTAAAATACGGTGTCCATATTGGCTCATCTAATTATTTTTACTCGTAACGTATTGTAAGTCATAATTATCGCAACTCATAACGTATTTTTTACAGCAACTGTTACTTTTTCAGGATTTTCATAAATTAAACCTAACCTAACCTAACTTATCTACACATAACTTCAGAACTTCTGAAAAGTTTACGGTTCCAGCGGTATAAAATTACATTTTCGGAGTTCCAATAATCGGAGTTGCAATTTTAGATGAACTTTGGCGCTCCCTAAAATACGTTTATTGACATACTTGAAAAAAACGATGTTATAAAATTTGTCAGTTTACCAGAATTACTTTATGACTGTTCTAGAAGTGAAGTGAAAGCAAGATTAAATCTCAGAAGGAAAAACAAATGCGTCATGAACGAGGTTCGTAATAATCAGAATGATGCATATTTCTGAAGTGTGTAATCGAGAAATATATGAAGAAGAAATCGATCATTAAATCCCCACGTTCTTTGATACACTTTCATGCAATCCAATTAACGGCGAATCATTACTTTACCGAGAATTTTACTACGTTTTCCTCGTGTATATATATCTTAACCGTATTTTACCCTCTGCCAATGTGAGACTTATTTGTAAAGATATAAAGTTCGCCTTTGTTTGTCAGACGGAAGGACGTGTGACCTTTTGAAATGGAGGGAGGAAGAGGAAAATTCAGCGCATATAAAGCCTACCGTGAATGAATCCCGCCGCGACCAGTTTTAAATTACGAGAATGCAGACTGAATGCACCGACCCACTGCCCAACTGACTCACGATGCAACTTGAACAAAAAGAAATGCTCCCACTCGGTTGCGTAATTTTGAAAACCAGGCCGCTACCGCTAGCTGTCTAACTAATGTCATGGCGAGGAGGCAATTTCATTTGTACAGAGTATATAGGGTTTACTTTAAATTACTTATCAATTAAAAATCTTCTTAAGACTTTACAATTTAATGATAAAGAAACCTGTTCTGTTATTAAACGCGTCCAATCGAATACACGGACAAAGGTATTCGGCTTAAAAACGATAAATAAAAACTTTAAAGCCCGAAATGAGCACCGAAATTAATACGCCGGTTACCCTTTTCAATCACTATTGCCCCTAATCGCGGCCGATTTAGTTTATACTTAGACCGTATGTAAATGTACCGCGGTCCTTCCGAGAAGGCGCCATCTTGTTCCCTAATTATTTTTAATTGCCGCAAGCACAGACACGACGCACACGGCCTTCGACAATTTAACTTTGAATTTTTTTTCGCGTCTAGCCGTAATCTGAATCACGACGATTACACTATAAATGAATCATGACGCGGCGGACCAAAGACTGCACGCAATAATATTAAAACAACTAGGTTTTTTACCTGACCCGTTTTGTTTCTTAGAATAACAGAGCGCTCGTAAATCAGAAAAGGCGCCCTGTTATTTGAGTTTGTAGTGTTCGCATAAATTTTGGAATAGGGGGCGGTAATTGCATCCGAGGATAGGATTCGGTGCAGCGCCGCGGGTGGCGGGATTACTGCTGCACTTTGTAATTAGTAATAAATTATTTTTTTAATGTGGCGACGGTTAATGTGGTCTATGGTCTGATTGCGCCGACCTTAAAGTGATACTCGACATTGTTAGGACGGATTTAATTGCCCATTACGGCTGGAGACGCTGCCGGCCACATGTCCCGACATACGGCGTCGCAATACCATTTTGCCCGGTTTTTTCGCAATCTCAGTGCCCGGGTGCATTTTTTGCCCGGTCCCTTCCATGCTCACGCTGCGACCACTTTCCTTTTGGTCAATTTGACAGACTTCAAACATATTCCGGATTTGTTTTGTTGAAAGTTTACGTTCGAACGCTATTGTATGGAGGTGGTGACTTGAGAAATATAATGCACTTATCTGTAAGCACTTAGCGAATTCCTTAGGGAAATATTAATAGCTGTGCAGTTTTTTTTGTGAATTCAAAAATTACTCTACAAATTAGAGTTTCAAGCTTCAATTATACTTTGGAACTTTTGTGCTCTAACAACGACAGATAAATAAAAAACTAAATATCGTGGCCAAAAAATTAATAGGTACTTAGTTGATATTATTAACTAACTAGCGATCCGCCCTCGCTCCGCTCGGGTTTATGTAAGTTTCCTGTAAAACCCGTAATAAACTAAAATTGATTAGACATAAAAACCTTCCATCAAAAAATATCTAATCGATGGTGAAAATTTATGAAAATCCGTTCACTAGTTTTTGAGATTATCGCGAACATACAGACAGACGTAGCGTGGATTTTGATTTATAATATGTAGTGATAACAATATCGTAATCATTATAATATTTAGTGATCAAATGAAACTAACCCACGCAATATTGTAAACAGTCGGGTTCTCTACCGCTTTTTTCTTCCTCCAAACGGACGAAGGGTTTAAGAGTCAGTGGATACAAATACCTATAGTCCAATTGCATGTAGAGTCTCACCTCACATGTCAACTCATTATCTAACTTACTGCGAGGAAAAAGTTTGTAACCCCGAAATTAAGAATCCCATTAAATTGGATTTATCTCTCGGCGCGTAAGTCTTATCATATTCCATGCCACCAACTCCAAATCGTATGTAGTTTGAACACACTGTCGCGTCATGGGCACTGAATATTAGTGACTATTATTTAATCTTCGGTGTTTGCGCAAGTGTCACGCACACAGGCGCGCGCGCAGGTACCGCTGATAATTGCCTTCGAATGGACGCAGGTAAACCCGCGGGATCTGATACGTCTGATATATGGTTTTGAAATGTCGAAGTACGGTGTAAGTTTATGATGCTAGTAAAGGAATAAATTTGAAAATAATCTTTAAGTGTTTCTTTTAAACGGTAATTACGGAAACCACTGTTTTTGAAATCAAAATTTTTGAAATAATTATTAAATATTACTTTGGTAATATTGTACTAACAATTTTAAATTACGATGTTTATTTAAACAAGCAACAGAAGTGTTATTAGAAGTGGAAACTGTTTTGGCTATTGATTTGTCTAAATTACTTACACACCTATATCTCAGGTACCTATACCTGTTGTTTTTGCCATTTTGTTTTCCAGTAAATAAATAAATAAATATCTTTAACAGCGTTCTGAAAGCGGCTAGATTCGATTATGCTATTTTTAAGTTCAATTCCGGAAAATTAGCTATGTAAAATAAAATAATAAATTTTGCTTAGATACCTGAGGCTCGTTTCACGAAGCTACAAGTTACAAATTACAAGCGGAAGTTTCTTTCTAACTCCTTTTGCTAGAAAGAGAGTTCCGCTTGTAATTTGTAACTTGTAGCTTCGTGAAACGGGCCACTGTGCTTCACTAACATAGTGTTAAGGATTTTCCTAATACATACCGACCTAGGGACTATAAAAATATATCTAATCTAAATTAGGTCCAATTTAAATAAATGTTATTTTATTGTAAGTTTATTTTTAACACATTCGATGCCTGTGACCTAGCTAGTCTCTGAATAATATTGAGTCTATGACAAAACAAAGAAGTTCACAACAATAATATAACACATAAATATCGTAACATAAAAATAACGAAAAGAAACGACAGATAGTGGTAATTGTTGCGAAATTTATTAACTACTGTCACTGTTTGTTTTTGTAATATTAAAAACAATATATGCAACTTTTTAAACAATAGTAACACCAACCAAAAAGGTCAAAAGTCGAGACCAAAACACTCGATTGTTCCATTACTAATCGAATACCTCGGCTGCAAGTAGACAGAGACAGATATCCGCCGCGGGCCGGTATTGTCGAGTACCTGGCCGCCTGTAATTTTTAATTGACACCCAAAAAACTCGACCCAAACGAATTTAAACATGGAATTTATCTTATTACACGTATACGGCGGTGCGCGTGTGTGTGTGTTTAATGCAGCATTAGTTTTTGACGCGACGTAATATAATGGTTGTAAATGCTTTAGGGTTATCGTGGGGCTATTGTTCGTTTTTTGTTGCATCGGCTTGATACTGTAAGCGTATTTTGAATTTACACTTTTTATTTTGGATAAAAAATATAGATGCACCTGAAAGTTTTTGAAGATATTGTTGAGGGAGTTCAGGGTTCGCTTTCATGACGGTAACTATTTTCTTTTTTAATATAAAATAAATATATATTTGAAAAAAATACAAAAATATTTGTATCAAAGAAAGTATCTGTATTTTCAAAATTTCAATAAATTTCAACAATAACTATTGATAATAACAAATTAAAAAAAAGCTGAACATTGATTGCAGGCACTTGTGAATTATGATCGAGGGCTAAAATAATAAAAAACGCACACATTCCACGTTAACGGTCGGTCGATCTAAAACGATAGTTGCACACAGGCACAGGTAGACGCGCCCGAACAATGCCTGTTCCAAATTCAAACGCAAAAACCCGGTAATGAGCGCACTGTCGGGGTATAATGGCCGCCATTGTCTATGCGGCCAGCACTGCTCCTGGGGCAGAAAAAACCTTTTTGGAGTTACAGCACTTTTTGTTACAATTTTAGGTTAATGTTTAAGTAAAATTATTTTAAAGGGACGCACTTAATGGCTTTTAGAAATTGAATTTAGTTTTATTATTTGAATACATTAAGCATTCAGGTCGACGTGCTAAAGTTTTACAGTCAATTTAATGATAGGAAAAGGCGCAGCAAGCCGCCGCAGATTATAAAAAAATACCTAATCGACTGGCAATAAAGAAAGCTTACGAGAAATCTAGGATAAAACAATAAAACACAGAAACTGGTCCGATTTAGTACAACTAGTCCGCTTATGTAAAATGCGGGTAATCTCGATATTGCACGGCGGGTATGCTAATGTGGCTCGATGAAGATACTTTTTTTTAATTAAAACCAAATTAATAAGCCACCGGAAGCGCCAAGCACAGATTTATATTAAACATAAAGTTTAGCATTAACAAGCAATTATTTTGTTCGTGGAAATGTCGTTATGTAAAGAAGTTTCGGGTTAATGTGGCTAACTGTACTCTTCTCTAATCGAGCGTCGACGCAGTGACATTTGTTCATGTCGCGCAGTTTAGATACTTATTTAAATTTTTAATTTTAACTTAAGATTAAATCGTTACTAGTTTACTTGGGTATTGCGTGTTACTGGCCGTAAAACCTCTATCCGTTGAAAACAAAATTCGTATCAAACAAAATAGTTTATCTTTATTTCTTGTAAAACGGAATTATACTACAGAACTAAATTATCTTTTCAAATTTTCAAAAAGTGAACGAGTGAAGCGAGCAATGGTATTATATTAGGTAGAAATACGATTTAAAGTTACCTACGTCAACCTATTCTCTGTATTTGGTCATATATACAGGATTTATAAAACAAAAACAAATAGAATAAAATAATTAAATAACAAAAATATAATTGGTTGCTTAGAAATAGCTTTCCAATAGGGTTACATAATATAATCTATCTCGATCAGTGTAACTAAGCACATTTAAAAAACCCTTAAGTATACTTAATTAAAATAGCATAACAATAAACGAGCAGGTTTGTTGCCACTCAACATAGAAGCGATCGAAAACAGTTTTAACGCTTTATTTTAATTATATTGCCTATTTTACCTTCGTGCCTGCTGGAAAGAGACTGTATTGTGTCGCTCTTTCTTTCCCTCAAATGGGTGTCGTGTAAATTTACATACGCAGACGTTTTGATTGCGATGACGACCGCAATTGTAGAATATTATCGTCATTTTATGTAAATACTGACCATTAAGAGTAGAGTTCAAGTATATGGATGCGCGGGCGCAAATTTAGTATTTCTACATTTTTATCTCTTAACGGTACCGCGTAGATCGCGTTTAGAATTGTCGAAACGAGGTAAGATCGGTTTATGTTGACATTATTTTCGTTCGGGTAAATAAATTACCTAATTATCGTAATGGATTAATGTCTTGGGACATGTTCGATCAAACCGATTACCATCTGCTTGAGTATTTTATAGTTACCATCTAACCTTCACGCCAATATAGTTTTTCAAATTCGAAATAACTGGCCGCATAATTTTAGAGCTTGGTTAGAATTCCATTTTCAAAGAATATTGCTCTAAATTTCGTGTCATAATCGCTCAATGCGTTCGAAATCTGAACTTGTTATTGTTATTTACGGGCATCAGGACTGGCCGATTGCCGAGACCCTTCGCACTTGGTGTGAAAAAAAAATTAAGATGCAGTAACCGTGCGTGGCTTGTGAATCTTACTGCATTATATTAGAATTCCATTTTGAATGAGTTGTTAGTGTTTTAAATTGGTTTAAATCTTGGTATGGAATGCAACGGATTGCGCGTCTCGTAGGTACTCGTTTTTTGTCGGTGTGCAAGCGAGACGGAGGAAATAGGGGTTCGCGAAGTGCACTAATGGGGATTATATTTATTCTCCTGGATTGTTTCGTGACGTTTGTTTCTTGCCTCGATTTTTGAATCGCTTGCGACTCTTGCGCAGGTAGAAATTGAAAAAGGCGTTAGAAGCGTGGCGGAAATATTGGATTGACGGCTTTGTTTAAAACGGTCAAGTTTTTGTTTTGTGTACCTATAAAAGCCATTAGCAATATGGGATAATACCGTACTGAGTGATATTTTTTGCGTTTTATTTCGCTGAAGGGATTAAGATGGAATTTAGCACACTGCTAGTCCATATCCTGGAACTGTACTTACGTAACATAGGTACTTTTGGTCCCTAAAAATTTGACTATTCCCAGAGAAAAAGCAATAAAAGTGTTCTATGTAGAACATTGCGTGCAACGACTGGTTAATCATTTTATTTTGACTATAAATCGTAGGCATTTATGTATACTCTTCATTGCACGAGAATAAAAAGAAGCACAAGACACAGGTAATGAAGAAAGCAAGTAAGTACAAAGGCGAATTTTTCCCTTTAAGGGATTTCCTCCAGTTAAATCTTGAAAAGATTTTAAGTGATAAACAAACAGTCAAGAGTAAAAAGAAAACAGTGATAATAGTAAAATCAATAACAATAAATAAATAGATAAATAGGTACATGGTTTCGTCGTGTTGTTCTCCTCGTCATTATTTTTAGTTTAATGTATTTGACATGTAGGTAATTATTTTAATTTTTACATTTGTAATGTTTTCAATTTTGCTAGATCTAATTATTTATATTTGTTGCTTTATTACCTTGTAACTTACTTTTAAGTATCATTGTATTTTATGTTTGAAAAAATGACCTGCTGCTGGAGTTTCTTGCCGAATTGTCTTGTCCGAAGCGCTAGTAGATTCACTCTGTATTACCGACGTGTAAAAGAGCCAGTATGTGGCTAATTTACTGAATAAATATTTTGATTTGATTTGATTTGATTTGATTGTAAAATATATATTTCTTTTCTAATATCGTTACAAATCTGAGCACACAAAAACACCTAACAGTAGTTGATACATTGGTAGAGTCTTTATACCTATTCAATAAAAGTACTTTCGATGCCTATGTGGTTTTATTACATTATATGTAATTTAAAATCGATGTAGTTTGATTTATATACTGATTTAGGTACTATTTCTTACAAAGGCAGTATTTCATTTTTACAAAAATTATATACTTAGTTACATAAAAAACAGTATTAAACTTAACCAATACAAAAGCAGTAACCCTGCCGCGCCGAATTCACGTAACACAATGTAGCGCAATGGGTCACATTGCGGACCGGGCGTCCTTGGATCCCGATTTAACCCTACCACGGTCCACGACAAAAACGACCTAACCGGATACCGGCGTAAGCGCAGTTACTGCCTTTTACGTCGTCTATCTAAATACAGCCAGTTGTAACAATGGTAAACAATTTTTAGGGTCCCGTAATAAAAATAAACGCAGTATTAAAGCGTTCAGAGCCACGTTCCTGTATTTGTACACAAAACTGACTCTATATTGTGTTATTGGCTCTTAACGTATTTAGATAAGTGTACGGTACCGGAAGAAGTTGGGAATCATTTAATTAGTGTTTTACATATGGATTTATTGGTTGTTTTGAACGCTTTAAATGGATAGTTGAATTAATTGGCAAGATGCTGAGTACCTGTTTGGTTTAAATTAGATGTAGTTTAATTTGATATCACTTAAAAATTTACTCGCTGCAATTTAAGTTTATATTCTTCCCACGAAATCAAGTAAAGTAGGTTTTCTTGATTCAGCTTATTTTAATCCATAAAACTAGATTATACCGCTTTAAAACCTAAACACATTTAATTGCTTGTTATTTCCAACAAAACAGTGCGAGTAACTCCTAAAATATTTCCGAAGTTGGTGTAAGCGTCGTTTTTTCGGCCGCACTAACACCGCCAAGTTTTAGAAGGCAGTAAACATTTAATAGGGTAACTTTTACGATTAACTGCCACTCGCGGGGCAAGGGTAAGGGGTAAGGCGCGCACGAAATGTTTTGTAGGCTTTTAAACACCGCCGGGGTAATTTGAGCGTGCGTTAGTGTGGGCGCTTGCACACACTAGTTGTGGTGGCTCTTATTACGTTTATGAGACCTACTGTTATGCAAGGGGAGGCTGCTTATTTTATATGTTTTTTATTTTAAAAACAATTTTATACAAATTGAAGGGATGGGTTATCATCGTATTTCTGTACGTATTTAATGCACGTTTACCTACTACCTACGTCGAGAGATTAGTTCTTGATATTAGAAATGTCATAATTTATCTTTTGTTTACGCTGAGCGGCTGAAGGGATTTGGATAGAAACCGGTAACTAATTACTAATTAGAATATAATGGTGATACAACAAATCATAACTATATTATGAAATCTTTACTATTGCCTTCGAAATTTAATGTATGCACATAAAGATTTATGTTTTTACTAAACCACTTATGTACAAACTCAAATAGCTAGTGTTTGCTTAATTTTTTTCTGTATTTTTCATAACATTTTACAGAAAATGACAAAGCTTCAACTGAAATAGGTAAAAGAGTAAATAATGATTGGAGGTCTTTATTCATTATAAAAAAATGTAAGTGTTAAATACTTTTATACAAGTTTAGTTATAAGTTTTATTTAATACTAGCTTTGGCCCGCGACTCCGACCGCGTAGAAGTCGTTTATTGCTGCTCCCTTGGGAACTGTCCAACTTTCCGGGATAAAAACTATCCTATGTCCTATTCCAGGACCTAACCAATATGTGTGCCAAGCTTCATGTCGATCCGTTCAGTGGTTGAAGCGTGAAAGACGGACAAACATACACACTTTCACATTTATAATATTAGTATGGATTTATGAATATATGAGTAAGTCCTGGATGAGCTAATATAAAAGCAGCATCGTTAGGAATAGCTGGCGATTAGTGCGGATTGTCGGCAAAAAGTGATTTATTCTGCCGCATGCGCCGGCGCACCTGCCGCTTGTTTGTGCGTTTTGACTTTTGCACTTCGTTTTAAAAATCTTGTACACTACTTCTAAAATTAATGGTTATCTGTTTTAATGCAAGTTGCGGCAATAAATGATACATAGGTAATTTAACTTTATGTTAAATATGTTTGTACCAAAAGAACAAAGGCGAAGTGGGTTTTCGGCAGTTCAAACATTAGGGATTTTGATTTATAGGTAAGTTGAGCCTTATGCATTCAAAGTTTATGCCAATCAAACTTAGCTCAAATGAGCTTAGGTATTTAGATGCATTATGCATTATAAATATTGATCGGAAATTCGGATGCTTTTATTGCTTTATTTTTGTTGTTGTATTGATGTTAAGTAGCATGGAGGCGGACTCAATTTAATTTTGCTAATAAATTTGACAGTTATCACTATTTCCTGATGTTTTATACAAACTTATAAAAAAAGGTTTTCGATCTTAGATATTTTGAGTTTTGGTCGTATGATACATTACCCACTTTGACAGTTCCACAGTGGCCCAGGAATCCAATCTATTGCCTGTAAATTTCAAAAATACTATACTTTGTGTATGAACTAGTGAGTTAGCCAAGAAAATCCTTTACGGCATAGATTTCACAAAAGGTTTTTAAAATTGCTATTTCATCTGGACTTACTGCCCTTTAGCAGTAAAAGCTTGCAGTATACGCTTCACACGTCGGGCGGGGCCGGAAGCGCGGCGCGACCCAGTTCCGCAGTCTTTCAATCAGCGCTGAAGCCTCTGTTTATGAACAGTTTTGGGTTAACATTTATTTAAGCGAATATTGCTTATTTTGTGCGGAAATCTCTTGAAATTATAAATGCAAAAATACACTTCATGTTTTGTATCTGTTACTTTTCTATTCTGTATTACATTCTGTCATTGTCACCGTCTGTGTTCGCTTTTGTTTTATAAAATCCCTTTTTCTATTTAAATAAGTAGTCTCCAAGTTCAACCTAGAATTCACAAATAATACTATTCCATTAGGTTATGGTCCCATCAATTCATTGTTTAGATAAAAGTTACGAAAAATATCAACAACTTTTTCAGATTGGTAAAGATTAAAAAGGATAACCTCAAAACATCGTGGAGCGCACTCGCTAAAAAATGTCTGCATCAATTCCTATTGCTAATATTGAAAAGTTATTAGGACGGGAGAATTACGCGACGTGGAAATTTGCCGTGAAAAATTATTTAGAGCATGAAGAACTCTGGGAGACGATCACACCCGGCGCCGATTACGTCGAGGACAAAAAAAAGGATACTAAGGCGAGGTCAAAAATTATTCTTCTGGTAGATCCAATCAACTATGTGCATGTACAAGATGCAACTACGGCTAAACAGGTATGGTTGAACCTAGAAAAGGTTTTTGATGACTCTGGTCTTACTCGCAAGGTGGGTCTTTTGCGAGATTTAATTACCACCACGCTGGACAACAGTGACAATGTTGAGGATTTTGTTAGTAAAATCATGTCGACGGCACACAAGCTTCGAAACATTGGGTTTGCTGTGGGCGATGAATGGATTGGGACTTTGTTACTTGCTGGCTTGCCTGATACCTATAAACCCATGATTATGGCTTTGGAGAGCTCGGGGGTGCCGATCACTGCTGATTCCGTTAAAACTAAACTCTTGCAAGAAATTAAAGAATCTAAGTCGAATGCTGCTTTTTATGTCAAAAATAAATATAATGCCAAGTCTCAGAGAAATACTAACGAATTCAAACCTCAGGGCAAAGGGCCCCGCTGCTTTAACTGTAATAAATATGGCCATTTAGGGAAACAATGCTACTTTCAAAAAAAAAAACCGATGCATGACTCTAAAAATGATAAGAACAGTAGTACTTACTTTGCTGCTTTTTCAGCTGGCGCTTGCTTGGATGACAAATGTTGGTTCATCGACTCCGGAGCGTCCATGCACATGTGCAATAACTACGAGTGGCTGCATGATGTAACCACCCCTCCAATCACAAGTATTAAAGTAGCAGATAGTAAGACAGTGACAGTGAAGGCATGCGGTAAGGTTGATTTATGTATTAAAGACTCAGATGGCTCAGAGAAGAACATTCAACTGAAAAATGTACTATATGTACCTGAATTGACAACAAATTTACTCTCCGTTAGTCAGATGACAAAGAATAACTGTAATGTTGTATTTGAAAAAGATAATTGCAAGGTATATCAGAACAACAAATTGGTATTGATAGCCAACTGTCATAGCAATATGTACAAATTAAATACTGTGGATGCGCCCGCGTTGTTATGTATGGCAAGTGAAAATAACTGTAATTTGTGGCACCAAAGGATGGGCCATCTTAATTTCACTGACTTGCAGAAACTCAATGATTGTACTACTGGTGTCAAAGTGTCAGTTCCTAAGGATAACATGGTTTGTACTACTTGTGTAAAAGGCAAGCAGAGTCGTCAACCATTCAAGCATACCGGCACTAGAGCTTCAGAACTCTTAGAATTAATCCACTCCGACATATGTGGTCCGATGGAGGTAAGCTCTCTTGGCAATGCAAAGTACATTCTCACATTTATTGATGATTTTTCAAGGAAAGTGTTTATTTATTTTTTAAAAAATAAATCCGATACACTAGAAAAATTTAAAGAATTTAGAGTCATGGCCGAAAAACAGTTAAATAAGTCTATCAAAATATTGCGCACAGATAATGGTACAGAATACATTAATCAGGATTTTGACAAGTATTTAAAATCATCTGGAATTATCCATCAAACAACAAATCCCTATACCCCAGAGCAAAACGGTTTAGCAGAACGTATGAACCGCACCCTTATAGAACGTGCTAAATGTATGATTTTGAATTCTAGGCTGAAAAAGGACTTCTGGGCCGAAGCGGTGTCCACAGCGGCATATATCATCAATCGCTCGCCCACAAAAGCACTCGGCTACCGTACTCCAGAAGAACTTTGGTCAGGTAAAAAGCCTAATTTACAACATATGAAAGTATTCGGGTGTCAAGCCATGGTTCATGTACCAAAACAAAAAAGATTAAAATGGGATCCGAAATCTGTATGTATGATATTTGTTGGATACTGTGAAGGTAGTAAAGGTTATCGATTATATGATGAAAGAAAGAAAGCAATATTTAAAAGTAGAGATGTAACTTTCATAGAGCAAACTACAAAAGATAACTCTGTACTTATACCATTATCTGATTTACAGTTGTCTATAAATGACACAGAAGAAGAAACAAAAATTACCACTGATCTGAGCTCCGAAGATGTGCTGACTGATGACTCCTATATCAGCATGCCGGAAAATACATTGAACAGCAGTGATGATGAGTATATTCAGCCGAAGACAAAAGCCCCCACTCAGCCAAGTAGTATGACCCTAAGACCTAGAGACAAAATAGTAAAACCTACTTACCTGTGCTATGGGGACACGCCAGTGACAGTACCAGCATCATCACATGCTGAACCTGAAACTGTAGAAGACGCTCTGGCAAGCAGTCAAGCTCAAGAATGGAAAGAAGCTATGGATAGCGAATTTAAGTCATTAATTGAAAATAACACCTGGACTTTAGTTGATCTACCAGAAAACAAAAGAGTTATTCCCTGTAAATGGGTGTTTAAAGTAAAAACTAATGTTAATGGAGATATAGAGAGATATAAGTCGAGGCTCGTGATTAAAGGATACAAACAAAAGAAAGGTATAGAGTATGATGAGATTTATGCCCCAGTAGTACGACATACTTCCATCAGGTACTTATTATCACTGGCAGTTAAGCATAGATTATACATTGAGCAAATGGATGCCGTCACCGCGTTCCTGCAAGGCGACATTGACGCCGAGATTTACATGACTCAACCCCCACTATATGAGCATGGTGATAAAGTTTGTAAATTAAATAAATCCATATATGGGCTGAAACAGGCCAGTCGCCAGTGGAACTTAAAATTAAGTGCTGCATTGAAAGAGTTGGGATTTATCTGTTCTTTGTTGGATGCCTGTGTATATTACCAAATAGAAGGTAAAAATATGTGGTATATAATATTATATGTAGACGACATATTGTTCTTTTTTAATGAAATAAAGAAGGCTCAAGATATTAAGGATAAATTAAAAAAAAAGTTTAATTTAAAAGATCTGGGAACAGTTCATCAATTTATTGGCTGGAGGATAATACAAAATGAAGATAGAAGTCAAATATATGTAGATCAAACTGCATACATAGAACGGGTAATTGAGCGATTTAAAATGACTGACTGCAAGACCGTAAGTGCGCCCTGTGATCCGAATAATAAACTAATTACTACTCAAGAAGAGAAAAATGTATTGAAAGATGTACCATACCAAGAAGCAATTGGCAGTTTATTATACCTATCATATGGTACCCGACCTGACATATGTTTTGCAGTAAATAAATTAAGTAGCTTCAATAAAAAGCCTGAATTTCAGCATTGGACAGCGGTCAAGAGGGTGATACGCTATTTAAAAGAAACAAAAGATCACAAATTAGCTTTCATTGAGAATAAAGAAGGATATATTTTTGGTTTCTGCGATTCTGACTGGGCGTCGGATAATGAGAGTCGGAAGTCCTGTTCCGGCTACATATTTATGTTTCAGGGTGCCCCGATATCTTGGTGCTCCAGGAAGCAGGCCACGGTGGCGTTGTCCACCATGGAGGCGGAGTACATGGCGCTGGCGGGTGCCGTGCAAGAGGCGCTGTGGTTGCGCCAGCTCCAGGCTGAGCTGCAGCCCCGGCTAGCGGCTGCACCTACTATCATCCACTGCGATAACCAAAGCGCAATTCATTTCGCAGGCAAAGACTCCTACAATGCCCGGAGCAAACATATTGATATTAAATATCATTTTCTACGCGAGAAGATATCTAACAAGGAAATAATGGTACATTACGTGGCAACGAACAACATGGTTGCTGACATACTAACGAAGGCCACTTTCAAGCAACAGGCCGAGAACTGTTCGAATATGATGGGTCTGAAGAAATATGATTTGCATTGATAAGGGGAATCTTGAAATTATAAATGCAAAAATACACTTCATGTTTTGTATCTGTTACTTTTCTATTCTGTATTACATTCTGTCATTGTCACCGTCTGTGTTCGCTTTTGTTTTATAAAATCCCTTTTTCTATTTAAATAAGTAGTCTCCAAGTTCAACCTAGAATTCACAAATAATACTATTCCATTAAAATCAGACCGCGGCACTTGGCGTGTTAATGTTGTCATTTCTTTTCTGTAAAATGCACATGTATTTTGCTTTGGCAATTGCATGGTCTGCAATGTAGAAGATAAGTAAATTTACTAAGTACCTGTATATTCACTCCGTATTACCGAGGAGTAGAAGGGCCCTAATGTGGCTAATTTACTAAATCAATTATTCAGTTAAGTACCTCTTTTTAACCGATTTCAAAAAAAGGAGGAGGTTCTCAATTCTTCTGTTTTTTTTTTTTTTATTTTTTAATGTTTGTTACCTCAGAACTTTCGACTGGGTGAACCGATTTTGATGATTCTTTTTTTATTTGAAAGCTGGTGCTTCCCGATTGGTCCCATTTTTATCAAAATGAAGATCTGATGGTGGAATCCATGAGGAATCGACGGAACTCTTCAAAGTTTATAGGCACACCTATAGCGATTTTGGTATTTTTCATTGTAACTCGTGTATTTGGTCTTGGAAAGCACTATTTGGTGAAGTGGAACTGATGATGAAGACCACAGATGGCCACCGGAACTCCTAAACGGTATATATTTCGAGGGTGACGACAAGATATTTCGATTAAGATAGTTGAGCGACTATGACGAAGCATATTTAGGTTTAAATATATGACTATGACTTTCCCACGGCGTTGCTTGCGGCGAGATTGAAATGTTCTATTGTTTCTTATTACTTGAGAAGTGGGACAATAACAGCATAATTATGATCACTAAAAAGTATAAAATAAAAAAATGTTTAAGTCTGCTTTTGTTTAAAATATTGTTGGACGCCAACTTCAGTTGGACTGACCTATTTACCTACCATTTTAAAGAAGTTATTTTTTGCTTTTTGAAGGCGGGTTTTTGTTTTTTTAAACTTTTTTTTATTAAGTACCAATGTGGTCAAAAACTGAATTTTCTAATTAAAAAAGTATCTCCTGCCAATTCCAATAAGAATCGTACCAGTTGCAAAACTAAATGAAACATTTTGACAAGCTGGCTCACTTTGCAATTATTAATGACATGTTATGTTATTTTACTATTGAAGTATGGCAATTGGCCAATTTCATTGTTGTACAGTAACACAATAGTTTGCTGTTACATAAACGCATATTGCTTGTCTCAACGCAGCGTCAACCTAACATGTCTAAATGCTATCACCCAGTAATAAAGAGTGTCTTTGATCATACATATCAGTGTGTTACTTCCTCCTACACGCTCACGCTGCCCTCAGTAACCCCAACAAGCTCTTGATATTACACTGTTATTAACATTATTTGGATGATAAAATATTCCTACCATTGTTATTAGCCAAAAGATGTCCACTGCTAGACCTAGGCCTTCCACAAGCATCTCCAGCAGCGTTAGCTTTATGCTACTTACATCCATCCGTTTCTTACGATCATTTCCAGATGTTCTGTCCACCAAATAGCAGTAAAAAACTCAACTGCGTCACTTCTTACCCGCATTTTCAGTAACGTGTAAAATGCGATAGTTTGTGCCACTAAATTGAAGATCATACTTTTAGTGGCTTTCTTTTTATAACATACATTAAGGTTTGACACGTATTTGATATGTATAGGGCGAGTATAGGAACGAGATAACATAAATTGCAGTTAATTTCCCGCGGAATTTAAATTACATTATCTTAACTTACTGACGTTTAAATTTTATTAGTATCTATAGTTTACATGCATGAATGCCACCATACAGGTCCTTTCCTTTTTTCTTTAGCAAGATGTCCTCATTAAGTCGTACTCTAGTACAATAAGTATTATCTGTGTCATCTCACGCTTTTTAGCCGTTCCCGCGAAACCGTTGAGATGTCCCGTGAGTCACAGGCATTTCCGCCGAAATGGCTTCAATTTTAAACCCTGTAGGTTTTATTTTACATTCAAGTGTCGGTATTTATGCTAACAGTATTCTCAGTATTTTAGTTTTTTTCAGTATAATGTCGGCATGCATTAAAAATAATGGGTAAAACTTAACTGGAGCATTATCCTGTCATCATTAACATTGACTTTATGCTTTAAGATGCAATTTTTGAGCAATAATTTCCCGTCAACATTATCGACGTCTCATTATATAATGTGTATAATTTTTGTGAAATATTTCACAAAATTAGAGTAAGCCAACTATAAATTGCCTTGAAAAGTTGCCCTTCGTGCACCTTTAAGGCCCAGCCACACCGCTTGCGTGACGTGCACGTGCACGTGCGCGTTCGCTTTCCACTGCGTTGTATAGTGACATGTCGTAATGAGAATTCATACTATACAACGCAGTGGAAAGCGAACGTGCACGTGCACGTCACGCAAGCGGTGTGGCTGGGCCTTTACAGATGCAATGTTACAGTTTTTGACACATCACACATACATGTACTGTCAAAGATTATTGGTTGAGCTACCACACAACTCTTTAATAGTGACTGCATTAAATCACGTGAAACAAATTACGTCAATGTTAATTATTACTTTTCTGCGACAGGGTTCTAGACTGTACATTAGTTATGAAATTTCGCGTAACGCATTTTAACTTAGTTTTTCTGCCTTTAGAGGTATCCTTAGTCTTTTTTAAACTGATGTCACATTTTCAAGTAATTAATATTATATTGCTCGGTTAGTATATGTAATATTTAACTGTGGTAACTTTACTGGTTGATGTATAATCTAAGATTTCTATTGTATTAGCCATATTGTACCGTTTGTACCCTAATAAACATTAAAATATTAAAGCATTAAATTTATACATCTGTCTGTGTACTCGACAATTACATGTCGGTTCGCGAACGTCAACCGACTCTATAGTGATGTAGAGATTACCCTGCACCAAGCCAATGATTAGCTTTTTGTCGGCCTAATTTCGGCAAGGTTCGGTATGATTCGTGTTAGGTCGGAGCACCTGTCGCTGCGAGCCCTGGCTGTCAGACGCTTGCAATTTTGACAGCTCTAGTGATGGGAGGTGTTTGGCGAAAATGTATGCGATAATTTAAATTAGCAATTTTGTTTAAAAGTAGGTCAGATTATGGGACTGAAATTAAGATAGATTCCAACCAAGTACCGTAAAGAGTGCAACCAATAAAACACGTTTTAATACTTAGGAACTTCCCAGTATACATAATAATTATAAAAACGTTTTTAAGCTCAACCAATTTTGGAATTGAAATCATTAATTTTATTTTCTGCTTTATCGATAAAAAATTATAAATACTTCTTTTTTACTCGTAATCCTCAAGATATCATTAGTAATTTGGCATCAAACTTGTTATTAATTATCATTTGCCATAATTAGAGATACGTGAGAAACAAAATAATCAAATGTTTCTCAAATGCAATTATAACACATTCGTAATACACATTAACACGAATTTTTAGCGCAGTTTCAATCATTTCGTAACAAATTACAATTTTATGTAATCTCAGTTAATGTGATTCAATGTGATTGCGGTGATTATGACATTATCATCAGTTTGAATGAAAAAGCAATCAT
Organism: Acleris literana; assembly: GCA_946894065.1. Lineage (NCBI taxonomy): Eukaryota > Metazoa > Arthropoda > Insecta > Lepidoptera > Tortricidae > Acleris > Acleris literana. The sequence goes on along the minus strand of OX335671.1, from coordinate 25,874,548 downwards.
ATTTAAGTAAAATTAAGTTATTACTTCCTTATTCGATAAACTTTTTAGTAAGCATCATATACATAGTGGAACTATATCATCAATAACTTATGTATACCTTTTAATCTAGTCGATAAAATGTAGCCCGAACTCTTAAAACGACCCTGCCTTTAGCAAATTCATCGATACTAATCCAACGTAAACAGACCACATCCCCTCCCTACGCCTGGTCATTTCAGTAATGGCGTGTCGGACAATGCATGCGAATGCAAGAAATCCGCGGGGCGGGGAGGGAGTAGGGTGCGCAAGGGCAGTCTCGTGCCCTTCACTGGCGGGTCACCTTGCGCGCAGGTACATGCGCGTGCGTCTATTGTCCGCGCAACCTGACACCAAACACCCACGGCCATCTTTACTTATGCGCTCTCAAAGTGCCCTATACTTAAAGAACAAGGTTTATTTTCGCACGTAGCGGCTTGTAACGGTTACGATACGTTATTCTAACGAGTTCCAATTTTAAGTTTGAATTTTTAAAACCCAATTGCATTTTATAGTTGAGCGTGACAGGATAATTTAGGAAAGGAAGAGTGTTTTTTGCTCGTAAGCTATCGCATGCGATTCGGCGTTTTGTTTTTGTTTTGTTTTTTTGCGATTTGTTTGAAGTAATTATTGAGATTCGTTTAATAGTCGAGTGCGATAATAGACGCCGGTTGAATACACGTTTCTGGTATAATTATGCTCACCGCAATGTAACAAATATGATCGTTAGTTGAATCAGAAAATTATTATTTGGAATATTTGAATCGTGGTTTGATCGGGCATTTTTCTAGTGAATTCCATCCAGTCGATAAATTGGAACAAAAAGATGGTATCGTGAGATATATGACATTATCCTGTCGGTTTTCGCTTTCGCTTTTCTTCTTAGAAGCGGGAGTTTGGCCGTGAGTTCTTGAGTTGAATCATAGCCTTGGGTAATTACGGGTTCCATACTCGGTCTTGATATTTGCACTTTTTTTGCGCAAATACTTACGTAGTTGTTATGATGAATTTTAACGTTATGCGTCACTGCGAAACAAATGAAGTAGTCAATAAGCCCGTTGATTTAATATTATATGTCTAACTAAAATTTGCTCGTAACTACGTTCTTGTTGAAATGATTTTTCGATATTCCCTCGGGAACTTTTTGGGTTCCCCTGTGTCCGTCTGTCCATCTTCAAAGTTTCCATCATTCCCATTGAAGCGAAGAAGAAACAAACAAACATTTTCACATTTAACCAATTAGAAAAGATTTAAAAGTTTTTAGTATTTTATAATTTATATTATTCACGTTATTGCACAAAATAGTTTACACCATTTTTCTTCCACGTTTGAATTGAATTGATTGCTTGTAGTTTGAATGTCCTATGCATAGTTTTAGAATTTAGTTTTAAATAGAAAAGCGCAACCCTAGTCCGATATGGTTGAATTAAATAATTCCCAAAAATAGTGTTAGCAATTTTAGACAACATTCTATAATTTAACTAGAAACTATTCTCATTCAAAAATAATAAATAAATCATAACTGGCCAGAGTTTCGTCGACGAAGCAGCTCGTAGGTACCTAACTGTACCTTGTTTACACGCCTACGAGCGCGCGGGACAACTTTGAGTGAGTTGTTGAAAAGTGAGTTGTTTATATAAATAACACCCCTGTCTAACTAATTTTTTTAATAATTAATTTAACTTTAACCACGTCGGATTTTGGTTCAGTAAAATATTTTTAATAAATTCAAATGCCTGTTTAATATAATATATTTCATATATACAAAATATAATTTTAAATGTTTTTCTTAAATTATAATCCAATATGGTCTAATACTATTTCAATTCCCATACTGCTATTTCTACTGCATTAAAAAATCCTAATTATCTATCTGAAAATCTTTTTTGTTTTATAAAAAAAGCAATTAAAGCAGGACATTCATTTTTTGTTTCACAGGAATCCTCGCCCACATTGACGCTTATATCGTCGAAGGTAAGTCGAGCGAAGCCGCGGCGTTAGCAGTGTTATTTTAACAAAGACATTAGCTTTCTGCGCTGTGATTGGACGTTATCTAAACACGGCACTATCTCAGCCAATAGCGCTCGCTCATTCACTGACATATTAAATTAACACTGTTGATGCCCAAGCTTAAGTCACTCATGCCATCGCTTGACTCCCGTGAAACAAAAAATACCTGCGCATTTCTTTACTTTTCACATGGACATTGCACGTTTTTGATATGCTAATTGATTATGTATTTCATAACGTATTTAATATGTGTATTATTAATGCATGCTGCCACTATCATGAATTTTGTGCTATTTTTTGAAACTGTGTTCATTTCGTATAATGGCTTGACAAAATCATTCGAAATGAAAGATCTTAAGGAAAGTGGTATGGATAATTGTTATTATGTATGAGAATGGCATTATCTATTTTAGAATTTAATCTAAATGCGGTAAAACTATACATATAGTATCTCGTCGTATCAACCATCAGTTCTATAGTTACGAGTAACTTGGTTCAATTGCGAGGGAAGTAGATAAAATCTATTTAATAGTAGGATAATGCTTAGTACCGTCAATCAATCAATCGTTTTTTTTTAATTATAAGTAATGAACTAATGAGGTAGTAGACATATAAATTAAAAATTCGTTTTTAAGGATGTTGTCGATCTTCTTACCCATCTATTTATTTTGATTTTAATTTGATCAAAAAGGACTGCTAATTTGTGCCTATCATAAAATCCATGACTCAAAAGTTCTCCACCGGGCTCAAAACATGAACAAACAACTGCTCTCTAAATGTTGTTTAATATTGCGAATTAAAAAGTTAATTAAATCAGTAATTGGTAGACGACTTTAGCGTTTTACTGTTATTTATCGATACATATAAATGATTATTGGAACACTTTACATACATTATGTGTCGTATAACTTAAGTAGATCGTGAATATCAATGTAATTAGGCGTTGCTTCGCATTTGAATAATAATTAGATTGCGATATTAGTCTAGAATTTGCCCGCGTTTACAATAATCGGTTATATATGCATTCTATATGGCTATCAAATACTTACACAATAAATAAATTAATTGTTGCCAAACGTTTTTTATACTGGTGTTATTTCCAAACGTCATGCTTCATTCATACCAGAGTCAAAAATCTGGCATCTTGATTTTAACCTGTGCTAATAAAATTTCAGGTTTTTTTTACAGGTTAGAGAAAAAAGTACAAGTTGTATTTACTTACATTTTATGAGGGATCACGAGGTAGATCCCTATCTGGAATAAATAATTATTTATTTTATTTGTGTTTGTTTTTGCTATAAATGTCTATTTTTGGTATTACTCAAGTTCCTAAAATAAAAAGAGACTTAATTTAAAGGGTTGCGTGTAGGTAAACTTATTAATTCATTTATACATTCGTACTGCTCTTAATATGTATAATTATTTTTACCATTAACCGCCCTCCAAAACCTTCATCAGTCAATACCTAAACTTATTATTTAAGAATAACAAAACGATTTAATTTAATTACCTAATAAATAGCTTTGTCGTCAGTTTCGCGCGCGCCGGAAACAAGATGGCGGATAAACGTTAAAATTCCAAAATTGTCGAACACCGACTCCATAATGTGCAGGTATCTTCTATTTCGAGTTACGGTAAAAACACTAATGTACAGAGACAAACATGGGAAGGGTTCCGCGGGCACCTGTCCGACAGAACCATTTAAAAATCATACCTATATATTTTTAAATTAGATAATAACCGCGTAATCAACATTAACACGTCTATAAATCTCAATTCATGTAATTGAATAAAAAATAGTGGACGATCTTGAAATAACCTTCTACAGTTTTTTTAAAGCACTATATTTAACAACAATATTAAGGAATACATTTTTTGTTCTTAAACAAAAGAAATACGACCTAAAGCGAATTTTGGAAACAGATGAAATTATTTAATGTGCCCATTAGAGTATCGTTTAACGTTGCTAGTTAATAATTCTAAGGTGATTGATAGTTTTATCGTAAAGATTATTTATCTAAAATATAAGGATTATAATTATGTACCACTCTTACGTCAATAAGAATTGCCTAAAAAACCTGTTAACCTGAAGATGATATTGCGACGTAGCAAATGTAATTTCATGGTGATTACCAGCCGTATAAAATTTATGTATTGTACACAATTATTGTACAATTTCTAGATAGGTATATGTATTGTAGTGCTCAGAAACGGCAACGCATTTTGAGTCTTAAAATTGCAGTCTTGAGAATTCAAATATCTACGGGCTTAGATCCTACTTATTATCTAGCCGCGATTAGAAAGATATTACGGCCAAACCCTATATTCAAACCGCGGATAGATAAGCCTTACTACGGGTTAAAATTTGACATTTGCCCATACAAAATGTGTCAAATTTCAATCCGAAGTAAGCCTATCTATCCGCGGTTTGAATATTGGGTTCCGACATTAGAGGTGACAGTTTAACCATATACTTACGTCAAAGTGCATATGAATTGACAGCTGTTCCAATCACAAACTAATCACGGTTTTATAATACCATCAGGTGGGCTGTATTTTTTTGGTAATGCGGAACCGCGTGCCCGCGGCCGTCTCACGCAAACTCGTGGTTATCGAGATGTCGCCGACGTCCGAGATAATTTATTTAATTAAACTGGTTGTTAGTAGCGCAGCTGAGAGGAATGCCCGTGGGCGGGTGTCTTATGGCTCGCCGACATTAGGTAAACGTAATTATTTCATTACTGGTTCCTTATTAAGAGTTTTTTGTGAAAAGGCAAACAATCACCTAGGCCACTTGATAGTATTTGTGGGATCTGAAAACCATTTGCAATCTGAAGATGACAATCTCAAGATTGCTATCCTTGCCAAAACTGTGGACTAAGATGAAATATAATGCGTCTATCTATGCTAGTCATTTTACCGGCGGTCTTTTCCCCACATCGAAACACGATATTGCGAACACTGCTGCTTAGCTGTTCCACTAAAACTCTTTCATGTCCTCCTTTAAGTGAATACTGCAAATCTAAATTATGCCATGGAACACATTGCGTGGCTTAGGAAGAGTTAGCGGATGTACCTACAGACAGACAGAAAGACAGACAGACGCGGAAAGCGACTTTACTATGTAAAGGAGATAAAGAAGCTATTTACGTTTTTAGAGAATTACATATCCAAAATAGTATCTCGGTCCGAGTACTGTCAAGGACTCTAGTTGTTATGCCACTATGGGACCCTGTCGCATAACGTTAATCATCATTTAAGCGTAATTTCTGTCATGTGGTTTGACGCTGTCATTATGACAGGGTTCCATAGTGGCATAACAATTAAAGTCCTTGACTGTACCTAATAATATATATATTGCTTAAACAATTACAATATTCATTACTCATACAAGGTGAGTAATAAAACCGGACATACTTTAAACATCTTGCCGATACCCGTTCCTTCGTCTTACTCATACAACGTCAAGATTTATGTAGCAATCCTTACCGCTTATGCCTTTTTGGATATAACGTCATCCATGTCAATGTACTTGAATTAAACGAGTACTCAGTTCCAGGTAAATTTAGTGACTAATACGCTTGTGGGATCGTGGAGAAATCGAGATGAATCTTTACACCTCTAAGAGAACACTCTCCAAAAGAATAAGGCTGTATAAGAGTATGGAGTTCTTATACGGTAAATGCTTTTTTGCTTTAGACGGTAACGTAGCGTTTGGTATTTAATATTAATTTCAACTTATGAAGCTACCTATTTATATTTAGTTTTTATTTTGAGATACGGTTTCCTCCCAAAACTGTCGATGCGTGTACATGTTTAACAAATCGTGTTGATATAAATATTCATTGGTATAGTATTATATTTAGTTACGATTTTTTTAAGAGAACATATTGTTGAATTTGTTCAGGATTGTTTAACAGAACTGAAGTGACAAGTTTTCTGAGATTAATCAAGGGTTTAAAATGCTTCTTAGCGTTACACCGAATTTAGTGTAATTAAAGTAATAAATAAACAATTATCAAACGGTTACAAATTAACTGCACCATCTACTGTGTCAAATGTTTAATTTGACACCATTTACCTACTAAGGTTGTTTGGAAGAGATCACTAATCATCCGCGATATGAGCGCATGTTGTTTACCTGTGTTATTTTTAGGTGTACTAAAAAGTATCTTATATTGTACTAGCTTTTGCCCGCGACTTCGTCCGCGTAGAACTCGTTTATCGCAGTTAAGTAAATTAAAAGTTTTAAGTAATTCTATAATTTGACGTCCTCTCTGGCCAGAATGATCTTTCAAACACATATGTAATATTGAGCTCGAAATTTACCGGGACACCAACTTTAACCATGAACTTACGGGAGGGCACTCCCGATACCTCCTAAGAGTTTAGGAACTCCAAGGGTAGGACGTGACTTGCTCTGTGTCTATGACATTGTCTACCAAGTGATACTTTACAACATCGCCTTCTACATGAGACGTATTTTTTTATTTATCTCCCCGACAATTTTGTTTGTCGGTGCTATTATTTCCCTCTCGCACAAACATTCTCTATTCTATATATTGTTTTTTTAGATGGGGGTACACGTTATTTTTTAGATCAGAATTCGCGGTTTAATGTATTCAAATCGTTACTATCTCTCGCCATACGATCTTCGCCATTTTTTAGTAGAGCTGCTGCATATATTGCCCCGACTGTGTATCATGGTGTACTCGTAGTTTCTGGCATATTTGTAGTGAGGTATATTTTTTATATATATGCCCATATCGTAGATGCCGAAATGCATTTATTTTATCCGCTGGTGTGCCCCTAGTTAGTACCGGTAGATGAGAATCTGTCTAAATTCGCCGTCTCAAAGCACCATCCCTCCCATGATAGTTTGGTTGCTCTCAAAATATCCATCATAGTTCAATATTACATATATATTATATTATGAGTCTTAATACTAATTATAATGTAGGTATCTATCATTATAAATGGCGGAACTCCCAAACATCATCCGTGGCCGCTGAAAAAAAAAAGACAATATTCTTCAAATAAATTTACCCAATGCCCATTAATCTAATTCGGGTCCACGGTTAATCCGAGAAAGCCTAACAAACAGACAGACGACAGGCATAATTGAATTGCCATTTTGAATTTCTACCTATACTTTCACATCATTTTCGAAATCTGCGTCCTCAAAATCTAAGAAAATGACAATTATGTCCACTTTTTAAAAAAGATCATGGCCTCCATCTTGAATTCTAAAATTGACATAATTTTCATAATCTGCGTCCACAAAATGTAAGAAAATGATACCAATGACGACTTTTTCAATAAACATCATGACGGCCATTTTGAATTCCAAATTTGATATCATTTTCGAAATCTGCATCAACGCAACCTAAGAAAATTACACCCATGATGACTTTTTCAAAAAACACCAAACATCGTCGTTATTCCCTCGGGAACTTTTAAATTTTCTGGGATGGGATGTTCTATGTGTTAATCCAGGGTGCTACCTCCATTTAAAATTTCATCCTAATCCATCTTGCCGTTGCAGCGTTAAGGAGTAACTAACTAAAACCCCCTTTTACGCCCTTAGGGGTAGTTTTTTCTAAATCGCTGAAAGCAGTATATTTTATTTATAAACAGTAGCCTAAATATCAATTTCCTAATGTAGCCATTTCGATATCTCCCATACAAATTTCTACTCCCCATTTATCGCCTTAGGGGGAGTTTTACCAAAATCACTGAAAGATTTTTTTTATGTAGCTTAATCACCAATTACCACGTTTCCAACTAAAAAAAATAACATAAATGACCAAATTGTCATACAAACTACCATCTCAAATCTCACCCCCTTAGGGGTTATTTTCGAGATACAAATTTAATCTAATTCAGTTCCGCGGTTTATCCTTGAATGCATAACAAACAGACAGACGACAGACATAATTACTTTCACGTTTATAATATTAGAATGGATTTTCTTTCTACAGCAATATTATGTATACCTATCGATGTATAGTTTTTTTACCCCTTGAATATTGTTTGAAATGACATTTTAGAATTAAATAACCGACCAATTCGCCGAAAAATTAAATGCCTGTCCGTAAATATTTTCAAGTGATCATAATAACCGCCGTAGAATTAATACGCCGTGAATAGTGAATAGTATTGAAAATAGCGGAAAAAAATGTTAAAATCTGGATATGTCAACGCTGACAACTTCAGTCTGACACCGCTTCTTTTGATATAGACTAACAAAACTGAATGTAGGTACAAAGCCTGTCTCATGTTGTCACACTGGATGGCAAAAGCCATAGCAGAAATAAATTATACAATTGCGCAATTTTGTCAAATAATTACTAATCTTATTGTATATTAGTAATTATTTGCGTCCCCAAAAACTAAGAAAATGTTACCCGTGACAACTTTTTCAAAAAACATCATTGCCGCCAGTTTGAATTCTAAATTTGACATCATTTTCATAATCTGCGTCCCCAAAATGTAAGAAAATTACGCCAATGACGACTTTTTCAATAAACATCATGGCGGCCATTTTGAATCCCAAATTTGATATCATTTTCAAAATCTGCGTCAACGCAACCTAAGAAAACGACACCCATGATGACTTTTTCAAAAAACACCAAAGATATTGTCGTTATTCCCTCAGGAACCTTTAAATTTTCCGGGATGGGATTTTCCTATGTGTTAATCCAGGGTATAAGCTATCTCCATTCTAAATTTCATCCAAATCCATCCAGCACCATTGCAGCGTGAAGGAGGAACAAACTAAAACTCCCTTTTACCCTCGTTAGGGGTAGTTTTTTCTAAATCGCTGAAAGAAGTATTTTTTATTTATAAACAGTGGCCTAAATACCAATTTCCAAATTTCTTATTTTAAAAATAACTAATCTCCTATACAAATTTCTACCCCCTATTTTAACCCTTTAGGGGATGAATTTCCAAAAATCCTTTCTTAGTGTACCCTTAGGGTACCCAAGGAATATTCCCTTCAAATTTCAAGTCCCTAGGTCCAGCGGTTTAGGCTGTGCGTTGATCGATCAGTCAGTCAGTTTTTCCCCTTTCCATCCCTTCGGGGATGAAATTATCAAAAACGCTGAAACACGTATAAATTAGGTTTCAATTTTCAACCTAAACACAAAATTTGAATAGTCTAACTTAAACTAAAACTGACGGACTTTCATACAAATTTTCATCTCGTTAGGGGTGGAATTTCCAAAAATTCTTCCTTAGTGGATCTTTACACTATATAAGGTATCTATGTGCAAAATGTCAAGTCTCTAGGTCCTAAGGTTTGGGCTGTGCGTTGATATATCAACAATCCGTTTTACCCCTTTTCATCCCTTCGGGGTTGAAATTATCATAAACGCTGAGACACGTATAAGTTATAATTCAATCGCCAACCTAAATGCAAAATTTGAAGCGTCTAACTTCAAAACTGACGGACTTTCATACAAATGTTTTTCTCCTATTTTACCCCCTTAGGGGTGGAATTTCCAAAAATCCTTCCTTAGTGGATCTCTACACTATATAAGGTATCTATGTGCAAAATTTCAAGTCTCTAGGTCCAGCGGTCTGGGCTGTGCGTTGATATATCAACAATCAGCTTAGCATTTTATATAATAGATTGTAAAATAAATGTGATAGGGATGTAACAGGAGGAACTTATTCCTTTAAATAATTTCTTACAGATAACCTTTAAGCAATACTCCTATTAATTATGCGGTTTTCGTTAGGCCTTGCGGGTTTAAAGTTTTGTGTAACACCATAGGTGTTTTTGTTGAATAAAGAATTTTGAATTTTGAATCTTTGAATAGGTATAAAGAACTTAACTCCATAGTCCAGGAAGCATAGCTCTGGGTTAAAGAATGCATTGCAACACGGCGCTACGGTTCATGACGCGCGGACGACGCGCCGCGACGTTTTCGGCCGCGCACGCGCCGGATACGCCGCGAGCCACTCCGGCGCATGCCGCGACGACACGCGCTTGCTAACTTGTAGAAGTTTCTCAGATTTAATTCAATATGATGGGAAAAACCAAATGTGGTATGTTTCCTTTAACCAACTGTCAAACAGCAGTGTCCGCATTGTTTTGTATCGGTGTGGGGAATTATCACCTAATTCTAAGCATTCAAATGACGAGAGATCGAGAGATGACATTTCATTTTAGTGAACCTTTAGATTGCAGTCTTGAGAATGCAAACGTCTCTGGATATCAGATTCCAGCTACCACCAGTTGACCTGTGAGCTTGTTTGCCTTCTCCTCGCCATGGAAAAAAAAACAATGTAGCAATATTATCTTCACACATTATAATTTCTTGCCCTTATCATAATCATTTGGGATCTGCCCATCATTTACATACTTCTTAAAATGGACAATCTCACTAGAGGAAGAGGAAGAAGGCTTTTACTAGAGAAAGATAAACATATTTATTTAGAGAAATAGATACTTAAATACATAGAAAACATCCAAGACTTACGAACAAATTCTTGCCTTTCAACGATCCAACCGGGACCGCAAGCTTCGTAGGCACAGGCTAACGGCGCCATAAACTCTCCGTAAAATTCATGCACCTCTTTCATAAATGAAGAACTTTATCATCACTATAGCAGCCGAGGGACGTCCCCAGCTGGGATTCCCCAAAGATCTTCACGACGGTCGGTTTTTTGATTTCTGGCAATCATTGATCCACTCACCAACATGTAAAATAGCCCTCATGTGGCGAATTTACTGCATAAATATTTTGAATTTTGAATGGATAGATAGTGGGAAGCGGATGGATGCTGTCACGGAGCGGTCCCAACGGAAGAACAGCGCTAGCTTAACAGCCACTACATGCTGAGTTGGGACCGTTTCACAGCTGTCCGAATTTGTCCAAATAGTTTTATTTATTTATTTTTTACTTCATTTGTGCGTTGTTGTACCCCTTCTACGGTTGCTGTGTATAAATGTATTTGGAATGATTGTTTTTGTTATTCTGTCCCGTAAGCCAGGAGACAACAATGATAGAGTTTCTTAGAAAAGTTGTGATAATACTCGTACTTCTAGCACACTCAGGAGAAAAACCTGTAAATAATGCGTTTGTAAAGCTGGGCTTCAAGGACGGGCCGTTTGTCTCGGCGATGTGCGCGTTCGCTTTCCACTGCGTTGTATAGTGACATGTCGTATGAGAATTCATACTATACACCGCAGTGGAAAGCGCACTCGCACGTCGCTGAGACAAACGGTCCGTAAAACTGATTCTTAGTGAACTTATATCCTTTGAACCACCATGGCAACGAGGTACAACGAAAAGTTAATTAACCTTTTTTCGTCTTTACTTTCTTCATAAGTACTAACTACAATGTAATATTATTCTTCGCCACGTCTATCCTCTTCTTAACTCTGCGCAGGATTCACACATCCAGTAAAGTGTACAAGTGAAGTGTCTCCAACGCTAGTGGAAATAGCTAGACGGCGGAGTGGGGGGGGACATTATTCGTTTCCGTCGCGGGAGCACGTGGCATCGCGTTTTTTTTTATCGCGCGTTTTAAACAGGTCCGTGCGTAATGGGGGTTTTTCGTTACACGTGTTCTGGGTTAGAGGAAGTGTTAAGGAGTGGGAGGAGGGATTTATAGTGTTGGATTCATACGAGTATCGAGTAGATTGGGATTTGATAGTTTATATTTTTAAATGCCAAAGTTAAGATGTTTGTTAATTTGGACATTTTGGATTTGGTTTTTTTTATAGAATTAACAGTTCATTTAGAAATTAAAGAAAAGCATTTTTTTACGAGAAGGTACGTTTAAATGAAGAGACGTTAGGTAGTTTTAGCATCTTTGAAAAGTCAATTAGATTTTTTGTACTAGGGTGACGGCGCCAATGTTGGGCACTTTTAGCTTACAGGCACCAGTAATGGGCATTTCACTCTTAATTCAAATTTCATACGGCCCAAAATTGATTGTTGCAAAACAAATAAATGACCCTTATCTTCTGTAAAATCAGAATTTAGTGTCCATCATTGGTCCCCGTCCCCGTCACCCTAACAGCAACATTATTATCCCCCATATTTATACACACACTAGAAACCTATTTTAGTTAAAGTATGATGTGTTACTTTCTGTCAAATGCAAATGTACATTTTACTTATTGTGCGTTTATAAATAAGGGGCCTAACTAACAACTGACGACTAGCGAGTTTTATTGATAGGTTTGTAAGATCAATTCACATTCTACAACTGGTCAGTTAAATATGTTGCTGATAGTAAAAAACAAATGCTTCAAAATAGTTTCTGATAAATACGTTAAGTAAATAAAACAAAAAATATTTTCATTCATACATCCATACATTAAATCACGCGTTTCCCAGAGGGGTAGGCAGAGACCACTTCTTTCCACCTGCTACCTAAATACATACAGAGACCACTTCTTTCCTCCTGCATCCTGACAAACCTCTTTCGCTTCTTCCACATTTATACATCGAGTCATGCATGCCATGCACGTCGGTTTCGGGGACTTAATATTCGGGCCATTTCCAGTATTTCTCCGATTTGATTCGAAAAAGTACGCCTAGGACGGCCCCTTCCGACCGTTCCACTTTCACTCTGTATATTTGTTTGGTCAATCTTCTTTCATCCGTCATCAAATGACCGAACCATCGAAGCATGCACTTTTCAATCTTAGTCAATAGTTACATCCTTTGATCCACACATTTTATAATCTAAGGAAAATCATTTAGCCCTAAAAGCTAAAGCTTTAGAAGAAGAATCTTCTATTAAACATTAATTACAGCATCAGAATGTGGAAGCCCACGTTTTTACGTTTCAATAACAACCCGAGTTCTTGCGACATGTTGTTCGTCGGTAATCTTTATAAATTGTAGACGCAAGTAGACTACAGCCGTACGCGCATATTTTACTAGCATGTGGAAACGTCGCCAACCGAAATAATACTGAATGAGCGTGGGTGGATGCACTCGTGCGCAGGTCTACGAAACTTTTGCAATGGAGGAGGCATAGTGTTGTTGGTTAGCGTGCGCGGGAGCAGGAAAACCAGCCTGAAAATGATCGCGTTATATGTGTGAAAGTCCTCTAAATCTGGATGTTGATCCGGAGGACGACGTCACTATTTTTAAATATAAAGTATTAACCTAGTTAGTAATTATGGATCTCTGTTGTCTACAAATAATTAAAATTTGAATTTGAATTTTATTGTCCCGAGCACAAACTTTTCAAAATCAAAATCAAAATCAAAATCAAAATGCGTTTATTTGCTGGAGTACAGTTACAAAGGTGTTATGTTTAGAAGGGTACAGTGTATCCAGCCTGCATGCAGGCGTGCAAAATATTAATAATAACATGAATTTATAATGTCAAAAATTATACTTATAAAATGTAATTGTAAAATTAAAATAAAATGTCAACTTAATTCCTATCATGCTCGAGGTACATCTTAACACTATAAAAACAATTGTCCAGAAGCCATTTTGTGAGCGAGCGCTTAAAATCGTTACCTTCTAATGCAATGTTTCTATCATTTCTATACACATCTTTTTTTTTATGTTTTGGAACTCGCGCATTGCTTACGAATCATGAATAAATCTTAGAGCATCTATATTCCTAACGAGTTTTGGAGATATGGTTAACGCGGCTAATACGTTTAGTGCTTATTGTAGAGTTACACGAGCTACTCTTAATCATTTTAATACGGCCTTATATTGCGGTATTTAATATATTACGTACTATAAAATTACAAATTACAAAAATTGCCATTGTCGTAATCAGAGTCATGATTATTATACACAGAAATAGTACTAATGTCAAATTGAATCAATTCAATATCGCTAAACATTAAGTGACGTCCATGCCAAGTACATAATTTTTCAATATCAAGTTTAGAAAATTATTATTAATAATGGACGATTTTTGTTATGATATCTAGGAGGACACTTATGTCCAGCTGTGGACAGTGTTAAACTAACATAAACAATATTATACCATCGTAGACAAGGCGATGTATATTTAACTCGTCTGATTCCGAGGTAGTTGCCACATCCACCCAAATCGGAGCCCTATTGTTTCCCACATCAGGCGTCTCTCGGTAAACTTTTATCTCAGTTCCAAGATTATTCACTAGTTCGTTGAGAGATATATTTACTTTTTACTTTTCCTCTCCGCTAATAAATGACCCTACTATACGTTATTATTTTTAATGTAATGGCCTCTTCTTTCTGAATCGTTTTTATTATTCATATTACAAAGGCTTGATGGTATTGAATTGTGTTTGGGAAACTTCTTTGTTATGTACGTATTTAGTGATATGTATCTAATTTTTATTTTATTATAATTTGCAAAGATAAATTTACGTTATTGTCGATTTCTTCGAACTAATACTTTGGACTTACCTAACTTTTATATTCGTTGCGTTGATGTAGAAGCGGCTACTGTTATTTATTATAAATACTTTTGTGTTCTTATCCAAAATATTGTTGGTACAAAGTTCTTAACAACCTAGTAAACATACCCAATTTTCTTCACAGTAGGTAAAATTTGCAAGAGTCCACCAACATTCCGCAGCAGTTTTGGAGTTAAAATTGGATCAAGTTGCCAATTTCACCCTAAACCGCAGCGCCCTCGTTTGTTCACTGCTTGGCCAAGAGATTTTTTATAGAATACATCTTCTATTAAAAACAGATTGTTAAAAAGAACCGGACAGATTACATGTCGCATTTAGAAGGAAGGGCAGCCTACTAGCAGCGACCATGAAAGGAACTTAGACAAATCAGGACCAGACTGTTTGGTTAACTCAGTGTTATGTTAGTCTATAAGATATTTGTAATTATGGACCTTATTGCCCGAAACATAAGTTTTTAATTATATTCATCTTTAAATCATCCAAGTAACCTAGAAGTCACTTTGTGACATTTCACAATTGTAGCTCTATCGAGTTTGTTTCATCGCCCAAACCGTACTTGAGCAAACAACAAAAAAATTACGACAATGTTCTTGGCAGATCGCTGTTATTTAGAATTACCACCGCCAAATGAGCCGAGTAAGTGCTCTCGAATTAGAAGAGAAGTAATTCAGATGTATTCCCGTCATGCAAATGATGTCATTCCAGACCTGTTTACTACGATTATCTGAATCTGTTAGAAAAATAGCATGCACAGAAATATTTGTCGTTCTTTGATCTTTAATTATCGGTAATATATCAGTGAATTTAAATATTCCTTTCATTCCTGAACACTTTATACCTCTAATTGTGTTTATTTTCCTGCTGCAGTATTTACAAGGGGACCTGTGTACTTGTTTGCCTTCTACATACTATAAAAAAACCTGTTTTGTTTGATTTTTATACAAACAATAAACTAACATGAACCTGTGGATTTTTCTAATAGTTTACTGAAGCTGGTAAAACTTGAAATCGATTTGAGTCTCTTCAAAATATGTCTCTTCTTGATAGAAAATGGCAATGTTTATATAAAAATGAAAAGAATACAGAGAAGGTTTCATTTGCATTTCCGGTAAACACATTGTACATTGTACATTATATAATTTAGTAAATTCATTAATAACCTTTGAATTTGCTTAACAGCATTTTGATTAAAAGGAAACTGT
This sequence comes from Acleris literana, assembly GCA_946894065.1. Lineage (NCBI taxonomy): Eukaryota > Metazoa > Arthropoda > Insecta > Lepidoptera > Tortricidae > Acleris > Acleris literana. The sequence continues at coordinate 25,858,918 of OX335671.1, read as the reverse complement.
CTTTGAAAATTTTCTCCTATTATATTTTATTAAATCCATATTATATTAAATCCAAAAATTAATTAGCCTCAAAGAAAAATACTCGACAAAATTGGGGATGTCATGTCTCTGAGTAATACTGGTGACATTCCCGTGTCTCGAGGAGCTGAGTATATCGAGGAACGTGATCCGAGACGCGGCCGGCAGATTATCCAAAGGACCGTGTTCAAGGCGTCACAGCACGAGCCCTTACCATGAGTTGCAATTACCGTACTAAAGTAAAGTACTCGCTAGCGAGTCGAATGCTCTGTCCCTCGCACTCCATAATAATACGGCGAAGTCTGCGTGGGACAGAGCATTCGACTCGCTAGCGAGTACGTTAATTGTAACTTATAGTAGGGGTACAGGGTGGTGATTCTCTCAACAAGCAAAGGTGATCGTTCACTCGAGTGAAGGTCCAAGCGGCGAGTTTAAGTAGTCCCGACAGAGCGAACAAAACACATTTTAGCGCGTGTATTCAATTTGGCAGCATGACTTCTTCAACGTATAAGGCTCCCTAATTGACAATGCACGCGCTAAAATGTGTTTTGTTCGGTCGGACGGGACTACTTAAACTCGCCGCTTTTATTCGCTCGTCCGTTCGACCAGCCGCCGTTTTTTGAGAGAATAACACACCAGGCGTGTGTACTAACTTTAGTATACTGTTATGATATAAATAATAATAATTAATAAATATCACGGGACAATGTCACACCAATTGACCTAGTCCCAAACTAAGCTCTAGGCTTGTACTATGAACGATATAAATACTTAAATATATGTAGAAGTGTAAAATTGAATACATAGAAAACAGGAACAAATATTCGCGCTCATCACACAAATATCTGCCCTTACCAGGATTTGAACCCAGGACCGCTAGCTTCGTAGGCAGGGTCACTACCAACTAGGCCAGCACGTCGTCAATATATCATTAGATTCTTTTGGTTTACCCTTTAATTATCGATGCTGATTTCATAGAATGTTTTACTTTGCCAAACTTTCATTTCATCAATACTTTGTACGCGCAGAAGATATAAATTTTTCGTGGTCACAGGTCTAACCTAACCTAACCTACGTAACCCATGCTTAAGATAACCTAAGAACAATAAGGTTTCAGCAGAAATTAGCTTTCGATGCAATGATACATTCGTTCAAATGAGTGTCGGTGATTGAAGAACATTCTGATTTTTTAAACGACTTAGTTTTCAATTCGCTACCAAATTGTTATCCGGCGAGCATAAGTTGTCCTGTAATAGCATTATTTACATTTTAGTGTAAAAGTGTAATATTTTCATATGAATGCATGTATTTAATTTAGTCGCAGGTTTCGACGACGAAACAAGTCGGCCAGAGTGATAAGTGTAATTGCCGTCCGAAAAGCTTCTTCACTTTAGTTTGGTCCTTAATAGCAAGCTTTAGATAGAGTCCTAGGTCCAACCTTAGCCTTCTGCGACTGAACCTTAATCTGCCTTTCGTGCCTATGAACGCGCGGAACCAGGTTCCGTATCAGAACGCCTAAAATTAATAAGCCTAATGTATCAGAATCCCTGAAGTTCATAATACCTAATTGTTTTTATCTGAAACCGTAAACTTTTCAGGATCGCTATAAAACAAACCTTAGCTAACCTAATGAGTTCTAAACAACGGCCTTTTAAAAAATCCTGGTAACTTTACGGTTTCAGAAAAAAAGCTATTAGGTATTATGAACTTTAGGGATTATGATGATACATTAGGTTTATTAATTTTAGGCGATCTGATAAGTAACCCTTTAGTTAAAATTAAGTTGATCAAGAAAAAATACACCGTAAACGTTTACTAACTTTAGCTACCTTTAGCACTACACAGCGTTGGCACTACGCTGCGCCTAAGCCACGCTGTGAGGCGTCCGTATACATACGCCATTGTGAAATAAATAATTTTTAAAGTGCTGAACAGTGATAATATTCTGCGTTTTTACGGGTTATTATATTAATTATGAACAGTGATCGGGGAAAACGATGCAAAACTTTAACAAAACTTACATTACAGTCATGAAACTATTAATATCCTTATACCAAATCCGAGACTCTGATGTAGAGTATTGAACACTAATCTGCCAATAATATTCTTAGTTTTCAATAATACTCTTATTTTTTCTTGGTTGCAAGTTCTCCTTTATGTCAGCTTTACAAGTTTTGTTCAAATTTTGCACCGTTTTCCCCGATCACTGATTATGAACAAATAATCGAATTTGTTAATTGCTGTCTTATATGTAGCAAGTTGCCAAAAACTAAAATCAAAAAAAACTTGCGAAATCGTATTTTGCACTCAAACTATACAGTTAAGGGTAATTTGATAGAGTAGTGACGTTTTTTTTTATATTTCCTAGCTTAAGTTAATTAGACCACTATTGTTGGTTTAAAGGCCATTTACATCGCCTTACTTTGACTATGCTTACATCAAAGGATTTTTTTATAAATAATTGTACATTAAATTGTATATATATCTTTGAGTTATTAAGAATGATAACCGAAGTTCGTATGTAACGTTACCCTGGAGACCGCTCGTAACTCGAGAACTGATTTACTGCTTCCATATTTACCGCGACATTTTTATTATGTTGTAAAATCGGGATTTTAATAATCGAAATATAATCTACTGGGTGAATCACACCTAATAAGGTGGAAATTGAAATACAACTGGGTTTCATTATTTACATTATACCACGTGTCCCAAAACTCAACGATAAGCCGGCACCAGAGGATGGAGCTGCTTATGATTAGTCGAGAAAAAATAAGGAAAAAAATATATCTTTTCCTTATTGGTATTGGTATTGGTAGTATCTTGACGTGTAAAAGTGCCCGAGCGGCCTACTTACTAAATAAATTTCTTTTATCTTTTTTATTTTTTCTCGACTAATCATAAGCAGCTCCATCCTCTGGTGCCGGCTTATCGTTGAGTTTTGGGACACGTTGTAGATCAAATTTGAAATATGATATCAGTCAACTTTAAAATTTCCACAATAAAAACACTCCTGTTATTTAGCGCATGAGGACAGTCTACATATATACCTATATAACAAATCATATAAGTATAGTAAGATAGAACACGTTGAGAAATTTAGTGCCTTGTTTTAATAATGAACTTCAAACTATACATAGAATGATGTTTATCAATAACATTTACAGTAGAAACGTTCTAAGTGTGCTTAACATCTATGGGCCTCATCTTTAAAATTACTAAGCCAAGATTGATGTCGAGTAAGTAACATTACCTACTGAAATGACCTAAAAATAGTAAACTCATTTTTTTATTAGGTAATAGAACTCTCCTTGCCCTTTGCAAGATAGGCAATTGGCTATTCGAAATCCACTTTGATGGATAGGCATGCTGACCCCATTTAATATAGTTTTTTTTTTAAATAAGGCTTAAGAAAAAGATTTTTTTAGATTATGAACCAAAGGTTTATTTCTACAAAGTCACTTAAATTACTTTTTTTTCTATAAAAACGGATTCATTTCTAGGTGTGCCCATCTCGATTATTATGTCGTCTACATACAACGGTGATTGCTTTTTCAGCGTTGCCCCATGTGCGAAGTGCGTATGAACTTAAAATAACGAGTGAGCATAGATCAAAGATGGCGCGGGCATGTCCGGCGCCGGCGCCGTGAGTGTGACAAACGCGAATTATAAGAAACGCGTATTAATAGTACACGCGCAATGACAGCCAGATAAAATTACGATTGGGGGAATTGTTTAGTTTTTTGTAGTTAGAAATTGAAAAAAGCGTGCTTGTTTGAAGTTGTTTTTTTTTAAGTTGACCTAATCATTTAGCTCATGCTAGTAATTACGAATAATCTAAATTATACAATCTATGGTCCATTCCAATTGACTTGTCCTATTTAGTAAACACTTTTATAACCTCAAAATGCATCGTTTTTGGCTAAAATGCCCGTTTTCAGCTGAATAAAGCAACTAGAGACCACATTTTGCAAATCATTTTCCTGATTTTACATCATGGATAGTTTTCTTACGACAAAATTGTTATTTTAGGTGAAAAGGGAGCACTTTGAGATTATAAAAATGTTTAATAAGTAAGACAAGTTAATTGGTATGGACTTTACAGTATACAATGGTAAAAGATACCAAAACGCTTTTTACGGCACAAACTAAATAAATAAAAAACTATTTATATACATTATATAAAAATATAAGATCTAGGGTACTAGTATTCAACACTCAATGTTTTAAAAACCAAGATACAACCGTCCAGCAATCTATAACCATAACTTTTGTTGTCATAATAATTATGTCAGTGTGTCTAGATTGTCTACTAAGACTTACACAGATAAAATAATACGGTGATACCTTATCTTATCTTTTTGATCTCCAATTATTGATTGTCGCCGTATTGCACACTTTTTATTAATTATTAATTAAGCGTACGTATGGTTTTAAAACATCAGCAATTAAAACCAAGCACAACTTTATAATATGCCTAAATATTCAGATATCTCAGAAGGTAGTGCAGAAGTAAGTCTCAGTAGTCCAGTAGCATGTAGCGGTATTTGTGTAGCGTATTAAAATACAAATCGATACTTACTACGAATAAGAGTTTCGATTGTAGCCGTCTAGGTATATTTGTTTTGAAGTCCTACAATATTCGGTATAGTTTTTATATTTGTAGAATTTTAATGCGTCATTTTAGAACACCGAATTTGTAACTTATTTCATATTTACTTATTTTCATTTACCTTCTATCGACTGACGTTAAAGTATCATCATCGAGAATCTCTTACTGCTACATCAACACAGTGTCAACTAAAAATACTCTGTTCACCTAGCAGTGCGAAATGTGTAAGGCATTTGGTTAAAGAGCATCGTTTCTAAATACTGAGGACGAAAATTTGATAGCAAGTTGACATTGAGGCTGACTTTCGTATCGTTATCGAGTAGTTACCTATGTCAAATAATACGTGCCAATAACTCGTATTTTCTTGTAAAATATCACTTAGAATGGAAAGTGCCTATATTTGCTCCCAGTGATCTTTTAGAGAAAGTTGCAAAATCTTTACGAGTATCTTTTCTGTCAAATTGCCAAATACAGTTACCAGTATTGAACATCTCGACCGCACATTGTACCACAGATTATATAAAAATTGTACCTTCAATTCGCGCCGGCCGTCGCCTCCGAGAACACGCCGCAGTTCGCCAAATAATAAAAACCAATCACGCTAGTATTTAAAATCGGAATTGATAGCTCATACTCTATAATTTCCTGAACGCCTATTCCATTAATAAAACTCATCTACACTTTTACGAGATCGTATGTAGCTAGTAGGAAACATTTTGGAATTTTTAATTAGGTTTTTCTAGTTGTAAGCCCTTGTTCAATATAGCTATTACCGTATTATTATTATCCTTTAACCCACCGCCAAGCCTCAGTGGTAGCATTTTTGTGTTCCGGGGTGAGGATAAGACAAGGTTAAATGGGTATCCTGCCTTTTGGCCGAAATATGTTTGGCAAAATGTATCGTTTCCGAACCATTTCATTTGCCAACCCATTTTTTTCTCTAACTGTAAATATTTCAGTATTTATTTCAGTACCACCCTGTAGTTAGTTAACCCTATTAGTTAAGCTAGGTTAGTTTTTATAAAAATCCTGAAATATTTACGGTTACAGAAAAAAGCGGGTCGGCTAATGAAACGGTTGGAAAACGAGACATTTTGCCAAACATATTTCGCCATAACAAAGGTAACCCGGTTAGACTAGCATAGTGACATTCTACCTTAGGGTTGGCAACACAAATGCAATCTTGAGATTGCATGTGTCTATGGGTCTCCGACCCCATTTAACTTCAATCTCTTGAGATCTCGTTTCCCTACCTACTATATAACATTGTATTTCTTTTTGAATACGATGAAGTTTAGCAGAAGTTTTCTCGTAGTTGTAGAATCGGAATTTCCCTGTTGAATTGTAACTGGTTGAGTAAATAATTTGATTTGTACACTCAACGTGAGCTGCAACGAGTGTTGGATACATTTTTATGGTTTCGCGATCGTTGAACTGTGTAGGTGGATTATTACATTAATTGTTTCCTACACATTAATGCAGATGTTCAAGTCGATTGAATCTGAATTGTTATTGAGCGTATGTAATACAAGATTTTAATTACTGTTCGTCTAGATTTTTTGTGAGTACTGGTTCTTTTAAGTTTTATTATAACTGGTGTTTAATTGCTCAAATAGATGGTATATTGGTAATAGATAAACTTTATTAGGTATGTATGTAATGGTAGACATATTTAAATTATCGTGTAGTTGGGATTAAATAACATAAGACAAATGAATTAATATGGTATCGCAAGTCCGAAGTTTTGTTTACTAACTGTTTCATTATTCGTCTGAATTTTTTATTTTTTTTCTGATCCCATTGACATTTCATAATGTTTAAAGAGACATAGCTACAAAACCTGTAGGAGCATACTTTTGTTTTATAATAATCCAGGAAAGTAAAACAAACGAATGGTCGAATTTCAGTTGGTAACTAAATTCGATCTTATGATACAACGTGAATTGCTCGAAATATTTTTACAAAAATTGTAAGAACGGCATCAATATCATTGCGGTGCTAAATAGACAAAAATAGCGATTGTTTGTACTATTAAATAAAGATGCAGCATCGGACGACCGAGACGTCTTAGGACTTTGCAATTGGACTTTCAATAAATGGCACATTTTTCCATAGAACATTTTATCAATTTTATTGACATGTCCTCCTATTATTTTTTTTGGATCGGAGGCTAGTATTTAAATCCATTTGCCAGTTGATTTTAAAGCCCATAACGCCATATTAAAGGCTCTCAGGCTTAAGAATACTACCTTTCTTGTAAACCAACTTATGCTCTCTTTACAACGATAAAAAACTTTGTTTAACACTAAATTTCACCGTGAAAATGTAACAGTGGCACTTCGGTAGATAATTTGTTCGGGTAAGACAACAGCCGGTGGGGCGGCGGGGACGTCGGCGCCTCGCGTGCTGCCTTAATTGCTGGCTGGTGCCATGTTTTACGCATTATAGTGGTTGGGGATGCGAGGGACCTAGGCGAGTGCACTCGCTTACTTACTGGGTACTACGACTTGAGTTAATGATCAGCTACTGAGTTCACGTCTTGATTAAATTGTCTTTATAGGCTTGCGCTATCTGCATCCATTCCTTACTTGATTATTTGTTTATAAAATAATAATAAATAATATCGGGGGACAATCTCATACAAACCGACCTAGTCCCAAACTAAGCTCTAGGCTTGTACTATGTGTACTAGACAACGATATGAATACTTATGTAGAGAAATAAATACTCAAATACATAGAAAACATCCAAGAATCAGAAACAAATACTCGCGCTCATGACACAAATATCTGCCCTTACCGGGATTTGAACCCAGGACCGCTCGCTTCATAGGCAGGGTCACTACCAACTAGGCTAGCGCGTCGCCTAAATTCATAACGATTGCACTTCAAGTAGCTAAAAAAAATTGGAAACGTTTCCTTTTATTTAGTTATATTTTCTCTACTAAATATAGTCTGTTCTAGAAAGTATAAGAATAGGCTATCTTTGATACAGGAAATTACATACTCTTGATGACTAGTATTATATAGAATCGTATGTATTAACCATATCAGCATGGAGAAGCATTCGTATTAAACTTGATTAAAGATAAGGCTTGAAGTGCACTGACAAACTTCTTATTAAGGACTAGCGAAAGACGTACATAAAGGAGGGCTTACGCTACAAAAGTAGCTACCTTTACCCTCTACCTGTTTAAGCTTTATACCACTTACTTAGCTGGGTGTGGTCGAGTAACTTTCGACAAGCTACTCGCGCCAGTAACTACCACAGTCCAACGACTCCCCAGCAATGCGTGAGCCACTCGGCAAGTTTCGGCACGGCAGGATTGTGTGAACTAGATACTGCGTCTCACCCCACCATTGAATGATAGGGCAATTAACTTCCTAACGTACTAGTTTTTAGGGTTCTTTTGAGGTGGGGATATTCGTGTTTCGCGCCGTGGAGGTACTCGAGGGTTGCTGAATGTTAACTGATTTACCGAGTTTACAGTTTTGGTGTTGATGGCGTGCAAGGTATGGCTGCTGATAGGCCTTATTCTTGTACAAGGTAAACACATTCGGTGCTAGTGACACGATGGCGTATATCAAAATGATGTTCTAATGCCAGTTGGTGGCTGCGAATGTGGTCTGACAATACCTTTGTGCTGTGGTCCAGTGGAATTAAAGTTAATAAAACACACGCTTTTCAGTAACGGATAAGTAAAACATTTATACAAAACAGTCCCAACGGAAGACCAGCGCTGGCTTAACCTCGTAAGGCCCACCATACTACAAACAGGGAGTTTTTTGTGAATGGGACTTTGAATCTACCATCAACGCAATAAAGTTCAATTACGTTTGTTCGATAATGACATTTTCAGTTTATGATCATAGGAAAATAAACCTTATTCACATTGCAACACAGTTCAAATTAAATTGCCTTGATTATGTACATTTTATTGCACACTGGGCCTTACGAGGAACAGCGGCACATTCTGAGTTGGGACCGTTTCACAACAACTGTCCATTTTTTTATTTTTTTACCTAATTTGTGCTTTTATTGAGATTACCTAAATATGTTTTCTTTCTTTCTTCTTTCAAAATGGTTCAATTGGGAGTGTTTATCATCAACTTGCGTTATGATCCAATTCTGGTCCCAAGGGTATATGAGATTGAAACGTCTACAGGCTTCAGGATCCAGTCACCATCAGCTGGCCTGTGTGCTCGTTTGCCTTCTCCATGTTATACTTTTTCCAAAAGCACCTATTGCTATCGCATCTATTTACCTACTTTTTGATTTCTTTTTTACCTTAAGGTTGACTGCTAGAGTACGTAGCATTGAGTTCACCTTTTGTACAGTATTTTAATTTTGTGCAATAAAGTATTTAAATAAATAAATAAAAGCGAACGTAATACGGGCGCAGGAGACGTACCTACTACGACAAAGCATTTGCGATCCTTCTAGTGCGGGTTCCATGATTGGCTAAAGTTATATACAAGGTTAATTAATTAGTTAAACCGTACTCACGAACTATACCTACACAGATTTAATAGTCTTATCTACTAATTAATTATTGTATACAATTTCTCAAGCTGTTTTGCGAAATAATAAACTTTGGACCCTTACAAATCGTCGCCGCACTAACTCGTACTTTATCGATTTAACAAACTGTACAAGTTAAGAACATTGATGACTAACAATTATTCAAACAACGCGAATACCTCCAACGTACCAATTGCGTGAGCCCTTCGCATTACAACTTCAACGGTACTCCATTCCTAGCTTAGTTACAGCTGTGTTTTTGGAAGTACTGAGAAAGCGATCGATGGATGTTGAAAGGCGTAAGTTTTGGGCGAAGTTTGGACAGGTGTAGGATTTATGTGTGCGTGGCGATTACATCGCGTTACGCGTTTTGTTTTGAACGGCTGCTTTAATGGCTTGCGTAAAGGCCTACAAAGTGTAGCCGTTTTATAGGTGTTTTAAGGATGAAAGAAAATAAAGAGAAAGTTTATTTGCTTACATAATATGTTTTTTTATTTTTGTTTTTTAATTTATTTTATTTTTCTGTAGTTACTTGTGTTATATTACATACATACATACATAATTTCACGCCTTCGTTCCCAGAATGGGGTAGGCAGAGCTACAGAATTACAAACATCTCTAAAAACTTGTTGATAATTCTATAACCACAATTTGCGCAATTAGGCTAAGATGTTTACCAGCGTATTAGTGACAGGTTGCAAGCCCATCGCCTAACAGTACTACAAGCCTTTATTCCCTTAGTCGTCTCTTACGACATCCGCGGGAAGACATGGAGTGGTACTATTCTAACTCGGCAACCACACAAGTAAGTACAGAAAAATTAATTAACAAACAAAAACATCTGAACCAGTGCCAGATGGAGCAAAATTGTTCCTGCTCAGCATGTTACTGGTTTTTAGGCTAGAGATGGTCTTCCACAGGAACCATTTTGGTGACACCACGGCATGTCACACAGCCAGCAAAACAAAAAATAGAGTGTGAAGTAGATTTACATCATCAGTTTTTATTATTATTATTATAATCTACGGCCTTACGAGTGAAGGTCCTGCGTTCCTTATAAAAGTAAATCTAAATTATTTAGCCAGTCTATAGCCTCCTTAGAGTACCCGCTAAGTTTCGCGTAGCCGCCAGCAAAACGTCGGTTGGGGCACTCCTCCACGATGTGATAAGCTGTTTGCTGTGGAGCGCCGCAATCACACGCTATTACCCATATTACTTATTATTATTATTTATTGCTCTGCTACCATCTTACTAAACTACGAAACAAGGGCTTACATTCGCACCTTCAGAACAATAGTGACCTAATTGAGAAATTTTAAATTTCGAGTTAGGTCTCTATGATAATAAATTTATGATTCGAAGTTTGAAAGCACAAATTTTGAATTAGGTCATTATTGTTCTAAAGGTGCGAATGCCTGAAACGAGTCGAAACTCGACGAGTCTACGTTATGTGCTACCAGTGATCCTGTTGCCACTTTTGCCTTGCCACCTTCCAACTCCATGATAAGATCTTATTATCATAATTACGACAGTGTTTCTTTTTGTTTGTTTGTTCCGTCCTTCACGCTAATAAAGCCTCAATCAATGTGTTTTTTTATAGAAATGTTTTAATTCCGGATAATCGGATAGTTTCCAAGAGAAGAACTCAGTTCCGTAAAACTACACAACTATGGTCCTGGCCTACAACAATGGTCCAATTTTACTTATCACATTATTCTAAAAATATGATAGCTATAGCTATAGCTAGAGTTTAGAGCAATTGATTTTAGGCCAAGCAGCACTTATAGGTATTCCGCAATAATAGCACTGAGGCATCATATTTTAGAATAATGTAATGAAGAAAATTGGACTATTGTAGAGCCATATGTGCAGTTTTACTAAATATTTTCAGTGTTATATGTAAGACAATTGGAATTTTTGAAAATATCAAACTGCTTAAAGAAAAGTGAATTCCGCAGGGAAATTAACGAATTACGTATTAACCCCACTTGAAATAATTAAAATGGATTTGGAGGTACGTAAAGTAATAAACCCAGAAAAGTAAAAAGAGTACGATTTTGTTGCCTCAGTTTCATATTTCGTCGGTGATACTGCAAAACCGCTTAACCGACAAATTTATTGTAGAGCAAAATAAACCTTAACGTCTTAGTAAAAAGGTGCATTTTGCTTCTCATTAAAAATGTTACTTACGCGGTTTTGCAGTTTCACCGACGATTTGCAACGGTATCATAATTAGCTCTTAATATACCAGTGCCTGCTATTAAAACACTGCGTTACGCCTCGCTTTCTTACTGCGGCACTCGAACCTTTAAGAGGCCTAATTATAAGACAGTTGCATAATAACTACTGAAAATGACAAAGAAAAATATTCACTTAGGTACTTGCGATATTTCGGTACATTAATATAAGTTAGGGTTGGGTTTTGCTATTCAGTGAATTAAATTACCCGTGTCAGGGAGTACCTAATCCTTCGAACTTGGTTTTTCACAAAATGTAGGGCTAAGTTATAACTAAATAAAAATAAATAATTATCGTGTGAAATCTCTTCCAAACGTACAAATTAAGATAAAATTACCTTCAATATCAAAAGTTACTGGCCGGTAGCACCACCAAGTACCAGTTAAACAAAAAAAAGTATCAAAAGAGCTGCTACCAAAATAAGACGTCCATAATGGTCACCGTCTCTTACGAACACATACATAAACTTAAAACTATAATGAATACGGAAACGGATTTGTCGCACGTTCCGTCTCCAAAAACGTACTCAGCCCAAGAGGTGAACGCACTCTCATTAAAGGGCCACCGATTCTAACTAAAACACCAATCCACTGCTCCCTCTGCTCCAACTTTAGTAAATTAGTTTCGGTATCACCAGCAGTGTACGTGGAAGTTATATTTACAAGCGACAGTGTCATGTTACGTGAGGCAAGAGCCCTTATTTTTATTTTGTCAAATTGTAACTGAAATAAAACGGGAGTAATAAAAATACCGCGAGTATGTATGGGTGTATGGGTGTGTTATTGCAGATGGAAATAGACTGCCATGGGGAGTGCGGACAGGATTTCGTGTCTGCTGAAGATTATTTCTATTGGAGATCTTAGTGATGTTAGCCGCTGCGATTCGTAAAGTAATATCCCTTTCATCCTGACCCGTACCGCGTGATCGATGATGTTGAATCATCTTAATTAATCAATAATAAGACTCGTATCTTTTGGTTAAAGACATATGCAGATTCATATTTGTTTTTAACACACTTTTTTACTTGCAATAAAATCTACGAAGTCGATTGTAACCTACTTCTAGTAGTCAGATTGACCTGAAAATTTGTACACTGTAACAATATTCCGATAACTATATTATAATATTGTACAATCACTATGATATAATGATGGAGGAGGTGGAAGGGTGGTCATAGGAACTCCACACTGGCCAATAATAGGTTCGCCGAGTTTAGGTCCGTTTGACTTGTCTTTTAACAGCGAGTTTATTATCAGTGTTAGATGTATAGTCGGCAATAAAAAGTTGGGTGCGAATGTTTATTTTTTATTTTTAGTTGTGCAATGGTTTTAGTTGTAAACAACCCGCGCCATTACCATCAGTAGAGGCTGAAAATACGTTAAAGGTTAAATAACTACATTCATTTCAAGGATAACATTACAGTTTGGTAGTACTAAGAGGGCCGATTTGACAGCTGTTAACGCAGTATAAAATATAACCTCAAGCACATATTTTGTACTGAGTTGACAGCTGTCAAATCGGCCCTCTTAAAACGACCAAACTTTAGGTTATAGTACATTTTTGTTTTTTCTTGCATAGGGGAAAGTTAAGGCATTGCATCTTAGTCCTCAGGTTTGGAAACGTATTTGCAGTCTTAGGGTTGCAGTCTTAAGATTGTAGGCTTGAAGATGCAAATGTCTATGGGTTTCAGATCTTACCATCAGGAGGCCTTTGTGCACGTAGGCCTATTCTGCCCTCCTACGGTAAAAATACACATCTACTATATGAATTGTATTGCACTTCCAACCTCATTATAACCTTTGAGAATTTAATATGATTCCATGAATAAGTTGCACTTGTGCCTTTTCTCCTGTGCAGTATTTCTAACCCCCGACGCAAACAGAGGGGGGTTACAACTTGACGTATGTCTGTCTGTCACATTGTAGCTCCTAAACGGGTGGACCAAGAACAAGAGCTACCATAACGGTAACAATATGATAAAGATTTGGTATAAGAAAAAATGGAACAGACGCCCTGACGATATGTTAGGCATGTTATTTCTGCTACAGCCTATACTTTTTGGATACCAAATATCGCACTGTTAGATCAAAATAGAAACAACTGAAATTACAACTGCATTTAAAAATCAACTTTAATACAACTTCTATGAACCTAAAACAAAACTAGCAAGTTTTTGAGTTGTTACTGTTTTGATCCAGCAGTGCGATGCAAGCAAACAGATTTGTCGAGCTTTGACGTGTCAGTGTTCAGAGGGCCCTACCAAGATGCATTGCGCTAACTAGCGTTTCTATTCGATTCGTTTTTAAACCAATCGCGTCACTGGTAGATCACGTGATACGAAAAGTCACGTGATCTACCAGTGACGCGATTGATTTAAAAACAAAACGAATAGAAACGCTAGGTAGCGCAATGCATCTTGGCAGGGACCTCTGCTTCTATTAGCTGACGAACTATAACACATGGGTTAATTTGTATGCATTTAGTTAAATACATAAACAAATGCAGTTTAATTGCATGTCTCATGTAACTTATTCAAACATAATTAAGTTTCAGACAGTAATTTTAGCATGAAAGAGGAATTTTCCACATTTACTCGTATTTAATATTTTCTGCGCGATAATTTGTCTATTATTTAAAAGGGTACTAACCCCACGACTTTCTTGTCTGAGTCAAATTAAATGCTCGATACAATTAGTGTCGCCGGCGGTAGTTGGCCCGGGTGAACGACTCCTGCTATTTCAGACGTTACGAACAAACGGACAAATCCTGTCTGCTGTGAAAAGAGTGTCGCTTCCGATGTAACAAAGTTATTTTTTTAGTGGATGGTGTTTGGGTGAGACAAGCTACCTTAAATAAGTGCGCAAACTAATTACTAATATATGTTCATATGAGCAGAAATTAAATTTATATTATGTTAGTCACTTAGAATAAGTTAATTTATTTTAGTATTTAGTTTAAGTTTATGTTTTTAAACATTCTCTGTTTTTTTTTGTTTGTGTCGTAATCAAGTTTATAATTTGAAAGGAAAAAAAATCTTCAAATTTTAGCATTTTATAAATAGTATAAGTAATAGCTTGCTTTACCAGCTAAGTCAAGTGATCGCCACATTTTTGGGTCCAATGTTTTAAACACCTTTTTTTCAATATCATCTAGAAATTACATTTGAAATTAAAAGGCTCTTATTTATTATTATTATTTATTTATTTATTAAAAACAAACAACATGATACAATAATATTAAAGACCCTGCAAAACTGTTACAACAGTTTGACTGCAGGAATGTGTCCGTGAATAAATCTGTTTTTTTTTAAATATAAATATACCCCATGGTATATAGGGCCCCACGGTGGGCGCCACCCAAAGGATGCGTTAGATCTCGCACTTTCTCTTGTAATTTATTATTTATATGAGTTACATAGCAAAGTTGTTTTTAAATTATGCTTATGCGCAAAATTAAACATGTTTTTTTAACGTTACATAGCGAACGTATCGTCGTTTTTTTTTTTCGATAAAATGCTCTTAGTACTAATCTAACCTAATTCAATTATGCATTTAGTAGTTCCAGTTTAAGATAAGTTTAGTTTCAAAACAACATTTCGGGATAAACAACGGAAGTTTAAGGTGATTCCTTCAGACGACAGAATTGTCTATATTACCAGCAAACCGCGTTTTGTCTGCAAGCCAAATACTCGCAACTATACAACCCGCGATCTGTTTGCCTCCAGTAATAGACCACTTATTGTTGGATCTATTTTAATGCAGGTTTTATATCGTCTCGGAATAGTTGGGATTGCGCAAGTTACGGCGACACGGGACTACTCGGTACGACGCGAAAACATCACTTGGAACGATTCCAAATTAAACGCCGATGACTAATAACTGATTTTAATGACGCTCCATTCACAGAATTTGTCGGATTTTTGGACAGTATGTTGACGAAGTATTTATTGATATAACAGTTTGTAATGGATAAACATAGACTGACGGTAATCTTCCTCGTTATTTAACTTTTGCTGTTGTGAGTTTTATCAGATCGAGTATATTTGTTTTGCCTACGTTAGTATCTCATAGGTAATTATAACCCTAAATTATTTTTATAACCCTGTCTACTTGTTTGCAGATATATAATTTATTCATTAGTTTATTTATGATTAAATTTTTTAATATTTATAACGTAGTGTGACGGTACCAATGTTGGACACTTTTATCTGAGGACACCAATAATTGACTATTCATTTTTAATTAAAAGATCGTAAGGTTTAAAATTGATTGCTTCAAAATAAATGAATAACCCTTATATTCTGTAACATAAGAATCAAGTGTAAATCATTGGTCGTTGTTCATTACTGGTTCCCTCACCCTATATCCTTAATTTTCATATTTAATCCAAATGATACGTGAAAGAAATTTCTCAAAAGGTCAAGTTCTCCTTTTTACTAAGACTTATTTGTAAATAACATTGAGGTGTCATTACTTTTTTTTTTTAATTAAATATTGTTGTTTCTCCAAAAGTTGGTGAAATTGAACCCCCTCTACCCATTAAGTAAGTTTTTTTAAACCTAATCAAGCTCGCACGGCACAATGTGTAATCGGCCTCGTCTTAGATTCTACCATCTGGTGACGTGTATGCTCGTTTGCCTTCTTCATGACAATAAAAACACTTTCATTTAATAGTACATTATGGCCTAGGCAGGGAAGTAGGCAATTGCGGGCCGAGTATTGGTTTAAACGGACGAGTTTGCGAGCAAGGCAAACATAGTGCTTTTCTCAAAAATCGCAAGAAAAAAATCTCAAAAATAGACAGTAATGTCAACCTTTCCGGACATTTTTGAGAAAAGTTGTTTGTAAGAACGCAAGAATTGATATAATTATGACAACAAGCATAATAATTATATACGAACAGATGAATTGTATTAACTAACGAATAATTTTTAAATCTAAATTAAGACTAAAGCGTAGCGAGTTACACTAAAATACCGGAATAAGAGTAAGAAGAAGTAATTATACTTTAATAACATTTCAAGAGATGGCTAAAATGTGGCTACAACAGTTTACTTTTATGGCGAATATTATTCGCGTTATAGTTTTAAAAACTAGCAGTTTTTCCTTTTTTTTGTTTATTATGACTACAACCCTTTATTTTAATTCCAGTTGTGACTGTGTTTCAGACTAGTAGCGCCATCTGTGGTTTATACCATGAACCTGAAGAGGCTTTTTATAACAGCGCCCTCTATTTACCACCACAAGAACCAACTTCACTCTGAATAGAAATAAACACTTGGCTGGTTGGAAATTATTCCCGTATCTAAGAGATGGCGCTAGTAGTCCCGTAAAGTGTTTATTTACTTCACTGCGGAACTCTTGTTGGCTTGCCGTATCATTCTGTCGCTGTTCCTTGGATACCAAATTACTTATAGATTTAAGAATTACGGATAAGAACATTCTTAATTGGAATTTAGTAATGGTCAGGATATTTGAGAATACCTTTACATTATTTTCATATTAAGTAGATATACAACGTATCACAACCCAGTAAATACGTACAATGTATAATATTAAAATATGTATCTAAGAACAAGTTTTTGTATCCCTGAACATTTTTGATGTGTGTAGTACCTATCAACTTTTAAAAACTTTGTGTGATTTAGGTACCTAATTTGGTAAGAACTACTTTTATAATACGTCTTTCCCTACATGAGGGAGTCACAATTTTACATTTTGCGAATACCTAAATACTTTTTACTCAAGTAAATTTTCAACCAGTTCTCGTTATGGGCTTATTTAAATTAGTAGTACATACCTAGCGAAACATTATTAAATTGATGGCAATGCATTACTTATATACTTATACATTTGTACTTAACTTTTATTCAATAAAAACAAAAATGGGTGTAATGTTTTGATGCATTTCTTCCGTTTTTTTTTTTATTTAGATAGTAAACTGAGTTTTATTGCATAAAATCGGAACAAGTAATCAGAACACAAAACATCTCGATCTGTCACTACCTTATAATTATTTCCGACGTGACATCTCCCTATAATTCGATAATATATATCACCTAGATAAGCCCAATGTCAATAAGCCCCTGAACTCAATCGAATAAATGACCACTTCCGCAATCCAAACCCATGCACTTGACACTGGAAAACAACAACTAAATCACTGTACTAACAAAACTACAACGAAATAACCCCATACCACACAATAATAAACTTTGAACCTTATACAAAATAGTCAAAGCTGAATGTGCAATATTCTCAATTTTTGAGTTATGACCTTTTATTTAAAGACTGGGGATGTCTGCAGTTTGTGCTAATAACCAGACGCGACGGATCAATGCCGCAGACGTCGGAACTGACTGTACTTTCCATTAATCGTTGAACAGCCGAATTGCAACCTTGGGCTAGGGTAATAGGTGTTAGTATAGATGGTATAGATGTAAATGTCAATAAGACGATGATGCTTTGTACAATTGGTAGGTAAATTACATTGATTTTTAATTTTGAATTTAACATTGCTACAATATGTTTAATACGGTATATTCATATATTTAAAAACAAAAATGAAACTGGAGGGTATAAAATAATTACTTAGAGACAAATCAAAACGTAATAGGGTAAGGTCCACAAAAATTGGGCACGCTAACTCACGCAATTAAATTTTCTATGAAACTTTTCCGTTGTGACACGAAAATTTGCCATACAAATTGTAAGCGTGTAGCTTATGATATTGTTTATTATCACAAGCTATAGGTATTTAAAAAATGACTGACTGTTGAGTTTCTTGCGGCGTTTCTTCTCAGCAGTGGTCTCTTGCGAAGCGCTGGTAGATTTTGACGTGTAAAAGTGCCCGTGCGGCCTACTTACTGAATAAACATCTTTTTTTAAGGATATTTTTCGTCGCGCAACGGAACTTTTTTCGCCTTCGTTGTTTGTGTGGTTAACTACGCTTAACTGTGGTCCAACTTTTTGGTCCTCACCCAATTTTCTTTAGAAACAAATGAAATCCAATTTTCTGAGATAAAACTGTGGTCACAATTTCAATCCAATATACCTTTCAACGACAAAAATCTTGAGAGGATGTCTTAAAAATATTCGTATGCATATACAATAAGCTAAGATACCATTATTTTATATTTGTATGTTTAGGTCAATAAAATGATCTAAATAGAATATTTTTTATCGTGGAACTTGCCGGCCTGCCGCTAGGGACTCCCAAGTTTTAACATTCAGTTCTCCCGTCAAATCCACCGCCGCCGTGAGCGACCCAATCATCCAGTGATCCCGACCCACCCGCGCAGGCGCACCGCGCTCAGTATTTTTAGCGCGCAGCGAGCGCCCGCGCCGCTGTAGTGTAGCTCAACAAAAACACTATAATTCAGTGATAAAACTATTTAACCAACATGTGCTTATGACGAAGATGGACCACTTCAGGCGGCAGCGCCGGTACAAACTCGGGCGCAGACGGGTGAGTGCCCAGTTTAGGGTTTTCTCTTAATTTTTATGTTATAATTGTCGCTGGCGAGTGAGGCCAGGGCGTGTGACGTCACGCCGCGTTTGGTTTTGTTTGGAGTGATTGTGCAGGTCAACTAGTTGCATTCCATTTATTTCATTGCACGTTAGACACACCTACACTCTTTTTCATCTAAGATGAGACCTGTGACAGCTCGTATAAACATGTATGACACTTGTTTCTTCAACTTTACATAAATACTACATTGGTACACACCTAGCGACGCGGTTCAGGAACTTAAACAATTAATAGCCTATTTTTAAGTACCTCACATTTGAGAATAGTAAGTGATTGAAATTACGAAATACGGCTGTCACAGGACTCATCTTAGATGAAACAGAGTGTAGTTGGTGATGTTTGCTTGACGATGGATCTTATAATGTAGGTGTAGACGTTTTGTGGTGTCGCGATGGCCTGGGTTTATGGCAACGGTTTTCAAATTTTGGGTACAAGTTTTAAATTGGTATTTAGTTTATTTATAATTTAAGTCTAGTCTAACAAATGGAAACTTGTTTAGAATTCGTAAGGAAGTTCATAATTTATAACATGACATGATCATCGAAGGTATTTTCAAAAGATTATTTATTAGGTTTTTTTTGTGTTTGTTTGGTTTTTGTATCCAATCTAATAATCGAACTCCATTCGTCGATTGTATCATTTTATTGTACGCTATTTTCTGCTCAAACCTTGATGTTTTCAGGACATCTTAAACATTAATTACGTAGGTTAGGTTAGTTTAGACTTGGGACTGCCAAAAACAAAACTCATGCGGCGAGAAATGCCTTTCGATGTAATGATAATTCTGCAAAATGATACGTTCGTTGAAAGGAATATCGGTAAAAGAATGTTCCCTGTGTGAACATAATTCCCCGTTACTAATAAACGTTGAGTAACGGTAGTATAGCTATTCAATGTTTGGTCCTTACCTGTCAAATTGAAATGTCACTATGACAGATAAGGACAAAACATTGTATAATACCACCGTTTATAGTAAGATTTTACAAACCAAACAAAACCGATAGCTACTGAATTACTGACTAGCCCTAAACGCGTTACACACAAAAGTGAACATTGTTAAATGTTACAACACTATAGATACGCGCCGAACTTTATTTATAAATTGTTAGTATAGACAAACCGGTCAAGTGCGAGTCAGGTTCGCGCACTGAGGATTTTGTATCATTAACAACAGAACGCTTATTATAAAGATATAAAGATAAGTTTACTGATTAACTAAGCTGAAGAACATACAAGATAATATCCAGTGGAGTCGAAACTAGGCTGAGCCTGTAACTTAAACTAACAATATTTTTTCTTGTTTATTAAATAGAGAGCTAGGTAATAAAAAGGCCCGATACTATTAATTTATTTATTTTATATTTATTTATTTGATATAATGCCGATCCCGTCTTTCAGAGCTGATACCTATCTCTTAAGCAGCCAAAACTATTTTTCATAAAACTTAGCTAAGAAACATCCCGATTAAACTATATTTATTAAAAAAAACAGTGTCCAAATCGATACATGCGTTTTTTTATTTTATTTAATAAGTACAATTTTAATTAAAAATAAAATTTAAACATTGCCCCACAAAACTGGAGTAACAATTTCACTGTGGGAGCGGCAGTCTCTAGGTAAGGCATTCATTAACAATGAATAACAGTACTATACTGTCCATAAAATTAAAAAACAAAAAACCGCCTTCAAAAACGCAAAAAATAACTTCTTTAAAATTGTAGGCACCTAATACCTTAGTCCAACTGATGTCGGCTTTGGACTAAGGTATTAGGTGCCTACAATTTTAAAGAAGTTATTTTTTGCGTTTTTGAAGGCGGTTTTTTGTTTTTTAAAACATTTATTTTATTTTATACTTTTTAGTGATCATAATACGCTGTTACGTAGTCCCACTTCTTAGTTAAAATGAAACTTTAACTTATATCAAGCGCGCCGCAAGCAACGCCGCGGGAAAGTCATAGTCATATTTCAACAAGTAAATATTATTCGTTGTAGGTAGTCGCTCAACTATCTTAATCGAGATATCTTATCGCCACCCTTGAAATCGGTACCATTGAGGAGTTCCGGTGGCCATCTGTGGTCTTCATCATCAGTTCCACTACACCAAATGATACTTTCTGAATGCAAATGCTGGACTTGTTACTAAACATACTAAAATCGCTATATGTTTGCCTGCAATATTTGAAGAGTTCCCTCAATTCCTCACTGATCCCCTCATCAGATACAGATTTGGTGACAATGGGACCACCTCGGAAGTATACTCTATCAAACCAAAAAAAAAAATTTGAAATCGGTCGACAATTGACGGAGTAATCGGTGAACATACATAAAAAAAAAATACATACAGTGGAACGTATAACCTCCTCCTTTTTTGAAGTCGGTTAATGAGTTATACTAAACATACATGCATTACTTAGATCTATTTATATAATAATTAATAATATAAGTAGATCTAGGTAATGCTTTTTTAATAGTATCTTGAATTTATTCTTATTTTTTTCAAGTCTAATGGTTTCAGGTAAAAAATTGAGTAGGGAACTACGATGCCACAAAAAGACCCACTGATACACAGACACACATATTCATAAATACAGGTGAGAAAAACCAAGCAGCAAAGTTAGGCAACCGCAGGAGCTTAAATATACGACCTCGTGTCAAAGGAGCAAAGTAAAACAGGGCGGTTGTCCGCCTTAATACATACATACATACATTAAATCACGGCTGTTTCCCAGAGGGGTAGGCAGAGACCACGTCTTTCCACCTGCTACGATCCTGACAAATCTCTTTCGCTTCTTCATCTGCTTCGCCTTAATACATTGAGTTGATTTAAATTTAATTCGTAATAAAGTATAAGCAGCTTTACGATTAGTTGTCAGATTTTACCCGTTATAACAGACCCAGTACAGTTCGTCCTAAGGTCTCTTATACTAAAAATAGTACTACGGCCATTGAAATAAAGATCTAGTGCAATGGAAGTAAAGTAGAATTTCTTTTGTTTTATGACTAATGATCAAATTAGAATTGTCTTTATTTCATTCACAATAGATTCATATTTCATTGACACATTTGGTTGTATGGAGGGCCTTAGAAGGATACTGGAGGCCCTGCCAAGATGCACTACGCTCACTAGCGTTTCTATTCGTTTCGTTTTTAAACCAATCGCGTCAGTGGTAGATCACGTGATACGAAAAGTCACGTGATCTACCAGTGACGCGATTGGTTTAAAAATGAAACGAATAGAAACGCTAGTTAGCGCAATGCATCTTGGCAGGGCCTCCAGGAACTGCTGATCTGTAATATCCGCAATTGAACCACGCCTGTTGAAACAGATTATGATTATCACCTGCATCATACTGCCCTTCTAAATAAAAACGACGCATGCGCAATTGGATAGTCAAACCAAATTGAGCCCCCTGACTTAAGAAATAAGGTCACTAATACATTCGCGATTGTATGAGACATAACGCCATTTTTTCTAATGAGGGCAGTATAGGAAATCCTAGCACGGTTAAGTGCAGGACCCAAAACCATATTTAACCCCCGACCAAGAGAAAGGGGTGTTATAAGTTAGTCGCTGTACCTATCTGTGTGTGTAGCATCGTAACTGGTATTTTTAGTGGTGGTAGGATATTGTGCATCTTATCCATTAACCCACCGCCAAGCAGTAGTGTTCGCATTGCTATGTTCCGTTGTGGGGATAAGACAACCGGTGAAATTACTAGCATAGAGGCATTCCATCTTAGTCCTCAGGGTTAGCAACGCATTTGAAGTCTTAGGATTGCAGTTTTGAGATTGTAGTCTTGAGATTTCAAATGTCTATGGGTCTCAGATCCCACTTACCATCAGGTGGCCTAGGTGCTCGCGTGCCTTCTCCTTGACATAAAAAAGCGTAACATAGCTTTCGGAAAAATTAAAATTCGGACAAATGAACATTCAGAAAAAAGTTACTCGGAATTTTAACGTGTTCCCTTTTAAGGAAGCCTATTGTACTTAGTTTGGATGGTAAGTAGTTAGATTTCATGAAAATCGGTTGGGCCCTTTAAAAGATCGAAAAGTCGGCTCTGAAATAATTGGTCGCCATTTTAACGTCTTTTTTTTTAAAATAGTTATAAGTATTTTTCAACCAATGTGGAAGGAAAAAGGGGCCGCGGAAGATCGCCGACACGATGGACCGATGCCGTGAAAGATGCCTGTCAGGAAAGTCTACAGGCGTCAATCCGGAAAGCGGAAAACCGTGTGGAGTGGAGAGCTTTGGTGCGCAAAATTATGGCCTCAAGTGGTCACGACCCTCAGTCATGAGGAAGCGACGAAGAAGAAGAAGTATTTTTAGTTTTTTTGAATGAATGTTCATTTTATGCGGTCAGAAACAATCCAAAGACATTGAACCAAACTGACGATGCAATAGCCTAGTTGGTAGTGACGCTGCCTACGAAGCTAGCGGTCCCGGGTTCGATTCCCGGTATGGGCAAATATTTGTGTGATTAGCGCGAGTATTTGTTTCTGAGTCTAGGAAGTTTTCTATGTTAAGTATTTATATCGTTGTTGTACGGTATGTACAACGTTTTAAATGATAGTTCTGTTATTCTGAAGATAACTTTATTTATATTAAAACAAGTTAATAATCGCGAGTACACGCAATGGCTGATATTGGTGAACTGTCGTGCATTGACCTACATAAACGCAAGTCGATGTAAGTTGATGATGATGCGAAATGTACGATAGTGGATCATACAGTTGTCTTGTACCCTCGATTCTCGATTTGTGTGAGATCGTCCCTTGATATTTAATGAACCGCTAAAAAGCACGTAGGGTGACGGCACCAATGATGGACACTATTAGCTGACAGACACCAGTAATGGACACTTCACTCTTAATTAAAATTTCATGCGGTCCTAAATTGATTGTTGCAAAACAAATGAATAACCCTTATCTTCTGTACAATAAGAATTAAGTGTCCATTATTGGTCCTCTTCCATTACTGGTCCCGTTACCCTACAGTGCATGCGAACAGTTTGGCAATGATGGCAGTTGGCAGTTTGGCCTTGTCCGTAAGCCGTAAGTCAGCTGATGATCGGACGCATGGCTGCTGTCCTTGCCAGTGCATTGGCTGAAACAGCCGCGATAACAATACTCTCGGTTCCACTCATCGGGAACATAGTTATTTGGCCCAGCAGTCTTTTGGTCATACAAGTGTTAGCAAATATTATACGTAAATTTAACCCCAGGTTAAATTATTATAGAATGACAGATTGATAGAAAAACTGTCATATTTAATTCATTTTTAACCTGGGGTTAACCTAAGGTTAACATTTACGTACAGTAACAACAAGAAAACTGAACCAATTAGTTAAGTTTAGAGTGTGTTATAGCTAAATAATCTTATACCAAAATTAATCAAATAATAGTTAAAAAGAAATGCATTTTTCATTGCGAAATTGATTAAAATGATACTTTAAAGTCATACCGTACAAAACACTATAATTTACTATGAACACGAATTGATGGGTCGTTTGGGTTTCTTTGGAAACATCACGACTTACTGCCGCACTATACAGACGTCAATTAAATTTAATGCTTAATTAAAGTTTCTGCTGTCACTTTCTTTACTATAGCAATAGAATAAGACAACATACTAAACAAGCAATTAAATTTAATTGACGTCTCTGAGTGCGGCACTTGGGTTAATTAGTTGCAAGTGCAACACTACAAGCTGCATCAAAATTGTTCCTCTATTGTACTTGGTAAAACCTTATTGCTTTTAAAGTGTTATCGTATTGTTAACGTTATGATCTATTCTTAGTTTGATAATAATGGCGGGCGAGTTAAAAACAATACGATAATATGTCATGTCAGTCAGTTCATTCTTACTTGTCTTGTACCTAAACAACTTTCTAACCTCAAAATTGAACCTTTTTAGGCTAAAACCGCTATTTTAATCAAAATAAAGCAATCACAGACAATACATTGGCCAAATGATGTCCAAAATGTTTATTCAGTTTACTTTATTTACGTCAAAAGAGCTGTTTTAGCCAAAAAAAGCTAATTTTGAGGTTAGAAAGTTGTTTACTATATAAGACAAGTAACAATGAACAGATCTTATACGTCACAATCCTCATCATTTTCATTAAAACCTTACTATTTATAAAAGTGAAAGTTTGTTTGTTTATTAGTTAATTCCACCTTTACTGTCCAATGCCTCAAAATGGAGTACAATTTAGTACAGAGGTAGTTTAATGTCCGGAAACATACATATTTACTACTGTTTATCTCGGAAAATTACATATATCCCGAGGGGACATTGGTAAACCACTCCTACGCAGACTTGAGTCGCGGGCAAAAGCGAGTTGTAAACTACACTTAAAATACTCGCAAGCTAACATGTACAGTCACAGGAAGAGTATGTTAAGCCATGACTAAGCCATGTGCTACTCATCATAATTTAGCCGAGTAATACATACTGGATATACGAGTATAACACGACGCATTACATTACACGACGATATGCATTACACGACTGAAATACGAACAGTGGCAAGTAATAAATAAAGATGGGACAATGTCACTCTAATTGAAATAGTCCCAAACCAAGCTCTGGGCTTGTACTATGGGTACTAGATAACAACATTTATAAATATTTAAGTAAAAAACATCCAAGCATCAGAAACAGATACTAGTGCTCATCACATAAATAGTTGCCCATACTGGGGGTCCATATTGGCTCACCTAATTATTTTTACTCATAACGACTCATAAGTCCTAATCATCGCAACTCCTAACGTATTTTTTTCAGCAACTGTTACTTTTTCAGGATTTTTATCAATAAAACCTAACCTAACCTAGTCTTATCTACACATTGAATATTTCAGAACTTCTGAACAGCTTACTGTTCCAGCGGTATAAAAAATTCATTTTCGGAGTTCCGATAATAGGAGTTGCAATTTTAGTTGAACTTTGGCGCTCCCCCATACTGGGAATCGAACCCGTGACGCTAATTTCGTAGACGGGAACACCTCAAAATTCCGAATTACTTTTTTCCGAATATTCATTTGTACGAATTTTCATTTTTCCTAAGGCTATGTTATGCTGGAGCTATTTTAGATTAAATGCATAATTTAACTGCCATACATAGGTTAGGTAACGTTAGGTTTGATTTATAAGCGATAACAAAAAGTTAAGTCTACTATCAAAAAATTGCGGTCGAATTTATGAAATTTCGGAATTTTGATCAATTCGGAATTATGACTCTTCGGAATTATGTAGTGTACCGTAGTAGGCAGGATTACCTACCAACAAGGCTATTGACCCGTCTAAAAAAAACGTCGTGGTGGCTGAAAAATCCCTTGTTGTGAATGTACTGTAATAGTGAATAATGTTTCTAAGAACTAATGACTAATTTACTAATAACCGCTGGCACGAGGAAAGCCGCACTTTAATTGTTTCACCGAAAACCGTCGCGTGCGCTCCACTTCCGGCGAAACTGCTCATTGGCTGTTCCTTCCGCTTCCGGTTTCGTGTCGCAGCTTTAAAGACACTTTTGACTTGACTTATAAATATTTACTTGTTAGTCGAATGAAAATATTGTAAATGAAATTGCGTGCAGGAGGTAATACCAGAGTCCTTTTTAGGGTTCCGTATTCACAGGGTGCCAGCGAAACCCTACGCTGCTGTTCGACCGTCTTTCTGTCTTGAAGTTTTAGAGTGGGCTGTAGGCTTTGAACCGAAATATCCAGGGCCCGACCACCCATTCCCCGATAAAAGCCTTTAAAAGACTTACTTCTCGAAGTATAACCCACTAAAACAATAATACCTTTGGAAATATATGACTTAGTTATTTTAAACTAACCATTCACATAAGGGAAACCTTAAGAGCTAAAGCTCAGATCGCCAGCTGTAAATTGATAACTAAATATAAGGGTAACCCTTATAAAATAGCGCTTATAAAGCCAATTGAACGGCTTTTTATAAGGGTAACCCTCATAAATAGCGCGTAAAAAGCCAATCGAACGGCTTTTTTAAGTTAAAGGGATATTATCGTATCACTCTAAATATAGCGCTTTAATAAAGAAAAATCGAACAAGACTTATACGAAACGGATTGGTAAGGGTAACCCATAAGGGTTATAGAAATAGCGCTATAAAAAGCAAATCGAACGGCTTTCAAGCGATACGGCTTTTCTAAATAAATCCTTATAAAAACCCATTCGAAACCCCTTGAATGGGATAGCGGGCCGGTCCCTGAGGGCCATGCCAAGATGCATTGCGCTAACTAACGTTTCTATTCGTTTCATTTTTAAACCAATTGCTTGACTTTTCGTAAAACGTCATCTACCAGTGACGCGATTGGTTTAAAAACGAATCAAATAGAAACGCTAGTTAGCGCAATGCATCTTGGCAGGGCCCTCTGGAATATACATCTTACAAAAGGTAAAATTTCCACAGAGTATTATGTTGTAAGAGCGTTTGCTAATAAATCACAATAAAAATAATAACTTAAACATGATTTATACATTCGGCGAATTTATAAATTAAATTAACATTAGTGTCAAATGTCTCATTAAAGTCATTAACCTCGCAAAATACGGAAATGTACCGTAGTGCATGAGTAATGTGATGACAATAAATTGCGATGTTATTTATTATTATTTTCTGTACAAGTGCCTATTACCGAATTCATAGAAGTACTTAAGTACGTTAATTTAAAATGTATTTGACTGAAAACTGACATGTAAAATATTATTTTATTAATAAATTTTAATAGAATTAAATGAATTGAATTATGAGGTTCCTCCTGGCTTATTTAGATGTCGAATTAACCTTAACAATATCTTATGCGTCATACTCTTAATAAAACAACGAATAATTAATTTTGAAATGTTATTGTATAGTTTTACTTATTTATTTTATAATAAGAGCTATCATAACGTTGACATCACGATAGGTTTACCGAGTAGAACAGAGCCCCTGATATCGTCAAAAACAAATTTAATAATATGCAAAATACACCTTAGCTTGCAAGCCGATAAGGTCCATTTTGCAACTTATAGAATTTGTTACTTACGCAGTATTGCAGTATCACTGACAATATTCTGGGGCCCTAGTGAAAAAGAGTACAAGTCGACTTAACTCGTAATAAAAAAAGGGTATATACATGAACGGAGTATACTAGACTTAAACCCTTATATAGAGCATTATATAGAAAACATCCAAACCTTAGAATCTCGAAGGCAGTTAAATCAGTACACATATCGTGTGGTAACAAATATACCTACCGAAAGGGTTGCATCAAAGTGGTTGTCTGCCGACCAGAATTAAAAGGTAGTAAGCGTTATGGACTTATTAACCCTTGAACTGTCTTTGTCTTTTGATCGGCAGTGTTGCATGTTTTACGCTAGTATTGATTGCTGTAACCTATTAGTTTAAAATGCACGTTGCATTGCTACGTCGCCACGCACCGGCTGTGCTTTTGCAGTGTAAAGACGCACCATGCAGATGTGCAGGAGCTTTTTATTAGTCAAGGTAAAGTAATGAGTGAAAACAGCCCTTGAAGTAATATGAAAGTAAGTTTTTTTTCTGTCCATACCTACCAAATTCCAGGCGAAAAGGACTTAGTAGGGGATCCGAATAGAAGACGACCTTCATCGGGCTGTTTATTCGATAAAAAGTATAGTATATAGTAGTAATATATGGCGAATACGTAGGCTGAAAAATTTCAGTTCAGTATATTTTTGAATTGCATTTTCTCGTTTTAATTTAAATTTTCAATTAAGTAATTATATAAGTACTGGACTGAATTTTTTCAGCCTACCTATTCGCCATATATATTACTTAACATATTAAATTTGATATAAAATACTTTTTGTCGCATAAACAGCCCGGTGAGGGTCGTCTTCTATTCGGATCTTAGACCAACTTTGTGACCGTTTTAAGTTTGTATTTTTACCATCCTGATTTGACTTGAAAAATTTGACAGATATTGACTGTTTATGTCATGATTTTTCGACATGGATGAAGTGACGTAATTTTTTATAAATATAAATTTCTAAAGTTGGAATTGCACTACGAAGCACGCACACGCTACACACGTGAGCCTCGGGGATTCATTGTTCTAGTGGCACGTGTGTTGCTGAAATAATTTCGTGCAGCGAGCGTTTTTCAAGAAAAGTGTACTGTTACCCAATAAAAATGTTGAGCATACTTAGAACCTTGTCATTGTGACTGCCATTGTTATTGTCATACTTGTCATTTCATGTTCAGTTTGAAGTTTATTAGGACTTAACATTTTCGTTGGGGTACTATACATAGTCAAAGACTAAAATTATACGAACAAACTGTGGTACAGTTGCGTCACGAAAATTAGTCGTACATTTATGTATGTAGCTCTCATATGCCAGTGGGCGGCAGTATCTCAAATTCGATAAATGAAGCAGCAATACTCCTGTTAGTTATATGTTCGCTATTGAAAAATTCTCGGTTTGCCGCTGTAGAAATATCGACATACATTTTGATACGAAGCGAGTTTATGCTATTCATGTGCTATGGAATTTCGGCCATATTACCAAGTTTAATGACTTATTAACACAATGTAACCACATATTTTAATGATAGTGAAGCAACATGTCCTAATATCAGGCAAACTTCCTAGCCCCCGCGTCTTTCGTCGGCCTTAATGAGCCCTCTCGTAAGATCCGATGAAAAATATCACGAAACATGGATACTGGAAATAACTGAACAGCACTTAGCTGTTTTGAACCTTGGCTCAAGTTCATAGAGTGCACACTTGAGTGGTGAATGATGAGTATCTCGTGAGGCCTTGCCAGTCAGTTATTTTTAAGGTGGGGATTCATTGTTAGCGATATTTAAAATACCTTATTAAAATAACTAAATGAAAAACAAGCTTTACAAACCAGGGGGCTCATTGGCTAACGCACTCGCAATCGGAATCATTTTCATTTTGACAGTCAGAAGGCGAGTCTGCATACAAAATGAAAACAATTGTTCCACTTTGAAGCCGATTGCGATTGCGAGTGCGTTAGGCAAAGCGACGCCGATTGCATTTTTGATATTGTCGTCGATATATGTTATTAAACCCGTTTATTAATGCTAAGTATATTCGTTCATATATATTTAAGACTAGAGGACGCCCGCGACTTCGTACGCGTAGAATTAGTTTCCTGCTACTCCCCCTATTTTAACCCCTTAGGGGATGAATTTTCAAAAATCCTTTCTTAGTGCTCACTTACATCATGAAAGGAACCCCTGTACCAAATTTAAAGTTTCTAGGTACAGTAGTTTTGGCTGTGCGATGATATCTAAGTCAATCAGTCAGGTTTGCCTTTTATATATATAGATAGATAGATAGATGTTCACAATTCTTCTTCTTCTTCTTCTTAGTCGTTACACTCTTGACAGAGTGGTCGTGGTCGTCAATCAGGAACAGGTTGAGTGATGCGTTTAGTTAAACGGCGCCATTCTTGTCGGACCGCAGCCGCAGCACAATTATAAGACCTTTCAAATGATACCGATATTGTAATAATGAGAAGACTTTTTTTTGTTTGACATAAATATATGATATTTTTCCATTGTTGGTAGGTATTTTAATTTTAACAGTTTCTCCTATGTCACCCGGGATGGTGTAAGGATTCCATTAATACCACACACATCTAAATCGGCTCAGGCGTTTAAAAGTTACAGTGGATCAAAGAATCATACATACATACATGAACGCCGAAAACATTACACTCCTTTTTTTGGGCAGTCGGTTACAAAACACTATTGCCCAACTATACTTCTACACTTATAGTAAAACTCACTATAAAAACACGAGTCATACGAGTCCAAACTTGACAGATCTACTATGAGCCATTGAGGAGTTCCTATGGCCACCAATGGTCTTCATCATCATACCAGCTTGATGGTGCCATATTATTGTAAAGTAAATTTGTCATCGCAATTGCATAAGTAATACATAAGTTATAAGTACTATCGCGATCGTTAATTTGTGACCCATTTCAAGAAAAATAGGCTTGAAGTCGTCAATGTCATTAGAGATGCCAAATCAATTGTAACTTATAGGAGACTCAACCTTATTGTTGTAGAATGTCAGAATGACTTTGGACCTAAGGTGGGTCCCAAATTAAAGTTCTTTACTGTACAGTGGAGATCCTTCCACCTATTTACTTCATCGTCTAGACCAGCTCTTAGACGGACTTCTTTTTAGGGTTCCGTGCCTCAAAAGGAAAAAACGGAACCCTGATAATACGATCACTTTGTTGTCCGTCCGTCCTTCCGTACGTCCGTCTGTCTGACAAGACGCTTTATCTCGGGAACGCGCGGAGTTATCGAGTTGAAATTAAAACCGTAGTTACTCCGGTGTAAATCTAAATCTAAATCTAAATTAACGTAAAAAAAGATACGGCCGTTTATGCCGCAAAAAACGTTTATTTCGGCACTCTCAAGGGAATCAAAATTTATAGGGTATTTTCTACCTAGAACTATGAAATTTGGCAAGTAATACCGTCTAATACTACAAATATAGGGGAAAATCTGAAACCTATACATACATTTATAATTAAATCACAAAAAAAAACAGGGTCTTTATGCAAGGAACGGCGGTCGCGGTGAATTGAGTTAAAACCGTGTCATGTGCGGAACCCTTGGTGGGCGAGTCCAACTCGCATTTTTTCATTTTTTTTTATCGGGTTTACAGATTGCTTACCGAATAGCAACCTAATCCAATACCAGACGCTACTTTACAGTTCTCTAACGACTGACCTGTAACAGTCTCCAACATACACGCAAACTTGGAAAGTTAAAAAGTTTTAATGAAGACAGTAATTTGGAGTAATTATACTTTTTGATATAATTAGAATACGAGGGCCTTCAATGTTCTTTTATTTAGTTCTAAACACGGTTTTTCGTCAATCTTGTAATCCGTTTTCATGAAGTAAGGAGACTAATAAAAACGCCTTCGCTCTTATTAATATTGAACACACGAGTTCAAAAGGAGTTGTAATGTTTTTTTTCTATAATTACAATAATTACTTGTCTAATGTAGCATTTGAAAGTTTCTAGGCAAAAAATTGTCTATTAGGTCTTTTTTTTAATGGTTACTTTATTAGAGCCAAAAACACAGAATATCAGACGAGCCCCAAGCAATTTACTTTCAAGCGGATGCTTCGTAAGCATTGCTGCAACAAGCGCAGTCGTAAATCGATTTAACACACATCGCCCTATCTGTTTATTTATATCGACGGTAAAAAGCGTAAACGCTGTAACCCGCAAAATCAAACTTTACACCAGAGCCAAAAAACTTATGAAATTTTACAAAAAAAATCATATCTTTTTTTTTATTTGAGCGATCGTTGCCATTTTTATACTACGTATGTATTTTCAAATTCCCTATTAGATCATATGCCTGTCGTGTACCAGAAGTGACTAGGTTTCTTTTTAGTGTCGGTTACAGCAACCTGACTTTTTTTTTCAATACGATAAAACGCTGTTAATGATTTTGTTAAATGTATGGAAAGGTAATAATCAGTGTGATTTCTAATAAGCGTAAGTGATGTAACCACCATTCTTTAAATGTTGAGCACTGCCTAAATTGATGTTATGCTGCAGTGCCTGCAGTTTAAAAAAAACATAATTGTATTCAATGATAGATGTCAAAAAAGGTTATTGATATTAAAACGACGTAAATATGAGATAACATTTATTAATCATTTTTTTAAATGTTATCCTAAAGAATTAATTAATACGAATGTGTTTGTATGTGTATGTAAATATATTTTCAATCCTCCATTGCGTGCCTTCTCTGTTACCTTCACTATTTTCTTTAAAAAAATGTATATGTATGCCTTATGGTTGGTGAATAAATGTATTTCTTCTTCTTCTTCTTCTTCTTCTTCCATTAGATATAAACATCCGAACATCTACATATAAATATATATATATATATATATATATAAACATATACATGCTTATAAACATTTACAATACAAGTCTAGTTGAAAAAAAAGAAATACATTTATTTTAACGATAATTATGCATCGCTACAAACACTTCGTATAAAAGAAGTATATTATTATGATAAATTAAATATCACAAGTTAATTTACTCATGAAATAAAGTAAATTAAAATTAAAAACATCAATGTTTAACAAACTGAAAAGTTTAAGACACTATACTAGCGTTTCTTCAAACTAATAACTATTTTCAAAGTATTGTTAAAATTCGTAAAGTAGTTTTAATTACTTATAATTATGTAAAGCAACACTTAATTCTCAGAATTTATCATACTAAGTTGTTACTATTTAAACGAAATAAGAATTCATTAGTATAGTATTAACTGTTCACATTATTTGCACTGGTTTACTATTAAAATAGATATAATTACATTTTAAACTTTTGTTGTCACGCGGTGAAAGACCGTTACACCACACACAACTTGATCCCACGGCGGTCTCAGACTGACTGATCGGGGCGGTAAGCCGTTACCCACACAGCATGAGCGTGTATTTAAAATACGGTAAACTCAAGCGACCAATAATAAGCAATCGTTTAAGAAATGAGGTAAAGGTCAGTAATATTTTTGCGTATTACTTCATATTTGGTGTAACTTGTGAGTATTCACATTATGGTGTCTGATTAAAACGTAGTAAGTCACTATCATCTAAATATATTTTACAGAAAACGTAGCAAGTGTAGTGTCACTTTTTTTTTCAATACGCGTAAACGCTGTAAATGACAGTGGAAATGGTTTTACGCACGCAGTAACCTACTGGACTCGAAATTTTGTAAAATATGAATTGGTGTAAATGCAAATGCAAAATAAAGACCTGTTTTTTGGCGGCTTACAGCAATTAATTTTGCTATATGTCAAAAAAGTACATAAAATTTCAACGCTGTACAGAATTTTCTAATCGTCGTAGAGCCACGAGACCCGGACCATTCGACGCAGAAAAAAAATCTGATTCCGAATATGCAAAAAAAATTTTTAGGTACATTGTGGGTTACAGCGTTTACGCTTTTTACCGTCGATATATTTTATATACTCTAATCTTGTATATATTTTATTGAAACTTTTTTTTTCAACGCTTCTTTTTCTTCGCACCGACCTTAGTTTTTTTTTCTGTTTCGCCTACTGTTTGACTGGTAGAAAATGCCATTGGGCATTAAGTCTGCCTTTTGTACTTTATTGTATTTTGTGCAAATAACTTTAAATAAATGTGCTTTGTCTTAAGTGTAAGACAAGTAGGGATAAACAGAGTCTAAAGACTCACTTTGTACTGAACCAACAATAGATTTAAAACCCTTTCCGCCATGATATCGCCCCCGCCCTAATTCCCAAGCACCCTTGATTGCGGCCTCTGCCCACGATGGCACGCGTCCTTGTCTGCCGCTATGGCGCGTGCGGAGACGCCTACATAATAAGTCGCGTGGACTCCCGGGAATACTGATGCGGTGTCGTCATCCTGCGTGGTATAAGATCGGGTGAGCTAGAGGGTTAAGATCTGATGAAAATGGATCTTTCAATTCAAATGATTTATTACGGAGAAAATGAATAGGTACTACAAGTATTACAATTCATGTCAAAAATAAAGTTGAAAATGTAAAGAAATATATTATTTCTTCTTCTATAATTAATTTTAAATCTCTAAATCAGAGGACATTTCCACATGTCAGAGCATTTTAAGGATGCTGTTCGCGTTGGCATTTGGGAAACTTTTTTAAGTTACAAATACCTTACATACTAACATAAATAACAATATAAAATTTTAAAAAGATGCTGTGGGTACCATATAGCGTGGTCCTTATATGCCAATTTGACGTCGTACACGATATTTCGGCAGGACTCATAATAAAGCGCTATACACAAAGCTTCGACAATAATTTCAATATAGACAGTTCTTTTTTTTTCTCTCCTGTCAGCGAACTGGTCTGCTTATTATTAGAAGAGTTCCGCAGGTCTAGTCGCTGCCACTTTTTTGACCTCCAGAATCCTTTGTAACTCGAAAACCAGACCAATCGGGTCATTGTAGCATGTTCAGTTGCCTAAAAAGGAAGAAAATGTTCATAAGATTAATAAATGACATTGGTGCATAGCTACCGCTGTGATTTAATAATATACTTTGCCATCATGAGGTACCACTTAAGCTGCCAGGCCACTAATGCGTTTGTCTAAAGCCATAAACGGATAATAATGGTCTGAAACAGTTTAATTTTTTACTAGTGTTATTAACACGTTCACGGACACAGCACCATCCTCGAAATTGCGTGATATGGCACAAATCAATCTCATACAACATTTTCTACGGCCATGGACGAACTGCCACATTTAACGTTTGTCAAACATTGTACCACTTTATGGCGTAAAATATATGTATGTAATTTCGTGCAATAAAAATCTTACCTAATGTGGCAGCTCGTCCACAGCCGTTACGTCCACAGCCGTGATGTGCCACGACACGCGTCGTTCCCCTTTTAGAGTAGTGCATGAGGTTGAGGTTGCCCTAGAGCTTTTTCGCTGTGACACTGGCGGCTTGTGTTAAAACCTAAAACGGCACAGAGTCCGCGCTTCCTATAAATGCTATGGGAAATAGCCGGCCGTGGACGTAGTTCCATTTTTGGTGTAATTAAAAACACCGGCCACAGCCGTAGTGCCATATCACGAGAGTCTCAGTTTACGTCTCTCGACGTACTGTCCGTGAACGTGTTAAAACAAATCAAATCTTACTTTCCGGGTCTATAGATATTCCTTTTTTTTTAAATATGAAAATGGTTTCAGAAAAAATGCATTGTTGACTTATAAAAATAAGCAAATGAAACATTGGGGAAAGGAAATTGCAATGACCTAAATCGACCAACCATCCCAACTTCCCGGCCTCTTCCGAATAAACAACAGACGACAAAATATCGTCAAGCATCTGCCATATTGGATTTCAGTTGACGCCACTAACTTGGCGGCGGTTCTTGTACATTTAGCGCGAATAATGTGGTACTTTATCGATGCAAACATTCTATCATTTTTTTATTTTTTTTACCTATTCTAACCCCCGAAGCATATAGATATAGTTATAAGTTAACCTTTGTATATGCACCTGTGTATCTGTCTGACGTATTAAGCGTTCAAACAGATTAATCAATAGTGAATATTCATGACTTTTTGCAATAAAAGGTGTGTAACAAACAGTTGAGAAAAATCCTTTTTTGAATAGCTATAAAATAACCAAGATATAAAGCCAACAAAGATTGGTTGCTATCTGTTTCTAGCAAAACAGAATTTAACATGGAGTTAAATGGCCGATCTGTTAAATGACGTCACATTGCATATCGGATCTCTCTGTCTAATTGCTGTCTACTTAGCAGTCTAAATCAATTATGCCAAATTAAAATAGGCCAAAAGAAATATGCGACATCAATTATACCAAATTAAAATTGGCTAAAAGAATTAGGCGAACGAAAGCGATCCCTTTTTTAAATCGCATTTCTCAACAAAATATGAAAATACCGTAAATGTGATATTTAAATAAAATCGGCCTAGAAATACGGATGATACAAGTATTTTAAACTGCTAATTAGACTGAGAGATCCGACATGCGCTGTGACGTCATGTAACAGGTCGGCCATATAAACTCCATGTTAAATTCTGTTTTGATAGAAAGAGATAGGAACAAATCTTTAATGGCTTAAATTTTCGTATTTTTATAGATATTAACACGATATTAAAAACAAAAACTACGGTTTTTTACTAAAAAAAGTCAGGAATTATCCCTATTGCAGAATTATTTATTTTAGTGGTAGTAGGACCTTATGTGGGGTTCATTCGAATCACTACCACCGTTATATCCTACCGCCAAGGAGTGTTGTGATCCGGAGTGGAGATCATCCAACCGGTGAGATGACTACTAACATATTGCATCACGGTTGGCAACGCATTTGCAGATTGCATTGTATGGGTTTTAGATCCCACGTACCATCAGCCCTTCATTTCACCATTCTGACAAAGACAGGAGACAGGTGATATTTTAGTGTACATGGCGCAGCTTATATGAATTCCAGTGATGTATCAGCGTGCTAACTTTGCATTGTATACCGAATTGTCACCTGTCACGTGTCATTGTCAAGATGGTGAAATAAGTGACCGCTGTGTACTCTTTTGACTACTATAATTATAAAAAAAAATACATTATTCCTACGCATATGAATTCGTAGCGGTTACTTTGGTTTAAAACTTGCTGACTTCATATTAAATGTGTTATTCTGAAATATAAAGAGATATACGACACGTTTGCCCTAGTAGGTAGTTTTTTCTTTTTAAATGGGTTTGCGTTTGACCTTAGTCTCACCTAATGTTAAGTGATGACGAGGTAGTGACCTTGCCTTCGAAGCTGGCGGTCCCAGGTTTAAATCCCAGTAAGGGCAGATATTTTGTGTG
Organism: Acleris literana; assembly: GCA_946894065.1. Classification (NCBI taxonomy): domain Eukaryota; kingdom Metazoa; phylum Arthropoda; class Insecta; order Lepidoptera; family Tortricidae; genus Acleris; species Acleris literana. The sequence goes on along the minus strand of OX335671.1, from coordinate 25,821,570 downwards.
ATGAGCGCGATGGTGTTTTTGAGTCTTGGATGTTTTCTATGAATTGAATTATGATTTTTCTATATAAGATCGTTGTCTAGTACGGGTCTATATTGACTGACATAATTATTTTTAGTCATAATGTGCTTTAGGTCATAATCATCGCAAGTCATAATCATAACGTGTTTTTTTAAAGAAACTGTTACTTTTTCAGGCTTTTTATAAATCAAACCTAACCTAACCTAGCCTTGTCTACACGTCAGATATTTCAGAACTTCTGAAAAGTTTACAGTTTTAGCGATATAAAAAATTATGACTATCAAAAATTATGTCAACAATTACATTATGACCAATTACATTATGTTAAACAAAGGGCTCCCTGTCTAGTACCCATAGTACAAGCCTAGAGCTTAGTTTGGGACTAGGTCAAATTGTGTGAAATTGTCCCCTGATTACTCATTTATTTTATTTTATACAGAGCTTCCTTACCTTTTTCAAACCAATGATACAATTGTCTTTACATCCCGATACAGGGTGGCAATCAAATCTAACTCTGTACAAGCAAAGTCGCGGGCGACAGCTAGCAGTATATAAATTAGTTTACGCTTGCGAGCGGCAGCATTTCCCATTTGCAAATGTAACAGACAGTCGGGTACAGACATCGATAGAAGCCATGTGCTGATAAAATGTATTGTTTCGTGTCATACCTAAGCTGGTAGTGACAGGCAAAAAGGTGACAATGCGGTGTACATTGCGTAATTTGTATAAAGCCCTATGATAGAACAGCGCGTTGACTTTACAATGTACAGTCGGGTAATTTGATTGTTTTTATTTGACATAACACGTGAATTTGTCGGGTTATACATTTTCCACGTGTCATTAGTCGTGTCACGCCGGGAAATCGTTAACACCGCTATTTTAAGTGTACTTCTAAACAAGGTATTTCCTTGACTATACACCAAATCGTCACCTGTCGCTGTAAGCTTTGTGAAATAGGGCTGGACTCGAATCAACAGTTAAAATTCGCAGTTACTTTTAGCTCTGACCTTTTCCCACAACACTATTAAAATTGCTGAATGAGAAGGATAGAATGTCTGAAGTTCTGAATTTTATATTTAGGGTAACTTACAAGTAGACCGTTAGAAACGTAATTTGTAGATACCAGTAGGTACGTGTACGTGACCAGTGATATAAAACAAACATACCTTTATTTACAATATGTAGCCACATTTTATGAACTCTCTTTACCATTGCTACTCACATTACACAAAATAGTAAAGTATTAGTGACTTTTTTTACTAATTTGGTCAGACTTTATAAACCTGGGGCTCTTTATTCTAATCGGTCTAAACCTAGTTGCTTTTGACGTGTTATCGTATTGTTAAGTGTTGTAATGTTGGTAAACTGTAGTTAATCGCTTAAGTTGGTACACCGCGGGTTCATACCTTTATTGAAATGTATTCTAAGAGTTGAAATCATACTATCTGTGGTCTTAAAAAATAAAGTGCTTCTTCTCGCCGATGTCTTGCGCAACTGATGTGCTTATTTAATTTTAAAGCCCAAATACAACAAAACCCAGTCTCTAGCTTAAAATACGTATTGTCAACGTTATGGTAGCTCTTATTTACTAGACGGTAATGGCGGCCGAGTTAAAAACAATATTATAACCAGGGATCGCAAAATGCGAGCAAAATCCATTGAAATGACGTATGACAACCAGTTAGGGCTGGCGATGGTTCTAAATTTATGAACTAAAATATTAGCTACTAAAATAATACAATTACATATTATTTTACTGAGGAAATTGAACACAATCCGAAACTCAGTTTACTGATTGGTATATTTTTTTATTATATTTACAATTTCAAATCAAATAATTCCCATTTTTACACTTGGGATAGTAAGTAATAATCTTCGCAAGTACGATGGCGAGACAATGCAAATAATACAATCAGGTTGACATTCATAACAAGATATTACTCGTAAATCTATAGACAATGTACTTATCAATTTTAATAAGTTTTAGTTTAACATTATAGATAAACCATGAACACTGATAGGCGCAATTTATTACCATACTCATACCAAGTGCTTTCATAAGTATAAACACATTCCTCCATACATATTTAATTTATTCGATTATATTATAAGTGACAACCCTAGCACTTCAATGAATTTTGCTCGCATTTTCCGATCCCTGATTATAACATGTCATAATCAATTAGATTTAGCCCGAGTCGAATAGAAACCCAGCGGGCCAAGTATGGTTGCGTTCATCGCGTGACAAAATGTGGATAAAGCATTCGACAATCTCGTACTTATACACCGTGCCCGGGACGTACTCGAAGGATTTTAACCATCGACTCAAGACCCTATTTGTAGTATATAATGTGGTATAACACGTAGTCCAATAACGCATAATTTCAGAGACTTTTATTATTTCAAAAAACAATTCCATTGTTAATTTAATTTGAACTCTGTCACCTTAACCTAAAGCGTTATTTACTAAGAAAGATTCATGTTGTAAGTAGAAATATCATCAACGTTCAACATAAATTAATTTAATAAATTTCTTAGTAAATAATCCTTAAGTTAAGGCGATAGAGTTCCAATTAAATTAACTATGGAATTGTTTTTTAAATAATAAAAATGTCGGAAATTTTGCGATATTGCACTACATGTTATACCACATTATATACTTCAAATAGGGTTTAGAATCGATGGTTAAAATCCTTCGGGTACGTCCTGGGCTCGGTGTATACGTGTCAGAAAGTGACGGATGTTTAATCCACATTTTATCACGCGATGAATGCAGCCATATTAGGCCCCAGGAAACTGTTAAAAACCTTTTTACTTACGAGCATATTACTTTCTATGCATAATTTTATTCTAAACGAAGTCGTCAACGTATAAAATAGTAAATGCATACAGTATTCCCGGCTTCTTAATATCTTTCGGCTGGCTATCGCTATCACGCTAGCACTCGCAACTGACAGTATATTTTGTCACTCGTGTATCACAGAAAAAAGAAGATTGCCGATAGCTATAAGCAAAATGGTAGCACTGTACATATACGAATATGTACTACGGAAACCGAAAAAGTATTGAAGATCGGATCGGAACGCAACGGACACAAAACTCGTGTAAACTTATTCCAAACAAAAATGTTCGTGACTGTACATGACGTTGACCCTACACGCACGCACACAAGCGCGCCGGCGAGGTCACTTGTGTCGGCGACTGTACCCGGACCCGTCTGCGGCAACTAGGTCAGCCATCGATCGGCGCCTGCGTGCCGCTGTCAAAACACAACAACCCAAAACCAACCTTAACCCAACCACAATAGAGCTGACATTAATACGAAGCTTTGAGAAAGTTTGCGTTGCGGCGTCTACAACAACTCTACCCACAAAAAACCCAACTGTATTTTTTGCAAGCTTATTTTTAGTTCTATAAGGCTTAGTTTGCTGTTGTTTTTAAGCTGCACTTAAGCTTTTTTTATTACAAGTGTGAATATTTACAACTATTCAGTTTTATTGTTTTCTTATTACAGTCCGTTTTCTATTGGCACGCGTTAATTTTAAATCTGTTTTTTTTGCGGTTGTTTGATGTCCTATTTGCCAGTAATAAGGTTGGTTTTGGGTTGGCTTGGCTGCTTGGGTTGTTGTGGGATGTTTGGTAGGATTTATTATTAAAACGGAATGGACCGTTTTGACCGTGTTGGGCGTTCGGTAGTGTTTCGCAGCATCCGAGAGAGATTTCCTTGTTTTGTTTACTGTGGAAACATTCTTGCTTTGAAATACAACGTACATCATACATAGGACTTGATAAGTCCCGTTTTAACTAAATTTACGTTGTAGTGTGTTGGTAGTATTAAAGTACGAGCGATAATAATAAAAAATACCTTTTTAGGCAGACTACTCGATGTGTATAATTTAAACTGTATGTTTTTTTCATTCAATTATTTCCTGTAAGTAGGTACACTTTTTTTATAAAACACTCTTCCCCGAACCGCAGTAACAGTTGTAGAACTGAGAATTATCTGTTTAATTCGCCAGAATTTAAAATAAAAATTTCATGATTTACATATTCATACTGAGACCCTACATACAGTATTGTCTTCACTTTTACAACATGCAGTTTTCATTTATAGCTCAGTCTGACCCTTTCTAAACTGCTTGAGTGTGAACGAGATACAATACCCTCGGCCGAGCGGCATATGCTAGCTCAGAAGAGGGCATTGCCACTGCGGTATTTCTACGCGCTACGGCGCTACGTTGCGTAGCGTCCCGTAGCGGGGCTACGGAGGGTCTGTAAATATAGGGGAAAAAAAATTAAACGTTCGATGCTTAAAATTCTAGTAGAAGTATGTGAAAGTTAGAATAATGGCGCGCTTACGTTAGATCGGTGACTAAATGCGGTCGATGCATTCGGTGTGACTGATTTCGTTTACAAACACTAGTCGTTGACTAAAAATAGCTTGCAGTCAAAATATACTGTGAAAGCTAATAATGTAAACGCGCCATAGCATGTTGATTTTAGAGTTAAAGGGCATTGGGTAAATTTGTTTGAAGAATATTGTCTTTTTTTTTCAGCGGCCACGGATGATTCTTACATAGTTATTTAGAGGACCTCTAAATACATGAAAGATTTAAGTGATCAGTTTTTAATACAAAAGTACGCCCAAGCATGAATATTTAAATATCGCAGCTCCGATGCACTTAAGAGTATTACATTACATAAAAAAAAGGCCGCTCACCTTGAAAATGTATGAATTTTACAAATGACAACACTTTTACCCAAACCCCTTTGGAAAAATATAGACTTACTCTCTGATGTGGGGTTTTATTGTAAGCTACCTAGTTTACAAACCAAACAGATATTGTCCTGTCCAAATTATTTTTTCGGGTAATTTTTAAATTTAACTCGTAACTCGAACTCGGACTCGTAAACAAAGGGTTTCGCACCATCTTTGTATTTTGTTTTTTTTTTATTGTTATAGCAGATACATATTCTGTGAAAATATTCCGGTTCATGAGATCCAGCTCGCTCGGCAGCAGATGGACGGACGGACGTAGGTTTAGGGGTACAGAATCTTAAATATAAGCCAAAAGTAAAAAAGTTCCTACTATTGTATACTTCTTCTCAAATAGATTATTAAACAAACAATGCTAGTCATAATGATATTATATCCAACGTTATTACGGCTAATGTTTTATGACTCGCGTCCCAGCGCCATGGCCCTCGGCCTCGGCCGCTGAGTCATCGCGAGCCGCGGCGCTCGCACTCGCCATCGACTGGCTCATCTCGAATGACTAACGTCTGTACAGTCAGCTGCAGAAATATGGCAGCATCCAAAATTCTATAAATACTGGGTGTCCCTAAAACCAACGTCAAAACTGAAAGGGCTGATAGAGCAGCTAAAAAGCTATCGATTTAACCCCTATGTAGGTTAGGCGATTGTTACTAGTTTCGAAGATATTGGTCATTTTAATCTGAATTTTTGTAATTTTCCCTTATGTCCATGTCACGAAGAATCATTAATTTCATGTTTTATTTCATAAGTTTTTACGCGTTATCTTACATAATTAGAATCATTACTCGTACGAATCAGCGAAGTTTTTAAACCTATTTACCCGTTTTTATTTCAGTTATTTTTTCAAGTAATCACATAAAGTTTGTTTCTCCACTCTAGGTGTCCCAGTGTTTGCTTTTCACTTTGTATGGAAAAATTATGTGATTACTTAAAAAAGAACGGGCAAATAGGTTTAAAAATTTCGCTGATTCGTAATGATTCTACTTATGTATGATATCACTGAAAAACGTATGAAATAAAACATGAAATTAATTATTTTTCGTGACATGGACATAAGGGAAAATTACAAAATTTCAGATTAAAATGATCAATATCTCCGAAACTAGTAACAATCGCTGAACATACATATGGATTCAATCGATAGCTTTTTAGCTGCTCTATCAGCCCTCTCAGTTTTAACGTTGGTTTTACGGACACCCTGTAAATATGGACTTCATCAGAGAGATTAAGGTCGTATTTTTAGGGACTTAGGAATAAAAACCGCGTGCAAAAAGTCGAGGGAGGGCATACGTTTACGTGTGTATCTCAAAGATTCAAAGATTCAAAGATTCAAAGATTTATTTGCTCAGAATACAGTTGTGTAGATGTTACATTCATTTTTAAATTATATCCAGTGTATTCAGCCTGCATGCAGGCGTGCAAAACATTTGTCGGAGCGATACAATTAAAATAATATTAAATTAAAGACAAAAGACAATCATTAGAAAATAAAATAAAATAAAAAGAGTAGAATAACAATACACAATCAATAAAACAATAAACATTCAATTAAATTAAAAATGTCAATTACGATTTAAATATTTCTGAATGGTATAAAAGCAACGGTCTAAGAGCCAGGTAGTCAATTTATATTTAAAACTATTTCCCTCGAGTAACTTTATGTCCTCAGGTAGATTATTGTATAAGTCTATGCACATGTTACAAACATTTTTCCTGTAGATCATTTTATGAGCCCGTGGCTTATAAAGTGAATTCATAATTTTAATTCTGGTTTCTCTGTGCATTACTTCACCTCGTTTTTTGAATAAATATCAATGGGCACTTACAAACAGACATATTTCCCGTATATATAAGCAATCTGTGTGTGGCATCGTAGGACCTCATCATCGGACGCGTTTTTTTAAATTGAAATCTAGTTCAATTTTCAAACGGGGTGTTTCTTACATACATACACTTAAGATACAAGATTTTTTTTCGAATTTTTCTTTATAGGGAATATTTTAAAATTCCGATTTATTCCGAATATTCATGTGTGTGAATTTTATTATTTCTGAAATTTACGTTATGCTGGTGCTATTTTAGATAGGTAGGTAGGTAGGCATTTATTTCATACTGAAAATTACATTACTCTATGTTACATAATCATAATAAGATCGTCAAAATGTAAAAAAATAAACAAAAATAATAATGAAATAAAATAAACAAACGCAATCAAAATGTAAAAATAAGAATTAAATTAAACAGAATGAAAATATAGCAAATTAGCTACAGTCACAAATGTCAAAAAATGTATTGAATAAAAAGAACAAATCAAATTAAAACGATCATTTCAATAGGGAATAATAATAAATAAAACAAAAACAAGAATACATTAAACCTATTTATCACTATACTCTTTTACGGAATATAGTAATTGCGACAATAAAAGATCTTAAAGTCGGCGACCAAATCTTTAAGTCGGCGATAAAATGCATTATTTTTATTACGTTGTTACGAGTAGGTTGTTGTGCTTGAACTTAGATTCAAGACTAAAAACAGATCTTTTTTCGTGCAAGTGAAACCACATTCAGTAAACAAAATTTTAACATGGGTTCCAATTTCTTGATACACCTATTGTATCGACACCAATGGTACAGTCACGAACGTTAATTTGTCACCCATTTAAAAAAAATTGGCTTGAAGCCGTCAATGTCAATAGAGATGCCAAATCATTTGTAACTTATAGGAAACTCAACCTTATTATTGTAGGATGTTAGATTGACTTTGGACCTAAGGTGGGTCTCGAATTTAAGTTCTTAACTGTACGGTCAGCCTTATAAGTAGCTGCACGCTTTAGTGCTTTGTCACTTTAACGTTATGTTTGAACTGGAGCACTAACCTGTAGAATATTTAAAGCGACAAGGTGCCAAACTGTGCAGCTCATAAGGCTAACTGTATACAAACACCTATAGCCCGAATGCAGATATAAGCCCCAGTAAATCCGTGTCGCGGCCGACGCGGGGCGGTCGCCTAACAATATCTAGCCAATATTTACGGGCTAGACGATGACCTAGATCGCTCGTCTGCGGAGCACGCTAGTGGCATAGCTTAAGACCTAACAATTAGTCAATTCTGATACAGAAACAAATTGGAATAAATAAAACAGACAGTTTTAAGATAGTATTTGTGTACTCATTTGCCTACTCTCATTATTTGACGACGCGCTGGCCTAGTTGGTAGTGACCCTGCCTACGAAGCTAGCGGGCCTGGGTTCAAATCCCGGTAAGGGTAGATATTTGTGTGATGAGCACGAATATTTGTTCCCGAGTCATGGATGTTTTCTATGTATTTAAGTTTTTATTTCTGTATATAAGTATTTATATCATTGTCTAGTACCCATAGTACAAGCCTAGTGCTTAGTTTGGGACTACGAGTAGGTCAATTGGTGTGACATTGTCCCCTGATATTTATTTATTTATTTATTATCATCCACTTAATAGCTATAGTACCCGGCTGATAAGAAGTTAAACCTGACACTTGCACAACAATGAAGTTTCTGAATATGGATAATGTTGACGGCAGTCAAACAAGACTGTTATTACTAGGGGACACCGTTGATGTAGGAAAACATATCGAAACTTTTATGTGGTCGTCTCGCACCATCATACACATAAGTATGCGGATTTTTTTTTCTCTCTATCTCTCCCGTAAGGTTCTTAGTTGGCATGTTTTCCTGCTGAACTACGCATGTTATTTGATACTATATTTAATTTAATATTTATAGCTTTATATAATGCTAGACTAAGTAGTACCATTGTAATAAGAAATATGTTTAAAAAATGACTGACTGCTGAGTTTCTTGCGGCGTTTCTTCTCAGCAGTGGTCTTCTCTTGGGAAGTGCTGGTAGATTCTTGACGTGTAAAAGTGCCCGTGCGGCCTACTTACTGAATAAATTTATTTTATCTTTTTATCTTTTTTATCTTTTTATTCCTTCACACGCACAAAATAAGTTTAGCATTGTTTTACTGCTGTCAACGATGTCAATAGTCAGAAACTTCATGGTCGTGCAATGTGTCAGTATTGACTTCTAGATCTGCCTAGTTCTATAGTAGTTTCTATTCTTCCCTATTCCGTACCGTATTTTTGACACACTCATGCGGCACGATGCTAACTTTTTACCTGACTGCCGAAGGAGGAGAGTAATGTGTTTATTTTGTTAACCTGATCCAGAGTCCTTAGTCTTTCTTATTGCCATAACTACGCACAACAGTGCGAACACAGCTGTTTCCAAACACGAATATTGAGAAGATGGTATGGTTGTGGCAATCCAAACCGGCTATTCCCAGTTGTCCGCACATCTTCCTCCACACTGTGCACAACTGCGAATAAAAAATCTCAGTTCCCCGCACCTAGCGGGGATTTTTTATTCCCAGTTGTCCACACCTAAATCGTTTTTATTCCCAGTTGTCCGCAGTGTGGACAAAGGGGTGTGGACAACTGGGAATAGTCCATTCAATTGGGCCCTGCAAAAACTCCGATATCTATCCAGTGCAAAGTTCGTCAGCAAAAGTGACATAATAAACCTTTTCGCTCATCAAACTAGACATTGTCGTATATCGGAGGCGCCACTCTGACGATGTAAGGCAGCAATTACAATAACGATCTGTGACGTCACCGTATCGATGCGACGCCGGTCTAGGGGCTACTACGGAAAACCTCTACCATGAGTTACAATTACCGTGTTCGCTAGCGAGTCGAATGCTCTGTTCCTCGCTTACTTCGTGGTATCCTTATAAAGTGCGAGGGACAAAGCATTCGACTCGGTCGCGAGTACTGTAGTTGTAACTTATGGTAAGAGTACAGTCGTTCAGCGAGACAAGACAAGTTGCTTAACGCTAACGTAAACGATAGCTAGATGGTTTAGAAAACTGACAAAATTTATGGAATTGCCGTAGGCGCTCGACGCGACCGTCTGACAGCTTACGTCAATCCTGTACAGTCACGAACTTAAATTTGGGACCCACCTTAGGTACAAAGTCATTCTGACATTCTACAACAATAAGGTTGAGTCTCCTATAAGTTACAAATGATTTGGCATCTCTAATGACGTCAATGAGCACTTCAAGCCTATTTTTCTTGAAATGAGTCACAAATTAACGATCGCGATAGTACATTTTTGATAACGATAAAGAACGCCGAATGCATCTTGTTTAGGGTCTCAGATCTACGCGATAAAACCGTATTACTTATGACATTTCGTAGAATTGTTTCTAACTCGATCATTACTGTCAAGTTGTATAAGAGCTATCATAACGTTGACAATACTATAAGCATGTCAAAATCAAAATGGTTTTTCCGAGTAGAATAGAGCCTCAGATGCACGCTAACGTATATTCAAAATAAAATAAAAAACGTGTGCGTCTCGGGACGCCCGACAGAAGTGATAACTTAAACTAATCTAAGTTGAACTATTTAATATTGAAATTGTTTAACTGACTGCAAACTTACGCACACTAATGCAGAGTGACACACACTAACAAACCTAAAAAGTGGTACACTTGAAAGAGGTCATATATAGACGTCTCTTTTTAACGAAGGGCATTTGTAACAGGTGCGAAGAGTACTATTCTATTAGCTGTTTTTATACTCCCTCTATGCTTTCCTATCTCTATGCTGGCGCCGTAACGCGTTACGTAACGAGCCATTTTACCCTCCCATAAGAAGTTGTCACTTCAAAAATGGAATAGTCAACACGATAAGTAGATCATTAGCGTTGTTGTCTCGTCATGGTTTAAGACTGCGGCAGTGAGATGCCTATACAAACGATTGCTTGTTGTTTCTTGCAAATATTTTTTGCTGGTCTATTGTTATTTAAATTATATTCATATTCATGTTCATTTATTCCTTGCAACAATGGTATTTACAAGATGTTATGTTAAATAGCCAGTACAAAACATGGACCCTACTAGGGTGTAGCAATTAATTTAACTTATGAGTATAACTACATACAATTGAGCAATAATGAACTTATTAACATGTTAAAATGTAGGTATACAATAAAAAAAGGGAATTATAATACATGAACTTAACTACTTAACCTAATAAATACTTATTTAATATTTTTAGTATTGCATATACTCCTGCAGGGAGTATGAACATTTGTTTATAAGGTAGGATTTAAGTTTATTTACAAAAGTGGTGTGTTTTTCTTCTTGGGATATATGGTTAGGGATTTTAGTAAAAAATTTGATACACATCGCGTGGGGACAACAATACCAGAGAAAACCTAAGACTAATTGACGCAAAGTAAGCTCTGGGCTTGTAGTGGGTACTAAACAACGACAAACATACTCACATAGAAACATACTTAAACACGATAACCCATCGTTTTATCGAATTTCATTTCATTTCATCAAATTTCATTTCATCGAACGCTATTTTCTGTTGAAGCCATGATGTTTTCAGGATATGTTAAACATTCATTACGTTGGTTAGGTTAGGTTAGGTTAGGTTAGGTTACTTGTGACTCCTCCTTCTGTGAAGCAGTCATCTCGCAGAAGGAGGAAGCGGAGCGAGCGAGAGAGACCAGCGCCCTCGCTGACCCGCTCCGCAGACGACGGAGGGGAAGGGCAAGGCGGCGCTACGCGCACCTTCTTCCCCCACCGTAACAGTGCGCTGGCCGAAGGGGTCAGGGACCCCTTCGTCCACCGGGGCGCACCGGAAGTCTGGAAGTCCCTCCCGGAGTAGTTGGCGTCGAGGTGCCACAGCCGAGTGCGCTTGTTCGTGGTCGCGTGGCACCTCCCTGAAGGACGCAGATGGTTCACCGCTGGGTTTTTAGTGGGTATTCCGGCCGTTCTCGGTTGGCGAGTCCCACATAACCATCCTAGGTCCCCCTGGACCTGGGTGGTATGCGTAAATGCATTTCCCCGCGAGAAAAAAAAAAAAAAGGTTACTTGTGACTAAAAAACTCATGCGGCGAGAAATTTCGATGAAATGAAAATTCTGCGTGATGGTACGTTCGATGAAAGGTGTTATAATGAATCATCCAAGACTCAGGAACAAAATACTCTTGTTCATTATACTAGAGATTGTCCCACATCGGAGGCGCCGGACTGACGATGTAAGGCGGAAAATACAATGACAGGCGTTACCGATCTAGTGTGGCGTCACCGTATCGATGGCACCCGTCTGGCAAGGGCTTCTTGCCTTTTCTTGCTTCAACAAAAGATGATACCTATACAGGGTGGCCGGAACATAGACGTCCAAAAAAAAATTTGGTCCGTCGTGTCGTGGGGTATCCGAATCACCCCAAGTATGTTCCGCGATTTCTAGTATTTTCGGAGTCATGGATCATTTTAATCAGAATTTTGGTAAGTTTTCCTGATGTCCACGTTATGAAAAATCCTTAAGTTCATGTATTATTATAATATTTTTTCAGTGGTTTCTTACATTGATAGAATAATTATGAACTTAGGATGTTTTTAAAACTAAATGCCAGTTTTTTTTTCATGACAACTTTTTGTGTAATCACACAAAGTTTGTTTGTCCATACTAGGTGAAAAACAAACATGGGGTACAATTAGTATGGAGATTTTCAATGTTCCGGCCACCCTGTATGTTACTAACAGTTGAGAAAAACCATTTTTTGAATAGCTGTAAAAATAACCAAGGTATAAGCCAACAAACATTTGTTCCTATCTCTTTCTAGCAAAACAGACTTTAACATGGAGTTTATATGGCCGACCTGTTACATATATCGGATCTCTCTGTCTAATTGCCGTCATAATTAGCAGTTTTAAATGCTTGTACCATCCGTACTTCTTGGCAGATTTTAATTTTAATTTCACTTTTGGTAATCTTTTTTGACGGTATTTTCATTTTTTGTCGACGTTTTAAAAAACCTTGCATATTCCCTATTCGTTATAAAAAGTGAGATCATCATTTCGCCCATTAAACTAGAGATTGTCGTATATCGGAGGCGCCATCCTGACGATGTAAGGCGGTAATTACAATAAACGAGCGCGAGCGATCTGGTGTGACGTCACCGTATCGACGCCGACGCCGGTCTGGCCGCGGCCTAACAGTGCGGGGGCAGTGATCTGACTATACAAAATGCCTTCTTGATGTGTCTTACTTGATTGTAACCCCGACGTAAAGAGGAGGATGATGGTAGGAGAATGGGTGGATGGAATATTAAATAAATAAATATAAGGGGACTATGTCACACCAATGGACCTAGTCCCAAACTAAGCTCTAGGCTTGTACTATGGGTACTAGACAACGATAAACATACTTATATAGAGAAGCATATACTTAAATACATAGAAAACATCCATGACTCAAACAAATATTCGTACTCATCAAACAACTATCTACCCTTACCGGGATTTGAACCCAGGACTGCTAGCTTCGTAGTCAGGGTTGCTACCAACTAGTGCAGCGCGTCGTCAAAAGTGTGTACAATCGAGTTCATAACTATGTCTACACTTTAGTACCTTGTCTATTTAATGTCATGTTCAAACTGCCATATACGAATTATGATAGCGATTAAAGTGACAGGTACTAAAGTGTATACATATTTATGAACGCGACTGTACCTGTGTGTCTGGCTGTGGAAGGTCCTAAACGGATGGATTTATTTGGATGTGGTGTTTTTAAAGAAAGCTGGTTTGATTGGGGCGGGTTCTAAGGTTCAGGATTTCATGAGGAGGACATGTAAGTTGGTTGGTTCGTTTACGAGATTTCAGATCGGTACAGGGTTGTCATTATATCGGTTATGCATCGGTGACATGCATCTTGTAACTCTGAGTCTCTTTTCTACAATTCGGTCAGATACGTTCACATTAATTTAATGGCTCCTTAAGTGGCGTGCTGTCAATTATTATCTACGTTCGCAAAGGGGTTTGGGTAAAAGTGTTGTCATTTGTAACAGTCATACATTTTCAAGGTGAGCGGCCATTCGTAAAAGTGGTAAAATGTGGTAGAGTTATTCAAAATAAACATATCGCACCTTCAGAACAATACTGACCTAATTCAAAATTTCAGCTTTCAAACTTCAAGTCATAAATTTATTATTATAGAGACCTAACTCGAAATTTAAAACTTCTCATTTAGGTCACTATTGTTCTGAAGGTGCGATATTTTGTTATATAATGAAATACTCTTAAGAGCATCGGAGCCGAGATATTTAAATATTCATACTTGGGCGTACTTTTAGTACCAAAACCTGAATACTTAAATCTTTAATATATCCGCTCCGATATTATTTAACGCCATTAATTATATATATCTATGTGTATTTAGAGGTCCTAAAAATAACTATGTAAAAATCATCCGTGGCCGCTGCAAAAAAAAAAGACAATATTCTTCAAACAAAATTACCCAATGCCCTTTGAAACCGACAGAAATATCCTAATCGGACTTTAGTGCTAATGAACGTTCGGCAACTGAGTGTGTCTGTATCACAATCTTGTTGTTTGATCGGTAGTTAAACTAACTAATAGTCAAAAATTGTTACTAATGGTTAAAATCTCAAGGAAATGTGTCAGATTTTCGATTCCTTTTTCGAATTTTAACAATTAGTTAGTTTAACTACTGATCAAGCAACACGCCTTTAGTCGTCTTATGTCTAATAGCTTAACCACTGAGTGGACAAGTTATGGTGGCTTGCTTAGTTCTTTTTATTTTTCCCCTTTCGCTACACTCAAGTGTGCTCATATAAAATGCCTATGGCGTGTTCTCTACTCCCTCAAGTCCATTAAATATTCCGTGTATTTTTTTAAACCTTTAACTTGCTCGTTTTTTACGGTTCAACTCGTACAATAAGGTCACAATTGCAAAGTGCATTGTCGTGTTCCACGTAGCGCATCAATTGGACTTGTTTACAAACCTCGCCCGCGTCCCGGAGCCGTTCGCGTTCGATCCTTGCTAACTAACAACCAACACATTGGATCTCCCCAAACGTGACGTCACCCGAATACCCGATACGCGGGAATACGAACCAGCCTACTTATCCCTGGTTTCGTATTTCGCAAAGAAATGAGGTCATTCCACGTCCTCATCCCTTACTGGTAAAGGTTTGTAATAGTTGTCTGTATGTAAGTAATAGAAATTGCATGGAAGCATGGTAAGGAGTTGACCCAGTTGTCACTCGTCAGTAATCGTTTAATCTTGGCGAGTACGGTTGATGAACTGAGTGCGCGCGCATTCCATTCACTGGCTGGGTGGCGGGGGCTCGGCGGGGCTCGGGCGGGTTCGGGGGGGTTCGGCGGGGTTCGGGCTGGCTCGGGCTTGTTCGCCCGTGTCGGCCGCGCCGCGCGGCGGTGCACCACGGCTGACCACGACGGGATCCCGCTGGTGGTCCGCAGTGACCACCACCTAGCGCCATGCCGCACCATGATCTATAACAACCAGGGGAATGGATACAACAAGTTGTTTACACAGGTGTGTTCAAGATGGCGGTGTGTGTTCCTTTGTTTACTGGCTTCTGCAAGTTTAATAGGCGGTGTGCGGGTATGTGTTTTATCTTGTTTACGTGGTGGCTGATAAGGTTTTACAAGAATTATCTGAAGGATTACGGGACAGGTGGGAAGTTTAGTTGTAGTGTTCTAAACATGAAGGGTTTTTACTGTTTATTTGCTTTTCGAAAGAATAGTATTTATATTTTTTTTAAATCATTGCAATTCGAATTCTTATTGATATTTTTAAGATCTACTCGAATTAATGAAATTTTAGAACGCCTAAATATTTTAAAACAAAAAGCTTATACTCGTAATGTTTAGATTTTTCTACAAAAATATTTTCGCACTTGTTTTTCGAAGTAAGTACTTAGGTTTATACACAAAATATTTGGAGCATCCTGCAGTATCTGAGGCTCGTTTCTGTCTCTTTTATAACCCGCGTTGGAAAGGGACGCACGAAGCAACAAACGACGCTATTTTCCGCGTGCTACGCTGTCTTCGTAGCGTTTGCTACGAAGCCTGGTGACGCTACGCCCGAACCTTATATTTTTATAAGTAAATTTATCATTTATTTATTTACTTATGCATAGATTAATGGAGACATTACATACCTAATGTGCAGTGGTACATATAAATATAAATAGTCTATTAGTAAAATGGTATAGTTTACGAGTATGTAGGTTGCATTGAGTTGATTGAATTTTACCATGAGTGTGTTGTCTATGTGCGTGTATGCTTATGTATGACAAAGTGTGTGTTGTGCAATCTTATACGAGAAACAGACATTTATATAGTACTAAAAGATAGCGTTTCCTATGGGAACTCCTTGTTTGATTGAATTTATCATTTCATTAAAAGCTAATTTCCTTTGAAACCTTATTGTTTTTAGGTTATCTTAAGCATTGGTTACGTAGGTTAGGTTCAACCCGTGACCACCAAAAAGTTATAACTCCTACACGTGTATTCCTCTCGGTAAACCATCATTTTATCGAATTTCACTTCATCGATTGTATCGTTTCATCGAATTTCATTTCGTCGAACGCTATTTTCTGCTGAAACCATAATGTATGTAGGATATCTTAAACATTAATTGCGTAGGTAGGTTTGGTTTCGCTTTTTGCTGTGCCCTTGCAGGGCGTCACATGTATACCTCTATATTTCGTTCCATCTGTTATTTTGTGTAATGTGACATGCAATAAATATTTGACTTTGACTTTGACTTTGACTTTGGTTTAACATGTTACTACAAAAAAAATACCTCATGCGACGAGAAATGCCTTTCGATGAAATGAAAATTCTGCGAAACGATACGTTCGTTGAAAGGTGTTTCGATAAAATAATTGGTACCCATTCCTGTCAATGAAATGAAAATTCGACGAAGTAAAACATTATATGAAATGAATGTCGGTGATTCAAGGATCCATTTCCTATACTTAATAATAATAACTAAACATTTAAATACTTTACATTCGACTCTATCTAAATAACTTACAGGAGATTACAACCCCCTAATTAGTTTGGGAATCGGCTGCACTATTATTTATTTTTTATATCTAAGTATATAATTTATTTTATCTACATCCATATCATAACTTCCCTTCAATATGTTCAGAAGCGATAAGCAAATCGCCTATATTAAGAAACCTGTATCTGTGGTTGCATCCTAATGTTTACATTAAAGTATAGTGCATCGTAATGTTTACATTAGAGTGTCGGTACCTAAACATTAAAGTATCGGTAATACTGTACCACTAACTTGAAAATGCAAGCCATATCTGTACATTATAAATAAAGTTTTTTTTATATATGTTTATTTTATTTTATTTAAGCTTTGGTACTACAAACAAGTTAACAGTAACACTAACTTAATAAAAATGCAGGCCATATCTGAACATATTATAGAAAACTTATGATATGCATGTAGATAAAGTTATGTATGCGGCTATACATAATTAGGCATTAAAACACTCGTGTGATCTTATTATGCACCAGCCACATAAACTACTATTATTTTTTAACGAGTGTATATATTTATTTATGTAATAATATGATTTTGTATAATTCAATATAAATAATAATTTATTTTTCGATTGCTTTAGTAAATAATTATAGGTTTTTATTTTCTCCTCTCGTCTTTCCAGTCATCCCCCAAATACCAAGAAATACCCCCCAAATTCCAAGTCCCTAGGTTCAGCTGTTGTACATTGTCCGTCAGTCAGTCACACAATTACGAAAGAACTTAATATGTATAAAAATTACGACCCAAAAGTCAACGTTAAAATTAGTGCTTGTAAATATTAGTCCTAAATATGGAGATGAGGGTGCTTTCGGATCGCCATACAACTTTTCTCAACGATACGTTAACGTTATTTACTTGGTAGAAGGAAAAACATAATTGAGGTACAGGCAAAACCATTAATATCTACGCAGGCATCGCGTCAAATATAATGTGTACATAGACCTTATTGATGGTGGCATAGCGGAGTGTAGGTACTGCAGGTATTGTTGGTGACTTTAGAACGTGTATATTTATGACTTTGTCTGTACAAGACGCCTAGACAAGATTAATTACGTTAACGAGGTGAGCTGACGAGTCTAGCCGATTACCATCAAAGCTTACTAAAAACTATCCCTAAATAATGCATTTAACTAGCTTTCAATATAAAAAAACCGGGCAAGAGCATGTCTGACCATGCTCAGTGTAGGGTTCCGAGGCCGTTAATACACAAAAACTATCTCAAATAACCACAAGTATGAAGTAATTTTCTATTTAAAGTTATTTGGTGCTGTCTTAGGTCATTTTAGTAGGTATAAACAATTCTGTCGCCTGTATCTCAGGAACCAATCCAGTTTCCTTTTTCGTCATAGTTTTCCTTTAAAATTCGTTATATGTGGTTTCATTTAAGATATTTTTCAGATTTTTAGTATTTGTAGTTTTGGCTGTAGGGAGGGGGGGGGACACTTGACTTTAACGAAAATTAGCGCTTTAAAGCTTAATATTTCAGAAACGGATCCCTTGATCGAAAGATTGTATTCATAAACCCATAATATTTTTGAAAGACCTAGCCAACGACATCCCACACTATGGGGAAGACGAGAAAAAAAATTACATCCCCAAGTTACGTGTAGGTGAGGTACAGAAAAAAAAAATTTTTTCAAGATTTTATTTTACCACTTTGTTGGCGTGACTAATATGTATATTCATGCCAAATTACAGCTTTCTAGTACTAAGAGTCTCTGAGCTAGGCTGCGGACGGACAGACGGACGGGCGGACATGGCGAAACTATAAGGGTTCCTCGTATGACTACGGAACCCTAAAAACATCTCAAAATGGGTTAAACCGTAGCTACAAAGCCACAAATAGACACATACATAATATACACTAACACCAATTTCTTTTTGACCAAAAACAAACTTGAAGGCACGTTGAAACTGATTTTTTGCAATTATTAACTTACGTCTGTGGGCTTAAAGCGTATAATGGAACTTTTTTTTCACTAAGAATTAAATTTCGTCGACGTCATAAATATGTTTACACTTTAGTACCTTGTCTATTTAACGTCATGTTTTAACTGCCATATGAAATTGTCATACCGGATAAAGTGACAAGGTACTTAAATGTAAACATATCTTTGACGTCGACTACCTAAATAAGTCCCGGCTTGTATATTATGCACGGAACCCACGATGTGCGACACTAAGTTTTAGTCTATAGTAAATATAAAGGCGCTGGCCTAGTTGGTAGTGACCCTGCCTACGAAGCTAGCGGTCCTGGGTTGAAATCCCGGTAAGGGATATTTGTGTGATGAGCGCGAATATTTGTTTCTGAGTCATGAATGTTTTATACCGTAAACCGGGGTGAATAGAAATCGCGGGGTGACTAGAAATATTCTCGGGATTTTTTTCATATGGCTATAAAAAGAAAAATTATTACTTGTGCCAATTTCATTGGTTTTTAAATTGAAGTGCAATATTTGTTCCTTACTCTGCTAACACTCGATAAACATGAAGTTGGTCACAAGTGACAGATATTTTAGTGCGAAACGTGCCCACGGTAAGAAATAACGATTCTTTAAACTTTGTTATAATGTAGACTTTAGTGCTATTTATACTTTTGTAACGAGTTTAACTAGTTGTCCTGTATCTGCAGTGTCTAAATAATATAAAATAACCCCGAGTTTCTTAAATCTTAGGCGTAAAATGTGTTAAAATAAATCCATAGCCGTTTTGACTTAAAACTGAGGTGAATAGACACGACATACGGGGTGACTAGATACGCTATACGGGGTCACTAGACACGCCGTACGGGGTCAGAAGACATGAGAGGGGGGTCAATAATAACAGATGGGGGGTTATTAGAAATAAATGTTATAGGGTTGTCAAAACTGGTTTTCATTCATTTACCTAATAAATTTTATTTATTTTAATTTTTGCTTTACTTTCCTTCTTATATATTTTTTAAAAGATTTTCATTATTTATCCGAACTACCTAGGTACCTACGTATTGTTTATTTTTGATTAAGATTTTCATTGATCTCTGATTGTATGACAGTAAATAAAAGAAAAATTTTTTTTTACGTATAAATTACGTATTGTTTATATTTAATTAAGATATTCATTGATCTCTGTTTGTAAAACAATATTAATAAAAAATAATTTACTAGTAAATACTTTTATTTCTTATATGTACCCACCTACTAATTTAACACTAGACAAAGACAAATTTAAGATTTTCCTCCTGTTTTTTTTTTCTTTGATCGCGTTACCTAAAACTTCGATTTACGTACCCACTCAGCATCTACGATAAACAACTGCATCCATTACACCAAGGCTGAGAGATGATTGATAGCCTCACAAAGGAATTTATAGGCCATCGTGTATTCCTCTGTAATGTTTACCGTACGTCCGTCAGAAATAGTCTATGAATGAGATGGAGCTGGTGTACACTGGCCGAAAATACGGGCTTTTAATAATAAGTCAAATCAAGTCTAATTTATTTATATAAATAAATAAATACCAGGGGACAGTCATACAAATCGATCTAATCCCAAACTAAGCTCTAGGCTTGTACAAGACAAAGATAATCGTACTTAAATAGAGAATTATATACTTAAATACAAAAAAAACATCGAACACTCGGGAACAAACACTCGCGCTCATCGCACAAATATCTGCCCTTACCGGGATTTGAACCCAGGAAGGACCGCTAGCTTCGTAAACAAGGTTACTACCAACTAAGCTAACGTACGAGTATACATTAAGTTTTTTTTAATAGATATATTGCGTACCCAGATTGCGGTAATGAAACGGGTGTGAGCACAGATTAGCCGAATTTGAGCTGACCGGTGGTCACACACTTTATTGCCGACTGGACCCACTTCTAATAGAAAGAAAGAAAGAAAGAAAATAATTTTTATTTCTGCAAAATGATACATTTTTCTTATAGCTAACAGTCTGTACCTAAAGCTAATTATGGTAGAACACTTAAAACTTAATCTTAAGATGACTTAGCAAATAGGCATGCAGGATTTTAATTTTTATTATAATGTAACAAATTGCGAAAAGTGAACCCACTCAGCATGGTGTTGCAGCACTCAGGAGTGTCGCGACGCTGATCTTCCGTGGATTATAATACTAATAACATGCTCACTATCAAAAGACTAGTGAAATTACTCCAAACTCGTTGAATCTATAAGCCATAGAGGAGTTCCTTCGGCCACGCTCCGTCTTTAGCATAATACCAGCTCGATCGTACCATTTTATTGAAATCAGGATCGCATAAGTATGCAAATTTTCAAGTCAATCTGACAATTAGAAGTAGGTTAGTATCGACTTCCAAGATTACATGACTGTTATTGAAAGTGCGGCCTACGTACTGAATAAACATCTTTTTCTCAAAAATGTCCGGAAATGTTGACATTCCTATCTACACATTAAGACGCGAAGTACACAGTTTACTGACAGTTCTCAAATTAAAAAAAAAAACATTGCGTGCTCGCTACACAAGCCCGCAATGTTGCATACAAATTCCATTACTATCTAGCTAGTAACTTTTTAAAAAGTGAAAATGGCCATAATAACATGAGGGCACAAGTCTTATACATCCAAATATTACTCGAAACATAACTTTTTTATTTGTGCCTGGAATAGCTTATGTTTTTTTTTAAAACAAAAATTGCGTTTCTCCTTGTCATAAACAAAAAGGCGGTAAGGAGTGATGGTTTTTTCACATGAAGTTTCTGTTTGTATGCAATTCAAAAAATTAGTTCAAGCGATGAAGATTTGACTCCAACACAATTTTTTTCTTGCGATTTTTGAGAAAAGCACTATATTTGCCTCGGCAGGAACAGCAATTGCGGGCTTCGTATTTTTAACCAATACTAGGCCCGCAATTGCCTACTTCCATGCCTAGGCAATAATGTACTATTATCTTTTTGTCATCTTTTATTAGATTGTTTGCTTGTTAAAGGCGTACTTACTACTGAGTATTATATTTACTAACAAATCAAACTTCATAGGTATTGAAAGCGCGATCGCCTAGTTAACCCATTTAGTCTAGACACCCGCTGCTTCCCGTCAAAACAACAACAAGCAAGAGCACTAAAAACTTTTCATTGTGAATCCACCTTTACCGTGCGCTCATGGCTAACAGCGTTGTCTATGCCACGTCGGATTCGATTTGTTTATGACCTCCTTTGTCAGCGCGAACTTGCCATCGAGAGCATTATGCTCTGCTTTTAGCTTTTACCAGAAAGCTTTTTAATCCAATAAAAAAAACTGTGTTTCAAAGTTCAGTTTGTATGTGAAACGTGCTTTTTATCTATAAAGTTTTTTATTCCAGAATTTAAACTGACACTTCTCTTTTATAAAACTCAAACTTAGTACCAATTTCACCACACGATGATAACTGCTTAACAGACGATTAAAGCGTTAACAGCTGCCAAAATGTAACTAACAGGCGATTAACGTTGATTGAATTTAACATCGTGTGGTGAAATTGGTAGTTACTCTCTTTTGTTTAACACGCCAACCTAGCTTTCAACTTTTAATTTTAATAAATGATTATTAAAAAGTGATTCATTTCCGCTTGACAAACATGACAACATTGTGCACTGTTTGCTCAACATATTAATCATGAGTGCAGGAGCTCTATTCCAGTCGATAAACCATATTCCTTTTAACATGTTATCGTAATAGTAGTTTATGTGGCTGGTGCATAATAAGATCACACGAGTGTTTTAATGCCTAATTATGTATAGCCGCATACATAACTTCTCTACATAAATATCATAAGTTTTCTATAATATGTTCAGATATTGCCTGTATTTTTATTAAGTTAGTGTTACTGTTAACTTGTTTATAGTAACAAAGCTTTAAAAAAAAAACTTTATTTATAATGTACAGATATGGCTTGCATTTTCAAGTTAGTGGTACAGTATTACCGATACTTTAATGTTTAGGTACCGACACTTTAATGTAAACATTATGATGCACTATACTTTAATGTAAACATTAAGATGCAACCACAGATACAGGTTTCTTAATATGGGCGATTTGCTTATCGCTTCTGAACATATTGTAGGGAAGTTATGATATGGATGTAGATAAAGTTTTTTAATCGACTGCCATTACTGTCCAGTTAATATAATAAGAGGTTCTCACCGAGCGTCGAACGGAAGACCAGCGTTGGCTTCACAGCCAGCGTTTCTTTTCCTTTATTTTTATTGTTATATGTTTTTCTGTGTGTTATTGTTGTAAATTATTTACTTACATCATAATGTTGACAATACAAATAGAGCCCCAAAAAAAATAAACACCATCACGACTTTTTTCCAAGGTAACTCGATAAAAATTGCTCTAAATGGTGACTACCTCTATAAATAGATCTAATAAGTGATTTATTTCTGCATTCAGTTAAGAATCGGGTCACAGTAATTATTCACGAGGTCTGTGTCGGATGACGTCAGGACCCATGCGCTAGAAGGGGTGAACGATAAATAGCTTTTATAGTGCCAAAAGTGTGTAAATTGGTTTTTTCACAACACTGCTCGGAAATATGGCCATAGATGGTCTTGGTCTAGTCACAGACCAAGAATGTTTTTGTCAGCGTGTTTGCTGATTGGTCGAGAACATTGTTGTCCAACTTTAAGAACCAATGAAAATCAATCTATCAATTTTTGTGTCATAGCTCCTTAACATGAAAAATTGAAATCGACCAATCAGAACACACCATTTTGTGTCGTAAAATATTAGGTGTATTTTTGCTAAAAGATACACAGACTAAAAACTATGTCACTGTTTTTTTTAAATGTAATTCAAACTTGGCCCCTAATCTCGAACCACTAGAGATGAAATGACATGTGAGATATGGCGAAACAAATACAATTTTATATGGAGTTGACATCTTCATCTCGCATGTTAGTTTATTAATCTCGAGTGCCACGAGAATAGGCGTCCAGATTTAAAAAAAAATATCTATGGTAAAATTGGCGGTGATGTCACATTAACATGAATATTTGAGTTTTGAATATGAATTTTTATTTTATTTCCTCTCAGTAGTTGTGAAAAGCACTATGTCTGCCTTGGTAGAAAGTGCAATTTATGGTCTCGTACACTAGAGGGCCTCAACTACGTTTCGGCCCTCTATATGACTCGTCTAAAAATCGCGTACTTTCTTTCCTCTGCAACAATGTACTATATCTACACTCATATCATAAGTCCTCTATTATGCGTTCATAATTATTTAGTCATTTGCCTTTCGGCTTCTGAACCCATCTCACGGTGGGGTTAGACCAAAAAACGAGCGAATGCTCTACCTATAGAACATGTTTTGTCTTTATTTTTACAGAGAAAACGTAAGAGATACTGCCATACAATTCTTATTCGTTCGCTTGGTCTAAACCCACCGTTAGAGTACTTATAATATGTGTGTAGATAAAGTATTGTACGAGACTCTGCGTAATTAGCATTACACAACCGTCACGTAAACTACTATTAAAGCACCGTTAATTTTGTAATTGGGCGTTTTCCAACAAAAGTGCTCATAAGGGCTGAAATTAACGACGATAACTTTTCTATTACCTCACGACAATTAACTATGCTACAAATAATGGCATCTCGGACAAAACTCCAGTAGCAAATTCAACCATTTTACTAACCAGTGAGGATTGAAACTGCTTCGGCTATTGAATGTGAGATACGCTTATTAGCGTATGAGGGCAATAAATGTATGACTAATGGTCGGGACGTAATGGACAAGTTGCCGTTGTTAATTTTAGTCCTACACAACTGCACTTTATTTTGAAAAACGCCCGATAATTGAAAAATAACTATCTTTAATTCTAAGTTCCCTGCGTGTAGAATTTGATTTCTTCTCTCTATTTTTCCCGCTAAGAGCATTAATTTGAAAAATTTAGTAAACTGTTAAGGTAATAAGATACCTAAAGGTCGGAAATGTGGCGAAAGATGGTCTGTCCTTGGTCCCCAAAACAATCAATAGTTGTACTTTGAATGAGCAGGCCTTCTATGAATTGAAACTGGACAACTAAAACATAGTTGGTCTGTTCCATTGAGCAAGTCGACCAATCACATCGGTCCGCTGATCACTGATTCGACCAATCAGAACACGACTTGTGCTGCATATGAAATTAAATTGGCTAATGAGAAGTCGTTTTATTTTTTAATAATATTCATCCCTTCACGGATAGGCAAAGGAATCAGATTCCATACAGCCATATATATCTGTTTTTAATTATCTGAAATATAGTTCTGGCACGGTCAGAGTCGTCAGTTTAAAATCGCCTTTGAATGACTGGCCAGTAAGAACGATATCGTTAAAAAATAAAAGTAAAAATTGGCGGGAGAGCGTATTTTTTTTAGTACGAGTAGTAATTGATTTTTATTTCCTCCCAGTAGTCGTGAAAAGCACTATGTTAAGCCTCGGCCGAAAGTGCAATAGATGGACTCGTACTTTCGAGGGCCTCCGCTACGCGTCGGCCCTCGAACCAACTCGTCCATATTTTGCTAACTTTCTAACCTCTACAACAATGTACTATCATTCCACATTTCAAGTTTTTAGAGTTAGTTAGTCAGATACATAAGGTACCTCTTTATCTTTAAAATTATTATTATTATTATTTACTTGCGACTACGGAATGCAATTTAACCGGTTATTAACCGATTTTGTATAAAAATAACCGGTTAAAACCGGTTATTCGCATTCCCTACTTGCGACCCGCCCTCGCATCTCTGTCCCTCTGTATGTTCGCGTAGATCTTTCAAACGACGCCACGGATTTTAATGTAATTTTCATCAGTAGAAAGAGTGAACAATCACTGACGGTTTAACTATCAATTTCCGCCTCGTAAAAAGTGAATGTTTACAAAAATCGCGAGCCTACAAAAACGTGCATCCGAAACAGACCGCTGAAATGTCACCCGAAAAAAGCGCCCCAAAAACATGGGCGTAAAATATTCACGGGCGGTATTGAGCGGGGCGGGGGATGACGTCACGCTTCGACCCGCCAGTCTGCCGCCGGCTGCCTCCAGTACCCAGACTTCCTTCAATCGAGCCTAGACACTGGTCACACTGGCCGAAAACAATTGTCTTTACGAGTACACGGATGATTTAAAAAACTTCGTGGTTCTTTATTTAAAAAGTTTGATAATAAGCGCTCTATTCTTTATTCGGAAATTGAACGCGTTCTAAATTTGAATTTGTTTTGTTGACGGTTCATGGCAAGCTTTGGTTAAGGTGAGCTTGTAATGTTAGTATCTTGTAGTCGTAGTTTCACTTGCCACTGTAGAATGTAGTTTGCATTTCATGTTTGATGTTTAGTAGTATGAATGTGTTTCTTAGATTTTTTTATTATTTAAATCAAAAGTTAAATTTATGACTAAACCAAAATTACCTAATGTAAATTTTTGCATTATTATAATTTAAATTGGACCATTAATTAAATTAATATTGACCTCGAGAAGATTTTAAAAGTCTTATCTATCTATATCTTTTGTTTCTTCTTAATCTGACCGTGTTTTTTGTAATAAATATTTTTATTATTGTGTCGATCCCGAAGAAAACTCTTACTTTGACTACTCATACAAGAAGTCATTTAGCATTATCACTTCCTTCTCCATATCTATACGATACAATACCTACTAAATAATCTAAAAGCTTTTGCCAATAAATTTTGAATTAGACGCTTCTTTGAAATCATTTCAAAGCAAAATGCCAAGTCATAAAAGATTGTCATTTCTGATGTCTGAACTCAAGATCATTTTCTTAATAAGGCCGTAAGACCTATTTTAAATATTTTTTAAATTTCGAACCTTGTATGAGTTACAAACCGCCATACTCAAAGACATTTTAGAGACAATAAACTCATTCTTTTTTCAAACTTTTGTATGCAAAATCGTAACTAAGGAAGGAACGATTTAAACGTCATTTGAGTGCGGCCGTGTTCTAAATGCCTGGTATTTGAACTCTTTCTTCGGGACGACACAGTCAGTGTAATGGCATGTTCGTCTGATTTGTCTTGTGTGTGTTGCCTTGCATGCGAGCAGCGAGCCGCGGGTGCCCAATGACAAGCTACAAGCCATTGGTAAGGACTACTTCTGACTGCTTCGATACTGCACTATTTGTCTGCCTGTTTATCACATAGTTGCACAAAAGTTTCTGAACACAAATGTCACATTATTACACTTCCTGTTACTCTCTAATTCCCGAAAGTACAAAGTGACAACACACGACTCCAGGCGACATTGAATTTAATAAACGTTTATGCAACTGGGTATTATTTAGTCGTCAGTATGTCAATATGTTTACAGTACTTTTTATTTCATGTTCGAGGCAGTTAGTACATTATAGAGATTCAAACGAACTTAAAAGCATGTTCAGTAATTATTATAACTGTCAGTAAAGTCGGTAGTAAATAACGTACGTTTGTTTAACGATGTCGTTAACTGATTGTTTTATTAATTAATTGTTAATTGCTGCGTTAACTAGGGTATTAGGTCAAAAAGGCCTGGTGGGTGTTTTCAACTTAACACAAGGAACGCATAAAATGATTTTTTTAATGTTTTGTCTGAGATAAGTGCTTCAGCTTTAATTAATTTTATTCATCGTGTGAATATTGTTTTCTACGTTTCCGTTCTGTGTTCAATACAAATTCATATTGCTTGCAGCATACGCACAATAGGTACAATTTAAAATAGGTCTCTATTTCATTTTGTGAAATGAAAAACAGCTAATCTATGGTGTTAACAAGATTATAATTAAACAGTTTAAGGCAAAGTGAAATAAAGATGTTTTAACCAAAACGCACCTTAAATAAAACTCTTTGTAGTCTAAACTAAAATAATGCGAACTTCGCGACAAAAACGATTTGATTCTCTTACTTAGGTGTTTCTTCTAGAAAAGCTAACAGGCACGTTCAAAGTTTTTTCTTCACAGTTTACACTAAAATATGTATTAATTCTTGTCGGTATTTTTCCCTAGCATAATTGTTTTTAGCCACAAATTAACCTAAATAAATACCTATGTAAGTATATCTATTAAAACAAACAATGAGACTGTTTTTGTAGCATAGAGGCATTCCATCTTAGTCCTCAGGGTTGGCAACGCATTTGAAGTCTTCTGATTGCAGTTTTGAGATTTCAAATGTCTCTGGATCTCAGATCCCACTTACCATCAGGTGGCCTGAGTGCTCGTGTGCCTTCTCCTTGCGATAAAAAAAAGTCCAAAAAATTCAATATTTATGGGCAACAATAGATAACATTTTCAATGTAGGGTATACTTTAATAGGAAAGTTTCCTGAATTGGAAATATTACAGAGAATATTTACTATTTGATGCAACAAAGTCGGTGGCCTAGTGGCTTAGGAGGTCGACTCGTAATCGTAAGGTTCCGAGTTCGAACCCCCGCGAGTTTTCCTAACTGAAGTACATCACAGATGCTCTTACGGTGAAGGAAATATACCGGGCTAAATGGAGTGAAAAGAAGATGCCTTTAGCCTGCAGGGCCTGCAGTGGGTATATGTGGGCTGAAATGATGATGATCATAGAGTATTGAGGAATTGTAACATGATGAAATAAACATACACACATTTTCGCATCATTACTAATATCATAAATACTGGTTTTATGAAAAATTCTACTCGATAACGCGCTTTCATTTATTTGTTGTCCATTAGAGGTCGCTGTAAAACCGAAATAGTGCAAGCGAGGGACAAGACTCGGGACGAGTGAAAACGACAGTTGCGCACGTGTATCAAACGATATTCTTTAATTTATATTTGCGAAAATATTTCAAACAAAAATAAATCATTAATTAAAAAAGTCAACTTTACTTACTTCTTAGTCTGATAAAAATTCACAGTGCAATTGGAACAATTACGGGGAAAAAATGGAAAACTAAAAAACACTAGTGAGAAAAATCCAACTTTCCGCACGATACGCAGGTACAAAAATTAAAAAGCAGAGTTCGAAAAATCCAACCTTCCGCACGATATGCAGGTACAAAAATTAAAAAGCAGTAGTTCGGAAAATCCTGCTTTCCGCACGATATGCAGATACAAAAATTAAAAAGCAGAGTTCGAAAAATCCAACCTTCCGCACGATATGCAGGTACAAAAATTAAAAAGCAGTAGTTCGGAAAATCCTGCTGTCCGCACGATATGCAGATACAAAAATTAAAAAGCAGAGTTCGAAAAATCCAACCTTCCGCACGATATGCAGGTACAAAAATTAAAAAGCAGTAGTTCGGAAAATCCTGCTTTCCGCACGATATGCAGATACAAAAATTAAAAAGCAGAGTTCGAAAAATCCAACCTTCCGCACGATATGCAGGTACAAAAATTAAAAAGCAGTCGTTCGGAAAATCCTACTTTCCGCACAATATGCAGATACAAAAATTAAAAAGCAGTAGTTCGGAAAATCCTGCTTTCCGCACGATATGCAGATACAAAAATTAAAAAGCAGAGTTCGAAAAATCCAACCTTCCGCACGATATGCAGGTACAAAAATTAAAAAGCAGTCGTTCGGAAAATCCTACTTTCCGCACAATATGCAGATACAAAAATTAAAAAGCAGTAGTTCGAAAATCCTGCTTTCCGCACGATATGCAGTTACAAAAAAAAGTACCACTATTTAATCAACTGTATTAAAAAGTGTTTATTTTCCATTCGTAGATTTTTTAAAGTCATACTTACTAAATTTAGATTTGGATACATTATAATTATCTTCGCACGAGAAGCCTTAAGCCGAAGACAATATTAGTTGAAATAATGTATACACAATCTTTTGTAGTCGCTGTACTGTTATTAATTATAACGTTCCTTTTTAATTATTCAGTAAATAGCGCGGTCTTCAGTGTTTAATGGCTCAATTAAAAATTATACCCACTTGAACTTTCCACAGCTTTGAATAAGATATGCAAGAATATTTGTGTCCTCTAACTTATCTATACTACGACTAACAAGAGTACGGTCGCTTGATGAAACCAAATTGTCTCGAAGATGATAACTTGACATATCGATTTCTTGACTCAAAATGGGTCTATTCCACATTTTTTATTGTAGATTGAAAATAGTATCTAGAACAAAATAATAATTATTTTTCGAAATATTAAAACATAATATATTACAACTTGACTAGGTAGTTATTAATTAAATATTCTAACTTTGTTT
The DNA here is from genome assembly GCA_946894065.1 of Acleris literana. Taxonomy (NCBI): domain Eukaryota; kingdom Metazoa; phylum Arthropoda; class Insecta; order Lepidoptera; family Tortricidae; genus Acleris; species Acleris literana. The sequence goes on along the minus strand of OX335671.1, from coordinate 25,791,651 downwards.
ACTTACTAGTAATTAATAAATATTCTAGAGGTGACTTTTTATCTTTTTTTCTTTTTTACAATTTTTTGGTGAGGTTTTATATTTTTTTCTTTTTTACCATTTTTTCAGCCCTTCAATTGTGTCCTTTTCTTTGCCTCTTTCCCGTGTTTAATTTTTAAGTCAAGAAACAAAATCCGTCCAGTCGTATGGATGTTACTAGGCATAAAAAATAATATCACATACCAACGTACTTACTAGCATACAGGGTGTCCCAGTCAGTTAATAAGATACACGTAAGAAACTTACTATTTTGCCGTCAAAATTGTAATACCTATACCAGGCTTTTCAGTCCTTTACAACTTTTTTTAAATGTCTTAAATTTGGCAGACAGAACTATGAAACTATGCTAACTGCATTTGTGGTGCAGAGCAGCAGCGGCGCGCGCAGGCGGCCTCATAATTAAACGTGCTCAAACAGGGCTAGCGGGCCGGCGTCACCCCCTGCACTATAATGTAGTCAGTGTAGTGTCGACTAGTCGCTCGAAGTAGTCGTGTAATGAGACAATCTTCCGACGAACTTAATATGTGAGAGTGAAGTGACATCAAAGGCTTTAGTGATATTATCAGGTTATTACATATTTATTATTAAAGCTAACTTACGAATCTTAATCTTAAAAAATATCATAATGCAATCGTGGTTAGTACGACGATTGCTCCATCGTTGAAATATCGAGAACTCGCCATATAAAAACCCGTGCTTTAGGCATAAAACAATAGTAAGAATTATAAAGGCATCCTGATAGTAAGAAACCAATTAAAGTACATAGTTATATCAATTTAAAGATTCTATCCCTACGCGTATATTTAGATATCGACGTTTCTATAAATATTTAAGTAAGTCTGTAGGCGGTTTCACCAAATACAGTTTCAAGTGGCGCATTTTGCATTTGAATGCTGCCTTAGCCATTATTGCATCACATTTAAGGCTCAAAATAAGACAACGGTGTAACATTACACGGCTAGATACAGATTACACCTTAAAATTGACCTAGACTTTCTTACAGCGCTTTTTCCTTACAATATTGGTCTTGTGTGATTCGTTAGAAGATTAAATCCATTTTAACAAGTAAAAGAGCCTTTTAATGTCTAATTTACTAAATAAATATTTTTCATTTCAATTTCTCAATTCGAACAGTGACTGGCCTGTTTAAACAGTTGACTAAAAGAGAGGTGTTATGTGTTTGAACCCCGTATCTATCCATTTGGGAGCATAGGTTTTTATCCTACCGGATGCGCCAAGTAATATGCCGCCACGGACATTATCGATACTAAACCAAGGCCGTTGCACTCCACTATCCGCTTTCTGGAAGGGGTGGAGGCTGCATTGGATTAAGCGCTAAATATAAAGAGGGGTAATTATTATACAGTCACGAGATTAAATTTGGTACCCACCTTAGGTCCAAAGTCAATCTGACATTCTACAACAATAAGGTTGAGTTTCCTAAAAGTTACAAATGACTTGACATCTCTAATGACATTGACGACTTCAAGCATATTTTTCTTGAAATGGGTCCCAAATTAACGCTCCTGACCGTACAAGAAATACCATAGAGTCAAAGTGTATCCGTAAAGACCTCACTAATAAGATAAGATAAAGGCGCTACCTATACGTTACCACTGTTAAAGAATATTTTATATGCTTCTTTTCAAAAAATCCCATCTTGTGACAATTCTATACGTATGTATGTTTATCGAACAAGCATAGAGTTTTGGAAAATATCCATTTGTGTGAGTTTGTCCTTTGATATTTATTTATATATAATTAATCTTTTTTTTATTATGGATTCCAGGGCTCAGCGGATTCGAACTATTCGCAGCCTTCGTCGGAGCTGTCGCTGGACGAAGACAAGGAGGCGCTGCGCCGCGAGAAGGAAGCGCAGGCACTCTCCCAGCTCGACAAGGCTCGGGTAAGTCGGTTAAACTCCCAAGAAAAAAATAGGGGGATGTTCTGTTTGGAACCTGATGCCCTAGTCAAGATGCATTCGGTGTTTGTTATCGTTATCCAAAATGTATTGGATTGACGTAAGCTGTCAGACGGTCGCGTCGAGCGCCTACGTCAATTCCATCCATTTGTCAGGTTTCGAAAATTGTTTACGTTAGCATTTAGCAACTTGTCTAGCCTCCATGTGTCGGTTTAAAGACAAAAGCCCAAACGAAATCAACCATTTACAGCCTCATCGCTTGTTTTGTTCACTTAGGTACGCTTAAAATGCTCTTGATGTCATTCAAATTGTTGATCAAAGAATGTAGTTTAATCCCATTAGCAAATTATATTAACGGGATAGTAAAACATGAAAAGCATTGCAAAAAAACACCAAACCAAAAACAAAACTTTGTACAACCTCCCCCTCCCTCCTGTATCCCTCCATTACACCTCATCAACTAAAACGCCTCATCACAATCACGAAACCTCTCAAGCGAACACAGTAGCATCATCGTAACTGCTTCAAAACGAGATCGTAACGAGTTGTTTCTGGCCAGTTACTCGACCCATTAAAGCAAATGTTTCTTCTTCGTAAACAAACCGTTGTACTGCGGCTGTATTGATTCTCTCACTTGCACGGAGCCAGCATCCGCGGGGCTGCAGAGCTGGTTCGGATTTGTGGAGCCTTGATGACTTTTGCTTTGTTGTAGCTGTGAGTTATGTTTGTTTGAAAAAAGGCTAGTGTAGCGGTTGTCATACTTTTAGCGTCTAACGGAAACCTTTTGAAATCCGTCATCTCCACCCTTACTTCCATAGGTACTAATATTATAAATGTGAAAATAACACTGGCTGTCTAATGTGTAATTTAGAAGAAATTTGGTTTGAAGATAGTTTGAATCTCGGGGAAGAACTATGGGTACTTTTTATTCCGAAAAATTGGATGGTCCTGAGGGAACAGCGAGAAACAACTTCAACACGGACAGAGCCGCGGGCAGCAGCTAAATATTTTACAGTGTTTGATGGTACATGAGGACACTCGGGTAATTTGTGGTATGTTGTAGAGCGAAGTTGTAGTTGTTTTGGTGATTTATAGCACTAAAAATTAATAAACAACGCGTGGAAGAGGTTTTTGGCGATTAAATTTCACTTTTGACTCGATGTATGAATGTGGAAGAAGCGAAAGAGATTTGTCAGGATCGTAGCAGGTGGAAAGAAGTGATCTCTGCCTACCCCTCAGGGAAACATACGTAAATTTCACTTTTGTTCGATTATATAATTAGTGATCGATCATTAGTCCTAAGAGTTGGCAATGCATGCAATCTTTACGTTGCAACCTAATGGGCCTCAGAGCTTACCATCAGACGTTCTGTGTGCTCGTTTGCACTATTTATTACTTAAAAATTAGTTTACGTGAGTCTCAGGGCGTATATTTTATCAAGTTGATTTATAAAATCGAAAGAGAAAAGTCACGTTTAGAATAAAAAGCTTGTCATAGGATCTTCTCTTCCCGTGTTCCTGCATGGAATTTTAGTTTTTTATATTTTTCTAAAATGTACAATGACTGCTGCAGGTGTAAACTATGTCTATTTCGGTTTCAGACGAAGCCGGTCGCGTTCGCAGTGCGCACTAACGTGTCTTACGATGGCGCCGTGGACGACGATTCCCCCGTGCACGGCAGTGCCATCTCCTTCGAGGTGCGGGACTACCTGCACATCAAGGTACAGTGCAGCTATTACACTCGCAGTACGCACTAACGTGTCTTACGATGGCGCCGTGGACGACGATTCCCCCGTGCACGGCAGTGCCATCTCCTTCGAGGTGCGGGATTACCTGCACATCAAGGTACGGTGCTTCTATAACACTCACAGCACGCACTAACGTGTCTTACATTGGCGCCGTGGACGACGATTTCTCCGTGCACGACAGTGCCATCTCCTTCAAGGTGCGGGACTATCTGCACATCAAGGTACATTGCTTCTGTAACACTCGAAGTACGTACCAACGTTTCTTGCGAGGGCGCCGTGGACGACGACTCTCCCGTGCACAGCAGTGCCTTCTCCTCCGATGTGCGGAACTTCCTGCACATTAAGGTACATTGCTTCTATTACACTCGATGAACGCACAATGTGTCTTACAAATGGCGCCGTGGACGACGGCTAAAAGTTTGTTAAAACTGCCAATTTTTTTATCTTTGAAAGGACAACTCATACCCTAACTTATGTCGAAGACTTGATCTCTCTGTGTATCTGGTTTTCGGGTTTTCTATATTGTTACTGCCATAACAGGCGTGGACCGATTGAAATTTCATATTTTCATTATTTTTTTCCTTTTTTGCAATGAATCATAGTGTACCCTGACTGTTTAAGATATTATCAGCTCTGAAAGCAAGTATCGCCTTAACATTGGTTATTTTTATTTATTCAATAGTTAGTTATCTACTTATGGTTTTTAACTATCTTAGGATAGGATACATAAATGTCATGTCTAATCTTACTGCCCTATGACCTATTGGCCGACTGCGTGGGCTATACCGCAATTCTAGCCGATGACGCCAAGGCAATTAGGGGCGTGCCACTTGTTACTCAACTGGGCTTCTTTCTCGGTGCCAAGCTGACAGATATCCGTGTAAAATGAACCCACCACGGAGTTCGAGGCACCGAAAGACTGCAACTAAGTGTAGTCAAGTTGCTTCTGTTGCAACGCCATGTAAACTTGGGACTTCCTTAGTTATTCGTGTGGGTAGTAATTGTCTTTGTTTTGCACTTTGGGCGAATTTTAATTTTAACTTCTCGTACTAAACGTTTGAGTTTATTGGACCAGATAAGTAGCATATATTCCTTAATTCGTTTGTGTGAAAAGGATGCAAATTTTGTCAATTTGATATGACCAAATGATCTCAAAAAAAAAACAAGGACATTTTCCGAACGATGTATCTAACGAACGAACATTAACGATTGAAAAAGTAATAAATTTGTTTCAGATTCAGGTTGTCATGCGTAGGTTATCGAACGTTGGGCTGCCATTCCATACATTTTAATTGACAATTTTGTACAGTTGTTGGCTGTCGTAGAATAAAACTTGTCTGACTCTACTGAACGTTTCGGGTTAACTCTCTGAAATAGTTATTTACAAATATTTTATTATACAAAAATTACATTTTATGGTAAATATTCAGCGGTAACATGAGTATAATATAAAAATATCACACGTAGTTGAGCTGGGAAACTTCAAAACTAAACTTAAGCTGAAAATAAACTTGGGCATCTAAGATGAGAGTGAGTAAATCAGCAATCAACCTGCGAGTATCGAGTTTATTGCAAGTGTTGTCTGCATTTGTCTGTAATTTGTACATGATGATGTGATGATAATGGGTGGGGACGCCCGGCCGGAGCCGGCGGGCGGCCGATCGGAATTCCGGTCATTCCACCCTACTATTTTACACATACTAACGTTAAGCAGCAGTGTTCGTATCGTTACGTCCCGGGGAAAACTATGGATTGTTTTCGAAAAACTTTTGTTCGCTGTTTCATTTGTCCGAAATTTTCATTTGTTGTCTGAACCCATTAACTTCTCAAAATGTATAAAGAGATTTATCTACTGAATTTGTAGGTAGGGTAGGTTAGGTTAGTTTTATATTATAACAATCCAGGAAAGTCAAACGGTTTCCGAGAAAAAAATGTTTTCTGATAAATGACAATTTCGGACAAACGAAACGGCGGACAAAAGTTTTTGGAACTTAAGATAGGTAACCGGTTTTCCGGTGTGGACACCCAACGAAAGTACTAGCATAGAGACATTCCATTTTAGTCCTATGGGTTATAGTCTTGAGAATGCAAATTTCTATGTATCTCAGATCCCAGTTACCAAATGATCCATGCACTCATTCGCCTTATTATCCGAAAAACAAACTAATTCCCTCGCATTGACATTCCAGGAGAAGTACGACAACAACTGGTGGATCGGACGGCTCGTGAAAGAGGGCTGCGACATCGGCTTTATTCCATCGCCGGTGAAACTGGAGACCGTCCGCGCGGGTTACCAGCGCGGGCGGTACCCGCGGCCCGCCTCGGCCGCCAACCTGGCCGCGCCCGACGCCAGCCGAGGTAGCACCCCACCCACGCCCGGTACGTCACGTTAGGACGTCGATGGTTAGACGCTGCCAGGCCCTTATTTTTGCTCAAGTTTCGCGTTCTGTTTTATCCGCTAAGCGTTCTATCAGCGTTTAGCGTTGGATTCGGTCTGCCGATTGAGAAAGAAATCTTACTAATATTATAAATGAGAATGAGCAGCGATAAACTACTTCGCGGACGAAGTCGCGGGCAAAAGCTAGTAAATAATAAATATCCGGGGAAAATCTCACTCCAATTGACCTAGTCCCAAACAAGCTCCGGGCTTGTACTATGGATACTAGACTTAAATAGAAAGAAAACATTATAATACTCTCAAACAAATACCCGTGCTGATCACACAAATAGTTTTCCATACCGAGAATCGAATCGAGTCCCGGGGGATCGCTAGCTTCGTAGGCAGGGTAACTATCAACTAAGCCAACGCGTCGTCAAAATGAAGAAAGGCATTTTTATTAATACAGACAAATATACCAAACTAATACTAGAGAAAAGAACAGACGAAAAGTAAGGAATGTATGTCCTCGCGGTTGTGAAACGGACACTATGCACTGGTTTAGCATCATGCTAAAATGTCTTTCTGCCATACATAGATAGCTGATTTTCAGCCACTACGTCGCTTCTAATCGATCGAGAAAGGGGCTGATTGTATTTTTTTGTCATTTCGCTGCAAATCCATCCCAAACTGCTTAGTCTGACAATCTGCCCCCTATTTCATAAAACTAATAGCAATGTTAATAGTCCCATTATTTTAAGCCTGTTCGATACTTGAAGATCTACATAAAGTGATAGACAGACAGTAGATATTGTCATTTGTAGAAACCAAATCTTTAAAATGCATAGAATTCGAGGATACCATATTGATTGTAAAAGAGTGGAAACTTGAGCATATCACTGATAGTGATATCAATGGGGCTCTGGCAGAGAGTTCGACCGTCCACGGACCGCTTTTATAAAGCGCCAGACAAAACGATCAAAACTAAACAAATTCTGCTGCAAAATAACTGATGCACGCACTAACTATACTTGAACATAATGAAGAGATAGACAATTTAATAATCTCTTATTTATAAAACTAGCAACTTTATTATATTTCGAGAAATAATTAGCAACTATGTGATCTATTTGACTTTGATCTTGTAATATTGTCTTCAAAAGGTGAAAAGCAAATCGACTATCTCGTCATTAGTTCCAAATTATATTTGTTACTTATCACTCTTGATTTTGTCTGGCGCATAACGTACAACGCAGTTTTTGTATCTTGTTAACTGATCGTCTGGCTCTTTCTAATGCCATTGTCTGTGATTAATCTATTTGAAATAACAAAACTACATTTAACAATATCTGACGGTAGAAAAGCTAGGCGATCGTGAATGTGTAGTCGTGAATCGGTGTAATTGGCTGTATTGTGAATATGGATCCAGAAATACTTAATTACAAGTGGCATTACTGTTTCTACGAGGACAATATGTTTATATCGTTATCTTCTGTGTATATTTCATGTAAATTTGTACCTGTATTATGAATGATTATTCTGAAATCATCTGATTCCCTAGTCCCTCTATTAGTACTCTTCTATTATATAGTTTATCTTCCAATGTCACTTGTGGTTCGAGAGTAGCGAATCAAAATTATCCTTTATATGTATCTTGTATACAAATACTAATAATTATCTATGGAATGTATAACTGCTTTGTACTACCATTTCATCTCACATACCCATAGTTGTTTCGGGTGGAACTTGCTGGGATTTCCTGGACAGTGTCTGGTGTTACACTACACCCTCTTTTCCTAAGATATGTGGAGATAATAATCAACTGTCGCCTTACCAACTATCAATCAATGTTAAGCATACTTTTTACTGCTCGGACTTTTTCGTTGACTCCAATGAGTTGCAAATTGTTATTATTGTTGTATTCCTTATTTCCAACGGCACGTGTATACGGATAATTTGAAATTCTAATTTAAATCATCGAAATATCGTGTCTGATATCTTTGAGTCCTTGATTGACAAAAAATAGTCGGTTTGTAATTAAATCGTTGGTTTTCTCTTCACTTTCTTGGGACGGGTGTCCTGTGACACGGCGTTCGGTAGCACTCACTCCTTGCCATGTTTTCAGATGTCACTTCGTTTGATCGAGGTAAGCTCACTCTCACCCATTATACCGGGAAATATCGACAAATTTCACCCTCCCTTTAAATTTGGCCTTGGTCTTTATCCTTTATCTAATTTATGTGTAATGTATGAATGATTTCATAATATTAATATTTTTTATTTGTAACCTTATATACGTCATCCTCATGTTTATTTTCACATTCCCTAACCAATATTAAATTGTTATACACATTTTATTTATTACAGTACGTTTTTCATATCTTAGTGTCTATTATTTTTACTGATTCGTAAAATATATTTGCATAGAAGATTTTGTTATTTGTTTTGGCTTCTTATGAAGTAGAACACAATTATTTTCGTCATCCATCATCTATGAATTTTCAATGGATCCCTTTTGAATTTCCTTTGGTGTTACTAGTAAACGTATTACCCTGGTAATAACTGTCCTAAATATTGTAAATTTATAGAGAATTACTATCTAGGTGAGAAACATTAGCTTAACCGGTGACAGTTTTGAACACCTACAATTATGGGCAAGAAACAATAGTTCCTAACTTTTTTTAATAACGTCCTGCCACTTTCCGAAAAAACTTTTCTAAAGTATTGCAAAATGTCACTTTAGAATTTCAATCTTTTTTTTAACAGCATAAAATACTTTTATTAAGTATAACTCGAATGTAAAATGAAGTAATGCCTCCAGAGATCTCAGAGACTCTCTTCTGATGATGATATCCTTATCATAATTTTACCTTCACAATCTATACCAGCAATTATTTCTAACAAGCCCAATGCTCGCGCCATAGGTGAGGATTCTGACTCCGCTGGTCGGGGCCGAGGCGCGGGCGCCTTACCAACCAACAAGGAAAAACGGAAGCCCTTCTTCAAAAAGCAAGAGGCGTGCACGCCGTACGACGTTGTGCCTTCAATGCGACCAGTGGTGCTGGTCGGACCTTCGCTCAAGGGCTACGAGGTCACGGACATGATGCAGAAAGCGCTCTTCGATTTCCTCAAGAGAAGGTTCGAGGGCAGGTAAGAGATGGATAAATACGCAAATGTGACAACAGTTGATACGTTTGCTGCTCAAAGTATACGTGAAGAAATGCTGTGTGCAGCAAATATTATTGTTTCTGCCTCTCTTCATTTAATTGTACTAGATACTAACGTAAAGTTTTAGGACCTTACTTAATGTAAATAGAGCTAGAAACGTATTTTGAAAAATATTTAGAGCGTATAAAGTTACTTTTACTATCTATTTTTGTAAATTTTGATCTAGAAATTAGTTGGTTAAGTAGACATAACAGATGTAAAATTAGAAATGGATTGAACAATTAAATTGCTTTTAGACAATCCTCGAGTTAGACAAGACCCTTCCGTAGTCGACGCTAGCAGTTGAGCACCGGTATCGATTGGCACTAGAATAGTTCAGAATTAGAATCGAATCGGCCAACATACGTATGCGAAATTAACGTTGCAGGATTATAATAACTCGCGTGATGGCTGACATATCTCTAGCGAAGCGCTCGATGCTGGCCAATCCGACGAAGCGGGCGATCATGGAACGAGCCAACTCGCGTTCCACCGGCATTGTCGAAGTGCAGGTAATACATATACCTTAATGTTCCAGGATCATCATCACCCGGGTGTCAGCGGACATATCGCTGGCAAAACGCTCCTTACTCAATAATCCGCCAAAGAAACCGATTATGGACAGGGCTAATTCGAGATCGAATTGTTTAGCTGAGGTTCAGGTGCGGTTTTTGTGCCTTTTGTCGTACTCATCGTAGAACGCTAACACCGCCGTGCGAGCGCTCCGTACTTCGCTGTGGAAGCTTCTATACCCTTTGAAGACATGTCGCCGATATACACAGCCTAGAACACTGTTCAATCACTATTTGACAACGCAAGCCTACATCAATCGATGTCACATTACTCACATTTCCTCACGAATTATTTATTAATTACACTCATATTTTGTGGGTCTAGGTAAGACTAGCCTAGGCCTTAACATTTTTAAAAACACTAGTAAAGAGGCCACTGCGGAGTACAGGCGCGGCGTAATGCTTGGGTTGACTTGCTCATCGATATACGACACATCCATTACTCCTAACATACTGACCTTACTTGCCTGATGATTGACGTTATTGGTTACCTAAAGCATGCCCCATGATTGTGTCATAGCTAGGTCGGGTCCAGGGCCTAAATTCCATCTTTTAACCTGCTACTTATCAACATTAAGTAAACTAAAGAAAATCAAGCCACAAGCAAACTGCTGCATGTATCAAACGAATGAAACTTCATCGAATATTAAAATAAAAGCACTAAGCTTACTAATGATTGGCTCATGATTGTTTTGCTGTAGTTTGATTGGAAGTTCATTTCAAATTCGAATGCTGCCTCAATCATTAACATTTACCGCACTTGATTGATTTAATTACTCACCTAACCTAGTTCACTAACAATGAGGTCATCCACATACACTGCCCTGGTTCTTGGCCTAGCTGCGACTCCCACCATCCCTAGCTAACAGCTGGTTTCTCCAGGCCGAGATCGAGAGGATATTCGACTTGGCGCGCACTCTCCAACTCGTGGTGTTGGACTGTGACACCATCAACCATCCGTCGCAACTCGCCAAGACCTCGCTGGCGCCCACTATTGTCTACCTGAAGATCTCCAGTCCTAAGGTAAAGTTTAGTTTTTAGCTCCTGTATTTATATCGAATGGACGGCATATGGTGTTAGTACTTGTATAGTCAACGTCATAAACTAGATTTTATACGGTCACTTTCAAGCGTTGTTTTTTTATAGCAGTTCAAATCTGACTTTAAAGTGAGAAGATACAACACGGAACACTAAAAAAGATCAGATATAATTATGTCGTTGACTGTATAGTTACAGGTTATAGCTGTATGATGAAGCATCATATTTATGAGTAGTTTATGCAGTACTTTCTGAAAAGTGAGGTTAGTGTTAGGATTTTAGTGTAACGCCAATATTGGTACTGTATATTTGGGTGTCCCCTTGTTCCACCGACACTCATTTGATAAAACGTATCAATTCGCAGAACGTATCTATTTTCTGCTGAACCTTACTATAACCTTATTATAATTCACGTAGGTTATGTTAGACTTGAAACCATCACAAGATAACCTGAAATCAACTGAAACTATGAAATGAGTGTCAGAGAGACAAGGGTAAACCGTATATTTGTTTTCATCTTTAATATGCGTGTCCTGAATAGTCTTCCTTTTTATGGTCAAGATTTTCATTCGTCCTATTTTTCTGATTTATTTATCAGGCTGCTCTAAAGCTGGGTAACGAGAAAATAGTATGAATGAAAGTTATTGTGCCCATTGTGGTTTTGTTTGGTGTATTAATATAAGTCTAAATTTCGTGATATAAATCTAGGTGACGCAAAATGATCTTTAATGCGACTGTGCATTTCTTGCTACATTGTGAATCGTGCACCTGAAGATGTGCAAATGATCAAAATAACAGTTACTTTGTCGTCTAAAGAAACGTGTCATCTCATTCGGCTTATAAGTATAAACCTTATAAAGATTAATTTAAAATTGCGTAAATCAACTAGTCAGGAACGTTTTAAATTTCCCAATGTCCGTCGGTGACCTTCACTCAAAAATGATTAACGTCACCAAGCTGAAACTTTATACACATACCAATTTATAAATATTTATCCCGCTCACTATGGTGTCTAGAAACAATAATGAAACTAAAATTACCCGACGTAGCCTTTGACTTACAAAGGCTAGATGTAAAATTCAACATGAGTCCTGCAATTCCAGGTGTTACAACGGCTGATCAAGTCCCGTGGCAAAGGACAGACCAAGAACCTGTCGGTGCAGATGGTGGCCGCGGAGAAACTGTCTCAGTGCCCGACGGACATGTTTGATGTGATCCTCGACGAGAACCAGCTGGAAGAGGCCTGCGAACATATAGCAGATTACTTAGAGGTGAGAGAAGGTGGAACGACCACGTGGCCGCAAGATGCAACCGGAATAGCGGTCTTATGGCAAACCTTGTGATAACATAGGGATGCAGTGAGCATACTTCGCCTAAAATGATGACGATGACGATGACGACGACGATGACGACGACGACGACGACGACGGCGACGACGACGACGACGACGACGACGACGACGACGACGATGACGACGACGACGACGACGACGACGACGACGACGACGACGACGACGACGACGACGACGGCCTTTTACAGAGTCTAGAACATTTATCAGCACTCGATCATTATCGACGACGATTATTGACGACGTGCTAGCCTAGTTGGTAGTGACCCTGCCTACGAAGCTAGCGGTCCTGGGTTCAAATCCCGGTAAGGGCAGATATTTGTATGATGAGCACGAGTATTTGTTCCCGAGTCGTGGATGTTTTCTATGTATTTAAGTATATATTTCTCTATATAAGTATTTATATCGTTGTCTAGTACCCATAGTACAAGCCTAGAGCTTAGTTTGGGACTAGGTCAATTTGTGTGAGATCGTCCCTTGATATTTATTTATTTATTTATTGTTAAATTTATCCCGCCAAATGTGCCCATATTTCCCAAACCTTTTATTACCAAGCTGCTATTTACAGCTGATACAGGATAATACAAACCAAAGCCCCTATACAGTTGCATTTGTAACTATTTATCATAGAGGTTGTACCTAAAACCGTTAAAGTCAAAATAACCTCATCTGGTAGCTTTTAAGCTGACATATCGGCCATTTGCATTTAATCGTTGGTTTTAGGGACGAACTGTATAGGGTGGATTGCTGTACTGTGGATTTAATGCCAAATTGCCGGTTTAGTATTTTGGTTTATAATCATTTTCGCACCATACAGACGACAGCTAGTTTTGGCACTAATGCAAAGCTGTAAAATTTATTGAAATTATATTTTAAAAAGTTTGTAAATTTTAGTGGACTTTACGGGTGTTATTATTTTGCCTGCCTTTTGTAGACATATTGGCGTGCGACACATCCACCGGCGGTATCGCAAGTGCCACGGCCGCTGCCGCATGCCACAACTCACGCGCCGCATCCCACTGCGCACCACGCACAGCCTGGTGAGTTCACAAATATACAATACCAACCAGCAATTCTGCTCCATAGTTGATAAACAGCCCGTGGCCCTAGACAAGATGCATTCGGCGAACGTTATCGTTATCGAAAATGTATAGGATTGTCGTAAGCTGCAGGACGGTCGCGTCGAGCACTTGATATGTCAATACCATACACTTTTTCAGTTTTCGAAAGTCGTTAACGCTAGCGGTATGTGAAATGTCTAGGCCCCCTGGGTAGTAGAGTGACTGATATTTTCATAATAACCTAGATGCATACAGATGGTTGTTTTGGTGGCGTGACCAGGATAATTTATCCTCGTTGCGGCACCGAAATGTAAGGAAACTTAGTAATGTTGATGTTGTAATATGACTTAACGCGTCTTTTATAAAGATTCTTTAGCTTTTATAAATACCTTTTATAAATAGATTTCAAATATAAAATAGGAACTGGAGAAACTTTCGGCAATATAAAATGTAATCCCAATTTCAAAATAACAGAAATTTAGTAATCAATTAATTGAATGTATTTTCAATCTCAAATAACATTGCCTATCCTTCACAACTAACAGCCATCTTTTTCCTCTACATAAATATTACCGCCGTATGTTCAAACTTTTACCACTGTTTCATAGTTTCATAGGTATTGTATTCAGTAACAATATAAATTGTGCTTTAATGGACATTTACACTATATAACATTTATTATCTGTGTGCGTGTGTAACCGTGTGCTCCCTCTGTTGATCCTCCCCCACACCCCGGAGGCCACCGGGAGCGAGCTGACTCCTACTCTTACGAGAGAGAAAGAGGTAACCATTTACTAATAAACCATTAAGTTCTTAGCCCTGTGTGAAGTTATGCATGAGAAGTAAGAAGTAATTCTGTTAACTATAGATTTCTAGGAAAAATTTACACGGCGACATTTTGTTGAAATGCATATTTTATTGGGATGTAAGACGATTTTGGGTCTTTAACAGAGATAACTTTGGAAATTAAAATATAAACGCTTTACAATTAAACCCGTCCTAGAATGCAGAAAAATTGTCTAAAACCCGCAATACACTCAACACACAAAAAACGCCCCGAGAAAAGGCTGCGTCCAAAACGATGGACATTATGTCCTTCAAGAGATCGAATATAAATGAGTCCAAAGTCATATCATATTAGAAGTGAAAACCAAAATGGCGTCGTGTACTCCGGAATAACCTCGCACGATATCTTATTGTGATGTTAGTAATGCACGAAAAAACAAAAAGTACTTCTAAGCTATAGTTTTAATATGCATATGAGTGCTTAGTTAGATTGCACTTTTTCCTGAATTACAGACCCTTCAACGCATTTAATGTTTGCAAGTCTTCAAAGAGGCTTGTGATTACTTAATATGAATGCAAAATCCATAACTTGAATAAATATATGTTGTTCTGTTACTCTGTGTTAATCGTCTAGCAACAGCCACCCCATAGAGACTCCAGGACCCATTGCACTGTGCCCAGCCCACGCCCACTGACCACCCTGTTCATTTCAGTACAAGCGTCAGGCCAGGCGCACTAACCGTCGAGCTGAAGACATATATTCCAGATGTATACATACATAATATTGCAGAAACGTCGGCGATGGCCCCCACCCAGGTTGCAATTAATTTCTCGCGGCATAACCGCTTCACTAGCCGATTGAGGGTGTCGCTTACTAACTGTTCTGCTTAGGTTTCGCAAATGGACTCTAATACCGACATTTAGTGCGGAACGGCTGCTAAATTGCTATTCAAATTGCCAATCGCTACACCAATTTGGTAGCTATTCGCAGCTGTCTGCAGCTGAATGTCGCAGCAGGTTCATGTGTGAGTGAAATCCCCCGACAGTTTCGACACATCGCTAACAGTGATCTAGCCACAGATGGTCGCCTCGCTTCACGTCACCCGCCGGAGGTCACAGCCTCACCGTGTCGCTTGACTTGTGCTTTTTCGCAGCAACGCCGTCGCCACCGCCCTCGGCGGAGATTGTGCTGCCGTGCCCCGGCAGGGTGCGCCGGTCGGGGGAGACAATGGTGCAGATGTCGCTCAGTCTAGTGTCGTAGCCCGCGGGCCGTAAGTGCGCGTGCGTGCCCCGAGTGCGGCGTGACCCCCTCCCGGCTCCGCCGTGTGATGTTTGCAGTGTGCTGGTTGATCCATATCAGCCGAGACGTCTTTTTACCTAACATGAAAGATGTACTGGTACTGAAGTTAAATGAAAAGAGACCATCGATTGTGGTCAGAAAACGTCTCGGTTAGCGGGCCCCTTTCGTTTTTAAAGACTATACTGGTCGCGTATTAACTTTGTCTCGTGCTTTTACAGGTGGGAGATCTCGACAGTCACGGCCGGAGCGCCTCGATGAGGAATACTACCCTCGAGACCCGCGGGATCCGCGGGAACTGCGGGACCCGCGTGACCTTAGGGACGCGCGGGACGTACGGGACGTGCGTGACGTGCGGGACACTCGAGACGTGCGCGACGCACGGGATCCGCGAGACCCACGCGATGTGAGAGAAACCCGGGATCCGCGCGAGCGGTACGCGCGTTACGGGCGCGAGGGCCGCGACCCGCGCGAAGGACGGGAGCCACGCGAGTTCGCCGAGGGGTACAGCGAGGGATACGGGCGCGAGGCGTACGGACACGACTACACGCGCGAAGCGTACGCGCGCGAGGAGTATCCACGCGAGCAGTTCCCGCGCGAGGGTTACGCGCGTGACGAGCGGGGCGCGCGGCGCGACCGCGAGCCGTCTGACGAGTACGGCCCGTCGCGCCGCGCGCTCAACGCCGTATAGCCGCCGCGGGCGGGGGGCCCCCGCCGATAGTTTGACGTGGTGCTTTCCTTGAGAACGGTTGTTTTGCAGCGGGACCGCTGGCCGGCGCCGCGCGGCCGTTCGCCGCCCCTCGACGTTTCCTGTACAGAACTTAGGAGTAATTATAGAGCCTGTACGTTAGCAACTTGAAGACCTCGATTACCTCACTGTTTTATTGTTCTTCCGGGCGGGGCGCGGTGCGGGGCGCGGGCGCGGTCTTCTCTTTTCATATTTGAGGTCGCGCAGATGGCGCGACCGGACGCTGTTTCGATTCGCTGAGCTTTAGTGACACGCTTTCGCGAGCGTCGCGTCGACTGAGGTGCGCGGCGGTGTGCGCGCATTTGACGCACGTGACGCGTGTGACGCACGTGACTCTTGCAGCGCGCGTGGCGCGTGCGGCGCACGCGGTGCACTGTGCGCGCACGCCGCCGAAAGAGCATTTAGGCTACTAACACGGACGCACTCGAAACGAACGCAGCTCGCGCGGAATGTATAAAATTTTTACATAAAATAATTTTAGTAAGTACCAATAGATATTATCCATTTCCCATTTTTTGAAAATACATTAATCTGTAAAAAATATATTGCATTCATTATTGCAAAAAATCATTTGTAAATAAAAATACTTTATATGGAGTTGTCGTTTTCTTTATTTTGGAATGATGGAGGACTAAGTCATTCTCACGTCATTTTAAAGTTCAGTCTCCATTATAGAAAGAAACGACACATTAGCCAAATCATACTAAAAAAACTAGTCAATGGGTCGGATTCAAGCACCGAGGGTTCCGCACCTACATCGTATTTATATGAAATATTAGAAACTCAATAAATCTTGGATGTCTTCATACTTCAGAAGCCCGTTCATTATTCAACAGTATATCTATCTCTGTAAAGTAAATAGAGTGGTAACTTTGACCTTAGTTCAAAGTTAACACCGTGACACTATCTTTTTTATTAAAAAAACATGTTTAAGAGCAATTTCTTCCTGAAATATATAGGTGATTCCCGATGCTATGTATTTTTTGTTTCTTATTCGCTTTTCACGTTAATTACCTATTTTTAATAATCTCAAAACTATCAATTTTAAAAATATAAATGTCATATGAATTGACTGTTTGGGTAATCGTCTTTTTTCTGAAAAATAAATAGTTCCAAATATCAAAAATGATGAGGCTTTGTGTGGAACACTAAATACTGCAAATATTCCAAAAGTCAGCCCGATAACTGTAACCGTTTCAAAGTAAACGGGACTTGACGGACAAAAAGACGGACAAACGGACGGACGGACAGACAGATAAAAAAGTTCAGTTTAGGTTCTCTTTTTCAGTATTTGAATCGTAACCTTACCAAGGCTCAAAATTGTCAACATGTAATAAAATACAGTTTAAAGCAAAGGAACTGTAATGACCCATTCAAAATGGCGTGGGGGATGTGATGGGATAAATAAAATGTCCGAAGTTATGAAAACCATTGCGTTTTATTACAGGCGTGGAAGTATATTCGTCGGCTTCCGTAAATAAATTACACATTACAATACATAACAGAGAATAAGTTTAATTTCATATATTTTCGCTTGCCTCTTTGGTGTCTACTAGCTAACCCTAACTATTATTATTTACATATTTTAATTTACATCATCAATTTGAAATACCAATTATTTTACCATCCGAATTTGGGTAACGAACAAGCAAATAAGTTTAAATCCAGGTCGAGGTGAAATACTACAAGACTAGAAAATAAATTGTTAGGTACTACATCGATAACTTAACAAATTCCACTACATAAGCAAGAATGGAAAAATTAACATTGTATTTCCACCCCAAGTTATTGGTTAAAAGTTTCTATTGCATTGTCAACAAAGGGATTATCCCAGGCTATATTGCATCGTCTCTTTGGTTTCACTCCTAGAAACATCGTTCTGAGGTATAAGCGAGCTATTTACACTTAACACGAAACCTTATTTACACTTCACTATTTCAATGTCCACTTCAAACCGGAGCACTCTGCCAATCAGATGTATAAGTAATCGTTCTTTGTTTCTTTGCAATAGCTGATACTAGGGAACTTGTAGACGGGGCTGTATCTCCTGCTGTCGCTGTCTGACTCTAGGGAGAGAGCTGAGAGGGCTCGGGAAGGTTCGTCTTCTTCCTCCAGGTCCTGGCGGGGTGGGGGGATGGTTCGGGGCGGGAGGGGCGGCGCACGGGGGTTGCGCCGTACCCTGAAGTGGCAGTCGCTGTCGGAGGGCCAAGCCCGCTGAACCAAGAGGGGAAGGTCATCGGGGTGCAGTTTGCGCTCATACTCTTGTGAGGTACACACCTGGAAAAATATAAAAAATAGGTTTAATTTCCAATAGCAAAAGTAGAAATAGGTACTTTATAAAAGTATAACAAAAAAAGACAGAATTATTTAAAAATCCTGTCAAAATGCAATAGCAATGAGTCGTTGCTAATCGAAAATAATGTGGAGTATGTCAGGCGTTACTATTTCTTTCTTATTAGCGTTACTTATTTTACACGAACCACAAAATTACTACCTACTGCCTTTCTTATCCCTAGGGTACACGACACACGTACCTTCAGAACAAGTGACTTAATTCAAAATTTCAGCTTTCAAACTTCACGTCATAAATTTATTATTATAGAGACCAAACTCGTAATTTAAAATTTCTGAATTAGGTCACTATTGTTCTGAAGGTGCGATATTTCCTCCACATTTGAAGTCCCTTGGTTCAGCAATTTAAGTTATGTGTTGTACGTCAGTCAGTCACGGAAGAGCTTTACATAATTCCTATATGAATCGCCGAAATGTACGTACGCGCATAATTTCCAATCGATTGCACCAAAATGTTTTTTTTATTGTCAGGACGATGTTTTATCATAGAAAAACGGAAAAATCTACTAGGAAAGTTGGAAATTTGTAGCAGGGCCGAAGCATCTGGCAGACAACTAGTAGAAGATAATTCTTGAAATAGTAGTTAATAGTGTTCGTAGCTAACCTCATACAGAGAGAACCGCTCCACGCCCTCGTCGGAGTTGTAGCACTGGAGGAGGATAGCCAGCAGCTCGTCGGCCGTGGTCCGCTCGCTGGTCAGCAGGCACTTGTACTGCGAGGAGGACATCAGCGCGGAGTCGAAGATCTTCACCAGCCCGCCGGGACGCATCTCGAGGGAAAACCTGGAATGGACAACAGTTTATATTAGTTTGGACCAAAATTGCTTCCCTAGCTAGCAGCGTCTGCAGAGCACACAGCGCCATCTATTAGATTAATGCGGAACACCCAGAGCCCGCTCGTTGAACAACGCCATCTTCAACCAGCCGCAGCCGAAGCCTTCTATGACGGACGCTCCATTGTATGGAGATCGTCAGTCTGTGTATACATAGTTCGTCGATGGTTTGGATACCATCAAACAATGAGGAAGAATAACGACATGGTATGCAAACCCAAGACTTAAGATTATCGTTGATGTATTGAACTATTTAACCTAGTATCTAAACTTCAGGAATGGATGGAATGTGTGGAGAGCGGTATGAAAAACAAGGGAGTTAATACTGAGATGACGGCTGATAGGGATAGTTCGAATATATAGTAGATACAGATCCCGATTCTTCTTTCAGAACTCATATCACTTAAATAGCACACTTTAAACTTATAGCTTCCCTTTTTTTTGTCGGGGCTACATGAGGTACGGATCAGGGCAAGATGATGATTATGATGATGATGATTCAAACTACTGAGACAACTATGTCTGTAACTACGTAAATCCATCCTAATAACTTTACTTCAGTATGCTTTGGTGAAATGAAATACTGATGAAATGATTACCGTTCTTGCAACCAAACTTTGGACATGGTTGGTCTACTTCCTACCTTTATAGTTCACACTACGCGAGAAAATATACATCGAGTTTGAATTAAACAATCTTCAAACAGAACTTATCTAGGAAAATCATCAACGTTAGTTATTTTGCCACTTAAAATAATCCTAATGTTATATGTACATATCGTAATTCAGTTAACAAACCCTTAACAAAGCCGAAAGAAGATTTTAAAAAATAAGTGCATATTAAACGCTTTAATTACTGAAACATGTACCCATCATTATTTCAACTTTAACACCCTTCCATGAGGGTGGAATCATTCTAAAGATACCTTAGCCCAATAGCTACTTAAGCTTTTAATACGAATCTGTACAAACAACAACCCCTTTAAGTTCTAAAACAAGATCCAAATTACTTTTTTAAGATAGAGCAATAACAGGACTGTTTATTGCATTAATCTCTTTAACCTTTCGTATGGTAACGTTTGTGTAAACAAGTACGTATACATGGATGTCACGCGGGGCCTAGATGGTAGTGACCCTGCCTACGAAGCTCGCGGTCGCGAGTTTGAAACCAGGTAAGGGCAAATATTTGTCTGATGAACGCAAGAATTTGTCCCTGAGCCTTGGATACCTTCACGCCTACATACGTACCTGCATACCTTCACGCCTGCCACCCAATGGGGTAAGGCAGAGATTATTAAATACCAGGTACGCGGTCTAAACATACAACTTTCGCTTCCTCTACATTCATCAATTTCCTCTATATGTCGCCTCGCCTAGCCTCTATATCTATGAAAAGGTACCTTATTGTCGATGGCGCTTACGCCGCATTGCGACACGCGACGTTGTATATATATCGGAGCATCGTTAATAATGGCGGAAGCGCCATCGACAATAAGGCCCCCTTCATACATAACGCCACATATAGTTAAGCAAGTTTATTGTTATCTAAACTCATTGTACAATCCTCGAACTTAGTTCAATCAATGAACAATTGGTGATATTTCTCCTGATGTTAATTTATTTGTTACTATATTTTATATTACTCACATAAGCAGCGTAAGGAGTTTGTGTCTATATTACTTTACCACTACTCTCAAATAGCACATCCCGAAAGTGATACCTATTATAATGTTTACAGAACGTTATCCGAAGTGTCAACACAACGCAGTCCATATGGTCAGAGTCTTTTAACTTTTTTATTGCGACGAGAATAGACAAAGCGGAAGGAGACAAGAGTGGGTCTTTTTTAAGCGACTAGCCGGTGGTCCGAGGATTAGAGGAGATGTTTATTTATGGGAGTGTTTGGGTGGAAGCTGAAATAGTAGGTTTCTGTGGTTACGGTGATTTTACTGACACTTTAGATTGTTTTTAAAAAGATTCAAAAATTCATTTGTGATTCAACTAAAACTGCGCCAATGTATGTACTTTTTAAATTCCTAATGACAAAGAATATTGGGTACAACATTACAGTCTAACCTTATAATATCAGCATTAAGCATTGTTATCTCGACATAAGAAATATCCCTTGCTAATGCGGGTTTCCGGTAATAATGCTAATCAGAACACAAAGTGACTACTTCCTATGACATGTTTTCGATTGAAAATTTATTTTGTCGGCATAAACTAGGTACACATTATTTTTAACTCTATGATCAATCAAGTATTGTTCATTGTGAAAAGTAATGTCATTACAGAAGTAGATTTATTTCTGCTGCTTTGCCATTTTTTATCTGGTACTTCGTCAAAGGAACGTAATCAAAGAGGTCAAAAAAAAATATTTAACCGGGAATTGAACCCGGAACCGCTACATTCCTAGGTAGGGTCACTAAACCAACCAGACTAACCGCGCTTTTCATTTACGTGTTCTCGTTTCTGTGGGGTTTCATAAAGAGTATGGTTTTATCTAGTAAGTTCGCACTTACTTAGAGTATCCCTTCGGATGGCACGCCTGCAGCGCTGCAGGCCGCGCGTCGTCGTCCAGCACGAGGGTCGTGCGCAGGCCGGCCGCGCGCACGCGCACCTCCATGCTCAGGTAGAACAGCCTCGGGTCACGGTGGCGCATGCGGAACTTGCCAAGCAGCGTGGATACCACTTCCTGCGCGCGAGTGCCCCACGTCACTGAAAGAGTTTTGTACTCTATGTCCGGGCGGAGGCGGCGGGCGAACACCTTTATTGTTGTCTGTGGACAAAGAAATAATGTTTAGTCAAAATATACGGTTTGAAGGACCACCGTTTAGTTTGGGAACTCTTGCTAGATTTTCCTGGTTTAGACGTTTTGAATGAAAGATTCCCGATTAAAATTAACGCGACTGGTTTACGTGTATGTAATTTTTATGCGATAAAAAAAACATATTTAAATAAGTGACTAATTTAAAAAGAAATGACCCAGTCCCAACCAAGCTCTAATACTAGAGGTAAAGATGAAGACAAAGTTTTACTTTGTTTTATATCACTAAGTTACCGAACTGCGATGGTATGGCGGAAATCAAATCGAACATTTTTATTTTATTACTTATGTAAATCAAGAATAATACAGTATTACAGTATTCGCATTCGTTTCCATTTACTGTCGCCTTAACCTAATAAATCTACGATTAACTACTAACAGTGCGATGCATTGCTAAATGCAGTAGAATGTCAGGATTGCAGTAAATCAGGTTCGCTCCGAGTCGGGTGCTAGACTAGACATGCTGACTCTAGACATTAATTATCTACTACCTACTACCTATCTATCTTATTAACTTCAAAGTATGCAGATT
Organism: Acleris literana; assembly: GCA_946894065.1. NCBI lineage: Eukaryota > Metazoa > Arthropoda > Insecta > Lepidoptera > Tortricidae > Acleris > Acleris literana. The sequence goes on along the minus strand of OX335671.1, from coordinate 25,768,968 downwards.
AAACTCCAAAGGAAAATTCCTTACGCCGCTCAATATTTTTCTTCATTAAACAAAATGGATCTAAAAATGTTTTTGGTTGTTACTATATTTTAAAAACAATTAAACATTTAATATTGGACAGCTCCACATTTTTCTAATAATTATCTTAAACAAACATAATTATAGGTTATTGCGTTTTAATTTGGGAAAAAAATGCAAATCTTAGACATACTTAAGGGTGATTCCACAGGCGTTTCAACCGCCGTCAGTCCACTGTCGTAAATATTTAAGAAATAGGCGATAATATACTTAAAATTCGATCAATTGTGGCAAGAAGTACGATAAGAGTATAGCTCTGTGTGAATGTTAGCTACTTGGTGTAGGTTTATGACAGCGGACTGACGGCGGTTGAAACGCTTGTGGAATCACCTTAAGTAGTCATTTTTGCGCAAGCTCATGAAATTTACTATAAGGGAAACCCAATTTCACCTAGCCAGTTTTAGATAAATACGAATTTCTACCAATCATAAAATTACGAAATATAAGTAGGTATAACCCAATGCTCGATATTTATCATGTCCTACACAACACGAACTAAACAAAGCACAATCGCAACAAAAACGACCAAATCGTCAACTCACGTGAATATTATGCGGATGGAAGGCCAACCGCAAGCGCGGGGCTGGCACTGGCTTGAACTCGCGAAGGGCCATGTCGACGCGGGCGCACGGTCGGCTGCGCGGGCACTACTGAGCGGATACAGCCCTTGGCCGAGACACCTGTCGCCCGCAGGAAACTGCAGGCTTGCCTGCATATGCCAGGGGTGACAGTGTCCCTTCCCTTTAGCTATAGGGGCTGTAGAACTCCTACAACTCTATATAGCCGTATAATTCGCTTTCCGCTTTTTTGGACCCCGACGCCAAAATTCGGACTTGTTTTTTGTTTAAGGAAGCTTGTCTTAATATTAATTTTAGCGAGGTTTCATTAAAATTGGTTTGGCCGTTTAAGCTATATCGGCTGTGGAATTAGGGGTCATCATTATATCAGAGGTTTTGTAGATAGAGGGTTGATTTTTGATAAATCCTTTCTTTGTAGACTTCTAAATTGACCTACAATAATAGTAACATATATTGCAAGTTGTTTATAAATGTTCGGTCATTTGGAAAGGATGCATGAAAGAAGATTGACGAAAGAGCTATACAGAGCGAAAATGAGTGGAAGGGCCGGAAGGGGCCGCCCTAGGCGTACTTTTTCGAATCAAATCGGAGAAATACTGGAAAAGGGCCGAATCTTAAATACCCGAAACCGACGTGCATGCATGACTCGATGTATGAATGTGGAAGAAGCGAAAGAGATTTGTCAGGATCGTAGCCGGTGGAAAGAAGTGGTCTCTGCCTACCCGTCTGGGAAACAGGCGTGATTTAATGTATGTATGTATCTTCACTAGTTTTCGCTGTATTTTATGTGGCAGTAAGTCAAATCAGTTCTGTACGCATACACAGTCGTCAATGAAGGTGGCTTTTTGACAAATCCATTATAAGTAAAGTTCTAAATTACTAGGTCTAATTGTAATTCGTATTGCAAGCGTCTTGTTTATTATCTTTAGTAGTTTTGGCTGTGTGTTATGTGGCAGTAAGTAGAAAAAAATTGTATGCATAGATAATTGATTGCAAGTAATAAACATGAAGCTGCAAAGGCTTCTTGCATTTGTCAAACAGTCTCTAGAATCGCGTGGTTTCCTGCCAATATCGTGTCAACACGGTATTACTCAGATTGCATCGAGTACAAAAGCCGTGTTGATGTAATTGGATAGGTAATTAAAGAGATGGAGTTTATCGATGCTGGTTAACCACAAGAGATGGAAACAAAGGACCAACTAGCTTATGTGGATCGTGGCGAGTTAATTCAGATGAACAGTTCTTAAAACTAAACTTATTAGGGAACTAAGCAAGCTTTTAAATTGTTAGGCATTAGAACGTTATGGTAAAGTGGATGCTCAGACCCATGGTCATATACCTGGGGACCTAGTGAAAAAGGTATAAGTCGACTTAACTCGTAATAAAAAAGGGTTATACACAAACGGAGTATACTAGACTTAAACCCCTTTTTCACTGGATCTTCAGGAGACTTATACCCTTTTTCATTACGACTCTAGTACAATAATCTTATGACTGTTAATTCGTTGCAACCCTGAGATCTATGGTAGTCATCGAACTAGTTGTCTGACCCTACAGCAGCTCACAACATTGCACACACTGCTGCTTAGAGAAAGATTAAATGATAAGATTATGGTAGCCATCCGGAGGGACCTTGCAGGGTCCTACCTCTGCTAATACTGATTTCTCGTAGATATTTTAAACTGGCTCAAAATAATCCTAAACAGTCCACTTATAAGTCATCTGAAGTGCTTCGTTTCCTCAAAAGATCAAGTGAATTCACACTTCCTTTTCGCTATAAATAAAGTGTTTTGTAATCTCAGTGGTACCGGGAACCGATGGACACCCGATACAAAGCGCGGCAGGATATGCTCTTGCGCAACAATCGCAGGTATCGATCAATTGGGGTGCTTTTTGTATGAACGAGTGATGTATTATAGGATGCGCGGGAGTCGATTATTTGGATACGCCTGTTTGAAGCGAAGGAAGCTTCAATGACGTATATAGGGGTTTTATTAGGTTGGTGATGAGAGAATTGTTTGATAAAAAGCCATAGATTCTGTGACGTGAATAAAGAAATGAAATATACAGTAGGTTTTTTTTTGTTATTCATTGCCAATTATTTGAAAAATAAATTTAGATGACTAATTTTAAAACATTTGTCACATCGAAAATTATGTAACATCAACGAATTATATCAAATCCGGTAATGAAACCTTGAAACCAACGGTCCCTTTCTACTTTTTTTACGCCCATCTCTTACAGTGACATCTCTTACCGACAAGTGAATAAGAAATATAATGTCATGAACCACATTATTACGATATACATGAGCTAAATCAAAGCGGAACAGGATCTCTGTACCCTTACCATGAGTTAAAATTTCCGTATTCGCTAGCGGGTCCAATGCTCTGTCCCTCGCACTCTATAAGGTGACTCTAAATACTGTGAGGGACAGAGCATTCAACTCGCTAGCGAGCAGGGTAATAGTAACTCATGGTAAGGGTACTGATCACTTTTATCCATATTCTTTCGTCGCTAAGGTTTCATCCCATCCGTTAGAGAACTAACAAAATTGAACAAAAACTTGCATCTCCTTCCGTGTTAACATTAACGGTGTAATATGATTAAATTGAATGGAAGAAAGTACCGGTAAGTCTTTCGTGATCTTGAGACGAGGGAAACGCAAAAACTGGAACCGGACGGAAAAAGAATGCGCCCGCAACGCCAACATAATGAGGAGCTGTCCAAACTTGAATTGATGGAAACCCTTGACCATTGGTAGAGTCGTTAGCCGCAAAGTTATTTTGGTGCTGGGTAGAAAATGCGGGAGAAAAAATGTCGTCATTAGCGATACCGAAGACTGTCTTCTCGGTCACGGTGATTTGTTGGCTACATTTTTGCATCCGTAATGCGGTTTCAGGCGTATTATGTCGCCGTGATTAAATCGGACGTAATTTATACGGTTGAAAACACGTGCTTATAAGATGTGACGTAATACGAATTTGTTTTGGTTACTTTCAGAATATAAGTTCATTGTTTTGTGAAAGGTGGAATTTGGTTGACAGTTTAATGATTTAGGAAGGTAAGTATTTATATAATTTAAGAATGCATGTGTTTTTCATTATTATGTTCAGTTAACAAGTGAGAGAGGTAAGAAGTGGAAATTAATCGCCCTGTTTCTATAAATATCCTTCCCTACCTATTTTAATGTAGAACGAGAAAATAATAGCTATCTCAAATTTCAAAATTGATTCAGTACCTAACTAACTGTAATTGAAAACAGTGTAATTCAAAAACCTGACTTGTAATATTTTATTTTATCAATAAATATTTAATTATCTTTGTAAAAAATAAAAAAAGTAAGATAGAAAAGGTGAATTTTCAGAATAATACATGAAAACGATCAAAAAATTAGGAAATCCAACACAGACCAGAGGGCCCTGCTAAGATGCATTGCGCTAACTATCGTTTCTATTCGTTTCGTTTTTAAACCAATCGCGTCACTGATAGATCACGTGACTTTTCGTATCACGTCATCTACCAGTGACGCGATTGGTTTAAAAACGAATCGAATAGAAACGCTAGTTAGCGCAATGCATCTTGGCAGGGCCCTCTGAAAACGCGATAACCGGTATTTCTTTGCGTTCCTAAACTTTTATTAATAAGTAAAGAGATAAAGCTCAGAGGTAAATTACTAATCCTGTTACTTAATAGAGTAAGAAAAGGTCAAGTATGAGGGCGCGACAAATCGACCACCATTGCGCTCCTCTCTGCATCTGTGCTTGCGCAGCTTCTACCGCGACGATAACTCTGCACCTTACTTAACCCCTATTAGATAAACATAAGGTTGAATTAACTCTGACTTGGTGTTGTCATGAAACGATGGGGTTAGATGTCGGATGATGGTATTTAGTTACCGTATAATTTTGTTCTAATTTTAAAATCATGGCGGCTGTCACGAGGAAGACAAATTGTTATCTGTGTCTAATGGGTCATACTTGTTGTTGTCTGTTATTAAATTTTACTTAAAAAAACTTTAACTTCCGTGTTCAGTAGTATTTGAGATACATGAAAAACATCTAACGCGAAATATTACGCATTTATTAGCGTTAAAACACTGCGTTCACCTTCAATTTACTGTGGGAACGTACAACAATAACATTTTCAGTTAACGTTTCCGTTATAAATATTAAAACGAGTTAACTGCATCCTTTTTAATTTAGCCGTTAAAGCAATTTACTTAAATAGCCGCGTGACGAATCGACCAAACACAAACCAAAGGAGATATCATTAATAAAAATAATGGTATAAAATTAAATCAAGCCAACTTCCTCCTTCACCTGTCTAAAATTCAAAATCTAAGATGTCATTTTCTTTACAGCTTCCACATCGCTTTGAAAAAGCGTTACAAATCATCAGAACGGAATGTGGCGGATGTACAAATTACGATGAGACTCTTGGCCTATAATAGGCGCGCGACAAGAGCCCGTGCTTCCCATTTCCTAATATCCGCGTCACACCTTGTTCACCCGATTTAGCCGGCGTCCTGTCGGCCATGGCTGAATTTATTAATTAAAATCATTTTTATAAGCTTTGTCAATGACGCTCCAGATACAAGATAACAACAACAAACACAGACAAACATATCTACATCTATGTTTACGAAAACATAGACAAACTGAAAACAGTTTCGCAGAAAAAATCGTTAATAAAGAAGAGGTTTCACTGTGTAAGTATTGTTAGGCGGGAAAATATAGATTGGGAACATCACTAATTCCGGAACGCATCCCTATTGCGTTTGACAGATAAAACTCTCTCTCAAAGTTTCTTTGGGCGACATTGTGTGCTCTCCATAATTAAGTTGTGTTTTTCTAATAGTCTTTTAAAACCATTTTGTCTATATAGGTATGTAAACTCCTAACGGTTATCCCTTCTCATGTACCATTCTTTTCATACTTGAATCGGTATATTATTTTTCTACTCGCGTACTATAAACCGCTAATATTGGTATCGTTAACGGTATCAGAATACCCCCTATAGTGTAACCGAAGCGGGAAAACAATTCTATAATGAGCGTTGTCATGGTAATAACAGTTCTATAATAATTATTATAGCATTGTTATTACCATGTTTACGGTCATTCCGGATATCAGTCTTGGCGTTTAGAGAACACTTGAGATCCTAATTTGTATAATAAACCGTTAAAAATATTTTAATACCAATTACAATTAAGTATATTAAAAACAAAATTAATTTAAAGACTAATTTATGTTTAAAATTGCATTTACATTAAATTACTAAAAATAGATGGTTAATATCCGTCGATTTGTTTTTTGGTTACCATGGTTACGTTCAATATGGATATCAACAAAATGGCGTTTCGTTTGGCATTACAACTTTTGTGATAAATTGTCTGAACTGTTTTTAATAACTAATAAAACTTGCATGAAATTTGTTAACATTTACTTAACAATAAAATTCACAAATTATTAACGTCAATCGGAATAATGAAAATGACTTTGCTGACAAACAATTTGTTCTAGCAGAAAAATCGAATAAAGTATACGAGAAAAGTTAGCGATTGTTTATTTTTGTCATTTATTATCATTTTAAGCTTGTAGAAAAAGTTATGTATGCAACGGTTCATAATTAGCTCTTAAGGTACTCGTGCCTGTAATTAGAGCGCTCGCAAGCTCGCGCTCTAACCTCGGCTCTCGTACCTTAAGAAGCTTCATTATGTACCAGTTACATAAATAACTATTAAGTAACTATATTCATGTAATAACTAACACGTTTTTATGTTTTTAGGACTTTTGCTACTAACAAGATAACAAGATGTTTGAAGCATTGCTGTACACTTGTAAACAAACAACTGATTGTCGCTTTAACCTGCACTTGGTAATAACGCCAGCGCACGCGCCACAAATCCAACCAATAGCAAGCCAGCAGCGCGGCTTATTTACCAATCAGAAGCTGTTGACCCAAGCAATCCGGATCAGGGTTTTATTTGACCAGCCATCCCGGAAGTCTTGTGTCCACAAACTGGACATTACAGGCTATTACACAACGCCACAGTTATTCAAACAGAATGTCGTGTTGCTAGATGAAGTCTGATATAACCGATAGGGTATTGAAATTTACACGATGTCGTTGTGTTATTTTGGTTTCCTGTGGAGTCAGGATAAGTAAATAAATATGTTTGATAGTATGCATTAGAATAGCTTAAATAAATATGCTCTGTAATTTTGAGTACAGACATGATAACGAATAAAGCCAACGTGTAGTCGTAGCTATTCTCGACTCGTGATCATTCTTTAACTTGAGAAAGGTTAGTTCGTCGATGAACTCTGCTACCGGTGTAACTTTATGCCTGTATTGACCACGCTAAGACTTGTGCTGCTTCAATTGTATTTTAGAAGAGCAAAATTCTGAAACATAGTAATAAATTAATACATAGGATTGAAGAAAATGACTAATGACACAATGTCAAAGATAATAAGGATGATAAAGAAGGTGATGGTGAAAAAACTAATTGGCATCAATACAGTTCAGACGTGACACAACAAAATATATTTATACCTATTGAATTAGCACTAACCTTAAGTTTTGAATGTAATGTAATCACTGAACGTAAGGATTCCTACCCCCTGTGTAAAAGTAGACATCAGAACAAGGGCTTCTAGTATCCCTTTGACTTCCGGAATAGGGGCTTCTTTTAGTTTGAAAGTCGGAAGTCACTACATGAAACGTCACTTACGTTAAGGACAACTTTTTACTTTTCCCCTAAGCAGGAAGCACCAAATAGTCGAAGTCTGAAGACACAGGCTTTAAATCAGGAGTTTGAAGAGGTTTAGGAACTACAATAGGAATTATTGGATTTGAATTTATTTTGGATTTGAATTCACCAAGTTGACTTTAGCTTTATGTGATCTCGGGGGTTATCATAGCTATGAAGTTCATTTTACGTCGAGCGTAAAGGATAGAGCTATAACTGTTATAAAACTCTGTCCTTTTCTTAAATTGAACTAAATAGTGCCTTGGTATTTAGGTAACGGTCACAACCCTCATCTTAAAGTTTAAATAGAAAACGCTTAAGTTTTACTGCCATCAAAACAAACAACAGCTGAAACGAAACGTCAGACCTCTGCACCTCAATGTTGGTTCAGTTGTGTTGTAATTAATCTGAAATAGATGCGCCGGCGGCGCTTATGAGGTCAAGATTCGAGTGCATCGGGATTACTCAAGTGGAATATTGAATTTGGAATTGCCGAGAGATATCGCAATTGCTGGCTTTATGTATTTGTAAGCAGTTTTCGTGGAAAAGAGAAGGCAGACAAGCACACATCCTAGTCAGTAGCATCTAAGTCCCATAGACATTGGCAAACTCCAAACTGCTATCCTAACACTGCAAATTCGTTGCCCTGAGGACCAAGATGGAAAAACTCTTGTTTTTCGTTTTTCCCTCAAAAATCACTTTTTAAATCACTTTCTAAAATTTAAAATAACTCTTATAAGATAAAGTAAATAGGTTGCTACGTTCACCAAATTAAATACTTCTTAGGATTTACAATAATATTGTGTTAGGGTCAACTGTTCCTTGAAATCTTGCTCTCATTGCAATTCTATTGTATTCAAACAGTTAGTGTATAATGTCACAAAGTGATGTGATAATAATGTCTTCAGAATACTTTTTTAATCATTTATCTTTTGTTCATGAACAACTAAGACTGAATCAATAAGTTTATTCTTTGTCTATGACACAATTTCACATAACCTAGATATTACTTGTGAATTTTATAATACCGAATAAAACGCTTACTGAAGTTTTGATAACAAATTCATTAAGTATATCACACATGTTACTTACTACTCATAGTAAAGTTTGTTAAGATTTTATGCACATACAGATATCTTATCAAGTATTTAATGTAGTGGAATTTATTAGTCTGCGATTAATTCGATTATCTAGAATATTCAATGAGGCTATCATGACACCAATTTGCCATCGTAGGATGAATGAATAAATAAAAAGGCTTGGACATCACCTGGTTTAGCTGCTCTATTTTACGAAGCCCTTTGCCAACGCAAACTGCGAAGCATTAAGTATGGCATTACAATAATTCCATGGACTTCATAAAATAGAAGGATCATACACCTGCGTAAACGCAGGAACCATATGCTAGCTAAAACAAGCATAAAACAACCAGGATATTAAAGGGTTCAGCAAAAAACGAAACATGCGCAGGAGCACGTGCTGAGCCAGGTGGCGGAAGCGGGAATCACGTCGCGCCATCTGGCGGGCTTTTTGTGAACCCAGGGTTTGGATTGAAGTTTTTGTGTCATTGTTTTCTCTTCAATGAGCTTAGATGTCCTATTATTGGCAGACAAGGTAGTAAGGCAGGTTTCTGGAGTTATGTGCCTTTGTTATTTTTATTCAAGTGTACGTATGATTTTGAAAAATAATAATGATGTACAAAAAGAAATAATGAATCTGAATAGTTTGTTATGAGACAAGAAATTAGATGATGATGTTAATGTATGTTGTTTTTGGTTAAGCACTAACATAAGATACTAGTATAAGATACTTAACAGAAAAAAAAAAACAAAATTAATAAATCAGAATATGTCATTTGATCATGTAAAATTGTATACAATAAATGTTTTTAACATTTGATATTGAGTTTTAGTATCAATTTCCACATTTATGTATTATTATAAAAATCCCGGAAATCCCGCATTCAATAAAAATAAATCATTATTTTTGGTGGTTGTAACCACTCTTAGTTACGTCCTGCCGCGAAGTTTAGGCAAATAGGCACTGCCTATTCCGACCTCTGTTCATCAGCCACTGGCTGTAAGCCTGTAACTGCGCATTTCCTACTAGGATCAAATAAATAATATCTACTTATTGAGAGATATCATACTAGACAAAGCTTATGTTTTAAGCTCAGAATAAGCGGGACACTTTGACACGTTTTTAGAGAGAAGAATAATTAGTGACCCGTTGTTCCCTTAATCTTTATTAATGTTGCTATTTCATCATTATGTACGCAGATCGGCTTCTATTTTTATTGAAAACCGTTTGAAAACACCTTGCATCAACTTATATGCAAAGCATCACCATTAACTACCACTTTGTCATTATTCCATCCTTCACGCAGTCTATTTTAGATAATAATCATTTAAAATTATACGTCGCAGTTTTAGCAAGCAAGCAGGTGTTCTTACTTTGCAGAATTACAAAGTACGCTCTAATTTTAAACGAGACATCTGCCGTTTATCAGCTAGAGCAGTTTCAAAGCTATGAAGTTATGGATAAGGTTGCAACTGCTTTAGAGGATTTATGAGAAGTGTGCCCTTCTCCTAAGGAAAGCATAATTGAGCTCGGCGTGTCAATGAGCACGGCAAACAGGGTAATTGCTGACGCTGGGTTTCGGGACGAGTCGTGACGAGGTTAAGCAATGCTCTTGAGCAAACTAAGATTTAGTTTTTGAAACCAAATGTTTGGGTTTCGTGAAGATGTACTCTTAGTAACGAAAAATCATAGGTTCCCTTTACCTTGACAAGTTTATTTAGGTGATATTTGTGATCATTCCTTTTGCACTTCGTCCTCATTTAAGTCTTATAAACAAGTAAAACTGATAGCCAACTCAATACCCTGGGCTTCTCGCTGCGTGTACCTCGTAGCCTGTCTTCCATGCATGTGTTCATTCATCCATAGCTATGATAAAAGTTTGGTTAGAAGACAAAGCAAAGAAGACACCCGAGGAACGATCTTTCTTAGTGCTTTGTTATTTCTAACCAAACTTTTACCATCGGAATCTTCGTTTATTTATAGTGGCATCAATTTCCTTATAATAATTTAACTGGCATTGCCAAAAACCTCACTACACCCACATCACCTTCACAATGACCTACCATACCGCTGTATCAAATCAATCGGTGTTTGCTTTTCAAAATCCGTTATCGAAAACGCCAATGGCGTGAAATCGACGTATTAAGTCGTAAAGTGCATTCGAAGCGCGCACGCATCCATTCCGCTCTTTACTTATAATAAAAGGATTAAAAATTTAGGTGTGAACGTGAAATTGTAGAATACTATTGTTGTCTGTCAGCTTTCAACAGCTATATTATCATTATGAATGAACCATTCCAATCCAACTGCTTGGCAAAGACTTTGCTCCACTTCTTCCACTTTTATTTTCGTACGTAAACTAAAATCTTCTCAGTCGTCCTTACAATTTTGTTACAGAACATCAAAACACTTGCCTAAAGTTACTATACTTTTTTTTTGTTTTCATTTCACGTTTATAATAATGCTAGGTTGAAAGTGTTATCATTGTCATAAGCAATATTTATATAAGTTTCTTGCGGCGTTTCTTCTCAGCAGTGGTCTCCTCTTGGGTAGCGCTGGTAGATTTTTGACGTGTAAAAGTGCCCGTGCGGCCTACTTACTGAATAAACATCTTTTGTTTTATCTTTTCTTTTTGTTTCTCGTGTGGTTGCCGAGTTAGAATAGTGCCACTCCATGTCTTCCCGTGGATGTCGTAAGAGACGACTAAGGGAATAAAGGCTTGTAGTACTGTTAGGCGATGGGCTTGCAACCTGTCACTAATACGCTGGTAAACATCATAGCCTAATTGTGCAAATTATGGTTATAGAATTATCAACATTTTTTTTAGAGATGTTTGTAATTCTGTAGCTCTGCCTACCCCACTCTGGGAACGAAGGTATGTATGTATATTTTATCTTTTTTAACATGTACTTACCTACGTTGTTAATACTTGTATTTAGCAAAATAGAAGAGACGATGTCACAAGAACTTTGTACTCTACTAATAGTAGTATGAATGACAATTGAAGTGGTACACTCTCATGCAATTCGATATTTAAACTCCCTAGACTAGAATAGAGCCCAGACATAAACTAAGCATTGCGTACGCGCCTATTTCCTTATCATACGATTTGCATGAAATATCTCTGAGAAATGTTGGTATTTGCGCCATACTATAAATTGAGATAACTGTCGATAAATAATATAAATTGATCCCCGTAAATTTCTGTAATATCATGTTAGTTTAGTTTGAACTGTGGATACATTGCTGTAATATCATGGAAGTTGGATAAGTTTATATCATATTTTATGCGATAAAACAATTGCGAAAGGTTTGTTTTAAGATACGAAGGAAGTCACCGTTTATAAACATTAAGACAATACTTAGGTTATGTACCTACTCGTTTCTGTGTATAAAGAGTTCCAAGGTACATTATTGTTAAATAAACAAACACAATTATTTTATTTACAGGATCTTCATATGTTTACGTGTGAGTTTATCGTATTTTTTTTATAAATAACCATGACCTTAAGCTTCTCAAAGCGTCATTTATCACAAAACCTATTGTTTTCTTCATTAAATAGGCTCTCTAGGTCAATGTTGGAAATTGACTAGATCGATTTCCATCGGCCGTTTTAGCTTAAAATCGATTTCATAGGAAAAAATCAATAGTTCGATTAAATACTTTCTTAATTTGTATATACACCATGAACGTGTCGAGGCCGCGGTATTGTTTACAGATTCGCCTCGCTTTCGCTGGACACGCGGCTTAACAATGCCGGGTTTCGTAAATCTCATACAAAGCTGAGTGAAGCTGGTGTCTGTGGCACTGAATGAGTTGGCGACGAAGAATGTTCTATTGTTACCTAATTGGAAGTGTATTTATGAAATACCGAGGCTTCTATTTGCTATTAGTCTAGACTAGTTTGTTAACCTGGGACATTCTTTTCAGAGGTGTTATTATCTGAAAAATGAGTGAAGCTACTAAATTGAGAATGCACGCCCTAAAATATTGTTTGTATATTTTGACGGGACAACTTTAACTTGCCGGTTAATTTGTCAGTCAAGTCGAAAGTTTGTTCCTCAAGAGAATTTCACGGCAGAATAAAAAAAAATTATTATTGATATACAATAGATATAAAAATGTATTGCACGATGGTCCCTTGATATTTATTTATTTATTGACCATGTCCTTACGCGCTCTACCGTAATAAAAAGTTATAAATATTTGTCGCGTCCGCCTTTGATGTATCAACCAAGTTAAATTGAGGTCTGATAATATTACAGTAGGGTTTGAGTGAAAAGTTCTGAGCGACTTCAATCATTTTAGTTTTATAAATAACCTACTGAAATTTGTAATTGGTTTATTTAATAAAAACAAGGTATGGCATAGGTAGGTAAAGGTAGGTTTTAATTTAAAACATTAGTAATATTCAAGGTTAAAGTAAAAAAATAGTAGCCTTATTTTATAATCTTACACTTCGGGACATATTTGTAAGTAGGTAGGTAGCATTAATACAAAAAAAATTGATGACAGCGTTGCGCGGTACAATAAAATTATTTTAAGTTTCACCATGTAAAACGAAAATAGCTTGTAGTACAGTCACGAGATTAAATTTGAGTCCCACCTTAGGTCCAAAGTCAATCTGACATTCTACAACAATAAGGTTGAGTTTCCTAAAAGTTACAAATGACTTGACATCTCTAATGACATTGACAACTTCAAGCATATTTTTCTTGAAATGGGTCCCGAATTAACGCACGTGACCGTACTTATTAAGCAAAACTGTAAAAGGCTGAACTTAGTTCAATTGAAAACAATTTTATAAAACATCGTTAGGATTTCCCAACAATATATTTATATCAGTTTAATTTCGCGGCGTCTTTATATGTTTCATACTCAATTTAAACTACGAAAAATCTAATATTTGTCCGTCAAACAAACTAAAAAGAAACCGCGACCTCCTATAAATTATGTTACCTACTAAAAAAATGACAGCGGATGTAACGCGTCCTATCAGTGACCTTAGCAGACATTCGAATACCACAGCGCATTGTCCAAGAATAATGGACCCTGTGCCCATTGCCTTCTCAAACTTAAAAAAAACATAGTGGATCATTGTCACTTTGTACAGTAATGAACTGTGTTAAAAAGTTGGGCCAACGTAGTTACAAACCTTTTTTGTGCTACTGGCCGGAAAGAATAAAAAAATAGATAGAAGCCATTTTATCGTAATTAGAACCTTTTTTTAGATAATAAGCATGGTAGATAGTTTAACAAACTGTTTGTTGTTAACGAAAAAGGTTTTGCGGTCATACATTTTAAAGTGCAACTTTTAAATATTCGAAAATGGAATTGTTAAGGTCGCGTTCAAGTTATCGCCCCACAGGCGAACGTCAGTCAGTCAAGGCGGCGTCCGAAAAGGCAATCCGATACTGAATGATACCAGTTATGCCAACATAACCAACATTGATTAAGGGTCGACACAAAGGCGCGTTGTCATTGGGCAACCCGAGAGCTGATCAAAGAGACCTTTGTTTCAATATAAGTGCTAAGTGAAGTTCAGATTGTTAAGATACTCTCAGGCGGCTTTGTTTTTTTTAAAACTAAATATAGTATGCACGTGAGTTTATTTGTAAAGTGCATCTGCGTGATTTGATCGATGGCACAAGGTTTTCCTGTTGAACTGGAATTTATTTAAATATTTATAATTAGGTTACACTGGTTTTATGACTACCTACAGGGTGTAGTGTCAGACACTACAACAGTATTATCATAATAGTAGTAGGTTTCTATACATGTTATCTTGCGTATTGATAAAATAGAGTCGTAGCTCATCCTCATCAACATTAACGTTTGACGTCGTTATTCAAATCTTCAGGAAATTTTAGTTTTTACCAGGGGTGCCAACCTAATTTAGAAAATGGAAAATCTCAGTGATTCAGTAGTGCCTAGTAAACTTAAACATACTGGTAATTATCGTCATATCTCAACTGCATTTCATGCAACTCAGATCTTTTTAAAAATGCGAAATATGCGTCGCCATCTTTGCCCTCGCGATGCTGCGCCCGCGCTGTTCCGAGAAACCGTTTAGTTAATCGCTCTAATTATAACTTTAAGTGTTTTATTAAATGGTTAAATGTTTTCGCAAATTTTGTTACACTTAAGACTCAGACTGCAATGTTTTGCAATTTTATGTACTGTTAAATTAAAGTAAATGTTTTTTTTTTTTATTTAAGCACTTAGGTACTCCTACGTAACTACGACGCATAAAAGGCCCTGTTCATATTTTCAGATGTTTGGTTGCTTTGATGGTTTTCTATAAAAACTGCTACGTGAATTAATATTTAGTTATTTGATTTGCATATAAAAGTAAAGGTAATCAGAGCGTGTAGACAGTTATTTACGCTGAATATAATATAACCAAAGTTTCTTTAGTTCTTAAGTTCACCTTGAGCATCAAGTGTATTTAATCCAGTAGTGGAAACTGTTTTGGCCAATGTTCTAGCTACAATGTATTAACCATAATGTATTATATATTGCTGTTTGTTTCCCTTGATAAATAAATAAATAAATAAATAAATAAACCTATATTACAATAATTTCACTATGCGGTGTCTTTATGTTTTACTGTCTGTGTTCTACTCTGGTGGCATATAATCTGGTGGTAGACGCATAACGTTAACGATAGTGATATTCAAAAACAGACAGCAAATATGCTGCCCTCCTTAGAAAAAAAGGCGTATGTCTCATAGAACCGCGAATTTTTAAATGACCTTATTTCTTAAGATTGGGGGTTAAATTTGCTTTGACTATCAAATTGCGCATGCGTCCTTTTTATTCAGAAGGGCAGCATAGAATTCACATAAGCGGCCGACGCGATACGTTAATCCTACACTTTTTAGCGGCCTTTACACGTAAAGCCACGCGCCATTTCAATCATCGTTTCGAACCGTACATTTTTTACTATTTTACTATTACAGTTGCATTTACACGTACGGTTCGGAACGAAGATTGGAATGGCGCGTGGCATTTCCCGCAGTCCGAACTTTACGTGTACAGGCCGCATTTATCACTTTTCGAAAATCCCTAACGAAAGCTTCACGCATCTAGGCCCCATTTTACTGCAAAACTACAAATGTATACTAAAGTATCGCGTTACTGTTTAAAGTGCATTGCACAAAACATTTAAAGGATTCAACATCCACCGAAGTAAACTGCCCACAGCCAGCTGTTATTCGAAACCGTCGAGAAACATGCGCCCACACAGGCTCGTTTGTGGAAGGGAATTTGAGTGGAAAGTCGAGATCTTACGCCGTTTAATACCAAAGGCCGTGTTAATAAAGTGGTCTTGAGTAAGATGTGAGGTTTTAGGACAGCTTAGAAATGACAGTTTTCTATAGGATAATAGTAACTTTGTGCTTGAAACTGGATCTTACTTTAAAGCAGTAAGTAATAGGTTTGGCACGTACACCCTTACTTAGAAACATTTTAGAGACAGTAAACTCGTTTCTTTTTCAAACTTGTGTATGAATAATTAACACTAAAGAACGACTTAAGGAGCGACCACACCGCTGCTCAATTCCATCCGTCCGCGTGTTTTGAGCAGCGGTGTGAAGAGCATGCGGTAAAGTCGTGACGCTTACGGCACGTCACTGCAATTCCGTACCGTCACCGTATTTTGAGTAGCGGTGTTTTCGCTTCTTTAATCGTCATTGACTGGCTCCAAGTGCGGCCGTAAAAGTGTTACGGTTGTTTAGAATTATTTGTATGGTTAATCAGCAGAGGTCGGAATAGGTAGTGCTTATTAACCTAAACTTGACTCATGTTCATTCATGCGCGAGTGAGATGGGAATACGTTATTGAATGAAGATGCAACAAGTTTAGGTTAATAAGCACTACCTATTCCGACCTCTGTTAATCAGCTCTACATATTTTTTTTACTACTATGGTGAACTGTTTTTTATGGATTAAATATAAAATAGAGGATAACACTGAAGACGGCGAACTCCGCGTAACAATCGTGTATGTAAACTGTATATTTTTTTCATAAAACATACAAAAAAAGGATTGTTTCTAAAAAAATTAACAAAAGTTTTAACATTATTGACCTTAGCGTCCTACGCCCGAGCAGAGCACACGTGGGGCGCTCGATATGGGCATGCGCAGATTAATGCCAAACACATGCGCGCTCCGATCTGGTAAGCAGCGGCGGCGGCGGCCGGGCGAAAACATTGGAAGGCAAAGAGTACTTGTTCAATATTGACGAAGTAGAAGGTTTTATCTTATACTTTACGCGAGCTCAACTCAGCAGCAGCTCAAATGATTTCGATGTTTTTTTTTATTTATCTATACGAAAAAATGATTGCAATATTACATAACAGTTCCACCGGGCGAAAACTGAACACAGTTTATCTGCCGCTGGAGAATGTAAATGCGGTAAAGGTCAATAAATCAATCTGTCAAGTTTCACCTTCAGGAAGACTCGGTGTCAAATCGAGCGACGTTCGTTCCCGAAGAAATCACTGTGGCTGTTTTCTGATAGTTAAAGCCTGTCGCTGAAATAGGAATACTATAGTTACATTAGACATAAGCAATCTTACCATTTAAAATATAGATTTATTTAGAAAAAAAATACACTTTAGCTCCCGGACCAATTTCATTGATGAAGATATTATGTTTTGTCAACAACGAGTGAGTGTCATAGGTTATTTGAAAATGATGAGAGGACGTCATAAAAGTCGCTAAGTTATCCACTATATTGTAATACTTTGGACGTATAATGCGAAATGAAAAATATGATTCCTTCCTGCTCATAATGCAAGGAAAGAGCGAAGACAGCAGGAAATTCGGTAGACGTCGAATTTTATGGCTCAAAAATCTCTAGGCGTGGATTAAATCCATAGCCGTTCTTCGGTAGGAGATGACTGCGTAAGAAGGAGTGTCGCTACCCGAGACCACGATGCATGTATAAGTATAGACACATTGGAAAATCAATGGCAATCCAACAGATCATTAGCGACATTTTATATCGACTCGACTACAAAGCCGCGCCTTCCAGAAGCTTCCTCCAGCGCCGCACGGTTGGCTGCGCGTGCGCCGAACGCCAGATGCCCGCGGGATCGGCGGTCGCGGTCCAGCGGACGGCAGGAATGGCAGGATGCCGCGGTCAACCGTGGCGGCATCGCTCTCGTTAGTCAATGATTGGGATATTGCCGTGGAAGATTGTGCTTGGAGATTGTACAGTTTGTACGGAAATGGATTGAATTAACAATGGTAGAATTTGTTATGCAGATGGCATAGTATCAACTAATTAATTGGGCGAAGTGTCACTGTTTTACCAACTTAACAACTATCATTCTCCTCCTTTTCCTAGCCCTTCTAGTAATCTTGCTCCATCTGTACGCTTGTGGCCGTAATGGGTTGTTTAAGCTATTCGTTAGTTAGTACATTTCACGACATTTTCAATTGTTTGCTACCTTAACAAGTGCCACTGTTGTTTATAAATACCTTATTTGCATATCTATGGGTTTAAACAAAAAAAAGAAGAAATACATTTATTAACTAACTATAAGGCAACAGAAAATGTGCGTACTCACAGTAGTGAAACGGACACTGGTTCAGCAACTTCAAGTATCTAGTTCCAAAGATTTAAGCTGTGTGTCGCTATCGTTAGTCAGTCATTCAGTGTTATGGATGTGATGGAATAATGTTTGTCACATTCAAATTACTTTTAGCATACAATTATCACTTTAAGTAAAGGAAATTTATGACAATCGGTATTAACGTGGGCTTATTTACAAATATACACCATATATTCTATACATGGTCAACATTAGCATTCAAATCTCTATAATATCAAAGGTATAGGCTGCACATAACCAAATATGTATTTATTTCCTTGAATAAATAGCAGTATCTAATAACGTGTGGGAGGATCTTAGCATATATAATACTGGATACATTCCGAAGTTTTTAGAACACTCCGACTAACTAACCTTGGCGTTTCGCGTGGGATAACCTAGTCTAAGTTTTTTGTTGTCAAGGATGTTATACACAAGTGCATAATCGTGGTCGCAGAACAGTTAATTGACATTTTTTTGGTTGATAAAAAACTCAATGGCAATTAATCTAATATTTTTCTAAATTTAATTGATTATTAAAATCTACAATGAAGCAAAGATTTGGGTTGCAATCTTCAAATTTTCACTTGCATCTTTGTCTTGTGTTACCCAACTGCCCAAGAAGGAGTCTCATGAATTTGTATATCAGTTATCTTTCACTAAAAAAGTACGTACACAAACAGAACACCTGTAACTTTTTCAAATCATCTGGAACCTAATACTTTTAGTTTTTGTATCAAAAATCTCTGTAACATGTTTTTACTTTACAAGATTCTATTAGGCTAATAATGCCTTATTAGAATCTTGTACAGATGGTATTTTTATTGCTCGTGAATGATAATAGACGGAAAAAGGATTTAAGTAACTTCGGCTTTCAATAAAAAAATATGGTCAAGAACACAGCAAACCATCACAACTCTTTACGTCAGAATTCCAAATTTCGAACCAAAAGGTTAGTAGTCAAGATCACGTTGAAAATAAATGAGGAGTCCCTGTGAGTCATTTAAATACTCCTAAATATCTACGTAAATAGAATTAATAAGAATCCTTCTCTGTTTGCGCTACATTCGAGGAAGTAAGACACATGACACATTACGATGAGTTAATTCGATCCATGCAAACAGCAGATAAGCCGTTTGCTGACACCGTGGCGCCAGCATGCTGTTCATCCTAAGTACATCAGAGAAAAAAACTGACAAGTTGGCTGTGAAAAGGACAGATATATGACTCCTATAGCTCTATCCCCTTCACTCACTGGAACTTGGCAGGTTTTAACGGCTCATAATACCTTTGCAGATCTAGTTATTTACTCTGTAGTGATTAAACTGAGTGCCTTGAGTGTTTATTGCAAAATTCTAGTGTTTACACTGGAAATAAATTTATTATAGATTGAAATGACGCAATGTTTATGTTAGCTCCTTCAACGATTGACGCGCTTTACGTCATAGCTACGAGTTTCGGTATCATCGTAGTGCGTACTGAATAGTAATACTTTTCTGAATCACGCCAGTGTTTGGAGTTTTCCTCTTGCTTAATATAGTTAGGGTTTTATTCATATAGATACATTAAGGTGATGTTGGTGAATAGTTGGACGTCTTTAACCCTTCAAATAACTTAAAATATTATCTTTGATGTTTTTTGTTATGTATTTATTTCTCTATGAGTTTATTTATCGTTAGCAGGCATCCATACTAGCCTAGAGCTTGGGAGCACCAAATCAATTGTGTGAGATTGTCACCTTGATATTATTGACATTTACACATCAAAAACGTGAAGTAATATTTTCGAGCCTTAGGCATATTTAATGTGTGTATGTATATTATGTATATTATACATATTATATACTTATTTTGGTAATCAGGAATAATATCACACTGCGGTTACTTTTAATGCTTGTACGAAATCTTTGTAACATGTTTTTGCTTTACAAGATTATATTTAGTAATGCCTTATTTCCCAATACAGTTGTTATCTGTTATTACTCTTAAATGGTAATAGACGGAAAAAAACCAAACCGAAGAATATTTATTAACTCTCAATAATAAATTTAGGTTAAGAACGTAGCGAAGCATCTCAACTCTTTACGTCAGAACTCCAAATTTCAAACGACTAAAACAAGTGAAACAGGGAAACTATTAAGAACAAGATTGTTGAAGATCGCTTTCTCAATATGATCTTAATAGGTATTACAGGTTTGAAGGAAAGTGTACTTGCCGAATGACACAGTTTCACGCCATCATCGGCAACACCATCGTCATTAAAGATGTCGTTGGCTGTTAAATAGAGTGTCACCTTCATTTGTTTTTGTCGAAACAGTATCAAGTTAATAAGAAACTTGTTTGGTTGGTAATTAATGTAAATATGTATAGGATGAGGAAAGTTTGTCTAATTGGGATGAGAAGTAAGATTGCGGAATTGGAATTGAAAATCATTTGACTAGTTTTGTTATCAAAACGTTTTAATAATGAGCCTCCTAATATTCAATCATATTTTATTAATCTTTTTGAACACAATGAGAATTTCTGATAGAAGAAAACTTACGGGGAATAAAATACAGAACACAACCCAAAACAAGTGAAAAAAAATACATTTACAATTTAAGTTTTATTCGTGATGAAAATATGTCAAACGCATGTTTACTGTCAATCACGTATACAAGTATACGTCTAATTTAATTTCTATTGGCCACGATTTGCAGTAGAACCAAAATCGTCAACACGTCCACTGCACAGTTCATAAGATTAAAATAATAATGCCACTGACTTGCATTCCTTTGCATTAAACGCATTCAATAGAGTTTTTTAACTAAGCTGCCGCAGTCTTAATCACTGGCGCCACCAGTTGCCAACAAAAGCGTGCAATAAATCTTCAATAAATACTTAGTAATAATGTCACACTGTTCTTGGAAATACCTGCATTTTGCGTGACGCCTCAGACACAAGGTAAAGTCTGCATTTCGGAGAACCAATAAGTAAAAGGTCAACGTTTCGAGCCAGTTAGAAGTTGTACAATTTTGGGATACCTAAAAATAACAAGGAAAGTTACACCTTGGAACGTTGAAGGTACATTGATCTTAACTTAATAATATCTGTGCTTGGATACTATACAATATTAAAGATACTCAGACTAATAAGTAGGTATGGAGAATATATATATATATCATACCTACCATATATATATTAAATAGAGAGGGATTAACGTTCGTTTCGTTCCACAATTTCGTTTGTGTCATGGGGAAGACCAACGGGCACACAGGCGTATGGATATTTACAATCTTTAGATCTCAGGTCATTTCACCAGCTGTCCCCGTTTTTGTCATCCCCACACCCTAACACAACAGTGCGAACACTGCTGCTCGGTGGCAGGTTAGCTGGTAAAATGATGGTAGCGATCCCGAAGAACTGCGCCAAAAATCCTATACAATAAAATACTCAGGCATAAATTTCCTCACAAGTTGCGAGTCGCAACAAAAAAGTTTTTTGTTTTTACAATCTCAAACGTAGCATAGAATGTTTACCTCTTTTGGGATATTTTATAAAGTAGTTAAAGGCATGTCATTATAACAACACACATATTACTATTCCTTGAAACACGTTCCTCTTAAAATTGTCGCTGGAAAATCTTGTTAAATGTCAGCTTCCTAGTAAAATGGTAAGTACTCAGTAAGGTCGTCGGATTTGTCGATGCCGGATTTACCTTCAGTGGTTGCGTATTTCCTATGCCGTAATCTAAATACCACATAGAATGAGTTCAAATATTTGCTATTTTGGAAAAACTGGTTAGAGGAATGCAGAATCTACAGTTCTAATACCTAATCATCAGGAGTTCAAAACCTGCAAGGGTCTGCTCCAAACTATCTGGCCTTACGGTAAAATAGAAGTAATTGAAAATGAGATACTATAAAAGAGTACCTGTATATTGCCTGCCAGCATTTCTCCGCGTGTGGTTTCCATTGCTTAGCTACTTTATAAAATTGGACTTAGAGGTCTTATGGAATTAGTTATATTTTACTTCGACCAGCATAATGTAAAGGTCTTTAAGTGACTGGAGTGAAATTTCAAGCAGTAAAGTCCAAACTCCGCGCACCAGGAAGGAATGACTCACGCGCAGCTTGTGTGCGTCAATTAGATCACTGGCGTCTTACGTCGATGACTTACTCGAGCAACTCGATGATGAGGGCTTTGGCCCTTCACGTTGTATAATAGGATTTACTTGGTGTGATGAATCTTTTTTCTTGGAAGTATTTGTTGTTGTTGTCATAAGTAGCGTTCGTGTTAAGTTTAAAAAATTCAAAAATGTTTGATGTGGAAATTTTAGATTAATTAATTTGGTTTTACCTGTTTGCAAGTAGGAAAATACGAGCACAATCAATAAACAATTATAACGAAAACCGGTTTTTTATTAAAATACCAGCATGAATTTACTCATGTAATATATTGAGTCACTAAACGCATATTATGTTAATCATATTTGCGGTTACCCATAAAGTGCAATTGTTATATTTTTAGCAACAGGTCATATATAGGTACTAATTAAACGTTAAGTTAAACCTTTTAGAGTCCTTCGTTAGGTAACCCCGTTTGATATACCTATCTTACCCACCAGTTACCAGTATTCTCAGTGTCCTGTTTCACTGTAGGATTTCGGGGATATTACTACCTAACATCGAGGTATTCCATCTTAGTCCTCACAGTTGACAACGCGTTGTGATTTTCTGATATAAAACACCACTAAACCACAGTCAAATCTAGCCTTAGAACAGTAATATTAGTAGTCTTCAAACACTAGCCAATTTTATTTAGCGCAAAATATATACATACAAACATAATAAACTCTACTATATACTAATGAAAAATTATTTACAACAACGCGGACACGACCTAGCAAGGTCGAGTTTACGAGTGAAACCAACTTAACGATGCCTCTGACTTCAACTCCGTTACTAAGTGCTACTCTACACAACGATAAACTGTCGCTTCAAAATGTTACCTTATTAAGACATAATAAAGTTTTAATTTAATACGCTAAAGTAGCAGAATCGGCAGCGCCAGTCAATAGTGTTACTTTAGATTCTATTTCTCGAACTGAATTGCTAATTTGGTACGACTATAATATTTTAATAGTAAACTAAAGTGAGTTGTATTATGCGCATGGACTTGCTAAAGCCGGATCATGCGGTTGACGTTCGTATTGTTAAACTGTATTCTATTGATACTATTAAGTCACGACACTCACGACAGATAGTTTCAAGGTCGTTTAATAATTAGCATTAGTATCCTGCTCTTTCAAATGCTTATACAGAAGTCAATAGGAAGAATCTGAAAGAAAATCACCGGTTTTGTCACAAGGAATGATCCTTCTCCCATGTTGAATAAGATTCCTACATAATTTTTACGAATTATTATTTACTGCCAATTTAATTTGCATCACTTGTCTTTGACACGTGATATTTTTTGACCTGAAAATGCCATTTAATTTATAAAAGGTACGTGAAGTGTAGCATTTGGCTTACGGAACCACATGGACCAATGATGGAAACTGATTCTTATTGTACAGAAGTTAAGAGTTATTCATTTTTTTTTGGGGAATATCATTTAAGCGTACACAAGCCTTTTCAAAAGTCCTCGCACCTTATATTTGACGATTTTTTCAAATGTTTCCCCAACACATTAGGCAAGACACCTGGACATTGGACATTGGTAGATATGTCACCAGCGTCACGGTTGAGCAAGAGACAGTTTCCTAGAACGGCGAGGCCGCGCGCTGCATACATTACGCGAGGAATTTGCACTGGATACTCGAAGCAGGATACAGACAAATGTTTTAGGTGAAGGTGGCTTTTAGAACTACAATATTATGATGGATGTAGCTGATAATGGGCTGAATGAATCAAAGTTTTACATTGAATTCACAATTTTATTCGAGGAAGAAGCGAGAACATGTCACAGGACACCTGAGGCACTGAGAGCCATGAGTATTTGCACTAAAATGATTATTTAAAAACTCTGCAGCGCTTTGATTGACTACGCTATCCTATAATATTAATGTCGTGAAATATTGAACAATGGTAATATAACAACCAAAGATACCAGTATTTAAAGAGCTAAAAATGATAAAGTTAAAGTAGCTGCTATTAAAATACTAACACCCAAAACTGTTGCACAAAATGCAAACATCACTAACTCACTTTCAATGCTGAATGTAAAAAAAGAATAAAACAATATTCATACCATAAATAACCCAGGAAAGGCTCCATAATACAAAGCTACTCGACCGACACCTGTTATTTAACCCCACAAAAACTACAAATCGGAACCATTTCATATTAACTTCCGCACAGGAATTCCTTTACACGGTCACGCGCGTGCGCAGAACAAGTGCATTTCCGGTTAGGGACTTCCGGGGGGGCCAATTGAACCCCATGGGATGAGAGCCCTTTGCCATCCGGGCCAGTGATGTGACTGGGAACATGCCGATATTGGTGAGACTTACTTTATCGATGACTGCTAAAGCGACTTTCATTTTGAGGGAGACGTATCAAGAAAATTTTGTGGCATATCGCTTATGAGATAGATTTTTACCACCAATATCGATTATTTGTCTACTTCATTTACGCTGTGACACTAAGTACTAATTTCGCCAAACGATGTTAACCATTTAACAGACGTTTAGAGCGTTAACAGCTGTCAAAATGTATGAACTAACCGTCGATTAACATTGATTAAATTTAACATAGTTTGGTGACATTGGTACTAAATCAATCGTTATCGTTAAACGTTGCTCTAGGCTTGTACACAGTACAGCCTAGAGCTAAGTTTGGGAATAGCTCACTGTGTAAGATTTTCCCCTGATACTTAACTTATGAATAGAACATTCTAGATACACAAAAAATATGTTGTCTATTCTAGAAACCATTGTTCATGACCTGTTTTCATTTTCAAGCATGTTTAATTCATCCACGCTATTGCCATTGTCAGGAGTTATCGATAATAATCTGGGTCAGCCCTAGCGCAGACATAATAGAGCCGACAATGAAGTTACACAAACTGCGCCGACGCAGGGGTTATCGGTCGATCTGCTACTGTGCCCATGGCTCCATTTAGATATGTCATAGATATGCTACTTGAGAGAAGCGGTTCTTAGGTGTAAATAAAGGTACAGTAATGATTTACTTAGAACAAAATTGACGGTCATACGTCACGGGGCTCTTGTGAAATTGAAACGAAGCAAAATCTTTAAACACATAAGGACAATATTAATGAACTGACCTTAAGTAAGATGCCCGTCCCAAGACTCCTTAGAAATGTAAATCGTCTATGACTTGTGGTTTACTTAGTAGTACCTTACACAAAATAAGTTATTTAATATGGTCCTTGGTCCTTTATAATAGTCACAAGCCGATAATAGTCTATAGTCGATTCTCGCAGACTTTTAGCCCTTTTCAAATGCGATGATTGTGAAAATTTGTTATTTTGAGAATTCAATCAAAACGTATCAAAATTGAAAACTAAAATGACGTAAATTTTCATTATGTAAATGAACTTTAAAATTGCAATCGTGCTGGGACAATAATATTTGCATTAAAATTTCCTCGAGTGTAAACTACCTTATTTCATTTCATTGCAACACTCGCTGTTAAAGGTAAACATAAAACATCGAGTCGTTATGTAGCCTCACGAACAGAGTTACTTCATTTCCTCACATGCTTTTCCTACTTCGTCTATTGTTAAGCTTTCTTTATCGAATTATATTTCAACTTCGTGCTAAAACTTAGGTTCAACAGTATAACACATACTATTAAATATCGATAGTCTAATTTTACCAATCACCGTGTTATTTATCGCTCTCTATAATACTACAGGTTGAATAGAAGAGAGGCTATCATCGTTCCTTGAGGTACTCCCCAGCCGAATCAATTTCAAGTTTTAACTTTATATTAATTTTGACAGCATTAAGATAAAAGATAAAAAAAAAGATAAAAAAAAAGATAAAAAACCGCCATTACTAAATATTTGAATCTTTTAATTAGATTATCTATTTTTTGATCACCATGTAGCCATAAGACCCTCAGTTGGTATTTATGATGTTGTTTCTTTTTTCATTTGCGGTGTGCAATAAAGAGTTATGTAAAGTTTCGTAAACCTTCTTAAGTACAAAAAAAAAATCAGGAGCTATTAGTCCTCCTTTAATCTGAGCATGTGCGTCTCCTACTGAATGGTCACTTAGTGCATTAGAATAGTATCGAGTGTATTTTCCAGTCTCATGATAAGCATTATCTGTACCAAGAATGGGTGGTGCAACTGGGTTACTATTGTTGCTACAGCACAGCTGCACAGCGCATGCGCTTTGATGTGTATCACCGGAACTATTTATTTCTATGGGGCACTGTTTACGATACTATGTTAACGTTATTAAAGGGTTCTGACTGATAATGAAAATTATGTGGAAACAAAAATTCCTTTAGGCTGAAACCAATACCACTTCTACAATTGTAATGTTTATGATCCGGCCGCCTTTATTGTCAAGGTAATTAGGGCCATCATAATGTTAACAATATAGGCAATAACAAAATGGAACACAGGTGCAGGTGATAGGCTTTTAACTAACTTTGGCCTCGAGGTCACATGCAAAGCGTTAGAATTTTCCTTTAATGACGAATGTCCAGGTGCTAATATTGCTAATGAGTGTATAATCGATGATAATTAGTTTAGGTTTAAACTAAGGATGGAAGGGGCGCTAAAATTTCTTTAGAAATGATTTTGATGTAATATGCTAAATGCTTTATAATGTTAATAAAATAGTGTCGTATTTAGATGCGATATTATTAAAATATAAGCGATGAGTTAATAACATAGGTGTGACACAAAGGTTTTTCTATGAACTACGAAGAGTCAACAAGGGACGTTCTTGGTTCAATCATAGCAACGGAGCAACGTGATCGGTTAGTCACTTCTACAATCATGACGAACTCGCGGTGTATAAGCCACACGATTCAATCACTAACAAGGAATCTAAAGGAAAAACTTACATTTATTACAACTATACAATTCTCATAACTAAGAAATAACTTGAGTTACGAGTATCTTTATAAAGCAAAATCGGCAACTTTATAGAAAACTCTACAGTACTAGGCAGATAGGAAGTCAATCCTGCACATTGCACAACCATGAAGTCTCTGAATTTTGGTAATGTTGACAGCAGTAAAAAAATGTTATTACTATTCATCATCACATTGTTTTACTGCGTTCAATTATCAATATTCAGAAACTTAACAGCTGTTCAATATGTCAGGATTATCTTCGTATCTACCTAGTTATAGCTACATGAAAACTTGATTTAATGATAGAAGCCGTTTTCCCAGACATAGAGGCTTTGACAGAAAAAATTCTGTACTCGAAAACTCATGTACCGATTTATTTTATTCAACATTCTTATTCCTTTTGTACCACAGATAGATTTGATCTTCATTTCTTTTTTATTTCAAGGCAATTATATGACAT
Source organism: Acleris literana (assembly GCA_946894065.1). NCBI lineage: Eukaryota > Metazoa > Arthropoda > Insecta > Lepidoptera > Tortricidae > Acleris > Acleris literana. Next base: position 25,741,372 of record OX335671.1, on the reverse strand, counting down.
GAACATTATCTGATATTAACTTTATAAGTGTTACGAGTACTACGGCTACTACAACCGTAAGGTCCTTGTCAGATGAGTCAGCCTCTCACGCAACGTGATGTCATCCCATCCTCGTTCGTGCATCGCATGCGCAAGTCATACACCTCAATAACGCAGCATGCATCGTGTTATTTATGCGTGCATGCAATTGGATGCTACCGTGATCATATGTAATTTTAGCAAGGATTTCGGAACCGTAATCTTAACTAAAATCTATGATTGAGAGTAATCATAGATTTTCTACAGGTAATCTATGATTTAAGACTAGAATGTATAGGGTCATTACTATTAATGAGAAAAATGAGACATGAAAATGAAATCAAATTGTTTTGACATTTTAGCTAGAAAGCTCTCCAAACGGCGCTAATAAAGTTGTATAACGGTTATATAAAGACAAATATCGAATTGCCTTGATCATCTCATTCGTTATCAGTGACCGGCGTAAGCGCAGTACACATTATATTCGCAGTAGCAATTGACTTGTTCAATACTTCTCTAGCAAGGGATCCACACTAAGGTATATTTCAAATATTTTTAAAGACGATGTTGACAGTAGGACTAATTCTTTATTTTTCGCAATTAAACTTATCCAAATAGATAAAAGTTTGAAGACTGGACTTATTTGTATTCTTTATATCATATATCAATAAATCCTTCTTTAGGAACCTTATACAACCTTTATAATAGTGATCATCGTCATACTTTGTAACAAAAACAACAAAAGACACAGTGCACCAGGGCCACTACTGCCCTCCTAAACAAAAAGGACGCATGCGCAATTTGATAGTCAAAGCAAATTGAACCCCCTGCTTTAAGAATTAAGGTCACTAATACATACGCGGTTCTATGAGACATACGCCCTTTTTTCTAAGTAGGGCAGACTAGGTGTCTCTGTCACTACTGCTCAAATATTGGCGCTGTGGCGATCATCGGAGCGTGCGCAATCTCCTCATTTGATACGCTAGCTCTTTGTTTTTCTTAAACACGACACGACTAGTGGGTGGCTCTTCTTTACCGTTACATATTTCGGATGTAAATCGTATGGTAGCTAGTACAGCTACGTTAATTGACAATGCGTATAGTAATATGGGGAGAATACTCGTTAATCTAGCAGTACATAATAGTCGCTTAGTCTAAACAGTAAGAAGTTTTAGGTAAGCATTATTTATTCTGGTCTGCTCTTACAACCTAACAAGATGTAATTTCGCACGGTCAGCGGTTTGTTGTTTTTGACAGTACGACCTTTCGACAACACCTACGTTGATTAGTTCATAATATGTGGCATTATGTATGAAAAGGGACCTTATTGTCGATGACGCTTACGCCGCACTGCGTTACGCGACGTTGCATTTATTTCGGAGCATCGTTAATAATGGTGGAAGCGCCATCGACAATAAGGTCCCTTTTCATAGATAACGTCTCATATAAGTACCTACCCTTGGTTTTTTTAACAGTAAAACATTTTTTAGGAACGCATTCAGGGGTCGAGAAAATATTTTCATTGCTTGATTTGGCCGTCGAATAAGAATTCAATGGCACATTCTCGGCAATGAACTCTTCTGTTACATGCGTGGTTTTCCGACCCCCGAATGCCGGCCCTGACTATTGAAAATGTACTCTACTGCCCTTAAGTCAACAAATAAATTGTACACAATACGAATAAGTATTCAAAGTCGAACTAGTTTTGCCATTTATAAACAATAGCGTACGAAATTCCAAGCATTAATTTAATTGCATCGCTGCCAATTAGCCTTCATTAAATTGGCTGTAGTTCTAAGCTTCCCACGGGATAAGAATTTAACGGAATGAAATCACATGGTGTACATAATTTTCGACAAAGACTTAGTTTGAACTATATACTCGTACATATATCTATTGTTCGATGCAGTACGATAAGGCCGGTTTAAACAGGGTAATCGCAGTATTGATACTAAAGCTTTCAAGAGAGGATCATCATCATCATCATGTCAGCCGAAAGACGTCCACTGCTGGACATAGGCCTCCCCCAAGGCTCTCCACTCAGACCGGTCTTGTGCTTTTCGCATCCACCGCGTTCCCGCGATCTTTACAAGGTCGTCACTCCATCTTGTTGGAGGAATACCTACAGCTCGTCTCCCGGTCCGTGGACGCCACTCAAGAACCTTCTGACCCCATCGGCCATCAGTCCTGCGAGCAATGTGCCCCGCCCACTGCCACTTAAGTTTGGATATTCTTCAGGCTATGTCGGTAACCTTAGTTCTACTGCGGATATCATCATTTCTGATTCAAGAGAGGTGGACATCTTTAAATCATGTCGTGTACGTAAAATAGTAACATCACTACTGCGTTTTGTCCGATAAGACCATTGACGGAGACTTGATTTTCTATCCGTTTAGATACATTATGAATTTTATATTTATCCTCATTCTTGTTTGATATTATTTTTAAGGATATATTCTCCCTGCTATATACTTTTAAATGTTAGCAATTTCGCGAATCCTCTGGGTTCTTCAGCATTATTTTTGTTTTATCGACCTTGCTTTCGTTTTCCCATACAATTTATTTCTTCATTTACTTTCTATCAAGCCTTCTTCGTCCTGTATGATTAAAGCTAATAGTTTATGGTCACAATTTTCACCGAGCTCTATGGCGACACGTAGAAAGCATTAATTGACGGAAGCGCGTCCCTTCCGGCGCGGGCGCAGTCGTCCATTGATCATAATCGCGCAATTACACTACTTCCGGTAAACAAAGGCGCGAGAACTAGTGTCATTAGATTTGACCTTTCTAGTCAACACGCAGTGTGTTAACACTTTTACATTTAATCTCGTGATATATGGTGTTTGGTGTTAATAGTGATTGGTAGATGGCGGTGTTGTAGCCTAACGCTAGTATTGACTTAGGAAAACAGTTATACTTATCAAATTTTGTTTAACTAAACTTACTGCCGCACTCAGAGACGTCAATTAAATTTAATGCTTGATTAAAGTTGCAGCCGTCACTTTCTTTGCTATAGCAATAGAATAACACAACACGTCACTAAATAAGCATTAAATTTAATTGACATTTCTGAGTGCGGCAGTTAGTGAGCTTACTTAATTATGTTATATACCATTAGGTATCTTACAACTCTACTAACAAGATGTTTGGCTCGTAAATAGTTAAACTCTCTAGTCGTCACTCGCATATTGATTGAACCCAAAACCTGCCAAATCATTCCAAATGTGCTCAAAAAATCGGAAACGCCGATTTCTTTTCCCTACCCATCACATGCATTTCGCATCTTTCCACAGACAATGGGCGATCTACAAAAATAAATACACAACAATGCGGCCAACTTGCAGGATGCACATGTAGCCGTGGGAACGTGCGCAGGAGTGTATCACACATCCACAGAATAAACAATTCCAATCTAAACCTTGTTCCTTTGACTTAAGAGCTGGTGTTTACAGCTAAGCGTCTTGGATTTGTAAATGCTAAAGTAAACTTTATTCGTTTGATATACGTGTATGTGTTGATTTATGTGAAACAAATGGATGGAATTAATTTGTGTGTGTAAGGATATTAAATGTGATGCGTATTAATTTGTGTTTGGTTTCTCGGTGGATTTCTGGACAGTTCATGGAAAAAATTTGACAAAGACAAATATCGTTAATTATAAAACTGTGATTTGCCTGGAATGTGGAACATGACTCTATTTTAAATATCGATTAAAAAAACAAATTACGGGTTCATTTGAATTTAACCAATTTTGAAAGTTATATTGTAAATATAATAATGTAATTTTTTTAAGGTTACATCATTTTTTTTTTTTCAAATTCAAATTCGTTTATTGCATGTCATATTACATGTGATATAGATGGAATTATAATTATGGAAGGTATACATATGACACCCTGCAAGGGCGTAGCAACTTAGGACAGTAGGGCTAGTACCTAATTATTAGAATAAAATATTAACTACGAATATTGCACAAATCAATAATTCTTACATAACTTATTTTTAATTATATTACTTATACATTATAAAGAATTATACTTGCTTTCATTTATCTCTAAATTCGGTATTTAAAAATTCACTTAGACTATAGAAGCAGTTACATACCAGTATAGAAAAAAACTTGTATAATAAGCTATCACTAGTATTTAATATTTACTATGCTATGCATCGATTTTATACAACAATCTCATAAAGCTTTTGAAATATAGCGTCAGAGCATATTTGAAAAAAGCATTCAAGGGTATTTTGAAGTTAAGATTTTTACGGTAAATTCTGCAGTGTGCTTGAATGTAAGTCGACCAATAGCAAATGCGAAAGTATTTAACTCGACATAATTAGCAAAAAAGTTCAGCTGATTAATGAATTGTCATTAATTCCCGTGTCAACACATAAGTTAACCCCAGGTTCTCGTGCCAATCAAGATGCAAATTAAAGACACAGACGACATTTTATCTAAAATAAAACTTTATCTCGATGGGCACGAGAATCGGGACCAGGCCACTACAAACCGGACAATGACAGGCCAGGTGATTGATGGGTGTAGGTAAAATACATTGCAAATCCGATGAGCTTCTTAAACTCTGGTTTTCCTATAAGATACGCAATGTACACCGAATCGTTACTTGTCATTAACCTACCATGTCAATGGTATCACTTACTTCTCCAATTATTTATGTTCCCATTACTTATTCTTTTTTATGTGTTCCCATTGATTAGATAATCAACAAAAATCAATACTTTTTACTTAACAGTCAATAATTCACATCATTATAATGATCCCGTTGCGTTCGCGTGATTAGTAAATCGTTTGTGAAGAAACTTATGAGAAATTCCGAAGAATCGGGGGCGTGTGCGCCATTGTTGACTTTTGTAAAAAGCGCCATCTAGCGGCGGGAGGCTGAACTCCCATGTCAAGGCGACGGGGTGCCTTTAATTAGTATGCCATGACGTTTTGAATCTAATTGAACGATGCCCTCACGCTATAGTGCATTCAACAGCAAGATGAATCATGATTTAATGATACAAGTTTGAAATATTGGGGACATGACATCACAAGAGGTGCTAAATCAACATAATAATGGCATATAAGAACCTCGAAATTCCACATTAGCTAAATGGGTAGGTATTTTTAAGCACTAAATTGAAACGCCAGTAATCAATGAATGCATATTATGTCTACAGATTAATTTTTTGGTCACAAAGCCATGTGAAATGCAAAAAGTAATGATGTTAACTAAAATATTTTTCTCAAAAATGTCCGGAAATGTTGACATTCCTATCTACATATTGAGACGCGAAGTAGATAGTTTACTGACAGCTCTCAAATTTAAAAAAAAAAACTTTGCGTGCTCGCTAAACAAGCCCGCAATGTTGCATACAAATTCCATTACTATCTATCTTGTAACTTTTTAAAAAGTGAAAAGGTCCGTAATAAAATGAGGGCACAAGTCTTATAAATCCAAATTTTACTCGAAACATAACTTTTTTATTTGTGCCTGGAATAGCTTATATTTTTTTTTAAACAAGAATTGCGTTTCTCCTTGTCATAAACAAAAAGGCGGTAAGGAGTGATGGTTTTTTCACATGAAGTTTCTGTTTGTAGCAATTCAAAAAATGAGTTCAAGCGATGAAGATTTGACTCCAACACAAATTTTTTCTTGCGATTTTTGAGAAAAGCTTTACGTTTGCCTCGGCAGGAACAGCAATTGCGGGCTTCGTATTTTTAAACGGACTCAACAACGGACAAGCTCGTCCGTTTAAAACAATACTCGGCCCGCAATTGCCTACTACCATGCCTAGGCAATAATGTACTATTAACTCGAGCAAAATCATTATAGTCTCTTCACAACAAAGAACTAAACATTATTTAAGTAAGTAAATTGAGCAATAACCAAGTGGTTAACACAGATTATGACACACATGTTCGGTTAGTTATGGATAACGACGGTGCCGACAAGAGGTCAGACTACAACGCCTCCGGGCGCCCATGTGCGCCCGCGCAGCCCATAGACCAGCGCGCGCAGACACGCCTAAACACTACCATTGTGTTCGAATTGCATTTAAATATGCGATAGTTGGTGACAATGAATGTTTTGATGAGTATAAGCATCTTTATTTCACACACCTAATGGACACGCTGCTATGTTGACACTTATGCCCGTGTTTAGAAATCACCTGCCAGTTGATAAAAAAGAGAATTAAATGGATTACAAAATTCAAATCCATTTCTTGATACCATATGCAGTATCATACCATATTCGTTACTTAATTCTATGGTAGACTTGTACGACATAAACACTGATACGGTAAAGCGGTTTCTAGAATAATATTTGACTACAAATAAAACTGATACAAAAACACAAGATACCTACAATAAAGCAGATAATTTAAAAGTTACTGTTTCCATTTAACTTCTAAACTTGATATATGATCATAAATGTACCAGAATTATCTTATTGCTAAGTACCATGGTATTCCTTATAAAGTAAAATATACAATTGTATACCATAAACATACGATGCAAGACTAATTAATAACCTTGCAGCCTGTAATCTTAAATCGTGAGAGAACCAACACATCATCCGTGTAAGCGCACCATCTGTCCAAACTTCCAACTCCAACCTTTTGTAACGATCCCACGCGCACTTCACCGGCTTTCCACGCGTGCACAAAAGCTCCGAAACCATACCGGTAGAACAATCGAGAAATCATCGGGTATCTCAGTCGGCCATCTAATGTCAGTGTCGCCTCTCATTAAAGATAATGGCGGCAGGCAGCAGGCAGCAGTGGCGAAACGTTGTGAAGGCTTCGTCAAAATACTGCGAATTTAATTAATTATGACTTTGAGGGTAATTTAAGGTTCTTTACTTGTCCGTTATCAGAGTTCCTAGTTTAAAAATGAAAATGCTACTGGTGATAGTTTTAATAGAATATCAAAGGCATTCCATCTAAATCCTCAGGGTTGGCAACGCATTTGCAGTCTTGAGATGATCATCTTAAGATTGAAAATGTTTATGGGTCTCATGAGACTCTATGTAACATCAGTCCACCTGATGGTACGTGAACTCCATGCCTTAAAAAAACCAGCCAGCCAGAAATGTTCTATTAAACGTAAGGTTTCCGTTGGCTTTTAGGAACGATATTAGACGGTCCAAAGTTTTTAAGAATCATGACAGCATAGCAGTCGTGGGGAATGGTCTTTAGACGGAATTGGTCCTTAAACGGCGGATAAGACACCGGCCTAATTCGCAGTTAACTGACATAAATGGCACTTAAACCGTGCGGACGGACGTGACGATAGTTCCACAAACGCTAGCTTTGGTGTTATTAGGTTCCGCAGCTAAAGCGAGTTCGCTTCACCAAACTTGCTTCACTTGACCCCTGCAAGTACGGGAATTGCGCAGTGATCTGGACTCCACTATGTCGGTTTGGTATCTTTGGAAAGCAATATCGTAGGCTAGTTCTGTTAAGTTAGCTTGTCTTTGTTGCTCTAAAGAATAATACCCTAGAAAATTACTGACAATATGCTGTCTCTATTATTGGCTAGATGGCAAAACAAAGTAACTATTGGTATAGGTTCGCCGTAATTGCCATTATTTTATGGTATCATAGAACACGAACAAACAGAACAGCACGTTAGAATTGTCCCTTTGCTCAAATACCTATTAGAAACTGGATCTATCATTAAATTTCAACATAAACCACACAATTTGTTTCCCCGAACCCAAATATTTCGTAAAACGGCATAGCTCTCCAATTGTTCTCGTTCTTTGTGTTGTATCGCACACAATGGCGTATCAAACTGTGTATTGTGATATTTTATTATGCGCTGCATGCAAATTGTAAGGCACACAATAAGTACTAATGCCGAATCTTCCCAGGATTTTTTAATAAGTTAACATTATCTATCTTCTAGAAATTTAATGATTTAGCAATTAACTGCACGCGCGCGTCAAACTCAAAGCGGAGGTTATTTCACAACATTTTGATATTACAACTTTAAAATTCGAGAAGAAAAGGTTGGGGAGGACTATAAGATAAAACGTTATTCTGCACATTTACACTTTAAAACCCTTAGTCACTGACTTGAAATTTAAATATTACTTTAAATTAAGAAATCGATCGAAACGACACAATCTTCATATTAAGGGCAAAGAGGAAGGAAATAAATATTTGCGTTGAACATGTTTAATTTAAACTTTAGTGATAACGGGTATCGGTCGCTCAGTCAACAAAATGTTTCCTGTATTGATGTTAAAGGTTACACTTGGTCAAGGCTTTTACGAAGTTAGCAAACTGCAAATCAAATTTTGAGAATGCTGATGGATCTTTAATATACTCTGGTTTAAATCATAGAATTTGTCAAAAAGACTTATAGCGTACGGTTCAAAGTTCAAAATTGATTTTATTTCCCGATTACATCATTGTTATGCCTATGTGAGAGATAAATATGTGATTATATAACCATTTGGTGCTGACGAACAAGTAGCTAGGAGCTAAATGGAAAAGGAAATGATCAGAGTTTTCTTCATCATTTGCGTGAGTCATTGAACATTACTGACAGTAATGTAATCCCTTTTGCTTTCTAACGATGGAGTCATGAATAATTTCTCGTTTTCTTGTTTGATATTTAACGTAGTGGATGTCCATCATCGCTGAGAGTTAATAGATCCACAGAGCGACATAAAATAACTGTTGCTTGTTTCGATATAATAATTATCGCGTAAATGTCAATATTTGTAGACTGTGACTGTTTGAACGTTTAGTGGGCTCCTATGACTGACTCCTTTTTAAAGTTCTGTGAAATAGTGAAAGTAAATAATTCCTGTAGGTTGGTTTTACCTGCTTTGTTGCAAATTCCACAGGGATCCATCCTGGGCAGTATATATTTCCTATCAAAGTTTATTATCCCAAATGGCCACTCACCATGCAAGTATTTAAAACGGGTACACTACATAATTCCGAAGAGTCATAATTCCAAATTGATCAGATGGTACTCACCGTTCTGTGCGAGAGGTCTCCGACGGAGTCGTGCCGGTGGTCGAGGGAGCCGAGGCTGCAGCAGGAGGCCGAGGAGGCGAGGCTCACGGAGTCTGCTCGCGCGCGGTGAGGGGACACTGCCACGTGTTTCAGCATGCCGACACCTGGACAATAGGAGAGAAATCGGTTAAGGGATTGTAAGGATAATGCTTAGGGCTAAGCAGTGAAGAAACATCTAGCTACTAGGCTTTGAATGTTAGTTGGCAGTGGTGAATCAATTGTATTTTTGATACGGTTTTAGAGCAATCGAGTCGTCAATGAATTTATCTACTAGTAATTTATTCATTATATTTAAAGTTATAATAGCTGCAATGATTTGTATAACAACAGTAACACACAAAATATGCTTTAATAGATTTTGTGAAGCACTCAAGAGAGATTACAAATCAAAACTATATTTAATGAAGCCATCACGATGCACTAGTTGATTAAAGTACAGTAGCATTGGTATGCAGTAATGCAGTCAGAACCAGTTCCTGCCCTTGACGCGCTGACTTTCACAATATCTCATCACAAGGAAAGTCAGAAAGCCAGAGACAACCAGGATCTAAAGATACTATGGAACATATAGCAAAAAACAGCCTCTTCACAATTATAAATATATTTTGTAAGTTAAATATTATGTCGTTGTCTTGCACGCGATCAAAGAGTAATTGTTGCGTGGATGAACTAATTGTATACCTTTAGTAGATCAAGCTCACGGTAGAAACCGGTCTCAGCTAGGTTATTGATATCTTGGTACCAATGCCCGAGCTGAATATATCTTGATGCCAACGACACTAATCGAATAAATCATTGATTAACACCACTATTTCGCTTCCTTCTAGTCTAAAATGTAAAACGAATATGATAAAATCTGTAAAAACGGGCATGACAACATTTGACCTGTGAGGCCGTGTAAAAATTTCCATATTTCGAGATAGAGAAAGACATATAGCTAAATAACTGCAATGTCTGAAATAACTGTAAATAACTGTCCCTTTAATTGCCTGGGACTTGGGATGTTAAAGTTTGGAAATACGGCATCTGGATTGAACTGTCTAATAAAATTGCCGCAGTGGCAACAAGGATTAAAATAGATCATCGATATATAACGTTGACTATACAGAAGCTAACCGGTTCAATCCGCGAAGCCTTGAACTACTCTCGCCACACACGTTACGCGGTCGAAAGCGAGTGCGATTATCGCAAACTCCCCCTAGGCTTATAGTCGACTGTTTGCAACCGCACTTATTTGCTAATCCGAAATACAAAGGATGTGTGACATTCGTTGCGAGACTTGCCAAATTTTAGTATAAATCGAAAATGATATTTTAGACGGTAATGGTGTAACTAAGGCGATTCCAGGGTATACGGCGATTATACAAATAGACATATGATAATCGCAAATGATATTAAGATCATTGTATTTGATGTTTGAAAAAATGACCTTCTGCTGGAGTTTCTTGCGGCGCTTCTTCTCCGCAATGATGGTCTTGTCCGAAGCGCTAGTAGATTCACTGTATATTACCGACGTGTAAAAGAGCCCGTATGTGGCCAATTTACTGAATAAATAAGTAAGATTTTGATCTCACATAACCATCATCGTTATTTTGTCTTTACACTCAAAGATTGCCGCTTGAGGAAAATCTACGAGTTAGTTTCAGATTGAAATCAGCCCTATAATTATTTTTTGTTACATTTCACATTGAAACTACAGGCATGTAGTCTAATGACTTAAGTCATATTTCAAAAATCGTGGTCCAAACTTTGTCTCTTTCTGAGCAAAGTTAGAGAACTAAGGATGGCGTAACCGACATTCCAAATTCAAATCGAAGCATTATTCCATAATAATGTCTTTACAGTTGGCAGCCACACTTATTTGCCAACCCACCTAAAACACAAAAGGATGTGGCCACATTTGTTTCAAAACGTTTGTCAAATTTTAGGTCGTCAACGTAAACGCAATATGGTTTGGTTGCAAGTGATGAGCTGTTACAAAATTCTATACTAAGCAATAGACGTGTGAAATTCCGATCAAATTACTGACCCATGCATGACAGTAGTCATGGTGCATTAGAGCGAATCCTCGAGTGATATGTGCATTTTTTTCCTCTCTTTTCTATTTCCAAGAGTCTTGAAAGACATACTAAAGAAAAAATCACTTCGTCCCCAACATGTTTTTCAGGGAAAATCACCTTGACTATATTATTACTGTCATAAAAAGCTTTATGACAACGATAAGTAGTAAAACATTTTACGTCCTGCCTCAAATAACTTTCAATTCGCACATGGCGAAATACGTAATTCGAAACCTTGGCCTATCTCTTTTACTCTATTGTGCTGTGACTAAGGAGTAAAGGAGACAGGAGTTTTTGCAGATCAAATGACCTTGCATCCGGCGCCTTCGGCACCAAGGATGAGAAAAGAAATGCAATCCGCATGACAGTTTCATAATGCAGTTTGAAGTAATATACTTTCCTATATTTTTTCCTGGAAACGAAGTCGTAATAAAGCACGAGTTTGAAATCAAAATAGCTCTATTACAAGTTAAAAAGCAAACGCATCCCCATGATACTACCACTACCTATTAGTATAATGATCTATTCTATGACTTGAAAATAAATAAAGTTTGGTTTGACGGAAATATTGATTTCAAAAATTAAACCTAGGCAAATTCAATGAAATAGTTTTCTAAAAAAACCGCTTGAAACATAACACCATGGCGCCGAGGGCTCCACTTCTAAGAACGAAGTACCTGCCACCATTGTCGCCCGCATGAGCCCTTTTTTTAATTGATGGGAAACATCTTGATGAGTTTTTGTGTCTGTTAGGCGTTAGACGCGTAGCTTGCCTTCTGTGCATTGTGAGGTTTAATGAGTTTAGGGTGCGCTTAATGGTTTTGAATGGTCGGTTTTAAACGTTATAATTATTTAGCCCATTGTAGCAGAATCTAATTGTTTAATGATATTGCTAATGGAACTAACGTAGAGTAGAATTGTTTTTTAAAATAGCGATCCATAAGTAAAAGCAACACAAATAATAATTAACCTAAGTAGGAATATAATGATAGGACCAATGAAGCAATCAGAATCACTTAATTACCAAAAACCTGCCAACAGTCATAATATTAACTTTATAAAATTATTTTACAGCTCAAAATACCATCATCACAATAATATAATAAGCATTAAAAAACCCACTTATATCACAATCAGAATCAACATCATCCTCCGTCTTCCACATGTCACTAAACACTTAACGTATAACCCGTTTTGACACAAATGGGCACCAAAAATGCATACAAATAATGACGATGGGCCGCCAACGTGTGGCATACAAGTTAATGCACGGTAAACGAGCAAATAACAAAGCTAAAGGTCTCTGCACACGGGGCGTGGCGCGCCGCCCGCGCATCCGGGCATCTGCGCGCGAGCAGGCTGCGCGTCGTTAGCAAGTACCGGGAAACACTGAAGGGTTGCTTCTGTTCTAATTTCACTTCAATAGAAGATATTTTTAGCTCTAATAATAATAAGAAGCGACTCGCAAGTTTTCAAGAAATTTAGAAAAAGGTACATCAGTCTATTCCTACCGTTTCATCATATCTTTTCGAAGGGAATTTTAAGTCGACAGAGTAACGCCTTAAAGATTAACGATAATCGTCATAAAAGACAAACTTATAAAAGGAAATGGTGAAACCAATCAATCAGAACCAAAATTAAAACCGGCATTTATCTCCATTACACGCATTAACATAGCATTTGCGATACTATCATTATGCCCACAATTTGTATGATCCAATGCAAATGAATGGAATACTATAATCAATCAAAATACGGACGCGAACTGTCATACAAAGTGGCGCAGACGCCCAAATTTATTCAGTGCCTGATACTCAATATAGAGTCTATTTTATATGCAAATCAGCAGCCTTGGATTTACTGAGCTAACACTGCTTCATAGTACCGATTGCAAAACACATAATTTACATTTCCGGCTAAAGATTTAATTGTACCCCTATGCTTCATTGGCCTCCGGTCATCTTGTAGCCTAATAATATACTCGTATTTGGAAATTGGAATGCACTGTACTGTTATTTTCAGAAATAAATTGCCCGTGAGTTCCTGATGCGGCTTCTACTGAACCAGCTTCATTCTGAACTTCGTCATCATTTGCCATCAGGTGAGTGGGATAACCGCCATACTAAAATGGAACTGAGCTGCATATGTCTCCAGTATGCATTTGCACCGATGGAGCAAGATCACGACCGACTGGATCCTAACTAACGGTAGCCGGAGTAGAAGAAGACCAAAAAGAAGAGCTAAGACTGACAAGGATTAGCCACAAGAGATGACTGGAGAAGTAAGAGGGAGTGCTAATTTGCTCGGCAGTGGGATACTACATAGGATAGAAAAATAGATTAGGTAGAGTGAGGTGAAGGTCAAAAACTGGTCACTTGAAAAAAATAACACAGAAGAGATAAAGATTAGTTTAATAGTCTTTTTTTATATCGGTTTGTAAATAATTAACCCCACAACAAACGGGAGGAATATACCATAAGAACCTACCTAATCATTTCTCATAAATTAACTTTGTTTACATTTTCTACCTTGACTCACGCACCCCATATGAAGCACATACTTTGTATGTAATATGTACATAACCGTTTATTTATAACTTTAAAGTTTGTTTATCTTAACCGGCATGGGAATCTTCCTCGACCGTAATGGGAAATCTTCTTATCGACCGGATCAATAAAAAGCACATAAGCTTCATACTTGCCACTATCGAGGAATGTCGATCAATTAAAAAATTAACGGAATTCCTCTCACTTTCATGTTCAAAGTACAAAGAGGTGAGTGATAAAATTGAAATTTATAGACAGCCATGTTTGTTTTAAGGTCATGCTTAATTTGGAAGGATCACCAGTAATAATCGCAACCGGAGGTGCCAATATCTTGATTTTGACATTTAGCCAGTCATTAACAACATTTTTTTTTCAAATGAATGTTGAATATATTTGTTTTTGATCCTTTTCCCACACTGGAAAACGAACTAATTAATAACCATAGGAAGCTATAATTTAAAATTATAATATTGTATTATGATGTCCAGTATGCAAATTTATTAAAAGATGTTACGTGGGACGGCGGGGTTTGGAGCGGCCCTAATTCGGAACGCGGCGGGACAATGTGTATTTAGTATGTATTAAAAAAAGTTAACATGGTCATTTTGACAGTAAGCTGCATGCTGTGCTGTTGGAATCGCCAACTTTTTGTGAAATGGCAACAACCACAGCAGTCGTATTTTTTGTCATTTCATTACTGTCTGTCCCTTGTATGTTTCTCGCGAAGATGACTTTTATGGTATGACTTTTATGTACCTATCTTATATTTTTAACATGAATTGTAATTTGCCTGTGTGATCGATACCAACCTATGAATTATGAAAACGTCTAAAAATAAGCCGGTCCATTCACGGTCCGACTATTTACACAAGCTGTCAAATTCCACAAAACGCATTAATTTCCCGCTAACAAAACTGGAAACACAAATCAAACGCAAATCGCGTAAACATGTCCACCGACATATTACCGAGGTACGCCGCGGGAACACTCTAGTGCATTATCGACGGAATGCCAGCTAAATGAAATAACAAACATGGTGTACGTTCAACTCTTTCTGTGTATACTAAAAATTTATCAAACTTGAACCTTAATTCAAGGATGTAGAACATAAAATAAAGCAAAAATATGGCGCTTTGCAAAACATCGAAATGTCAATGGATTTTAAACCGTATTGTTGGAGTATTATGTTGGTTGTTGATAATTGAATTGTTTTTGAAATGCAAGTAATGTGCATGTTGTGCGCACGCGTCGGTCACAGTATGCGGGTAAATACCATCGATCTTCGTTAACGATTTGTTTTGCTCAAAGCGCGATGAGAAGAGAGCTTAATGCTTAATAGCTTTAGGTACCGAACAATTTTAGGTGGTAAAAATAAGTATCTGAATGATGTATAGGTATTTATTGAAAAAAATAAGGATCCTTTGAACCGGTATTATATTATTGACTTGCTCATTTATGTATTGATGACCGCTGCAGTTTGTTCACCACTTGAAACTATTGTTGTTCCACTTTCACTCACTTCGGAGTCTTTTTTGCCAAGCTATTATAATGCGAAATATTGGACATTTAAAATATTAACAAAATCTGGTTCTTAACCTTCAACATTCTTCAACAAAACCAACCAACTATTCGTAAATAAACAACATTCATGCACTTCCAGCATCTCAAAAGCCTCGAATCCAAAATTGAGCAACGTTAAATGTTTAAAAAACCAAACGCCACATCCGACAATTTATGGTCCGCATTTTTAATACCGTCATGTTGGCATTACCGGCTCGGTATCTAAATTCGTACTAATTAATCGTGGAGGAAGCCGTAAACGGCCGTGTGATGTGAACTTTATGTTGCACAACCTCGAAATATGTGCAACGAATACGGTTACTTTTTATTGAGTGCTTAAAGGTTTTATTCGGCTAAATATATTAATAATGTGTGGTGATAAACGATGGTATTTCCAACATGCTTTTAAACCGAAGCTAAAGCTTTAAAACATCGATAAAAAGATTAAAAAGGTCCTTACGAGTAACATCTACACTTGAATAATTTGACTGACTAAACTAAATGTCGACAAACTAAACGCTTTTTAATTATAATTGGTATCCGTTTAAATACGGGTAATTAACTAAAAGAGGTGGGCCATTCATAATATGATACTTTGGAAGCTCTATCCCTTTTAATATAAAGTCAAAAATGCATTCAAGGGAAAGGGACAACAAAACTTCGAAAATCAATTTACGACGACTAGTAGATTCCTGTTACCACTCAACTGACACTCGTCTTATCTTAGCCCTTAAGATAATACACATAATTAAACTACCGTTCTTTGTAGGATAAGTTTACAGTTAGTACCTGACTGAGGACAGTAAAGTTACTGACCTAGCAACCAACACTCAATTAGAAATTATGTAATTGGGGACAATTTACCGCGGTAAACATTATAGAGACATATTAGGTATGAGGATCGCAAATACATTGAATTTCGCACAATCACCTTTATATAATTATTATATGAGTTTAGTTTTTAGTTTACCTCTATATGAATTCTGTCAGACCAGGCGCGTAGACACTCGCGCGTTTCCAAACAAAGACCAGCATCGGACGCGATGTATGTAGCTCTGGTAGCTCGGGAACGCGTAAGTTCTCACGCGCGTAAAACGCTTTGTCTGGACCTGGTCTTATTTTCTGTTACATATTATCTGTAACATTCTGTTCACTGGACCCGGAGAGGGCGTTCATAACGACATTTCAGTCTACTATCAGGTTATTATCGTTAGCATAAGTTATTTTGTAAATCTTGTTACAGTTTTAAAACAAACGTTTTTAGTATTTATTGTTTATGCGCGTCAATTTTGTTACAAAAACCGCACCCTTTATAAGTGATGAACCTGTACACCTTATTTTTTAAAGTTAAACTTCTATTTTAAGACCTACACGTGTCTATGGCACACCGTGTGAAGCATCCTTGACGTGTCGCGAAGCGGATAATGATTGCGGTGATTTGTATGCAACTAACGTCAGAATATATCCGCCGCTGGAAAGTGTGAACCCGATATCCGGGCCCGCACCAAAGTAAATAACTAAATACTAAACCGAAACACTGGCTGGTTGTTCGAAGCGGGAAATAATTTTAAATTAAATATATTTGAAATTGGTATTCCTTATCGGTTTTACAGCTTCAAATTTATATTCGTTCGTTCGTTCATTTGTCTCATAAATAAATAACTTTAGATTGCGTAAAAATGACAGATGCCCAATTCTGTTACGGATTTTAATGACAAATCAAGTATGGCTCTCCAAATTGACGAAATTGAATATTTGAATTACAAATGCTCTGACTCACTATGACCAATGATTTATTTTGGCAAATGCCATAATTCCGACAATAACGAACGACTGAATTGTAAGGTAAAAACATAATATGTTCTTCTATATTAAGTACTACTACTATGAAAAAACTTTAGGGGCTAAGCTTTCTCATTCCAATGGGAATGTGACCGTTTTACGTTTTCACATCGCTGAAAGGTTTTAAAAAGCCAAAACGTAATTGCGCAATACAACGAATAAAGAAATAACAAAACCATGGCAATATTAAATTCGTTTCAGTAAGAGCACGTACGTTGATAATGACAGGACAGTTAAGGCGACACCTGTCGGTCGGGTCATTGTTCTCGGCTAAAGCCGTCCACACACTGTCCAGCGAACCCGATACCACAGATTATCTAATAGTCACTGTAAAGTGTAAACTGATAGTGTAAGCTGACGCCGGACGTTTTGCTATCGTTGCGTCTGTTATCTGTACTAGGAACCATAGACATGTTTAGTCTATACATATACGAAGATAGGTCTGGTAATACTTTGTTTATGTTTGAGGATTGAGATATTTTTAATTTTATTTTAAACTTTGCAATGGTAAAAAAGAGGGGAGGCCTTTGTTCTGCAGTGGGACACAAAAACAGGCTAGCAAAAAAAAATTGGTAAATTGGAAAACTGTTTTTTTTTTGCCATGGCAAGGAAAGCAATTTGAGACTTAAGTTGCACATAATCGAGTTTCTATTGATACATTTGCTATTGTGTTTCTTTTGTTATAGCTCAATTTTCTTATTTAATATACTCGTAGTTAAGTAAAAGCCTTGTGCGTAAGTCCTTAAAGATAATTAAGATTCTGAGCGGAAGTGGCGTCCGAATCGCAGCCGCAAAAAACTAACTCTTGCGCATTCGTCAGTGATAATGCAAAACCGCGTAAGCAACAAAATCTATAAGTTGCAAAATGGACCTTATTGACTTGCATGCTAAGGTATACTTTGCATCTAATTTAATTTGTTTTGCGGTATTGCAATATCTCGTATACATAAATAAATATAGATCTATCTATACGTTTAGTCTCTCTGAACGGGACCTGCATACCTGACACGCTATGTTTCGATTGGGCTATCGGACAATGCCAAAAAAAAACTGGTTCTTTCTTTAGAAATGTCTAAGGTTAGCTAGTTATATTTATAAAGCCTCTTGCGACACTTTCAGGTAGTAAAATAAACTTGTAGCTATTATGAATCAACACAATTGTTATTATACTGACTAACATAATAAAACAAACCAATTCAACAATGATCAATGTTGCCCTCCGCCTTTTACGTCAAAAGAAAAACAAACAGTTCTATTATAAGCTACTAGTGACCCGCCCTCGCTTCGCTTCGGTTTATGCCAGTTTTCTGTAATACCCGTACATAATCCAAAACTTATTATACACAAAAACCTGCCTCTTGAATTACTCTATCTATTAAAAAAAACCGCATCAAAATCCGTTGCGTAGTTTTAAAGATCTAAGCATACATAGGGACAGACAGACAGCGGGAAGCGACTTTGTTTTATGCAGTGATTAGCAATACAATGACAAGTTACTATTTACATTATTTATTCGAAAACTATTGCAATGACGCAATGGAACACTATTAATATGCAGTCTACTGCCTATTATGTTTATGACTATATGAAAATGCGCATGATATAGTGGCTAATTCGGGTCATTCAACCACATAATATGATGTTTCCCCACAAAAGGGGAAAGCATGTTTTTGAATAGTTTTCCCCATTTGGCTAATCGGGCTTTGCAAATAGGTAACTACTATGAATAACAAAATATATGTGTAACATATTCCTTGTTGTTATAGTTTGTCGATCCAAATAAATAAAACAGCAATTAAACCAAAATACCCTTCGCATATAGTATATGCGATTTAATACCCTGTTTGATGCCATCAGATCTTCATATTCTTCATGAACTAACCAAGTTAAAAAACCGAACAAGAGTATGTCGGAAACTGCTCAGTTCCGTCACCATCTAGCATAAAAGCAAACAGACGAGTAAAAAAAGCATCCCTGTTTTAAGAGAATCTCAAAAAAAAAATGAGTTACCACTTTGTTGCCGTGATGAATAAGTATAACCATGCCAACTTACAGCTTTGTAGTACCAAGGGTCTTCGGGTCAATCGCAGAATGGACAGACGGACAGACGGACATGGAGAAACTATAAGAGTTCCTTGCAACTACGGAAAACGAACAATCTAACCACAAAAAGTGGATGAAAATAATTTTGCCGTAGGTATTGTTTGTATCTCACAACATATTGCATATTAAATGTAAAGGTGTTTAAAGTGTAGACACCACTTAAACGCAACTCGAGAAAAAAAAAAGTCCAAGGATATTACCCGGATATAAGAATAGGCCTAAGGTATATTACCCTTTGTTCATTATTTATTTATTCTAAGCTGTTTGCACCATAAACGACCACAAGTCTAAATGACCTTTGATGGAATTCCCGGCTATAAATCCACCTTGATATTATAAATGCCACACACTATCGCGCCTGTCCAACAATTACTAAAACGCATCATCCCCCGTGAATAGAATACTAAACTTTATTAGACAACGCTAGCTCAAATTCACACACCATTGCTGCTTTTTGCCATGAAATGTTATTCATAGTCGAAGAGAAACCGAAGTGAATAGCTATTCGATAAAAGTCGTTGCATGCCATTTCAAATTCCGAACGCGTGCGAATCTTCGATCTCGCTGTTCAGCGTTTGGTATATACGATATTCAGTTTTATTTTCATGAGCGTAAAAGGGGTTTTTGTTTAGTTTGATTTATGGAGTTAGGTTTAGAGGTTACCATTGTTATATTTCAGTGCCAGGGTTCTTGATCGCTATAGAAAATAGACCAAATAAGGCGTCGCGTGGCGCAGATTGTTTTAGGTAAAAATGTCAAGCGCCTTCAAATAGGGCGCGTGATAAAATATTAATATCGCGATTGTTTCGAAGCGTAAGATTCTTGGAAAATACTTCTTCGGTGCAACGAGGACATTGAGCAAATAGCACACCTACTTAAGAAGTGAAAACATTAGTTTCCCTTAGAACACTCCTTTTTGACTGTCTTATAAGAAAGAGGTACATCACTATAAGGCGTTAACGCCCCTCGAGAACTTCAAAAAATAATTTACTATATTTTAGTTGATATCTTACCGTCGGTGGTGCACTTTGATACTTAGCGACGTTTAGTGTATTGTATGTATTGGTGGTGAAATCAAAGTTATGAAAACTATGAGCCAGTTAAAAAAACAGCCCATAATCTTAAACAACCTTTAAAAGTAAATTTTCTTAACTTTTACTTTTGTTAATCAGTTTTTCCTGACGTGACGCATATTTTTCCACTCGCAAGGGAATGGTAACCTATAGGCAGAGATGTGACTTAAGATACAGATACAAGATACGTATTTTCATCTTGTATTTGAAATACTTTTACACTTTTTATCTTGTATCTTGTACTTAGATACTTTTTTTAGGTATCTTAGTATTTTTTAGATACTATTATAGCTAAAATACTTTTTCTAATTAATTTCGCAGTTTTATTTTCAAAAGGCGTGCTGCGTGTTGTAAGTGTTGTAACTAAACGGCTAAACGCAGCTTTACTTTTCTATCAACAGACTTTGTTACCACGAAAAGAAAATCGAATAGTTCGTATGTTACCGTCTCGTTCACCTAAATATGTATGTAAAGGGAGAGCGAAAGAGACTGCACGCACGTCACAGTGACATGACATGTCAGTTTCTTTTGTCTGCTGTCGTCGCACCGCTATTTCTTACTAGGGATTCAGGTATTTTCCAAAGAGTATCGGTTTTTTAATAATCGATTTGGATGACTCGAACAATCTATCTACAAAAAAGTCGTGCGTGGTAGGATAAATGCCTAATTATTAAAAAATCGATTTTAAAGTTCCATTTACGAATTTGTTTTTATTTACTTTGCTGTTACTGTTGCCTTAAGAAATCAATCAATGCTTCGATTCAATTATCGATTAATCGTTCTCAGACTATTTCTAGTCCCTAAATAATAAAGACTCTAGCCTAAAGAGCTTAGATGTTTTTCCAATTATAAAAAAAATAATTCTTAAATATAACACCTGCTTGCCGAGTTCCGCCCCTGTGGAGCGACTCTTTTCATTTGGGGGCATGATCATGCGACCTCGACGTCGTAAGATGAGTTATAAGATGTTTGAAGAGTTGGTTTTGCTTAAGTCTCAATTTAATGAAATTAGGATTTAAGCAAAACCAATTTTTAAAGTGAGAAAAATGATTTGTGTGATACTTTTATATACTTTTATAAACCTTAAAACAAATAAAAATGTGCTTTCTCTTAAAGAAGTATCTTATCTTAAAAAAGTATCTAGAAGATACCTATCTTGTATCTAGTATTTCAAATACTATTTATAAATGTATCTTGTATTTGATATCTAAATACTTGACTTCCTAGTATCTTGTATTTTGTATTTTAGATACTTTTTATAGAGTATCTTGTACATCTCTGCCTATAGGGTAGTTCCCGTTGACCCACTAGAGACCCGCCCTCGCTTCGCTTCGGTTTATGCGAGTTTTTTGTAACACCCCTACATAATCCAGAATGTAAAATAAAAACCTTCCTCTTGAATCACTCTATATATTACAGAAAACTGCAAATCCGTTGAGTAGTTTAATTTCAAAGATCGAGAGATCGAGAAGAAGAAGTAAAGCAAAAAAAACTGAAAACCGAAGTAGGTAGCTATATGACATTATTTTTTTGCGATTATTACTGATTTTGGGGACACCTTAAAACCTCCTCGGGAAAAGCGGGAAAATTCTTCGAGACTCGGCTCCCGGGATAGACGATTATTTACATACCTTCAAGTTTGCATGGAACCCCCAGTGCGCGAGTTCGACTCGCACTTGGCCAGTTTTTTGATACCATTATATTCTTTAGAAAAATCTAACAATAAAACAACCTAGAAATAACTTAGTCTCAATTTACCCTGATTCATGTAAGCTAAGAACACATAATCACATAACAATGCGAGCAAAACCGTCGCGGGCGGGAAGCGAGCGCTCCCACGCTATTGCGATTGCGACCAATGTTCTTGCGTCTGCGCACACGCAACTGTCACTAAAATGGCCGTAATAGACATACTAGGACATAAACTGGGTACATAATGGACTATGTTACTGCCGGGTGAAAAAACTGTATTTTATTTAGTATTAGTTTACTTACCACGACAATTCTCATATAGGTAAAAGTAAAGCTACATAACGCTAACGTAAACGATTATCGAACTGTCGAATTGTATGAAATTTACATGAGCGCTTGACGCAACCGTCTGGCAGCTTACGAAAATCCTATATTTTTTGTCGTAAAGATCAATGATAATTTATATTTAGATACGTTATGCTCATACTAAACGCATTCGAAAACCGTCGCCAATTACTGACAGTTGCTACGTTGCCATATTTCTACAGACAAAGACGGCATTTCGTAGCGAACGCTATTGTTAGAAAGAGATAAATAGTTGTTTCAAATTGCGTACCCGAATGACGCGGCGTGCCCGCTCATGGCTGCCATATAGCTACCCGTCTTTATCGCACTCATGCGATATCTAATTGTGTATCTTATGTTTCACAGGTGACAGTAACGCCACCGGTGCAAATTAAACAAAGTATGGCGATGTAAAACAAAATGTAAAAAATATTTACGGTACTTACGAATGAAATGAGACATCCTTTCTTCCTTTTATAGTTACAGTATAATTTCGGCAGCCTCGAAAAACATAAGACGGCATTTTTTATGACTTATATTTGTTGCATTTCGGTAATAAAACTTTACTGTTTTAGACGCGTGCGTGACAGCGGCCACGAAGCGACTGAACGATAGTAAGGCAATTACCTTCCTTTTCGAGGAACGCTTTTGCGCGCAGATGACGTATCTTAATATAAAATATCATTGGTAAAGATCACGTTTGTTAAATGCATCTTGCCTAGGGTCACTGGTATTACATTACACGACAATTTATTGACGATAGTAATCTAGCTATGTATAATATTCAGAGATCGGACAAATGGGCGTCAGTACGCGCAATAATGTGGATATGACTATAAATTACATTAATTGATTACTTACCCTAAAAACTATTTTGAGCCTTTGCAAGGCAAATAATATAAAGACTTATTACTGTGTAGATTTATTAAAGCAAATAAACAGTAATTTTTATACATTTTCTGTGGTTGGTTTATTCCTTTTCACGGATAAAATAAACTTATGAGGTGCAAAGCTCCTTTCGCAATCCATGGTTATTAATGGAGCAAACTTAAGTAGATTAATATGAATGGCCACTCCTTTATTACTGTCCTACAAAGGATCAAGGTTAAAGTTTAGATAGGAAATCAATTAATGTAATTTAATTTGTTTAATTAAATTTTTTGGAGTCATGTCCACATTATTGCGAGTAATGACGCCCATTTGGAAGATCTCTGATTATAATAATCTATCTTTATTTAATGTGTTTAGTATATATCCTTTATTTTGCTGTATTTGGGTTTAATACAAATTGTATTGAATTGAATGTATAAATCTTTAATATAAAATAGATATATAGAACATAAAAAAATCATATAAAACAAGTGCGTAGCTGGCCGTATTGCTTATATGGGTATAACTTTGTGACCAGGAAACAAGACCATAAATTATAATCAAATATACCTATTACGTAGGTTAGGTACTATTGTTATTTATTTATAATATACCACATATGTGATAAATATAATGCTATTTATTTTAATTGTATTATTATTCTTGTAAACTTGTACTTAATAAAATAATAACCATTTAAAGTTAAACTGGCATTATAATACTAAATATTTAATTATCATTAGGTATTTTCCTGCTGATCAAATAACACCGAAAGATAATATTTTAATTTAACGTATTGTCTTTAAAGTAATAGACATACGTGTATGTATCTCCGAATCATTCCTCCTTTATAATATTCATTTAGTTAAAATTTCAGTTCTTTGCCAAGCAGTGTAGAGGTAATAAATTATTACATACCAATAATAACATTCTTGTAAAGCTGTTGCGTACCTTACTAGACTCAAGCGCAAGCTATAACGTCACATTGATTTACTATCACAGATTTCTTTCCGTACGTGAGGTGACCATGAAGCATGTACTTATATTTTAAATTATTATGGACTGGTGCTCCTTTTAAGGTCTGAAAGCATCAATTAATATATTATTATGAGAACTGGTTGCGTGGCACGCAGGCTTTGTAAGTGACACTAAATCTGCGCGAGTACAAAATGTCAAAAAGTTTTGTTAAATAACGACTACTGCCATTTTTACGTAACATTTTCAAGGAATAGATTACTACACTAGAAATTAATTTGATTCGATTTTTTTATATAGCGGGATTGTTTCCGCCACTTGACGTCTTGAGCCTATTGTACGTAAATTTGGTTTAGGAATTTAATTAAAATAGCTTTATTAAATAAATAATTAACAGATTTTGTATACCATGTATTATATGAATGACCCTACTAATTTATATTTATAATGGCAAGAGCCAGTTTTCCTGCTGAACTACGCATGTTAAGTATTTGATATTATATTTATAGCTTTATATAATGCTAGACTAAGTAGTACCATTGTAATTTGAAATATGTTTAAAAAATGACTGACTGCTGAGTTTCTTGCGGCGGCGGTTCTCCTCTTGGAAGCGCTAGTAGATTTAGACGTGTGAAAGTGCCGCCTACTTACTGAATAAATATCTGTTATTTTTTTATATTTTTATCTTTTTATTCAAACAATGATTTAAGGTCTAATTATAAGAAAGGAATAGACCAATTAAGATTTTTTTGAGAAACAAACCTAGCCTTCAAGTTTCTAGCCGAACGACAGAAGTCAATAAAAATTTAGAGTTAGACCCACTTTTATCTAAGCATCCGTAATAGTTGACTTTTTTCAAAACTTAACAAAGACCTTAACCTCGGCATATCCTAATTGTTTATTTTCTCTGTTTTCAAATGACTGCCACAATAATAAAGGGGTTAATTTTCCAAATTTAACGTATTCGTAGACTTAGCCCAGTATAACGTTGTCTAAACCAAAGGCTTAGACACTACAAAACATGGAAAATCTTTCTATATTCTATGTTAGATGCGGATACCCGTGCAATACTAAAGCGCTTCCAGGTCAATCTAACCCACTGTACACAAGAATAAAACCACTGAGAACCATTCCTCATCTCCTCGTAATCGAAACACAATGACAATTAGCAGCCACGAAGATCGTGAGCGTAGAAAGTTAATCGCCCAAATTACACCGATTTAGGGATTACTCGTGTAATTGTAGCTTGTGTTACTCGGACGACCATTGTTCCGACGGTGATGACATGGAAGGTTAGTGTTTAATTCGATTGTTCCCGACACTTGTGCGACACTGTTTTGACTTTACCAATGTAGATCTATCTATAGTTATTTGATGCATCCATCCACTATAAGTCTCCTTCTCACAAAGCTGAGGTCTTGCGCTTGCCTCATTAATAACTTTACCAATGGCCAGATCATCTTTACTCTGGTCATTGGGTTCGGATCTGTCAACTGACTGCTTCCCTTGTTTACTAACTCTGGTTCTGTCCTTGTCGTACCGTCTTGCCGCCACTTCAAATTATCACTTGTTTTTTTTTTCTGAATTGACCCAGTACCTACTTATGAATTCTCTAGGATCCTGTTACAAAAGATACGCTCTTCTCGAAGATTCTACAAAACTGCACATCTATATTAAACGAGTAGAACAACTGACTCAATTGTTAACAGGATTTCCAAATTGCTAACAAGGCAACCAGATCTTTTAAATAACGTTTTCGATTGAGTTTTTGTCAAACTTGATGAAGCTCGTTATCTTTTCCTCATTCATTACGTGACGGGGACAAATCAATTACTATTATATCCGCTTGCAGAAGATACTTCTTTTTTGTCCATCTATCTAACCATCAACGTTACTGACCAATGGAGTCTTTAATTAAATAACTACGACAATTACGTCATTACGGCCAACTTTAACCGGTGCCAATTCTTAAGAAATTCAGCGCCCGACTTTCTCACTCCTCAGCAAAATGGAGTCAAAATCGAGTACTTGGCATTCAACACGTTAAGCTATAGTAAGAATTGTTAAGACAATTAAACCGTTAGTTGATTGGCGATTATCCATCTCGTCTTCGTGATCTACAGTTAAGTGTGCAAAAAGTTGCCAAAACTAGTTTTGTTCTGAATAAGAACTTTTGTGAGCAAAAACATGCTATTTTCATGTGCATGACCACTTAGGTCTAGGTTAAGTATTGAATAGAGGTTATAAATGGAAGTTATATTATATTAGACTTAGTAAATATTAGATATCAATATATTGACTGAACCGAAACTTGAAAGATCGTGAGACATGATATGATATTTGACTTGGAGCGTTTCAGTTAATATGAGTAGGTATGTTTAAATATTAGTTGTTAGATGTCTCTATACGTTTGCTTTGAGCTCTCAAAATTATCGTTTAGCATGACTATGACTTATATGGATAGACTGTCAAATCAAAGATTCATATCAAAGCAAACACAAACGTCCGTAAACAAAAAACAAATTCGTCTAACATCTATAAACTTTTGTAAAACACAATAGGTAATTGTTAAATGAAACTGTCATGTTTAATAGACACAAATTGTTCAAATATTTCCTCGTATTATGTTGTAACAAACCAACAAACAAACCTGATAACGATAAGCTGCAAGCGCATGAAAGTTTGGAAAGGGTCAGCTTCAACGATAAAAGTAACAGTACCCCATAGATAAGATACACCATCGTTCTGTGTAAGCCCAAACTACAAATAACACGAATATAAATCATTACTTTGTTGACCAGTCAAGAGTAAAACGAAACTACAGTGTTCAAAGGTATGCCTAAATTTTCAAACGCTTTAGCACGGTCTGCGTATTTTTGATCACCCGTTTGCTCTTCTTAGTATTAACTACTTGCTTTTAGTTTGTAGAATAGTATGACTTTTGTTTCATTGGCTTTTAAACTATTTTTAGTTATTTCTTCATGACATACATTGTCTTTAGGATCAGTTTTAATTGTGCACTTTTCTTATTGTTCTAGGCGAAATTAAAATTTGTTAGTTAATTTTGACTTTTAGGTTATCTAAATAGAACTTACTATTAATATTTGATAACGATACGATGTTTACTATTTAGTACAACTCATTCAGGTTTAGCAAACAAACATTATCGGCGTGCTCTTGCGTAATATTTACTAATCAAATAACTCATAAAAACTGCGTCACTATTACTACAAATCTCTTTCTTTTAAACTTATTTTTTTTTACTTTCTGTAAGACTTGGGAAGTCCATTGGAAGTTTTGAATTAAGGGCCACAAACCCACCACGATAAGACAGTCGCTTTGCATCTCTCACATCAACGTACTTTATCCCCTCAGATGGAATTTCCCAAAGACATAGGTACTAGGAGTTGAGTATGTCGGCACCGGACCGTGGCGCCGCGTTCATTTGTTTCAATTGCCGACATCTGCGCGCACGCAGCGACCCTCCAGGATTTATTACAAGTGTCCGGCTTTAGTTCAGATGGACTTTAATTGGAAGAGCAAGTGGCAATGCCATTGTTATTTGGGAAACGTCTTCCTCTCATCCATCATTTAAAGTCGCATGCAGTGACGTCGTAGAAATTATTTTGTATTTTGTAATACTTCAAGTTCGGTATTCAGAAATACCATTTTGGTAAGATCATATTTGTATGTGATGTTTACTTGCTTTTCAATTTCTTGTGAAGATATTTAAATTAATAGTTCCCTTCAGTTGATAATATCATCAGAAAATAGAGGCATATAAAAATCCCCGTAATGAATTTATATTCCATATCAATAAAATAACATGTTTATTTAGCGTGACAGAGACCCAGATAGTTGTGTGGGATGCAAGTTAAAATGCATGACATTCACCAAACCGTATATCTATATGCGACTACGACCTTCTTGGCGCCTTCATGTAACTTTGCCCAAGCAAGTGTTATAACAAACAGGAGTTATAATAATAATAATAAAGCCCAGATACAGAAGGGTAATGCCTCGGCGTACGCATTATGAAGAGGTTCCTCGCTCTGCATCCCTAACCACCCGTAGCTCGAGCCCTGCCCCGCTGCGTCAGGTTAGGTTTTTTATAATATTTTTTTTTGTATTAGTAGGTACTTTAAAAAAATATATGTATAAAAAAAAACTTTTATTTAGATAACTAGATCCATGTGTTAGGACATACAATAATACTCCAATAGCCTCAACCTGAACAGCCCAAGCAAAACTGTAAAATTTATAGTAAAAATAATACTTGATTACTTGTCATACAGATTAAACTAATTTATACACGCATTCCCCCAATACCGTTATCAAACCAAATATCCCGTATCAGAACAAACGGACAAGGTTTAACCCAGTTGCCATGTTTGCAGGCCTGCGCCATATCTCCGCTAACTCCAACTGTAATATCCTTATCAACCAGTTTTTTCAGCCTTGATTGCCAGCATCCGGTTACAAAATCCCCAAGGACATCCAACCGAACCACTTCAAAATTTCTACAATGAATACAATCGACAAGAAAGTAAAAGAATTTCTCAAGGTTTCTTCAGTGTAGTCTCATTCTTATCGGTTTTAACAACTCTTTTTAATTTATAAACAACGTTCTCATGGTAATTAACTTGGAATTACTGCTTTCTGATCCACATAATTTAGATCCTTTACCGTTATAACAATGAAACTACAATCCAGCTAATCTAGAGTTTCTCTAAAGTCTGCGTGCTCAAAGTAGAGGGGCAAATTAGTCATAAATGTCAACTGGCTGAATAAAAGAACACTGAATACTTTCGTGTTAATCCGCCTGAGTGAATCTCAGGAATCGTGCATCTTAAATAAAAAAAGGAGAACGTGTTAATTCTCCTAGCCTTGAGATTAGTCCATTGGAAAGTAGTTTTTACAATTCAATTGAGAGGGCATCGCCCAGGAAAGGAATGCCCAATCTGATTCTCCCGATAGCGCGTTTGATGCTGACGTAATAAAAAATGTCACTAGTCATTGTGTATTTAATTTACGGGCATTACACTGCCCGAACTACGATGCTACGATCAGGAATGCGTTCCCAATATTTACAATAATGAACAGTTTCCAACCGACAATATGCACGGTAATCTATTAAAAGTAATTTCACAGTAAGATGAAGATTCCGAATTCGTAAAAGTAGACTTCCGTGGGTCGAGTCTTTCGCATCGGCATGCGACTGACGCTCTGCGGCCGAGGCGATAGAATAAAGCACTATGTAAATGTGTAGCGCCGTTTTCGTGGATAGCCGACGACTGAGCGAATCTAACTACGCGCTACGGCGCTACTCACGGCATCGGTCGCGGCGCGATTGTCGCGCGTTAGTCGCCTCGGCCGCAACCCACGGAACTCTACCTTAACGTACTGGTTTATTAATAAACTACAAAACGGTAACAATGGCCGCGGGTAAAAAATTTACCGGAATATTCAAGACATAAACAAACGAGAATACCATTACTCAAATTACTCTGACATTTGTAGATCTGATCAAACAGAATTTTAAAATAACACATCAGGCTGAGGACGCGGCCTCGTTTTGAGACACTGACTCTAAAACAGGTGTTTTAAATTAAGAAAAACATTTGCTAGTTTCTGGTTGTTACTCAAGGCTTTCTACAGCAGCAGAGTAAATCATTGGTCATCAGCACGAACAGTATTTCGCATTCCGGTGTTCACGCCTGCGCACGCCACGTCGCGTGAGTGCGGACGCGTTTAGCTCTGGATTACCAACAAACTTTCGCTTGTCAATCCAAACTATTTTGCAGCGTCAAAAAAGAGGACCAGATTTACATTAGAATTGTTGAAAACTGACTTATATTCAGGGATAAGTTTCAGACTATGTGATAAAGAACACTATGAACTAGGTAGTTTAGTTTACGTACGAGTATGTATCCTAAAGTTGTAAGAATTAAGAAACACCATAATTGGTCGTTTAAAATATCACTTCACAAACCGCAATAGTAGGTACAGCAGTGTTTTTGTAACAATTGTGGTATCGTAATAGGTAGATACTCTAACATAAAGATGTATTGCATCAAAGTTTTAATTTAAACATTTAAGCAGTCACGACATCGATGAGTCATCGGTCAATGGGTATTGACGGTCATCGGCGTCTCAAGATGTTCTTGGAAAATCTAAAGTGACCGGATGACAATAATTGGGGAAAAATGTATGCCTTAAGTGGTTAGTAAATTCAATTAAGATTCAGACTTTGCGGATTTAAAAACCCACGACGAATACTCAGGATTGAGACGATTTCGAAATGGTTCTATTCTAATCGCAGAGTGATTATGTTGTGTGATTTACGTTTTTTTATTATTAAATATCTTTGCTCTTCATACTCATGTTCAGCCTCTCCTGCATCATCTTTATTTAAAAAAATAGGAAACTTCATTTTCAACATTTAGTCTCTTGACGAGACTTTCAAAAATTGGTCTATTAACTATAACAGGCTGCTGACAATGTCGATCTGAATGTCGCAAGAACCACCCACGGAGAGCGTGAGAGAGGCGCGCATTGTGCCGCGTTCTCACGAGCAAGGGAATCTGTCTCCAGCAAAACGGGGAATATCGAGCATTGTTCATATTTGCGCAATCCGCGTTGCTATTGCCACCGAATGAGGGGTTAGCTCAACTAAATCACCAGATTTGGCGTTTTAATTATACTGCGCTTATGGATTACCAAATTTTGGAACAATGATTTTGAATATGGTTTCAACTTTTAAGATACGAAAGATTTGTAACACTTTATCCAAGTGAAGTAGATAAAGCAAAAGGTATTAGAATGAAATCCCACTAATATTGTAAATGCGAAAGGTTACGCGTGAGTGTGTGTGTGTGTGTGTGAGTGGCTGTGTGTTAGTTTGCTACTCCTTCACGCTGCAACGGCTAGACGGAATTGGAAGAAATTTGGAATGGAGATAGCTTATATATGCCGGGGCATTATAATAACACTTATGCTACTTATTATCCCGAAAAATTTAAAAGTTCCCGAGGATGTAACGATAATCAAAATCAACTCGGACGAAGTCGCGGGCAGAAGCTAGTTTAAGGATAAAACATACAATAAATGACACAGAAATAAAGATAATGCTTTATCAGTTTCGTGAAATTTTATCCACTAAGTGTGAAACAACAATTTAGTCATTATCGCTTTGGTTCAAAATCTATTTGCATTTAGTTAAGTAATCTAAATATTTGAGCTGTCAGGCAAAAATGCAAGAAAGTAAAAGAGTAGGTAAACAATCATGTTTCGAGGGATTCGTAGAAAATCCTAAGCAAGCTGCCACCAATCCTAAGTAAACAAGATCTTGATATATTGGCTGCCGGGAACTCACTTGTTGGGCCCAATATGTATTACAATATGAGGGACTGGCGCTGAATGGTTAGCCGCTGCAATCAAAATCTAATGGTCCGACCACTGTTATGTTAATCGTAAAAAATGCAGACATAAAGCAAATAGAAGAGATTAAAGAATTCAATGTTAATGTAGTCTCAAAGACGCTCGCGTTCAATAAAGACGATTCGTTTTTTAAACAAAGTGCAGTTTCACTCGTACCTACTTACTTTGTAAACTTTTTGCCGTTGAATAATTGTTTAGAAAATGGATCGACGAACCGATTACTGTCATTGTTCCAACGAGACGCGATTTTTACCGAGCACCGTTGGAGCAAGTGGCAATTACCATGTATGATTCAACACGTTAGTAGGTAGTAAATCAATCAATCAATTATCAATAATGATGGTCATCATTATTTATTTTACAGGTAAACCAAAGTAACGTACCACTTACTCGTATTGCATTGCATGCTGGAATTTCTGAAAAACTGAACAATTCGATTAAAACTCAGTCCAATTTATTTCTAATAGCATCATAACCTGGGTATTCAGCACGAATTCAAGACGTATTGAACTAATAACTCAATCAAAGTAAATTACGAGTAGCTGCTCAAGACTCGACTGCAACCACAGTAATGAAGGAACTGTGCACCTACATAGTCCAATCAAGTGGGCAGGACAATAGCTTGAGAATTACTATGCAATGCGAATGCAATGAAACTAGAATGCATTTTATTGGCGATAAGAATTTATTCTTACGTTAAGTAGCACAAGATCGGTCTGAGTGGAGAGCCTTGGGGGACGCCTATGTCCAGCAGTGGACGTCTTTCGGCTGACATGATGATGATGATGATGATGATGATGATGATGAAGTAGCTGTAAATTTATGAAGACATGCCACTCGTTGCAAATGTTATAGAATCGTTATTACAATTGATGTTTCATACCATGGTTACAGACTGGTCAAAAGCTTAGGTTAGATCCGTTAGACCATTATTAACCTTTCTGTCTTCAGCACTGCAGCGGAGATTACTTTAATCTTTCGAATCGGTAATCTAATCGGGTGAATAAACTTCTTTAATAAGCGATTTTTCATAGTTGTTTTTATTAACCTCTTATAAATCAGCAAAGTTAAAGCGTAACTGAAATTATAGGTCATTTTTAATGTACCCTTTACTAAAAAAGTACCGCAATGCTCTTGTCACATTTTTTCTGCATACCGCGACGGAATTTGACGCACAAGGCGTTTAATTTTTTCGAGAGCAAAAACTTGACGCTAAGATAGATTTTAATAAAGAAATGTACCAGTTTGGAACGGCGGAAGAAAAAGTATTTTCTATGATTCACGCAAAAAGGTGTTTTAGATTTAGTTCACGTTTGAAGACTTTTATTATGTATGAGTCATAGTATGCGGCCTCGTTAACTACAAATTAGTTATGGATTCATTTCATAAGGATTATAATAACCCGTGCAGAGCTAAATAGTTTTTTTAAATTATTTATACTTAAGGGTATAATCTGCCTTTCTTATACCTGTAATCTTGAATATATTGAGTAGTTTTACTATACCACCATTAGTGCTTACTAAAAGGCTTCATAAATATTCTCTCTTGTTGTAAACAGCCGAAGTAAATATAAAACAATCATGGTCGAGTTCTAGTCAAAATATATAACATTTATTGAGAAGAACTAATTATCTGCAGCCGTGCGTCAACAAACTGGACGGGACGAGCATTTTTTGTAACTCCGACGAAGCTGTTCTCAAGTATGACCTATTTATAGTTAAGACTCGTATACCAAGTGTTTCAATAAGCAATTCCAGACACTTGAATAATACATAAAAAATTTAGGACTCACACTCTCTACTCTTGAAGCTGATAAAAATATAAATAAAAGGTAAAGGATATAAAAACGCGTGTGGCCTACCAATCAAAATTTACACCAGTTTTGTAACAATAGGCTATAAATCTTTTATTCACTTACCTTACAGCAAATCCAGGCACAAAATAACACTTAGCCCTGATCAGGGACTGTCACAGAACAAAAGCACATAATAAATCCTCGGGTTGCACTGCACTTGCGCGGAAATCGCGCGGTATTTCTGACGCGTGTCGATACGTGCGTCGCGCGCGGAGTCTCGGCGCGGAATGAAGAAGGCTGCTGCGCAGCCTGCGCGTGCGACGTGGAAAGCGTTTGTTTTGGTACGCGGCGGATTTGTTTTGTTATTGGTAAAATTTTCGTACAATAAATTTCTTTATCAATCCGTTGTATCTTGTGGCGTATAAGATAATTTTCATAATTTTTATTCCTTTTGGTTCTCAATTGGGATTTATGTTGGGTTTATACAAGACTTTATGTTAGTTAAAAAAATGGATTTATCAATTACTGTAATTCGTTTTTCTAATAAACTTGAATACTAAAGAGAATTTGTCATCAGTTCTAATACTGAGTTTGTGATGATTATGTAATTACTAAGTATACTTTTTTTAAAACCTGCTCGCATGTTTTTGCTCGGTAGACAAGATAACCAAGCCTTAATCCACGAAGCTGTCAAAGTAGTTATTGAGCGACAGGTTTGTTCAAATAAAACAGTTAAAATAATAATGTAATTGGAAGAGCAACATCAATCCATCATTAATTACTTTTAAAGTCGTCATTAGCCGCGTCAGGTATTCCTCTAGCTATTAACTGACGACGTTCTCGATCGTCTTTGGAATTAATTAAAACATCGACGTGGGATCCCGATTATTGAGTGGGCTCGATTAAGACATTCGAGGTTGTAAAACATAACGGTATAAGTTACGTCAAGGTGTGGGTAGTAGTAGATAAACAAAGCTTCTGAAATACGACGCCTCCATGGAAATGGTGATTAAGAAAGTAATCAGTAGCATATCTTGAAATTTTACGATGAGATCACGGTTAAACTCCAAAAGAGAGTTTACCCCTAGATACCTTGATTCTTGGAATTGGAACGTTAGTTTGACAGTAGCAATAAAGAAAAGGAGTGACCCGAGTGACGTAAAACTCGTTCATTCTACGATTTAAGTATCAGTTGATAACCTGCAAACTCTGTTTTGAGTTCAACAATTCATTGTTAATTGTCATAAAATGCAACTTGTTCAACTATAATCTTTTTATAATACTGTTAATATTAATAAAAATTCAACTAGTCAGTCGATGTGGCTATCTATAAGGAAAATCAACAGTAACTTAATTACTATAACAATCGATTAAACAAGGAGGAAATTAGATTTAAGCCACCGACCATAGAGCTATTGTAGTACAATTGGAAAATGAGTTAGTAATAAGTATAGTGTCTTAATTATACCGTTGCAAATGCAATTCTGCTTTGGGGATTCCCTTTTCCTAAATAAATGTTAAATTAAAACAGTAACTCAAGCGCGTGCTCACGTGAGCGAAAACACGCGACTATTAATTACTTTTAAATAAATATAAAACAATGATTGCACATTGCAATAACTAGCTGTAAGAGCTATTGTTGTATGTAGAAATTATTCAACCTGGATTTAAATCTAAGTATGAGTAATCATGTCACTCAGGTGTAAAAAAATGGTTTAGTTTTATGTTCGGCAAAAGCTGTCACAAGATACTTAGAATAATATTTCACCGCAAACTTAGCTTGTAAGGGATCCCCGTCTATTTTAACAAAATCTTGCGGTGTACCACAGGGTTCGTTCTTAGGACCTCGGCTTTTTTATACTAACATTTTATCTACATCATTAATGCATCAAACACCATCACGGCCATTAAGATATTATTTTTTGTAGTCCTAAATCTTATTCCCAATCTTGACCCTGAAGTTTAGCCAGGTCGTTGTCCTTCGGTGACCAATTGTTCTTGCAAAAGCAACCAACCGCAGCCGAATAATAACAAATCCCCGTGTATTGTAAGGAGTCATAAGCCACTGGTTCCGTACAAAGCGTTGCGCTACAACGCGTGCGCAATTAACTCTCCGCGCCTTTCAAAATCCCTCACTTTACTAGTGCTATCCCTCCCACTCTTTAACAAAATTAAATTTGAAGGAGAGAGACAGGAGTATAGTAACTTCGGGGTTTTTTTTAATTTAGGGGCAGGGTCCTCGTTTCGTAAGCTCGTGCCGTATCTTAAACAATAAACTGTTTTAAATTATATTTGATGGTTTTCGTTTTGTCTTGTAGTAATAAATGTTTATGCTTGGTGTTTTTATTATAACACGAATGGTCCTTCGAACCGCTTCGATTGCCATTGCAGATTGCAGTTGTCATCGTAATTACTATTTATATTTAAAAAAAAGTCTGTTCAAAAAGGATTAACCAAAAAGTAGCTTAGATTATTACCGTTTTCTATTCTAGAGTTTTTAAAGTTGTTTTGATCATATTGCCACTGCGCCATGGTGCGTGAAATGTATCCCGGAAGAACCTTTGTTCATTGTTGGGAGATATTCCGCGAGATAACATTGATTCTATAAAAGAACAAGAATGTACGACTTGTGCTAACTACGGGTATTTATAGCGTATCAAAGGATGTGCGATTCCGCTCGTTAGTCGGCTGTGATAAATGAAATGAGTTAATGATTATGTAGCTTAGGCATGTTATAAAAACCAGATGCATAGTCTCGCCTACAAACTGTTTAGGAGTATGGCGAAGTTGTATAATTATAAAACAAAAAAAAAGTACGCATCGTCATTAGTTTACAGCAGATAGACAAAGCAATTACGTTCCCTAGCTAAAAATTAAGTAATCAGAGGACGTATCTACTATCTACATCATTCAGATGAGTGTGGTTCTGCTCCAAGCGGATGGCCTTAACAGTCATTCAAAAGTTAATATGAAATTATATACTAGGTTTTTTTAAGTGTGCTTTTTCTTTCTAATAGCTTAAGTGGAAAGTGATATTTAAAGCGCAGTAGTGAGCTGTTCGTCGAGGATCCCTTTAGTTTGTTGCTAATCGGACTTGCACGTGACTGAATGTTTTATTTTAGCTAATTGTTATTAGCTTGATAAGCCACTGAATTTACACGCGTTAGTTACAAAGACTTTATTTTCTTTATAATGTTTTTGTGCGTTTATTAATATAGTAGTAGTCATGCATGTTTTGCCATCGTAACAGCTCAACAAAGTAGTTTGTACCAACTTTAACTTATTCCTACAAGCACGTTGAACAACTTTTAATTACTGATTAATATGAGTGAAAATCGTGTTAGTTTAAAGCAAAGTATTGCTGTTTAATAGTTAACTAAGCTCACGTTATGTTATATTATATTCCAAAGGGCCAACGACCAGGGGCCCGTTTCAGAAAGGCACTCTGCAACTCTGCACTCCACAAATCCCACTCTTCAAAAGTATTTTTGTTCCGCAAAGCTATTGCAGAGTTGAAGAGGCAGAGCCAAATACAAAGTGTGGATTTGTGGATTTGCAAAGTATTTCTGTTCCACAAGACAATTGCAAAGTTGAAGAGGCAGAGTTAAATACAAAGTGTGGATTTGTGGAGTAGCTTTTAGGAACAGAATCTGCAGATATTGCAAATTACGCAGAGTGTTTTCTGGAACACGTTTGCTCTGCACTTTGCATTATCGTTGATTTGCAAAGTGCAGAGTGCAGAGTTGCAGATTGGCTTCCTGGAACGGGCCCCAGGTACCCTGTATGGGTCCTTGTGATGTCGAACGATCAAACTAGCGGAATTTGACTGGTGTTACCACTAGGTACTCCACTGGCCCGCAAAACTAATTATCACACTTTTAATACTAGCAGTATTAAAAGTGTGATACTTGGTTTTGTGGGCCAGTGTAGACAACGTCGATCTGCGCAGCTCCTAAGACTTTGGTCCTCTCAACGGTCAACAGCCAAGGCCGGAGACTCGAATTACCACGATATTCTAATGCTGACACGGTTCACATTTAAGTTAGTTTAATCGGTCACTGGAGATAACCGTAACTATGCACTGTTAAAACCTGAAAAGTTTCACAATCAGGGGAAAATGACGGGAGAATCGTATACAAATTCATCTAGACCCAAACTAAGCTCTAGTCTTGTACAGACGGCCTTATGTAGCTGCACACTTTTGTACCCTGTCCCTTTTACGCCGTATTATAGGTTAGACAACGTTAAACATATAAATAAGTAAGTAGGTAAGTCAATCATTTTTTATAGAGAAAAACATCCAAGATTCATAAACAAAATGGGTCTAAATCGTCTGCCATAATTATGTTTAGTCATAATCGGTTTTAGGTCATACTTATCTCTAGTTATAACGTTTTTTTAAGAAACTGTTACTTTTCCGGATTTTTATAAATCAAACATAACGCAACATAGCCTTGTCTACACGTTAGATATTTAAGAAATTCTGAAAAGTTTACTGTTCCAGCGAAGTTAAATTTATAAATAATTATGTCAACAATGACATCATGACCAAAATAATTATGGAAAACAACGGGCTCCCAAGCAAAATACTCGAGCTCATCACACTAATAATTTCCTTTACCAAAAAAGAAATACAAAGAATTAATCACGACTAGGTTAACCACGTCGTCAAAGTATAATATCTCCTATAGCTGATACAGGTAGATTCACTAAAGCTGGCACGAATGGACTGAACATAAATGTTTAAAAAACAAAAACCCGCCTTCAAAAATACATAAAATAACTTCTTTTAAAATGGTAGGTCAGTCCAACTGCATTCGGCTTTTGGTTTAAAATATTGTGGGACGCCGACTTCAGTTGGACTGACCTACCATTTTAAAAGAAGTAATTTTATGCATTTTTGAAGGCGGGGTTTTGTTTTTTTAAACATTTATTTTATTTTATACTTTTTAGTGATCCTATGTATGCTGTTACGTAGCTCCACTTCTAAATATTAATGAGAAACTATAGAACATTTAAAGCTCGCCGCAGACAACGCCGCGGGAATGTCATAGTCATATTTAAACCTAAATGTGCTTCGTCATAGTCGCTCAACTACCTTAATCGAAAAACCTTATCGCCACCCTTTAAATAGGTACCGTTAAGGAGTTCCGGTGGCCATCTGTGGTCTTCATCATCAGTTCCACTTCACCATATAGTACTTTTCAAACGCATATGCATGCACGAGTTACAGTGAAAAATACCAAAATCGCTATAGGTGTGCCTATAATATTTGAGGAGTTCTCTTGATTTCTCCAAGATCCCATCATCAGATCCTGACGTGTTGACAATGGGACCAACTAGAAAGTATACCCATTCAAACAACGAAAAAAAATTTCAAATCGTTCTAGTGGTCTTCGAGTAATCGGGGAACATACAAAAAAAAAAAAAACCGACGAACTGAGAAACTCCTCCTTTTTTTGAAGTCGGTTAAAAAGTAATGACACCTATCAATGTGTGAGTGCCGTCCTTTGAACCGATGTTCGAAATTCAAACCAAAAACCTGTTATTATTTTACACACTTGTATATTTTCGTTCACTCATTCAATCCATTCGTGCCAGCTCTTGTGAATCGACCTGTACTAACTAGAACTTGATAGGTTTTAAATAACGTGCTCTACGAAATATGGCACCAAACAACCCAAATTACCCTCCTTCGGGCAGTCGGGTAAAAACAAAATGATACATATACTAGCGTACGCTGTTAAGTAAGGCCGATATACCGTGGAGCTGACAATAGTAGTAATACCTTTTTTGCGCAAGCAGCAGAGCTCAGTTGTGCCTGAAATAATCTGGCGACAGCGCAGGGTAGTACGCGCCGGTGCCATGGTACGCGGGCGCGCGTGATTGCTTAGCAATGTGTACGAAAATCTCTCAGAGGAATGCGAGAAGAATTAACTGGCATTGTATTGTGACGTCAACTTTGGCAAATAAGGAGAACGGTGTTTGACACCTTGGTGTCAGTTTTAAGTTCATATTGTTGCGTATGTTAGTCTATAAACGGATTTTGGAATTATGGGCCTTGTTACCCGAAATAAAAAGTATATTCTATGTTATTTTATTATGAAAAAAAAGTGCGTCCCGAAAGTTTTTGAATAATTTAGCGCTCTCTTTCTGTCTGTCAAAATCAGTGCATTGTTAATAAATTTTACATAATTAGATTTTTGTCTCCTGACCAGTTCCTGCGCCAAAATGAACCAATAGATAAAAAACATGTACAATACTGAATAAGAAGGACTTATATTTTCCTTTAACATGAATATTATTCAATTTCTTACACTTAGCCTGTTAACATCAGTCAATCAGTCTAAATAGACAATTTTGCGCTATTGTGTTGCATTATGAGTAATAATTTAGCTAGACCCGTGCGCAAGCACGGGCGCCGCTGACTCACGCGCACCGCGCGCGCCACAAGGCCGCGAACCGGGAACTCGCGCGCACCGATAACAGTTGCACTGCAGGTACCGAACACGCTTACAAAGGCACCATATTACACGAAAATGCGTTTCAAAATTCAAAATTATTTATTTCCGAAAATAGTTTTCCATATTACACATAACAGCAAGACACAAATATACTAACATACAGTCATAAAATCACGCCTCTTTCCCGTAGGGCTCGGCAGAGACCACGTCCTTCCACTTGCTACGATCCAGACAAACTTCCCTCGCTTCCTCCACACTCATAAGTCTCTTCATACACGTGCGTCGGTTTAGGGTCTCCTGACCTGGCCCTTTCTTAATACGTCCCCGATCTGATCATGGAACGTTCGCAATGGCCTTCCGCTTTCAATATATACATTTAATTACATGACACAAAAAAATAAATACAAAAAGCTCTATTTGGCAAGAGACCGGTCGAGTTATGTCCAATGATCCTAGAAGAAGCCCTGAAACCTCTCTGTAATAGAACAGCGGGCTGTTCGAGCTGCCCCGCAATCTAGAGGGTTACTTTGATATAGCAATAGCAGTTCATTTTTCGGCGAGCGTAAATGACAGGGCTACAGCAGTTATAGCTTTGCCATAAAAACCCCCTGTGCCACAGGGATGCAACTCTTTTGCGCAGTATAGCAGTAAAGCCATCTGTGTGAGCATCTCCTGTTTTTCGCTAAGGTTCGATAAGGTCCAATCCTAATTTTTAAATCGCCGTAGTTTACGTAATAATCCTTCCTTACTTCTTTACTAATATTATAAATTCGAAAATGTTTACATTTGTTTGTTGGTTCCTTTTTCACGGTTCAACAATTAAAGTGAAATTTAAAACAGATATCGGAAGACGGACAAACATATAACGATAAAGACTAATACGTGGATATTTATTTGTATAAGCAGACGCTGCTTTGTCCGGACTTGTATTGCATTTGGGTAATCTCGGACCAAGATGGTAATATAAGTCAATGAAATGAAATATTTAAATGTAGTCATTCGTTTCAATTAGCGCTGTGTAGAATACGGCATTAATTAATAGACAAAAAAAAACAAATCAATTTTATCATTAGAGTTTCTTAATTTGACGCGTGAAAGAAAAACGTATTTGGAATCCATTTTACATGCACGCTTCTCGTTTTTCAGACGGCGCACGCGCCATTTCATGACGTATTTCCGGATCGATTCCGACAAGTTCAAGTTTCAAGATGGCGGCTTCCGGCGTTTCTTATGCACATGCTTCAGCTGCGATGCTGTAATGCGACAGAATGTAGCATCATGGATTTTAATCGAAGAGCCACTACGGAACCCTATCATAATGATGATAGTGATACCATCGATATTATAAGTAGCTGCTCACTTTAGTACTTTGTCACTGTAACGTCAAGTTTGTACTGCTGCACTATTCTTTCAAAGGTGTTAATGCGACAAGATACCTACTAAATTATGCAACTCTAGTAACTCTACTTATAAGGTTATGTGAAAATGGAAATGGTGATGAGAATATTATTTAAAAATTATCATTCCTTTTTGAAAACAGGTATAATGTGACCTGCGCTTCTATTCTATTCGGTAAAACAATATTGTTTTTGTCATGTTATCGTACGAGTATTGTCAACGTGATGTTAACTCTTTTTTTTAATTCATACGTCTTTATTTGCTTAATAACGCCGAGTATACATAAAAAGACATATCTAGCGGACCCCAAACTAGCATGGCCTGTATCTTTACTTGGCAGTGATGGCGGTCAAGTTGAGAAC
The DNA here is from genome assembly GCA_946894065.1 of Acleris literana. NCBI lineage: Eukaryota > Metazoa > Arthropoda > Insecta > Lepidoptera > Tortricidae > Acleris > Acleris literana. Next base: position 25,699,790 of record OX335671.1, on the reverse strand, counting down.
GATACGATAATATGTCAAAAGCAATATTGTATTACCGAGTGGAATTGATCCCCTGCTGGCTTAACACAATTTAGCCATCTGTTTTTCTTTTAGCCATTTCGTATATTATATTCATAGTAGATATACGGGTACCTATTATTTCATCGCACATTACATTACGCTACGCCCACGACGCAGTTGTACGTGTCCCGTTTACATTACTCTACGGAGGCAAAAGATCTCGTAGAGTATGTACGAGTTAAGACCGGATTTACTCTTAGGGTCGAGTGGTTAGAACCTCGTCACAAGGTTAATTTTAAGTCATTTATGATGAGAGTACCGACCATAGATCTGTCGACCTTTTTAAAGGAGGAATTCTGGCCGAGGGGAGTCTTATTTCGGCGATTTCGTGGTCGCCGTCTAGCAGACCGCCGTATTTGTAAATATGGGCCTTGTAGTCTGAAATAAAGTTATTCTATTCTATTCGAATTATTTTAGTAGTCACGAATCTAACCTAACCTTACCTAACCTGCGTAATTAATCATTAAAATATCTTGAAATCATGGTTTCAACAACAGAAAATAGCGTTATACACTATCATAATATACTTAGGTTGCATTCGACCAAACTGAAATACGGCCTTACACCTAGATTAAACGCCGAATTTGTATAGACTAATCTGGGAGTAAGTGTTATCCCACTTTGGTCAAATGCGGCCTTAGTAGTAAAGTCTGTGTCAATTGAAATTGCCAAAGATGTAAACAAAGCCAGTCGAACCAATTTACCATCAACACTCGATAATCACGTGCTTTTTAGGATCAAGTGAGGTGTTTGCAATGATTTATACACTCGATCATTACTTTTATATTACGTTGAACATTAAATGACTATTAATTATACGTTATTTTAAATAAAAACACGCTTAATGTATATTTGAGGTTATGTGTCAAACAGTACAAATTTGTTTACATCTTTTGCAATTTCAATTGGATCAGACTAGAGTCACAGTAGATATTTGTGGTTTCAGCGAACAGCTCACTAGGTATTGTTCTATGAGTATAATGTTGCTGGTCATTATGACGGGGTTTTTCTGCATGGAAACGACGAGCATGTGACTAGTGTTTCAATGTCAATTTCAAGCTTCAGCGACTTCAATGCCAAGTACGTAGTATAATGCTCAAAATAGAATAGTAGTATGTTAAGAGGATTGTAAATCAGCGCTTAAATCACGTAGCTGTCAAACAATGTTGTTATGAAAATCTAAGATTGTAAGTTTGCGTTTTTAGGGTTCCGTAGTCAATCTAGAAACCCTTATAGTTTCGCCATGTCCGTCCGTCCGTCCGCAGCCTAGCTCAGATACTCTTTGTACTAGAAAGCTGTAATTTGGAATGAATATAAATATTAGTCACGCCAACAAAGTGGTAAAAAAAATTACACGTAATTTTATTTTCTCGTCTACCCCATAGTGTGGGGTGTCCTTGGATAGGTCTTTCAAAAATATTACGGGATTGTGCAAACAATTTTTCGATTAAGGGATCCGTTCATGAAATATTAAGCTTTGAAGCGCAATTTTTGTTAGAGTCTATTGTACCCCCCCCCCCCCCCTCCCACCTACAGCCAAAACTACAAATACAAAAAAACTGAAAAATTTCTTAAATGAAAGCACATATAATGAATTTAATAGGAAACTATCACGACTAAGTAGACTTCATTGGTTCTTGAGTTACAAACGATTTAAATGTTTATACCTACCGAAAACTTATTTGCGGTGTTGGTAAACTGACCGCGACCTATGATCGCGACTATAAAACGGCTGAACCGATTTTAATAAATTATACGTGGTTCTTGCTAGAAAGGGAAAGTCAGTGCAGACGAAGTCGCCGGCAGTACCTAGTAATCTATACTAATATTATAAAGAGGTAAAGTTTGTGGCGTTGTTGGAGGTAATCTATGGATCTACCGAACCGATTTTTAAAATTCTTTTACATATAGAAAGCTACGTTATTTGTGAGTGTCATAGGCTATTAACCCAAAAACAAAAAAAATATCGGCCAAGGAAGTGGACACGGGAACAGCTAGTATAATATAAATGTGAAAGTTTGTATTATGTTTGCATCTTTGTGTTAGAATTAACCCTAATGGCTAGACGGATTTCTTCGCGGACGGAGACGCTAAAAAAGCTTGTGTGGTGAAAGATCTTTAATCATCTTGAAGTTTTACAGGAAGCTTACCTCACGTTCCACCTAGCTTAGCCTCTAACACTATCAAATCATAAAATGTTCCTCATTTTCCGCCATACACCACGTGAATCACGGCCAGCCTTTTACGAGTTCACAAACTGTTACCAAATAGCCGTATGTTATCATCAGCCCCATGCTTTATGAATCACGTCGGAAAATATCGGCGCGGCGTGAAATAGAGCCGTGAGTCAAGGTGTAAACAGAGAAATTAATCGTTCGGTAGGAGGTTACACGTCTGTCAACACGTCTAAAGTTACAGTAGGATCTTCGAGACGTCCGGTATGTAATTTATAATACGTACCGTATCATAAACTTATAACTTAACATCGATACATTTTTACATATAGGTAGTATAAAACCAAGTCGCTTCCCGCCGTCTGTTCCTCTCTTAGATTTCAATGCGGTTTGCATCAATAGCTAAAATGATTCAAGAGGAAGGTTTTACGTACTATAAATTCTGGATTATGTATGGGTGTTGCAAAAAAATCACTTAAGCTCGCTAGTAAACTTATAACTTAACATCGTTACATGTATTTATATAAAACTCTTCCGACGTGACTGACTAACTAAATGACTACAGCACAGCCTAAACCGCTGAACTTACGGACTTGAAATTTGGAGGAATATTCCTTGGATACCCGAAGTGTGCAAAAGAAAATATTTTTCGAAAATCGAACCCTAACGGGAAGAAATAGGGGAAGTATAGTCGCGCGCGTCCTCTAGTTAGTGATATAGGTTTTCTTATGTAATTTGTCCTTATGTAACTAAATTGTAAGAGTGAAAATAAAATCCAGTAAATACAGGATTGCAATCCTATTTTACAATTAAGTACCTATGAAGAATTGAAGAGTCTACATCTCTCGTCTCAACATGGTCCTTCAAACCGGATATTCACAAGCGAGCCATTATTAGCTCTCGTAACGTCAACAATATGATAATGATATTGAAGCAAGATGGGCTAATTAAATGTGGAAATTTTCAAAAACTTCCACATTCACGTAGCCCAATTACAAAAACTTTTGACTGTCATGTCATAACTTCCAAGTGCTTCCTAGTTTAACGCTTTAAATATTAGTTTTTGGTACCTCTAAGGCTATAACTTCATCGCTGCATTGTATCTCCGTAGCCAGTCACATTTTAGACCGAGGGACAACGGAAGTGAGTAAAGGTGTTGCCCGTCTTCGGTGTTTGAAAAGACAAATAACCCCTTTAATTTAATTACTTACGCAATTAGCAACCAGAGTCCATACGAACCCACATGCGTCGCGTATCAAGGTAGATAACTCGAGTAAGTGAAGATATCCGCGCGCGAGCGACATTCCGACTTTCGAGGAACAGCTAAACTACCACATCCCGGGGCATCCACCTTCGTCCCTGGCGTGATTAACATCCTTATCATGGTAGCAGAAACATTGCGTTCTCAGGATTAGAAAATCGTCATTTATTTTTCCTAAAGAATAAAGACATTTCATACTCAACTTAATCCGCAAAGTGGTTTTGAATAAAATTAAATAAATATATAGAATACGTTTTATTGATTCCGTGAAATGTATAAGTTCTAAAGGGAAACAAGATCGCGATCTACTCTACGTGGACGATACGCTAGTAGCCTATACATACAATTGTGTATTTAGTTGTGCGAGTACTCGCTCATATTCTATTTAATGAATTTACTTACGATGTAGTCTTTAGAGGTCATTGCTTAGAACTTTTAAAGCCTGAATAACGACGAACTGAGTTTATCCATCCTAGAGATGATAGCAGTGCCATACATATTGCAAATTAAGTTAAAAGATTACTAAATACGTCATTTAGACTGTAAAATAATTCTCAACACGTCGACAGCTGTTGATCACGTTCACGTAAAATTACCTCCAAAAACAATAAATCCTCGCTAATGTTTCAAATTAGTCTTTTATGGCACCAAAGTGTATTGACTCCAACCTTGAGCACGACGTCAGAACCAACTTTAACTCTATAGTAATCAAATGAAGGACGTTAATCGAACGGGGGGCCAGTACCTTCCTTTAAGTCAAGTTATAACCTTGGAATGAGGGAAACGGAGTCCATAAGCTGCGCGTGACTCGACAGCCAAGTCAATCGGGACACTTTCAGTGCTTAGAATTCGATATGGTGTCCAAATTGAATGGAAAACAAAGAGGTTGGCTCTGTTTGTGTTCAAGGCACCGGAACCGGCGGACGTGGACATTGCGCCATATTTAGAGGTTTGGAGTCACTGTAGTCGTGTTATTAAGTGGTGAGTCTAGTAGTAGTGATGGTAGGACCTTGTGTAGGGTGTGTCTAGATCACTGCCACTTTTCAACACTGTCGCTTGGTAGCGTTGATCGCATTTTTGTGTTCCTTTGTGGGCGTAGGACAACCGAATATACTCGTATTTAGCGGCAACGCATTCGCAGACTTAAAAGATTGGCCCTGAGATTACAAATGTCTATCTACTAGAGCCAATTTTCCAATCGTTTTAAGTACAGCGAAGATCCTGTCTTCGCCTGTGATCTTCTGACTCCATTGTCGGGTGCTCTTAGATACCATTGCACTGACGGGATTTGGTTCAAAATTGACTTTCTTAAACCGTAATGCAGTGCCGTATTAGCCACGTAGCAAGAGTAGCAAATGCTACGGGCCCCTAATAAAAGAACTCATAATTGTAGCGTAATGCAACCACATTTATTTCAAGAACAGGAAGTAAGTTAGTACATACATCGGTGAGGTGAGGTTATCCATCGGAAGGCCCCGCGCACCCACATCTCCCTGACATGTATTTCTACCAGTTCTGTTTTATTTTATACACGATATGTTTTATACCTACTCTTAAGAAATAACCTAAAACAAACCAAGGATCTCTTTATACATAGAATTTGCTACGGGCCCCGCGCTGGCTTAATCCGGGGCTGCCGTAATGACTGACATGCAAACGTAGCAGGTTAAATAAGAGCTTGTAAAAAAACAGCTCTGCAGCCGCAGAAAGGCGACTGCTTATACAGCGCGGCTGCCGTGCGTCTAAGGCGCTATGTGAAAGCGCCCTTATCTCGAATGATACCCCTATGTAGTTTACGCACGTGCAGTAATTTGCCAACAATCACACTCAATCTCGCACCCTTGAACTTCGCAGTAAACGCTCCGTCGTGCGCAGTACGGCAACGTGACGTCGTTAGAGCGCGCATGCGCCGTGACCGCGCGCTCTACTGTGACGTGCTTGTTTTGTTTTAGGCAGTGAAATCAGTGCCAACACGTCGATATGGAGCCCGTTTTAAAAATTCGTGAGGCTAATGAATGTCACAGACATAAGGATGTTAACTTGTGTAGGTACTTATTCGTATTATTATTTGAAACTTTTCCGATGTTATTGTTGTTACGCTAAAATGCAGTTCTTGCTCTTTAGGTAAAATGATCAACTCCCGTTTTTTTTTCCAAAAAGTTAAGTGATTTTTATTATACAGGATGCTAATACCGCTATTGACGTCAGTTAGGTTAGGTTATACTTGGATATAAAATAAAATGGAAACTGAAAAATCTTTTTGCAAATGAAAGTTTGAGAAATATGATACATTCAACCATACATACTTCGTCCAAATGGCAGAGACCTGTTTAAAATGAGACTGGATTCATTCCGTGACCACGGAGGTCTAACAATGGACAAAACATCAAGTTATCAAGAACCACTTTCAAAGTAAGCAGCCCAGAACCTATTCAATTCAAATCAAGAGCCATTTCCTCATTTTGGCATAATTTACCTTCAAATCTATCCTCGTTGTATTGTTTGATTATTGATCCCTGTGAAAAATTTGTAATTTCCCTGTAATTTACGAACTACCTGCGTCATCGGTCATCGTCTCTTGCGCAGATTCAAAATATAGTACGTGTCCTTCTAGCCACTTTATTTTTTACTACGGAAACCAATAAAATCTTCATTGTCTACTTGAATAACATTAAATGATTATATCAACAATGTCTATCATCCATAGGCTGAGAGTCCGCTGTAGCAGGTGTTAACTTTCAAAACATGGAAACAGATTACTCTATCACAGTCAACATTATTATATTTATAGCTTAAAGCTATAATATAGCTTAAAGATATGTTACGTCCTTTTGCTACAAGTATATATATTTTCTAGGTACCTACTATATATAATCGTATGGCTGTACATTCTGTTCATAGTCTTATATCTAATTTTGATAGCCAATTTCTGGCATCCGGCGTAAGCGCGCACAATTCGCCTATTCCCCCCGCAAAGCGTCTTCTAGGGCACTCCTGTACGATGTGAGCGATCGTCTGCTCCGGAGCTCCGCAGTCGCAGCCGGCTGACGTTTTATACCCCCATTTATGCAGATTGTAATTACATCGGCCGACACCAGTCCGTATACGGTTAAGAGTGACTCATATCTTCCGGTGCTCGTTGAAACCTGGTGGACCCTTAGTCAGATTGAGGGCATAATTTTTGGCGGTTATTCCCTGGTCGTTCCATCGTTTGCTCCATTCGTCGAGGGCACGAAAAAGTTCCGTCCTTGGATAAGGTTGTCAGACCAGATAGGTCTCCGAGAATGAAGGCGCATATTAGGAAGGTTTTCCAGCGTTTTTCTTATAGACAGTGTTGGCTTTCTCGCCTTTTTCCACTCCCGGGAAGCGGCTTGGGCTCTTCTAAGCTCTGGCGGTGCAATATGTGACAGTACCGGGAGCCACTGAGTGGGTGCCGGGAGCAGGCTACCAGAGATAGCATTACGCATTACTCGATTTATCTGGACATCTACCTTATCCGTGTGAGCGCTTCTGTACCACACTGGGGCGCAGTATTCTGCCGACGAGTACACGAGGGCGAGGGCAAAGGTGCGCAAGACATTTCCCTGGGCTCCCCACTTAGTGCCCGCGAGTTTGGTAATTAGGTTCAATCTTGTTTTAAGTTTCTGGCCTAAGTTCTCCAAGTGCGGCTTGTATGTCAGGGACCGAAAGAGTGTAACTCCCAAGTACTTTGGGTTAAAGCTGTGTTGAAGCTTGACACCGGAGAAAATGATCTCAACCTCTCTACGCGCCAGGCTGTTAGATAGGTGAAAAGCGGCTACCTCGGTCTTAGATGGGTTTGGGCACAGTCGCCAAATTGGTGTACTACTCATCAAGCACTTGCAGATCTCGTGTAAGGGTCGCTTCTCCAATTTCGAACTGTTTAGTCTTGGTTGTGAGAGCAAGGTCGTCGGCATATACTTAAGAACTTTTCACACTCAGTAGCAGGCATATCGCTTGTGTATAAGTTGAATAGCAGAGGGGCCAGAACAGAGCCTTGGGGAAGTCCATTCTTTAGAAGTCTAAATTTACTTTCCTGGTCGTTTAGCAAAACTTTAATCTTACGGGGACCCAGCATGCATTTTAAAAGACGCAATATTTTTGCTGACGGTATTAGCTTGCTTACCTTATCTAACAAACCATCTATCCACACCGTGTCATATGCCGCCCTTAAGTCCACAAAAGCAGCCAGCTTTTTTTGACCTCTCTGGAATCCAGCCTCCACGTGACTAGTTACCGCCAGGACCTGGTCTGCACAGCTGCGGTTGGCACGAAAACCCGCTTGTTCATAAGGGATTGCATTGTCGACTTTATCTTTAAGGCGGTTATATAAAAGGCGTTCCAGCAGTTTATAGTTGACACTCAAAAGTGATATAGGTCTGAAATTCGCTGCGTCGTCAGGAGTTTTTCCAGGTTTGAGAATTGCCAGCACCTTGGATTTCATAAACACAGGAGGCACTAATGGCGTCGAAGATATTGTTAAATCAACCGGCTAGCCAGCTTACAGCCCGATCGACTATATGAGTAAGGACTTCTGGGTAGATTTCATCAAGACCAGCAGCTTTACCACATTTTAGTTGTTTTAGACCCGCGCGGACTTCATCCGGAGAAAAAGCAGCGTCAAAGGGGTCACATCGTTGTTGCGATCGGAGTATAGCTTTGTTTTTATTTCGGATAGCTTTAGCAAAACCCTTATCTAATGTAGCACTTTTAGACGCTTCGCAATATCGTCGGATGGACAACAACTTCTTTCCTCTCTTGGAATGCAGCACCTCCGAGTTTTCGTAGTAATGCCCAGCTTTTCCTGCTCGAGTGGGTGAAGTCCATACTTTCGACGGTACTAAGCCACTTGTGTCGGCGGGATTCATCCAGCATCGCAATTAGGTTGTTGGCTGCCTCAGTGCCTACCTACCTACTTATTTGTCACTTAAACCAATTTGTATGGCGGCATTTAAATTCTCATCAGACACTGACACGGAAGTTCAACGAAAAGGTTATTTCAAAAATTCAAAATATTTATTCAGTAAATTGGCCACATGAGGGCTCTTTTACACGTCGGTAACATGGAGTGAATCTACCAGCGCGTCGGACAAGACCATCATTGCGGAGAAGAAGCGCCGCAAGGAACTCCAGCAGAAGGTCATTTTTCCAATCATAAAATACAATAATACTTAAAAGTAACATTACAAGGTAATACAGTAATAATAATTATTTTAAAACTAACACAAATAAAATCATTACAAATGTAAGCTAAATTACTTAAATTAAAAATAGTGACTAGGAGAACAACATGACGAGGTCTCTACGTCAGGAACGATAATTAAAATAACTAACTGGAAAACAGGTCCTTGCAAGCGTGAGCAGACCGGACCCCACAGACAGCACCCGTTCACGAGTATGACGCGTATCTCAGCCATCGCCTCCCTCAACCATGTGTTCGGGAAGGTGGCGACCCGATCAACGACGCCGCCGTAAGCAAAGACCTTTAAGTGAGCATGACATGCTCATGCTGCCGGACAAAATATATCAATAAAAATGTAGTTGTCCGGCGAGAAACATCACAATGTGTTCTCACTTCTAAAGTGACTTGTGCACAAGAACCAATACAATTAAAAAGTAAAAAAATCATTAGGTATACTTAAATTTAAAGTGTCTACATTATTGGCTTAAAGGCATTTTGCAATAAGCGCTGCTCAGCGCTCAGCTATTATAACTATTCAAAAAAAGTTTTTTAAAAAGAACCGTAATATCAGTAATAGCTCACACTACTTAAAAACGTCTTTATCATCTAGGAAGTCATTTACAGTATAATATGCCTTACCTAGCAAGCAGCACTTAATGCGTGACTTAAATTTATTGGACGGCATTATGACAATATCAATAGGTATCTTATTGTAGAAACGTATACAGTTCCCCACGAACGATGTGCTTACTTTACGAAGACGGTGACCTGGGATTACGAGTTTATCTTTATTTCGCGTGTTGAACTTGTGAACGTCACGGTTATGCCTGAAGTCATGTATGTGTTTACGAACATACATGATATTTTCAAAGATATACTGCGACGCGAATTTCTTTAAATTTATCTCTGAGTGAGACCCGTGAACCCAGTTGATAAATAAAACGTATAGCCCGCTTCTGTAATAAAAAGATGGCCTGAATGTCAGCCGCTTTTCCCCACAACAAAATCCCATAACTCATAACACTATGAAAATAACTATAATACACCAGTCTCGCTGTCTCGACGTCTGTAAGTTGGCGGATGCGCTTTACTGCATACGCTGCAGAACTAAGTTTACTCGCAAGGCTGGATATATGCGCATTCCATTGCAGTTTTGAGTCCAAAGTAATACCTAGAAATACTGTTTTATCTTCGAATCCCATTGTCTCATTCTTCAGTCTCATACTAGTCCCATTCACTCCTTACACATTTGATAGAGAAAATTTCATACACTTAGTTTTCTTGGCATTTAAAAGTAAGTTGTTGGCTGTAAACCAGTCAACAGTTGTTGAAAACGTATCATTAATGTCATTCGAACAAATTCGATTTGACGCGTAACTATTGTTATTTACCAAGCAGGTACTTAGATGAGTGTGCTAAATTGTTAGCATATAATATTTTAGACCCCGTTATGACTAGCATAGCGAGTGATAAGTGTAGGACGGAGCCTGCGCTGAGTTTTATTAGCGCCGGCTCTGCGCCGGAGCTGCCGGTTGATTTAAACTGACAGCTTCGACAACGGCCGCGGCTGCTGTCGTCCGCGGCGACGGTCGCGGCGGCCCCGTGCCTGCTCACAGGCCGACGAGCATTACAAATAAATTGGGTGGTAATGTAATAAATATTATTCATCAGAATATACAGGGATTTTCTAGTAAGGAACTTGAAATTGGTTTATTTATAGATAGTACTAATATACACGTTTTATGTGTAACTGAGCATTGGCTTAAAGGTTATGAGTGCATGTTTAATTTTAATAATCATAAAATAGTTAGCTTGTTTGCTAGGCAATCTTGCAGTCGGGGGGGATCCTTAATAATTGTCAAAAATAACATTAAATGTAAGGAGCGTAAAGATATTGTTATGAAGTCCATTGAACGTCACATTGAAATTGCGTGTATTGAAATGGAGCAATTTATTATTGTTTGCCTATACAGACCCCCTTCAGCGGATTACAAACTATTTGAAAGCGTTTTAGAGAATGTCCTTAGTTGTGTTTTGAATAGTAAAAAGTGTATAATTGTGTGTGGAGATTTTAATGTTAATTTACTAGACAAATCGCCCATGTCTATTAACTTACTGAGCGTTTTTAGATCCTTTAATTTAGTAAATCTTTTCTATGAGCCTACCAGAATCACAGCAACCAGTGCAACGTGTATTGATAATATATTTAGTAATTTTGACCCTATTCAGAAATCTATAATTAATATGTTAAGTTCGGACCACTGCGGTCAACAAGCTTCTTTTAAGAGAAACCCTGATAATGCTCCCCAAGATTTTATGTACAGGCCAATTTCTAAAAATCGATTGGAATTGTTTAATGCTAAGGTCACCAAACAATTAAATTATATGACGTGTACTCGGGATGATCCAGATAGCTTGTATTCTTCATTATTTCATTGTATTGTCAAGGAATTTGATGCCTGCTTCAGTTTGAGAAAGATAAAAGGTCAGCAAGGTACGAAGTTTAGTGATTGGGCTACACCAGAAATTCACGCAAAAAGGTATAAATTATATGAGTTATATGCTACAAGGGCTATCGATCATAGGCCAGAGTTTCTAGATTACGTCAAAAACTACTCTAAAGAATTCAAACAGATTTGTGCCGCCGCCAAGTCAGAATATTTTTCTAACAAAATCCGTAACTCAGATAACAAAGTTAAAACTGTTTGGAATGTAATTAATACTGAAACTGGTAGAATTAGAGTTAGAGACCCGCACTACAGCCTGCAAGTTGAAGGTACTGTAGTGAACTCGGATCTAGATGTAGCTAAAGAGTTTGAGCGGTTCTTTACAAATATACCTTTAGATACCACTAAATCATTACAATCGTCTTCTGATAAAGCTGAAATATTATTAAAATCAAATGTAAAGGAATGCACAGATGTTTTTAAATTTTATCATGTCTCTCCAAAAATTGTTATCAAAACTTTTAGGTCACTTAATCTAAAAAAGACTGAAGATCTCTGGGGCCTCTCCGTCACAGTACTACAGTCCATCTTAGAGTTAACTGCGCCATATCTAGCTGCTTTATTTAACAAGTGTGTCGATATTGGAGTGTTTCCTGATCTGATGAAACACAGTCGGATTATACCCTTGTTTAAGTCAGGAGCAAGAACAGACCCCACAAATTTTAGACCAATTTCGATAGGTACTGCCAGCGCTGAGTAAAGTTTTTGAAAAAATAATTCTTAACCAAATATCCTCCCATTTTAGTAAGAATAAGTTGCTTCATAGTAGTCAATTTGGGTTTACCAAGGGACGGTCAACTACAGATGCCGGTTCAACCTTAATTAAATATGTCTTTGATGCCTGGGAAGAATCACTAGATGTGATTGGAGTTTTCTGTGATTTATCCAAGGCGTTTGACTGCGTTGATCACGTTACGTTAGTGCGAAAGCTAAGCTTCTACGGTATCAAACACGGTGCCCTTGATCTTATTATTTCTTACCTTGCTCACCGAACTCAGCGGGTGGACATAAACAGAACGCAATCCCCTGGGTCAGCTGTTGCTATGGGAGTGCCTCAAGGCTCAATTCTGGGCCCATTCTTGTTTTTAATTTATATCAACGATCTCCCTTATGTTGTGCGCGACAAATATGAAATAGTTCTGTTTGCCGATGACACTTCTCTTTTATTTAAAGTAGATAGAAAACAGGCAAATTTCAATGACATTAATGATACGTTGTCAACAACTGTTGACTGGTTTACAGCCAACAACTTACTTTTAAATGCCAAGAAAACTAAGTGTATGAAATTTTCTCTATCAAATGTGAAAGGAGTGAATGGGACTAGTATTAGACTAAAGAATGAGACAATGGGATTCGAAGATAAAACAGTATTTCTAGGTATTACTTTGGACTCAAAACTGCAATGGAATGCGCATATATCCAGCCTTGCGGGTAAACTTAGTTCTGCAGCGTATGCAGTAAAGCGCATCCGCCAACTTACAGACGTCGAGACAGCGAGACTGGTGTATTATAGTTATTTTCATAGTGTTATGAGTTATGGGATTTTGTTGTGGGGAAAAGCGGCTGACATTCAGGCCATCTTTGTATTACAGAAGCGGGCTATACGTTTTATTTATCAGCTGGGTTCACGGATCTCACTCAGAGATAAATTTAAAGAAATAATATTCTTACTGTCGCGTCGCAGTATATCTTTGAAAATATCATGTATGTTCGTAAACACATACATGACTTCAGGCATAACCGTGACGTTCACAAGTTCAACACGCGAAATAAAGATAAACTCGTAGTCCCAGGTCACCGTCTTCGTAAAGTAAGCACATCGTTCGTGGGGAACTGTATACGTTTCTACAATAAGATACCTATTGATATTGTCATAATGACGTCCAATAAATTTAAGTCACGCATTAAGTGCTGCTTGCTGGGTAAGGCATATTATACTGTAAATGACTTCCTAGATGATAAAGACGTTTTTAAGTAGTGTGAGCTATTACTGATATTACGGTTGTTTTTAAAAAACTTTTTTTTTTTTTTGAATAGTTATAATAGCTGAGCGCTGAGCAGCGCTTATGGCAAAATGCCTTTAAGCCAATAATGTAGACACTTTAAATTTAAGTATACCTAATGATTTTTTTACTTTTAATCGTATTGGTTCTTGTGCACAAGTCACTTTAGAAGTGAGAACACATTGTGATGTTTCTCGCCGGACAACTACATTTTATTGATATATTTTGTCCGGCAGCATGAGCATGTCATGCTCACTTAAAGGTCTTTGCTTACGGCGGCGTCGTTGATCGGGTCGCCACCTTCCCGAACAGATGGTTGAGGGAGGCGATGGCTGAGATACGCGTCATACTCGTGAACGGGTGCTGTCTGTGGGGTCCGGTCTGTTCACGCTTGCAAGGACGTGTTTTCCAGTTAGTTATTTTAATTATCGTTCCTGACGTAGAGACCTCGTCATGTTGTTCTCCTAGTCACTATTTTTAATTTAAGTAATGTAGCTTACATTTGTAATGATTTTATTTGTGTTAGTTTTAAAATAATGATTTATTACTGTATTACCTTGTAATGTTACTTTTAAGTATTATTGTATTTTATGATTGGAAAAAATGACCTTCTGCTGGAGTTTCTTGCGGCGCTTCTTCTCCGCAATGATGGTCTTGTCCGAAGCGCTAGTAGATTCACTCCATGTTACCGACGTGTAAAAGAGCCCTCATGTGGCCAATTTACTGAATAAATATTTTGAATTTTGAATTTTGAATTTGAATTGAAATTTGCCTGTTTTCTATCTACTTTAAATAAAAGAGAAGTGTCATCGGCAAACAGAACTATTTCATGTTTGTCGCGCACAACATAAGGGAGATCGTTGATATAAATTAAAAACAAGAATGGGCCCAGAATTGAGCCTTGAGGCACTCCCATAGCAACAGCTGACCCTATTTTAAGAAGTGCGAAAAATTATATAAAGCTGTGCCACCACTCGTCAAAAGTTCTTGTCAATAAAAGTCCCCAAGCCCTAGAACCTGTAGGGTAGGCAAGAGGAATACTACGAAAAATAAAACGAAATATTGATGTAACCTGTCGCATATTCAATTAATAGCTTTGTCCAATAGGTATCACATTGTTTTTCAGATTTCTACTGTAACTTTTGTAGAACGCTACTTGTCTTGTGAGGAAGGAGATTTTACAGCGGGCACTCGTATCATAAAGCCTGACACAAAATCATACTCATCTTATATCTCGAACATAAAAAGCTATTGCAATAAGGAACTAAGTACGCAGTACAATAGGATTCCCATTAATTAACAAGAGATCCATCAGAGTCTGCGGCTGCGCACGACACGCGAGATACCATCGCTGGATCAAGATGACGGACAATGCTAACTTTTAATAAAATCGTAAATTGCAACATGCTTCTCTTTTCTGATAGATTCATCAGTGAGATATTTGATTATATTTTAAAATGTTCATTATGTTGTACAGTGATGTTCTGTTTTTACTTGTTTTTACTTTGAATGTTTTTGTATGTGCATTAATATTTAATAAATGTATACCTCATTCTTTCCTTTTTTTTTATTTCTTACCTGCCTGCCTTTATTGGCGAGTTTATCAAAAATATGGATCTCTTCTTAATAAAGTTTCAAACAAATAGGGAAATTAAATAATAATGTTTAATAAGACTAATGTATAATTTAGAATATTTTTAATTTAACGTCACTTTTTACATGCAACGTTGCAGAAGACTAAGGTTTAAACAAATGAACAGAGTTTTTATTCTATAAGTTAAAACCACATGCCTTTGACGTGTTTTCGTATCCTCGACGTTCTTTTTACTTGACAGTACTAGCGGCAGAGTTAAAAACAATACGAATGTACGTCAAAGAGGATATCGTTTTACACCATAGAATAGAGGCCCAGCCATGCATTTACAATAAGTATTTCTTAAAGAAAGTATAAATCACCTTTTTGAACTCTGCACCACTTTGGACAAGAGTACTTTAAAACAAACACACTACGGTTTCATGCAACAGTCTTAAATTCAGCGTAGGCGACGTTGGCGCCATCTTCATAATCAAAGACATGCGTGGGCGCAACCTTAACACGTATCGCCTTTCATTGCTGCTACTGTTAAGAAGTCTTTAGAACTACAACGTGTAAAACCAGCAGTGTATCACAACTCATGAACAGTGCCGTCACATCGTAGGCGTTGGAAAGCCCTTTGGTACGGTACAGTGATAAATATACTAATTTAAAAAGCTTATTAACTCCACGGGTGATATTGTGGCACGAAACAAAAGACGTGTAACAAAAGAAAAACGATTGACGTCATGGTGCGCGAGACCTGCTCTAATTGGTGTTGAAATTTTCTTTAAAAGGCAGTTAGTTATGGTGATAAGAGTTTATTGTTTCGTTTCTGCTCGAATACGCAGCATTTAGTAGGCTTATACCTAGTTGAGCCATCGTCTCTGCTGGAGTTTCTTTCGGCGCTTCTTCTCTGTGGGCCCTGTAAAGATGCACTACGCTAACTAACGTTTCTATTCGATTCGTTTTTAAACCAATCGCGTCACTGGTAGACCACGTGACTTTTCGTATAACGTCATCTCCCAGTGACGCGATTGGTTTAAAAACGAATCGAATAAAAACGTTAGTTAGCGTAGTGCATCTTTGCAGGGCCCTCTGAAATGATGGTCCGAAGCGCTGGTAGACTCTATATTACCGACGTGTAAAAGAGCCCTCATGTGGCCTACTAACTGGATAAATATTTTGATTTTTTTAAATATCGTTTAGCTGATTAGCTTCGAAACGTCAAATAGCTTACCTTACGTCGATTAGTCGCCAATCTGCGACCCACGGCAGACAATGCACAGCATACTATAAGCCTAGCATACACACTGACAATCATACCCAGGGAGACGTATTCCAAGCTATTTATTCGCGTTATATTTATTTTACATGGGGACAATGTCACACCAATTGACCTAGTCTCAAACTAAGCTCTAGGCTTGTACTATGGGTACTAGACTACGAGATAAACACTTATATGGAGAAATAAATACTTAAATACATAGAAGACATCCATGACTCAGGAACAAATAGTCGCGCTCATCACACAAATATCTGCCCCCACGAGGATTTGAACCCAGGTCCGCTAGCTTCGTAGGCAGGGTCACTACCAACTAGGCCAGCGCGTCGTCATTTCTTCAGAAGGCAACAGTTTTCCTTATCAAACTCTGGGATTGAAACAGTGTCATCATGGACTTAAAAACCATTTAAGCTTTTTAGGTTTCAGTTATAATAATGTACTACTAATGAAACGCATTTAATATTCAGTATCAGCTTACTATTCGAAAAACTTCTACGGGAATTGGTCCATTACACCTTCGCATTCTGTCTACTACTGCTGATGGGAGCTGAAAAGATGTACAAGGTCCTAGCCATTGCACATTACTAAATATGGCTAAACTCTGTAACTGACACACCATTATTTTGTAGCGACAACATTATTAGATTCATAAAATCCTGATGCACCTTTTCTCCCACATGCTCGGAAATATTAACCTTACTGTTGTCAAATCAGCCCGCGAAGTTCTAAGTTCCAGGCCCAGGCAAAATAAAAAAAAAACAAAGTTATTATTTACCAACGGCAGCGGCCGCGAAAATGTATGAAATTTCATTACGTACCTGGTGTTTTACTTTTTAAAACCATGTTTGGACTAGGATAACTATCTCCAAACAGCCAAACACTCGTGCAATCAAAATTCTTCCTTGTATATTTTACTTTTTAAATGTCATAGACTAAAAAGTTAAGCCTTTTCAAACAGCGTTTACAACGTATTTAAAAGTGTGTCAAATAGTTTGACGTTTTTTTAATAGAAATTGCGTTATTAAACAAAATAAATTGCCGAAATAACATAAACGCGTAATAAATGTTATAGTTTAAACTATATTTTATTCAAATTGAATTTATTACGTTTAAATTTGTGATTTTATTTAATGCTTTATTTCAGTGTCATACTAAATCGTACGTTTCTGTTCTTTCTTTCAAGGAAATGTTGGGAGTGTGTTTAATATTAATAACAATTGTGTTAAATTTCCTCACATTGTTGGAAAAAAGCACTATACAAGCCTCGACCGGGAAGGGACTAGGTTGCTGGACTCGTATATAGCGCGGCCTCGACTGCGTCTCGGCCACGCTACGGCCTATTTCCCGGTCTGTGCAGTAATGTACTATTGCATTGCATACTTTATGAGGTAAACTTCTGCTTCTATTTCTTAATGTTTGGTATGTAGTTCAGTTCCTGTTACTGAATTAGCTACCCATATTTCCTTTCTCAATACCCCGTATACTAAAATCGATGTGGAAAGTGCTCATTTGAATCTCATAAATACAATCGGGAGCAAGGATGTAGTAGTCGTGTGGAACACAACATCCTTCATTCGTAATAAGTAACTGGTATTCTGAAATAGCCTTTCCGTGTTTCGAATGCATTTCATGCATTTGCGTAGCTGCACCAGTTGTTTATTACGATTGAGTAAAGTTTACTGCGGTTTAAATTGTTTGCTGTACTGCAACGGCAATAACGGATGATATGCATTTTGGAATCTGGATTCCAGCAAAGATTATCAAGTCTCGTAAAACCTGTCACAAGTTTTACTAAGATATTTTGTTAGTCGTGTTTTTGAGAAAATGGCGGCATAATTTCTTATGATCTTAATCCCCATCAATATTAGAATTTAATGAGAAACCTAATTTCTACATTTTCACAAGAACGTTGCATTAAATTATTAAAATACTAATAAACACGAATTGGTTTTAGAAGATTATTTACTAAAAAAAACACAACTTTATTATCTAGAGCACAAAATGCCGCCAAAAGGAAACTTCGAGACGTCTTTTATAAACGCGATAGGGATGACTGCTTCAAACTATTGTTATGGGCAAGGTTGAGGGGAAGAGAAGCGGTGACCGATCCAAGATGTCATGGCTCGGGAACATAAAGACCTGGACAGGCATCGCCACGGTTGCAAAGCTATTCCGTTTGGCGAGAGATAGGAAATTGTATGCAGATCTGACTGCCAACCTCCAGTAGTGGAGAGGAATTTGAAGAAGAACAAGATAGGGATGCATTCTGAAATTAGTGATGTTCCTAATCGATATTTTCCGTCTAAAAATACGTACTTTAGGCCTACTTATAATGCGGACCTATCAAGCATGGTTTTTTTCAGTATGAAATCCTGTTCCTTGAACTCACGGACTCCAGAATGGGCTCTTATGGACTGCCACAGCAATGAAGTCCAGAAAGACCTTGATTATGATTGGAGAAAGCTGACTAAGGGCCTGTTGTTAGATCAGTAGTTAAACGTACTAATCGTAATCATTTGTTAAATCTGAACCAAATGTGTCACATTTTACATTCGATTTTTGAATTTGAACCATTAGTTCAAACAAACTGACTGATCAAACAACTCGCCCTTAGAACCAGGAAACGCGGCGTAGTATGTTCTTCTTTAGTTTAGTTTGGTACAAGTCATACAAAAAAGGGCTCAAAAAATACATTCTACAAGAAATCACAAATTAACAATTCTGTGACGAAGAAACGGGTAAGCAAGCGATGTACTACTTCGATTTAGAGCACAATATCAAAATTAACTTTGTTTGGGCAAAATCCATCTGAGTTTACCTCTCGATTCGCAGTGTTTACAGAACGCCGGCGTCGAGTGAATAAAAGCAGAGGCCGGATTCATAATAACACCCGGAGGTTTATTAGAGCACCGTTATGTAAACCGGGCCATAAAGGAATAATGTTGATCTAATCGCATTTGCACGTACAAGATTTAGAAGGAGCCTATTTTCGAAATTGACTAACTAAACGATATCACAAATAATATGTTAGGTCTTAGAAAATATTGCCAACAATATTTTAGTAAAATTTTAACAAGCTGATTGTAACTCTTACTGTCGAGTAAATAAGAGCTATTCATAAAGTCAATAATGTGATTACGATAAAAAAGCAAGATGGCGGCGCTAATTGCAGAGCTGATAGCTGATGTCTCTTTAACGGCTCAACCGATTTTGATGAAACCTATTTACCTAAGAACCATCCCAATGTAACTAGCTTTCTTAAAAAAACATCCACATTCATCACATCTCTTTGGGAGCTTCGATGCCTAGAGACACACACATACACCGATAGAAAGACACACACATACACAGAAACGAACATACAAACGTTAAACTTAAAACACCTTTATGTTTTGTACAAGATTTAAAATATAATATATCGTAATACAAACTTTATTTTCTAAGCGTGCCGTCTAAACCACTGCATCAATTTAAATTCTCCTCACACGGATCGAATGTAAATTTAAATTGATATTCACACTACACTACATTTCGCATTCTGAGCCTCGCAGTGTCAAGGCCTCTGATAAATCTTTTATTATGCGCGAGCGCAGTCTTAACGACTTTGTCGTAAAACCCTCGAAATAGCGCGATAAAAATTGTGCCTACCCGCAAAAAAGTCCTTGTAAAACCCAAAAAGGAGCTTGACTCGTAATTCATTGGTTATAAATCAAGAATTTTATAAAAGGTAGATTTTAATATCGTCTTACTGATTACGGTAGACTCTTTTTATAGGTCTGTGCTTAAATTTTGTTCGCAAAAAAAGGTGGAAAAACCATTTATGAATATTTTTTTTCATCTTTATCATATCAGCCAAAAAAGAAACCCACAGCTAAGCTTTAATGCTTAAATTTCTTTTCGAAATAACGTCTTTTAAGTGTACCACGTCTCCAGCAATAAAATATACTTAATTTAACATTTCGCCTAAAAATATATGACATTTCTTTATCAGTGCATAAGAGTGTGTCAAATATATTTGGAAACAATTTTGTATCATTTATTATTGCTGACGACTGTACGTAGTCTTCAAGTAAGCTAGACCGAAGATCTAAAGGGTTGCAGCGGGGGTCAGATAGTGAAGTTGCTACAAGCTTGAAGTGGCAACAAACAAATACATAGAAATGTATGAAGCATGGGCCTATTCCCACAGTGTGGACAATTGGGAATAATAAATCCCAGTTGTCCACACCCTCGAAAATAGGTGTGGGTGGATAACTGGGATTTTTTATTACCAGTTGTCCACACTCTTTAATTAGACTCAACTGTGTTAGTTTTTATTAATGTACTTAAGTAGATATATTCGTATTTATATATTATACCCAGGTTCAGGAAAATACAAAGAGTCATTTAAGAGTACGTAACAAACATTTACTTAAAATCTGGTTTATATTACAAATAAATGTTCTACAAATATGAAAATAATCACGAATACATGTATTTTTGCTAATATTACGTTTGTTAGGTACTCTTAAATGACTCTTTGTATTTTCCTGAACTTTGGTATAATATATAAATACGAATATATCTACATAAGAACATTAATAAAAAATAACACAGTTGAGTCAAATTAAAGAGTGTGGACAACTGGGAATAGGCCGAAGCATGCCAAGCGTCACGATTAAATAAACTTCGGCTGTCATAACGATAATAATGATACAATCCCAACCTCATTCTCCCACTATTAAATAGTACTTCTTGCTGGATTTCCCAAGCCTCCTCTATAAAACCCAACATTCCAGCAAAACTGTAAAACAGAGAAATAAAAGACAAACGCAATAAACATCCGATATTGAAATGTGCCGGCGCGTTTGAAATCGGACGCTCGCGCAGTTGATTGCGCCTGAAATAGCTGCGCGCGCCGAGCGACACCTGGCCGGTGCGCACGCGGCGGTGCCCTACTGCTACCATAATGTACAGGAAGGAAAAAACGCCGCTCAGAGGGATATCCCTCCATACAGAGAAGCAAACATTAAATATCGCTTTAAAAAGAGAGGTAAACCTCGTAAGCTTTAAATATCGAAAAAGCATCAATTAGCGTGCGTCAGAAAACAAGTTTTTAGTTTTAACCATTGCTTGTTGATAGGTAGCAATCTATTGCTACCCATATTTTTTCAGGATCCATCAAGAATTCCAAAATATTGCATGATAATCTGCTTTCCACTAAAATCCTGGTCACCCTATCGGAAGTACCGAAAACAATAATTGTACTGATTTTCCCCTTCCCCCACGGTCACGTTTCATAGCAAACATACGGACATAAGTCTCTATTTTACGCCCTTGTAACGAAAAAACCTCACAACATAGACGGCATATCTGACATTAGGACCTCTAGCTGTAACTGCAACCATAAAGTCAGCTAGTGAAGGTTGAATCTAGCTAGGACGATAAGATGCATTTGTGCCCTTTTGACTAACAAGGGCTGTGTTATAGATAGTTCTATTTTAAGCCATTTACGCGTGACTTCAGCTGACATCTCATATTTAACGGTAATTGACGGTTAGTAGTTATCCATCACAGAATAAAGCACCGAAAACTTGAATGGGTTTAAGTGATCCTAATTTAAAAATCAATCATTTACCATCAAATTCAAATTCAAATTCAAATTCAAATTCAAATTTTTATTGCGTGGTTATGGGTTTTACAGAGGTTCTTATAAATATCATCAGTTCTCTATATCCTACCTCACTGAGGTGTACAATATTATCTTAAATCTAGATCTTGTGTCACAATATTACGTACATGCCGATTATACATTACATCTATTAAAATTCACATGTCAAAAAAAAAACAATAGTAAAAACAAACATATAAATATAACTTTATCTACTAAAACATTGCATTGTACATTTTATAAAATAATCTTCCATGGAATAAAAACACTCATCTAATAAAAACTTATATAATAATCGATAAAATTTATTATTTGGAAGATCAGTCCAGGTCATGGGTAAGGCGTTATAAATTTTGATCGCCATTTGAAAACAGTTTTTTCTATTAAGCTGTAATTTACATTTAGGAACTACCAAAGCATCAACTTTATGTGTAGATAAAATAATGAAAAATCCTAAAAAATACTACTAACAAATATCACATCTAATGAACAAACATATCCCAGAAAGAATACCAGCATTACCAGCAGCGTGCAGTAAAGGAAGTCTTCGTAGATAAGTTCGAAGTTAATTTCTATGCATAAAACGTCATTTAGGAAGTCATTAAAGACGGCTACTGGTTCTTGAATCTAAATCATCATATTTGAAAATACATAAATAATAATAACAAATTAACCAACACCTCCATATGGAGCCCATGCCGTATTGAAACCTACCAAGAAGGCACAGAATGCGTTATGGCGCTTCATGTGAAAGCATTTCTAAGACGCCGTCGGATGCGCCTGCGACGTTCGTGCAACAACATCAATAACAATCGACGATCACACGGTAAGAGACGTTGATATCTGGGCCTCTATTCACTTTATCTTACGAGCTTAACCATAATATAGTATCCATAGTTTCCATTTTGCGTTGTTTTGTCTCTTGTTTTGCTCTGATTTTTCTTTCCCGGTAAAGCATGAGTATTACATAACATTAAAATATAGAAATGGATGGAAACCAATGTTGTTTAGACAGTGCCGAATATGAATCCATATCCATCATTACCTCTTACAGTCATAACGTGTGAGAGAGATGGGAAAAGGTTCAAATAAAGTGCTTTATAGTAACCATTCTGTGATATCAACGATTCAATTTAGTCGCTGACAACTGAACAAAACTGACCCTCATTCCTTTTTATTCACTATAGTAAAGGCGGTTTTTTGTTTTTTAAAACATTTATTTTATTTTATACTTTTTAGTGATCATAATACGCTGTTACGTAGTCCCACTTCTTAGTTGAAATGAAACTTTAAGTTATTTCAAGAGTGCCGCAAGCAACGCCGCGGGAAAGTCATAGTCATATTTCAATAACCTCCTTTTTTGAAGTCGGTTAACAAGTAAATATTCTTCGTTGTAGTCGCTCAACTATCTTAATCGAGATATCTTATCGCCACCCTTGAAATCGGTACCGTTAAGGAGTTCCGGTGGCCATCTGTGGTCTTCATCATCAGTTCCACTTCACCAAATGATACTTTCTGAATGCAAATGCTAAATTTGTTACTAAAAATACTAAAATCGCTATATGTTTGCCTACAATATTTGAGGAGTTCCCTCAATTCCTCACGGATTCTCTCATCAGATTCAGATTTGGTGACAATGGGACCACCTCGAAAGTATACTCTATCAAACCAAAAAAAATAATTTGAAATCGGTCGACAATTGACGGAGTAATCGGTGAACATACATAAAAAAAAAAAAAAAACATACAATGGAACGTATAACCTCCTCCTTTTTTGAAGTCGGTTAAAAACAAGAGGTTATTTTTCCAGAGTTCTTTTGATTATATGGTACGGTCGGCCAAGAAATTGGTCTACCAGATTTGACAAAAGTTTTTGTGAGATCTAATTATCGCTAAGGTTGACACTTGTCACTGTCATAATATTATTGCAAGGGAAAATGGAACTTGTTGTATCATGACGTGCAAATGAACTTCAACCGTAGGGTGGTAGACCACATTTTTGGCCGAATGTACCTATTTATGTGTTACATGGTATGGAAAAGGAAAACGAGCCCACAAGCTACCTGATGATACGTAAGCTCAGATGCCAATGGACAGCAGTCTCTTCAATTATATCCAAAGACTGCAAAAGCATCAACGTTGAGGACAAACATTGAATTCCTTCATGCTTGTAATTTCAATGGTGGACCATACTCTTACAACAAACCCCAACAGAGTGTGAACCTTACTTGATGGTAGGATAGCAAGTAAGACGGTGGTAGCGGTCCAGACAGATCAAGCAGTTAAGGTCCTACCACCCACAGATGTCTAAGAAATATGCGCAAAGTCCATTCCACGCCACGCTTCCTAATCTTTATACCAAATGAACTCCAAACGGAGATTGTTGGCAAATGTGGGCAGAGGCCAATAAACCAAGCCGGACGTCACGCGCCGCCACACACGTCCCGTATCGGTATTCATGTAATAATTTAATAGGTATTCATCTTTACTTGTTGGATAACAGGACTAGAGGATGTCTTGGACTTTACATGAGCCGACATAGGTTTCTGCTATTGCTTCCCTCTTCATCTCTTCATTAGCATTACAAGGAAGGAGCTAGACGAAACACGTGGATCAGGTTTACACTTTACATGCTGTCCCAGTTCCTTTTTTTTTAGGTATAACAAGCGCTCGTTGTCGGGATGTTTTTGTTCAAGATTTGAATTCACTTTCATCGTCTGTGTCCCGAAAGTCAGAACGGGTGTATCTTCAAGGCAAAAGTAATTTCCCTTTAGGCTGTTACTGAACAGGGCCTCTGTTCTAACTAAAACCATATTGCCTTTGACATATCGTATTCTCACGTTACATACATACATACTTACTTACAATCACGCCTCTTTCCCGTAGGGGTAGGCAGAGACCACTTCCTTCCACTTGCTACGATCCAGACCAACTTCCCTCGCGTCCTTCACACTCATAAGTCTCTTCATACACGTGCGTCGGTTTAGGGTCTCCTGACCTGGCCCTTTCTTAATACGTCCCCGATCTGATCGTGCCTTGGCCGCCCTCTTCCAACATTCCCATTTACTCTTGCCGTTATGATAGCTCTAATTTACTTGACAGTAATGGCGGCCATGTTTAAAACCATACGATAACTTGCCAAGGACAAAATGATTTTTCCCAATAGAATAGAGGCCCTCATGTATTATTTATCATAATAACCGCCTGTTTCACTATCGACAAGTAAACCATATTTGACAGATAAATTAAGCCCTTTCTTTCTTACACTTAAAAATAGACAAGAAGAGAACCAACTTTAAACAGATAAATTTACTCCTCGATTATGAAACAGGCCCTTACGAGTATAACAGGCATATTCACAAACAAAAGTCACTTTGAGGTCTCACAGTGCTTACGAACGCACAGGGTGGTTCAAATCGTCTCATAAACAAAAGGTCGGTCAAAAAGGATCAATCATAAAGCTGTATTGAACGCAGTGTGTTTACTCAGTGAAGGATCCATTAAGTATTGTTTGTGAATACGGGTGTAAGTTGTGTTACGAGTATGACACTGTTCCCTACACTAACTGACTGACTGAATGACAGGCAACCCAGATACCGCACGACCTATAAAGTACAGAGAAGTGAAATGTATTAAGTATGGATCTAGTGCAACGGTCAGCAACAGGCGGACTGCGGTCCGTTTGCGGACCGCGAAAGGTCGAACCCTGGACCGCCAAATATTGTAATGTATTGCATACCAAGTATAAATTAATACATAGATAAGGTATACTATACCTTTATTAATTGAAATAATATTTTTAAGTTACATAGAATCTAACTTAATACTTTTTTGTTTTTATCTGGACCTCGTTGAAATTTTCCCACAGTATCCGGACCCCACCTAAAACTACTTGCCGACCCCTGATCTAGTGAATAATCCTTTCACATCGTGAAAACTCGGAACTCACGTCTACTTCCGAATGATGCCGACGTGTCTATGAATTATTGAATTATTAAGTGACATGTTAGTATTAAATAAATAGATTACTTTAGTTATCAGTGTCGAATGTCAAACCACGAGTTTGAAGTATATCACACCGAGATTTTAAAACCACCACGATCAAATATATAGAAATTAAGTGTAGGTAAACAAGAACAAATATAAATAAATGTTGAAAATAATTTCACAGCCTTGTCGATCTAAACGTTTCCCAGGTCTTAATGCTCTCGACATGACTATAAAAAAGAACTGAAAACAAACTTACTCTTAATTAACAAAAAAAAATACTCTGGTATTAACCACTCTATATCGATTATCACTCTCGCGATGCGACGTTCCCCCACGTTGTCTTGATGGGTACTGAGTCAGACTGAAGTAGCATGACAAATACGAACATTTCCGAGAATATACGATGTTAAAGGACATTTCACTACATCTAAATTATGGTCACGATAATATAAGTAAAATAGGCTAAAAATATTATAGAGCTCTTATTTAAGTTCGGACATTACTCGTCTAACTTTACTCTTGCAAGCTTCTTTAGCAGTAGGTACTGTCGGATATTTCTCTCAAAAGTTATCTTGCAGGTGGAACTGCAGCCTAAGAAAGGCTTTTTAGGGTTCCGTAGTCAACAAGTAACCCTTATAGTGTCCGTCTCTGTTTTAAGTAAAAAAATATGTTTTTTTTTCTAAATATATGAAAAGGGGTCTAGAATGGGGGGTTGAAAAATTAAAGTGATTTGATTATAGCAAACGGGGTGTCGTATGAGAACATTTCATTTTTTTTTATATAATTTGATTTACGGTAGTAGTAGGTATATTACTTATATTTTACGCGAAAATAAAATTTGTCACACTTTACAGTTCTAGAAAAATTATCAAAAATCTTTATTAAAATTTAAGCTAGTCAAAATTGACCTTATTGCATAATTAATGAAGATCATAACAAAATGAGTATTTTCTTTTTCGTTTTCCAACCATATTATCTTACATGCGGAACCCTCGGTGCGTGAGTACGTCTCGCATTTGACCGTTTTTTTAAATTGTATTTAGCGGAAATAAAAACACTTCATGCACGAAGTCGCGAGCATTCTGGTCGGAACATAATCATAATCCTCCTTTTCTTCACCGCAGTCGGGCAAGGGATCCTCGAGGAGGAATGCCAAAGCTGAAACCCGAGCGACTGCGGTCGAAGCCCCGGGTTCCCACACTTGTTGTCCGACACCACAGGTGGACGGAGTCGGTTTCACTTTCCTCGAAGTTTATGTACTACTGTTATAGTGGCTTTGTTTGAAATATGGTAATTACATAGCAGTTGGTATAATACTCAATTGGTTTATTTACTTGTCTCAATTTAAACAAAGGAAACCACGTGGTTTTATTAAACAGCCAATCAAAACTGTTTTGTAGAGCTTTATCAGCCGGCTTATTATAGTCGTGTTTAAGTATCGATGTGGATAGGTAAGCGTAGATAAAACATCTATCACTGCACGGGTAGCACAAATTGTATTTTCTCTCTTGTCGCTCAGTGCGTCTCTATCGTTACGGACTAGATAGAAAGGGAGATCCGAGCGACAAAGAAGTCGCGGGCTACTTGTGGTAGCCGTGCTGGCTAACCAGGTATTTAGTATACAGTGTGTTACCGGCATGCGGGCATTTATTAAAACTGCCGATAATATGTTGCTTTAGCAATTGTATGCAAATATTATCAATTAAAAAATAATTAAAATAACTTCACAATTAATTTTCTTATATGTATACTGTCCATTATGTAGTGCATGTGCTGCGTGTTCATCGTTATCAGTATCGCTGTTGCTTAGTACAAGGCATGTCGTGGTACGGGGGCAAATCATAATAATCAAAGTATCCGTCAGTATTTAACAATTGTCAAACATTGCTGGCAATTAAAATTTTGTTAGAAAGTTAACAAATCCTGAAAATTTGTTTATTAATTAAATTAATGTCATGGTTACGTTACAGATATACGTTAATTTAAAGTCATTTAAAAAAAGCCCGGGTTCTGGTAACACACTGTATAAGCGCGCAAGTAACGATTTCATTAAAATTTCATAGTTTATAGAATATTCATAAAAAATAACAAATCCGCCCTATACAAACATTTCACGAGTGATATAACTGCATGTTTTGGCATTATCTGATTAAGGCCCGACTTATCTGATCCCCAGATAAAAATAACTGTTAGTTTAAGTTATCGCTCTTATCACACTACTTTTCTCAAATAGAGAAAAGGGTATTTATGTGTCAGACACTGTTACGAGTAGGGTTGCCAAGGCCAAAAATAGAAACGGCGGACACAGATCCATATTTAGCTGGACCTTTTTTATATTTATGGTTTCGGAGGACAATTGACCTAGTCCTAACCCTGGTCCACTGAGAAAACACTCTTTTATCTAATGTATTTGTGACTTACTCTACTCTTACTCGCGTTTCTATTCCATTCGTTTTTTAACCAATCGCGTTACTGGTAGATCACGTGATACGAAAAGTCACGTGGTCTACCAGTGACGCGATTGGTTTAAAAGCAAAACGAAAAGAAACACTACTTAGCGCAATGCATCTTGGCAGGGCCCTCTGTTATTATGAGTAAGATGGGGCCCGCCCCGCGATGCCTGCGGCCCTATTTTGTAAATCGAATTTCGAAGTTACGTTAACTCCATCCCTATCACTCGTCATTCGAGACTAAAGGCAGAGATAGGGATGGAGCTAACGTAACTTCCAACTTCGATTGTCAAAGTAGGGCCTCAGTCCGAGTGCGCCGTTAACGCACTCGTTCGGTATCTTTTGGCGGGGCGGGGTTGACCAAAAGCCTAACAAAAGCCGGACAGGCCGGACACTTTTAACACTAGCTAGTATTAAACGTGTGATACTTAGTGTTGCGGGTCAGTGTATATGTATTTGTTCGGACACGACAGTTAAAAGCCGCACACGTCCGGCTAAAGCAGGATACCTGGAAACCTTGCTTACGAGAAATGAATAAATCAGGTCTTAAACAGTAATACAATTGCGAAACTTCACTTAGTGAACAAAACAATAACAAACGCCACTCGTCAATAGCTGATAGTATAAGATAAATGTTAATAGCAGGATTCTCATAATTCATACACCATTTTGTAACATATTGTTTCTATTCTATTATTCTAAACGCGCATGGCAAATCCGGTAACCTTCGCAGCTTTGCCAGTCATTAACAAGACGTGCTAATTACTCACATGTATAGCCTTTGATTACTCATTACTCTAGTTCTTATGGAGTTGAAGATTCAATCAGTAGGTTTATTTAGTGAACATGGTCGGCCTTTCACGTGCTTTGTGCAACCAGAGTTGCGAATGATAGCCCTTATTTGCTTACAAATAAGGTCGATCAAATTTGCACGAGCGCTCAAGTCGATATTTAAGTTCCTTGTCACTTTAACGTCATGTTTGAACTGCTGCTCTAATCTGTCAAAGACGTTAAAGCGCCAAGGTACAAAAGTATTCACGCAGCTGCTTTTAAGGCCGACTGTACGCACAATCACCAAAAAATAATAACGCCAGTATTGTATCCAATATTTTTTTTTATTACTAAAATTACTATTGGACAGCGTGTTGTTTTTTTGCGAATGTGACGATAATCTGGAAATGGCTGACGGGAACAACAGCTTTAAAGCTTAAAAGAATGTTTTCAATAATGTTTCATCTAGAGCTAAAATTCAGGAAGAAGCAGTGGTCAACAATTTTAAGAGTCACTAAGTAAGGTCTCTTCATACCAGCTGACACTCGTCAACTGCTGGCCATTCGCATCTTTAGAACAATAGTGACCTAATTCAAAATTTGTGCTTTCAAACTTCGAGTCATAAATTTATTATCATAGAGACCTAACTCGAAATTTAAAATTTCTCAATTAGGTCATTATTGTTCTGAAGGTGCGATTATGACTTCCCAATACTTCTCAATCACGATCGATAATGTACGACTCTCCTCCACCGGTAACTTCGCAACCCTTATCTGATAATCGTTCCACATTCAGAGAAGCTACCATTATTCTAGAAAAAACTGATAGAATGGATGATGCATCATCCATCGAATCGATGCCACAAAGCATTTCGAAACAAAGCTCTTTCCATTCCCTACCTCGTAAGACGTATTTTAGTTATATAGTATTTGCAACCTTGTCGAATTAACTATAGGGTGCCTTTTATGTTTAGTATGCCTTCAAACGAGAACCTGGGGTCTCAGGACAGGAGGTTAAATGACCTTGCACCTCCTTACAATTTAAAAGAATACGTGAAGTTTAGTAGTAAATAGGTAGTCAAATACGCATTACGTGGGTGTGAAATGACGGCCAATCAAGAGAGCTCGTGGGAGCGCTAGTGCTGACCGCATCGCGCCTGCGCACCTGTGGGAACAGCCACTGTGGTAAACCACAGTGGCTGTTTAACTTTAACATTCCGCGCCAGACATGATGACTTGTATACGAAATGGACTCCGCTGAGAGCCCTTGGCGATGAAACTGTTTCTTTTAAGCAGCAATGAGGAGTTCTTTAATTCAATACTAAGGCGAACTAGGTAGTACAGCACATAGGTATGTTATATGGCTTATCTTCAACTTTGACTATAATAATATACAATTGCTTATTTTTTAAAAGACTTTATTTACATCCAACTAAATACAGAATTCAACATTAATACAATTAAAAATTAAAACTAAACGTATTTAAATTAAAATTAAACTAAGCTACTCAAATATTAAAGATATATAATAATCACTACATATTATAAAACAAAGTCGCTTGCCGCTGTCTGTCTGTACTTATGTATGCTTAGATCTTCAAAAGTACGCAACGGATTTTGATGCGGGTTTTTTTAAGTAGATAGAGTGATTCAAGGGGAAGGTTTATATGTATAATACATGCATAATATAGTACAGAAACACTGATAATTTTAGAGGTTTCTAATGTGATGTCGTAAATAAACACATTTTTTTGCACTTACATTGCAAACGCTGGCTAAACCTTAAGAGATATATCAAAATAATGTACTGAAGAATTGTAGTTCTTTAAAAAAACCTAAAGAAAAGTCCGCGACGGCATATGTCTATCTCCTAAGGTTGAATCAGAGTAACCATTTTTATGTTAAAATTTTTATTAACAAATATTAGGTTATTTGCAAAGCTATTTTCTCAAATTCAGTATTTATTCTTATCCAAATAAATACGTTAGTTACCTTGGGCATTTAATGTAGATTAAAATTATCCCTAACACTATATTATTTAAATAAATACTTTAGAAGATATGGCAGATTCAAAATTACGCGCAACCTAAATCTGTATTATCGAAACGCTTGGCCGCCGGCCCTATAGCTATGCCTATAGCCACGCTTCGCCCTTTAGTACCTACCTACAGCCTACAGCATCCCATAGTATCAAACATTTTGGAATTATCAAACGTGCACCGAAGCTCTCCTGTTACTTACGTAGGTACTTATTACTAACTAGGCCCCATTATTCGTACCTTGGTATTAATCCGTATCCAAATAAATCACTTCGTTTTCAAGGCTATATCAGTACCTGTAAATTACTTTTTGAATTATTCAAATCGGACATACCATTCAAAAGTTATCATGAGTGTAATAATTATCTTATTGAAATTTAAGAAACAGCCCTCTAAAGTGACTTTAATTGGTTTTATCTATAACAGAGAATAGATAGACACGTAAAATTTGGCTAATGGTTCCTGTACATTGTGTAAATGAGTCAGCAGAGCATTAAAGAGTATATGACATACCTACATAGGTACATTAAATCACGCCTGTTTCACAGATGGGTAGGTAGAGACCACTTCTTTCTTTTCACTTTCAAGAGTGTATGTGATGATGAGAAATCTATTACTTAAGTATCTAATCATTTACCCGAAACCATGCATCTCTTCTCTAATCTCTTCTCTAAATAGTAAAAATTAAAGTCGCTTCGCGTTGTCTGCCTGTTCCTCCGCTAACTCCTTCTAAACCACACAACGACATGTAAAAGTCTGTTTTATCAAGGAATAAATAAATAAATAATAAATAAATAAACGGATTATGATACGGTTTTCACTGCCATTTAGGGAATTTATTCTTGATGGTTTATATGTACATTTCATTCTAATTTAGTTTTAATATAGTTGAGAAAACTCAATGTTTTCCTACCACTTCGTCAAAAATCGTTTTTCCGGCCCTTACATAGCTTACGCTGGCTAAACCTTAAGAGATGTGTCAAAATAATGTACTAAAGAATCGTAGTTCTCTAAAAAAACTAGAGAAAAGTCCTCGATGGCATATGTCTATCTCCTAAGATTGACTCACAGTAACCATTTTATGTTTATGATTTTATTTTAAAATATTAGGTTATTACCGAAGAAATTCTGTCCGATTCAGTATTTAACCTTATCCAGATAAATACGTTGGTTACCTTGGGCATTTAATGTAGATTAATATTGTCCCGTACAATATATTATTTAAATAAATACTTTAGAATATGGCAGATTCAAAATTACGCGCAACATAAATTAGAACTCAAAACAAATATGAATTTCGTTGTCTGCACGTATGAAAACGGCTCTTTGCAGAGTTGTTGCTCAAAATAGGAAATGGACAGAAGCCCCAAGATAATGGGAGCATTAATCTTCAAAATGAGAACCTTTGCGTTTTAGTAAAATAATTAGTCGACAATGTTTATTCCGAAATTAATAATATTCATTCTAGGACTGTACTAAGGAGAGAGCTATTTTATCACCCACTAATAGTCAAGTAGGTATAGAAAATCAATGCACCAACACAAACATACTACTCTGTAGACACTGTGCTCGACCTGGAAGAGACTATCCATTTCCCAACGGAATTTCTCAATTCCTTATAACCTTCTGGATCGCCCCACATAAATTGGTTTTGAAAGAAGGGCGTCCTTTTATTTCACAAAGGAACCTTAATCCACCCAAATAACATCTTTAAAAACGTTCATAATAGAGTGCACAATACTGACCGGATGTGCGGCTGGAAAAGTCGTTTAAATTCCCCGGATTCCATACTTTCCAGTTTAAACGACTGCAATGTCCCGTAAAATTATCATTTTTAATGACAATTTACAAGTCACAAGCCTAATATGGCTGCGTTTATCGCGTGACAAAGTGTGGATAAGGCATCCGTCACCTTCTGACACGTAAATAAGTACGAGAGTGACGACGGATGCTTTATCCACATTTGACGCGCGATATTGACGCAGCCATGCTACTGGGCCTGAGCGTTGAGTGTTTTTCCCATAGAGGTATGTAGCCCTTTCGCGAGTCACTTCCAGGCAAAATTTATTTGTATTGTGCAATGAGAAGTCCGCTGTAAACATTGTATATAGAGAGATTATGTGAAAGCTGGCAGTCATGATTTAAATTGAATTTAAAATTTAACGGCATCAATAACTCAATTTCCCAACATTGGAAGTCTTTCTAAAATCATCATGAAATAAAACCTCTATGCATAATGCACCTATCTAAGTATAATTTGAAAAGTATATTATTCCAGATGAACTTGGATTATTTTAACTTACTTTAACCGAAGCGAAGCGAGGGCGGGTCGCTAGTCACCACTATAAAAAGAACACCCCCTCTAGCAGGTCCGCTCGCAGCATGGTCCCCATGACACCGGCTGCATTACCTCGCTGGATAGCTAGCCCAATCCTTTGGGAGAGGTAAGCACCAGCTCTAGGATCTCCGGAGGATTCTATTAGCCGAGAGGACAGGGCCTATTATACTTATTATACTTAGATAATAATAATAAACTCTTTATTGCCATTATGAATCATCCATTGATCTTACATATTAAATCTTAAATTTTAAAGATCTCGATCATTTCACTCATTAATCTCATAATGAACGGGATTAATGTACCTTTCGATTTAACATCAAAAATTTCTTCAGTCTGCATATGATAATAAGGCATGGGTGATCATAGGAACTCAACATTAAAGTTGAACTAGGAATCATTAAAAAAATCCACCAGCTTTCTATTACGGTTCAAAAAATTAAGGCTTAGTTCTTACTAAGACCTTTTCAGTCAAAGAAAGCATTGGCACGTTTGGTTACGAAACTCTAAAAAGAATGTGTTTATGATCGTTGTCTAAACGCAATTCTTTCCCTTTTGCTTTGTCAAGAAATGTAAAGTAAATTAGAAACAAAACAACATATACAGAACATATTATTTAGATAAAGTTAAGTTGGTATAGGCCCAGAGTTCAGGATACGCCGGTTTTTAACCCCCGACGCAAAAAAGGGGTTTTATAAGTGTGATCGCTATGTGTGTGTTTGTGTCTGTCTATGCCACCGTAGTTCTTAAATGGGTGAACCGATTTGGATGCGGTTTTTCATATTTGAAAGCAGGATTCTTGTGGTTCTTAGCTTGATCTCATGAAAATCTGTTAGGCCGTTTTATATCGGGGATTTTATCTATCTAATACCAAACGAACTCGCCTAAGGTGCGCAGTAACAGTAGTGTGGGAACAAGGGCTGCGCACGCGCATACCTCGCGCCAAAGAGGCTGTGACGCGCCACTGATACACGACGCCGTCTCATCTTCACACAGTATCAAATTATCCAGGTAATAAGGCTGGGTGTTGAGTGAAAGGTAATCTGTACGACTATCTGATGGTAAAAACAAAAGATAAAGGGGATGCAGAAGATTGGGCAGTTCGTTTTTAGAGTTACGTAGTCAACAGTCCGGCTGGCCGCTGTTTAACTTAGACACTCTGGTATTAAAAAGTTGTAATTTGACTTGGTTATAGATAGTCGCATTAATCGCGCCCCGACAAAATATGTGAAATTTAATTAAATTAAAACCTTTCTTTACGGGTACCTCCAGCTTACATCATCGTGTGGGTTATCGTTAAATGGATAAAAAAGGGGTTTTTCAAAGAAAATTAGGCTCAGGAATTCATTTGCGAAGTATTAAGCTTAAAGTTTTATTTATTAAGGAGATAACACAGAAACATAATTCTTAAATTGGTACTATAGATACAGATATTATGCTTCCCTGGATGTATCTCGCTGAACACAAGTTAGTACATTTTTGCTAACGTTGTTTATTGATGAGTTTACGGTAGTAGTAATAAAGTTATAATTAAAACTATTTCAACTAAGTAGTCTGGAGCACGTATATTTGTCAGTCACTTGTTTTTCAATCGCTCATCTAACAGTCCATTTTGACAGCAAAGACTATCAAAGACAAAACAATCTGGTTTCGAAAGCAATAGTCTGGTCAGTTTATTGTATAAAAATAAGCGGGTTCTCCTTCGTAAAACAGTGCAGATTACTAAACCCAATGACATTAGATATTTCACATGTACTAGATGTACATCTAGGTCCCGTTCTACCACAACAAGTGTCGTAAAAAGACACCGGTGGGATCGAACCCCACGCGGACGGCCGCGGTCGTGCCAACGGGCCTGTGACCGGCCGTGGGAACCTGTGCCCCCGCAGGAGTCGCAGGTGCGGCCGAGGTACTTAGCTAATTGTTTTGCCAGCCCTTATTGTCAAGATCGACTTAATTGCCTTTGTATTGTTGATAGTGTCGCGGTAACCGCCTTCGATTAGACATACGCTACATCGATCAGCGATCGACAGTCTTCATATTTCGTGAGAAATATACTGTCAGCTGCGAGTGCAAGAGTGATAGCGATAACTAGCCGAACGCTATAAAAAACCTGGGGTACTGTAGTCCACGGGACGCACTGACTTGACCTAGTACTGTACTAGCGATCCGCCCTCGCTTCGCTTCGGTTTATGTGAGTTTTCTGTAACACCCGTACGTAATCCAGAATTTATTATAAATAAAAACCTTCCTCTTGAATCACTCTATCTATTGCTGAATTAAAATCCGTTCAGCAGTTTAAAAGGTCTAAGCGAATCGACAGCGGAAGCGACTTCCTTCTATACTAAGTATAAAATAAAAATACATAAATGATATGAAATTTATTATGTATAGGTTAAGGTTACAGTTTGCAGCTGTACATTCGCTTATAAATTATGTTTCACTTAACCCTAACCCTAGGTGTACACGCCTTGGAAAAATAAAAACTATAACAAACATATAGCAGTATATAGTATAGCATATGTTGGACCGGGCACAAAAAGTTGTTCTACATAAAATCGCACTGCCAGATCAACACAGTAATCATTTCAAAAAACTAGCTTGTTTTGTTTCAAGTTCATAGGAAATGTAATAGAGTCGATTTTAAAATGTAGTCGTATTTTGAGTTAATGCTGTATTGATCTGGCAGTGCGAAATCAGTTTCATGAAGATCGGTTGAGTCAAAAAAAGAGTTATTCTATCAACTCTGACACGAACGCCAGGGAGGTTTTGAATATATACAGGGTGTAACGTAACATTTAAATCCGTCAGTATGGGAAAGTCTGAAACTATAAGACATACGAAGATCTGTTCTTAAGAACTATGTCATCGATTTTAGTAACAAGGAAAACTGCATTCATAAATTAAAAAAAAACTTGTACTCAGCCCGGGAATCGAACCCGAACGTTTTGAAAAATAAAACTACATAACACTATTTATATTTAGATATCGATTGTGTACGTCTTAAGCAGTAAATGTTACTATGAAACATGATGTCTAAAATTAATAAAATGTATTGTTTACTGCTTAAGTAATACTGTTAGATTTATTTTTCAAAACGTCCGGTTTCAATTCCCGAGCTGAGTACAAGTTTTGAAACAAAGCTACATGCAAGAGAGAGATGCAGGTATTTGCCACTCACTCTTACCCATAGTTGCGTCTCAAAACTTACGTAATAACTTACAGGTGTAATCCCGGCCTAAGAACAGATATTCACATGTCTCATAGTTTCAGACTTTCCCATACTGACCGATTTAAATGTTACACCCTGCATTGTCAGTACGACGTTGCTATTTCCACCATAATATTACCCGAACTGTCAAAAGATCAAATCCTAAAATACTTCAGCGTTTCTACGACTATTGCTTCGCATCCCGTTATAAAGTACCGCAATAAATAAAGAAAACAATCAATAAATAGCAGCAATCCATTAAACCCTGCGTTCCGATCGTAGATCGCAAACAAATTAACATAAGAATGCATTCAATGCATCGATCTCTCGAATTGATCGGA
The DNA here is from genome assembly GCA_946894065.1 of Acleris literana. Lineage (NCBI taxonomy): Eukaryota > Metazoa > Arthropoda > Insecta > Lepidoptera > Tortricidae > Acleris > Acleris literana. The sequence goes on along the minus strand of OX335671.1, from coordinate 25,662,939 downwards.
GGATTCGATCTGTACCGAGCGATAATCGGGCAGGTAGAGCCGTTTATCGCATGCATTGACGTAGAAATAAAAGCCCGTATCTTACGGTTGGCTACGGATGGATGATGGGTACTCGTCAGCATCAGTTAAATCATCAGCTAATTTTAGCACTATGTCGCTGTAACACCGTATTTAAATAAACTTCCATCAAAATGGTGAAAGATTTGAAAAAATAACATAATACTCGTAGAGTATTGTAAAAAACGAATCTTATCCTTTTTGCGTTGCGATGTTTTTTTTTAGTAAATCTTAAACGACGTTGTGTAATAGTTTTGACCATGCGTCGTAAAAAGTATTTTTTATCTAAGCCAATTGACAAAAAAGTTAAATCGACCAAGTGCCAAAATTGGCCCATTATATGACGCTGCCTCTACTTCCTGCATACAAATGACTCTAGGTTGTAGATAGGTTTAGTTTGTAACCGCGCTCGCGAATAATTACATCCATAAACAATTTAGCGCCTCTATTCCACTTGGTAAAACAATATTGCTTTCGACGAGTTATGAGTTACTGTCAAGTAAATAAGAACTATGGTAACGTGGACAATACGAAAACACGTCAAAAGCAATGTGGTTTTACTAAGAAGAATAGAAGCCGAGTACAAAAACTGAAAAATGAAAAATTGCTGTGTGTGTGTGTTTGTGTGTGTATGTGTGTGTGTGTGTGTGTGTGTGTGTGTGTGTGTGTGTGTGTGTGTGTGTGTGTGTGTTTGTGTGTCTGTTTGCGTGTGTGCATGTCTCTGCGTGTGCATGTGTGTGTGTGTGTGTGTGTGTGTGTCTGTGTGTGTGTGTGTGTGTGTGTGTCGTGTGATTCAAACCTGTACATATTATGGATTGCAATAAAGTATTGAGTATTGAGGATTATGTTAGTCCGGTTGATGGTATCTACACCTGCTCAAAAAGATGTAAAGCAGGTTAAAGTGTTTGCCTAAAATCTTAACACATTGATAATTATGTTTGTAACAACGTCCACACACGGCCAGTTGTTCCCGCGGTTACGCAACGGAGGCGCCCGCGCACGCCACAACAGTTAGCACCCGATGGGGCGCAAACGCAGGCGCGACCGGTCCGGGCGCAGTCACACCGACGCGAACATCGGGTGTTATTCTCTTAAAAACGGCGCTCGGCCGGTCGAACGAGTGAACGAGTGAACGCGCCACACCGGCGAGTTCAAGTAGTCCCGTCAGAGCGCACCAAACGCATTTTAGCACGTGCATTCTCAATTAGACAGCAGGGCTTCTGTCTACAAGATCGAACGTATAAGGCTGCCCTGCTCTGACGCGGTGTGGCGCGTTCACTCGTCACTCGTTTGACCGACAGAGCGCCGTTTTCCAGAGAATAACACCCCTGAGACTTGAACTACGAGGCAATTTTGAAAATCGTGCCGGGTTTCCCAGGGTCCCTATTCAAATACAAATAATTTATTTCCAAAAATTACATACAAATCACGGTTGAATCTGACCCCCCCACACATCAGTAAAACCATATTACTTTTGACATGTTATCATGTTGTTTTTAACTTAGCATCCATTAGGTACCTAATGTCATGGAAATAAGAGCTATCATGTCGCACCTTTAGAATTATAGTGACCTAATTCAAGATTGTAGCTGTCGACTTTGAGACATATATTTATTACTATAGAGACCTAACTCGAAATCCAACATTTGTGAATTAGGTCACTATAATTCTAAAGATGGGATATCATCGGCCCGTTTCACGAAGCTACAAGTTACAAATTACAAGCGGAACTCTCTTTCTAGCAAAAGAAGTTAGAAAGAAACTTCCGCTTGTAATTTGTAACTTGTAGCTTCGTGAAACGGGCCACATAACGTTGATAATATAATAACTAGACTGTGTAAAGTTATTTTTGCCGCGAGTTTACAATTTGTTATTACTGGTAGGTACTACTTGGGCGTGGCTGATTAATTTTATCTAGCCATATCGAATTGAATCGTATTAATTGAGTGCAACGGGGGCATACCTCGTGAAAGTCATGACATATCTTGATGATTTTTGGTGATAGAAACAACCTGCCAGTTTCCACCTAGGCGGACCATGTTATAAGAAGGCTTTCTATCAGTTATATACCTGCCTATTACAAAACTATGTACAAGAAATTGATCACTGAGATTGCTGTGCTAACAAAGTTGCAATGCAGCTATTTATCAGTATCTAAATGATTTGTAAGTTACTGTGATACTTATGAAATAAAATACATATACAGTAGCGGCAACGAGTGATGGCACTTTTAATAGCTTACAAATAGTGTTGTGAAACACTCCTTTTTATCATCGTAAAAAAAACAGTCAAGTGCGAGAAGTATATTTAAAAAAAGTTTATTAAAGAAATAACGCATAAAAATAAAAGGCCATAAATTGTAGATCAAACTCTCGAAATAAACTGTGTGGCTAGAAGAAGAAGACATTGTCAGAAATTTGAAATATTGTGTCAAAATATACAAAATGTGAAGTTATTGATAAATGAGTGAATAAATAATCATTAAACCATGTTAACTCAGAGCTAGGACGCGAGATTGCCAGCGGCGTGGACGTGAAAGTGCAGTGACTTCATTGTCATAAGTTGTTGTACCAGTTAGCGGGCCTTTGTTATCATCACGCGAAGTGTTTTTTTGAGATGTTTTTTGTTAGTTGTGATTAAAACGATGAATGCTAGAGTGCGAGAAAATAAAAACAACCTCCAGATAGCTAGTTACGAAATGCGTTTCGGTAAATTACGGTGCCAGCAGTACATCACTATTCCGGTACCTGCAACAATGAAGTTTGACATCTGTTCCTTTATACTTGTTGTCAATATTAAGGGATACTTCATGAGCGAGCAAACTTCAAAAGTGCCATCACTCGTTGCCGCTACTGTAGGTAACATATTATTTCCATGAGTACCTGTGATCATATGAATTCGCTGCGTCCGCGCAGCTGTGTGCAGCGCGGCCGCCGGTCGACCTCGCAAGGCCGCATCCGCCGCCGAATAAGGCTCCCACGTCGAGCACCAGCTATGCGGCTTTTTAGTTGCATTCCTGTGCAGTACAGTTATGACGCTGATTTCATTTTAAAACATTTAAGTAATACTTAAGAAAACAATGGGCAAAATAACACTTGAACTCCTTGAGCACTATTGCTTCTTCGCCAACTAATTAATTAATCCTAGGTTTGTAGTGGACGCTCGAGAACGATGCACATACTTATATGGATAGATAAATTCATTCCAAATACTCGTAGAACTGATGGCCGTTGGAGCGGAAAGGTTCTAGAGTGGCGACCGCGAACCGGGAGACGAAGTGTTGGCAGACCTTCCACAAGGTGGACTGACGATCTGATAAAGGTCGCGGGAAACCGCTGGATGACAGCAGCAGAGGACCGATCGTTGTGGAAAACCTTGGGGAAGGCCTTTGTCCAGCAGTGGACGTCTTGCGGCTGATAATGATGATGATGATGATTCCAAATACTAGTGAGCTACACAAATGACGACGCGATTAGCCTAGGTGCCAATGATTTTACGTACGTATTTTTGTGTGACGAGCAGGAGTATTTATTTTTGAGTCTTGGGAGTTTTCTAAGTATTTCCCTTTATATATAAGTATGTTTGTCGTTGACTAGAACCCATAGCACATGCCTAGAGTACAGTTTGGGACTAGGTATTGATTATAATATTGTATGCCCTACTCAATTCGCACCCTTGGGGAAGGCCAATGTCCAACAGGGGTGTGATTCTCTCAACAACGACGGACGGACGGACGAACGAGTGATTTTCCAAGCGGCGAGTTAGTAAGCAAGGCGAGCAAGTAGTCTCGTCAGAGTGAATAAAACACATTTTAGCGAGTGTACCTATTCAATTTGGCAGCATGACTTCTCGAACGTATAAGGCTGCCTAATTGACAATGCACGCGCTAAAATGTGTTTTGTTCGCTCGGACGGGACTACTTAAACTCGCCGCTTCGATTCGCTCGTCCGTCCGACCGACCGACGTTTTTTGACAACAACCCAGTAGACGTCTTTCGGCTGGTATGATGATAATTTATTATGAGCCCGCCAAGTCTTAGAACATTTGATCGAAATCAGGGTCTTTATTCGTCTCGATAAAACCATATCGTTTTTGACCTGTTACGGAATCGTTTTTAACTCGGCCGCCATTACTGTCAAGTAAATATGAACTATCGTAACGTTGACAATACGGTAACATGTCAAAGGTGATAATCTGGTGTTACCGTAAAGAATAGAGGGTCTGATATCGCTATCAATAACCCTGCAATCTACATCTATGAACCACCTTGCTCTTAGTACCAGCCTTCTTTATTAGATACCTTCTTTACTAGGTATCAGGAACCCTTGACCCTGTTCCGTGTGTGTACTTGTATAGGTGTGTGTGTTTATATCATCAATACAACATTACTAACATTGAAAACTAAACTAAATGTATTTTTTACGGACTCAATATACGCTAACGCATTCGTCCTTAACGTCTGAAACAAACAGTTTAACAAATTCTGCTTGATTAGTGCAAATTTAGCATTAGTGTCAGTACAGGTAGCGGTTTACAAAAAATGACTTAAATCTAACACATTTTACCCTTCAATTTCAACCCTAACACGTTTATATTTGGAATGAATTTGCGTTGGTTAATATTTTGACTTGTGACTGTTTTCTGGTGCTGGTCGCACCATTGTGCGGTGACCTTGCTTGCATCATTACCCCGACCGACTAATCCGGACCATTGTGCGCTGGGAAAACGGACAAACACACAATTGCTTTTAATATTGTTTAGATAAAATTTAATTGGGATTTTTGCGGTCCGTTAGATACTGGGTATTAATTTATTTGTAGAAAAACTGCCGCATTCGCATTTAATTAATCAAGACAAGATAGATACATAAGTATTACGCATGCATTACTAACCTTAGTGATTTTTAATAACACGAGCAAAAGCATGTCGGACCATGCTCAGGGTAGGGTTCCGAAGATGTTATTACTCTAAAAAAACCGGGTTACTTACCTTTGTTTCAGGAATATCGTTTCCCAACCGTTTCATTTGCCAACCCGCTTTGTTTTCTGTAACCGTAAATATATCAGATTTTTATAAAAACTAACCTAACCTAACCCATTGGGTTCTACACGATGGTAACTACTGAAATAAATCCCGAAAAAATTATATAACATTGGGTTGGCAAATGAAAAAGTTGGGAAAGAATACATTTGGCAAACGTATTTTTGCCAAACGGCAGGATCGCCAAAAAACCACATGTAACTATGAACAAATTTTCTATTTAAGTAAATTAGTGCCGTCTTAGATAATATTTAGTAGGTGAAAACTCTACCGCCTGTATCCCAGGAACCAATCAAGTCTAATTTGTCGTGATAGTGATCGGCGTGCTGCAATATTTTTAACCCAAAGCGGGCTTCAGTCGGACTGACCTATTACCTACTACGAGTATTAAAACAATGCGTAGCGTTTTTAAAGGCGGTTGTTTTTGTGTTTTAAGTTTTCCGCTTGTTTTACTCTGACACCGAGCATATCACTGCACTGCACCATAGGGTGGGTTTAGACCAAACGAGCGAATGCTCTAGAATCTAGAACATGTTTTGTCTTTATTTTTACAAAGGAAACGTAAGAGATAATGCTATAGAATTCTTGTTCGTTCGCTTGGTCTAAACCCACCGTTAGTGGACGATGCGAAACTTTTCTAATCGGCCTTAATTTAGCAATAATAGGCAAAAAACCTCCTTGCCCCATAAACCCCGATAAAACCTTGATCGCTTCCCTGTCTCTATTACTCTTCAGTATTGATAGAAAAGAGGGAAAGAAACAGGCCTATATGACTAAAAACGTTGACTTTGAAGACCCAACAACGGGTCTATTGTAAATTAACTTCGCTCTATTATTTTATACTAAAACATTCAGCACCAAACCTCGCAATTTTCATAGAAAATGGACCCGTAATCCAGTCTCTTGGCCCCGAATTTATTGAACCAATTAAGCCTGATTAACGGAAGGCTTGCCTAACAATACAAGTTTTGGTTCAGCAAAAAGTGTGCAACCAAAGCTGTGTAATTTCCGGTCTAGATATTGATTGATAAAGCCACTTAGATCGTCATCAGATATCGATCGAAGAGTGGGACGGGTTTTGTATTGTTTTTAGTTAAAAGGGCGGAGGATCTTCGAGTGAATGAGGTTCTGAGGTAGATTTTGTGTAACGACAAAGTCACAATCCAATAATTTCTTCAAGACCGAAGAAGTTTTACTTAGATTTTAGATTTTTGTAGTGTTATTATGATGCACATTTGTTTAAAATAGACCTACAAGTGCTTCGGATCTAAACAACCCCATGCCGCTCCTACTGAAAGGCATCTCAATTGTCTTCGGCAGTGAGCGTGTTAAAAGACAAGAGCACTTACCTCTGTGAGGTGTTGCAGATGACCACTAACAGAAACCGATGGAAGAAAGCGGAGCTTTCATTTTAATAATTGGCTGGCAACGGAGCGACAACTCTTCTTGAGTTGCTGGTATAGGCGATGGTGATTACCTCCCATGAGGTAACCCGCTCATTTGCCTCACTCTGTTATAAAAACATAGTCTCCCACTCCAAAATTAAAATGCTCTATCAGAGGAAATGCTCTGAGGAATTATTTAGGTTAGGGCCTACAGTACTATCCTACTATCTACTACTATCCATACCACCTGAAAGCTTTAAAATCGACTACAGTTCGTGTCCAAAGGTCTTTTATTCCTCCTAATTTTTAACTATGGAATGAACTTCCCTCCAAGATGTTTCCTCAGATTCAGCACCATAACATGTCCTACTTTAAACGCGGCAAGTTGGCTGCGCCCCTGGTTGCTGACGTTCTTGGGCGACGGTGACTGCTTAACCATCAGATGGCCCGTCTCCTCGTTTACACAGGCACACGCATAAAATGTAGGCTATATTTGTTTGTACTAAAAAATCCAGTAATCAAGTTCAGGACCTACGTTCTAGGACCTTGTGCAGGGTCCGTCCGGATTGAGATCCTCATCTTAAACCAGCCACTAGTCAGCCGTGTTCGTGTCGTTGTGCCATCTCCGCAGCATACCCATGCTGCTATATTATTATTATAATCAAAACTAAAAATCAAAGTAATGAATAAATTATCTCAATAGGATCCGAAGCCAACATTATTAACCGGTTGTACTTATCAGAATAATGATTGTAACTCGAACCACATTCCCTTCGATGACATAACTGTTACATGACAAAGGAAATGTGTAATTTGTAATGTAACAATTTAACAGTGTAGTGACAAACCTTCTAGTATGCGCACGCGTAGACCGGCCGCCTATTTCACAAATCTGACAGTGACAGGTGACAAAACACAATTTGGTGTACATTGCAAAGTTGATTCGTTCATACCCTACTTAGCCACATAAGCTGCGCAATGGATACTAAAATTTCATCTATGGTGCTTGACTGACAGAATTGTAAATTGGATAAGTAGTAGAGGGCTTGACAGAAGCGCGTGGAGTTAACCCCACGTGCTTTTGTTTATTCCATCAGAGTAAATATTCTATAACCATTGACTTATTTCTCTAATAAGTTTATGGTACGAGTATTGTCTCAAACTCGACATTGCGGCGAAACACATCTTGTTAAAGAAAAAGTGGCAAAATGCGACGATCGTGACAATCATGGATTTTAAGTCTTGAGCCACCAAAAAGCTTTTATTGTTTGTTTATTTTTTATCGCCTTTACTTGATATCTTGATATGTTAATAGGTATTACCATATAATTACAACTGGATCTCAGATCTGATTTTTACAATATTTGGATGCATTAAAGTTGTACATTGGTTTTCAGTTACGGTATAATTATTTACTAATAAAAACCCGATAACAACTCAATATTATGGTGCCCAGAGCATATCTGATTATAAAGTCGGATCTACAACCGAATCTGTTCTATACTTAACGTAGACCCAACGAGTTTGGAGTAGTTTGGATTCATTCGTTTGGTCTCAATACGCAGCAGATAAATATGCAAAAAAGTACAGTCAGCTACATCTCAAAATTATTTTTTAACGGTAACTTGTTTTCAAATTAAGTAAATCATGCTAAACTAATAAAATCCCAAAGCATCATTAATTACAACTGAAGTGTGCCACTCGTACTGTCGCATTGTGCCCATCACGCATGCGTGGGAATCAGCCGCTTCCGTAAAGACGCTAACTTGGTTAACGCATCCCGTGCCACACAGCCTTTATTCCTAGGCGTCACTGACCTGATGTGGCGTCTTAAGCACTGAACAGATATAGTTAAAACAACAGAAATCGCTTTAGCTGTACAGTTACATACGTGTGAGTAAGCAACCAAATACCGGTCAAGTGCGAGTGGAACGCGCGAAAGAAGGGTTCCGCACCACTTGTATGGCGCTCCTGTTTTTTTAATTATTTGGTGTTATCGCGGTAATTATATTATAATCTTACTTTTTAAAAATTTCATTTTTCACGGCACAAGAGATACAGCGGTTGTTAAGAGGATTGTGAAGCGTTGCTAAAATCGCGTAGCTGTCAAAATAATTCCATACAAATTTAGCTCCGGGCGATAACGTTTCTCATCCCCTAAATCAAGTCCGATTTCTACGATTTTTGAATATGTTGTAGCTATTACAAAGAACTACTCTGTAGGTACGTTTCTGCTTTTTTTATTTATTTGTTTCATTCAAAAATATTTTCTTGGAAAGCAAAACGTACAGACATAGGTCTTCATGATATCTACAAGATATTCAAAAATCGTATAAATTGGACGAGGTTTAAGGGTAGAGAAACGTTATCACATTTTGTATGGAAATTTTTAACTTCATAATCCTCGGTCGAGCGAAAAAACGCTAGTAAAATCACTTTTGTATGGACCCACCCAATACAACGGGAATATAGTTCTACCGAGTAGAATAGAGCCCCTGAAGCGTCTCCTTCTTTCCCGAAAAAAAGATGCCTGCATCTTCGAATGGTTTTACCTGTAACATCTTCAACGCCAAGCTTTCAGGAGGGCTCTGCCAAGATGCATTGCGCTAACTATCGTTTCTATTCGTTTCGTTTTTAAACCAATCACGTCACTGGTAGATCACGTGACTTTTCGTATCACGTCATCTACCAGTGACGCGATTGGTTTCAAAATGAATCGAATAGAAACGCTAGTTAGCGTAATGCATCTTGGCAGAGCCCTCAGGTTATCATACTAAAGTAGACCCTATTTGGAGTACTTGACTCGAAAGTGGTCAACGGCATGAGTAGGCTAGTGCCTGAGTGAGCTTGTTATTAAGAAGAAAGTACTTTCGCTTTGTTGTTGCGTTGTCGGTAAAAAGTGATAATGCACTGATGAATTTACAGTACCTAAGTTACAACCTGACGTTACAACATAAACAAGATTTAAAGGAGAATGGGCAAAAATGTAAAAACGCTGGCCTAGAAACCAATAACAATAAGCACTATGTCATCGGATAATTCCTTTTTAATTCTACAACGATTTTGTGTAGCCGGAAACCTCAAATCACTGAGCTTTTTTTTTAAAATCTGGAACGTCGGGACGCCTACATAGACGACTTTAGTATAATTACTATGAAATACCGCCGGTTTTGCGTTGCGATAACTTATTTCACACAGATATTTCGAACTATCTGCCATAGTAATAATTTTAATTTGCCCACCCTCCTACTATTAGGGTGAAGACACGTTTATCAGCACCGATTCGCATTTTGTCTATAGAAAATGGCCGTTTTGTATGAAGATGCGTACGCATCAATTCTCCTTTCGCATGCGTACGCATCTTCATACAAAACAGTCATTTTCTATAGACAAAATGCGAATCGGTGCTGATAAATGTGTCTTCATCCGTAAATAGCTTGTACTAGGGCTCTATTCTACGACGGTAAACAATATTATTTTGAAGTGTTATGGTACTGTTTTTAACTCGGCCGCCATAGCTATCAAAACGTTGACTATACGATAACAGGTCAAACGAAATTAGACTTAGAAAACAAACAAATAAACTGCATTACCTTAAAAACAAATTGTTTCAGGTGTCTATATACTCACTTAGGTTTGCTCTTAATCTTCACACAAGTTTTAGTTAAAATAAAAAGAATCTCACAATGCGAATTATTTAATTAACGAGGACATACACAAAGTTACGACGTTATGTCACAAGAATTATGATAAAATCCCAAATGTAAATAAATTCAAACAAAAAACCATTATTAATGACATATTCTCATGCAATTAAAACAACGACCCCACTATCTCCTAGATCGATCTAGATTAGTAATATTTAGCACCGTCCCGATGTTAAGTAGGTAGATGGCGGTCATTCACAAAAATAAGAAAAAAACTATTGTTTTAAATAGCCGAGACCTAGTTTTTAAATGTAAAGATACAAATGAGCTGGACCCCTATTGTACAGTCGGCCAAGAAAGTGGTCTAACAGTTATGACAAAAGTTTCTGTGAGATCTAATTATCGCTAAGGTTGATACTTGTCACTGTCATAATATTACTGCAAGGGAAAATGGAACTTATTGTATCATGACGTGTAAATGAACTTCAACCGTAGGGTGGTAGACCACATTTATGGCCGGATGTACTAGGTTAAATAGTACATTGTTGCAGAGGATAGAAAGTACCTACGCGATTTCTGGACGAGTCATATAGAGGGCCGAAGCGTAGTTGAGGTCCTCTAGTGTACGAGTCCATAAATTGCACTTTCTACCGAGGCAGACATAGTGCTTTCACAACTACTGAGAGAAAATAAAATAAAAAATTTATATTCAAAACTCAAATTTTAATTCATGTTAATGTGACATCGCCGCCAATTTTACCATGGATAACTTTTTTTTAAATCTGGACCCCTATTCTCGTGGCACTCGAGATTAATAAACTAACATGCGAGATGAAGATGTCAACCCCATATAAAATTGTATTTGTTTCGCCATATCTCCCGTGTAATTTCATCTCTAGTGGTTCGAGATTAGGGGCCAAATTTGAATTGCATTTAAAAAAAATCAGTGACTGAGTTTTTAGTCTGTGTATCTTTTAGCAAAAATACACCTAATATTTTACGACACAAAATGGTGTGTTCTTATTGGTCGATTTCAATTTTTCATTTTAAGGAGCTATGACACAAAAATTGATTGATTGATTATCATTGGTTCTTAAAGTTGGACAACAATGTTCTCGACCAATCAGCAAACACGCCGACAAAAACATTCTTGGTCTGTCCTTATAAGTTACGTTTTGTGACCCCAAATAAGACCATCTATGGCCATATTTCCGAACAGTGTTGTGAAAACCATATTACCTTTGACGTGTTATCGTATTGTCAACATTTTAATGCAGTCCGAGAGCCGCTCGTTCAAATTCCTACCTTATCGAGTTACCGGATAAAGCTCTTATTTACTTGAGATTAACGGCGGCCGAGTTAAAACCAATACGATAACGCGTCAAAAGCAATATCGTTTTACCGTGTGGAATAGAGGCCCTAGTCAATCTAGGACAATACCTGTGAGGCGTGACATATACTTCTATTATATTCTAATTTTAATTAATGGCTTTCACTCCTGTTAAGGTTTATTTCGCCAATGTCGAGTTATTTATAGACACTCCCATGGACTTATTAGAGAAATAAGTCCATGGATATCACACGTGAAGACAATTGTTCGGTAAAAAGAGTATTTTCTCTAATGGACTAAACAGAAGCACATGGGGTTAGCTCCACGCGCTTCTGTCAAGTCCGACATATACTTAATACGAGTACTTAAATATGACACTAGTTTGCACATACTCTATCTGTATCGTGTCGTGTCCGTTGTGTTCGACTTTACGCAGCTTTAAGGCCGGGATTACACCTGTAAGTTATTACGTAAGTTTTGAGACGCAACTATGGGTAAGAGTGAGTGGCAAATATCTGTATCTCTCTCTTGCATGTAGCTTTGTTTCAACTCACTGCCAGGTCCCAGTACATTGACGACGTTAATGTTGACCCGTGGTCATATTCCGGTCACCCCGGCTCGCTGGCCGCTCGTGTTACGGCGGGAGCGTGGGAGCGGCGTCGGGTGCGTGGGCGCAGCCTTTACGGACGTAACCAGATACTGCTTGATAAGGATTTGCGTTTAGAGCTTTAGGACTGTTCCTGTTTTATCGGTCCTAGGTGTATAAATAATTAAAGTTTTATTAGCAGGGCATTATATGAAACTAGCTTCTATCCGCGACTTTGTCCGTGTAGATTTCGATTAACGTTATAACCAGTGATCGGAATAGGTAGAGCTAATTTGCCTAAACTTGACGCATATTCATTCATGCGTGAGAGAGATGGGAATACATTATTGAATGAACATGCATCAAGTTTAGGCAAATTAGCTCACCTATTTCCGATCACTGGTTATAACCCTCAGGAACTTTTTAAAGTTCCGGGCGTATTTTGTTAATAAGGGTAAGGTTTCTCTATTTCAATTTTCATTTCATCCAAGGCACTGGTCCCACCGCCGCGCCGGCGAGTAAGCGATGAACTATCGGCGATTTTCTTGCCCAAGAAACAAACAAAAGATAATCGCTCCCGTGTAAATAAAAGAGAGAGATATAAATTTATAGTTCATCGCTGAGCGAGTGAGTCAGCGATGAACTATAAATTTATATCTCTCTCTTTTATTGATACAAGAAAATCACCGATAGTTCATCGCTTACTCGCCGGCGGTGGGCCCAGTGCCCAAATCTGTCCATCCGTTTCAGCGTGAAGGAGTAACCAACAAACACACAAATTATAGCATTTATAATTTTAGTAGGATAACGTATTTCCAAAAACAAAGACTCCCCTCTTTTATTTATTTATAGTAATGTTTCTTACTTTTAAGTCGACCGACTTTATACAAACTCCCACACTTCTTTATTTCTTGTATGATGTTTCATAAAATAAACCTAGTGTGCTCGTATTTCGTCTTTCTAACTGAAGGTTTGGCTGAGCGTTAATGCAGTGTACGACGCCCTCAGACTAGGTGGAGTGACGATCTTCAGAAGGTGGCTGGTAAGAGCTGGATGAAGATAGCCGCGGCTCGTGCTCAGTGGCAAGGCCTGATGTCCAGCAGTGTACTAGTATACACTCAATGCCGGTTTTAGCAATACCAGCGCCCTGGTCGAGATTTCTACAGACCCCCATATCTACCCATACAAAAAAAAGCAAGGGATGGATTCAAAATTCGAAATTCAAAATATTTATTCAGTAAATTGGCCATATGAGGGCTCTTTTACACGTCGGTAACATGGAGTGAATCTACTAGCGCTTCGGACAAGACCATCATTGCGGAGAAGAAGCGCCGCAAGAAACTCCAGCAGAAGGTCATTTTTTCCAATCATAAAATACAATAATACTTAAAAGTAACATTACAAGGTAATACAGTAATAAATAATTATTTTAAAACTAACACAAATAAAATCATTACAAATGTAAGCTAAATTACTTAAATTAAAAATTGTGACTAGGAGAACAACATGACGAGGTCTCTACGTCAGGAACGATAATTAAAATAACTAACTGGAAAACAGGTCCTTGCAAGCGTGAACAGACCGGACCCCACCGACAGCACCCGTTCACGAGTATGACGCGTATCTCAGCCATCGCCTCCCTCAACCATGTGTTCAGGAAGCTCGCGACCCGATATGATTGAAATATACAGCCGCAGGCGCCCTTTATATCTGGCGCACTGGGCGATCGCTCAACCACGCCCTATTCAAACTCCGCCACTGAGACTGATAATGAGTGTTGATCGTCAGTCAGTCAGTAAAGCTCCTCTATTATATTGGTAAAGATTTAAAAAAATATTACACAAAGTTCCAGACTCCAACCGGAAAGCACCTAAAGCTTATCATCTGAATTTTAAGCGTCCGCGCAGGTCACATATTAATTATCAACCTGACGCCATGTTTGTCACAACTTGCAATACTACTCGTATCTACTTATTCCTGCAGTAGTTGATCTACTACAACTTACTCTATAACAAAAGAGGACTGTCAATTATTTATTACAGGTATAATTAATGAGCTTTTGGCCCGTGACGTCGTATGTAGGCACATTAAGTTCGTTTAAAGATTTTTTATACGCTAGTTGGAAGCAAGTGAACCATCGGATCGGTCTGAAAGAAATCACCACACCATCATCTCGAAGAGTTCCAAAGAAATGTCATGCATGGTAAAAAGTTCCACAAAAAGGGCACACTGCCAGCTATCGAAATAGTGGGGATGCATAGACAGTGGTTTGCGAGTAGTGTAGTGAAAGAACCGAGCTGCTGGCAGTATCCCGAACAGTTCCTCGAAACACTACATAGATGATAGAACACTACAGATAATATATGCAATCGGGTGCAATGTCTTTCCATATCTCTGTATTTCTGTAGATCCAGCCGACAAGGGGATAGACAGTGATAAATAAAAACCTATGGTTTCCATAATACAAAGGCTTTGCGGAAAGAAGGACTTCGAACAAAGTCCAGATTGCTGCTATCATCTTACCTGCTAATAGTAGGAGATCCGAATAGGAGACGATTTGGACCGGGCTGTTTATTCGATAAAAAGTATTTTATACCAAATTTAATATGCTAAGTAATATATGGCGCGTGTTTGTGCCGTGCGCGGGGACCCGTACGGGTGGAGAACGAGATCCTGGTAGGCTGAGTTAGACGAGGGTCGGACAGTAGTTACCCTCAGAAAACAACACGCCGCTTTGGCTCGGGATTCATCTCACACGGGAGGTTCTAGCCTAGCCAGCTAGAATCAATCGGCTGTCGCGTCTACAGCAGACTGGCCGCGGGCGAGGGTTCTGGGGTGATGAAGCTGGTAGTCGGCGGAGTACGGCCCCGAGTCGCCGTAGTGGTGACGGAGGGCTTGACATCGTGCGGACTCACTCAGCAGCTCACCCTGGAAACCTATATCCAACTCGTATCCCTGGTGCGTCATAGCATCCCCAGTGGGGGCTCCGTGGTGGGTGGGGAGCGAGTTGGACGAAATGTAGACAATATGTTATTATGGAGCACCACATAACTATTGATGAAGAGTCCGGGAGAAAGGAGGTAGAGAGGGGGGCAGAAGTGGGAGGAAGGCCGAGCACCAACAAGACGGTGCAAGGGGGACCCCCACGGATGTCGGGAGAGGAGAAAGATAAGGAGAAGAGAGTAGAAGGTGGGGCAGAAGTGGGAGGAAGGCCGAGCACCAACAAGACGGTGCAAGGGGGACCCCCGCCGATGCCGTGGAGTATAGAACTAGGGAATCTGTCCTTGGAAGATGAGGAACATCTGCTGAACCCGCCGCAGACTTCGAAGGAGGAAACCGCCACGGCGGCAACCCCGACGGAGGGCGACGGCTTCACCAGACAGTCCACCAAGGCAGAGAAGAAGAGAGCGAGGCTGGCCCGCAGAAAAGAAAGAATGAGGGAGAAGGCGGCGGGAGAAAACCCTAGCCACAGCCTGGCGAAGGGGAGGCCCCAGCCGCGGGAGAGGCCGCCGAAAGTGAAACGGCAGGCAACAGACCCGGACGAAGGTACCTCGATACGGCCTCCAGCGAAGCGACCGAACCGCGGCGAATCGCTGACGAGCAACCGTGCGACCGCAAGGGAAGCACGGGAGTTCGCAGTGGCGATCAGCCGCGCGGATGGTGTACCGCTGGATGAGTCGCTAGGAACCGAAGTCAGGAGAATTGTTAGCCGGTTCATTACGGAGGCCATAAAAGAGCAGGGCATCCGTGGGAAGCCGCTTCAATTTGCAATGTCGGGGCTGGTGTCAGAAGGATTCTTCCTTGTGACACCATCCACGGCAGAAGCGAGGGAGTGGCTTCTCGGGAAGGACCTGGGTGAGCCAAAGGGGCACAAATTGCTGGCCCGAATGCTTAACAGCACGAGGGTCAACATTTGGATCCCGGGCCCGCCGGATGAATTGAAGGAGGATCCGCTCCTCTACCTGAGAGCCCAAAACTGGGACAGGGAAGGGGAGCTGAAACTCCAGGAGTGGATGCAGGTGAGCAGGGAGGATCTCGTCACGGGCATACGGGTTTGCTACTCGGTGCCTAAGAGCGTAGAGGATGCTTGGGGTGAGGAGGCCAGCCAATGGCTGTTCTTCCAAGCCACACGCATCCGGGCGCGGCTGGCGAGGTCCCCCCCTCACAGAGTGAAAGAGGCGGCAGAGACCCCGGTAGGGAAGGAGAACTGCAGCTGCAAGTGCAGCTGCGGTGGCTCAGTGCTGCAGCCCGGGAACCAGGCTGAGGCAGCCCAGGTCGGTGACCATCCACCACAGATGGTAACCGAAGGGGGCTCCTCGGACTAGGAAGTCGGGAGGCGGCTTACACTGCACAAATACACAACCAGCAATGGACAACACAGACAAGCAACACACACAACACAGCAACACAAACAGATACAAAAAAATAAGAATATGTCAAGTAAACCTCCAGCACTGCAAGGATGCAATGTCCGAACTGTGCCAATACATAGTGAGGGGAAAGATTGACATTGTCCTGATGCAAGAGCCGTACGCATGGAAAAACCAGGTAACAGGACTGGGTAGCCTGGGGGGCGATCTCCACTTCGAAAGAAATGGTGAGCTGCCTCCTAGGGCATGCATATACGCAAGTAGAGACCTAAGAAATATGGGATGCCTAATGACCATATGTTTCAGAGACCTAGTGGTGGTAGAATTCAGCCTCGTGACAAGGAACGGAGAGGGAGTTAAGGTAGCGTTGGCATCTTGCTACATACCAGGTGAAAGCAACGCGCCAACCAGAGAACTGGAGGAAGCGGTCAGCAAATACAAAGGTAAGAGAACACCCATTCTTGTGGGTTGCGATGCGAACTCAAACCATGAGGTGTGGGGAAGCAGCGACACCAACAAGAAGGGGGAAGCACTTCTAGAATTCATTGTAAGTAATGACCTGGATATACACAACACAGGTACAACCCCAACCTTTGTAACCAGGGCAAGAGAGGAGGTATTAGATATAACGATAACCTCAGGGGAGATAGGCAAACATGTGAAAGACTGGAGAGTAGACCAGGAAGACAGCATGTCGGACCACAGGAGACTACTGTATGGCCTGGACTACTACACGGAAAGAACAAAAATTAGAAACCCAAGGAAAACAGACTGGGAGAAATATAACAGCATACTAAGTGAGTGGACACCGAGCCACAGAAGCCCAAGAACTAGCAAGGAACTGGACAGGGCCGCTGAGGATCTGAACAGAGCCATATCGAGAGCCTACCAGACAGCGTGTCCAGAAAGAACGTGCAACGGAGATAAAGGACAGCCATGGTGGAATAAAGAGATACAGAAACTACGGAAAAGAACTCGTAAGGCGTTAAGACTAGCTCTAAAAAAGGGCAACGATCAAGGCTGGAACGAATATAGGGTTATTAGGAACAAATATACTAATAAAAGAGAGAGACTAAGAGCACAAGGATGGAGGACCTTTACGGGAGAGATACAACGCTACTCAGAGGCGGCAAGAATAGTAAGGGTACTGGCGAACGAGAGATCCTGCCAATTAGGTAGCCTAATGGTAGGCTCGAACGAACTAACAGACCCCAAAAAAGTACTACAGCACATGGTAAGCATACATTTCCCCGACTGCAGGGAATACTGCATACATGAGACTGCAAAGGATAACAGCAATGAGACAATAGGAGCAGGTGAAGCACGAAACCTAAGAATCAGCAAAGACGTAGGGGAATGGGCCATAAACTCCTTCGCCCCCTACAAAGCGGCAGGCCCAGATGGAGTGATACCCATACTACTACAAAAGGGACTGAAACACATCTGGAATAGCCTAAAAGAAATCTACGAATAGAGTCTGGAACTAGGTCACATCCCGACCATCTGGAATGAGGTAAAGGTAATATTCCTACCTAAACCAGGAAAGAAAAACTACAAAGACGCAAAATCGTTCAGAAGCATCAGTCTTTCATCATTTGCACTGAAGGCACTGGAGAAGATCATAGATGTGCAGATAAGGACAAGCATGCAAGTAGGCAGATTGCCCCTGCACGGGCATCAGCACGCTTACATAGAAGGGAAATCAACAGAAACAGCCCTTCACAACCTGACCACAAGAATAGAAAGAGCAATAGAAGATAAAGAGCTGGCATTAGGCTGCTTCTTCGATGTGGAGGGCGCATTCGATAGAGCTACCTTTGCTGCAATAGAGAAATGCTTAGGGAGAGACGACATAGATCCAGCAGTTAGAAAGTGGATAATGGCCATGTTAACAGGAAGAGCGATCACGGCACAACTAGGGGGAGACTCGATAAGGATAAAGACGAGCAGGGGCTTCCCGGAAAGGGGCTGTCTCTCACCACTCCTGTGGTGTCTCCTACTAGACTCGCTCATTAGAGAAACAAACAGAGGGGGTATACATATGCAAGCGTATTCGGATGATGGGGTACTCCTAGTAAGGGGTAAAACCCTCAGCGTAATGAGAGAAGTCATGATTAGAGGGATAAAGCAGGTACTAAACTGGTGTCAAAGCAGAGGGCTAGACCTGAACCAGACCAAGACGAAAATAGTACTCTTCACCAATAAAAGGAAGCTGCCGACTCTGACACCCATCAAAATCAAAGGTGAAGAGATAGAAACACTCAAGGAAATAAAATACCTGGGTGTAGTACTAGACAGCAAACTGCTATACAAGACACATGTAAAGGAGCAATGCAGAAAAGCCATAATAGCCCTATGGCAATGCAGGAAAGCCATAGGAAGAAGATGGGGTCTAAAACCACTGATAACACAATGGATCTACAAAGCAGTGGTCTTACCCAGACTGCTGTATGGAGCCATAGTGTGGTGGCACAGAGCGAAAATAAAAGACTTAGACAAGGAGCTGACGAAGGTCCAGAGACTAGCATGCCTAATGACAACCGGGGCAATGAGGACAGCTCCCACACAAGCCCTGGAGATAATGCTAGGACTGAACCCTGTACACCTCGAAGTGGAGAAGAGAGCCACAGAACAGTGGTATAGAATAAAAATGAGCAGAGAGTGGATCGGATCCGAGATGGACAAGAGACACGCAAGCATACAAAGGGAGTCAATGGTGGGCATGAATATGCTCATGATTAACAACGACCTAATAAAGAAAAGGAAGATTTTCGACAAGAAATATAGAATCCATATAGGAGAGAGAGATAGTTGGGAGACAGAGATACCGGAACCCAGAGTGACATGCTTCACGGACGGTTCATGGAAGTCCTCAACAAAAAGAGCGGGGCAGGCATTTATTACCAAGAAGCGAATGAGCACACAACGATACCACTAGGAGGCTTCACCAGTGTATTCCAGGCAGAAGTGTATGCCATCATGAAGTGTGCACAGAGACTCAAGGAAAGAAGTAATATAACGGGGAGCCACGTTATAATCTACTCAGACAGCCAAGCAGCACTAAAAGCGTTAGATAATCCAGTAATCAAATCCTCCCTGGTGCAGGAATGCAGAGATGAACTGAATTATCTAGGCATAGCATCCAAAGTGACACTGGCTTGGGTACCAGGACACAGTGGAGCAATAGGAAACGAGAAGGCAGATGAGCTGGCCAGAGCAGGGGCGGACCGACAATATCTGGGCCCGGAACCAGCACTTCCGATATCTGCAACGGTAACGAAAGGAGTCATCGCCAGAAGAATAGAGACCAAGACAAATGAGGCGTGGATGACAACACAAGGGTGCAGACAATCCAAACTCATGATAGGAAGGGTAAATAGGAACAGAACAAGGTATCTACTAAACCTTGGTAAGTACAATCTAAGTATACTGACAGGGATCTTGACTGGACACTGTCCACTCAACAGACATTTGACGGTAATAGGAGCCAAACAGGATCCTCGATGCCCACATTGTGGCAAAGAGGAAACTAGTCAACACGTTCTGGCCGAGTGTGTGATGTACTCGTCACTGAGATATCGCACATTCGGGGAGGACGCACTGACAGCAGAGACACTTAAAAGCATTAACCTTCAGGACGCACTATTGTTCTGTAGGAAAACAAGAAGATGGGATCAGTGCTAGATGGGAGCGCCGCAGAGCCAGTAACCTGAGACTGGATCAAGGGGAACAGGGCGGAATGAATGGAGAGCCACTCGACCGCCCGCCTGCCTCGGCGGCGTCCCCACTCATCATCATCATCATCATCAATATATGGCGAATAGGTAGGCTGAAAATTTTCAGTCCAGTATATAATTAATAAAAAAATTAAAAATTAACTTCGTTATAAAAAAAACCACAAGCTTGTTTAATGGACCAATTACATACCAATCGAAAGTATGAAGCCTAGAATATGCAAACGTTAGTTTGACTATTTTTTTCTCGTCAAGCTATTGGGTAGGCAGGTATAAACAGGTAAGTCGGTACTAGTAATTTGCACCAAACCTAACGTTTGCATATTCTATAGACTTCATACTTTCGATTAGTATGTAATTTGTCAATTAAACAAACATTTGCAATTTTAAAAAAGAAAACTTTTTTTTTTTAATGATATAAGTACTGGGCTGAAATTTTTCAGCCTACCTATTCGCCACATATTATTTAGCGTATTAAATTTGATATAAAATACTTTTCATCGAATAAACAGCCCGGTCCAAATCTTCTCCTATTCGGATCTTAGACCATAACTTGCTACGTGTTCCCACTCTTGTTTTTTAGAGAAGAGGTAAGTCAACCAGCATTCCATCTTAACCCTCTCATCAACAAAGCATTTGTAATATCTTGAGATTGTGTATGTCCAAGAACCTCCAAGCCCACTTGCTATTTTGCCTTCTCTTTACCATGGATAAAGCTTTTCAACGACAAGTAAGTACTCGTACAGTTCTAGGTTTTGAAGTCAAGATTTTTTACGGCATTGACGCGTAACACAAACTTGTGAGCTCTAGAACTTGAAAAAACATGAAGTGTGTAACATATTACGGTGTAAAGTCAAGATCAAAGGTACACTTTTTCTACCTTGTCACTTTACGTTCACGTAAGCAGAGTCAAACAAGATTGTCAAAAATGTTAATGCGATAAAGTACAGAAGTGATTATCTACTTTTGTTGTTGACTACACAATGACCTTCCATTATAGATTGGACCTTTACATGAGTGGGCAGCTACCGAAACCACAAACAAAACAGTAAATTATAAAACCATAACATGTTACCGCGTCACAAACTAATCGGTCAATCAATTCAACCCACTTGTATGGTGCTAAAGCTTGTTGTCGTGGCATTTCCAAATCAAGGCCCGCCCCCGAACCGGCCTTGGAGCCCTTAAGGAAACTCTTACGCAACCCGATATTTCAACACTTTGATACAAAAAGGTTTTAACTCCAAAACATGGTAAACTATTTAAAACCTTATTATAACAGCGATATGATTTTAAGTGCGATGAAATTTTATTGTGAGTTGTCAACGGTATTTTATTATTTTGGTTTTTTAACGTGGTTAAAGGTCACTGGTAAGTTGACAAATAAATTATGAAAACGATTCGCATATTTCACTTGATAATTAGCGAATAAATTATTATAAAGCTTTTTAATGAGTTCTTAAATGATTTAAAGACCAATAACTAATTTAAAAAGCGCACGCAAAAAAAATATCCTGGTGTACCTTTATTTGGAAATGGTCAAGTTGCAGTTTGGGTGGTCGCGAATCACGATGGCTTGAAGAGAACTTCATTGTGAAAAACAAGGTTTGAAGTCTCTTTCTCTTGATTGCGTAATCACACAAGAGTGAGAGGTATGAAGCTCGGGGGTAACCCACGGAACCCGCTGGATCCTTGCGGCGCAGACCACTAATTGTGGGGAACCCTTGGAGCAGCCACAGCTTGGTGTAATGATGATGAAGGGATGATGATGGGAATATTCTAAAAGACTTTAAGCGATCGATCCTTGGCCATATTGTACTATTACCTCTAGTATAAGTACATATAGAAATATGAAGTAAACGTTTTTATCCATTTTGCCGCTGAGAGAAAAGGACAGAGCTAATATAACTGCTATAGCTCTGTCCTTTACGCTCGCCGTAAAATTAACTGCACATGAATGTCATAATAACCCCCTGGACAGCTTTTGACCTGTCTAGACAGACTTGAAACTGCAGATAAACTGCTAGTCTGTGATGCCCTTAAAGGGTTCGTAGTTGTCTAGTACTCATAATACAGGAAATCCCAGTTTAGGGGTGGATTAAACTCGACAAACAAATAATTTTATATTTGTTGTCAATATTGTCTAATTCTGTTTCCAATATTGCCTTTGACATTGACATCGCACTATTTTGAACTCGGCCGCCATTACTGTCAAGTAAAATTACAGCTGTTGTATGTATCGTAACATTCGTAACGTTAACAATACGATAACAATGTAAAAGCAATATGGTATTAACCAGTAGAAGCCCCAGTTTTTACATGAACTTTATAGCGATGTAGCAACATAAATAACAAAAGTACTTCATTTTCTAAAACGTTAGATTTAATCTCTGATTATATGCTGTGCGCATCTCCGTGAACTGCCGTCTATTTCACCGAAATCGGGCCAGCCGTGGGCGCCGCCCACCGCCGAGGTCGAAGGGAAAGGCTGACGTACTGTTATAAGCCATTATACTACGAATCGCTTATAATAGTACGTTTCAACACGACATAGGTACAGTCACCATGAATAATATATTCTCCAATATCTGGCTCAAAAATATCTAACTCGTCTCTATTACCTACCGAAGCATGAATGTGACAGCTGATACTTTTAAGCGTAATATTGGATAGTATTTATTCATTTATAAGTATATTTATTCATTTATTGACAAATTAACCGGCATTACAGTATTCCATTGTACGAGAAAAAAAAAATGCTATACAATTTACTTACACTAAATATAGAACAAAAAAAATTATAGCACTACATTCGATTACGATCATCCATCTTCCCGCAGAATTGCACACTTTCTAGATATTAATATATTACTGCTGGTGACTGTACATCAAGTCGAAAGAACTATTCTTTTTACCCGACTGCGTCAGAAGGAGGGTTATGTTTTTCGAGCGTATGTATGTATGTATGTATGTATGTCTATTTCTGGGCACGCCCTGCAGCCTAAATGGCTTGACGGATTCTAACATACGAGATGTCATTCGATTCATCTTAATTTCCGAAGTGACATAGGGTA
The DNA here is from genome assembly GCA_946894065.1 of Acleris literana. Lineage (NCBI taxonomy): Eukaryota > Metazoa > Arthropoda > Insecta > Lepidoptera > Tortricidae > Acleris > Acleris literana. Next base: position 25,639,716 of record OX335671.1, on the reverse strand, counting down.
TATAACATTTCAATATGGCGTCCGCGAAAAAAAATATGGAGGGGGAATAAAAAAAAATATTTTTTATTATAACAATATGGGTATCAAATGGAAGCTATTAAATAGCCCATTCCAAATATATATACATTATAAAACTTTGATGCTACTATTTTGCAGGAAAGTCAAAAAAATACTTAAATGTTAAGTAATAAACTCCTTTCGCTAGAAAGAGAGTGTCGCTTGTAATTTGTCACTTGTAGTCGCGAAGCTAAAATTAAAATTGTAAGCTCCAGAGCTCATATATTGCTTAGTAATCATTAATTAAACCACTATTTTATTAATAAAAACTAAAAAGAGTTAAATAAATTAAATCACTAAAATTAAAAAAAACCCGACTGCAATAAATAACAACTGAAAAGCGAAAAACAAGCTATATAATCTATAGAAAATTGTAAGAGCATGTACTTATTTATACAATTTTCTATAGATTATATAGCTTGTTTTTCGCTTTTCAGTTATTTTTTATTGCAGTCGGGTTTTTGTTTATTTTAATAATTTATTGATACAAGAACTCGTATTTCGCTATCCATAAATTCTATTTCTAAGTGTATAGGTAAAAAACTTAAGTAAAGCCCCTCTTCCAAGTAGTTCTCTATAAACCGCTCGTCATTATACCTATTTAAATGAAGTAAATAATTCTATTTTAGTTTTGTAGACAACTACATGCAATAGGGGTTTACTTAAGTCTTAAGTCAGTATACGACATTACATATGTTAACATGATCATTGCCATTATCGAATACGAGTAGATTGAATAACTGTATATCTACTTACAAAATATACGTACCTCATTAGTAAAATGAATTATATTAAATTACATTTGGCTTTATTTTTAATAGCCTTATCATACATAGATCGAGGTGTAGGTGGCTCTTGACGGACAGCCGACATTGACGTCAAAGGGCCGGCCCTTCGCCCTATAAGGCCTGCGACCATATGGCCTAATACGGCCTTATGAAATCCGCCCACGACCGCGTGGGCGGGCGGCGCGTTCTAATCGATTTGATACTCGATTCGTAAATTATCGATGGAGTCATTTGAATTTTAAAAGACTGTTGGAATTAACAAAGGAGTTAATAATGTTTTATTATATTCGTATTTATTTCATTTGATAGTTATAATGTTAACATTTATTTAGTTTTGTGTTTCTACTTTGTACAGTCATTCTCAGCGAAGCGATGCCATGCGATGCTAAGATATAAATAAATGAATAAATATCAGGGGACTATCTCATAAAAATTCAATTAGTTCCAAACTAAGCTAAGGCTTGTTTTATAGGTGTTAGATGAAGATAAATATAAAACGAGAAATACATACTTACATACATAGAAAACATTCTAGACTCAAGAATAAAAACTCGCGCTCATCACACAAATATTTACTCATACCAAGAATCGAACCGCTGGGACCGCTTCGTAGGCAGGCTCGCTTCCAACAGTTCCAACTAGGCTAACACGCCAACAAATAATAAATTTAAAGACCAATACAGCAAATAAATTAAGTTCTAAGATGTGTTTCTGGAAAAATGAGGTGGAGTCTTGTAATTGCAACTATCTACCTAGTTATTGCAACTGACTTAAATAACTCCGTCTAGGATCACTGTTTTGAACAACGACAGGCGTGATATTGTTCTTCTATACCTACTAAGAAATACATACAATATCACACCTGCCGTTGTTTAAAACATATAGTCTGTTTTGTGCCAAATGTGGTAACAGAATTAGCAAAAAGTTTTTAGAGATTTTGGTAATTCTGTACCTCTGCCTACTCCACTCCGGGAATGAAGGCGTGAAGGTATGTATGTATGTTTTATCTGTAATTCCCTGAAAAGAACAAAGTTGTTTTGAACCGCGGGTAATCTGTTTTCAAACATTGCTTTAAGTAGTTAAGAGATGAGAGTTTACACCACTTGTTTTCCGAGACCACCCAAGTGGGCAATAAATTAATAACACCCACGATTCCATGAAGATTGAGTATTAATGAGCATGCTCGAAGGTTTGTTGTATTGTATAGCAGATTATAACCGAACCTGATCCACATTAATACTGTTTAAGGGCCGACTGCTGTTTATAACTGTTCTATATTATTTTCATGGTACCAGTGCCTCGACGTTTTTTAAGCAATATTCAGTACCCTTACCATGAGTTACCATTATTCGACTCACTAGAGAGTATGGTAATTGTAACTCATGGTAAGGGTACTGGGACCCGTTCCAGAAAGCCACTCTGCAACTCTGCTCTCCACAAATCTCACTCTTCAAACGTATTTCTGTTTCACAAAGCTATTGCAGAGTTGAAGAGGCAGAGTCAAATGCAGAGTGTGGATTTGTGGATTTGCAAAGTATTTCTGTTCCACAAGACAATTGCAATGTTGAAGAGGCAGAGATAAATGCAAAGTATGGATTTGTAGATTTGCAAAGTAACTTTTAGAAACATAATCTTTGCAGAGTTTGCGAATTACGCAGAGTGTTTTCTGGAACACGTTTAGTCTGTACTTTGCATTATCGTGGATTTGCAAAGTGCAGAGTGCAGAGGTGCAGAGTGGCTTTCTGGAACGGGCCTCTGGTATTGTTTTTAACTCGGCCGCCATTACTGTCAAGTAAATAAGAGCTATCAAAACGTTGACAATACGGTAACAGGACAAAAGCAACATAGTTTTACGTTGTAGTATTCTACCCTGTTAATTCTTACACCAATGTAATCGCATGTGCAATAAAAATGTTTCTGAAGAATGGGTCCTATTCAAATCATGACTATAAAATTACAATGAATTAAAAAGTAAGTAGAGAACCGTCAAGCTGTCTTGATACGCAACTGATTTTTGTTCTTAAAAACTTCAAAAAAATACGTATGTTTTTATGCGTGTATCTTCAGGATTTTCTTAAAAACTACATAACCGCTTTGTGAAAACATAGGTTTAAACCTAGGTTAGCTAACCTCCATTCTTCTGGGATGATTTCATAGTTAGCCCCTTTTAAAATTAAGGCAACTTTGCGCATTGAATCCAATATTTGTCTCAGATTCCATTATCCTTTTTCAAGACCAAACAGCCGCACAAACTGCCAGTACTTAACGTTCCAAAAATAAACCTACCACAAATTACAAACGAGGTACAAACGGTTCCCCGAAACATTGTTGCGTTTCCTGCGCCGACGCAGTTTCCGGCGCGGGAATAGACAATGTCAAGTTCGCGCCGAAGGGTACTGAAAGGGTAAACAGTGCAACGGATGTGCATTTACATTACCTACTGTAAATAGATTTGCGTTTAACATGGAGTTCTGAAACACAGTTGCCGGAGTGCGGATTCGAAAAGTATTCAAATATGAGAAATTGTTTTTTTTTTATTATATATTATATTACCTATGTGTATTATAGTATGTTGAATATGGGGTCAAATGATGATGATGATGATGGTGGTATAGTTAAAATGTTGTTTTTTTGTAGAATATTTTACCTAACTAAGCATCCATGGATGAAATAAGGACTTCACACAGATTATTAAAAAAGATTTAATTAATTACACAATGTTTTTCTTTACCTACTGGGAAACTCGTATCATGTTCAATTTAACTCGGAGTGCTAATATAATGTATACGAGTATATATGCAGATTCAAAGAACCACTTCTTGTGCTCCGTGTGCAAATTTTTCGTATCGTTCTCACGATCTTCGCGTCATTCTCAGCCGAATTGATCCGTCTGTAGCTAACTTCCCTAATTTAATAGACAAGAGGATATAATAGACCACATGCCTCAGATCCGGTGGGATTTAAGAGCGCCACGCGCATCTGTCCACGATTCCCACACCCGCCATTTTTTCATATTCGAATTTCGAAGATTTGTTTTTTTATCGGAACCAGACTCGGAAACGTTTTTTAAGAAGGTGTACCTAGAACTTGTGTAAGTTCTGGTTTTTTTAAGCCACACAGATAAAAACGTAATGTATATAAAACTATTGCATACGTAAATAAAGCAGCAAAACCAGGTTATTTCGATAGAATATTGCTAAATACACTCGATAGATTGGTTGAATGTCAATTGAAATCTACGCAGACATAAAAATGAATTAATATCGACACTGTCACAACTAATCAAATCGATTACATTATACCAAACCACAAAACAAATCTGTGCTGTGCCCATTATTAATGTTTTTTCTAAAGCAAAACCGCAATTTTGCGTGTCGAGAGAACCCGCACCGTATGGGACAGACAGGTGTTAAATCTCTAGTTCCCACAGCACAATGGCGTTTTTGCTGGAATCTGAACAAGTGGCATCACCGGCTCTCATAGACATGTCGAAAAAAAATAATGAGGCTAGAGGCGGGATGTGCCGCGTGGGCCTAATCGGTAAATCGATGAAAAAAGGTTTTTACTTTATTAATTTAGAATACGTCTGTACGTTTTATTACAAATAAACAACTGTTCAGATATATGGATTATCATGTCGAAGATATTTAATACTGAAGTGGCGCTTCTTCTCAGCAGTGATCTCCTCTTGAGGAGCGCTGGTAGATTTTTGACGTGTAAAACGAGATTATTCATATTTTATGGTTTTTTTTCTAGTTTTCCGAGATACTTAGCGCATAAAAACTATATGTGGGAGAGAGAATTCGCTCGTTTGTTCTGAGCGTACATAGTTATTTTCAGTTAAGGACAACCCAAATACTCGGTACAAAATAAATGCTTTTTTGACCATTTCGTGGTTACCTATCACAACTTCGAAAAATGTTTGACCGAATTTTGGTTCGACAAATACTTTTCGTCAATTATGGTTTGGGTTTTTTTACGTTTGGCCGAATGATCATTTCGAATAGTTTTATTTATTCCTTACTTGTTTTGGTTTTTTAACGATTTGACAAATTATCTATACCTCATTACTGGTTTCGGCGTATCAACAGTTGTCCAATGTAATGCTTTGTCTATTTGTCTTTTTCCTATTTCTGATTTTACCTTAGTATCCTTTGCCCAATATTACGGCTCGGTTTATTCATAATTTACCTAATTTGAAATCGACCATGTTATGTTTGATAAGTTTTGGTTTTGAATTTCAATAACATGTTAAAAGTTAGATGTAATTTTTTCGGGGCAGAAAAAAAATAACCTCGAAAGCCAAGGCGGGAGCGAAGCTCCCGCCTTGGCCTTCTAACCTAACCTATCTGAGTCGGTTCTGCCCTGACTCGTCTTGCTCGTTGCATTTTGTAGATAGTTGAAACTAATTACAAGCAAGATTTTTTGGCCGAAATGAATATTTGACGTAACGTAGCAAAATCTATATGTAACATTGATGAAGTGAAAAATGGGTTAAGAAACAAAATACAAAACGATCCACAGGCTAGTTGTAGCATTGGTGTAATGAAAAATGGGCTTTGAAATAAAATACGTAACAATACATAGGGTACGTGACTACAAGGAGAAAAGTTGCTTGGACTAACGAACCATTTACTTAAAGTCAAATGGTGAAATAAAAAAATGACGAATCGTGCCATCGGAGAAACGATAAAAAACGAAATGTTTTCGGTCAAATGAAATTCGGTCAAAAACTTTTCGAGGTTGCGATAGGTTACCCCATTTCGTTAGAGTTTTCCAGTTTTAAGTTCTTACAATGCAAATAAGCTGTTTTTTCAATAAAAAAATGTTTTACAATAGGTACTACTAATGGCTGACCTAACTTATAATATTTTTAACGGTGTATCGACTCGACTCATCGACTCGCGACATCACTGCGCGCTCGTAACGCCATCTTCCGGTACTCATGCGTTACACGCTACCGTATCTTGTTCGACATAATGAGCGGGAACTAGGAACCGAGAAATCCGAGAATGTTTTATTAATCTAGCATATGCTAAACACTTCCTGACCCCCTGTACTCTAGTTAATTTGTGTCAAAGGAGGCATTGTTATGCAACTCATGTGAATGAAAATTGTATAATACGAAACAACTAATTACGGAGGCCAGGCCTAAGGGCGGCCGCACATTATGGCCACTAGCCGTCTCCACTAAACGCGATCACTATGGTTCAGCCACTAACTGTGGCCACTGGTGGCTGAGTGTGCGGCCGGGTCCACGAGGCGAGCGACAAAACGCCGCCACTAGCAGCAAGTGCGGACTCCTGCAACTTGTGGCTCCGAGGCGGCTACTCTAACGCTGATGCTATACAAAAATATAAAAAAAACTCGTCCGCAGTCGTAGTGACGGCCGCCGCAAGTGCTTACGCCGTGGTCGGTCGCCTCTGCACGGCTAGCACATGTTGTCTGCGACTTGCTTGTCGGTCGGATGTCCCTTTCTTTATAGCCTGTAACGATAGAGACGCACTGAGCGAGAAGCGAGAAAATACAACTTGTGCTACCCGTGCTGGTGTCCTAATATGCGGCAGTTCTATGTGGGATATTTTTTTTTAAGTATATCTAAATAGAAAGCTTACCAGCGATTGACTTCCGTGACACATAATGGTAAGTGATGCGGCCCAGTCCAACAATCCCAACATGGTTACTATAAAGTAATAAATTCAAAATTACGAATGTCCCATCCTCTTCACTCGTCTCTCGGGACTTTTAACGAGAGTAAAGACCCCGTAACTTTAATGTCCAGAACCGAGATTTCTGTGGAAGAAGGAAAAAGTAGGAAGAACAAAAAGTTGTTTATAAAATTAATTGTTTAACATTTATTACACCCCGTCCTCTTTACTTTTACCTATAATATTAGGCTTATATTGGCCTGTTCATCGTATTAGAACATCGCCTACTTATCCGTTTTGACAGAAGAAGAAGATTAACGGCCGAACCCTATAACTATTCAAACCGCGAACGGATAAGGCTTTCTCCGGGTTAAAATTTGACATTTGCCCATACAAAATGTGTCAAAAGGGTTTGGGTAAAAGTGTTGCCATTTGTAAAATTCATGCATTTTCAATGTGAGTGGCCATTCGTAAAAGTGGTAAATTATGATATAATTATTCAAAATAAACATATTTTGTTACGTACCTAATGTAATACTCTTAAGTGCATCGGAGCCGAGATATTTAAATGTTAATACTTGGGCGTACTTTTGTACTAAAAACTGAATACTTAATCTTTAAAATCTCCGCTCCGATATTATTTAACGCCATAAATTATATATATCTATGTGTATTTAGAGGTCCTCTAAATAACTATGTGAAAATCATTCGTGGCCGCTGAAAAAAAAAGACAATATTCTTCAAACAAAGGAGATTGACCATATTTGTACGGGAGTTGGACCAAGTGCTGCCCAGAATGAACCCATAGTGCATTATGTTCCTTACGCTATCACGAGACGGTACACTAAATCGCTTCAAGATCTACCCCAGGAGTCACAAAAAAAAAGACTTTTTGTAGAGAAGTAAATCATCAATCATCAATATACATTACTTACTAATGGTCGTCATCTTCGTTGATAATAATTCTATCGAAGCGTGGAGCAGGGCGTCTAACAATGAGTTGGTACCTAGCCCACCCTAAAAACCAAACTAGGCACATAATATGCACTCATCAGCCAGTTGTTCCTAGCATGAAGATTGCTTTATGTTGATGACTGCATCAACGACAACAAAACAAACACGACAATACAAAACTTTTTTTTTTTCTCTCGAACCAATTTTTAAAATACGTGTTTTTTATAATAGACAGTAACGTAAGAAACTCGTTAGAGGTATTTTCACGTCTGGGGAGCGTTTGGTCCAAACCTTGTCAATCTCCTTTACCCAATGCCCTTTTAGATACTTTTAGTCCGAAGTAAACCCTATCTATCCGCGGTTTGAATATAGGGCTCGGCCATAGATCGATATGAATTACCTATCATCACAAAAAATAGAAGACGCTTGTTGATAGTTTATCTCGATCTTATTTCATCATATCCAAAAACGATGATACTTTGGCAGTGAAAAATTATCCACGCTACGCAAAATCTAAATAAATAAATACATATCTAAATACCATCAGGCGATCCTCTGCTCGTTTGCCTCCTATACCATAAAATAAAAGGTACTCTCAGACGTCCGGACTAGATTTGGGACTGCTGGTAAGCTGTTAGTTGGTGGTGGTCACCACTAACTAACAGTTTAGGGGTCACGGAAACCACGCTTTTGTCTCAATCCTTATTATAATATAAACAAGTAACTTCTCAGTGATTCACCGGCTTCCTTGAAAGTTCTCTTTGTAACTCGAGAGTGCATTGTGCTTGCATCCATTGAGGACGTTCCTGGCAGTGCATTAACGGTGGTTGTTGCACTTAAGTAGGCTCTCACGGTCGCAGTCGTTAAGAAGTTTATTGAGAATAAGCTCATTATAATAATCGTGATTAAAAAGAAACCCAGAGACTATGGTAGGTATGGTATTATACTTTATAGGTTTATGCGCTTCTTCGTTTAAGTATCGAAGATCCAGAAATTTGAGCCATGTTAAGAGAGGAAAGCAAGAAATTGACGCCTAGTTTTTAACTAATCAACCTAGTCTGCTGTCTGTTACAATAAGGCTTGAACTGAGCCCAGCTATTGAATTTTCTAGGTCTATGACCACTCTAGCTAGTTCTTGCTCGGTACCTGAGTCAGAGACAAGCGACGCAGTTAGCGACTTCCTCATTGAAGATAGTTCTAAGAGCCGGCGTAGGGTCATCCTGTCATAGTACAAAGTAATACGTTGTTACATCACGAGTGCCTATCCCATCGTAACTTACCATCGTTACGTTTTCATTGTATTTTATTATTTGGTTCTCTATACATAGATATAAGTTGAGTATGTGCTTCGTTGTTTAAAACCCGTACTCCATAGTGCAACGGGGGGGGGATCACTAGGATTCAACGCCCCGCCAAAACCGAGGATGTCAAAGTTCGCCACGAAGAAAGCTAGACGATTAAATTTACCACGAAATCGTACTTAGTGGTTCAAACAAAGCGTTGTCATAAAAAATTAGAAATTTGTAAATATTTATTTACTTACTTACTTTATTACTAAGCGCAAGTAAATTGACTCAACGAAAAAAGTTTTGTACCTATCAGGTGATATATCATCTGAGAGCCCTAAGTTAAAAAGGGGAGAACCATATTAAAAAAGGAATATAATTTTTGAGACAGGTAATTATCGTGAATCGCAAAGCAAAACACCTGTCCACGCCCATTTACTTCAGAGACTCCTGAACATAAAAATCTAAAAAATATATAGATTAGTTAATAATCTAGGTATTACACTAAGGGAACAATAAAATAATTACACACTCTTATTGTTTTTAGAAAATAAATGTTTAAAAAAACAAAAAGTTATTTTTTGCTTTTTGAAGGCGGTTTTTTGTTTTTTTAAACATTTATTTTATTTTATACTTTTTAGTGATCCTATATATGCTGTTACGTAGCTCCACTTCTAAATATTAATAAAAAACTATAGAACATTTCAAGCTCGCCGCAGACAACGCCGCGGGAATGTCATAGTCATATTTAAACCTAAATGTGCTTCGTCATAGTCGCTCAACTTCCTTTATCGAAATATCTTATCGCCACCCTTGAAATAGGTACCGTTAAGGAGTTCCGGTGGCCATCTGTGGTCTTCATCATCAGTTCCTCTTCACCATATAGTACTTTTCAAAAGCAAATGCATGAGTTACAGTGAAAAATACCAAAATCGCTATAGGTGTGCCTATAATATTTGAGGAGTTCTCTTGATTTCTCCATGATCCCATCATCAGATCCTGACGTGGTGACAATGGGACCAACTAGAAAGTATACCCATTCGAACAACGAAAAATTTTTTCTTATCGGTCCAGTGGTCTACGAGTAATCGGGGAACATATATAAAAAAAAAATTAAAAAAAAACCCGACGAATTGAGAACCTCCTCCTTTTTTTGAAGTCGGTTAAAAATAGATGAAAATCTGTCACAGGGCAGATCAGCGGCTCTATTCAAGACGGTTAAAACAATATCGTATTTGATCTGTTATCGAATTGTCAACGTTTTGATAGCTCTTATTTTCTTGACAGTAATGGCGGCTGACGTCATAACAATACCATAACAGGCAAACTACGATATCGTTTATACCGCCTAGAATAGAGGCGCAGTGTTAGTTAATTATCACTAGCTAACAGTTTAGTCCTTTGTCATTTTAACATCATGTTTGAAACACTGCACTATCTGTCAAAGACTTTAAAGCGACAAGGTACTTACAAAACTGCGCAGCTACTTATCAATCTGCAACAACAGTGTGCTATTAAGAATGAAATTTTCGTAAAAACTTATTCCTTATTCATTTTTACCAAAACTATATTCCCGTTAACCTACGACGGCAGCTAAGTATAACAATTAACTGTAGAAGTTTCTGGAAGTCTGAAGGAGCCCTACCGGCAGCACAATAGAACTGGACGAAGCCCTGTTCCCAATTTCCTGCCGCGAGTCTTCACGCAATTAGTCGTTAGCTTGTAACTGCTACACGAGTTGTAAGGCGCTCTATGTTTTAAGAGCCTAATACCATAAGAATAAACAATAACTACACGTAGAAGCGAAACTCCCGGCTCCGGACGCGCGCTCGGCGATTTAAATACCTACCGCCTGGCGACACCTGAGGTGTCTAGTCAGTCAGGGGCGTCACACACGGAATATATATGTATTAAACAACATATTGTTATTGTATCTTGAATTGGTTTTCGTATTTGTGTTGATTTTAGTGTTTATGGTTGATCTAAGATAGTGTTTTAAAAAGTGAACGACTATTTACCGCTAGCTTCTTAGGCAGGGTCACTACCAACTAAGCCAGCGCGTCGTCAGCCTGTAATGATGGACACGTGATCCTATTTTACAGGAGACAAGGGCTTTCATTTATAAGCTTTGAATTTTGAGTTGAGCCAGTATTGGTGCATGTCAGCTAAGTGTCCAACACTAGTTCCAATATTTGTAGTGGTGCAAGGACCTTGTGCAGAGACTGCGCAGTCCGGCCGGATCGCTTCCACTATTTTATCTTTTAAGAGGATTGTGAAGCGCCGCTAAAATCGCGTAGCTGTCAAAAAAAAACCATACAAAACTAGCTCCGGGCGAAAAATTGGGTGCCAAATCAGGGCTGTACGGCGGATGACCCGTTAATTCTATATTTTGACCTTCCAAAAATCGAGTCTTTTCGCGTGATGTATGACAGCTGGCATTGTCATGGTGAAGAACGATTCTGCGTCGCTGGTTGTTTTTACGTATTTCTTCAAATACCTCCGGCAAACAAATGGTCGTGTACCATTCCGAATTAACCGTTTTACGATTCTCTAGTGGCACTGTAGCCACATGGCCATTAATACCGAAAAAGCAGGCGACCATTTGCTTCAAGGTGCTTTTTGCTCGAGTTACTTTCGTAGGGTTCGGCTCATTTTGAAACACCCACACTGTTGATTGTTGTTTAGTTTCCGGATCATACGCATAGATCCAGGATTCGTCACCTGTGTAGATATTATAAACAGCTTTTGAGTCACCACGGATATATTTTTTTAACATTTTCTTGCACCATTCGACGCGAGCCTCTTTTTGATCCTTAGTTAAATTGTGAGAGATCCAACGGGAACAATTTTTTTTTACAGCTAAATGATCATGTAATATCTTATTAATGCTCGTCATACATATGCCCAGAGTCGCCTCTATCTCGCGATATGTAACATGACGGTCATGCATTATAAGTTTTCGCACAGCTTCAATATTTTGTGGTACAACGACCGATTTCGGGCGACCTTCCTTAACTTCGTCCGTGAGCATACTACGTCCACGATTGAACTCACTAAATCAGTGGTACACAGTGCTTTTCGATGGAGCTTCATCACCAAAAGTCGAAGTTAATTGATCTATGCACTGTTGTTGCGTTAAACCACGCCGAAAATCATAATAAATCATAGCACGAATATTTTCACGAGTGAGTTCCATTCTTGCAGCGAGATGACATTTTGATCCCGCCAAAAACAAAAGACTAGCGTACATAAGAAAAAAAAATATAGCGGCCAGTATTAAAAAAAGTTCAAATTTTACCATGGAGGTCAGATATAACGTTTATAAATGTTGGAATCCCAGATTCCGGATACATAAGTAGCAGCCCTCGTAAGTCCGATTTCCACGATTTTTGAATATGTTGTAGTTATTATAAAGAACTAGGTCTGTACGTTTCTGTTTTTTGTTTTTTTTAATTTGTTCCGTTCTAAGAAATATTTTCTTGGAAAAGAAAACGTACAGACATAGTTTTTCATGACATCTACAACGTATTCAAAAATCGTAAAAACCGGACGAGGTTTAAGGGGAGAGAAACGTTTTCGAATTTGGTATGGAGATTTTTAGCTTCACAATCTTCTTAACCTGCCAAGCAGCAGTGCTCGCATTGTTGTGTTCCAGTGTGGGAATGAGACAACAGGTGAAATTACTAGCATAGAGGCATTCGATCAGTGTTGGCAACGCAATTGCAGTCTTAGCATTGCAGTCTTGTGATTGTCGTCTTAAGAATGCAAATGAGTATAGTTATCGGCAGGTTTTGCCTAACGCACCCGCAATCGCCATCGTTTTCAATTTGACAGCCCGAAGGAGTCTGCTTTCAAAATGAAAACAATTGTTCCACTTTGAAGTCGATTGCGATTGCGAATGCGTTAGGCAATAGGCCCGCTTATCCCTCTTGCGATCATGGCGTGGCTGCCAGTGTGAATAGAAACAACGTTTTATATACATTTTAAATAATGCTGACAGCTTTTAATAGTACATTATTGCCTAGGCATGGAAGAAAGCAATTGCGGGCCGAGTATTGGTTTTCAACGGACGAGCTTGCGAGTCCGTTTAAAAATACGAAGCCCGCAATTGCTGTTCCTGCCGAGGCAAATATAGTGCTTTTCTCAAAAATCGCAAGAAAAAATTTGTGTTGGAGTAAAATCGTCGCTTGAACTCATTTTTTGAATTGCGTACAAACAGAAACTTAATGTAAAAAAAACCATCACTCTTTACCGCCTTTTTGTTTATGACAAGGAGAAACGCAAGTTTTGTTTTAAAAAAAAACATAAGCTATTCCAGACACAGATAAAAAAGTTATGTTTCGAATAAAATTTTGATGTATAAGACTTGTGCCCTCATTTTATTATGGCGTTTTCACTTTTTAAAAAGTTACAAGCTAGATAGTAATGGAATTTGTATGCAACATTGCGGCCTTGTGTAGCGAGCACGCAATGTTTTTTTTTTTTAAATTTGAGAATTTTCTGTAAACTATGTACTTCGCGTCTCAATATGTAGATAGTAATGTCAACGTTTCCGGATATTTTTGAGAAAAATACAATAAAGAGTTTATCTACTTACCTACATTCTTGGCCTTGGGCCCTTGGATATTAATAAAAATCAACGTGTAAAAACTAATTTTATTGATTTTTCTTATAACAAACATATACTTACGTACCTACAAATAAAACAAAAGAGGTTTCTTCAAATGCCTCAAGTTAAGGCATCCGTCATAAAAACTAAAACAACACTATACATTATTTTGTCATATTTTAAAATAAGGTTTGTCATCACAGTAATATCAACAAAACATTAGGTACACTATAGTTATGTTGTACACAAGTTTTAAAAGTTACATTTAAGTACCTACAACTGAATCTGCTACACTCTACTTACTTCACTCTACAACGTTACACAGTAAATAATATATCAGTGGGCTTATACAAGGCGCAGTCTGCAAACATGAAACACTATCACTATCATCAAAGAAAATGTATAGGAGTAACGCTTAGGCCCTCCGAACATGGAGCTACTCAAAAATTACGGGACTGATCAGTAATTACAAATTACAAATCAGTTAGAAACTGTACCTCGCACGCAACGCTGTCCTGATGACAGTGTAACGATCATGACCTATCTAGTGGAATTTTATAGGTAAACCTTGTAGTATCGTCATGTCCGTCTGTCCGTACGTAGGTATGTTTTTCTGTAGAAGCTGATATTAGGCATAATCTATATAGGTCTTATATAAATAAAATAAAGTCGGGTTAGTTACACCATCTATAACTCAGGAACGGCTGGATCAATTTTATCAGTTGTGAACGCGTTACTGACCGGTTGCTGACTAGTCGCGTCATGTGTGAACCTCAATGAAAATATATGGCGGTGACGCTCAAGCAATTCGTTAGTGATTTGAGTTTGTAACTAGTTATTTTTGAGTAGCTCCATGTGCGGAGGGCCTTAGCATAATAACATTTATATAGAAATCTTACCTAGTCGACGCACCAACGTTTTCTACACCTGTGTCGTCGCGCGAACGTACGGGAAAATTAATATTAGAAATCCCTGTTGTATATCCTATTCCTTGGTCTTTGGTGTCTATAATAGATAACAAATTTTCTATGATTCTTTATGCATGTCATAGAGCACAGACCCCAGCCGGTATAGCGGGAGCCCCACAACCGTGAAGTAGTCTCCTTCGACGCGCTCCACAAACGTGCCGCCCACGCCCTGGATGCCATAGCCGCCTGCCTTGTCCCTGTCCGAATATACATCAATGGTAAGACAACAATGGAGAAAGATTATGTATGTGACTACAATTATACCTATACATATTATTATTATGTATCACAGGGGTGGCCAACCGGTCGATCGCGACTATTAGTCCAGTCGATCTTGGCAAGGCAAAAAATATAAATACGTAGGATGCTGTTTCATTTAAGATTTCAAGAAGTATGTAATTGGTAGATCGCACAGGTTGTCGTCACTGAACAGTAGATCATTACGTTCGCTTTTGAAATAGTCAAATATTATTTTACTCACTAATAAAGAAAATAACCGAGTGGGTATAAATAAGTGTGAATTTAAATATAGTATTAATTTTTTTGTGTAACTTTTGCTAAGATAAACAAGCACACAGACTACTGCGCACTTTAGAGCCCAGTGAACATGCCATGGCATTTTTTTTTTCTTTCTGTCAAGAGCAAACCCATTATCAATTTAAAAAAAAGAATTAGCTGGTTCTAGAGGTCCCCATCAATCCCACCCAAGCAAGTGCCTTGAGCATTGTCCTTTTTGTACATTCAATAAAAAAATAAGTAAAGTTATTGTTTTTTGCAGGGGTTCTACAGTCGAGTTCATAAATATGTGTACACTTTATTACCTTGTCTGTTTAAAGTCATGTTTAAACTGCCATAATATATGAATTGTCACAGTGAAAGTGACAAGGTACTAAAGTGTACACATATTTATGAATTCGACTGTATGAGAGAATTTTAAACACTTGAAGGTTATGGTGCACTTCAATTATAACTGCCCCAGAAGCTATGTCACCATATGCAGACACAAAATGTATGAGGCACAGAACGATTTACTGTGAGGTGATGCTAGCGACACAAAAAAATGTTGACTTGATTTGCCAACTGTCTCATTTAAGTCCTACAGTTATGAATTAATCAAGCATGCAAGCTTACATCGGTTCTCCAGTAGCAATGTATCCCTTTATCTGGTCCTCAGTCATCTTGCCAAATATTACATTAGTCTTTTCAGTGAATTTCACAACTTTGTCTAACGCTTTCACAACCACTCCGGTGTAAACTATGTGCCCTCTGCCAGACAACCTGGAACCAATGCATTAAAAAGTTCTACATAATAGTTGGCATAATTAAAGTTGATCCCTGTGATAGCTCATATTACCACATATTACAGTCTGTTTTGCGGTATGTTATATGCAGTCTGACTGTATTCCAGCTGCGGTTATTTTGCTACATGCATATTAGTTGGTTTGCAAAGCGCATGGTGCGCTTTCTGCTGGGGACCAATCAATTGTCCTAATTTCTGGCTGAAAGGTGTCGGGTTCTGGCGGTTTCGTGGCAACCTGGCAGCAGCGACCAAGACGCAAATTTTAGCAAACCAGGACCGCGCTGTTCTGTCACATTGGTGTTACCTCTAGTTTTAAGTTTTATATTGTTATGTATTACATCTATAAGGTATTTGTAATGATGGGCATTTTTGCTTGAAATAAAAATGTCTTATTCTTATTATACTTGTTTACTTAACTTTTCTTAAATGGGTGGATCAACTTTTTGTTGCTATTTTTCTGTCCCGTAAGCCAGAGGAAAACAGTGATAGAGTTTCATAGAAAAATGTTATAATATGTTACTTCTAACACACTCAGGAGAAAACCCATAAAAGAATGGGTGTGTAATTGCCAAAAAAAACTGATATTTAGTGGACTAATATCCTTCTAAATCATAGTTTTAAGAAGTGACCCAAGAGACGTCACCATGGCAATGAGGTGCAATGAAAAGTTGATTGACCCAAATACTATACACAATGATACAAACTTAGAGATAAAAAAAAAAACATTATTCACATCTTAATTCATACATGCCTTGTTTGCAAGTTGGTATAGTGTTTTAAATTACTGTCACAGGAATCATTCCACATTTACTAATTATAAAACTTACAAAATAACTTGTTTTTTTAATTAAATTCAGTTTTTTTATGGTATAAAACTGATTACAATAAACACTTAAAAATTACTTCAATTGAATTTACAACAATTCATCATCTTTTTAAAGCATATCAACCCCTGTTCTCCTTTCTCCCGTCAAAACTTTAACACAAATAACAAAATCAAAATCAAAATCAAAATATTTATTCAGTAAATTGGCCACATACGGGCTCTTTTACACGTCGGTAATATACAGTGAATCTACTAGCGCTTCGGACAAGACCATCATTGCGGAGAAGAAGCGCCGCAAGAAACTCCAGCAGAAGGTCATTTTTTGAAACATAAAATACAATAATACTTAAAAGTAAGTTACATTACAAGGTAATAAAGCAACAAATATAAATTATTAGAACTATCACATATAAAAAAAAAACAAATTCAAAATTAAAAACATTACAAATAAATGTAAAAATTAACAAGATTACATGTCAAATACATGAAACTAAAAATAATGACTAGGAGAACAACACGACGAGGTCTCTACGTCAAAAGCCTGATTTAAGTACTAAACACTTTCCCAGTCTGATTTAAGTGTCTGTTTATTGTTATCAATGTGGGACATTAAATAAATAAATATTAGGGGACAAATGTCAGACCAATTAACCGAGTCCCAAACTAAGCTCTAGGCTTGTACTATGGGTACTAGACAAGGATATAAATACTTACATAGAGAAATATATACTTAAATACGTAGAAAACATCCATGACTCATGAACAAATATTCGCGCTCATCATTAGGGACAGGAAATCAAATGAAATTGTTTATTGTGATCATATTTTATAACAAGATCTAATGTCTAACATATAAGCTCAACAGGAACCCTGCTAGAGCAAAGTAATATTAAAAATACTTTTAATCTAATTATAGATAGATAGAAACTTCTATAAATAGAAAGTACCTTAAAAAACAAACCTTGTTAACATTTGAAAAGCGTCAGCTTCTGATGTAGGCTTTCCAAACATCTCTCCATCCAGGGTCACCATGGTGTCAGCTCCGATGACTATGTCTGGGGCTTTACCCTGACTCCTCATTCTCTGCTCTACCTCCAAAACCTTTTGTAAAGCGGTTTCCTCTACAAATGCTGAGAAGTTCTCAAAATTCTTAGGATCAAGATTTTCTTCAAACAATGATGGACATAAGTCTACTTTTAAGCCCTAAAATTAAAGAAAATTAAAGGAGTTCAAGTCACAGAAATATATCAAGCATATCAGTGTCATTTACCCATCTGCTGTCTAAATTAATTATTAAATAAATTATTTTTTTAAATGAATTATAATAAATTTATCATTCATATAAGTAAGGTACTTACTATATTATTAATTAGTTCCTTTCGCCTGGGCGAACCTGAAGCTAAAACAATATTTTTCTGCTTCAAAACATGCATCACAGGCTGCAACATCTTGATAACCTAATATAATGTAATATGAGGATTACAAGGGCTCCCCGTGACTGGAGTTAGATAATATGGGATATTATCTTATTCTCGTCGACATTCCATGACTTTTCCATATATTATTTAAAATTCCAAAAACTTTTATCAACAATTTCAACACGTGAATATGACACCTACTAAGGACGTTTTGCATAAATTGGATTCAATTCCATTTCTAACCGGATAGTTACGACCACTCACGAAATTCAAAACTTCAGATACCGCATCTCTTTCACTCGTCGTTCGTGACTACGTGGAGAGATAGAGAGGTGAAGCGCCATAGCTTAGACTTCGATTTTTAAAGTCTGTCGTTCTAAAAACGCCTTTGTAAATCAACTGTTCCAGACACTGTTTTAAACACGGTCAGAAAAACCGGTAATCAATATCGGTAGATGTCGGTTTTCGACGAAATGTAATTAGCGTCAACGAAACGAATCGGTATCGTTGTGCATTTCGTTTTTGTAGAACGTCGCTTTGCATTTTAAACAGAAAATACAACCTACAAAAGGTGATGGAAACTTAATCACAGTAAAATGAAGTCCATTGTGGCTTATGTGCGCAACCTTCTCGGTTGGTGTGATGAAGACGATCCGGCCATTAAATCGAGCTTCAAACGAGACAGGTACCTATGACACTTGTTTACAACGTTTCGGATATGGCGGCAAAGACCTTTTTTACCAGACGTTTATAAATGTCCTTAATCATTCCTGTAAATTGTAATACAGAAGAAAACATGTACAAAATACCTTTAAAAGTCGCGTCGAGTTTTTGGAAGTAAGTTAACTAGCAGTGGCAGTGGTTTGCGCGCTAGAAACAGTGTTGATATAGTTTTCCCTTTCAGAACGGATGACGATCTTTTCTGTGACGAGGCACCGGCTCTCAAGAGGCTTAAACAGCTGAAAAGAAGTAGTTTCCCCAGTCCAGTGTCTTCCAATGGTATTGTAATTTCTAGTTTACAAAAATTATATGTTGAAAAACTTATTCTGCTGGTTATAACCATACGTTTTGTTTTTAGATATTTGGGACAGGGAAGAGAGCAAAAATGTTCGCTATGTGCCGATACAGGTAGAGAAAGGCCACCCAAGCACCTCAACACCTATTGAGATGTCTCGATCGAACAACCGTATGAAGACCATTAAGCTCGTGGACTTGTCTGAAAATGTTCCATTGACTCCTTCAAGGAATCATCCAAAGCCCCGTATGAATGTTCCTAAGCGGCCTATACTCCATGAGGTTGTAGATGATGACGATGATGAGGTAAGTTGGATATTGATATTGGTAAAGCTGTATGTACGTTTGCCAGTTTTTGAACTTTGCCTGTGCACCGCCATGCTCTGCGACTATCAGTGATCGGCGATCGGAAGCATTTTATGTCACTTTGACGTCCTATGTCATGAATAGTAATGACTAATATGGATAAGTCGGTGTTGTTCAAAATAAAACCTTTCTTAAAAAGTAACTGAATTTAATTTGTTATAGTAAATAATCATTATTTTTTCTATGTTTAATATTGTCAATCGATTCCTTTTAACATTGAGGATCCATTTATATAAAGAGAACGACCGTTCGACATCAACAGATGTGAGAGGTGCGTAGTCGTAAATTGATATTTCGTTTTTATCATTATTACTCAAGTTTCTAACAAATTCGTAATCAGGGATTCTATCGATTACTGACTCCATTTTGTTACTTAATGAATTCGAGGACGTCATTACTCTTACCTCATCTAGTAAATGTAATGATTCTCTGATAGATAAACCACACTTTTTAAAAAAAAGATACATTTTTAGTAAGGTATTTTTTTTTTACAAGAAATGAAATAGTCATGTCCATGTAATAATTTCGTCAACAATTTGACATAAAATGCTTCCGATCGCCGATCACTAGCGATAATACTGTAATGAGAAATTGGTTTTTGATAAGTAGAGCAACAAATTGACATGATTTTATTTGGTGTATCCTTCTCTTAATTCTTTATCTGATAGACAAAATTCAAATCTACAATTTTATATATTTAATATTATGGGAAATTACCTTTTTTGCAACATTATAAAAACTGGCCAAATACAAGTTTGAGTTGCACACATAGGGTTCCGGACTACCATACAGTATTTAATCATTTGTTGTTATAACCAAAACCTGCTATAGTAGCAATAGAATAAGGGTGATTTTGCCAGTTTGGCCTCCACCTTGAATTTTGGCTTAGTAGACAGCTGGGGCCTGCTTAATAAAGCTACAAATTATAATTTACAGGTTACAAGTTTCCATTTGACACAACCTCAACCAATGACGACCGGCAATTTGAGCAGTATTGCCAGTTTAGACCTGTACAATTGTAACTTGTAGTTTTATAAAGCGTGCCCGTGGTTAGAACAAAAGCTTTAATTGTGCATGTTTGGTCAAGTTGTGGCCCTTATTAGATACCTATGATAATTTGTTTTGATTTTGTGTTATGAAAAGTGTTGTCACGGTAAACTTATAAAATCCTAGTGGACTAATACTGAATCATCTAATCTACAAAATATTTAGTTTTTCAACTGAAAAGATGTCTGTTGTTTAGAATCACTTTTTTAAAAAAAGCAGATTTATTCACGGAGACATTCCTGCATTCAAACTGTTGTAACAGTTTTGCAGGGTCTTTAATATTATTGTACCATGTTGTTTTTTTTTAAATAAATAAATAAGTAATAATAATAAATAATAAATTTCTAAACCTATGCGATTTTATTTTGTGTTTGATGTAAAAAGATCTTTGTGGTTACTCAATTGGACATTTAATTTACTATCAGCCAATTTTCATTCCTACAGGAGTAAATTGATTAGAATTTGCGGACAAAAACTGAAAATAACCTAAATATTGGATTACCTTTTAATTTTCATCCGTTTGCTCTGAAGTGGATGAATACTAAAATCTACTCTGAAGCATTTCACTTTTTTGGGATGGCTGATTAATTTGTTTTTTTTTGTCAAGTAATAATATTTATTGTTAGCCAAGCAGTATTTACTATTTTGTAGCTCATCTACAAAATGTTCAAAAACTATTGCATTCTAAAAAAAAAATTGCAGACAAAATCTAGCAAAATCCATACTTTTAAAATTACATTTCATATAAAAAATGTGTGAAGATTATAACTTAATGCTTCATTAAAATTTAAAGTAGAGCATATCAGCAGTAATCAGCACTAAAAATAAATCTTTTGTTGTACATTACTTGAACAAAATACTATTTTGGTCCTACTAAGCTAGCAAATCAGACCCAGCTAAATAGCCTGTGCTAATAACACTGAAAATTTCAACAATTTCAAACGAATGGACAGTAAAGGCGTAGAAATAGGTTCCCATAGGAACCCTTTGCGTAAGAAACCCCAAAAAAGAACACAAATCGAGTCTCATTAGATTAATCATGTTAAGAAAAAATATAAAAATAAAAATTACAGAAAGTTTACCTAAAGTATTCTATACAAAAAGGCTTGAAGGGTTAAAGTAATTATTGTTTTAATCTAACATGATATCATGTGTTTGCAAATAAATGAATAGCATTATATCTGTCTCATCTACTGAATGTAGTACAAAGAAAACCACTAAATGTATTTACATTCTCATCCAGTTCAAACCAAATCATATTTCAGACTATGTATTTAGAGAAAGGGGGAATAAATCAAACCGGCCAAGTGCGAGTCGGACTCGCGCACGAAGGGTTTCGTACCATTATCTATAGGTACAACATTAGACACTATACCAGTTGCCGTTATTGGTATCAAGAAAAAAATGGCAAAAAAATCGCGTTTGTTGTATTGGAGCCCCAAGTAAATATTTATTTTATTCAGTTTTTAGGGTTCCGTAGTCAAACTAGGAACCCTTATAGTTTCGCCATGTCCGTCCGTCCGTCCGTCCGCAGCCTAGCTCAGAGACTCTTAGTACTAGAAAGTAGGGCATGCAGTACCGGGCCCGGTTCCGAGACTTCCATTTCCCGGTTCTAAGCAGGGACGGTACCGGGATTCCCGGTTCTCCCGGTTCTTTATTATTTACCTCAAATCACCGCAATCATGGACATTTGAGATATAAAACGATTGAAAAACATTAGGAAACTTATTTTTTTATAAATATGCAATAAAATCATGCACGTTTTCTTCAACAAAAACATATCTTGATTAAGTAAAATACTTAATAGAACGTTATGTGTTCTTCCTTTTTACAAATCTAGAGATCAATTATTGCAAATATGCCGCAAAATATGATGGATATTGATGCGATGTTGCCGCTTGTGCCGGCGTCGTCGCTCAGGTGTGAATTGGGTATATGTGACACGCGCCACGATATTTGTTTGGTATTCATGGAAAGAACCGGGAGAACCGGGATGTAATCTTCAATACCTGTTCTTTAGGCACTGTGAAATTCCCGGGAATTACAGAACCGGGATTTCCCGGAAGGATGCCCTACTAGAAAGCTGTAATTTGGCATGAATATACATATTAGTTACGCCAACAAAGTGGTAAAATTAAATCTTGAAATCATTTTTTTTTAGTGTACCTCCCCTACACGTAACGTGGGGATGTATTTTTTTTCTCGTCTACCCCATAGCGCTGGGTGACGTTGGATAGGTCTTTCAAAAATATTGCGGGTTTGTTAGAACAATTTTTCGATTAAGCGATCCGTTTATGAAGTATTAAGCTTTAAAGTGCTAATTTTTGTTAGAGTCAAGTGGGGTCAGGGGGGACCCCCAGCACAGCCAAAACTACAAATGCTAAAAATCTGAAGAGTATCGTAAATGAAAGCACATATAATGAGTTTAATAGGAAAACTATCACGACTAAGTAGACTTCATTGGTTCTTGAATTACAAACGGTTTAAATGTTTATACCTACCGAAAACTCATTGCGGTATTGGTAAACTTACCGCGACCTATGTTGATGTATGTGGAGAATAGTTTTCCAACGACAAAGTTAAGTTTTTCGCGAGCTCTAATTTGTTTGTAGTAACGGCTTCGGAACCCTACACTGAGCATGGTCCGACATGCTCTTGCCCGGTTTTTTAGTATTTGTTGTTGGCAACAGAAATATATCATCTGTGAAACTTTCAACTGTCTAGCTATCGCGGTCATGAGATACAATTGGGTAGTCAGAGACTATGGAAAGCCAGGTGTACTGCATTTCCTTGTGTATGAATGTTGAAAAATATTTTTTGTCTTATTGTCACGCATATCACTGTTCTGCAAATGAAGCAACTAGTAAGCTAGTATATATATTGCTATTTCAGGTGACCTGGGTGGCAAGTAAGCCAGTAAAATCAAATAAACCCCCAAACCTGTACATAGATCTGAATGATGACGAACCAGATCAAGAGGAAAACGAAAATGACGTCATTTACGTAAAGCAGGTCCCTGGGCCGGCCAAGCCCTTCAAGCTCTACACAGCCCAAAATGATCAGCAAGACTCTGTAGAAGACGATGTTCCATATTACAGATTAAGTAGAAACCTAAATGATAGAAAATCCACTTTGTCACCCAAAAGTTACACAAGATTTAAAGCCCCTGCTGGAATTATGAAAACATACAAAAAAACACCATTACCACGGTTTCTGCAACCCCAGAAACCACCGACGTCTGCATCACGAAGTAGATTATTAAATATGAATGGCTCAAATATTAGGTCCACACTGTCAGAAGTGTTTAATTTAGATGAGAAGAAGAATTATCAGGAGTTGATTAGAAGAGTAGCAGGAACTACCAAACCAATGACATTTGGGAAGCCATTAGATATAATAAATATAGCAGATGACTCGGCATCATTCCGGAATACTCAAAGGTCGCAGAAAAAATCACTGAACGAGTTAAAACTGGTGGAAAAAGGACTCATAGCAGAAAGAGAAAGTGAGGCGTCCAGGGAATATGATCCTATTACTGTCGCATCTATTAACTCTTCTGATTCTGAAGTAGAGGTGGTGCCTTCAGAGTCTTCATCATCCTCAGTTAGAATCGATCCAATAAACACGTTAAAGGACTCCTACAGAGGCAGAGCTGTTACATCGACGGATTGGGTTGCAAAATTAGAATCAAAATACAAAAAGAGACTGCAGGACACACAAGCAAAGTTAAAGGAAGCTCGGCGCGAGTCTGATATTATATCTAAAGTTAACTATGAGCAGAACATAGCTTACGTGGAGCATAAGCTCAAATATGAGCTCAGTATTCCAGAGTGTCTCATCGAGGAGGCTCAACCGGCAGTGGAGCTACCAGAATTGACCCCCGAGCAAGAGAAGCTCATCAACAGAGCTATCGGGCCTGGTCCAGCAGGACAGCTAATTGTGGAGAAGTTCAACTTACGGATACACAGGTAAGAAATAAAATATATCTTTAGTATGTTTGTGGTGTTGTGCAAACTTGTGTAATCTTATCTGGCTTTACACTCTCGTCAAGAGCCTCTCAAGACTTGGGCTGAAACCGACCGCGACCGGGACAAGATGAGAGCAGTATGTACACACTCTATGCGAGTGGGTATCTCGGCGAGTGTGTACAACGAGCTTTAGTAATTCTATTAAATGCGTTTCTAGATGGCATTCAACTTAGACCTAATTCATTGCAGACAAAATTTATTTATTTATTTATTTAATCTTTATTGTACAGAAATACAAATTTGAGTACAACTTAATGCCCAATGGCTTTCTCTACCAGTTAAATAATTCAAGTCCTACTCCTAAAGCCTCCTTAATTATTTTACTGGATAAATTTAATTGCTTAGTTTAATGTTACTTAGTCATAAATATACAAACGTTTCCAAGACGCAGAAAATATCTACACGCCCCTATAAGCTACTAACAATACGGTGTAAATGTTTGACGCGATGGCTGTGTACATATTAATGCTTTTGACTGTACATAACGTAATTCTGAAACGAAGTTCCTCAGTAAACATAATTGCCATACAAAATATTCTAAATTATAATTAAGCAACATTTTTGACCTCTGATAGTGTCCCTTTGAAAAGCAAAGCCCGCTTCTCTTCGCCAGTTGATTTATTGCAATTTTTTTTAGACGCGACCTACAGACCCTAGCTGGTCTAAACTGGCTGAACGACGAAGTGATCAACTTTTACATGAATCTGCTGATGCAGCGCTCTCAGGAACGCAAGGACCTGCCGAAGGTGTATGCGACCAACACCTTCTTCTACCCCAAGCTCATGCAGAGTGGACAGGCCGGCTTGAGGCGGTGGACGAGAAAGGTAAATGCTTCGATTTGGTTTTTTTTTTTACAGTCAGTCAAACCTGAAATACTTAGGCCGAGCTTGCACGCTTGTAGAAATCTATTGATGAGTTGTTATGACATTATTGAGCCGGGAGCTATTGTAGCGATGCTTTTAACCCTCGGTGCGCAAGTCCGACTCGCATTTGGCCGGCTTTGCCAATATGGCAAGGAGCACGTTGAAATCTATTATAGTCCAAAAATAAACCCGGAAAACCTCCGTTCCACGTTACACTTCCCAATGGCTGAAGTAGATGAGGTTTCAATGATGTATTTATGTAATAAATAAACGCTTAGTCAGAAGGAATCGAGCGTTTTCAAATAATTGAGTTTTAACTCGAGTTAAGTTTAGTTTCATGGTCACGGAGTCGTCACCGTTGCCGCAAAATATTTGGGCATCGTTGGCGACTCTGTAAACTTCATCTGGTCAGATTTTGACCCTGTAAATCCGGGGGACAAGTAGTTTGCATGTTTTCCGCAAGTAACACCGCCATTTATCGAGTCCTGGGGGCCTAATATGGCTGCGTTTATCGCGTGACAAAATGTGGATAAAACATCCGTCACTTTCTGACACGTATATAAGTACGAGAGTGACTGATGCTTTATCCACATTTTGTCACGCGATAAATGCAACCGTACTAGGCCCGATGAGGCAAACTTGATCAGTTTTAGAGAGCAGTCTTCATCCACATCGGATACAAATTTATGGTTTCTTTCTCACAAAGAGAAACTGTTTATTTAGATGACTACATTTTATTCTTCTCTCGAAATATATGTTAACCATAATTAATAAAGCAGAGTGACTACAAGACATCTTGTATTCTCTCGCTTGTCGCTCAGAGCGCCTCTTTTGTATAAAGTTAGAGAAGGTTATCCGAACGACAAACAAGTCGCGGGCTAGTCGTGCTAGCCCCACTCCAGCACGGGTAGCACAAGTTGTATTTTCTCGCTTGTCGCTCAGTGCGTCTCTTTCGTTACTGACTAGAGAGAAATGGAGATCCGAGCGACAAACAAGTCGCGGACAACTTGTGCTAGCCGCGAAGGGGGCCAAATATGTCTGCGTTTATCACGTGACAAAATGTGGATAAAACATCCGTCACTTTTTGACACGTATTTAAAGGAGGAATTATTGTTAATCTACAATACAATGAAAAATAATCAAAAAATCAAATCATTCTCTCCAAGTTTAAGTTTAAAAAAAATACGTTTTAATACGCACACGCATAAATACACATAAATACACATAAATACACGCATAAATACACTTCTGTGCAAATTACTGTTAATTTTGCATGTTTGAAAATAAATTTGTGTTATTTTAGCATCATGAGATAAGAAAATAAATCAGCTTTTAAATGAGTCTGAAGCAGAAAATGCTGAAGATACTAAGCATTTAGCCAGTTTTACAGTAAAATTTAGGTTATAACAAATTAAAATGAGGAATTTAATTAAAATTATCACAAATTACTTTAAAAAATGTTTAGTTTTAATATTTTATTTATATTTTTTACTAACGAATAAGACCGAATGTTCTTTATAAAGTACAAATATATCAATAATTTTACCTAGTGAAATATCATCCTTTCATAATAGTGAACAAAGTTTGTTCTGGCGAAAATCTTAAGGAATAGTCTAATATAACTTAAATCGACTCTAAATGTTCAGCACTCAACGAAGGTGTTTCTTTTGTTCTTTTAAAGGGACGTTCGGTCGTCATAACATCTTCCATTCCGCCGTAACTGGGTCTAATTGATGAACTTCATTTTGTTCTTTGAGAAGGCCGCGGGGTCTAAGGCTGCGGCTCCACTAAGACGGAGACGAGCGGAGTGGAGCGGGAGCTGTGGCAATATTAACCAATAGAATCTAAACTAACGTGCGCAAGGCGCGCTCGACGTGACCGCATGCGCCTTCTATTGGTTAATATTGGCACAGCTCCGCTCCGCTCGTCTCCGTCTTAGTGGAGCCGCAGCCTTAGGAGGGGGTATATATGTTAGTACGAGAGTGGATGCTTTATCCACATTTTGTCACGTGATTAACGCAACCATACTAGGCACGCAGGTATATATGGGTTGAGTATTAGTAATGTAGAACGTCAAAAGTCATATATAAAAATCGTTACTTTAGTAATTACTTTTACTCAAGTAATTACTTTTCTTGACTATAAATACGGGCCTTAATCTCTTATCTTGTGTTCTATTGTTTTTATAATAAGACGAAGGCTACCTAGACGTAGAATAAATACTGTGATCTACTGATAATTATCAAAGATCGTAGTATTTAATGATCATGTAATCTAATGTATTGACGGATGTCAGTATTAATCACAGAAATCTAGATTTCTGAATTCCATAATGACAGTTTGTGATAAAATTAAATATTGAGTTTGCCAATATAGTCAATTATTTACTGTATCGGCATGTTATTTACTATGTTAGTTTAATTTTTGCCTCCATATCCATTAGACGTCTGAACTCAACGAAACACGTTACCGTAGTGACGTGATAAATATTGAACGTGTAGCCTTGCCTGTGTATTGCATGAAGAGAATGTAATCCATCAGTAATTATCATATTGATTGAACAAAGTATTTATTGTATGTCTAGCCTAAGCCTTATGTAATGTTTGATATTTATTATATGCTTTGAGACAAAGACTATACTGTCGCTAACTGAGATCAGTGCGATCCATAAAGGGGCTTCTAAACGGGCCATATTTTCACTGCAATATGTGGCCGGCAACTATTGGTGTCTTTCTCTAACGTACGAGTAAGAGAGGGACACCAATAGTTGCCGGCCACATATTGCAGTGAAAATATGGCCCGTTTAGAAGCCCCTTAATGATCAACTCATTTTAGTTTGTAAAATGTTTCATCTCACATATGAGTCAATGTGTAATCCGCACACAGTCTTTTGTTTTACTAAATCTAAACATATCAATCGCTATTCGTCACTCCTCTTTTATAGAATGAACAGGATATCATAAAAATAATTTTTATATGTCGTAAAAAGATGCGTCTAAGATGAGTCTGTACAGTCTTGACAATTAAAATCTGTAATAAATCATATATTTATATATTTCAGGTGGATATATTCGCGCACGATCTAATGGTTGCTCCAGTGCATCTCGGGGTGCACTGGTGCATGAGCATGGTCGACTTCCGGAGTAAGAAGATCCAATACCTGGACAGTATGGGTGGCCGTAATCAGGGCTGCCTTGAGGCGCTGATGCAATACCTTCATGATGAGCACCAGGATAAGAAAGGAGCCCCCTTTGATGATAAAGGCTGGAAGCTCGAGACTTTGAGTAAGGTAAGGATAAGGATATGTTGATATTTCATCTGTATTTTTTTGGTTGAATTGACTATGGTATGGATCAAATGAAAGCAATATAATTTTCAATATTCTGGCTAGCCTAGACCTCTCGATTTACAACGTAGCAAAGAAGCAAAATTATTAATTGTTTACATATAACTAGCATTTCCCTGTGACTTTAGACTTTGCCTAATGTTATGCCCCAGACCCAGATTTCAAGAGACAAAAAATATTCTTTTCACGACACTGCTCGGAAATGTGGCGAAAGATGGTCTGTTCTTGGTCCCCAAAACAATCAATAGTTGTACATTGAATGAGCAGGCCAACTATGAATTTAAACTGACCGAAAATGTTACATTGTTGGTGTGTTCCAATGAGCAAGTCGACCAATCACATCGGTCCGCTGATCACTGATTCGACCAATCAGAACACGACTTGTGCTGCATATGAAATTAAATTGGCCAATGAGAAGTCGTTTTATTTTCTAATAATATTCATCCCTTCACGGATAGGCAAAGGAATCAGAATCCATACATCCATATATGTCTGGTTTTAATTATCTGAAATACATATAGTTCTGGCACGGTCAGAGTCGTCAGTTTAAAAAACGCCTTTGAATGACTGGCAGCTAAGAACGGTATCGTTAAAAAAAAAGTAAAAATTAGCGGGCGAGCGTAAAAATTTTAGTGTGTCGTAAATTTATTATAAGAATTGATTTTTATTTCCTCGCAGTAGTCGTGAAAAGCACTGTGTTAAGCCTCGGCCGAAAGTGCAATAGACGGACTCGTACTTTCGAGGGCCTCCGCTACGCGTTGCCCTCGAACTAACTCGTCCATCTATTGCTTACTTTTTAAACTCTGCAACAATGTACTATTGTTTATTTTTAAAGCGGCAATTACACTGAGTCGTTCACCTAATGCGGTCGCCGAACTACTTTCAAACTACTGCACAGCGAACGAACGTTGTCTTTACATTAGTCTGTCCGCCTACTTCGATTACATAACTAGGCGTTTGCAGCTGTCGTTCGCCGAATGCGGCCGACTACAGTGTTCTTTACACTGTTGCGGTCGCCGTATGCAACATGCGGCGGACGACCCAATGTAATTGCGGCTTTATTTAGGAAGTGGATTACTTACTATCATTTATTTAAACTGTACGACAAACTGGAAACGCCCGGCCTTACTGACAAATGTTTTCTTTTGACTCTGAAATAACTATGCCCATCTTGTTCGCAGGACATCCCGCAGCAGATGAACGGCAGCGACTGCGGAATGTTCTCTTGCACGTTCGCCGAGTTCGCCGCGCGCAACGCGCCCTACACCTTCACCCAGTCCCACATGCCTTACTTACGGCGTAAGGCAGCACTAGAAATCATCACCGGGAAACTACTGCTTTAGACAACCAGTGACTATAATCAAGTGAAGTGAAAGTGTTGTGTGCAGTTCATCTTTACAGTGATTGTGTCGTTAGGTAAGTGAAGTCCACTTTCTCAATGATCTTAATGTTTTCCAAAAGATACATTAACAAGCTGGTAGATTCGGACAGCAGGCTTCACTCGTACTGTATTTACAGTGACAGAATGACCCCACAGACAATGTCTTATCACTTACTTTAACAGACGCCTATTTAGTATTAACCCATCGAAGTACGTTGGTCGCTATGCACATTACATCAGTATGATGATGTTTCATTTTAAATCTGACATTCTGAAGTGTTCTGTTGAGTATATGAGTGAATGAATTGATTATTTATTTAACTGACAAGACTTTCAAACATGTTAAGTGGACAAATGGTAATTTAATATTGTATAATCTTATATAAGGTTTCGTGAATATAATTTAATAATAATTTGTTTTTCTTTGTAGCTGTCATAAATATTCATCATTTAATATTTGTAATGAACTCACAATCTACCACCACCACCTATTTTCATTGCAAATGTTTTAAAAAAATAGTTAAAAGCTGGGTTTCCAATTACATAGGAACCACTGATTTTGATGTTGCAAAAACGGATTGGCTAACTCTAAAAGTCTAAACACACTATGTTATTAATTAATATTACATCCCATGGTTGAATGTCTAAGATTGCTGCAAGTATTAGTCAGGAACATTGGCAGTACGTCCTGTCTGTATCATGAAACTACTTTTCTCTAAAACTGTGACGACATTACATCATAGTTCAATTCGGAATGTGTAGTGCTATGATTTACGCATCTAAGGTTCCATTCAAAGTATATGGGTCTTCTTTATTTTTTTATGTACCTAATGATACCATTTTTTTGTTCGTTTACAATTGCGATTGGGTCTGGCCGGACTTGTCAGGCGGCCGGATTCGTTACCGTCTGATATGACACTCACCTTATTAAGTCAACGATTTACCTGTCCTTTGTTAACATGAAGGCATTTGATTAACGATCGTGCTAGTCGCGAGAAGCTATCTGTATCGTGTGTCCATAGCGCAACACTATAGGTGGTCCGGTCACTAATGGTCAGTTCATCCCATCAATTGGCACGGCGTCCTGCCAAATTGGAATTTAATAGCATAATCTGATATTATTTAATTTAACTGTCAGTGACGGCATGCAAAAACATGAACATTTATCATGTAACATTTAAATTGGATACACAATATTTTATTAATTCGGATTCCTTTCATAGCATTAATTCTCAAAAATTCAATCATTATAATGGGACACTTAATTAGTTTTTTCTCCATTAAGTACATATTCATCGACGTAGTAGAAAGAAGCCTCTCTCAACTATGTATCAAACTAGTGAAAAAGTTTGGTTTTAAATCTATACTTGTGTTTCTGTATTTCTTATTTCTTCAAGTACAGTGCATCTATTTTCTTAATGGCTATCGGCAATCTTCGTTTTACTATGACACACAAGTGACATATATACTGGCAGTTGTGAGTGCAAGCATGATAGCAATAGGCAACCGAAAGCTATTAAGAAGCTGGGAATACTGTAAGTTGTTATAAATTCTAACCGACATTGCATAACAGTTTTTGGACTGACCCTCAGTGACCACCTTTAATTCGACCAAGCACCATATGGCCGTCTTTACCAACCTTAAAGGTGAAATCTGTGAAACTTTTTAAAAATACATGGCAACGTTTGTTCTTTGTGACCCTCTGAGAACGGGGCCACCCTTTTATTAATACAAAGTTCTGGCGTGGTCTAACTATTAGATAGTCGTATCACCATATCTTCCATTACCATTAAAAAAGTAATTTAGTACTATGCAATGGAAAATTCCTGTCTGCTTTAAGTATCTGTATATTATTGCTTTGCTAGGAATCCGATTATTGACTGCTTTTACTTTATACCATAAACTAAAGGTATCCAGTAAACAAATGATAGTTGTAAGCTGGAACATGAGATGATGTCTGGTGAAATAGTAATCAATGCTATTTATAAGTGGCAAAGATTCAGGGGGTTGGTGTATGTGTGTAAGTTAGAATATTGAAATTTGTATGAGGTTTTGAACTTTTTTGGTAGGACAGTTGTAATGAGTATATGTAAATGGTATTATCTTTGGACAAGAATGTACTTTGATGACGTTATTAACTGCACGATAATAGATATATCTGCACCATAGGTTCATCGTCAGTGATGGATAAAGGTACCCGTCGCAGCAGAGACCTTTGGGGCTAGACAAGTTGCCATCGAATACGAACGCTAGCGTTAGGTGATCACCTGTGATGACACTGACTCGGTTGACAGTTTCTTCGCATAGCTACCGCCCTTGGATACCGACGTTTCTATTGTGATAGTGCTCGTGTTGAATTCGACCTGTCAAGATAGTACCGCGTAACGACCGTAGGTGTCAAAACGATCACTATTTGATTAGCGCGAGTGATAGTGATCACTTTACAGCGTGTCAGGTGTAACGAGTGATATATCACGTGCCTATCTTACGTCAATTCCATACATTTTTCAAAGCGACAGGTGATCACCTAACGCTAGCGTTTGTATTCGATGGCAACTTGTCTAGCCCCGCTTGTTACTTTACTGTAAGATTGTACAGTTGAGTACAAGGATATATACATTTTTGGACCAAATTTCATTGGAATTGCTCCAACTGGTGTTGCATCTGGTATCCTGCAGGCTCATTTGCCTCTTACTTAAAAAAAAAACATATCTTTGGAAATCAAATTAAATTAAATTTCCAAGGAAACCTGAAAGAAACTGTTTGACAGTTTAAACAACCTGTAAATATTCTGTATTGTTCCAAGGTAATAATTGCCAAAGGTAGTACTTATGTGATATTACGAAGCGAATATACACCCCTGTGTCTTTGTCAAAGTACTAGGTTTACCTTCCTATTGTAAGATATCGTATTTTGTAATATCAGTAACAGAATTTTATCACTTATAAGTTGAAAAACTCACACATTTCTTGGTCTGAAACTTTTTTTTAAATAATTACAATCTAGAAATAAATGAGAAGGAATGATGTACTATTTTTTATTTTTTTCATCTTTAATTCTTAAGGAATTTACATAAAAAAAACCAATCTTAACTAATGTTACAATTGTAAAATTGATTCAAAAAGCAGCATAAAAAATGTACATAAAAAATATAATATGTATAATAAAGTTTAATAAAAATGTGCAACAATTTCGCACATTACACACGATTAAGGTAAACGAACCGAAATTTTAATGAGTGCGTGTCCTTGTCGCTTTCATGCGATATACGAAGTTTATGATTAAAAAAAATAATCATAACCAATATTTTTACAAGCATTTATATAAAACGAAGTTCAGAAACAAAAAGGGCGACACCAGGAGGACTACTACGAAGCTCTAATTTCGAAACTTTGATCGTCCTTCATTCGTGACTCGATTATAGAAAGAGATAGAGCTAACGTAAGTTCGAACTTTGATTTTCAAAGTAGGACCCCAGCCGTGTAGTATTTTAACTCCAGTCCTGTCATATATCTGAAAGTCCTACACTTTGCGCGAGCTTATCTTTTAATAAACAAAACACGAATGAGGGACTTAATGCCTCAAGGCATTCTCTAACAGTCAACCAACGGGCGAAACAAACAATTTAATAATTTTTATGGCGAGTCAAGCAATAATAAACCTAATCAATTATGCAATGAGATTCTTGTGTTTTACATGTAAGGTACATTAATTGTGATATTTAATCCACTAGACTCGTTCCAGAATTGTCTTAAATATTGACATGTCAAGGCAATTCCATAGGGCGGCTAGCACAAATAATCAGCAATTTGTTACGACAAGGGAAAAGGTAAAATCTGGCGTAATACCAAAGAAGGCTCTAACTACTCGGTAATAGTATAAACATTTAAATTTTTTTGTGGTTACAAATTGAGTATAGATTGCTTTGAGAAATGTGCTAGCCACTTGGGAGCGTGAGCCCGATAGATGTCACTCTGTGTTGATGCGCAAGAGTCGAAGCTTGCCGTCCTCGAGTAGCGCGACGCCTGAGTCGTTGGTTCCGCCGCAGTAGTGCGAGGACGAGAACACCGAGATTAACCGGCCCCGCAGTTGGCACTGCAAGCATTCCTTTGATTATTAACCGCTCTGACTTGGCGGTACGACATCGGTGTGCAGTATTTTATGCTCGAGAAACGGAGAAGTAAAGAATCTGTGCCAAGCGTACTGATGTCGCACCGCTGCTATACCCCCAATTCAGGGAACCATAGACTTAAGGCGTTAAGTCCATGGTTGTCTGAAGATCAGCCCATGGTAGGTATGGCAGCCGTTGCCGGGGACGAAGCATCTTCGTCAGCGGGGGTGGGCTCTGGGCCGGCCTTACCATAGGATGAACGGGGCGGCCGCTCCAGGCTCCAAGTCCTAAAAACTGGTATATATTAGAGGTAAACGAGGGAGGTTCCACGACTGGATCTCGCTCTATACTAAAACTGGCCTCAAGCCAGCACTGGTTGGGTTATAAGCAGGGATTGGAAGCGAAAGCACCTGGGCGACACTTGCCTACTGACATTCGCCTAGCATCCTTCAACGTCTGTAACTCCACGACTCCCTCGTAAAAAAAATTGAGGAATTAAAGCTCCGTTCCTACTGACAGACATCATCATCATCATCACCGTCATACTGGTGACCATGGACTGACCATGAATCCGGTTTGGTGCAGCTCATGCGCGCGCAGCACGTGTGATAGCTGGTTGGCGAGCAGAAAGCGGTCGAGGGCGCTCTGATCGAACACGTGGCCTGTCCCGCGCTTCGAGTTCGCCGCGAACCCCTCGTTCGCAGCCAGCTCCAGGGCCAACGTTGCTGTGGTCTTGTTGGGTCTGGAATTAAAGGCGCTTGGTCATTATTTGGACAAAAACGACTTTTATGAAATCCGTAAGACGGACATGGGGTTTTTGTTATCCTGGAAACTCGGACTGCTCCCGAATAGCAAAAAACATTTTATGCGCGGATGAAGTCGCAGGCAAAAGCTGCGTTACTAAGATTAGCTTCTTAGGAAAGTGATCATTCTTCTGAGTCTTCTCTTAACATTTTTATCTTGACTGTAATGGTATGGATGGACGGTCAGGGACCTAAATTCAGGATTTAATATACCGGGTAATAAGGTGTACTTTCCAAGTGTGGCTAAAATATCGTCGGCCTAAATTGCAAACCTGCTAAATCCATTTTTAGTATTTAGCAGTTTACCATTCTAAATAGATGAAATAAAGTGCAAAGCTGCTAAATCCTAAAAATGGATTTGGCAGGATTGCAATTTAGGCCGACGATATGTAAATCTCAGTTCTGCAAGAGAATTCTACTGCCCATAGCAGTAAATGACCCAGCTCTGATAGTCCTTGGACTAATCACTGTGAATCTAATATTCCAAGTTTCACTTTCAATGTAACCTATAGGCTAACTGCAGGATAATCTGATGTGCTTACTTGACTGGGTCGTTCCACAGCAGCTCCCATGCTATAGAGCTCTGTTCCGCTGGCTTCGGTAGCGGCACCGGCACCTTGTCTATGGCTGAGATTAGCGGACACACCCAGGGAGGAGGGATGCCTCCGTGGCAACAAAACACCTGGAGAAATGTAATAATAGCGCATCCTCGCCATGTGTCTGGGACTGTATTAAATCTCATCACAAGCTAATGCGACTTGAGTTGACACGGAAGGAAAGAATAAACACAAGAGTGGACTTGCCATTTTGACAAAGGACGTGGACGGCTTAAAGATGTCGCTCTCATTTCTAGAGACACTCATAGGTATGTACAGTCAGCGTCAAAAGTAGCTGATCACTTTTATACTTTATCGCTTTTACACATTTGACAATCTTGTTAGACATTGCTTATGTGAGTGTAAAGCGACAAGGTATAAAAGTTCGTATCTACTTTTGACGCTGACTGTACGTGAGATGATGAGAGAAACTCAGAGATTTGTCTACTTAGAACGGTGTCTTTTGTTCGTCTGCAACTTTTATTTTAACAAGGTGTTTAATGCTGTATGCTAAATATTTGTTTTTATTAATTTACGAATAGATAGGTATAGCTTATGTCATAATATAGTCCTCCGGTTGTAACTATGTTCCTTTCGGTACTTGTGTCCTAACTCCTCTCATTTACAGTTCCCAAAATTCACACTTACCAAAATACCTATTCATCTGTTACTCATTTTCTAAAATCACT
Organism: Acleris literana; assembly: GCA_946894065.1. Taxonomy (NCBI): domain Eukaryota; kingdom Metazoa; phylum Arthropoda; class Insecta; order Lepidoptera; family Tortricidae; genus Acleris; species Acleris literana. The sequence continues at coordinate 25,603,618 of OX335671.1, read as the reverse complement.
GCTGCCTATAAATGTCATTTCCTGAAATTCCCACTTTTTCAGAATTCTTACTCTTACAACATAAACACACATAAACATGTAAATATGAAAGTGAGGTAGGTTTAGGTTATGTTATGTGTCCGCGCAAGCGGAGCTCCGTCGACACTCTTATTTCAAATCAATTAGACAGTGTCGACGGAGCTCCGCTCACGCGTAGCTCCTATTTCTGGCTGGTTTGGCCCTCCGGGCCTGCTGCAAAACTAACATAAACTAAACCTACCTCATTTTCATATTTACATGTTTATATTTTCATAGAGTAAGAATTCTGAAAAAGTGGGAATTTCAAGAAGTAGATATTACATGAAGTGTGAGTCTAAGTAAGTGTCCAATGTGATAAGTACGTAAAATAAACCCAGTGTGAATTTTGAGAATTGTTAATCAGAGGAGTTAGGACACAAGTTCCGAAAGGACTATGTTCACCATTCAACAGTTATAAATTAAATAAACTGGTTTAAAAAATCGTCCTATTACAATAAACTCAGCGAAGCATAATGGTTTCAGATGCTTGAGCAGCAGTGTAGTTCATATCTTTCCCCAATAAAGCAAAGGGTAAAATTGGTCCTTTCGGACTCACTTTGACCCTGTAGGATCTTTTGTGTAGGCTTCCCAAGTCCTAAAGATGTTTTTCATCACCATAAGAGGTACCTTAAGATCACGAGTCGACATCCCAACTAGGCCACCGACGCTCTCACCTTATCATCAACTAACGCAGCGAGTGGCATCGCATCGAACACCTGGTTGATTGCTGTCCATATTCGATTGCCCTCTGTCTCGCCGTATTTAGTTATGCACTCTCTGTTAAATGAGAAAACGGGTTCTATATAATTTAAATCTTATAAGAATAAATAGGTGTATTTAGTCCATCTTGCACAACTGCCTCTATTGTGATTTTCTACATATTTTTTGCTAGAGGTGGCAAACAAACCAGCGGTTCATCTGATGGAAATGTAAACCAAAAGTAGGCTCTGTTGTCTCTGGAAGGTCGCGAAGTCGTAGCGTATACGTATATTTAATTTCTTTGTAGCCATCCATCGAGGCTTTGGACAGGGAATGACAGTCGGTTACAAGTTTTTTGACTGAAGCGACCAACTCACGTATAAAACGTGAACATCTTCTGTATATCCCTGGTCTCGTGGTTCCCCCTGATCATCAGCACCGCGTTCGGCCTTTGCAGTTTGGCTGCCAGCAGATACGCGAGCAGTTCCGAGCCGTGCGGGCCGCGGTCCACGTAGTCTCCCAGGAATAGGAAGTGGGTCGGAGCCAAGGCGGTTCCCGTAGGCCAGAGGGCAGCCTCAATAGCCAAGAGAGCGGCTAGGTTGCCGTGGAGATCTCCTGTGGAATACTGGAGCTGGAGTAACCTAGTGTATACTTAAGTAGAGAATATTTAAGATTCAAAATGGTACCAGCTAAATAGATCACATTTAATTAGGCTTCTTTGCCAAATTAACCCCTATGGTCCCTATGGATCCGCACCCGGGAAGGGGACACTTTATGGAGGTCGCATAATACGCATCGAAAGACATCATCTTCATGTATACTATTTCTAGCAACAGCGCCTTACCAACAACGTATATAGGCGAGTTGATCCTGAGGAGTCGTGGCTCGTTGGCGCAGATGGGTCGAACGGCTTCAGCCAGCTTCAGGATCAGGCTGCCCATGACGGCCTCTTCGTTGGCGTTCGCCCACGCCCACGCCGCCTTCTCAGTCACCGTCTGGGTGCTAGAGATGCGCCGCTACAAAGTAAACGCATGTCAAGAAAATTCAACTCCCGGTAGAAGTGGCTGGCTGATGTTATTGTAATATATAGTTTGGCAATATATTATTTGAATTTTTACAGAGCCAATTGTGATGTCTTATCTCGATATGTTCAGACAGCTGAAAGCCTAGAACCAGAAGAAATTCTAGAACCACTACAAACTGTACAGAGATCTAGGCTAAAATATTTTAAGATATTCTTCTTCTGCAGCATTTTATTTGAATGCCTACTGTTGGGTATATGCCTCTCCAAGTTTCTTCCAATTTTGAACAGACGTGTATTTAATGAAATGTAAGAAAATAGAAGAGAGAGCTAATCAAACAATTGGTAGTGAAAGCCTAAGCAATAGAAAGAGGTAAAGCACAGGTTTCGATTCGGTTTACTTAATTACAATCACAACCGGTACACCACCAGCAAAAGCCACCGCGATCTATCTCGCTTTCACTTGTTGCTGTCGTGTAACGTGCAAGCAACAGTATTGAGACTAGCTGGAAAACCGAAGTCTACGCTGTTGCTATTGCAGACATTAATTACCCTCTCTATAGGTGTGGCGAAGTACCGCACAGCTGCAAGAGCCTCGACTGGCGCGGCAGAGGGGCCCAGCACCTCTATGGACTTGGCGGCGCTCGTGATAAGCCTCGCCGTCGACGCAGTCACGGCATCTTCTGAAACCACAAAAATGACAGGGCAAAAGCTTCTACACCTGACAGCTCCCCCTAATACAGGCCGGGTATTACAGGCTGCCTCCCCTGACCTAGGAGGTAGTTGCCACTAATGTTATAGGGTATGGCGTTCGGTCTAAAGTTACTTCGTTTCTTCCGGACATTAAGAACAGCGGAATTCCTTATTTAAATTCCTGTCCGATAGAGTTCGGTAGTCAGTGCATTCAACGGAAGCGCTCTGGCCAAAAATCATGGAAAGTACAAGGTGGCCGGTGGCAGAATTTCGATTTCAAATTCAAATAATTTTCGAACGCGAAGAGTGAGGGAGATGCGGGTGGGTGTTTTAGGGCCGTATTATTAAACTAATCTGAACTCTAACGCTCGTCTCGAGATGCGTCAAAAATGACAGTGCTCTATGGTTTGCCGTTTACTTTGACGTATCTTGTGACCGGCATCTCGGCCAAGATGAGTTTATTAATATGGCCCTTAGTATCGCGAGATTTGCGGATTAATAAAGTGAAAATGGGTCGCTGGCCTGCTGAGCAGCGTGCATATGCAATAGAGGCGTACCTAACCAACGGTTTTTCGCCCATTATCGCAAGCAATGATATAATATAGTAAAAAGAGGTAGATATGTTATACGCACTTCGATAGTGGCACCCTAAAACCAAGTCAATTGGTACACCTTTACTTAGTCTTGCGCCGTCAACGGAACCGTGAAGTAGTCTGCAGAGCAACATACCCTCGTCTCTGTTTCGCTCCCGGAAATTAGCATACCATCCTGCTTTCATTTGTTATTTATGAATTAGTGTGTAATTGCAATATTTACTGATTATGGGTGCGTAAGCCGGGCCATTTTTACACGCGGAATACTGTACCTATAGGTAACATATCTACCTCTTTTTATATTATATCATTGATCGCAAGGCGTAAGTTTTGTGTTCGCTTCAATATACAGCGTATTTGTGATGGACCATCAACTAAACTGATTGATAGCTGGGTAGCACGATTTAGAGCTACAGGTTCAGCAGTAAATAAGCCAGGACCGGGCCCGCGACCAACGGTTACAACTGAACAAAACTTGGAACGCGTCAAGCAATCTGTACTCGAAAATCCGCGACTTTCCACCCGTAAACTCTCTACGGTCTTAGATATCCCCAAGTCGACATTGCAAACAATCCTCATAAAAAAAAAAAAGTTCCATCCTTACAAAATACAAAAATAGTCCAGAAGTTTCAGAATACTGACTATGAATCGAGAAAATCGTATGCCGAACAAATATTGGACAGATTTTCGTCAAATCGTCGTATGGGGAACATCTTCTTCAGCGATGAAGCACATTTTCATCTCGACGGCTATGTCAACAAACAAAATTGTCGTTACTGGGCTACGGAAAACTCGAAAAAAATGCATGAGATGCCGTTGCACAGTGAAAAAGTGACTGTTTGGTGTGCAATTTCAGCAAGATGCATTATAAGGCCTTATTTTTTTCAAAACAAACGTGGGACAACTGTAACCGTCAATTCAGAAAGATACTGTGAAATGATTGACGGTTTTTTTAGACAACACGTTGAAGATGGTTCTTTCTTCAATCGAAACACATGGTTTCAACAAGATGGTGCAACTTCCCACACAGCCCACCCAACAATGAATGCAGTTAGGGCATTATTCCCAGGAAAATTGATCTCCAGATTTGGCGACATAGCCTGGCCCCCAAGATCACCCGATCTCAGTCCGTGTGTTTTTTTTCCGTGGGGCTAGTTGAAAAATGTCGTCTACAAAAACCAACCTGCGAAAATCGCTGATTTAAAAGACAATATTCGATCTCAAATAAACTTAATTTGCACTTTGTAGCAGAGTTTTTGAAAATATGCGAAATAGGTTGGAAGAGTGCGTTCACAACGGGGGTCAACATTTAGAAAATGTGATTTTCAAAAAATAAAATCCGCTTTTATTACCTTTTTATTGGAATAAAATGCATAGCTTAATATGCTTTAGTTATTTTAAATTAAATTTTGAAATCGGAAATCTGCCACTGGCCACCCTGTATATTCTTCTAATACTCTACGTTCTATATTGTCTTAATCTTTTCTAAAAACGAACTGCCTGCAATCGGTTTGGTAGATGACGTCTAATAATAATAATAATAATTCCCTGAATGTCTAATTCCCTGAATGCCTAACTCCATGAATGTCTAAATCCCTGAATGTCTAAATCCGACTACTACTAAGTAGTATGGAGGGTAGAATCAAAGGATGACAGGCTTATGACAGCCTTGTATGTGGGATGGCAGCTGAGAGCTCTCTCAGCGGCGGTTAAATCGATGGGATTCAGACTCGTGGTCACACCAGGTTGTCACACCACTGCTATTCGACGGAGGGGCCCAGGCAGGGCTCCTATTTCTAGGAGGTTTTGCCCTTCGGGCATCTAAACATACCTAACGTACCTAACCTACCTACTTTAGACTTGCGGCTACTAGACATTCGGGGAATGGACGTATGGCGACTAGACATTCGGGGAATTAGACGTCATATACCAAACCGCCTGCAACGCAACTTGCTCTACTTAGTATTATTAGAGGTTGTATTGTAAGTTAGTGTTGTGTTATATGACAGTAAGCACCACCATGCAAATTCAAAATATAAAATGTTTATTCAGTAAATTGGCGGCGATACACAATTGAGGACCGAACGGACAGCCCTTGTCATACATACATACATACATACATAATTACAATCATTAAATCACGCCTGTTTCCTAGAGGGGTAGGCAGAGACCACTTCTTTCCACCTGCTACGATCCTGTCATACATATTATTTTTAAATTCCTTAATTGTACTGTGTGTCTGTCAGTGTCGTCCATATAAGTACCGTCAAAGTGGCTGAGCTCGATCATCTCATTGGGTGCGCAGCGTCGCAGGCGCACCGTGTACGCGGCCACGTTGTAATCGACGGAGCGCACTCCGGCCACCGTGGCGCGCCGCGACTCGCTTATCGAGAACGCCTTCGCCGTGTCGGCTGCGCGCACCGGCGCCATGCCGGAGGAGGCTAAGCACGGGACGCCATATTGGAAAACGATTTCGTTTTGTTTTTATTTATTTATTTTAGGTATTCGAGGAGATCCAACAGCTATACGTAACAGAAATAGAACTTAAAATAAATGTAGAAAGCCAATTATAGGTTCTCACAGACAGAACTTAATTAACAGTGATTAACACCAAAAAAAGTCGGTTATACAGCGGAAGTTCCGCTTGAGCATGGACAAAAGATTAACACTTAATAACTATTAACAGCAAGTACAATTAACAACAATTACAACAATAACAAGTACAACAAACATCAAGGTAAAAAAGAGTCTTAACAGGAAAGTTCACAAATGGGTAACGCAGTAAACGCAACGTCTTCATAGGGTTAGTATAGGTCTGAGGGTGCCTTTGACAAGTCGCCCTCCCTCACAGCAGAATCCGCAAGATCGTGATGGTGTGACGGGAGACGGACGGGTCGTTAGAGAGGTCCCTAAAGAAGCTGTGGGCTTTTTGTGGGTATAACGGCTGCTCGGTCGCCGAGTCCCACAACTATGCCAAGTCCCCTCTGCGGAAATGCTTTTTCCCAGAGACAATATAAAAAAATGGTCTAGAAGCAATGCACCCTAGGCCTGGATCAGCACAAGCTGATCGAGACCAATCGAATCGAATGAATTATGGCGACTATACGTTGGGTTGGTACAACTACAACCAAGTGGTGACTGTGGTATACAGGATGGAAATTAAATTATGGGCCCTGGCGTGGAACTGCCTTAATACTTAAGTAAGATCATTTTACTTAAGATCTGTTCATTCTCACTTGTCTTATATAGTAAACAACTTTCTAACCTCAAAATGAACCTTTTTAGGCTAAAACTGCTATTTTAAACAAAATAAAGCAATCACAGACAATACATTGGCCAAATGATGTCCAAAATGTTTATTCAGTTTATTTTATTTACGACAAAAGAGCTGTTTTAGTCAAAAAACGTTAATTTTGAGGTTAGAAAGTTGTTTACTATATAAGACAAGTAAGAATGAACAGACCTTAGAGGAAACATTCTTTAACTTTTTTAAAGAAACAAAACTACATTCAAATATATTCTAAAATGTTTATCAGAGACATTTAATCCTGAACAATAATCCTATCGATTAGTAGAATAAAGTAGCCAGTGTTTATTTTTTGAATTTAAAGCTGGTTAGATTCACGGGTGAGACAAGCAAATTTTAGAAAATCTTTGAATGCACTTTTGTTTCTTTTCCAAAATTTAAGAATGTTTCTTCGGCTTCGTCGTCTCCAAAATGATCTAATTTAGGGATTGAAGATAGTTCCCCTCCATTGCCCATAATTTTAATCCACCCTGTATATAATAAACTGACGTTATGCGCAGGTAAGTAAGGTCTCAGTTCAAGTGGTGAGACTAAAAATTAACTAACATTTGATTACCGACATAGATATAAGAAAGAAATCTGATAACGGTTAATTATATATGGGTTGTTATTCTGGTATGTATATCAGGTTTCTTTGGGGTCCTCCCTTCACAGGCTCAAATTAAGTACTGTCCAATAGAAAACCCTCGAAGAAACCGTCCTATATGCAATAGAGCTACTTACAAGTCTGTGCTTTTGGTACAGTTGCCACCGCCGAAGAGTTGTTCTCACGTTCCCTGCAAGACGAATCTAGCCTAGATTATCGAAGTAAGTAGAGAAAGTATTTACAATGACCTCGGGACCGTAGAAGGTCAAGGTTAATAGCAGGACACTTTTATGCGCGACCTTCTCGCGGGGTGAAAAACGTCATAGAAGTAGGGGGAGCAGGGGGGTTCACATGACGTAGCTTGGCTATGCAATTCAGTTTAAGACGAGTGTAAGGAACAGTTTTAGAAATTATGGCTGTGTCTTTCACTCACCAGGGACCGGCCCGCTATCCCATTCAAGGTATCGCTTGAAAGCCGTTCGATTTGAGATTTAAAGCTCTATTTATAAGAGTTACCCTTACCAATCCGTTTTGTAGTCTTGTTCGATTTTGCTTTTAAAGCGCTATGTTTTGAGTGATACCAATATCCTTTGAACTTAAAAAAGCCGTTCGATTGGCTTTTTCAACGCTATTTATAAGGGTTACCCTTATAAAAAGCCGTTCGATTGGCTTTCTAAGCGCTATTTATAAGGGTTACCCTTATATTTGGTTATGCAATAAGAGAGGGATATCAATTTAAGCTCTTTATTATGTTTCCCTTATGTGAAGGTTACTTTATCAAATAAATAAGTCATATATTTCTTCCAAAGGGGTTATGTTTTTAGTGGGTTATACTCAGAGAGGTAAGTCTTTTAAAGGTTTTTATCGAGGAACGGGTGGTCGGTGGGTCATGGTGGACTCACCGTAAAGAGAACTTCATAAATACGTCATGGTAACCCCCGGCTGCGTAGCGGGGAAGAAACTCCGCGCGCAACTACCGGCACATATATCGGTAGCCGTCGTTTCAACGTCTGCTACTCCGCCCGCGGGACAATTCTGATGCGCACGAGATTTTTGGTCAAGGTAAGCAAATTGTACGTAGTTCTGGAAAGCCGCGGTGATTCCAGGTGATGGCTTGTGGACTATACGGTTACACTATCATAGCTCTCGCTATTGCAAGCGGTTGATACTTACTTCTGGTTTCTGATGTTGTAATTACCGAAGTCTCTATACGTTTCCACGGCGTCAAACGCGGAGTTGCATATTTAAGCTGCTTTTTGTCATAGGAAAAAGGTCCTCACTGCAGGTCCACGAGGTAACTAGCGATGCTGCGCGGCGCGCGCAGCAAGGCGCTGGTCCCGCGCAAGCGCATCTCGCCTACTCCTCGCAAGAAATCCATCATTGGAAGCGGCGCATTCGGTTCGACGCCTAGTTGCCTACGGAAATACGATAGTCTTCAGTGATTCGAACCACGCAGTAGCAATCTCCGGACTAAGTATATTAATAACGTCCAGTCTACCAGGTTATAATCTGCTGGAACTTAAGATATTAGGAACCCAGAAACTGAATGGCAATACTTCAGAATATTCCGTTCCATATATTTTGGGGCCAGAGTGCCTTTTCACCGGAGTTTACGACATTTGCATCACCATGCACCACCATTCCTTATAGTTTCGCCATGTCCGTCCGTCCGTCCGCAGCCTATCTCAGGGACTCTTAGTACTAGAAAGCTGTAATTTGGCATGAATATACAAATAAGTCAAACCAACAAAGTGGTAAAATAAAATCTTGAAAAATTTTTTTTTACTCTACTTCCCCTACTCTTATCCTGGGGATGTATTTTTTTTCTCGGAAACCCCATAGTGTCGTTGGATAGGTCTTTTAAAAATATTGCGGGTTTGGAAAAAAAATCGATTAAGGTATCCGTTTATGAAATATTAAGCTTTTAAGCGCTAATGTATGTTAGAGTCAAGTGTCCTCGTCCCGTCCCCCCCCTAAAGCCAAAACTACAAATACTAATAATCAGAGAAATATCTTAAATGAAGCACATATGATGAATTTAATAAGAAAACTATCACGACTAAGTAGACCTCGTTGGTTCTTGAGTTACAAACGGTTTAAATGTTTATACCTACCGTAAACTTATTTGCGGTGTTGGTAAACTGACCGCGACCTATGTCGATGTATGGCGATAACAGTTTTCCAACGGCAAAGTTAAGTTTGTCGCGAGGTCTAATTTGTTTGTAGTAACGGCTTCGGAACCCTACACTGAGCATGGTCCGACATGCTCTTGCCCGGTTTTCTACGTGGTTTCTACACAGCTTACAACAGATTAGCTGCCTAGAGTCCAAAATATGAGACCTATAATATTTGCAGACGTCTTTCCAATGGCTCCCTAAGGGCCTGGCCACGACATTGCGCGAATTGCGGCGCGGCGAGCGTTTTCTTAATACATTGCACGGTCGAGACGCGCAACGTTCGGCCAGGCCATAACTAGCCTACGCACTGTTGCAGTTACGTAACAGAGAGAGCCAAGTTCTACGCAGCTAACAGGTAACAAAGCTACCAGGAGATCAGTATCTGCAGCAGGTGTTATCCCGCAGAGAATAGATTTGCACATTTGTCTTGAGCTCTCTTTGTGTACTTTACTGTCAGAATTTCAGTAAGAACTCGGAATTATGGTACGCCGTCATTCACTGGCTACTCTGGCTAGACGCGAGAGTTCGGTGATAGAGTTGTCAGGGCACAAGTTACTAAGAGAGCAGAACTCTAGGCAGGCGTCTGCGTCCCTGGCCACGCTGAGGGCGTCCACGGGCAGTTGCCGGGCGGCGCGCGCGGCGGCCACCAGCTCCTTGAACTCCACGTACTCCAGCATCGCGTCGCGGTTGGTGTCGAAGTATCTGCCAACAGATATGTTAAAGTCGAACCAGAATATTGATGACTCTTATTAGTGATTTTGTACCGATATTACACTTTCATTTGCGGTGTCGTATTTCCTCAAGCAAATTGCCGTAATCTAAGATAATCGAATAAATTCTATCCGTGATGGTTCACTGTTCACTGCCTTTTGGCAGAAATATTTTTAGCTAAATTGTATCGTTTCCTAACCGTTTCATTTGCCAACCCCCTTTTTTTCTGTATAATAATCCTGAAATATTTATTATATTTCAGGATTTATTTTATTTTAAATCTAACCTAACCTATAGGGTTCTACACTATGGTACTGAAATAAATCCTGAAATATTTACAGTTACAGCAAAAAAAGCGGATTGGCAAATGAAACGGTTGGCAAACGATACATTTTGCCAAACATATTTCGGCCAAAAGGCAGGATAGGTACCGACCATCCGTAATAGCCGTTATGGCAAAGGGGGTTAGAAATGCGTTACTTAAATCTGCTGCCCGCTTGAAATTTAATTTTACTGGGCAATTAATGAAAGAAAACAGTACCTAAAGATATATTTACAGCGGACTTCTGCCGTGATCCCGCTGTGCGCAGTAGTAGGCTCTAGTGCCGCCGTCCACACTAACAGCTCCAAAAATGATAGCCCGCCGCGGCTGCTTATGTCAGCAGCTCTAAAGATACCCACAAAAATTAGCTGGTCAACTTGTTTGGAATTCATTATATAACACTTCAAAAATGAATGTAATAAAGAAGCAAAGAATCGTTTAACGAAGAATTAAAACCCTGAATTTAAGCTGCCATCACACTGAAGGCAGAGGCGGCGCGTCGCGGTGATGTTTCATACTATAAGAATGCCCTCGCCACGCTACGGTACAAGGCGAAGATTCTCTCAAACATATCAACGCGAACTCAATGACGAATTAACTGGCAAACGTTAGATGTCCCCAGCATCGGCCCTGGGGTAGAACGAGATATGCCTCAGTCACTCTAGGCGCCAGGTGGCAAGGGGCGCTAAAACCATCTAAAACGCCAAATTTCATATTACACAAACTGAAAATCGTCGGCCAAAGGGTGCAAAAAGACTTCTTATCTTAGAATCTCGCTCTACCCCGATCAAGGGCTAGGGCCGGCGCTGGCTGGGGCCTGTTTTATAAAGCTAGAAATTACAATTTACAGGTCTAAACTGGCAATACTGCTCAAATTAATTTGTTAGTTACGCGGAATTGCACTATCACCGACGTTAGTCACAAATTGCGTCTTCAAAGCAGCTGGGGCAAAGGCAAGTAAGTATAGCCTACCAACTCCACCTTATTTATGACCAGAAGCAGGCGAAACCAGATAACTTAACCTCCTGAGTCCCCAGGTTCTCGCTTGAGGACATAATACCCAATACAAAAGGCACCCTATGATCAGTTCGATAAGGTTACAATTACAATATTACTAAAATAGTATTACGAGGTTAAGCTCAACGGTTGCCCTCAATGCCATGAGTGCTTGAAATCTCTACTTCCCACGTGTGTTCGTACCTAAAGAGATTAGGGCACTGCGCCCGTTGCCAGCCGAGGTCCATCATAAACTGGTAGAAATGGTGCGGGCCCATGTATGTCGCGGGATACACCATCTGAATAAACTCGCGGTACATGCGGACCTGATCTGCAACATGGTAATTCATCACGAATGATTTCCTGACTAAGGACAAAGTAAATACACAAGAGTAGTTAAACTTCGTCCCTTTAGAAATTGTCTTTGGTATTGGAGTCGGGCTTGTAGGGTTGTCGAAAGTTATTCTTACACTGCCGAATGCGGCATCGGCGCATCCCCGACTGGCTGTATCCAACAGTCCAGGGTCATTGTGTCGGATACATTTTTGAGGTCTTAAAAACTCACATGCTTTTGCTAGTGTAATAACAAATTTTTCGCAGACGGATAAAAAAGTTAGGTGGTGCCCGAAGTATCCCGTTTTGGTTTCATAGACATCCGGCCCTCATATTCTCGTGCACGAAGTAATGTACAAGTACCGTCTTTGTTGTAGTTAGCAGCCATAAGTAGCTGGCAGTTGGAGGAGGCGAGCCCGACGGCGCCGCCGCACTCCGCGCCCACGAGCATGCTCTCTTCGTACATCTCGATCAGCACGCCCGTCTCCAAGCCTAGCTGTTGCCAAGACGATATGGAACTATAAACTGATTCTTAGATTCAGCATGTATTACGGAATCCTAAAATATCATAGATGTCCTTATTCCCCACAGGTATACAACAATACACAAATGATTGGCGAACAAACACATAAACATATACGAATACCGGATCAGTTGATTCAAGACATCGCTTCGTTCGCCTTATTTTATTAGTTTATTCTAATTTTCTCCGCGTTCAATTTCTAATTACTTACCTACTTATATCTAAAATCTAAACCCAACACCTTTCGCAATGCAGACTGAGACACTTACATAAGAAACCCCGAGAGAGTAGAGTAGGTATATGGCATCGTAATCTACAGTTGACGATTAAATCGTTCCTTTAGTGACGATGACGAACTAGGTAATTGTGTTTTAAGCTATCTACGAGTATATTTGGCTTGATCTCACAATCTCAAAATCCCTGGTGTTGTCGCCGTAGGCCATTGCGGCCAGCAAGGAGACCTCGGGGCTTCGCAGTGCGTAGTGCGCTCGCAGGCGGCCCATCTCCACCGCGGTGAACCACTGCAGCCGGCTGCGCACGCCCTGGTCATTATCAAAGGTTCAACGTCATAGCATCTGAAGCACGCGGGTGTACACCTACCAAGAGTTCTGGCATTGTTTTTTAACCTTTGTTTGAGTCATTGCTACCTGCCGGATGAACTTATGCGCACAGTAGTTGTCCCAATTGTAAAGAATAAAACTGGTAACGTTTCTGATATGTCCAACTACAGGCCCATATCGTTGGCAAATGTCATTGCCAAGGTTCTGGACAGTCTGCTCGACAAACAGCTGGCAAAGCATATCCATCTGCACGACGCTCAGTTCGGTTTTAGACCAGGCTTATCCACCGAGTCTGCCATCCTGTGTCTAAAGCAGACTGTCCAGTACTACACGGCCAGAAAAACGCCTGTTTATGCCTGTTACTTGGACCTGTCAAAAGCATTCGACCTAGTATCTTATGACATGCTGTGGCATAAGTTACAATCTGAGACTGATTTGCCGTATGAAGTTACCTCGTTACTCAAGTACTGGTACGGTGAGCAAGAAAATTGTGTGAAGTGGGCTGAAGCGTATTCGGAGGTGTATAGGTTGGAGTGCGGGGTGAGGCAAGGGGGGTTAAGTTCGCCCCGCCTCTTCAACCTGTATATGAACCGACTGCTGGAGGAGCTCAGCAGTGCCAGTGTCGGATGTTCCATAGATGGAGTGCGCGTTAATAACATCAGCTACGCGGACGACATGGTGCTGCTGAGCCCCTCAGTGGGTGGTTTAATTAGTTTGCTGCGCATATGTGAGTCGTATGCGGAGGCTCACGGGCTCAAATATAATGCTACTAAAAGCGAGATTATGCTATTTAAAGCAGGTAATAAAACCTACAGAGTTCCACCTGTTACTCTTTGTGGTACCCCCTTAGCACAAGTAAAGCATTTTAAATATTTGGGCCACTGGGTCACCGACGACTTGTGTGACAACATGGACATGGAGAGGGAACGCAGAGCGCTGGCTGTGCGTTGTAACATGCTGGCTCATAGGTTTGCACGATGTACCGAACAGGTGAAGACTACGCTCTTTAAAGCATATTGCCAGTCCTTCTACACGTGCAGCCTATGGATCAGCTACACGCAGCGGGCATACAGCGCTCTGCGAGTACAGTACAACAACGCGTACAGGGTGGTGTTCGGGCTGCCGCGACACTGCAGCGCATCGGGAATGTTCGCGGAGGGGCGGATTGACGGCTTCCACGCGATCATCAGGAAGCGATGTAGCTCGCTGTTGAGGCGGTGGCGCGCCAGCTCGAATACCATCCTGTGCACGCTGGCCGACCGGTGGGACTCACCGTGGCTAAAGCATTGGGTGCAGCTACATGCCCCCTTATGTAAAAACCTTATTTAAAAGAAAACCTATGTTAATATAATATTAAAACTAGATTTAAGTAATACTGTTACTAACACCTTATGGACTTTGTCCGAAATAAATGATTTTGAATTTGAATTTGAATTTGAATAGTGCATAGTGTTCTGTTCTGTCTGTCATGTCGGGCACACCGCACAAGTCATCTTTACAAATGGTTAACATGGCTGGACCCTACTTGTGGCCTCCGTTGGCCATGTTGGCGAACAAGGCGACCTCGTATTCGAAGTATTTACGCATTACTTGACACTGTTCTTAAATCCTTGGACAGTAGCCCCTGTCTCATCCTAGCCGGAGACCTAAACATTGATATCCTGGGCTCAGCTCAAATCAACGCCCAGTCCTCTGATTACCTCGGTCTCCTGGCAGAACATGGACTTATTTCAAGCGTCAACACTGTAACTCACAAAAAATCTTGTCTGGACCATATTTTTGTACCGGCGCTTTCTCACGCAGAGTCTATTGTCTGTTCAGCTGATTTAACGGACCATGATATAACTATGGTAGGAGTCTCGGTCAAATCGCATAAGCCAGCCAAACCGCACCGCTCTAAAACTGTTATTGATTTTCAGGCTATAAGACTCGATTTAAAGGCGATAGACTGGACTCCAATTTTACATGGCTCTAACCTAGACACTGTCGTAGAGTTTTTCACCACCTCTATTGAGAATGCCTTGTCTAGGTGCTCAAAGGTTATTAAAGTAAGTCGTTCCAAAGTAATTCTTCAGCCATGGATGACCCCCGGTTTAATTAGATGTTCGAAACAGAGGGACAAATTACATCTGGCAGCACGTAAGGAACCTAAAGACGCTATGAAATCTCTTATTTACACCCGATATAGGAATTTTTATATCACCCTATTAAGGAAACTTAAGTCCGAACACGATAGGAAAGAATTAATACGGAAGAAAAACGCACCCAAAAAGCTGTGGAATGCAATAAATCATATTATTCACAAATCTCCCAAAGTTCCGACTTCTGAAAACCTTTTAAAGTCTAAACCTACTGCTGCGGCGTCCCTTGACAATTGTAACGAATATTTTTCGAAGGTGGGCCCTGAACTGACTAGCCCCATTTTAAATAGACTTAAGAAAAGTCAAGAATCACTGGCCACTAAGGTACGCAATAGATTCCCTCCGCATTCCTTTTTCATTGAACCTACGGATGCTGTAGAGGTCCTTAACCTAATTAAGCTGCTCGACTCAAATAGTGCCCCTGGTCTTGACGGTATAAGCAATAGGCTTCTAAAAGAGACCGGCGAAGTCATAGCAGAACCGCTCGCAGCAATTTTCAACTTGAGTATCTCTATAGGGTCCTTTCCGCAGGCTTGGAAGACTGCAACGGTAATACCAATTCACAAAAGCGGCCCCTCGGATACCCCTCGTAATTACCGTCCCATCTCTCTTCTGGGAGCGTATTCTAAACTACTTGAACGCGTAGTCAACAGACGACTGGTAAACTTTTTGGAATGTAATAACCTTCTTTCAAATCGGCAGTACGGTTTTCGCCGGGGAAGGTCTACGGAGGAGGCCGTTACTCTACTAACAGATACTGTTGCGTCTTATCTCGATGGGGGTCGATTCTGTGTTGGCGTCTTTCTTGACTTAGCGAAGGCGTTCGACACGGTTTCGTACCCTATTCTTCTTAAAAAGTTGGAAAACGTATTCGGTATACGTGGGACAGCGCTGGACTGGTTCACAAGTCATCTTGAAAAAAGAAGCCAATGTGTTCGAATCGGAGACGGTTATAGTGGCTTGAAACCTGTGTCCTTTGGCGTACCTCAGGGTAGTATTTTAGGTCCTACGCTCTTCATCGCATATATGAATGACATTATGGATCTGGAAATCGAACATAGCAACATCTTGTGTTACGCCGATGACACTGCTATAGTGTTTCACGGGCACTCTTGGCAAGATGCGCAGGCTACTGCAGAAAAGGGTTTGCAAAGGGTTGCTTCTTGGTTGGAACAAAATCTCTTGACGCTTAATGCATCTAAAACAAAATTTCTTTGTTTTCACAAAACTGCCGCGTCTTGCCCTCCTGTCCTTATGAGCAGCCTTAAAATTCACGCATCTGACTGTGTCAGCCATAAGGTGCAGCCCTCTTACTCAAACTCGGGTTGTACCTGCGACAGTATCAAAAAAGACGATTCTGTGAGGTACCTTGGCGTGACGCTGGATGAAAACCTTAATTTTAAGAAGCACATTGCAGTGGCAACAGCCAGAGTTCGCAAATTCATTTACACTATGAGGTTCCTGAGAGATGCTGCTGATGAACATCTATTGAGACTAGTGTATGTAGCGCTCTGCCAACCTATACTTGACTATTGTATCTTTGCTTGGGGAGGGTGCGCCAAGTCCACTTTGATAGTGCTGGAGAGGGCTCAAAGAGCTGTACTAAAGGTGTCCTTACGAAGACCTAGGCGCTACTCTACAGTGGACCTGTTTCGGGAAGCGGGTGTTTTTAGCGTCCGTAAACTGTTTTTAATGCGTGTGATAGTTTATATGCATAAACAAACTACAAGTTCGGCATGCTACCCTGACTTGCTTAAGAGACGTGTCTTTAGGGTCCCTATACCTAAAGTTAGGTCTGGGTTCGCTAGGCGGTTTAAATCGTTTATCTTTCCGTTCGTCTACAATTCTGTACTGAAAAAGAAATGTGACTTGAAGCTCTGCCGGATATCTGAGGTCAAAAAAGATATTAGACAGCTTTTACTGTCTATGTCTTACGATGAGTCTGAGAAAATGCTTATCTAAGTTTAGTGGTCGGTAGCCACGGTTACCGACCGATCCCAAAAGCTGTTGCACTCCTCATGTTCAATACCCCTTTTTCCTCGCCATACACAAACACACACCACAACCCTACACACTCCTACAACATTACACACTACTTGACACCTAATATTACTATATTTTTTATCTTCATCTTTATTTTAAAATAAGCCTATGCATCACCTGTTACTACTATGTCCATTCCTGGTTTTCTTTAGCCGCATACATTACAGTTACTTCTCGTGTGTTCCGTCTCCCACGATACAGGCCCAGCCTAGTGTGGGAGCCACCGTTTAATTGTAAATGTTAACTCTTTTGGTAAATAAATGTTTTTTTTTTTTTTTTTTTATTACCCACACACCAAAATCTAGCTGCTACCCAATTCTAAAATCCAATTGTCTAAACTGATACTAAACACGATCACAATCATGGTGACGGTGGTATACATTGCTAGAAGGTAATACGGTGGTATACATTATAAGAGTCATATCGACCGAACCCGGATCTATTGTCAGAATCTTCAAATACTGATGAAAATATACCAATAACCAATACATACGACCTTCATCTTAGTACGTTTCTTGACCTCTGGCTTGACGGAAACCTTGAAGACGGCATGGTACACGCAGGCCAGCTCGTGGCCGGGCAGCCAGATCTTGTACACGCGCAGTGGCTGGCAGGGCGCTGGGTCGCTGCTAAACAACTGGACAAAAAAAAGTGTTGTCTAGGGAATCAGATATTTTTGAGCAGGATGGTCACCACGAACTACTAAATTCGAAACTTCGGGTGCCGGGTCCCTGTCACTCGTCACTCGACACTAAATCGAAGGAACGGGATGGAGCTAACGTAACTTTGAACTTTGATTTTGAAAGTAGGGGTAGGGTCTTACATTTTTCGACATACTTGCTGACTCTACCTTCGTCAAGTCAAGCCAAAGAAAGAGGTTTTTATGCTTTTCCTGTGGTCAAGTAGTCAAGTCAGTCGGAGACTAATAAATACCTATACCTATAACCTGTTTAGGCGAATTACTGTGATAAGTACTTAGTAAGTACAACGCGCTAGGCTGATTCTTGTTAGCCTGGATCAAATCTCAAAGAGTTTGGTAGAGACAGAGATGTGATTTTGGATACGTTCAACTAAGCCCTAAGGGATCCATGCGACGCTGCCAACAATTGGATATACTGGTCTTGAGAGGATGGATCGTCGATAGTCATTCGTAACGCAAAAGGCGAGATATCCAATGCTGAAGGCAGATTTAGACAGTGTAAGTAACGGGTCAGTAAATGCTCAGTTTCATTGCGCGGCAGCCCGCATGCTTTTCGTGTTAGGTACATTGCGTCGCTGCAATAACTCTCGGCTCAAATATGTTAAAACGACCCGTCAATGGACTAGTACCTAGTCGTGGTAATTTCTTCATGGTGTACACACGTTATTGAAGTCAGTGGATAAAAATGAATTCGCGGGAACGGCAGACTTTACCACGATTGAATAATTAGAACGCGATGTCACCCTACAACTACAACCTACAACACTGCGCCAGCGACTGACCAGACTAACTGCGATCTAATCATATTTTCTTAGGTAGGTATAATACTCATAAGCAGAGGTCGGAATAGGTAGTGCTTATTAACCTAAACTTGACTCATGTTCATTCATGCGTGAGTGAGATGGAAATACGTTATTGAATGAAGATGCATCAAGTTTAGGTTAAAGGGCACTACCTATTCCGACCTCTGCTCATAAGCATGGCTTCAGTCAGACTACTCCATGAACTATGTACTTATCTACCTACTTTTTAAAGTAAGCACTATTGAAATTCTGATGCTAGCTCTAAACTCTCGACAAAGTTGGATGACGCAAGCTTGCCATCCTTCTCAAACTTTTAATAAGTTAGAAAAGGACGGCATGTCTGCCTCGCCCAACTTCGGCGAGAGTGTGGACCTGGGGCCTGTTTTATAAAGCTACAAGTTACAATTTACAGGTTACAAGTTTCCATTTGACACAACCTCGACCAATGACGACCAACTTTTTGAGCAGTGTTGCCAGTTTAAACCTGTAAAATTGGAACTTGTAGCTTTATAAAACGTGCCCCTGTGGCCCGTTTCACGAAGCTACAAGTTACAAATTACAAGCGGAAGTCTCTTTCTAACTCCTTTTGCTAGAGGCGCTACGATGAAAATCGATGTTCGAAGTTACGTTCGCTCCATCCCTGTCACTTGTCATTCAGGACTAAATCGAGAGAAAGAGATGGATCTAACGTAACTTCGAACTTCGATTTTCAAAGTAGGTAGGGCTTTAGGAAAGTAAATCAACCACGCTACCTCCAAATTCATTTTCTCAGCGGTCTTTTTCCAGCAGTTCTTTTCAGTCTTATTCGACGGAATCCAATATTCTCCGCTGGTTTCTTTACTCAGCAAGTAAGATCGTTCAAGTGGACAATACACCACTAACGAAACAACATCGCAAAGATCTTTATAGCACTTAAACATTTTGCTTATATACCTGATTTATTCGAAAGTAGATCTAATTTGTTAAAAATGAATATTTTCTAAAATATGCATGTATATTCTTATAAAATTTATCGATGACAGTGTCTACGATAAGTGTCACTTAAATTGACCAATATGTCTTAAAAAATGTCGGTTACATTATTTTAGCGTCTCATCTCTTATATTTAAAAGTAACATGCCTCATTATTAATACCTGTTAATTTAGTACATGCGATAAAATAAATATACCTAAAATATAGTAGTGACATAATTTTTTTACTCTAACTGAGGGACGATCAAAATCATGGGAATAACGAAACGTTTCCAAGTCGAGTCGAGTAGTTATAAACATTCACAATAGATGTCGTTCTATTACCCATTATTTTATGTCCTACGTATTGTAGTACAGTTTCTTATTGTACACAAAATAAGTCAGAATAAACCAATTGTACAGTTTTATAGAAACCCAAATAAATTATTATGGCATAAAAGCGGCCCAAAATTGTAATTTCGGGTATTGATTAGAAGTTGTTCTATACAACTTTCTTATGTATATTGTGACGTCGCGATCACGCCACCTTTCTCGGATCAGTTACTGCGCTGTGATTGGCTGGAGTTGTTACTCACCCCCTCTACGAATCAAAATACGGGACATTCAACATGTCTAGTGATGTACCTTTTTATTCGATTGTTTAAGCTGTACGATTTTGCCATCGAATATAGCCACTCGATTCTGGGTAAAGCATTTTGGAGTTTAAGAGAAAAACTGATAAAGTATTACTCAAATGTTTACTTAATATCACCGTTTAACCTAACATCTCTAAATTAAAATTTACATACATTTTACAACGACGATAAAGCATCGAAGTTTTGGAGTTGGTAATGTTGGTATCGACTATTGGATTTGATCAATAAAGTCGTACAAGGTCGGACCTAAATAAAATGAAAAAAACTTTAAAATGACAACAAGAAAAACACATCACTAGTATGTACGGAATCGCAGAACGTTAGTGTTTATTTCACGTTTATTTCAAATTTGGTGTTAATTTACAAGTGAAATATTACATACAAGCGCACATATACCTAAGGTACGTATTTTTTATATAAGTTTGATATTTGTAATATTTCAAAGAGCTTCTTAAGCGTATCGTGTATAACCTATAAGAAAAAAACCGCTCTTAGCCACCCTCGTATTTCCCTGTTTGAAAACCTTTGCCTTATTTATTTCTGCGTGTAAATTTATAAAAACTTAACAGGAATCTACCTTTAGAACTTTAAGAAATGGCACACACTATTTCATTTAACATTTGGTTCTTTTCTGTACTGCTACCTACACTTTCGTCATTTCAAGTAAGAATTTGTTGTGCTTAATATAAATGCGTGTCGCATGACTGCCTATCCAAAGTTTTTGTCACGTCAATACCCATCCAAAACGTAGTACGTGTTATAATAAGATCACCTGAGTTTTCATTAAAATTATTACCCTTGATTTCAGTGTTTACTATCCGCATTTACATTAAGTTGAGTAAGTTACATCTATCTTTAAAGTCACGCTCGGGTAGAATTAAAAAAAATACGTCAGGGCCTTGACACGGTTCATGTTAAAATTTAATTTTAGGGAAGAATGACAATAGACGAAATGCAAGTTTAATGACAGATTAAGATGTATTACCTATATTTCAAATAGTTTATTGTCACATTTATTGTGATCTTATACCTGGATCAATCTAGGATGATTCCTGCCTAAACTCATATAACCAAGTAGGTGATTCTTAGTCGAGATATTTTCAGTATCCACAATAAAAAAGCATTATTGTGTAAGTATTCTATTAATGCATCAAGAATAATACTATAATCTCATAGCACAATGTCTTATACAGGGTGGTCAATTTAATTATTAAATTTGAATTTAAGGTCATTATAATAATATTTATTTACATACATTAAATCACACCTGTTTCCCAGAGGGGTAGGCAGAGACCACTTCTTTTCACCTGCTACGATCCTGACAAATCTTTCGCTTCTTCCACATTCATAGATCGAGTCATGCATGCACGTCAGTTTCGGGTACTTAAGATCCTTTTCCAGTATTTCTCCGATATTTATTTATTTTGTCAAAATCTTACCTCCACACGTTAAACATGCTTTCTCCTGGCCTCATCAATCAAAATCAATAACGTTTAATAGTTCTTGTATACCTATTTCATAAACTAATATAAATAATAATTTTAATCTAATAATAAAAATAATGCGATAATGCATTTAGCTTAGTTGGCAGTAACCCTGCCTATGAAGCAAGTAGCCCCGAGTTTGATTCCTGGTTTGTGTAGTAATTGTTCCTAAGTGTTGGATGTTTTCTATGTATTTAAGTATGTATTTTTCTACATAAGGATGTTTATTGTCATCTAGTATCCATAGAGCAAGCATTGACCTTAGTTTGGGATTAGGTGAATTTGTGTGATATTTAACCTGAAATTGTGTCTCCTCCCCTGGCATCTTGTAAATAAATTGCATCTGTGAGCTTGATTATCATGAATTTAAACCTAATCACCATGTGTTTCACTCAAACTTAGCAGCGATTGTCACGTAAGCCAATTATAATTATAGTTATAGATGCTTGCTGGTGAATGTTGTCTTTCCTCTCCCTAGTTTTATTTCCTTGTCGTTTATCTAAACATATATGTATGTTTACTGTAATTTGTGAATGGATGATAATGCTTCATCATAATTTATTTACGATAAATGTTTTTATAATGGTCTCTGGTTTTTTATGACAATGTCTTTCCCCTGGCATCTTTCCCATGTTGCAAAAATCACCAATATAGAGAAATAATTACTCAAATAACTACTAGTAATATGAAATTTGCTACCACTTGCAGATCTATGATAATCTGTCAATCATATTTTTTTTTCTTGTTTTATAATAGACCAGGGCTTCTATTCAACACAGTAAAAAGCATATCGTCTTTCACCTGTTATCGTATTGTCAACATTATGATAGCTCTTACTTACTTGACAGTAATGGTGGTAGAGTTAAAAACAATACCATAACAGCTCAAATACGATTTGGATTTTATGCGCCTAGAATAGAGGCGCAGGTGAATGACAGCTGAACCAGTAGAATATTACTTGAATCGGTTTCTATCCACTATTTTACAGTGATTAGTATGCCATTGATTTGAACTAATACATCCCAATCAAATTAATGAATACTAACTGATTCACGTTTTTTTTTTCAATCATTAAATTTTAAAGAATTGTGTCTTTCACCTGGTCTCTTCTAAAATTGGAAAATAATAAAAAATTACTAGCTACTTTTAATTTAATATAATTAGTTTAAATTTATATTGCGCTGTTTCTTAGCAAACAAGTACTTGCCTCTTAACTAAGAATGACCGAAGTAATATACTTGTTTCCTCAACTTTTCATAAATACTATATTGTTACAGTGCAATATCTCTTTAAATAGCCTTCGGGCTTGTATGTTTTACTCACTTGCTCTCATACGCTTATATGCTAGTCTAACCGACTATGTGAACCGGAAAACGTTTTAACCTCTTGCACTGCACAAACCTTGCAACGATATTCAGTAAATTGAAAGATTAATCATCTCTTTTTATTTGCCTCGCTTAAGACATTTCGAAATACGGCTGCCACAAGAATGATAGCTACCACACATAGTTTTTTTTATAGTCTCGTTTAAATTTGAAGTTTAAACTTGCACCTGCATGCTTTGGATAAACAAGGCTAAATTTAGCTTTAAATAAAAGGTTTTAAAAGAAAGTACAGTTAATAAAAAACGTGTGGTTATTTAAACTTATTTTTTATTTTTTTAACTTATCTAATTATGTAATTTTTATATATGGACTTGGGTAATGAGTTTTGAGTGCCAATATAATATTGTGAATGATAATATTTCCTTTGTTGCCATGGTCACTGTTTATTTTGTTTACCATTGATTGATTCTGAATGATAACAAACTATTACCTTGAACTCTTACAAGGTGCGTGATAAGGATAAGATACTGAGCCATAAAATATCATAAAATCTCAATTGGTTTTGTAATAATATAATTGATTAATTGTTTACAAAATTACTCAGAAAATAATCAAAACTTTATGGAATGAAATATAACGAGGCCCCTTAACCTTAAAAAAAAACAGACTTATCATGAGATTTATGAGTCAGTGTATGATGTGTGTAAACTTTTTTAAGACAACAATAGTTGCTACTTATTTTGGTATAAATGTTGCAATTATGAAAAAAATTAAAATGACAGAACTCTAGATTTTAATAGATACCTAACTGTATGATTATTATTTAATAGAGGTATTAAGATTGTAGAAATATTCTGATTCTAATAAATTACTTAATATGATAAATTTACTACCAGGTGTGGATACACGAGGGGTAAATGGGCGCGATTGATATTTTGCCTTTATCTTAGGTTAAATTTATTTTGTCATTTATACTTTTTTTTTGTTTATTTTTACTACCTGTGTGCCAAATTTCATTCAAAGCCTTTCTTGGGGTATTGCACAATTGCACATGATGAGAAACTATATAGACAAGCGAGTGTAATCGGCCGGGCTTCAAAAACGGAAGTGCCAGGGGAGAGCGATACTTGTTCCAGAAAAAACAATGATAACCCGCGCTTTCTCTTAACAGTGACAACATGTCGACTTCCTCAGACAACGAGGCCGAGGACATAGAAGACCCGATGTATGAAATAAGAAATATTCAAAGTATAATAAACGTCACGCGTGAAAACATAGATGCTTTGAATGCCAAATTCGCTGGTATACAGCACCCGCCGTCTTTATATTTGGCGGAATATCAGGAACTGACGTCTAAGTTGCACAATTTAGAGATGAGAGAGCGCGCGTTAACAGAGCTACTGCATACCGATTCGCCGGAGCGCGGTGACAAGTGCTCGTTGGAGCACGAAAGTGCGAAAAAGTTTGACACTATAACGCGTCAGCCTAAGGTTTTCCTGAGAGCTCATCTGCCCAACCAACAGCGCACCAGCGTGCAAGTAAAGGCTGGCGTAACGCTAAGAGACGCTCTGTCGAAAGCCCTGAAACTTCGAAACTTAACTTGCGAGATTTGTGAAGTTGTTCGGACAGGAAACAACAATGTGATACCGTGGGACGTCGACATAACCATGATCGAGGCGGAAGAGGTGACGGTGCGCACGCTGGACCAGCTGCCGATCATGTCCCACATCTCCCACCAGTTCAGCCGGAAGACGTTCTTCACCCTGGCCTTCTGCGAATGCTGCCGGCGGCTGTTGTTTAACGGCTTCTACTGCTCGCAGTGCAACTTCAAGTTCCACCAGCGCTGCGCCAGCAAAGTACCCAGTATATGCCATCAGGTTCGAATGACAGACACGTACTACGCAGCCTTGCTGGCCAAGAACCCTGAAACCCAAGCCGGCATCCTACACTTCCCACCCCACTTCAGTTATCACCACATGATATCCAACGAGAACGACAAGCAGCAGCACCCGCGTTCGCTGAACCAGCAAGACCGGTCCAACTCAGCGCCCAACGTGTGCATCAACATGGTCCAGCGGCCGCTTACGCTCACCGAGCACCAGAGGAAGAGCCAGGGGGTGAGCAGCTCCCACCACATGCAGGCACCCACCCATCACCACCTCACAACCAATTCCAGCCGGCATCGCGAGGACAATGACAAGGAGGACCAGCTACAGAGCAAGAGCACGCAGAACTCGCCGACGGGCAAGCGCCGGCCGCGACGTGCACGCGCGCGGTCCGCCGACGAATCGTGGAAACACGCGCTCTCCCCGCGAGAGAGTTACGATGAATGGATCATACACGCTGATGAGATACTCATCGGGGCTAGGATTGGGTCGGGCAGTTTCGGCACGGTATACAAAGCCCACTGGCATGGGCCCGTGGCTGTCAAAACGCTCAACGTCAAGACACCGACTCCTGCGCAGCTGCAGGCATTCAAGAACGAGGTGGCCGTCCTCCGCAAGACGCGTCACTGTAACATCCTCCTCTTCATGGGGTGTGTGTCGCAGCCATCGCTGGCGATCGTGACACAGTGGTGCGAAGGCTCCTCGTTGTACCAACTCCTACACGTGTTGGAGACGCCGCTGCCTATGCTGTACCTCATCGACGTAGCGCGCCAGGCGGCGCAGGGCATGGACTACCTCCACGCCAAAAACATCATACACAGGGACTTGAAATCGAACAACATCTTTCTCCGTGACGACTGGTCAGTCAAGATCGGCGACTTCGGACTCGCGACCGCCAAGACGCGGTGGTCAGACACGCAATCCACTGGCGGCGTGCAATGGCAACAACCGACCGGCTCTATCCTCTGGATGGCGCCAGAAATTATACGTATGGAAGAACCAGCGCCATACACATTCCGCTCCGACGTGTACGCATTCGGCATTGTTCTGTACGAGCTAATGGCGCAGACGCTACCTTATAGCAACCTTAATAACAAGGATCAGATCCTCTGGATGGTCGGCCGCGGGCTCCTCCGCCCGGAGCCTCGCTACCTGCGCAGTGACTCCCCCCAGGCCCTCACTCGCCTCTTCAACGACTGCATCAAGTTCGACCGCGAACAACGCCCCCTTTTCCGCCAGATCCTAGCCTCTCTGGAGGCCATGCTGAGAGCCATGCCAAAGATTACCAGAAGTGCTTCGGAACCGAACCTCAACAGGCAACTACATACCTCTGACGATTACTTCAACTATAGTTGCGCTTCGCCGAAAACGCCCGTCAATTTCCAGTTCAGCAATGACACCAACTTCCCTGCTTTTTACGGCATTCCAGTGCCTAGCCAACGGCATACCTAGGGGTTGCTTCTGGGCTTTGATTAGCCCTGGCCGCGGGACAGCCTTGCGGCTCTCGCCGAGCGAAGCTGTGTTGACAGCTAAGTCGACCGCGAGAAGTGGACATCATTGGACAAGTGTTGGTTAAGTGGAAGATGCCGAATGGTCAAATAGGTACAGTGTACAGGTAAAACAAGTGAGATAATTGCGACAAGTGGATAAAGAAAGACATGTCATGTTATTTAAATAAATTGGATCGTGCTATATGACATACAATGACGAGATTTTATGTGATAAGGGCCCGATAGAATATTAATATTATCACAGAAATATTGATTCGTATCACAGTATTATGGGGGGAGTGAATCCGTATATTTGGCTGTACATTCTCTACTCTTTTAATATATAATAATAATACACAATTCAAAGTAAAAATTACATTAAATTAAATTTTCCATTAAACCCAATTACACTAAACTAGGTATCTAATATTAAAACTAAACGAGTTAAATTAACTGAAACTACTAAACTAACTAAGGTCTGTTCATTCTTACTTGTCTTATATCCTCGTAAGGCCCAGTGTGCAATAGACAATAGAATGTACATGATCAAGGCAATTTAATTTGAACTGTGTTACAATGGTAATAAGGTTTATTTTCCTATCTTGATAAACTGAAAATGTCATTATCGAACAAACGTAATTGAACTTTATTGCCTTGACGGTAGATTCAAAGTCCCACTCACAAAAAACTCCCTGTTTGTAGTATGGTGGGCCTTACGAGGTTAAAGTAAACAAATTTGTAACCTCAAAATGAATCTATTTTGGCTAAAACAGCTTTTTTAAACAAAATTAAGCAATCACAGACCAAGACCATACATACATAACCCAAGTCATGTCCATAATGTTTATTCAGTTTACTTTATTTACGATAAAAGAACCCAAATTTAGCCAAAAATGGTTCATTTTGAGGTTAGAAAGTTGTTTACTATATAAGACAAGTAAGGATGAACAGACCTTATGGTTATATCGGGTGTGTCATTGTTTGAATTGTTTATGGGTTCAAAGTACCATTCAATTTTAATATTAAAAAAACTTCAAATAACACCACATCTAGCAGAATGTAAACTTTTATATTGTTATCTATTGTCATGTTCTATAAATTTATTTTGTGTAGCATTCAGTTTTTTGGTCATCATTTAAAAAAGTTATATATAAATAGATAAAACTCATAAAAATTACCTAACCGTCGAAGTTTCGAATTACTTATTAATTATTATGAATATTAATTATTACGTATTAAATATATTACAATATTTATTATTTATTTATTTATCTGATGTATTGGAAGGTGCAACAGCTTACGAAACAAGATAGAAATTGTATTAAACCGAAAGCCAATGAAACGTTCTCACCGATAGAGAAAAATACGCGCCGCGCTACACCAAGAGAACAAGAGAACAACCACACATGTGTGAATAAAGTATTTTAGAAAATAGAAAGACAGCAAAAAGTGATTAATAGAGAAATACCCTGCCTGCTGCCTATCTCTTAAAAAGCCTAACCGATTATCATAATTTAACTAAGAACCGTCCCCATCAAAGTTTGTTTGGAAAAGAAAGATACACACATACATACGTTAATCTTATAGTACCCCTCCTTTGTCGGGGATCAAAAAGAATTCGAAAACTTTCAAGAAGCAGTAACAATTGCTCATCACAATTTTACTCGCGGATCGAATCCCTCGCTAGCTTCAAAGGTCACTAGGTCACTACCAACTACACACCGCTGCACTAACCGCGTCATATCTCAATTGTTTATGTATGACATATGGAAGGCAGACTGGCACACAGGCCACCTCGTGGTAAAGTGAGTTCTGAGCCGAGACCCATTGGCATTTACTTTCCCAAAAACTAGAATAGAATAGAAAATGTTTATTCAACGCACACCAGAAAAACAATAGAAAAATAATGATGTAATTAACTTTAACAAAAATCAAGCTTTGGAAACCCGACTGTTGCTAACCAACTTTAAATCGTTATAAATCCTAAATGATCATTCAAAATGAAAAATGATGAAAGAAACCTAAAGATGATTTTCAAATCCCTACTCAATGATACCCCACTTGGTCGACTTTTATTTATTTTATTTGGACAATATGGCGTCTGGTTGCCGCCATATTGAATTTTGATTACTGTCATATCTTCAGTGACACTCACCAGATTAAGACAGATCGATTGACATAAGAATCTTCAAAATCGGACAACGGGTATTATTTTTTATAGTGCCACAAAGGAAAACAAACATGCATATATAGGCTGTGAAACACATTACCCTCCTCCTTCGGCAGTCGGGTAAAAAGAAGACTACGATGAACAGGATCCCTCTCAGCCTTGTACCGCAGTACTGCGGCGCTGATTCTGACTTAAAAATTAATCTAAATGAAACAAAAAACAGCAACAATAAACAGGTAACTATGTACAATCACAGACAGCAATTTTAGAGCGGCCAGACCCTGAGGACTAAGATGGCATGCCTGAATTCTAGTCATTTTACCGGTCTCATACCGAAGCAACATTGGGAACACAGCTGCTTAGCAGTAGGTGCCGGTAGCGATCTGGACCCTGCATGAGGTTCTACCAGCACTACCAGCGGACCAGGATAGAAACCCCCTATGCTAGTTATTCCACCGTCTGTCTTACCCTACCGGAACACAATAGTCTACCATCCCAGTTACCAGCCAAAGTTAGTTATTCCTTATTCAATTCCGCTAGTTAGTGGAGGGGACCCTGGGAGTGGGAGGGGACGTAATTGAATCAGGAGTCGGGAAGTGCAAAGTGCGCGTCCTTGCTTCTCCCTGACTACTGACTATTTTTAAGCCTCATTAGTCGTGCCTCCGTCCGCGCTAGACTCGATTATCCTTTTTCCACAGGATCTGTAAAAAAATCTGACCTCAAACTATCTACGTACCAAAATTCACCAAAATTGGTTCAGCTTTGTGAAAGCTTGATGAACACAGACCAACAGATAACCAAAATCTATTTAGCATTATTTTCTTACTAGTACCTGGAAGACCGAGCGTCGCTCGGGTTGAAAACGATAATGAAACGATTTCCCGATAATGACAACTAACAGATCGATTTTTCGCCCCCTATATTGGTTAATATTTATGTAAGCTAGGCCACCGCTCTCCGGTTTTTTAATAGTACATTATTGCCTAGGCATGGAAGTAGGCAATCGCGGGCTGAGTATTGGATTAAACGGACGAGCTTGCGAGTCCGTTTAAAAATACGAAGCCCGCAATTGCTGTTCCTGCCGAGGCAAATATAGTGCTTTTCTCAAAAATCGCAAGAAAAAAATTGTGTTGGAGTCAAATCTTCATCGCTTGAACTCATTTTTTTAATTGCATACAAACAGAAACTTCATGTAAAAAAACCATCACTCCTTACCGCCTTTTTTGTTTATGACAAGGAGAAACGCAATTCTTGTTTAAAAAAAACATAAGCTATTCCAGGCACAAATAAAAAAGTTATGTTTCGAGTAAAATTTGGATGTGTAAGACTTGTGCCCTCATTTTATTATGGCCCTTTTCACTTTTTAAAAAGTTACAAGGTAGATAGTAATGGAATTTGTATGCAACATTGCGGGCTTGTGTAGCGAGCACGCAATGTATTTTTTTTTTAATTTGAGAACTGTCAGTAAACTATGTACTTCGCGTCTCAATATGTAGATAGGAATGTCAACATTTCCGGTCATTTTTGAGAAAAACACATTTCTCATTCCAAGTATTGCTTATCAAATTAGGATGAGTCATAAACAAAGTCCTTTGTAAAAATACTGACACGTCCCTTTATCGGTATCCTAAGAATTCCTGCGACTGTTTTTGTCAAAGTCCACTGATCAGGCGATGGATGACCCACTTGTGAGAGATAATGCGCTCTACATAACACGAGATATAATTACTTATCTTCTGACGTTAAGTATAACGTGTTTTGTATAAAAAAAGCGGCCAAGTGCGAGTCGGACTCGCGCACGAAGGGTTCCGTACCATTATCTATACAACATTAGCAAAAAAACGGCAAAAAATTCACGTTTGTGGTATGGGAGCCCCCATTAAATATTTATTTTATTTTAATATTTTTATTTTTAAAGTGAATATACAACGAAATATTCTGTGAACATTTCAAGCCTCTACCTGTTGCCGTTATTAATACCGAGCAAAAAACGGTAAAAAAAAAACACGTTTGTTGTATGGGAGTGCTTAAATATTAATTTTATTCAGTTTTTATTTGTTGTTATAGCGGCAACAGAAATACATCTTCTGTGAAAATTTCAACTGTCTAGCTATCACTGTTCATGAGATACAGCCTGGTGACAGACAGACGGACAGCGGAGTCTTAGTAATAGGGTCCCGTTTTTACCCTTTGGGTACGGAACTCTAAAAATACATTTGAGATTAGCTTGTAAGTAGTGTAGCAACAAATCAAATTTGAAAACTGAAGAAGATAAGAACAACTTCCGAAATATTGTTAAGCTTGTCACTTTAGTTTTAGGAGATGACTGACAAAACAGGCCTTGAAATTATAACATCTAAAAAGTTCGACCACTATGTATGTCTGTGCCTCTGTAATTTACTTAACCCTCAAACCGATTACAATGCTTTTTTTGTCTTTAGACAATGACACACCAATTAAGCTAGTCCCAAACTAAGCTCTATGCTCGTATTTACTATGGGTACTAGACAACGATATAAATACTTATATAGAGAAATATATACTTTAATATCAGACTCAGGAACAAATGTTCGCGCTCATCACACAAATATCTGCCCTTACCGGGATTTGAACCCAGGACCGCTAGCTTCGTAGGCAGGGTCACTACCAACTAGGCCAGCGCGTCGTCATTTGCGTCGCGTAGTCGTTTTAGTTGATCAAAAACTAGTTTATTCAAGATCCAACGAAATTGGTTTGGCTGTTGTTTTTGATAGAAAGCTAGTTTAACTACGGTGGTTCTTTAGGTAGATATGATGAAAGTTGGTTAGGTCCTGAGTTACCAGCTATGAATTTAGAGGTCGCAATTACTACCCTTCTAAACCCTGATTACATTGAGCAAGTTTACAAGCTACAAGCCAGCGAATATGCTAGCAGCTTGTACAATCCAAAAGCCGATGCGAGCGATTACAAGCTGCTAGCGAATTCACTGGCTTGTAGCTTGTAAATGTAATTTAGTCTTTAGCCAGTAAACAGTATCTCAGATTCAATGGCCAAAGAAGATTCAATCCTCTCTTATTAGTAATGTTGTGATTGCTACATGAGCTTTATTTGAGATGCTATTTGGCTTTGCAGTGCAGAATAATAGTGATAAATAATAAAAAAAATCGCGGGACAATCTCACACAAATTGGCATAGTCCCAAACTAAGCTCAGCATTATATCACAGGGTTTTTTTTTATCTTTTTTAAACTTATTCATTTATTCAAAGTTGTTCTAACTTACTACTTAGTACTTAGTGCAATTAACCTGATTGCATTTCACTGAACCGAAGACAAAGGCTTTTTTCATTGTTTATGGATGAGCCCTAGAACAGCGTTTGGAGCACGTTCTGCCAATAACGGCGTTGTTGCGTCCTCTCTGATAAACACGAACTGTGACAAGGTAGTGAATAAAACGTATAACTATTAAAAGCTGCGAATTCACGGTCGCGCCGTTTGTCTCTGCGACAGATGGAGTGTATACAACTGGATGGGCGTCATATTTTGACCGCATTCACGGGTGCGCCACGCCACGCTTCAACGATGCGACATCACGGAGCAGACTGATTAGAAAATGGCAGCCAGAGAACAAATGCTCGACGGCGCCAATTGGCTTGGCGCGGAGGCACGGCGTGTTCCAACGTTGAATTTCGACACACACGATAGCTCCATTCGGATTTCGCGTTGGCGCGTCCCGCTGGCATTCCGTCCATTTGGAAATCCAACGGACCACGCTAAGTACTTATAAACACTGCAATTTTGACATTCACGGATCGATTTTGGCGCGGCGCTGCTCTCTTCGGCTTGGTGGAGCGGCCGTGAATGCCCAGCTTAACAGATAAAAAGCCCCGATACAATGGCCGCGCTTTATCAAAATTCCAAACTACTCACTTTACCAGATTTCCAAAATACCAGATTTGATATATTTAATTTACAATCCCTTCATTGGAAGTTAAGTTTTGGGATTCCAGTATATTGAGAATTTGGTGTTTTTTAAATTCTGGTATTTACCGCCAAGAATAGAGGCGCAGGTCAGCAAAAAAGCTTGGTTAATTTTTTTTTTACCGACTGTGTCCCTTGAACCCACGAATGCCCTGACTTGTTAATTTTACGTATCAATTGTCAATTAAATTACTATGTTGCGCCTGCGTTGATAAAACTAATAGGCAGTACTTAATATAGAATACGCTTTAACAAAGAAATTAGAGGTATATAATAGAGTTTATTACTCCTTTAATAAAAAGCGGCGTAGTAATACTTAATGGGTTTATTAATCTCTGTACACCTCATATATATCAATTTGAAACAAAGCCCATAATTAAATCTTTGTTTAGCATCCTACCCGTCAATATTTGTACACGTGGTGTACCCTCCACGCCAATGCACTTTAGACAGCTCGCTCATGCGCAGAAGGTCACAATTTGCTTATCAATTGGAGCGTGACTGTTGTGACACCATTTAACCTACTGTTAACTCATTCTACGCCAGGTCTTTAAGTTACATACAGAATTGACACTGTTAGGAGTTAAGCTTGTAAATGATTTGTCATGTTTCTTTATAAAGATAAAAGTCTGAATGTATTAAAAGAGTAGTAGCCCCATTAATAAGAACTACAAAGAAGAGACCTGCCATCTTTTGTTCTCGGCAGTGTTACCAACCGCAATACAAACTAAAGACTACGTCCAGAAAGAGAGAGCTTCCAGTGCAGCCCCATTACTATTATTGTGTTTTTTCATTACCTAACTAAAGTATTGTTTCGAAATAGAAGGATGGTTTTTGTTGCACAAAAAATGTTCTTCTTATAAAATAGTAGGTAGGTCAGTCCAACCGTATTCGGCTTTTGGTTTAAAATATTGTGGGACGCCGACTTCAGTTGAACCTACCATTTTATAAGAAGTTATTTCTTGCATTTTTAAAGGCGGGTCTTTGTTTTTTTAAACATTTATTTTATTTTATACTTTTTAGTGATCCTATTTATGCTGTTGTGTAGTCCCACTTCACAATTAATGAGAAACTATAGAACATTTCAAGCTCGCCGCAGGCAACGCTGCGGGAATTTCATAGTCATATTTAAACCTAAAAGTGCTCCCTCATAGTCGCTAAAATATCTTAATCGAGAAATCTTATCGCCACCCTTCAAAAAGGTACCGTTAAGGAGTTCCAGTGGCCATCTGTTGTCTTCATCATCAGTTCCACTTCACCAAACAGTACTTTTCAAAAGCAAATGCACGAGTTACAGTGAAAAATACCGAAATCGCTATAGGTGCGCCTATAATGTTTGAGGAGTTCCCTTGATTTCTCCAAGATCCCATCATCAGATCCTGACGCGTTGACAATGGGACCAACTAGAAAGTATACCCATTCGATCAACGAAAAAATTTTTCAAATCGGTCCAGTTGTCTCCGCGTAATCGGGGAACATAAACAAAAAAAACCCCGACGAATTGAGAACCTCCTTTTTTTGAAGTCGGTTATTGAATATACAATTTGTAGGGTATATGTATATGACAACTTGATAACAGAACTATGAGTGAGTAGCTTAACGGATAAAAGTGGCCACCTTTTTCCGTTAAGTTGACTACACGAAGCGCGAAGGTTATTACACCTTGTCATATGCTATAACGTGTATTCATTTGTGCAACAAAAAAACATCCTTCGATTTCAAGTACTTTAGTTTATTAGAAAACAGAATACTTAATAGTAATGAGGGCGCAACTGGACTGTCGGTGGTCTTATTTTTCCACGTGTTTTATCATCTACTTCGTAAGAATTAAAGAGGTCTGTATACAGGGTGTAATCGTTAAGTGTGTCTAGTCGATTAAATATAACAGATGTCAGAAATAAACTGATAAAAAACCCAATGAGTAAAATCACATCGATAACTTTTTTTAAATAAAACCAGAAATATCCTAAATATTAACTTCAAACCCTCCCATAGGTACGTAAATAGTATGCCGTTCGTTGAGAGACTTGAGAGGTTTTAGTTTAAAAGGCCTAGTCATTTCACCATTATCATACGATTATGATCCATGAATTGGTTTATTTATTACAGTAGAGAAATTATAGCCTCAAGGAACATGGGAGCGTTTAAAGTTAATATTTTTAATATGCTACTTTTATTTAAAAAAAATATTAGTGTGATTTTACTCATTGGGAAACGTACTTTCGATTTCAGTTTAAAGTTTTCTGATGTCTGTTATATTTACAGAATAATAGCCTGGACACACTTAACGATTACACCCTGTATATTTCTGAAACTATACAGATGGTTTTGCAAAGCTTGTATTTATTCTAGGCCTTTTGTTTTTTATAGTTTTGGAGACAAAGATACTCTTAAAATTGATAGACGACCAGTTATGTTCAACAGTCTTTGGCATATAACGATAATTGTTTTACGCTTTAATCAAATCAAATCAAAATCATTTATTTCAGCCATCTTTGGACCATAATATTATTACAAAGTGTTAGTAAATTAAATTAAAAATTTAACCTAATGTTAGTATTACATATTTTTACTGAGCACATAGGTTTTAAACTAAGCTAACCTACTTAGGCTGATATGCCAGTACGTGAACCAGACAACAATGATTCACATACTGACAATCGAACCTCTGAGCGAACGTCGCCAAGATGCCGTTGGAGCTGGCCCGCACCCTGCGCACCAGGGATGTGCAGCGTTTTCGCATGATGGCGTAAAAGCAGTCCACTCTTGCATCCGCGAACATACCTGATGCGCTGCAGAATCGAGGCAGCCCCATCAGCATCCTAAACACGTTGTTGAACTGCACGCGTAGGGCGCTATACTGCCTTTGCGTGTAGTTTATCCTCAGGCTGCTCGTGTAAAAGTTGGAACAATATGCTCTAAAGAGCGTCAGTGTTTAATGTAAATGCTTGCTTTACAATTGTATTAGAGTCAGCATATCTATCTAGACTAATAGGTTTTGAAGCATTAGACCTCAATTATTATGTCCTACTTAGCTGTTTAAATATTTTGGGAGCATCGCAGAATGACGCGTTCGCTGTTGTAGTAAAATGCATGCTGAATTTTTTTTGTTGATGAAGACTAAACAGTGAAATTTAACTCTGTAAACTAAAATAAAAATTAGTATAATAACATAAATCATAATTAAATAAACTATTAAATCAACTAAAAAGTGTATACTATTTTATTTATCGTTCTTTCTTCACGGATATTTCGTCAATTTGTTTTTACAAAATGCCGATTAGGTTGAACTTGAAGTGTGAAACTTGAATTTTTAGTTGTTTATTTTTCATTCTTTTCTTTGTTTCAGCATAATAACTATGTAAGTCCATGTCGTTTATAAGGTAACAAAGCCGAAGACCGTCGATATTCGTCAAAAGTGACAATACTGTGTACATTTGTACAAGGCTTTAGTTAAAGTAGATACTTTATTGAATGGTATGCAAATCTTAGCATCAGAGTTCACGTTCAAAGTATTAGTTTAGTTTATTAGGCGTTAGTTAACCTTTGTAGCTTGTTCCTTAGTTTGATTTTTATACTAAAGTCCGATCGTTTTCCTGTACCTAAAGAAAATGGGTTTACATTATTGTGTTATTTATTATTGATATCGTTTTCCTTTCATTATTTTAGTAAGAGGAGAACCCATGATGTCATATGTCATAACAAGTTAATTTTGCCTGTATAGATTTAAGTATTGCATATGACTGGGTTATTTGGCACATCGTCATTTAGTATTGTTTATTACTGCACTTGTGTTTTTTCCTTTATTGTGTTGTATCGTATCGCCATACGCGTAGGTACATAAAACATTCTTACATTTTAAATATATAAACTATTGTTCGTTTCTTTATTCTGTTTCTTTCACTCAACTACAATAGCGAGCAAAACAAAGAATTTCAGTACAAAACGGCTCCTTTATTTTGCTAGCAGCGTATCTAAGCATCACGTCAATCCATTAGTCCGTTTTGATGTTATGGAACTCAAAAGCCCATTAAAAATGTTCAATGTATTACAAATTTATCGCACGTTTAATCAAACAAAGAAATATCTCTAAATAGAAATACATTCGAGTTTTATCCCTAACTTTTGATAATAGAGTTTTATCTAAAACTGACTTTGGTTTTGAGTTAATCCTTTGTTTGATTAAACGTGCGTTATGGTTCTGGTGGCTTGTTGCAAATGTCATCTTCATCTCTTAGGCTTCCAGATTTTTCGGACGTATCATCAAAGTACTATGGGTTAGCGGGTTACTTATTAAGAAACTTCGATTGACCTATCCTGTTTAACATTAATTCGTGGAAGAATCGCAAGAAAAGAAGAATCATTCGGCACAGGCACCGAGAGAGACCACAGCGTAAATTAGTAGACTTAGATTCTAAAGACGAATCTGCTTTTTTCCTGAAAAACCACTAATATTTCTACGTAGTTTTCAAGCGACAGTTGTATTAGCGATGCCTATTATTTAAATGGGGTCTATATTGATTGAAATAATTATTTTTAGTCATATTGTGCTTTAGGTCATAATCATCGCAACGTGTAACGTCATAACGTGTTTTTTTAAAGACACTGTTACTTTTTCAGGATTTTTATAAATCAAACCTAA
The DNA here is from genome assembly GCA_946894065.1 of Acleris literana. Taxonomy (NCBI): domain Eukaryota; kingdom Metazoa; phylum Arthropoda; class Insecta; order Lepidoptera; family Tortricidae; genus Acleris; species Acleris literana. The sequence goes on along the minus strand of OX335671.1, from coordinate 25,566,791 downwards.
CCTAACCTAGCCTTGTCTACATGTTAGATATTTCAGAACTTCTGAAAAGTCTACAGTTTCAGCGATATAAAAAATTATGAGTATCGAAAATTATGTCAACAATTACATTATGACCAATAAAATTATGGGAAACAAAGGGCTCCCATTTAAATGGCCAATAACGTAGTTAATATTATTACAATAAATCAATGACGACCTGATTCATAGTCCAATTCGATAAACAGTCCCGACTTCATATTTTACCCTCGTATGAACCTGTCATTAATAGAGTAGTACCGAGTCCGTAGTCCAACAGATAAGCACGGGGTTACTACGTGACGCAATACACGGCCGGTTTATTTATGAATAAAGTTTCCTTCTATAGTATTTGTACAAAACTCCATTCAAAGAATACGATACGCGAGATGTCCTATGGACCTAGACTCATTGACGTCTTGGTTACGGGTTTTGTTTCCTCTTGGATTATGTTGACGTATTGCTATGTACAGTACACCAACGAAAATGTTAAGCACTTTAGTGCGTTGTCATAGTAAACTTCAAACAGAACATCAAATGGCACACATGACAATGACAATGACATTCACAATGGCAAGGTTCTAAGTATGCTCGACATTTTTATTGGGTGACTGAACATACGCAGCTTTTTCTTGGGTAACGCTGATGTTTCCGGAATAATACGAATTGGTTGCAGTTAGTAGACTGTTTCTCTCATGGGTTTTGTACAAGCATTGCAGTGCAGTGACGTCAATGTTGTTTTTATCGTATTTTAGGTCGGGAATGTAATAAAGAAGGACCCGATTGCAGACACTTTGTTACCTTAAGAGCCAACCAATCCTTTAACGAGGGTGTCTTCCCTGACCTATTAAAAAAAGCTATAATAAAACCCATCCATAAGAAACATGCAAAATCAGACCCAAATAATTATCGCCCAATCGCCCTCTTACCTACAACGTCAAAAATATATGAAAAAGCAATGAGCAAACGGATATATGGATTTTGCGAAAAATATAAAATATTCAGCGAATGTCAAAATGGATTCAGAGAAAACAAATCCACCACTTTGGCAGTCATCAAATTTACGCAACAGATCTTAAACATCATTGACTCAAAGCAGTACGCTGTGGGCCTACTGCTGGACATGTCCAAGGCCTATGAAAAGGTGCAGTATACAATACTGCTTCAAAAATTATACCAAATAGGGATCCGGGGATTAGCCCACAAATGGCTCACATCATACCTTAGTAAAAGAGAACAATTGGTGGAAATTGAATTCTTTGATCATATCCGCAAACAGATAATTAATGTTCGCTCAGATGTTATAGAAACGAAGGCTTCAATTCCACAAGGAAGTGTAATCGGATGTTTGTTGTTTCTTGTGTATATTAACGACCTTCCAAAAATCATAAATGAGACCTGTGTATTATTTGCAGACGACATCTCTATACTCACCGCGTGCCAAAGTAATAATAATATAAATGAAAATCTCCGTTCAACTTTAAATAAAGTAAAGCACTGGCTTAAAGATCATAACTTAGAAATAAACTTCAATAAAACGAAGATAATTTCATTTTACCCGCATCAAAGAAAACCTTTAGAAATAGATTTCACGTTCAATAATATAGCAATAGAAACTGTAAATAATTTTAACCTTTTAGGAATAAACATTGATACTCACATAAATTGGAAGCCCCATATACAAAAAATCTGTAATAAAATATCTAAATTTACCTTTTCTCTCCGCGAAATAAAGAAAACCACCAACTTTGAGACGGCTCTGGCCACTTACTATGCGTACGCGCACTCCTGGCTCAGCTACGGAATCGTCCTATGGGGAAACAGCACGGATGCACCGTCACTATTCACCCTACAAAAAAAACTTGTACGAATATTAGTGAACATCACGCAAACTGATAGCTGCCGACCGTTCTTCCAAAAACATAAATTACTGACACTTACTAGCATTTACATTTTGGAAGCCTGTAAGTTCGTACGCAAACATGACGAATTCTTTAACAACCGAGACGACCTGCCCACAACACGACCAATACGCCATAAATAAAAATTATTATTGCCCTCCTCTCGCTTAAAAATTCATTCCTCCGGTCCCGTCGTAATGTCAGTCAAAATGTATAATAACTTACCTGAAACAATACGTAAAGAAAAGAATCAACACCTATATATAAATAAACTAAAAAATATTCTATATGAAAAAGCTTACTATAATATAACAGAGTATCTAAGCGATAAATTATAATATAATAAATAAGAGTATAAACATAATAAACTATACTACACCGAGTAATTATTAAGAAAATAAACAGATAGATATATAGGTAAATAGAAAAATTGAAATATTTAATATTGATTAATTATTAATTGGATAGTCCTCCTCTCTCTTATATTGCTGCGCCCAACAGGGTTCATAGTGTACGAATATCACCTATGTAAGTGTATTATGTATTATTATGAGTGCAATAAATAAATAAATAAATAAATAAAAAAAGATCAAATATTTTCCATACAAATTTAGCTCCGTTTGATAGCGTTTTGTCACCTCCTAAATCAAGTCCGATTTCCACGATTTTTTTTACATGTTGTAGTTGTTATGAAAAAATAGGCTCGCACATTTCCGTTGTTTTTTTTTTTTCGTTTCTTTTCAAGAAATATTTTCTAGGAAAGGAAAACGTACCTACAGACCTAGGTTTTCATAATATCTATCAACATATGCAAACATCGTAAAAATTAGACTAGGTTTTAGGGGAGAGAAACGTTATCTCATGGAAATTTTTAGGTTCACAATCAATGATATAATATAAAAAGAGGTAGATATGTTACCCATACGGTATTCCACGTGTAAAAAAGGCCCGGCTTACGCACACATAATCAGTAAATATTGCAATTACACACTAATTCATAAATGACAAGTGAAAGCAGGATGGTATGCTAATTTTCGGGAGCGAAACAGAGACGAGTGTATGTTGCTCTGCAGACTAGTTCACGGTTCCGTTGACGGCGCAAGACTAAGTAAAGGTGTACCAATTGGCTTCGTTTTAGGGTGCCACTATCGAAGTGCGTATAACACATTTCTCTACCTCTTTTTACTATATTATATCATTGTTTACAATCCTCTTCATCTCCTTTTTATAAATGACAGAAAAGTGCTCCAAACTTTTTCCAAAAATTTGACCAATATATGAGCAAATGCGAAAACCCCACACCCCTAAACGTCCCATTGACAAGAGTTACCCTTGAAACTTCACACAGTTGTCATGCTCATGCCCCACTCGGGTCTATTTCGGTCCGGGACGTTGGACTTTGCCCCCAGTATCAGCCGCCATTATGGTCCCCGCGAGTGTCGCTTTCCGGCCGTCCGTTCCTGTTACTGCCACCAGATATTCGGCAGACATGCGGGTAATACCAGACCAATATTTGGCACCCTATCAATCATTGTTACGTTATTGTGCAACAATAACAGAACACCTAATTCCTACTTTCTTTGTCTATGATTCCGTCCCATGTTTGTTGATCTATCTGTTGTGAAGATATCAAACTTTAATTATATTTTCCTCTGTCATGTTTGGGGAATCTTTATGTTGACGACAGGTTAAAATATAGTCGCAGTTCCGAAGAAAAGCTCGTAGATAACTTCTTAAGTTACTTTGTAGCTTTTCTTCCAAAGTTGTGAGGGACTTAAGTATTCAATAAGTGACGGAACTAATAAGTTTCCAAGAGTAATGCCCTCGAGCTGTGGCCAATAACAAGTTTACCGGTTGAAATTCGTGCGAAGGCTATTATTGACATGATAAACTTATTTAATTTCGCGTTCGAGGCTAATGCTATTTGCTTACTGAAATATGACTAGATCGTAAATATTTTAAATTACATAATTCCATCTCAAAATGCCAAGAAAAACCTACCTTTTCTTATTTTTTCTGGATGTGGGGTAGGCACCAAATATTTATAATAAAATTATTTATGGAGATTAAAAAGACAATTTCATGCCATCTGTTTTTGGAAAATGATTAAAAAATAGCTAAATTGTTAGGTATGCATCTTCAAAAATAGGTACTGTCTAAGGGTAGGTTTGTGTGATAAGGTCCTTGAATAATTTGTCGGATGATAACTTGAATCGACTCATGGATGTTGTTTTGTTTCATGCGGTGACAGATTCAAGATAATTTATGATAAAGATATTCTAAACGATGTGTCACCTTAAAATACCCGTTGTGTCTAAAGGTTGTCAAACTCTTTGAAAAACGTTAATATTCTTCCATGACAATACCACATCTACCTATACAAAGAAGGTAGAAACGGTCTTCAATTGATGTTGTATACCTTATAATTTCAGGCTCTAATCAAATAGTAGGTATTTGCTATTATGCATACCTAACCTACTTACAGAACAGAGACCGCAAATCTCATTCATATTTACTTGACAGGCCTTTTATACCATATAATCCTAAGTAATGCGGTTGGTCCAGTCACAAAGGTGTTGTATTGCTAGTATACATAAGGATCAATATACTAATTGGTTTCAAAGTTTCAATCATAAATGAACATTACCTGCTATTTGTGATTCAATTGAATGCCAGCTTCGTAATATCGTGTACCTAATACGTTTATTATTTTAAAAAGTAGTAAATCCTTAAAAGTAGTTACTTATACTTCATCAATGCGACAAATTGCACCCGCACAACACTAACTTTGCTGCCCCGCGCCGAACTTTAACGGCTCCGTGCGCCAGGAAAACTGGTGGCAGGTAATATGGATGAATATTGCGTAGCTACCACTCAATGGATTAAGTACATTGACTTTTCATTTAATTTTCAAAGTGAATACATAGAGTTAAGAATGTTGGGACTTTTCAGACGCGATTCTTCATGCGACATGGTCACTGTATCGCGGGTTGTGCTTAGCTCATCTAGATGCACGTTGCTGCTATTGTCTCAAGTGTGTAGGTGTCCTCAAACACTACCAATGACATCTACACTATTGTTATATTACCCCTGTCGCCTCTTATTGCCTAGTACTAAAGTTCAATTTACCATAGAAACTTTGCTGTTTGAACTAATCCTCTGAGATTGCTGTGTTCGATCAGACGATTATTCTATCACACTCAATCTGATAAATTTATCGTCTGGGTTAACTGATGCCCGCGACTATGTCCGGATAGACGTGATTTATCGCTATTTCCGCGGGAACTGTCAAATTTTATCGTTATAAAAATTATAAGTTAGGTATCTTTATACCAAATTTCACGTCGATCGGCTAAAGCGGAAACGGAACAGACAAACGCACATTCGCTACTTACAACATGGATCTTTCTTAGTAGGTAAATAATGCTTTAAGTTAAGGTGTCAAGAGTTCAAATTAAATTAACTATGGGATTGTTTTTTAAATAATAAAAATCTCGGAAATTATGCGATATTGGACTAAATGTTATAACACAATATATACTCAAAATAGGGTCTAGAATCGATGGTTAAAATCCTTCGGGTACGCCCCGGGCACGGTGTATTTGTAAGGATAGCCCGATGTTCTATTTTGATGGTGATTTTAATATTTGAGATATCAAGATACCTAACGGTATCAATCAATCAATTGCGAAGTTCCCGAAACTTCTCAACTATTCCGCTTCGTTACTCTGTGTTTGCAGAATTTGTTTGTTCTGGGGAAAGCGAAATTCTTAGGGATCAAAGCCAATGTCATCGACCAGGCATTTTAAGTATTCGGTTACATCGATCTATGTTCAATGTTGATCGATGATGAATTTCTTATAAATATTTATTTTAAAATTAGTAATTATGCAATGGTGTGATTAAGTTGTAGGATTTTTCTGTACACCAACTGTGTAAATTTCTAATTGTTATTTAAGCGGCTGGTTGAAAATTGTTGCAGAGGATAGAAATTTTTGGACGAGTCATATAGAGGGCCCTCTAGTGTACGAGTCCATAAATTGCACTTTCTACCGAGGCAGACATAGTGCTTTTCACAACTACTGAAAGGAAATAAAATATAAAATCATATTCAAAACTCAAATTTTAATTCATGTAAATATGACATCACTGCCAATTGTACCATGAGAGCGTCGGTGGCCTAGTGGCTTAGAGGGTCGACTCGTGATCGTAAGGTACCGAGTTCGAACCCCCGCGGTCACCATGTACCAATGAGTTTTTCTAACTTAAGTGCATTACCCGATGCTCTTACGGTGAAGGAAAAACATCGTGAGGAAACCTGCACATTCGAACAGCTGAATGTGTAAGAGGGTAATTGCCCAAAAGATCCTAAAGGGTCGAAGTGTATCCGAAAGGGCCCATCTGTAAGATAAGATAAGATAAGACCATAGATAACTTTTTTTTTTAACTGGATCCTATTCTCGTGGCGCTCGAGATTAATAAACTAACATGCTTGATGAAGATGTCAACTCCATATAAAATTGTATTTGTTTCGCCATATCTCCCATGTAATTTCATCTGTAGTGGTTCGAGATTAGGGGCCAAGTTTGAATTACATAAAAAAAAAGCAGTGACATACTTTTTAGTCTGTGTATCTTTTAGCAAAAATACACCTAATATTTTACGACACAACATGGTGTGTTCTGATTGGTCGGTTTCAATTTTTCATTTTAAGGAGCTATGACACAAAAATTGATTGATTGATTTTCATTGGTTCTTAATGTTGGACAAAAATGTTCTCGACCAATCAGCAAACACGCCGACAAAAACATTCTTGGTCTGTCCTTATAAGTGACGTTTTGTGACCCCAAACAAGACCATCTATGGCCATATTTCCGAGCAGTGTTGTGAAAATGTTATTAGGCATTAATTACGCCTTATTTGGCTTGATTTTGTGCAATTCAGATTAAATAAACCAATTTATAAAATAATGGTCTGTCATTATTTGAATAAATAACAAAAAAAAAGCTAGAGTTTTTATTACCATCAAGAAGGAAAACCAAGAGAATTTAATATTCTCTATAGCTACTACAATCTATAAATAGATATACTCTACTATGTTAATCTACAATATCTAGAACCTGATTAGGTTTTCTATGCATTAAAAAAATAACTGCCAGCTAATGTAAACCGATATGGAGATTTGCAAACTATAATGAACATCGATATGGAGCTTTGTACGCTGTAATGAATGTGTAAAACATTTACATACAATACTTAAATACACAAAAGGAGGTAAATAACTGTAGTTGACATCCATGTCTGTCCGATTTGTTATCGTGACCTATGACAACGTCGCCTCTTATCCAGATTTCGATTACTGTCCCACATTTCTCCCTGTCGGTCAGGTGAGTGCGCTTGCACCCATTGGTTATTTACCAGGGTTGCCACTCGAATTTTAAACGAGTTTTTGGATTTGCTTGATTTTCTGGTGCTCCTCGAGCAGGTTTCTATGACGCGGTAACCCTAGACGTGGTACAGACGCCGATCACGGCCAAGCGTCTCACCGTCCCGCGTCACCGCTCAGTTTCCGAGCGGAGCCCGCGTCGGACACACGTCTGGTGACTCGGCACCTTAATGGTACACAACGTCAACTAAAACACGTGCAACCCTCCCCCAAAACACAAAGTGGCTGTGATAGTTTAGTTTTAATTCTATAAGTGGAACAGAAAACGGTGAGTAGTTTTTGAAAAACGTGCAGTTGGTCGACGACCACGTGAGGTGCAAAGTTTAACTCGATGGACAGTTATCCGTGAGATGCGGTTACGTACGCTTTTACGTCGTCTTCATATTTATCTACCTTGAATTTGACGTTTTTTTGACGAATTGGTGTCGGTTGGAATGTCTCGATGCGTTCTATCAATTTTACTTTCTTCGACACGTCGGTATTCGCTGCACGGGCGAAAAGCGAAGATAACAACAGAGACCATCAGCAAAAAAGTTATTTGTGTGACATTACGACCTACTTTTTTCAGTTGTGTTGTGTGACATTGTTACATAAAGTCCTATAACGTATTGTCGTATCGAAATATTGGTCTGTTTTCTAAAAACCCGGATATCGCCAGGACGAGTTAAGCTCCTTTGGTTTTTGTTTACATTTTGCCGTTAATATGTTAGTTAGTCACGGTTACGTCATTTCAAACGGTCAATAACTCCCGACGATTGCATGCAAATTGAGGAACATTCACGTGTTAAACCTTCCCGCCCACAAGTGACAGAATTAGAAACATAGGTTAATCTTTGACAATATTCATAATACTTAGCTTGATAATATAGCTAAACCATGAGTATTGAAACAGATAACAATTTGCAAACAGATAAGAGTTAAACAAGAGCCATATAAGAGCGACGAACTTTAGGACTTGATTGTAAATACTCGGAGAAACTTTTCGTAATGTAGTCCATTCAAAAGTCCGATGCCGTTACTAATACTAATAAAATTTTGAAAAGAAATGAAAAATAATTTATTTAGCTCATAAAAAAACACAGTTTACAGGCATATGAAAAACTTAATCTAAATACCTACCTACATTTATTTTTTATTACGGCAAAAATCGCCTTCGCTCAGCTATGTCTATGAAAGGTATTTTCTGCGGTTGCAATAAGATTTCTGTTCAATAAGGACATAATAGAAAGTACCTTTCTAAATTTTGTTTCGCCTGTCGATTTGCCTAGAACTTAAGTACTTGAAATATTGAACGAGCGGCAAAATGTATAAATATTCAAAGTGACTTTGAAGACACATGTAAATGTGTCCAAGAGGCCAAGAGTAAAGATGGGATCTGACAAACAACTGAACTGAAAGACAGATTCCAATGAGCATATTTACTAATATATCCAAGTCAGTTTTTAAGTTCTCAATTGTGCTGTTCAATGTTCAAGATTCTCAAGTCCCTTGCAGGATTTATGTCAAAAGAGAATGCCAAATTAAAGTGACAATAGTTTGATTTAGCATCAGTAAGGTGCAGGTTATCTGCCATGACGCACAAGTGCGGAAAACAGTAAAGTTTGATATAGTATTTGTAAGGTGCAGGTTACCGGCTCTGACGCACATATCCGGACTGTAATTGTGTCATCTTTACGAGTACCTATAATCAAACGTTGCTATTTCTGCAACTTCTTTAGAGTTTCCATTGTTTCTATGTTTAGCATTCTATTGTTAATTCTGAATGGTTTTAAACCATTATTGTTTCGTTTAATTAAATTTCGTGTAAGTTAATGAATTACTGGAGCGTATATCCAGCAGTGGACTTCTTTTGGCTGATGATTCTGATGACAAATAAATAAGAATAACAATGCGTAAACATGCGAGCAGTTAATTTAGCGGTATTTTAAACACACATTCTAAGCGAGATTACAAATAAACAATGTCGGGATATAAAAAAAACATCCTCCGACAAAATACTATCCGTTACGTGGAGTATTGACTAAGGCAATATTTGTTGTTATTTTCATTTTGCTCTTGTTAATTTCTTGCCGTGTATATCTTTTGAACGCCAGCCGCTCTGGGATAAACATTTCGTTTGCACACTACGTTCTGGCTTATCCCATCTGGTTTACTTGAGTTCGTTGAACCACATGTTCGTACATATTGAATGAATTGCGTTAAATTTATGCAAATAAACTCTTTGGAATCTTGTTTTTGATACAATATCCTTTGACTCCAAGGCGGGAGGTAATATCGTTTTACATGTTGACCATGTCAGTTGTACGAATGCCTCAATAACATCGCAAATATTTGCGTTTGAATAAAAATGTTTAATAGTTTATTTGGTACTGAATCGATAAATGTAACTTTTGTTTTGAACTTTATTGACGCACGCCAAGATTTCAATTGCGACTTTGCTCCTATCTCTTTCAGAAATAGGTAAGTTGACTTGATATATCGTCGTTCTCTTTGCACTTCGACCGCCGATAAGCATTTGAGGTTATCTGTCCGTACTCTATAGGCGCTTAGACAACGATAACGCTTCGTTAGCCTTTGCACTGGCCAGATAAATGCACAGTTGCTAGGGTCAGTTGCGGTAACCCGCTGTCCGGACGCAGATAGAGATCAAAACACCTATTGAGCGAATACGAGCCAATATCTCTTTTGAAGTGTGATCTCATGATGAATAGCGATTGGTTTTTCTGTTTATGCATGTAAACATCCTTGCTAGTATTTAAATGCGGAAGTTTGCTTGTTTGTTCCGTTTTTACGGCTAGAGTACCTGTTTTGAAGGTACAGCAGCGTTGTTTGGTTTGAAAAGGGAGTGACGTAATATTGTTCTGGAAACAGTCTATGATTAAGATTTGATCGATGAAGACTGAGACGTACACTTGCACTTATTCCAGAGCTGTTTTGGTCAAAGACAAGACTTAGTTGAATCTAATTTGAAACGTACGTGTTTAGCATTCAAAAACAACTTCAGAAAGCAAGAGTAGCGGAGATTGATGGCACTGTACTCTCGTTCAAGTTTGCGCACTTGCACCATATACGCTCCGTCAGCACTATCGAAGGCATCAGTCATCTTCTCGTTGGTCGGCGCTAAAGCCGCAACCTTGACAGTGGCCGAACGACCTCTGTTGGAACTTCATCCGTGACTTCATTACCCTTTCAAACAGCGTCGTGTCCATATTTATGGCTTTTGGGATGACTTTTTGACGTCCCACGTATATCATTTCCCGATTGTGTGTTAAACTAATTTGGTTTCCGAAACATTGCTAAATAGTTGCTCTTATCTTTTTTCCGGCGACTAGTTCAAATCCCTACCTATCGTAAATGAAATAGCATTTAAATTATGTATTATTTTAAACACGTACGATTACTCAGCGAATATTGATTACACATGCAAATCACTATCGCTGACATGTTTTCTGTTAAATATGACACGCGGTTTCCAAGTTTTCAATTATATTCTTTGTTTCGGTGTAAAAGTTTTTCAACAACTTTAAACACTACTTTTGGCAACCGTTACTTTGTTACAGTAATATGGGGATAACGTTGTTGATCATGCATAAAGTAATACCTTTTGTAATTTACATTGTAACACATATTGTATGGGTGTTTGTTATTTCTAAAATAAATAAATAAGTAGATGTAGTAACACGCAAGTGACAATAATAAACTTGTTCAAGTTCTTTATTGTCTGCCTTCGGTGCACACAACGACGAACTTTTTGCATTTATAACTTTGCTCTGCTATTGTTAGGGAGGGACATACTCGTGGTACCAATTTACTTTGTCATAAGTTAATCAGATTTAGTTATCTGGGCCTCAAGTTACAGGCTCAGCGTAGTTTGGGGTCCATGTGATATTTTCTTGTGCTTAGTTAATCAATAAACTTATTTTTATCTTTATTTGTGCGAGATCTTCTATTCTGTAGAAAGCAGTTGTACTTTCCTGTTATAAAGACTTATTTAATAGGAAATTAAACATAACGTTTATATTAGAATTGACATTTTAATACCTTCTAGTTAAGTTACTAAAAATAGTAGCATCTTCAAAACAAAGACGAGTATTGTGTCTTACTCACAAAGCAGTAAGGGAGCGCTGTGCGTGTGTTTTGTTTTACTGTTTTGTTGTTATCTTTTTCCATGACTGCAAGAGAGAATAAGCTTCAGAAGTTGTCGAATTGATATTTTTTTAAATTTTTTGGCCACTAATTATTAAAAAAAAAATTGTTGATATTTAACTACAAGTACTGACGTATACTATTTGTCATAGTCCTCGCTTGTTACGTTCCATTAAGATCACACGTTGTTTAATTAGTATAGTGACGTTTGAATTTTTCCGTATTTGTTAATTAATCATGCTAGACCCGCATAGCCTTAGACCGCCTTGTCGTTTAATCTCAAGGTAACTAAAAAACCTATAACAAAGTGTTGGGATTTTTTGCGATATCTTTCTGTCTACTAAGACAACAAACAGTTGTTTTGGACATCCATTTGTTAACTTATATCTATTAGCCTTGTTGTCTCCGCTTTTTATCGATAAAAAATATGAAAGACTTGCAGAAAGTTTTATTTAGGTTAATAAAAGTGCTGCCTTTGTCGTAAATAATCAATAACTGAACCACACTGAAACGGGAGAATGTAACAACCAAACAATGCATGGAGAGAATCATAATAAAGCAACATAAAATGCCAAAGTGATCTCTGTACAAATATAAGTAACTAATGAAGAATTCGTTAACAAGACGAGGATCGAAAGACATGGTAAAGGAAGCATGGTTGTCCTTATTCCATGCAGCGTTGCTTATCCACCGGAACTCCGAGGGAAACCGTAATAGACTAAAAATCTTTAGGTCTTGTAAAAAAAGATGCGCGTGTCTAGTTTACTCTACTTTTTGAAAAGGAGACTGACATTTTTACCTAAGTCACGTATTCAGGTGAATAATAAACAAACCTTGCAAAAACCACAAACAACCTTCGTACCCATAAATCCCCCTGCTACTACTCGCAGGCGTTTAGTTTCCTCTGCAGCGGTATTGTTACACAACAACCGGTCATGTTCTCAGGTCTCGTGATGGTCAAAGTCCATGTTTTCGTGAAAGAGCTGTTCCTGTGCTCGGTGCGGCGAACAATTGCTTAGCGGACTTTGCTCCGCATTGTTGCTTGCTTATTGTGATCGATGATAAGCCTGGTGCAGGAATGCGCGCTTCCTTTTCAGCATATTTGCCAACATACAACACATTTCATTTCAGTTTTGTTGAAGCTCTTTAAATTGAACGAATATAGGATTTATTTATATTGTAACGAGAAATTTATTCGTCTAGTTATATTTTCATTTTCCAATTTAAAATACGAGCATCCACGAAATGGTTTTCTATTGGGCGGGTTTTTCGCGATCCATTACATTTTTCCGTTTTATGTTTTAATGTTTTTTAGAAAAAGATACTCTATCATCTGCAAAAAAGAGATCCAATATCTTTAACATGATAAAGATGAGTTATTGGTATCTTGCTACAGATAAAGTGGACAAGCATACAACATCGTATTTCATCGTTTTGATTTGTCAATACGCTTATCTATGGATAAATCAAGATAAATGCGTACTTTTCGAGCAAATACAATGTCGTATGATTCGATTATTCACTACATCTGTAAGTATCGTTTGGCCAAGACATGGTACCATCAGCAACACACTTAACTGACGATTTATAAATCTTGTCATTTTACAATTACATGACGAAAAAAATAAACTGTTTAGATGTAATATCATCTGTCCTAAGCGCTATGATGCGGGACCTTCACAATCACGTGCTGGCACTGTAGCCTAGTTATTGCGCGGTCGCCGCTCGGGCTGGTCCTTTATTCCTTGCACCTTCCGAAAAACAAAAACTCATCTCAAAAGTGCTCCATTCTCATGAAGAGCTATGAAGTAAGTCTTTGTCATTACGATTTAGCTGTGACCTACTGACCTAGTGCTTCTATTTGAGGAATTTCAGAAGCGGGAGCATTGTGGTTTGCCAATTCTATGAATCTTTCGTTTCTGTTATATTCGTCGAGAATATCTAATACTCATTCAAATGTGCATTTATTTTTACTGTTTCTATTGTTTTTGATACGCAGCTACTTGCGAACTTGATTAGTCATGCGCGGATTCGGTCGTTTGGACTCGTAAACTTGCTGATAGGATCTAAATGGCACCTGTTGATCTGGTTTCGATAACATGCAACGAAAACCAGATAATAGAACGAACATAGGAACAGGTTAAAACTATTATGTGAAAATTATGTGACGTAGGTAATTTATATATGAGTTGCTATCATTATTTTATATTAATCATTTTAGACCTGGTTCCGATTTTTTAATAATCTAGTCACTGTCTATATGACAGTAAATATCTATCATGACGGGCAGAGGCTTTTAACCCTGACTGTATTTTCAATCCCGGTGTGTATCTGTGTGTCTATTTGTAGCATCATCGTTGGTAGATTCGGACATGTTTTTTTGTAAATACAAAGCAGGTTTATTAGAGTTGGTTTTAGCTAGAATTGATGAAAATCTGTCGAACCGTTTAAGAGTAACTCATCATTCCATTGAATTCTATTTCATCAGCGCTATTTTCTGCTGAAACCATGATATTGTCTTCAAGATGTCTTGAACATTAATTAAGTAGGTTAAGTTAGACTTGTGACTGCCAAAAAAAACTCATGCGGCGAGAAATGCGTCTCGATGACATGAAAATTTTGCGTAATGATACTTTCCTTGTAAGGTGTTTCGATACAATAATAGTTATCAGCTTTTCTGAAAGTAGGGGTCGCCGATATAAAATCGGGTTTTTTTAAATCTATTTCATAGTTTTTTAGTTTTAAAAGGCGCAAAGCAATATTTACTGCTTAGTTCTCGTTCAAATACTTACTAATTAAGGTCCAGCTCGGCCCGTGTGGCGCAGAATGCGCTACAATATTAATGAAATTAACACCACGACCGTGCGGAGGTTGTCTCAATTCAGTCTCAATGTTAAATCTTAATTAACTCCAGAGTACTCCTGACTAGCGCTTGACTCAACTTCAGACTGGAATTAATTTATTGTTTTTGATCTGATTGTTCTTTGTTTTTATACCCGTAGAGAGTTCTGCATGTGACTAATGCATTCAAAGCAATCGTCATTGCTTTGAAAAAACCTCGGATGTCATAATTTGTGACGTACGATTTTAAACTTTAACCAGAAGAGAATTAAGTTCAAACTCATACATCTCGAAATATAAGATAAGAGTTTTTTTTTTTAAGTAATGATATTATACTGATGCTGACGAATCATACGGTTGCGCAGTTGGTTGCCGGTTCACTGATTCTCGTACTTTGTTAGCGGGGATAATGCTCGGGCTATCATTGCATTGTATTTATTCTTTGCAATATAACATGTTACTTATAACGGATTTACATCATCTTTAGTGATGAGGCGTATCTGTATATCATGATATGCTGGTTTGGTTTTAACATTGAGTTTAAGACTGTTCATTATCTTCATACTCGTTCATTCCCAAAATACCAGATTTCACTAGATTCCCAAATCGCAAGAATCAAAATATTTAGGTAAACATTAAAACGTTATGGGATCTTATCTTATCTTATCTTACAGATGGACCCTTTCGGATACACTTCGACCCTTTAGGATCTTTTTTGCAATTACCCTCTTACACACTCAGCTGTTCGAATGTGCAGGTTTCCTCACGATGTTTTTCCTTCACCGTAAGAGCACCGGGTAATGCACTTAAGTTAGAAAAACTCATTGGTACATGGTGACCGCGGGGGTTCGAACTCGGTACCTTACGATCACGAGTCGACCCCCTAAGCCACTAGGCCACCGACGCTCTCAAACGTTTTGGGATTCCAGTATATTGAGAATATGATTTAAAAAAAAAACTGGTAGGTTTTCGGAAATGAGCATATTTATAGTCCTGGTTTCCCAGCTTGTCCTAGTATTTTTTTCAACCTAATAAATAGGGTTGGTATGAACTTTGTTTTCAGCTTGTTTCCCTATTTCGCTTCTAAAATGTACCGTAATATTGAACACTGTAACGGTATAACTATTTCCATCAGAACGATCGTCTTGAAGCCTGGTTTCAATATACTAGGCTTATCGTGCATTTCGATTTATCAGAAATTGCATGAATAATGCACTTCGTATTTAGTTCAAGCAAAGTATTTTGAAACAATGTACTGTAGGCACCATAGTATTATTTATATTGAAGGTTTCTGTATAAGTTTGAATTTGGCCTTAGTGATTGAATACACAACAATAGAGAGAGTAACTAAGTAATTACTAATTATATATCAATTATCCATTGTCGGATTGCGACAGTAGTGTGGCCAATTTAGCATGAAAATATTTTGTCCGTATTTTTTTTTATGTTTGCTCATAACACATGCTGGAAATTAGCCAAGTGTGGTTGGGAAAAGTTGAATAAAAGATTAAGGGCCAGCGCAAACCGGCGGGTTGTAGGGGATTTTCCCTTTAGATTTCCTCCGCCGCAATCTGCTGCGATGCTCCGAGGTCGGTCTAAAAGCATTGACATTTATACCTCATTTCAATTGAAATAGCATTAAATATACATTGATAAATTTAATATCCTCTGCCGTCCCGTCCGCCGGTTTGCGCAGGCCATAAGCCACTCTTAGTCCAAATTATTAAAAACAGTAGAAATTAAACTGGGCCGCTTACGCGAAAAAAAACAAAACCTATAGGGCAAATCACATTTCTACTCTTTTAATCATGGATCTTAGCATCGCGTCAAGCATAACTAACCCGGTCATGAACCTAAATACCGTTCGCAGTCAGTGCGTGATAGCCTGCTAAATTTAGTGTGGGGGCGCGCCGCGGCGCCGCCTCCTCTGATTCAACTCCCGAACTTGTAAACACACCATTCGGAAGTTGACAGAATTATAATGTTTTTCGTGAACACGTTTCTTGAGTAAGCTCTTCTTCCGAATTCGTCTATGTATGTTTTGTTGCGTTGCATCATGCATGATTACCTGCTAATGTGTTAATATACACTTACGAGCAAAACAATTGCATCACTTTTCATTTCATGTCCACCCATTATCTTTGTAAACCAGCTTTTCTTTCTGAAATATTTAAATTAAATAATGTTTCGATAATTTCTATGTTTGTTTACTTCTTGTAAAGCTTATATTACAAGAAAGATGAATTCATTTAAATATTTCAGAAAGAAAAGTCGGTTTACAAAGATAATCGGTAGACATCAAAAAATGCAAAGTGATGTGTTTTGCTCGTAAGTGTATTTAAGGCCGTTTTAATAATATGATCTTGGCTGAGCTGAGCCCGAGTAAACTTCAAATATAAAACTATTTCTGACGTGTCTTGAACTCTGGAGTCGGCCGTCTTAACCAAGATGAGTGTGAGGGTTTCACTAATCTAATCCAACTCCAAGACTTGTTAACACCCTTCAGAAGTTAAGAGAATAATAGACCTAGTTCGTCTAGTAGTGGGGTCATACACAGATTTAGGTTACCGTCGTTCCTGTGGACATACCCAAAGTTAACGTTTTTAAGGTCTAATTTTCTGGCTGAACCCACATCCATCAGGGCATCAGGTCTACTTTAGTCCTATCAAACAAAAACATAACTTATATGCAGACAAGTGTTAACTATTGACCACAGGAGAGACAACTTTTGTTTTTTCGAATGTGTTTGACCCAGTTATCAGTTGAAGTAGGGATGGAGTAAAGACGATATTTTGAGACTCGCATCCACGGAGGCGGAAACAAAAATAATTAAAGAGATAATTTACAGAAATTATGTTTTTTGTAACGCACCGGCAATGGGGTTCGTGCGGCTCGTGGGGCATCCCTCTCGATTAGAGTAACTTATGCCTTGAGTTTACGCAAAAATTGCATGATGCATATAAGAAAAGTCTTCTTTGGATCTTTATCAGTTTATGAGGATGACCTACATAAATAAAGCAGATACAAAAGTTAGCTCAACTCAATTATTGGTTCCTCATGATACCTAGCGCGATGGGAACGGCTAGTGCATTTTCTCACAGGTCTCTTTATAAACCACGCACATGAAAAATGTATGAAAAATATCCGTACATTATTTTGATATTTTGCAAGGCTAACGTAAACCCTTGTTATGCTGATTCCTCCAATTCTCGAGCCGAGTCGAATGCCAGCTCGTTATTCCGCTACCAATTAAAATGTTTTCGATCTGCTATCCGTTTTTATGTAACTGAATACCAATGTACCGGTTCGGTATAATCTTCGTTCAGGTCATCCAAGGTTGATAAGCTAAACGTTTCCGCCACACTCGTTGTTCGCGAGCGAATTTATTTGTATAGTTGTTAAACTTGTTGATTTCCACATAAATGAACTCGATAAGAGATCTTAACACTACAATAAATGGAACATAAGGAACCAATGACACCTGTCATCCCAGGACAAATAACCTCAAACTTGAGGTTTTATGGTCTGCGCTAACCGGCGGACGGGACGGCAGTGGATATTAAATTTGTCAATGTATATTTAAAGCTATATCAATTGTAATAAGGTATAAATTTCAATGCTCTGAGACCGACCTTGGAGCATCGCAGCGGATTGCGGCGGAGGAAATTTATAGGGAAAAATCCCCTGCCGTCCGCCGGTTTGCGCTGGCCCTTATATGGTGCTGCGATGACAAGTTTCAGGATCGATTGGTGGCCTTTCTTTAACTGTTAAAGATAATGCATTGGTGGTCACATAATTAGGGATGCTTGCTTTTTTCCATACAATTTTGCGAAAAAATATGACCTCAATGTTGAACACCCAAAATCAAAAAGTTATGGACCTATTTTATTACTGATTACAATTTATTTTAGATCATCAACTAAGGTTTAAAATGATGTAGCAGCAGTAATCTACTATTAAAAACAGTCCTTATATTTTATAGGGATTCAAAAAAAAAGTGCTGATGCGTCCATACGAAGTTTTACGACTTTCTATGAATAAAATGAAAGATTCGTTTTCTACAGATAAATTGTGCGTACATTTTAACCCCA
This sequence comes from Acleris literana, assembly GCA_946894065.1. NCBI lineage: Eukaryota > Metazoa > Arthropoda > Insecta > Lepidoptera > Tortricidae > Acleris > Acleris literana. The sequence goes on along the minus strand of OX335671.1, from coordinate 25,548,351 downwards.
GGTTCAATAGTTAACGATAACTGACGACAAGTGTAACAAAAAATAAATTGAGAATTTTTTGATGTTGGCGTATGGGAAAAACGCAAGGCTAATTATGTGACCATCACTGTACAGTCGACTACAAAGAGAAGTATCCACTTTGTCACTTTATTGCATTGTAATAAGGTCCAAAACTGGATACATCTCTTTGTAGTCGACTGTATACGATTCCAGCAACCTTCAGCGATGGAAGATGGCCGATCGAAAAATGACCGGTTTCTACTTTTGATTTATTATATTATTGATTTATTTAGTGGAAAGAAATCGTCTCTGCCTACCCCTCTGGGAAACAGGCGTGATTTTATGTATGTATGTATGTATGTATGATTGATTGATTATACTAGTACTCTCACTCACTTGACATTGGCGAAATCACTGCGGAATCGCGGTGGAACGCCGTTAATAAAGAAGAAGAAGGACAATATATTAAGGTATAGGAGAATGAGTGAGAGACCCATATTTGGTTAGTTACTGTTTAATTTAGGTACTTAGTTGTTCTTAAACTTTAGCCATAGTTCAAAGTTAACTGTTCCAAGTTTAGAACTTTATCATTATATAGAGGCCGCGTGTGTTGTGTCCAGTCCACTTTCTGCATTTGTAGTTCTCCACGCGAACAGAATTAACTCAATAATTAATTTGTAAAGGTTTATTGGATTCAATGAAGATTGGGTATGCATTGCGGTGTCATAGTAAACTAACAACGTATTTTCGTGTTTCAGGTCAACCAAGACAGACATGTTTATAGACGAAAACGAAGTGTAAGTACCACATCACCTATTTTACTATCGTCATCTAGATATAACACCTCGTAACTACTATTTTAACGAATTATTTAGAACAATACCGTTCTTTCTGCTGATGTGATGATGGCGGAACCATGTTATCGGTATTTTGTTGACGGTAAAACCTTTTGCGAAGATCGTCGCTCCACCTAGTCTGAGGGCGTCCTACACTACGTTAGCCGATTCGCGGTCTCCACTCAAGAATACGATAACTCCAGCGATTATCGGTTCTGCGGCACAAATAACCGGCCCACAAGCAAAGCAAGGTGGCTGGCAAGAGCTGGATGAGAGTGCCCACGAATCGTGCTCGTTGGCGTGCAATGGGAGAGGCCTATGTCCAGCAGTGGACAAATATATGATGATGATGAAAACCTTTTGCAGGGCGGTCGCTCGAATCGCTACCACTATCTGGGTTCGGTTCAGTAGGACTTAGTTGCATATTGTCTTCGTAACCAAAACGTCTGCGGTGTATATTGTCTGTGCAAAACGCCCGCATTGCAATATTCCAAAGTAGGCGAAAGGGCTTGGTTGCAAAACATCTTAATTTCATTACGATTTAATAAGCAAAAGGTCCAAATGATCATAACAACCAATCTGGCAGAATGTCTTAGTAGCACAAAAACTATATAGTCACACACACACACATTCGTTGCTAACACAGTCGTTGTACAACCAAGTATTGCTAATATCATTATACAAACATGTCATTTTGGCTAATTATTCATTTAATTGAAACATTTTGCTTACCAGGGCAAAATACAACTCGGTCGTCCTGAACCGAACCCTACTATCTTACCTTCATGCCGCAGTGTTCGCGTTCCTAAAAAACCCATATGGGTTGCGGTTTCTTAATCGGTTTAGCCAACATAACCATGAATCAGAATAAAACTGGCACACATAGGTGTGAGTAATGTTGAAGTTATCTATTTGTGTTTGTCACTCAATAAATAATTATGAATGATTATTACCCTTACACATAATATAGAATTTATGTTAAGCGGGTCATAAAAAGATGAATATCGCTGACGTTAGCGATTTTCGGAAACTGTCAAAATGAGTTGAAATAAGCGGACGATGCATTAGATAAGTATACCATCAAATAAAAAATTTGACAGATTTCGAAATCGCCAAACTTATCGTTACGCACCTTGTCTAAACCCCTGTTCTGTGTCAATTCTATTCAATTATGAATATTATGATTGATATAGGTCTTCCTTAATTTACAATAGCACAAATTAACAAGAGAAACGAATTAACGCAAACAGAATTTCGGGGGGTCTGCTCGGTCCTTTGACAAGGGTTGTTATTATCAACACTTATTTATGCTCGTTAAAATACCTACCATTTTTACACCTTGCATTTATTTATGAGATGGATGAGACCTTATTACGAGCTCTACCTCGTAAGGCACACGTCAAATTTCGATATTTCGATAAAGAATCTTGTGTCGGTCAACTAAAGTCAAAAGTCACTTTGACAAATGCCCTAAAGGGCATTGGGTAAATTTGTTTGAAGAATATTGTCATATTTTTTTTCAGCGGCCACAGATGATTTTTACATAGTTATTTAGAGGACCTCTAAATACATATAGATATATATAATTTATGGCGGTAAATAATATCGGAGCGGAGATTTTGAAGATTTAAGTATTCAGTTTTTAGTACAAAAGTACGCCCAAGTATGAATATTTAAATATCTCGGCTCCGATGCACTTTAGAGTATTACATTACATAACAAAATATGTTTATTTTTAATAATTCTATCATAATTTACCACTTTTATGAATGTCCGCTCACCTTGAAAATATATGAATTTTACAAATGACAACACTTTTACCCAAACCCCTTTAGGACGTTGGGCCTTACCCTTACGAGGTTATCCTGCCATGTTCCAGCCTGTGAAAATGATACATTACTCTCACTTTAGCTGACTGGATGTTGGCAGGATTTGGCAGCTGATATTAATTGCGACCTTCGTTCCGAACAACTGATTTCAATACAGATCGACACTGCTGTTAATTACCCGTTTCCATTGCTTTATGCGTTGCTCTGCTATTGAACATGTTTTTACCCGACTGTATATTATCAAAAGTCGGATGTTCCTCTTTAGTTCCTAAACTAGTGTCATACCTACATATGATTGGTCAATTACGTGCTAGTAGTAGGCTGTATAAAATGGCGACCCCGTCTTTTAGTGTTAATATCTCTTAAATGGCTCAACCGATTTTCATGAAATCTAGATAAGAACCATCCCTAATAAACAAGCTTTCTTTAAAAAAAAGACCCGTCCGAATCGGTTCATCTGTTTTGGAGCTATGCTGCCACACAGACACACAGGTAGAACAAAATTAAATTTATGACATCCCTCTGTTTTCTCGGGGTTTATAAATGTAAGGGTGTGTTATACTATTCGCTAATCGAATTTTCGTTTTTACCTTTTAAATGAAAACAATTATGTATGATGGTAAATTTTAGTTCAACCGGATACATTGATGTCATAGATTGCACTATCCAATTTGCAGCGCGCTTTGAGCTGTCTTTGTCGTTTAAGCTCGCACTAATAAGGGGTGACTCCTAAGTCGTGAACCGAAATTTTGGTTACTAACGCAGCATTTCAAGACGAATTCAGTACATTAACACCAAAAACCAAAAATTTTACTTTGTTGAAGCAAAACTTAATTTCTTTAAGTTATGTATGAGTCTGACAGTTCAAAGTAAGAAGTTGGGTAACCATGAGACTCTGTGTAAGTTTAAAATTAATAATTTTATTAATTATTAATTGGGTTCTGAACTTTTTATAGACTAACGTTTTTGTTTGCTCGCTTTCTCTAGTCTGTTTATGAAGGTAACTTTTCGATGAGTTAAAAATTGGAACATGCATATAGCAAAAATCTCCTTCTTTGATCTTTGGTCATTTTTATGTAGTTTAGATCTGTTGTGATGAAAACGTGGTAATTAAAAGTTATTGTTGTCTAAATTATTTATTATCTTCAGTTATCTAAAGGTTAACTATAAAACTTTTATAAGGCTATATAAATTAAATTTATCGTCTGAATGAGGTTTCTGACGCACAAAAGTTGACACTAGGTATGCACTCCGTCCAAGTTATTTATTGCATTCAAACTTAAGCTTATCATTTTTTTAAATAAAAGTAATTCCCGGGGCCATGTTGCTAAGTTGATTATTTGTAGATAAGCGTTTTAATTTTCTTAACAATAAATATATTATAGTGTATATTTCATTATAAAAATGACACATTTTTAACGTCATCCTTTATTTGAAAGTTATAAATTATAGCATGACACCAGAAAACATGACATCAGCGGATTTTCTAAATAATTTATCGATACATGTTTTGGCTTAATTATCGCTAATAACAATCACACTTAAAGGATAGGCTTTCAGATTACACGAACATATGGATATTAGTGTGTGTGGTGAGTCATTAGAATTAAATCATGACCGGTACTTAATCTAGTTTGGGATGTCTGAAAATAGTTTCACGCACAATACACGAAAAAAATCGTTACCTACCGGACCTTACTACTTAATATTAATAATGGATTAATTTATTAAGATTGTCTATACAGTCTAAAGTCATATATTTATATAAAATATCTATAAGCCTTTATGCTGCTGATAACAGAGTCTGTGTAATACATATTTTTGATGCGTTGGGTGTTTAGATATTAGTGCTTTTGACTGTAAGGCTGCGGCTCCACTGAAGCGGAGACGAGCGGAGCGGCGCGGAGCTGTGCCAATATTAACCAATAGAATCTAAACCAACGTGCGCAAGGCGCGCTCGACGTGACCGCATGTGGCTTCTATTGGTTAATATTGGCACAGCTCCGCGCCGCTCCGCTCGTCTCCGCTTCAGTGGAGCCGCAGCCTTATACAAGCCCTTACTTTTTAAGCTTTATTATTTTTATTTTAAATTTTTATGTTTTTTTTTGACTACGTGATTTTAGCGTCTCCTCAAAATCCTCTTAACTGCATCAACATTTTTATTTAGTTACATTTAGGCTTTTGGGAAAACCGCAAACCGCTATTAGGTCATAAGTGTCATGGCTTTTGGTCTTTGGCTCTCGGCTCAGTTCTAGGTACGGTCACGAGCGTTAATTTGGGACCCATTTCAAGAAAAATATGCTTGAAGTCATCAATGTCATTAGAGATGTCAAGTCATTTGTAACTTATAGGAGACTCAACCTTATTGTTGTAGAATATCAGAATGACTTTGGACCTAAGGTGGGTACCAAATAAAATCTCGTGACTGTATGTAGGACCACTAACCTAAATAAATATATAGTTTGACTTGCTTTGATCGTCAAACATACTGCGACACTTAAATCAATAAATATCTTTTATTATTGACTTAAACTTAGCTCTTGACCGTGTTTGTTATCATTATCATGCGCATTTCGCAACAAGAACATATCATAATTGTTATTACTTGATAGGTATGATTTACTACCGTTCCGGTTAAAATGAAAATCGACGACTCGAAATTATACGTCAAAACAGCAAAATCACAACTTGAAATACATCAACAAGAAAAAATAACTTGATGCCGGCTGCCGGCGCCACACATAGCACAAATGTTTGAACACATATTTGATCACATGTGAAGCACCGGTATTTGCTTATTTGTTCAATATTTGATCACACATTTGCACTGTGCCATGCGTTGTCGGTTTTTCGAGCGCACATCAAAGCGTTCAAAGGTCAAATGTTGGGTAGGCTGCCTGCGACACTTGCACAAAGTTTAGTTGCCCGCAAATCACTGAGCGGAGCGGTTTAAAAAAATATCCCACTGGTCTATATATCATCTCTAGGAACATTTTTTCCATGGTAGCCTAAATACAAAAATAATTTTATTACACACTTAAAATAACAATGCAATTTTAAATAAATGTCTTATGTTTTAACAGGCATAATGTAACTCATGAACAAATTAAGGACTCAATTAAAAAAACCTTAATTTTTTCCTTTGTGTGACGAAAATTAGGCATAAGATCGTATGACTAATTTTCGTCACACGATGGAAGAAAGTTAACGCTATCTCAATTAAGTCCTTAACTATATACAATAATTTTGAGATCCACCCACCTACCTTGTTCCGTTACGATACATTTCACACATCCACTCGCGCCTTCTCCTAGGCCATTTTAGTTTTTGTAGCGCATGGAGTAAGTAATATTACAAGCGGCTAAATAATGTAGGTAGACCGCGTCAACAAACCCGTCGTCCATCTTGTTTGTTGACTTTGGCAACGCTGTGCACTGAACATGCATTTGAAGCAAGTGTGGCAGGTACATAAACATTTTTTCAAATGTGTGAGCAAAGTCTTTCAAAGTCTTTGTTCAAATATTTGTCTATGTGTAGCGCCGCCATGAGAATGGTCATTTGAAGTGGATGATTATCTTTTTAATCCAAATGACAGTTAAGCGTACATCCCACTAATATTATAAATGCGAAAGTTTGTGTGTGTGTTAGTTTTTTACTCCTTCACGCTGCCACGGCTGGACTGATTTGGATGAAATTTGGAATGGAGATAGCTTATATGGATGAACACATCGGTAACTTTTCATGCTGGAATATTTAAAAGTTCCCAAGGGAATAATGATAGTCGACATCTATGCGGACGAAGTCGTGGGCAGAAGCTAGTAGTAGGTACATACTTCTTGAGTCTCTCTGAGAAATTTTGATATTTTCGCTCCGGCCGCATTTTCGAACCATATTGCCTAGTTTAACGAACCGATTTTAATGATAACAAAATTAAAAATTATAATCTATATTTACCTAAACTGTGTAAAGTTTAGGCTTGTGTGCTTTCCGTACATTCCCAACCTTACCCAATAAGCATATGCATTCAAACTCCAATGCATGTGTCTGACCTTACGCCTTTTCACTCTTAAGCGTTCAGAAACCGAGTCCGTCTTGAAATCCGTCTCCTTTATCAGATAACTTATCAACGGCGTAGATAAATATAACTTTACTATATTATTACAAATCACACGCAGTCGTGTGTTAGATTCTGTGCGGGAAGGATGCACTCTTTGAAGCGATATAAGTGAGTAAAATAGAAAAGTTAATTAAGTTAAAATAAAATCAGTTAGTTCAAAATTCAAATGTATGTGATACGATATTAATTAAATGTTTTAGCCCCTGGCGTAAAAAGAGGGGTTTTAGTAGTGTATCTGTGTTTGTGTATATGTGTGTTTGGTCTACCTGTGGCATCATAGCTCCAAAAGATTTGGACCGTATAGGGTGACGGACCCATTAATGGACAAGGAACAATGACGGACACTTGATTCTTATTTTACAGTAGATAAGGGTTATTCATTTGTTTTGAATCAATCAATTTAGGACCGTATGAAAGGGCATTGGGTAAATTTGTTTGAAGAATATTGTAATTTTTTTTTCAGCGGCCGCAGATGATTTTTACGTAGTCATTTAGAGGACCTCTAAATACACAAAGATATATATATAATTTATGGCGTTAAATAATATCGGACCGAAGATTTTAAAGATTTAAGTATTCAGTTTTTAGTACAAAAGTACACCCAAGTATAAATATTTAAATATCTCGGCTCCGATGCACTTAAGAGTATTACATTACATAACAAAATATGTTTATTTTTAATAATTCTATCATAATATACCACTTTTACGAATGGCCGCTCACCTTGAAAATGTATGAATTTTACAAATGACAACACTTTTACCCAAACCCCTTTGTTTGAAGAATATTGTCATTCTTTTTTCAGCGGCCACGGTTGATTTTTACATAGTTATTTAGAGGACCTCTAAATACACATAGATATATATAATTTATGGCGGTAAATAATATCGGAGCGGAGATTTTAAAGATTTAAAGTATTCAGTTTTTAGTACAAAAGTACGCCCAAGTATGAATATTTAAATATCTCGGCTCCGATGCACTTTAGAGTATTACATTACATAACAAAATATGTTTATTTTTAATAATTCTATCATAATTTAACACTTTTATGAATGGCCGCTCACCTTGAAAATATATGAATTTTACAAATGACAACACTTTTACCCAAACCCCTTTGAATTAAGAGTTACTTGTCCAATACCTAAAAGTGTCCAAAAGTGGTACGATCACCCTAGTACGTGATTCTTTTAAAAATAAACCTTGTTTAATAGGGATGGTTCTAAGTTATTTTTTATGAAAATCGGTTGGGCCCTTTAGGGTGCGGCTCCACTGAGGCGGAGACGAGAGGAGCGGAGCGGAGCTATGCCAATATTAACCAATAGAAGGCGCATGCGGTCACGTCGAGCGCGCCTTGCGCACGTTAGTTTATATTCTATTGGTTAATATTGGCACAGCTCCGCCCCGCTTCGCTCGTCTCCGCCTCAGTGGAGCCGCACCCTAAGGAGATTTCAGCTTTGAAAGTGGGTGTTGCTTTTACATCGCGGATTTTTATCGATTTAATTGTTATTGATTGTTTAAGTCATTATCCTTGTCGACTTTGGACTTGGTTATATTGACACCCGTCGCGCGTTGGGAAATCTAAGCGTCGATATAGTACGAGCAGATAATAGTTTTCGCACCTCTAACTTAGGGCCGGTACAGATGGACAGCATTTGAACTGCAACCCAGCTGCAAAATGGCAGTTTGAGTGCAGTTGACGTACACACGTTTTGATGCAGTTACGTCAACTGCATCAGAACTGCTCTCGAACTGCCCGTTTGCAGTCCGTCTGTACCGGCTTAACCGGACTTTACCCTCGTCGCTGGTCAGATCTGTAACACTTCTAATACGAGGCAATACTCGAAAATTTCGACTGCCGGTTCTCTTATTCCTCGTGTGGTTGCCGAGTTAGAATAGTGCCACTCCATGTCTTCCCGTGGATGTCGTAAGAGACGACTAAGGGAATAAAGGCTTGTAGTACTGTTAGGCGATGGGCTTGCAACCTGTCACTAATACGCTGGTAAACATCTTAGCCTAATTGTGCAAATTGTGGTTATAGAATTATCAACAAGTTTTTAGAGATGTTTGTAATTCTGTAGCTCTGCCTACCCCACTCTGGGAACGAAGGCGTGAGGTTATGTATGTTATGTATGTGGTTCTCTTAATTTACTAGTAAATTGTTAATTTTATTATCAAAAAAATGAGTTTATAACAGTCCTGGAATAAATACCTATCCATTCCACACTATTTTAGGTGAAACTCGTATAAATACTTTTGCTGTTTCCACTTATAAATAAACGAGTAATCCTTCTAAGATATATGTTATTATGAATTTAAAATGTTTGAAAGTAATTTTTTTTTTACGGGGGAAACTAACGAGAACACAGGTCTCGTAATGGTTTCAGCCTCAGGCGCCCATGGACATATTGGATATATCAATCGAGATGGCAAATGTCTAACTACATAGACCCTGGGCCTTTATTCAACTTTGTTTCAACCCATCAGGTTTTTAATTCCCGATGCAAGTGTATCTGTGTATTTGTCTGTGGTATCGTAGCTTGCAAACTGATGAACTGATTTTGATATTTTTTTATTATAAAGCTAGTTTAAGGAGGGTGGTTGTCAGCCAGGTTTGATGAAAATCGGTTGAGCCGTTTAGAAGGCATCACCAGTTATAGTGGCTGATGAAGATAGGGTGATGACACCAGTGTTGGACACCTTAAGCTGTCAGGCACCAATCTTAATTCAAAGGTCATACGGTCACAAATTGATTGTTGCAAAAAAAATGAAGAATCGAGTGTTCATCATTAGCCCTTGTGAATTATTGGATCCATCACTACATTAGTACAAAATGGAATAGAGACGTGGTGTTTGCTCGACCTTGAACCTGTGACCGTAAAGGTTAACTTTGTATCGTCTATTGCTATCTGCTAACTCACATCCTGGTACTAAGTAATCGCAACGACCTTCAACGAGTACAAAGTCAGATATTCGTCTAAGCCGGTTCACCTAAGTTTCTGACGCACTTAGACGATTGCATTTTGTTTTCATGTTAACAGATACTTGCAATTCAGAGGCTGTACCTGTCGTAAAGTGTCGAAAAAACACTAATGCTGGTTTCACTCACACTGAGGCAGAATAGTCAGGCAGGAAACATTACTGTTCTGCCTACATGTGAAACCAGCATTACCAGGAAATTTTCAGGCAGTGGCAGTGAAAGAAACAGCGCTATAGATTCATGTGTCTGTCTGTCCCTTATCGGGAGTTTTGATGGTCAAAGGGATGAACGACAATAATTAGCTCTCCAAACGATCGTAACATAACCCGAGAGCGTAACATAAACGTTGTTCGGTATTAGGTATCTACGACCTTGGGTGAGTTTCGAGTACGGCAAAGGTCGAAGACACTTGCGAATTCGTTAGGTTCGCCGGTGGCTTAAGTGACGAAGTGTTATAAAGAAATTGTCTTAGAGCTCGTTCCGACTATGTCGTATGTCGGTCCGGATTTTAATCGGTCGTTCCAGTGGCAGAAGGTTTTATATGAAGCTATTCACACTCGTCCGACAACGATTTTGTTTCGGATCCGACCAAAAATATCGTGTTTTGCCAGCCCTCTCGTCCGGATAAAAATCGTGTCGGAACTCACTCGCCTTTGAGTAAGTATGACGCTGTTCACATTGGTCGGATGTCGGGGCCGACCCCGCCCCGCCGGCAGCCCTTGTTTCGCCCGCCCGTGGCTGCCATAGTGGCCGACAGCCGACTAGTGTGAACAGAGGCGCCGACACCCGATTAAAATCGGAATCCGACATCGGACATAGCGGGAACTGGGAACAGAGGCGCCGACACCCGATTAAAATCGGAATCCGGCTTATATACCTACCTGACTTTCTAATTCCGAATAAACTTGCATTTTGATTACTTAAGACAATATAGGTGCATATTATTGACGACTTGTTATTGAGCAGTGATGCAACGGTGCATAGAACTGTGACGAACGTGAATCGTGCATCGTCGCCGCTTTCTCTAGGGCCGGTCAACCAGAAACGAACTTCACTCAATAGCGATTTTTATGAAAACCTTGTTGAAGGAGAGGCCTGCAGCGGCTACTTTATGTCATTTATTTTCTTTTTGACGCAAGGCCTATCTAATACAAAAATGACTGAACACACACACACATTATTGTTATTCTGACACTTGTTTTAGTTTCAGAGGGACAAATGACAAATGATACCTATTAAAGCTATGTTTTACAATCTACCTTCCAAAAAAACAATTCCATTTTTGGAATAAAACAATTCCCTAGCGATACTTCGTTGCAGTACGGACAGAACACTATATCTTGTCAATAAACAAAATAATTATCATTTATAAAAGAATACTTCAAATCTTTTTTAAAGCGACTACACCGTCTAATGACATAATTATGTATGAAATACGAATGTATTTAATTAACCGCTTTTTTAGGGTTCCGTACCTCAAAAAGAAAAAAGGAACCCTTATAGGATCACTCGTGCGTTGTCTGCCTGTCCGTCTGTCACAGCCAATTTGCTCCGAAACTACTGGACCGATCGAGTTGTTTGGTACACATATGTAAGTCGTGACCCAAAGACGGACGCGTAGGGTAGGAATTTTGGACAAGGGGGCCACTTTTGGGGGGTAAATTAAGTTTTGGAGCAAATCTGCTGTGATTTTTTTAATTTCCTAATTTATTCCCCAAAAGTAGCCCCCTTGTTCAAAATTCATTTATTTACGTTACGCATCTGTCTTTGTGTCACCGACTTACATATTTGTACCAAATTTCAACTCGATCGGTCCAGTAGTTTTGGAGCAAATCTGCTGTGACAGATAGACAGACAGACTAACAGACAGGCATATGGTGTGGAGACGGAACCCTCTCCATGCGAGTCGAACTCGCACTTGGCCGGTTTTTTATTAGTAAATGTAGTAAGTTTAACTAACCTAACCTAACCTAACTTTCAACGTCGTTGGAAAATGTAGCGCCTTAATTAAGCGATTCGACGAAATTATGTAACGCAATGCGATTCATTCAAAAGATATAATTCCAATCATATCGTATGATTTACGATATGTCGCGTAATGGAATCATTAGCCCAGTTTGATAGTATCTCAGATAACCACTATCAGTGTTTTCAATAATCGGTACGTTTTAGATAGACCGAATGCTCATTACCCAATTTCTTCGATGTCTCCATTAGTTCAACAAAAAAAAAAGGTTGTTTTTTCAAAATCAATTTGGCACAGTTTTAATTGACCAATTTGAAAAACGTAAGTGATTATTGTACTCACTTTCACATTCTGCATGCACCTAACAACTAATTGACACTTACGTAAGTGTACTCGTACCTAGGCAGTTGGTTTTGCTCAGTCAGACACGTGGTACCCACAATATAGGCCACACATATCCAAACTAAAGGCGTAAAAAATGAGTGCCTAGATCACTTTCGCAGACTCGCGTAGTCGCATTTTTCCTCACTTCCATTTATTATCACTATAATCTATTTCTAAAGTAAGTATGTTGTTGTTTCTTTTGCCAATATTAAAGTGTTACATGAAACATCCTTATTTTGAAGCATATAATAACTTTTTCTCAAAGATGTCCGAAAATGTTGACATTACTATCTACATATTGAGACGCGAAGTACATAGTTTACTGACAGTTCTCAAATTAAAAAAAAACATTGCGTGCTCGGTACACAAGCCCGCAATGTTGCATACAAATTCCATTACTATCTAGCTTGTAACTTTTTAAAAAGTGAAAAAAGCCATAATAAAATGATTAATTAATTATATACTGGACTGAAATTTTTCAGCCTACCTATTCGCCATCTACTACTTCGCATATTAAATTTGGTATAAAATACTTTTTATCGAATAAATAGCCCGGTGCAAATCGTCTCCTATTCGGATCTCCTACTAATAAGACTTGTGCCCTCATTTTATTATGGCTTTTTTCACTTTTTAAAAAGTTACAAGCTAGATAGTAATGGAATTTGTATGCAACATTGCGGCCTTGTGTAGCGAGCACGCAATGTTTTTTTTTAATTTGAGTACTGCCAGTAAACTATGTACTTCGCGTCTCAATATGTAGATAGGAATGTCAACATTTCCGGACATTTTTGAGAAAATGTTTTTTCTGCTACATTCATTTTCTGGGATAATTGAGTTGAATATTCGGGGAGTAACTGCAAGTCCTCTTGCCGTTATACCTAAGTGTTACAAACATCGTAAATAAATAAATAAACGATAGGATAACCTTTATTAAAAATTCATACATGTTAACACGTTTTTTTCGTTTCCGCTTTATCTAATAACTTATTTAAACTCCGCTACTGAGTGAAGATAAAGAAGTCAAGTTGTGTACGGAATCCTGTTGTATCACTACTGAGTTGTATTATTGCATGTACGATCTTATCTCGAGTTCTAAGTCAACAAAATCATAAAGCGACAACGTGACAATCGTTAACTTAATTGGTCATTAACAACGGTCATACCGTATTATTAAAGGTTAGTTATATTTTTTATTTTTACGTTCTTTTTCTTCCTTTTAGTTTAGTTTTCTCTCTTATATGCTGCTGCATTTGGGCGCTTACACCCTTTTGTGACCTGTCACATAAATATATCTTTTTTTACAATAAAAAAAACGGTCTATAAATAATGTGGATGTGGATAATTTCATTTCATATTTTTTATTAGTTTAATTGTGAACGTAGTTTAATTTCAATTTTTATTATTAACTTCTGAACACTAACCTTACTTGTTTTTGTTTGCCCCGTTGGTTGAAATTGGTAGTTAGATGTCAATTAAGTCATCTTAAGGCCTTCAGTCCGCCATTTGCACCTGCTTTGTGAATTGTCTAGTGGTATTTTTGAAATAAAGTTTATATAAATAAATAAAATGTCCACAGTAAGTTGGTGTCTGTTTCTTTTTTCAGATATGCATACTCATATCTAAAAAAACACCAACAGTCATCACCTATGACCATTTCATATATTTGTTACTCTGGTTCACAGAGGGTAAGCCTTCTTCAAGAGTTAAGAGAAACTCTTCCTTCTCGTTAGTGTGCCATGTCTAGTACAGGGTAGCTTGTATTAAAAGTGGAAATCTCTGTTTAATACATAATTATTGTTGGAAAGAGATTTCCGCTTGTGATACAAGTTACAAGCTTTTGATAAACAGGCCCCTGGATGTTTCTTGAGGTGTTCCAAATGTACCAACATATTCCTGCTCCAAACGTACTTCGTTATAAACAAAAGATAACGTCTAAATGAGGTGTTTTTATATAAACAAATACCGGAGATGAAAAAATATCACTCGCACTAATAGTCAATTTTTTTACATGCTCGCATTATCTGTAGTTTTTGTAGCAGTGGAAATAGTCTACCGGGGCGAAGTCCGCGCGCCAAGGCGTTTCTCAAGGCCTACTTGACTATACTCGTAGATAATGGTATAATATTTCACACTGGCCGCTGAAAAACAATTTAATGCGTAATTCCCTGCCAGCAACTAACGATTGAATACAATGTGTACACGCGAGGCGAGGCACCGGTATTGAATGTACGCGTAAACAAGATGTCATTGGATAAAACAAGAGCCTTAAGTGCAGTTTACCGGATTTTGCGGAAATGGATCTTAATTTGTAGATGTAAAGGTTAAGTGTTAAGCGTCTTTATTTTGTCGTGATGGTGAGTGTCTATCCGATTACAATACAAATACTCTTTGTTATAATATAATAGCGCGGACAGTTAGGCTGCGGCTCCACTGAGGCGGAGACGAGCGGAGCGGTGCGGAGCTGTGCCAATATTAACCATAGAAGGCGCATGCGGTTACATGGAGCTCGCCTTGCGCACGTTAGTTTAGATTCTATTGGTTAATATCGGCACAGCGCCGCACCGCTCCGCTCGACTCCGCATCAGTAGACCCGCAGCCTAAATGCATATTTTTTTCCAAATGTGTGTGTGTCGAACGGGCGGTGTTATCACTTCTATCATTTCCAGACAACCCGGGTTGTAATTTTTTAAGATTTTTTTAGCGAAAAATAGTGATTGTTCCGTTTAATTTGGGAAATTCTTTTCGACCCAACAGTAATTTTCTTAATTCTTATCCTGTAAATAACCCTTTCTGTGTGTTAAATATTCAAACCCGTAACTTTTAACCTCGCTTCACATAAAAGTGTAAAGGTACAATCAAGTACTAGATAAGTGTAAAGTCTAGTTCACTTGCATTTTATAAGCCTTTTATACGCAAGCAATCGAGGCATGGGAGCGGGGTAGAAGGCGAGCAACCACTTGTCTCAAGTCACCTAGTTCGACTAGACTCGAGCTACGAGCTGCAGAAGCAAAATTGGTTACCTACTTGATTTTATGTCATACGCTACGTTTAAATGACCTAGAACAAAATGATACCTACTTACAACTTTTAGCAAACGTGTGCGAGATAGGTATAAATTTATCACGGTCGAAACCCTTTTTCACAAAGTTTGTTTAGTGTTCAAGTTAAGGAATACCTTAGAAAAGTTCACAATTTTGACAGCTGGTACACTGAATTAGTTATTTTAATGAGGGCCAGGGTCTTACTTTATTTAATATTCGAAATTCTATTTGCTTGCTTCTAATTGCTTTATCTCCGTCTCTCTCCTAATTTAGTCTCGAATCACGAGGAAAGGGATGCGAACCTATCGAATAAAAGGTCAGTTTTCAACATTATTTCATTGTAAGTACCTCACTTTAAACCTTAGTTAATAATCTAAAATAAATCGTTTTGATTGGTGGTCAAATTCGTTAAGTCATATTTTGTATAGACAGTTATATACCATATACCTGGGTACTTCACAATGTTATGAATACTTATGCAGAAAGATCGTTCAAAGTTTGCGTCTATGTAATACCTACTTGCACTACCTTCCTGTGAACCCTCAAGTTGAAAGTGCTTGACATTTTTCTTTTAGCAAAAGGCATTCAGCACCTGCCTAGTGCCTCTATTTTTTCTCGTCATTACAAAAACATCTGCCTTCCGTAAGTGGACAATTGTGAAACGCACTGAGTTCTTAATGGAACCTTCGAGATGTATAGTACTTGTAATTTCATGGTATTATAATGATTGACATGGACGTCTATTAGACTGTGGCTGGCTACATGACAATGTATTACGTCACTCTATTGTGTTTAAGATGACCCATGTTCAGATTAAAAATGACAATGATTTTCATTTGAATCCACTGGATGCGGCACTATGGAACCGAACATTGCGGCGATCATCTCTTCTCAAGTCAATACATTTGATTGATTGATTCTAGGGGGGCTAAGTTCTACAAGTTTAGGCGCGAATGTCCTGCAAACTGACAGACGTTGGGGGGGACAAGGCATTTAGGTTTAAAATCGTAAACGCATTGAAAGCGGAGGCGATCCCTTACTAAAAACACACTTTTGGAACGCTTTTTAATATGGAAACGCACCGCACCGCCCCGCCTCCGATCTCAATGCATGCATTTGCGGCGGCTTTAGCGTGGGTGAGCTATATAGGTATGTAGCGAGGCAGGGAAGTAGTTCTTCTATATAGGCGACAATCTTTTTAATGCGTTGTAAAAACGCGGCGTTCGTTTCAAATCGTAAAGGAAGCTCAAAAGGTCTACCTTACAAAGCAAGACTTATGAATGTAGACACCATAAACCTCGACCTTGGCTTGGTTAAGTTTGCAAGCCTTGCAACTTTATTTCACCACACAACAAATGATACACATCGCAAAACGCTGTAACCGGCCATAATTGGCTGGATGTCGTTGTCGTCTAAACGTTGCGTCGAACGATATCATCATAAATAAGTGGGATTGCTGGGCAAAAACTGTAACTAACGTAGCGTGGGCGTGTTTTACATACTTCAATGTCCCTGAAGTTGCAAACACACAGGTAGCGATGCAATGTGGGTTTTTTAAGTATAGGCAAAGGAGTCATCGGGACACCTGCAGGGGCTGCAGGCCTTGGGAACGGTTCGAAAAATACCGTTTAATTATGGGTCGGAGCGGAATAGATTCGCGAGCGAGCGTTATCATCGCTGGGATTGACCCGGCTTGGAAAAGGGCAGTGGTGGTGGGCGGTGCGAACAAATTAACGAGCGAAAACCGTTATAACAGCGCCTCTATTCTAGGCAGTAAAAACGATATCGTAGTTTGTCTGTTATGGTATTGTTATGACGTCAGTCGCCATTACTGTCAAGAAAATAAGAGCTATCAAAACGTTGACAATTCGATAACAGATCAAATGCGATATTGTTTTAACCGTGTTGAATAGAGCCGCAGTTTTATTTTGTTCTTTAATCAAAACCGAAATATTGATTCTGTTCGAACGGGATCGAAATGAAAATGCTCTATTTGTATTGTATGGCGTTTCTGATGAGCTGGTTTAAAAAATTCACGAAGCTTCCGAGCCATTGTCACCTGACGGAAAGTGATCACGATTGCCGCCCACCACATGGCCACCCGCAACTCCAAGGGGGAAATTTCTGGAAAGCGCAGTTGCGTTGCTATGCTAGTTTACTAAATGCGGTGCTTTTGTTTCGCAAAGGTTTTTTTTTGTTGCTGGCAGATGTGCGGTAACTATACGATAGATAACTACAGGGATTTGCAGACTTCCCTGTAACTGTAATGACATCAAAATAAAGTTAGAGTTACCGACTCATTTAAGCCCATAATGGGAGGGGCATCAAATAGGGACTGTAGGGAACAGATCTTTGAGATCTCAGTGAAACTCTTGTTTAGGTAGGAAATCAATTAGAAAGTTAACAGCAACCACCTGGGGCCTGTTTTATTACAAACAAAAAAAAAACAAAACAAATTACAATTTATAGGTTACAAGTTTCCATTTGAGCAGTGTTGCCAGTTTAGCCCGTAAAATTGTTAATTGTAGCTTTATAAAACGTGCCCCTGATCGGCGGCAACTTGTATGACGCACACTTACTTGCAATTTTTGTATAGCTTATAAAGTTATGAACCTTACACACTCTTGATAAATCATTATTATACTAGTTAAATCAGTCGAACATTCGTTCAGAAGCTAGAGTAAAATATCAGGTGGTTCATCTGATCACATGCTATCGCGATCGTTAATTGTGACCCATTTCAAGAAAAATGGGCTTGAAGTCGTCAATGTCATTAGAGATGCCAAATCATTTGTAACTTACAGAAGACTCAACCTTATTGTTGTAGAATGTCAGAATGACTTTGGACCTAAGGTGGGTCTCAAATTTAAGTTCGCCAGTGTACATTACATATGTGTAATCGGCAAAATGGAACCTGGACCCACCATGTCACTGTGACATAGTCCTAGCGGGTCAGAATTCCATTTTGCCGAGCTTCAAGCAGTCTGGAAAATAACAACCGTTAAGGCTGCGGCTCCACTGAGGCGGAGATGAGCGGAGTGGAGCGGAGCTGTGCCAATATTAACCAATAGACGGCGCATGCGGTCACGTCGAGCGCGCCTTGCGCACGTTAGTTTAGATTCTATTGGTTAATATTGGCACAGCTCCGCTCCGCTCGTCTCCGCCTCAGTAGAGCCGCAGCCATACATTATCATTTAGACAAAGACAAGTAATTACTGTGAATACTTATACAATTTGAGGTATTTACGTTTGTTTACAATTTTTTGTCACGGCCATGACCGTCCAATTAGCACTATGCAGCATGGCCTTAGTAAATTAAGTTAAACTGTTAAATTTCACTGTCGGAACCGGAAGAGAAATGACGCATTGTAACGGATAACTAATGATAGTAATCGGTTGAAACGTTTTGGTGAATGGCGGGTTGCCTTTGTCTGTTTTACACCATAGATATTTTTCTATAATAGTCAACGTCATGGAATTTACTATTTTTGTACCAAGGTCCACGTCACACTTACGCGGGGTATGAACTACAATACCAAATTGTCTAAAGAGTTAAAGCGACAGCGACGAAGTAGTTTTGAGAGCCATATTAAAATTAAAACAAGCTTTTTTTTTAAACACGACACGACATGTTTCGATATTTTCGTCTACATTATGTTAATTTTCGTCATTATTTTTTAGGAATCTAACGATATCTCGTTTGTCAAAATCAGGCCATTGGTTTAGCCTTTACATAACATACGCAGTCAAAACATTGCCGACCTTCTTCGTCAGTCGGGTACTTAAAACTTAGCAGGTGTTCTAGCAAAAATTCTGCAAATCCACATCATAAATTCCCTGGTTAGCATTTTTAAAGGAATTTAATTAAAAATTATATCCTCACTCCAGCACGTTAAGTTGAATGTAATTAGTCCTAACATCCCTATTCCCGAAATACTCCAACAAAACTCTAGCAAAAACTCAAACATGAAAATTATGTGCTGTGGTTTTTGTAAGCAGCGCGTTAAGTTTTAGTAACGTTGAAGTTACGTTAAAGTTTTGGTCTTCGAATTTGCTTTTAGAATGGGCTGCCATTTGGTTAAATTAATGGTGATAATGGCTTTTCCGTTTGTATTATGTCCCTTGTTAACATTTTCTCCAGTACCAGTGACTCGTTATGGAGTTCGATTTATTTGGCATTTGTAAGTCTGGCACTGAAAATGTTACTTATACGATTGATCATTATAAAATGGATTAAAGATCGGTTATCGACCCATTACGGATTAGACAAGTAGATCGTTTTTAGTTTTCCTACTGTATTGATGCATACCTGAGGAAATATACGTTGTTTTTTTGCACGGAAACGAGCAAGATTTTCCTTGAATCATAAAATTCATGAGCTTTACAATTCCCCGTTAATTTATGTATGTGATATTATTTTATATAGAGATGGCAATGTGTTTTCCTGTTCGCTTGTTTACGTAACTTGACATCTTAAACCGAGATAAAAATCATTTTTCTGAGATAATTTAACTTAACTTGACGCTGAACTTGTTGCTTGCACTTATTTATTTAGCATTTTAATTTGATGACCAGCTTCAGTTTATATTTAATTCTAAATGGGAATATAAGTTTGTTCTTTGTTCTCGTTTCATACTAAAACCGGTGAAATGGTTTTTTTTTTAAAGAGATCTAAAAATTGCACTGTTTAGGGAGTAACGAGGGTAGAGTGAATTCTATGCAGCTCGCACACACGATGGACATTAGCCTTGTCTATAAATATATTCATGAAAGTAACTACTTAGCGCCTGGCCACTACTATGCAACAAAAAATACATACGCATGTATAAGGCATGCCTCAATGCACGGCACTGGGCGACGAACGAATTCTCTATTCATTTGTTTCCGACGCTATCATCTCTAACCACTCCGCCGTCGCCCCCCTAGTGACCAGGGGCCCGTTCCAGAAAGCCACTCTGCAACTCTGCACTCTGCACTTTGCAAATCCACGATAATGCAAAGTGCAGAGTAAACGTGTTCCAGAAAACACTCTGCGTAATTTGCAAACTCTGCAAAGATTCTGTTCCTAAAAGATACTTTGCAAATCCACAAATCCACACAGTCATTGTATTTGACTCTGCCTCTTCAACTTTGCGATTGTCTTGTGGAACAGAAATACTTTGCAAATCCACAAATCCACACTCTGCATTTGACTCTGCCTCTCGAACTCTGCAATAACTTTGTGGAACAGAAATACGTTTGAAGAGTGGGATTTTAGGAGTGCAGAGTTGCAGAGTGGCTTTCTGGAACGGGCCCCAGGAGCTCGCTTTTAAAGTTACGTCTTCTTCATCCCTTTTGTCTTGAGTAACGAATGAAAGGGATGGAGGATCCGAAATTTCGAATTTATTGCCTTACATGTGAAATACTCTATAATTTGTGTTTAGCACAGTTTGGCATACATTATGTGAAACGTCGTAAAGAACTTACCAAATTTTCACCAATATGACAAGCGTTTATTGATATGACGAAGCGTTGGCATAGTTCCCGTTTTTCCCGTTTATTCATACGGAATCAAAAAGGCAGGCGTCAAAAAAACAACAGACGCGTGCATAATGCCCTCGAACTTAGGGTTACCACAACGTATCTCTTGTAAATTTTATTCCTTATAGTTAGAAATTTAAGAATGAGGCCTTCGCCCAGCTGTGGGACACTATTACAGGCTCTTGACTTACCAATGTTATCGAAAAATAAAACGAAATTTGTTAATTCTCTGACGGCCTTGTCCATTATCCAGTCTACAGTTAAATATTTGGTACTTAAATCGCCATTGACCAATGTCCGTTCCCAATATTCACCGCGGATAGATAAGGTTACTGCGATTATAAATTTAACATTTGCCATATTGTCATGTCAAGTTTGAATTTGAAATTGGTAATACTCGGTTTATACTAGTTTTGTCGACACCAGTTTCATAGAACGTTCACTTCGCAGAATATTCATTTCATCGACAGGCGTTTCTAAGTGCAGGAATTTTGTTATAGGCACAAGTCTAATTCATCCTAACCTACGTAGTTAATATTTAAGATGACATGAAAACATTATACTCCAGTAACCTTGTCGATTGAAAGTACGGGGTAGTTTGCGTCAAATCCGGTAGTTCTGATTTTTTGCAGTTCTTTTTGCATTTTCTGAGTATTGTAGCAAATTTAGTCTACTTTAAAAAGTCCTGAGAAGTTACTATAAAAAACTAGTCCTTTAGGGTTATAATAGACAAAATCTAAAAAAAAGGACCGAAATTATCGCGGATATAAAAATATAAAAAAATTACCTACTTGCGTTCGGCGCTCGAGGTCACAAACTTGGATTATTCATTGGGCCAACATACCTAATAAACAGTCAGAAAAAAAAACAGAATTTCCAGATTTAACAAAAACTCATGATGTGTAAAGTTACTGGAGTATAGGGCTTTGGAAGAAAATAGCTTTCGAAGAAGTGAAATTCGGTGAAATTATACTTTCTATGAAATGGGTTCAAAGAGTGTCGGTAGAACAAAGGGTGAAATAAAATGAAGCCTTCACTATCTTCAGCAATCACATAAAAACTACGGCAATACATTTTGACTATCGTTTAACAGCGTCTGTTAACTTGTTGCAAAAATCCGTCATGTCATACATAATTAATGTGATATTTTATTTATCAACGATTAAAACCTGATATAAATCAAACGACATAATCTATGAACTTGTGACGCCATATCCGGCAATCGCATTATGCACCTGGCGCTAATGCTATCGTTAATCGAAACGGGCAAAATATATACGATTGACGTAAAGTTGACCAACTATGCTTGTATCAATACCATACATTTCGTCAACTTTCGATTATCGCTAACGTTAGTGTAATGCACCTTGGCTAAGCCTGGCGTAGCAGGTACGCATGCGCGTCGCTAGTGGGTCACGGCCGCGCCCGCGTCGGTTGCATCCGGACCACCCCCCACCCCCCTACGACACTGACCTATCTCACCTGGGAGTTGGGACGTTCGTGTGTGACGCGACCGCTCATTCAATGTTATTGAATAGTTAAGTATGTGGTAGTGCTGGCAGATAACAACGAAACGCTATGTAATTTCGGATGTGTGATCCCTTTCACTTTTCTTTCTTGATAAATAAAGAGAAAGAGGAACTAACGTAACTTTGAATATCAAAGTAGGCCGCGGAGAGTAATTTTAAGCATGAATAACTTAGGACCATGTTTGACATTGATAAAACAATAATGTTGTCTATCGGTTTCTATCGCTGTGTTTCGTATCTTCATTTAGCAATAAAGAAATGTAGTGATGTAGAAACCGACCATTTACAAGATTTAACATAATATATGGCATATTATAGAGGCCTTAATGAAAGCAAAATTTTTGCCATAACACAATACGAGTAATAAAAATAAGGGCTTATGAGAGTCACTTACTGCTTATTTTTTCTAATTCTGCTCATAAAAAACTACGTCGCAATAGTAAGTAATTAAGTCTACTTTAGTTGTATTCAACCAATAAACGAAATAAAAAACGCGAATTCGTGTTCCGCCTCAATAACCTCGCGGCGGCATTGACCCATCTCGTCCCGTTTGCCGGTTGATTCTGCGGTTGAACGGTATAAACAAAGCATGGAAATAATTGGCTTATTACTGAACCAATACCGACTTTAGATGCATCTGAGCATTGACAATGGTTGTTCTTGTTCTTTCGCCGACAATAATCTCTAAGCGAATAATAGGTACAAAAATATTTGAACAAGTCTAATGCCTTTTAAGTAATAGATAGGTTGCTTCGTTAAACTTCGTTTGTAGATAATGCTTTCACAAGTTTTATAACAACAAAATGCAAAGAAACACAGATTTCATATCAATGTTTCGAATTCCTACTGTCGCACTTTCTACATTTTATTCCGTACACTTTCCTGTTTCTGTCTATATCTTTTTTATATCATAATTTTTTACGTTTAGTCAACTTAACCGTCGAAGATAAACTCAATCTAGTGTCAATGTTTGATATTCAACACGCAGCCGATAGTGAAGGAAAAGTTAAGGAAATGGTGCCATAAAACTGCTTGTCTGTTGATCTGTTCTAGCTTTAAATTATTTAATGCATCTAGGTTTAAGAGGTAGGGCACGACTTGCATGCCTTGAGCCCTATTCCATGAAATGTTGTTTTTCCGTAGACCACTTGCGCAAATTGAACACCATCTAAGGCGAACTGTCCATGGTCTAAGGCCGTACTTAATACACTCAAAGAAACTATTTTTTAAACACACCGTTGTCGTTCTCGTCGCTCCTGAGTGGATACTTATTTTATAAAGTCCAAGAATACATGATGTAAAAAACGGTTTACCAAAAATTCAAACTGTATTTCAAGATAATTGTACTGGACTGAAATGCAGTGGTTTTGATTAAAAAATATTGGTCCGCATATCATATGTCGAACTGTTCAAACTAAATGTATATAAAACCAATATCGGTGATCGGTTTTTTAATCATTTCGCATATTAGATATTACTTAGTCAAGTTATCGTTTAATTCTCCATGTTCCGTAATCCTCTTAGCATGCTTCATTGCCTTAACGGTAATCTGAATTAACGTTATGCTTCTAGACAACTATTTTTTGTTTAAGTTTTAAATATTTTAGCGTCAGGCTATTTTTGTCCTTAGTTTTTTTTCCAATATATTATAAAAAGGCTTAATTTTGTGACGTCTTTAATCAAAAGTAATAAAAACCCTTGTAACACTCCCAAAAGAGTAAATACTCACTGAAAAGCATACTGTGCCCGTGGCATTGCTTATGTTTATGACCGACGGTGACTGCTTACCATCAGGTGGCCAGCCTTTGCCTTTGATGCTTATTAAAAAACAAGGCCATGTGGTTCGATCTGCCCTGCTAAGTCCTGTAGCATTGTAGCAATCACAACCTCATTACTAAGAGGAGAGGGTTGAATGTACTTTGGCAATTTAATCTGAGATACTGTTTGTTGGCATAAGATGGCAGAGATGGACAGAAGATTTGGTTAGTTTTTCGGAGAAGAGCTGGGTGGGGCAGATGCTGGACTGATTGGATGGATGAAAGATGAAAGTTTAACCTTCTTGAACGCCACAGACAGCTCTGGCCGTCAACGAAACAAAAAGATTAAAAAAACTTTGTTTCGTATCAATTAAGTTGTAATTTGCATGTTTGCATGTTTGGCGTGTAAGTGATGTTCAAAAGTTTAACCAGGGATATATGGTGATGTTGGTATGCTTGGTTCCAGGCCGGAGTCATGGTGGGTCTCGGCGGCACTGCGCGCGATCCGCGCGGTCGCGCTGGTCTTCGACGTGCTCACCTTCCCCGTCCACCTCATCCTGCAGCGGCCCTGGAGGAAGCGAGCGCTCTCACGCCGGATTAAGGTAACACCCAGCATTTGTATATCCAGTCCAATTGCGTAATTGGAAGTTCTAGTGCGCCAAAGTTCACCGAAAAAGATCCTAGTCCGAATGTACACACATCAAAAAAGTCTTGGGATACACAGGATCCCTAGACAAATTTGATGTTTTGACTCAGTAGTAATATGCCTATACAATTGTACAATTGCCTCGTGTGGTTGCCGAGTTAGAATAGTGCCACTCCATGTCTTCCCGTGGATGTCGTAAGAGACGACTAAGGGAATAAAGGCTTGTAGTACTGTTAGGCGATGGGCTTGCAACCTGTCACTAATACGCTGGTAAACATCTTAGCCTAATTGTGCAAATTGTGGTTATAGAATTATCAACAAGTTTTTAGAGATGTTTGTAATTCTGTAGCTCTGCCTACCCCACTCTGGGAACGAAGGCGTGAGGTTATGTATGTATGTATGTAATTGTACAATTGAAATGTTCAAAACTGTCTTGGGATAAAAAATATCCGTAGGCACTTTTGATGTCTGTATTTTAATTCATAACCATTGCTAGCCCGAAAGTATTTTTAACTATTGTTTTTTTGTATTGTTATTGTTTCTGGATAAGTAAAATATATGTTAGTGGTAATAATAGGTTAAGTTCGTTTTAGAAAGTCCTTTAATGAAACTTGTTATACCTACTCGGACAATTTTTTTAAGGTGAGCCTGTATGAACCTGGAGTTCTTTAACTTTTAAGGGTAAAGTCAATAAAACACTGTTGTTATTTATACCGTGTTCATTCTTACTTGTCTAATATAGTAAACAACTTTGTAACCTCAAAATGCACCTTTTTTGGATAAAACAGCTATTTTTTAAATAAAATAAATCAATCACAGACAATACCTTGGCCAAGCGATGTCCACAATGCTCACTCAATTTACTTTAATTACGATAAAAGAGCTGTTTTAGCCAAAAAAAGGTTCATTTTGAGGTTGTAAAGTTGTTTACTAGGTATATAAGTAAGAATGAGCACGGTATAAAAGTGCGACCCCACCGCTGCTTAAAATACGGCTACGGTACGGAATCGCAGTGACGCATCGTATCCGTACCGTTTTTATCGCATGCCCTCCACACCGCTGCTTAAAATACGGTGTCGTTGCGTAAACAAAAGACGGGGTCATAGTAAAAACATGGCACCGTTTTTGACGCACCGTAATATACGCACCGTTAAGCAGCGATGTGGAGGGCATGTGTCAAAAACGGTACGCATACGATGCGTCACTGCGATTCCGTACCGTCACCGTTTTTTAAGCATTGGCGTGGGCGTACCTTAACTAAGCCAATACTTAATTTTGTTTTTTCTGCATTAAAAGGATTATGACATTTGTGAGCCGACTCTTTAATCGTTTAGCTGTCAAAAATGTTCCAACATCGTTACAAAGTTAGCTCCGGGCGATAACGTTTCTCATCAAGTCCGATTTCCACGATTTTTAATTATGCTGTAGTTATTATGAAAATCTAGATTTGTACGTCTTCCATTCCATGAAAATATTTTTGATTGCGCAACAATCTCTACGTCACTGGAGAGATGAAGGTTTCCTTATTTTGAGAACAAGTACTGGTTTTGACAGTTTAATCAAAACCAACGCAATAAAGCGATTTGTTATATTGCTAAGCACCGATTTTCCACACCCAAGATAAAAGTATCTGGCGATTAAAATAATCGGCTCAATTATATCTCCCGAACTAGGTCGAGATCACCACAAACAACGATAATGGTAGGTGATTTTCTTAAACAACTCGTTATTGAACTCGACGTACCAGATATTAACCGGCGAGTTTAAATTGTCCCGCCAGCGTAAAACCCACATTTAAGTGGCATGCTTTCTCAACTTACCCGCTTTACACGTCGGTTGAGCGAATTCGTATGATCGTTGTTCTGAGAGATAACACCTCTGCGCCTGCCGACTCACGTGTCACGTAACCTTTGCTATATCGACACTCCACCTTATAGAGTCACATCCCTAGGGTAGGCCGGGCACAGTCTATTTGAGATGCAAAGCTACAAGAACAGCCAGCCACGTGCCATTGTTCGTATTTTGGCCGTGTAATGCAAATCGGGTTTAGTTGGTTATAATTTTATATCTAGTATGTGTTACTCGGCTAAATTATGAAGAGCAGCAAGTGACGTAACATCGCCGTGGTGTGACTTCATCGGTTTGCATTTCTCGGAAATGCATCTCTCAAAAAAATGTCGATTAAACAAGGGGGCACGTCAAGTTGAGGACATATTTAATGTGATGTTAAAATATGATATTTTCCGTTATAATATCTACACGTGATATTAATATCAGATTAAGGCATCATTGAAAACGGATCGCTATCGTCTAGACACGACGTATTAAAATTGACATCGTCCTTATCATTAATCATCACTAACGAAATCTAATTGATCAATTGTACATTACATTGCTGCATGTTATGCGAGAAATAGAAAGAAATTTCACGTGCCCACGTTTAATTTAGCTATGGTAGGTATCAAATTTGCGCAATTAAAAAGAACGCCGTCTTGTGACATTCATGCTATGTTAACTTTTTACGGATAGCAAGGATTTAATTTTGCAGTATATATCTATTATTACTAAACTTCAGCATTTGATAGAATTGTAAAATGTATTTTTGTGTGTGAATTTCACTATAGTTCGGTCAATCGAGGATGATCCCTCTGACAGCCGTATGTATGTTTCAAACACTTACTATAGGCAGGTACCTACCTAAATTACTAAACTGAACATCACCGCACATTTTGTACTAATGTAATATTTATAAAAAGTCAAAGAAATAAGTTAACATTAAAACTTTAAAACATTTAACTGTGTTGCTGTTAGTTTCTTTATAGTGCTCAGTCCATGTCCAAAATTTAATCGATATTGCATTGTACGATCCAAGAAAAGCATTTTATATTAAAGTGGAAGAAATATGAAATTTGTTCTCGCCCTAGTTTAACGAGCTGGTGGACATTTGGCGCGCAATATCGAGTGCAATCGACCCGAAGCAAACCGCTGACATCCGATAGTCCGCTTACGACGCCACGTAACCACAAAACTCTCACTGCAATCTTGAATGAGGGCGTGCTAGTCTAATGCTGGTGTCCAAGTGAAAAAGGATATAAGTCGCCTTAACTTGTTCTAAAAAAGGGTATAACACTGCTAGATCAAAACAGTAGTAACTCAAAATAAAACTGTATTTTAAAATAAACTTTAATACAACTTCTATGGAATTCAAACCAGGGACCGGAAAACCCCTTTATTTGATTAAGTCTATCGATCGGGTAACTACATCGTATGCTCTCCCAACGTTAGCGTATCCCTATCGATAGGCTTACCCTAATGATATGGAAACTGCTTCGAACTAGTTAACTACCACCATTGAGGTTACCAGTTTCGCAAGGGTTTCGGATTTAAGCACTTAGTATTACGTTAGATTTACCATATACATTCTCCCTCTCCGTTGAGTCTGTTTCGCAGATTCGTGTGATTTCAAGCCTAGTGTGTGGATAGCCAATCAATTGCTAAGTAGTGCAAAAATATTTTGTATGGACTGCGCGTAGACATTAAAATAGCTTGAAGCCGTTCAATAAACACTTACTTCATAGGGAAAGCCTAACGAGGGTTTTAAGGAATTGGTAAGCGCTTAGTCGAATTAATTGTATCGTATGGGACAGCTTTTCATTGGGGTAAGTCGAAGATATTATCGCATCTTTAGGGTTTGTAAAAACCAGTCGATTATATACCCTAACGAAAACCCTTTAAAGGGTAAGCGGTTCCAGTAAGTTCAAACAAAACTAACAAGGATTTTCAGTTGATACTGTTTTGATCTAGCAGTGCGATATATTAACAGAGATACTAGACTTAAACCCTTTTCACTTGATCTTCAGGAGAGTTATACCCTTTTTCAGTAGGACCCCAGAATTGGACATCGGGAAAAAGAGTTGTACAATTTGCTAGTTTGTTGATAATAGAATAAATAGAACGGGTTTTATATTGAAGCGAACCATAATGGTGCTTACATTTAGTTATGACGACTATTATTTTATGAAATTACCTGCTCCACTCGGATTATCTGATTATGCTCCCTAATGTCAGCTCAAAATATTCAAACCGTGGATAGATTCGATGCATTTTATACGTGGAAAATATCAAATTTCTACTCGAAGTAACCTTACCTATCCGCGGTTTGAACATTGGGAATGGACATACCTACGAGTAAGTCGTTATTTTTACGTTTATTCTACATGAATCCCACAACAAACTTTCCTGGTCAAATCTAGAAAAGTATGGCATCTCCCAAAAGTACTGGCGCGGGAACTATTAAACGTAAATATTTTAATTCCAGGCGCGAATAATACAAAGCGACACGGAAAGCCTCACAGTCCGTTCGATAGCAGAGCCACGCGATCTGCACCTGCGCATGGTCCGCGACAACGTTCTCACCATGGAGGACATGCTGCGCGCCGCCGCCTCGCGCTGGGACGACAAGCCGGCGCTCGGCACGCGCACCGTGCTCAGCGAGGAGGACGAGCCGCAGCCCAACGGACGCGTCTTCAAGAAGGTCAGTGGCCCCACAACACAGGTCGCTACTGCCCAAAAACCGAGGTTCTTAGAGCCAAAGCGCAGGTTGACTAACACTTATTGTTCGTTAAAGTCAAAGAAATCCATCCTCAACCGATTCACGGAGTGACAAACTTTGTCCGGAATGAGGCATTTAGGATGTTAGCGGGAACTGCCGTGTAGCGCCGACATTTACAGTCGAGTTCATAAATATGTATACACTTTGTCACTTTTATCGCTGTGATAATTCATATATGGCAGTTTGACATGACATGTACATGACATGTATGGCCAAACCCTATATTCAAACCGCGGACAGATAGGCGTACTTCGAGTTAAAATTTTACACATTTAAGGTTTGATGTTTATTCCCACAGAAAAAATGTAAACAAAGGTGTTGCCGTTAACGAAAAACATTTGCAATTTTCAAAATATTTAAACTTTCTACATTTATAAGAAATCGACTTTCTATAAAAAAACTATATATTGTAATCAAGATTGAAGAATTTAATTTGTTGATGGCAAACTTAATTTTGGTATAATTTCTTTGTTGTATAAATTTAAAACGAGAAAACTGTTTTTGTTTGCATAATTTATTTATTGCACTGGCATCATTGACTTGATACACCTGTGTCAACAAGTTGAGGGCCGCTTGATTGACGTGAGACGTAACTTCACTCGCTTCGCTTCACAATTCGTGCTCCCGTCGTAATCGCTTTCCAGTGACTCATTTGTGCGATTTTAATTTCAATTATTTCTTAAATTTATTTTTATATCATGATACAAGCAAAACGATAACTTAATATTATATTTCTTGCTGGCCCAGACTTTGAGATTCCCTGAAATGTCACTTTGACAGTGACGTAACTTTGTTTACATTTTTTCTGTGGGAATAAAAATCCGACCTTTGTATGGGCATACGTCAAATTTCAATCCGAAGTAAGCCTTATCTGTCCGCGGTTTGAATATAGGGTTCGGCCGTAAATAGACAATGTATTAAAGTGTTAACATATTTATGAACTCGACTGTACCAGCAGTCTCCTCGCCTCAACATCTGTCGCTTCGCAGAACACTCGCGTAAGAACTTGTTCGACTTTAGCCGACTTCTCCTTCTGGACTGGACATACACCGTCCCTAAAGATCTCCACCAACCATAGTCGTGTGCTACTCGCAGCTGTTTCTCACGACTGTACAGCAGAATTTTGCGCTTACGTTGGTCTCTACGGGTACACTACATAACTCCGAAGAGTCATAGTTCCGAATTGATAAAAAATCCGAATATTCATAATTCCGAATGCAATGTTTTGATAGAAGAATATTTTTTTTGATAACGCTTATATTATAAATCAAACCTAACCTAACCTACGTGTCGCAAATGAATTATGCATTTAATCTAAAATAGCTCCAGCATAACAGGTTTCGGAAAAATGAAAATTCGGACAAATGAATATTCGGAATAAAATATTTCGGAGTATTGGTTGTTCTCGGCCCAGAATGTTTCCGCGCCAAAAATCACCGGTTCTACAAGCAATGTACCCTTTCGGCGATGAGTTTGTACGAATATAAAATAAGATGCTATTGTAAAACAGTCGATCGGGTATTATTTTGAGTATCATATGATTTAGATTAGACCAAGTCTAGATTCTTGGGCTCCTTCTTAAATCGAATTGTAAATTTTAGCTACGCTCGTTAACACACGATCAGTATCGATCAATTGCCGGCAGTATTAGTCTGACATCCATGTAAATTACGTTATTCTGCATTATAATACAGCGATCAATACCCAATCAGTCAAAGTGGAGCGTGGGAACTCTGGAACAGCTGACGCGATCTCACGTTCACTTGTAAAGCTTCTTGTATTTATCCCACAAGCGGCTTTTACGTACTTCTTGAGTATAATTTGTTTCATTCATTGTGTTTATTAGGGTTTTGTGTGCAGTTATTTAATAGAAAATTAGGAATTTCCTAATTGACAAATATAACTCGGACTAAGGTCTGGGGCGAAGCGGGTCCGAGACACTAAGAATTCTAAAAAGTTATTATTGTTAAGAAATGTTTTGTAGGTATCAGATGGAACTGCGTGTAGCGATACGCATCCTTATTTTCTTCTAATTGAAATCATAAAATGATCAGGTTCACTCACAGTCTCGGCATCATAATAAGCATAAATTAAGTGTTTTAAGTAATTAACCTTGGCTGTACTTTATTTTTATCTGCCCCTATCCACAGAATAAGTAATAGTACAATCCCTATCCCACAAACGTGTATAGTTTTTCATGTGAAGTTGTAAATTTTGTCGACTTTTCCACTTGTAAAGTTTAGTGGGATAGGGGGCTGTCTATTTACCAACCGCAATTACCTTTTTTGATTTACTAACCTAACCCAACGAAACCTACCTAGGTATATACCGTTATTTAAATCTCTCATTTCATTTTCCAGTTCAAGATGGGTGATTACACGTGGCGCTCATACACCGATGTGGAAAAGGAGGCGAAATTGTTCGGCGCCGGCCTGCGAGAGCTGGGCTGCGCGCCGCGACGCAACGTGGTCGTGTTCGCTGAGACGCGCGCTGAATGGATGGTGGTT
Source organism: Acleris literana (assembly GCA_946894065.1). NCBI lineage: Eukaryota > Metazoa > Arthropoda > Insecta > Lepidoptera > Tortricidae > Acleris > Acleris literana. The sequence goes on along the minus strand of OX335671.1, from coordinate 25,516,630 downwards.
GCGCATGGCTGCTTCAAGATGAGCATTCCTGGTTAGTAACATGGAAACTCAGCTGGGACTGAACCCTATTCGGGTACTGAAGCCTTTTGTAGCAATACGGCATCATGTGTACAGATCGATCTATGACCTAATTCCCGTCCACTGCTAGCCGCTGCTTGGCCCAAGTGAGTGCCATTTCTTGGTCTTACCAGTTTCCTTCATGGGTAACGACGCAACGTGGTCGTGTTCGCTATGAAATGCGCTGAATGGATGGTGGGTGCGCATGGCTGCTTCAAGATGAGCATTCCTGGCCAGTAACATGGAAACTTAGCTGCTCCTATTCGGGGACCTGTATATGGAATGATTAATCATCTATTTCCTGTCCGCTGCTGGCTGTAAACATTCCCAAGTGAGCATTTTTTGCAAGTTTCGTTCATGGGCAACAGGGATTTTATTGGTAACTAATTTGTTATTATTAATTATGTAAAGTCACCCGTTTTTCGTCTGCTCTGTTCCTACATAAGATTTTGATCAGAAATCGATTTTTAATTCTAGATTTTTGCTATCAACTCCTTATTGAAAGCAATCTATATAATGTGTGGAAACTCGCATACTTCCCATGTATTTTTTGGTCACATAATGTCTTTGTTTACATAATTATTGAGAGTCATCAATGTCACCATTTTTATGTTGCTGTAATTGTAAACTTTTCAAAATGTCTTTGGTACCTAACGTGTAAATTTAAATATATAACGTGTGCATCTAATGAGATTAGGTTAGGTTTGATTTATAAAAATCCTGAAAATGTAACAGTTTACTAAAAAAATACGTATTTAATGAATTGCGATAATTATGACAAAAAAAAATATGGCGGACAATATAGACAGCCTGTGATCACCTGATTCTGTGTTACTATTTTTTTTAAAGATTTCTTGTAACGTTAATGGGTTCAAACGTTACTTTTACCGAAAACTTACCATTAGCTCCCTGATTACCCCCCTGATTAACTTACCATTACCCCCCCTCTATCTTCCAGTGGTAACAATCTACGCGACACTAGGCGACGAAGCCATCGCGCACGGCATCAACGAGACGGAGGTCTCCACCGTCATCACCACCCACGAGCTGCTGCCCAAGTTCAAGAAGATTCTGGACAAGATCCCCGTGGTGGACACTATCGTCTACATGGAGGACCAGCTCAAGGCCACCGAGACGAAGGGGTTCAAGGAGGGCATCCGCATCGTAGCGTACAAAGACGTGTTGGAGAGGGGAAGGAGCTCTAAAATTCGTAAGTATTCCTATAGGACAGATTTAAATTGTTTCTAATTTACGCATTTAACTGCTGCAATATATTAAGCAACTATAATAAGAATTTAAATTCAAAACGCAAAATCTTTTTACTTTATTAAATATGTTTAATAAAATATAAGGCGTTGGCTTTTTTTTGAGGTAACTAGTTTCCTTCTGTTAATCGTAATTGTGTTATCCACAGAGACAGTCCCGCCATCGCCCGACGACACAGCCATCATCATGTACACGTCGGGCTCCACGGGTGTGCCCAAGGGCGTGATCCTGTCGCACCGCAACATGCTGGCCACGCTGAAGGCGTTCGTGGACGCCGTGCCCATCTACCCACAGGACGTGCTCATGGGCTTCCTGCCGCTCGCGCACGTGTTCGAGCTGCTCGCCGAGTCGCTCTGCATCATCGCAGGTCAGTCCGGGACCCTGAACGACACGGGCTTGCTAAGGCAGGGGTCGAGTTATGTGCGATTAGCCCTTGGTGGATTGCCCTCTAGAACCCCCTCAGTGGTCTGCCTCTACACTTTCCAGACAGCTTTGGGACCATACGAAATTCCCCAATGCTGCCCTCGCGTTTTAACGTTGGTACGTCGGCTCATTCTCATTTCGTGTCGCTTTTAAAAGTTTCCCTGACTCTGGCAGCTTGTGACTTCAGGAAGTATAAAACTTAAGGATTGACTGAGTGGTGTGAAGGATCTGCGTATAATGGGAACGTTCTTTGATCGGAAGGACGCTTCGCAAGAGCTTGAAGAAAATGGTTCAAGTCAACTAATATTTCCCATAGCCGTCGCTGGTGAAGTCCGCATGGATTGACCACGTGTACATGTGCATGGATCCAATCAATCAACTCTCACTTTTTGTCAAAGACTAACGTTACCCAACCAAACCTAACCAACAACGTTACTAAATGAAACAAATGGTATAATTGTATGACCTTGCTTGACCTCCACAACTTCTCCCATAACCAAGTAATAATCATATTTCATAAATGTTTGTCTCGCAGGCGTCCCCATCGGCTACTCCACGCCGCTGACGATGCTGGACTCCTCGAGCAAGATCATGAAGGGCACGAGCGGAGACGCCACCGTGCTCAAGCCGACCTGCATTACCACTGTTCCTGTGAGTTCACGTTATTTCATTCACTCTTGTCTGCCTTACATATTTGTTAACTGATTATAGTTTAAAAGGAATTTCGGACCTGAATTCGACAACCTGGATTATATTTGTTTGCTGGATGCAAAATAGTGGTGACAGAAATGAAAGTAATTCCTTGAGACCTAGCGTGGTCAGTAAAGTTTTTAATTTAAAGCCAAGCTATTCTTGTCGGTGGAGTGACCACCTTATAGTTTCACTATGTTCCTCTGTCCGCAGCTTAGCTCAGAGACTCTTAAGTTCTAGAAAGCGGTTATTTGGCATGAATATACATATTAATCACGCCGACAAAGTGGTAAAAAATGAACAATTAGTTCATACTTGTTGTAATAACGGCTTCGGCACCCTACACTGAGCATGTCCAGACATGTTCTTGCCCGATTTTCTCTATTCTTCGTTAGATTCTAAATGTCTTGATACGACACGACCTTAACTTGCTCAAAGTAACTTCTCTCGGGCGCCCTCTGCCACAAATTTTTCGTTTTTTTTGGATATTTTCATGACATAGCAAGTGTTCTTTTACTTACATTATCGCTCGGCATATAATAATTTGTGTGTTTAATGCAGCTGATAATGGACCGCATCAGCAAAGGCATCACGGACAAGGTGAGCCGCTCGGGTCCGTTCGCGGCCGCGCTGTTCAAGTGGGCCTACACTTACAAGCTGATCTGGATGAAGCGCGGCTACGACACGCCGCTGCTCAACAGACTTGTGAGTATTCTGTCACTATAGCGTATATTATGTGCGAGAATTGCCCCCATAGCAATTACTACGCTTGCTACGTGGCTAATCCGGCACTATTCGCAGGTGAATTACCATTACAAGTCTTTGATCTCGATACCCATCGATCTATGCATCGATTGACGGCGATCAATTTATATTGCAAGGGCGACCGATCGACGTCGATCAATCGTTGCTCAATTAGTATTGTTAAGGCGATCCATTGTCTTCGATCAATCGTTGCTAAATTAATATTGCAAGGGTGATCCATCGATGCATCGATCGACGTCGATCGAATAATATTGCAAGGGCGATCGATCGATGCATCGAATCGATCGAAGTCGATTTATAAATCTAGCAATCGATCGATTCGTGTAATAGCACACTGATGTTATAAGAGAGCGAAAATTTGTGCAACAAATTGTAGCTATTTTTACGGTTGACCGACTGACGGATCCATGAGTAATCGTCCCTAGTTCCTGAACAGCAATTGCCGTGTCCCCAGATGTTCACGCGCGTGACGGCGCTGCTGGGCGGGCGCATGCGGCTGATGATCTCGGGCGGCGCGCCGCTGTCGCCGGACACGCACGCGCAGATCCGCATCTGCATGTGCTGCGACGTCGTCACCGGCTACGGGCTCACCGAGACCACCTCCTGCGCCACCGTCGCCGACGCGCACGACAGGTAACCTATATTTTCCAGGTGGGCCCTCGACTCTGCAGGGTCTAGGGATCTTCACAAAAGACGCGAACTGAAGTAATAAAGATTCAATGGTAGATACACTGTCAATGAGAAAGGCTCTGGGCGAAAACCAGAAATGACCACGAAAAACATACTACAAAAGATATCTAATCCCCTGCAGATTGTTACAGACTTTCTTGAATCCTATGATTTTATACAGTTCTTGTACACTTCTGCATGTTTATGTAAGTGTTTTCCTTGTTTTAATCAGATCTTGGTAAAAAATTAAATAATGAATAAAACAGAAATTATCTCAAGTTTGTCCATCAAATTTTTCAAAAGCCAGGCTGAACAGCGTGTGTTCCCCCCAGGTCAACGGGGCGTGTGGGCGCTCCGACCACAGGCACGGAAATCCGGCTCGTCAACTGGGAGGAGGGCAACTACCGCGTCAGCAACAAGCCCTTCCCTCAGGTAAATATCTTTAACAAGTGGCGTCCAAGAGGAGTTGGAGACCACTGCTGAAAACCAGGCCGTGACTTCTCTGGCGTCTGGAAATCTTGTGCTGTAGGATCGCTACAACTAGGGGACCTTCAAGGGGCCAGCATTCTTTTTTCTTTTTGTACACTCATCATCTTTTTGTCGAGACGAAACTAATGAGTCCCAACATGATGGGTCTGCGTTAAGTATAGCGGAGATTCTATTGCCACTCTGTGATTTCATCATGAGGTCATCTAGTAGTTTCACTCCATATCTCTCTCTCTCTCTCTTAATTTAAGAGCTTCGCTCTTGTCGGTGTAGTAATTTCCAATCTTCTCTCCTCTCTGCTAGCTCCTTGACCTCCTTATACGACACGACATGCACCTTCTCTTTGATTTGGTCCATATAGCATCTTCTTGATCTTCCGCTGCCTCTCCTTCCTTCAATCTTCCCCTCTATAATGTTTCTGTTCAGTATGTCGTGTCGCAATAAATGGTCAATCATGCCTCCTCTTCTGTTCTCTATAATCTCCAATATCCTTCTTTTTTTCCACTCCATATTACCCACGTAAAGAGCCAATTTACGGAATAAATATTTTAAATTTTATATATGTTGATCAGTTCTTGACTGAGATACCAAAATATTGCATTTTCCTCTGGTAAACTTATCTATTTACTTGAAATTTTAACCTATAACGATGATGAGAAGTGGTTTAAAATTGACTAGCAAGATTTAATCCGGAAGACCGACCCTGATTGTAACGAGTATGTATGTGGTTCCAGGGCGAGATCGTGATCGGCGGCGACAGCGTAGCGGAGGGCTACTACCGCAATCCGGAGAAGACGCGCGAGGAGTTCGTCGACGTCGGCGGCCGGCGCTGGTTCCGCTCCGGGGACATCGGCGAGCTGCACCACGACGGCTGCATCAAGATCATCGGTCAGTAGCCATATAGACCCATCCTCATCTCTCTAAATTACTCACTAAATTGAAGGTCATCGTTTCGGTGATGTAAAGATATCGGTTTCCAATCACTTGCTAAACATTTCACAAACTGATTCATTGCAGAAACATATCATTTTGCATATCGTTTTTTTTTCCAAAACTGTTAATATTTCAGGACCATCTTGTAGACTCCTATAGGTTAGGTTAGGTTATTTTTATAAAAATTGCTGAAATATTTACAGTTTCGGAAAAAAAGTGTTTTATTGTATGTTTGTGACATGTGTCAGTTTTCGAAACGTTTTTTAGCCAATTATGGTATACCAAAGATACTCGTATAAATTGTCCATCTATTGCCTACTTTCCAGCCTTTATAATGACTGACAGGACAATGCACAAACTAAACCGTCGGGTTTAAGGACTCGAAATTTGGTTCGGTATCCTAACTCCCCACAGAAGAAAAAAGGGAATAACAGAAAACAAATGTTAAGTGTACAAAATTGCGGGTTTATTCTAGTTCTAAATATGAAACTTATTTTTTTGTTTAACGCCTCAATGGAGCGTAGGAAAATTAAAACAAATCTAGAGGTATTTTATAGCCCGGGGACGGATATAGCCTACTTTTTATTCTGGAAAAACCGATAAACAACTTCTACGCGGATCGAGTCGCGGGCGAAAGCTAGCTCGACTCGGTAGTTTCTCAAGAAGCACCCTCCGATTCCAGACCGCAAGAAGGACCTGGTGAAGCTGCAGGCGGGCGAGTACGTGTCGCTGGGCAAGGTGGAGGCGGAGCTGAAGACGTGCCCCATCGTGGAGAACATCTGCGTGTACGGCGACAGCTCCAAGAACTTCACGGTGGCGCTCGTGGTGCCGCACCCGCAGCACCTCGCCGAGCTGGCGGCGCGCGCCGGCCTGCCGCCCATGGACTTCGAGCAGCTGTGCCGCAGCCCCGTGCTCGAGCAGGCCGTCGTCAAGGAGCTCGCCGACCACGCCAAGAAATGTCAGTGCTCATGCCGCATACACTACAGGGATTTCATTTGTCTAAAGTCGATCTAACATTCTACAGCGATACGGTTGAGTTTCCTATCGATCACGAACGACTCGGCATCTCTATTGACGATGACATCTTCGATCTTCGACTTCCGTGACCGTCCTATCGAAAGCGGGAACGATCCGATATATTAGAAACTCATTATCTCGCTTGCGACTTCACCATCAGATCGACTCTCAGGAAATATACACAGCGTCATATTGGATTAACAAATACTAGCGACCCGCGATGTTGTTAGGCGATAGGCTTGCAACCTGTCACTAATACGCTAGTAAACATCTTAGCCTCCTTAGCTTCTACGGCTCCACTGAGGCGGAGATGAGCGGAGTGAAGCGGAGCTGTGCTAATATTAACCAATAGAATCTAAACTAACGTGCGCAAAGCGCGCTCGACGTGACCGCATGCGCCTTCTATTGGTTAATATTGGCACAGCTCCGCTCCGCTCCGCTCGTCTCCGCCTCAGTGGAGCCTTATTGGGCAAAATGTGGTTACAGAATTATCAACAAGTTTTTTTTAGAGCTGTTGGCTTCTTACCCCAATCGGAAATTGAATGCGTGAGTTTATGTTTGTATGTAGCGACCCGCCCTCGCTTCAATTCGATTTATCTGAGTTTTCTGTAACACCCATACATAAACCAGATTTTATTATACACTAGCGATCCGCCTTCGCTTCACTTCGGTTTATGTGAATTTTCTGTAACACTCGTACATAAACCAGAACTTATTATACATAAAAACGTTCCTCTTGAATCACTCTATCTACTGCTGAAAACTACATTAAAATCCGTTGAGTAGTTTAAAAAATCTAGGCGAACAGACAGCGGGAGCGACTTCATTTTATACTATGTAAAGATACCTTCCTATTGAATCACTCTATCCGTTGATGAAAACCTCATTAAAATCCGTTGCGTAATTTTAAAGATGTAAGCGTACAGACGGCGGGAAACGACTTTGTTTTATACTATATAGAGATACTTCAAATTTAAATCCATTTCAATAATGAAAACTTGTTAAAAATGAACTCGTAAGATCTAATTTTAACACCAACATACAGACAATTGAAGTTTAGTAAAAACTTATCAAAATGCCATATAATTTCCTGTACTCCTCAAAAATTACACGCGTAAGGTTACTCTACTCAACAAATGACTAATCCTATAATTATTCGCAGGTGGCCTGGAACGGTTCGAAGTCCCCACAGCAGTGAAGCTCTGCACGGAAGTGTGGTCGCCGGACATGGGGCTGGTGACGGCGGCGTTCAAGATCAAGCGCAAGGACATCCAGGAGCGGTACAAGGACGACATCAAGCGCATGTACGCCTCCTGAGCGCCGCGCCAGTGCTTTCACTGAAAACCACGGGCAGAAGCAGCGTTTGTTTTCGGTGGAAACACTCCAGTAGTCGAGGGCGTGTTCATACTGAGATCATAGTCGGCGAGCTGTGTATAAGCGAGCGGATGGAGCTAAAGCGGCGTTCTCACGGAGCGATTCAGTCGGTCAACCGAATAAAGTCGCAATAATGGCGGCAAACAAAAATAATAATTAATTAATTTCGTTTTATAATAGACTTTTTAACGTTGCAAATTAAGCGACTCCCAAGCCAAAAGACGGATAATCAACTCGTAGTACGGGTCGACACACGGAAAAAAGAGTCGTGAGCGACCTACCTGCGCAGTGAGCAAATTACGGACCAAATTGGTGGGCGCGGCGGGGGGAGCGTAAACCGCTTCGCTTGCTGCCTCGCTATTGGTTCCCAGTAATACACTCTTATCTATGATTGGTTTGTTATTACACAACATGCGCAAACATATCCCCTCTACTAGCCGCTCGGAGCTCTTTTTACGTGTGTCGACCTGTACGGTTCTCGTTCAAATCGTCAAGCGATAAAAGTCGACCAGCAAAATCGCCTCGTGAGAACGCCGCTTTAACCGAACAGACGCTCTGTTACCGCTCCATTAGAAATAGTATCTTCACGGAACACTGGCGCGCGGACTGTGAGCCCGCTGTGAACACGCCCCTAGCCCTTTGCCGATGCGGCAGACTTGTTCCCTAGCGTCGAAAGAGCGACGCCGCCCGTTATCTACTTTGGTTAATAAATTCTAGACTCCGGGAAGCTACGGTTTAATTTCGACCGACCATTCTCACACACCCGACAACCGGGGAACGGGTCGCGGCAATCTGTTTTCAGTTTTGTAGCTCGTCGTGTTGTTTTAGCGACGACTGTCGTATTGTAAACGGACGCCGGACGTATCCAGGCAGTGTTCGGAAGCGTGTCGAGGAATCCATTGTAATATAGTAACAGTTTGTTGTATAACCGCACACTCGGCACGCCGAGCCCTGCGTGGCCGCGTCGGGCGCCGCGTATAGGTTTTATTATTGTCGGGCAGTCGCGCCTCTGTGAGGTGACCGCAGTTATTGGCTGCCGTATTTATTTATTGCACCGCGGCCTCGCTGCGAAGCGCCGCGCCGACTCGGCCGGGCCGAGGATTGTACAGATTTCTGCAATGGGATGTAGATTTGTATTTTGTAAATTATTTATGAGAATAATAGGTAGCTTAGAAGACCGAGATTAGGCCTGAAATTTTTTATATAGTTATTTGTATATCGTGCACATCACATCTTTTTTTAGATATGTAAAAATATGCCAAATGCCGAAGTTAGTTGTCGGCGGACGTCTCGCCGCCGAGCGTTCATCTCCAATCGCACCAGAAAGCCTTTTTAAACTTACAGACATTCACGGGAAGCTTCGTTCGGTTCTAAGTTTCTTTATTTTAATAATTTTTATATAAGTGTTGTACATATTTATGTCGAAAAAATGTTTTAGTTAGTGTCGTAGCAATGCAACAATTTTACATACTTACGCGTGAATGGAAGTGTGCTCGGTCCAATATATTTTGTATAAAAACATTCGGTCGCAACCATGATGGGAGGTTTCGTGAGATTTTATGAATTGAGACCCTCATGTATGTACAGATCTGATCCGGTCTCGCGTCCTGTAGATACCGGCGCCTGCCGCGCGGCGCCTGGGCCTCGCGCGGCAGACTTTATAAAATACTGAAATTCTTTAGAGTAAGTTAATTGTTTTAGTACTTAGGGGGGACGGGGATGTTTTGCTGCTGTTGAACGTTTTAATAATTTTGCAATAATATCGATTAGTTCGGGCTGTAGCATAATTTTAGCAGATTCGTTTTCGTTTAGGACGGCGGAGGTTGAAATTGTTAATTAGTTTTATCGCGATCATGGCTATTCTGCATTTTATTATCTTTCGAGCGCATTTTGATGAGCATTTTCATACACCCCGATTTGATAAAATGTTTCGTGTAATCGAATTTTAAAGTCGATGTATATCCGTACATAGAATAGGTACTTCTCGTTACCTAGCTGTTAACGTAAATTCCATCAATGTATTTAATGTGAATATATGTGATCGTTACTATAATAGGTAGCATCATATTTTTCGATGTATGTAATAATCGTTTTAAATTTAATAACGGAATGGTATTAGCAAGAGTTATTTGCTCGGTTTACGTGACTGCATTTTGTTTGAAATTCCTAAAATACAATTGAAAACAATAAATGTTAATAAAATCATTACACATTACGTTTTATTTACACCCTCTATCCTCTAACCATACTTTGGCCAATCAATGGCGGATATAATCGCCTTTCATGTTCTCTGTCAAGACTGGTAGGCACATAACGTTAGCAAAAAGGGTAAAGACAATGTGGAATACCTCGTATAATTACTAATCTCGTAACGACGGCGTGTTTAGCCTAGTTCTTAGTGACCTACGAAACTGGCGGTCCCGGGTTCGATTCCCGGTATCGAGGGAAATACCCAGTTATTGGCATCCAAAATACAATGCAATGACTCGCATGGAGTTACTAAACAATGCGCAACTGGTGGCAAACAGCCAAATGTTTTGTTCCTGAAAAATGTGTGTTTATTTAATTCATTTTATAATGCGTCGCAACCAGAGGCCCGTTTCACGAAGCTACAAGTTACAAATTACAAGCGGAAGTCTCTTTCTAACTCCTTTTGCTAGAAAGAGACTTCCGCTTGTAATTTGTAACTTGTAGCTTCGTGAAACGGGCCTGAGACATGGGACTTTTGGTGGCAAAATTGGATGACAGCTAGGGAGTTCCTATATCGATAAACTCACTTATCGATGTTTTTCCCCTATACTAGTCATCGCCTATTTCGTCAGTAAGTGTGTACTTTTTGTTAATATTATTTTGGAGACGAGGATAAAGTCGGTTACATAAAGCATACTTTGAACGATCACTAGTAAGGATATGAGTATTGCACTATGCAATATAGCTTGGACCTGAGTTTATTTATTTTAGAAGGTTTAAACTTTTTTAAGAGGCATTTTCTATTTCCTAAATATAAATTGTTTAATAGCACGTCTTTACAAATGACACTGTACGACGAAATTCACAAATATTGTTTTATAATGAATAAGTGTCTAAGTAGGGATGCTATTCCTATTTAATTATCTCAAGAGGTTCAATAAAGAGATAATAATAAATATTTCATAGTGCAATCGTGCTCATAACCTAGCGATCATTGCTTTGTGTGAACTAATTTATCGTCTCCAAAAAATAAACATTTACGAACGAAGCTGGGAGCGATCACTAGTATAGAGGAGAAAGTATCGATAAGTGAGTTTATCGAACTAACTACCTGTCATCCAATTTTGCCACAAAAAAGTCTGATGTTCACAACACTATTCGATAGGTCTGAATGAAAATAACCATATGTTATTCTTCAAAAACGTACGAGCTCGCTCACAGCCTCACTCGACGGGTAAAGCGGGTAAACTGAAAAACAGACATATAGGGTGTTATGCGGAGGGTTGGGCAAACTTCAGGGACTAAGGGTGCGGCTCCACTGAGACGGAGACGAGCGGAGCGGTGCCAATATTAACCAATAGAATCTAAAGTAACGTGCGCAAGGCGCGCTCGACGTGAACGCATGCGCCTTATATTGGTTAATATTGGCCCAGCTCCGCACCGCTCGTCTCCGCCTCAGTGGAGCCGCAACCTAACTCTGTAGGTCATACTCATCAACTTTTATTATGGGACCAACATCCAAATCGCGAAAAAAAAACAGCTGTTCCATACATTTCGGCTGTTTAGCCCTCAAAGTTTGTATGGAACAGCTGTTTTTTTCTCGCGATTTGGATGTTGCTCCCATAATAAAAGTTGATGAGTATGACCTACGGAGTTAGTCCCTGAAGTTTGTCTAACCTTCTGCATAACACCCTGTATAATACAGGGCGGTACTCGATAAACTGTACATATTGAAAGGGATGAAATTTTAGGTTAATTTATAGGTAAAACATTTTTTTTTTTAAATTGCCACTGGTTTTTTTTTCAGGTTGTCAAACTTTTTAATAATGTTTGGGTAGTACACTTACTTGTGACGGTGTAACTTTTGATCTAATAGCCCAAAAAAGATAAAACAAAATGCATAGTATTGACATTAGTTAGGTTTATAATAATTGACAATATTAGACCAATTAAAATAAATAACTGAGTAACTGCTTTTTTTGTGGAAAGTTACTGCAAAAATATCATTTTGTTTTCATAAAAACAAGATTTTCTCAAAACTTTGTAGATATTGTACAATTTTTTTTAACGTTTTTAGATCTAATATTAAACGAGGAATAATAATAAGCCAAAAAAAATTATGAAATAACTACAAAATTTTGAGAAAATCGTGTTTTTATGAAAACAAAATGACATGTTTGCTGTAATTTATTAAAACAATTAAGAAAAAAAAAGTGGCTAATTTTTTTTTTTAATTGTTTTACCTGTAAATTAACCTAAAATTTCATCCCTTTCAATATATATACTCGTAGTTTATCGAGTACCACCTGTATACCTACCATAAATCCGATATTTTTGCAAAGTAAAACATCTGATTGTAAAAATAGTGTATTCAATTTGTACACGTTAATTTACCTTTAATTTTCAGTAAACGTCGCATTAACAAAGGGCATTGGGTAAATTTGTTTGAAGAATATTGTTTTTTTTTCAGCGGCCACGGATGATTCTTACATAGTTATTTAGAGGTCCTCTAAACTACATAGATATATATAATTTATGGCGTTAAATAATATCGGAGCGGAGATTTTAAAGATTTAAGTGTTCAGTTTTTAGTACAAAAGTACGCCCAAGTATGAATATTTAAATATCTCAGCTCCGATGCACTTAAGAGTATTACATTACATAATAAAATATGCTTATTTTTAATAATTCTATCATAATTTGCCACTTTTACGAATGGCCACTCACCTTGAAAATGTATGAATTTTACAAATGACAACACTTTTACCCAAACCCCTTTGTTAAATAAGTTCCGAGGCCCTACTTTGAAAGTCAAAGTTCGAAGTTGTGTTAGCTCCATCGCTGTCCTTCGATTTAGTCTCGACTCGAGTGACGAGTTACAGGGACTCGGCACTTCTCGAATAGGCAATATGCATGGAATTTTTATCTCGCATTTCTAAACAAAATATGAAAATACCATAAAAGAGATCACTAAAAGTGAAACTAAAATTAAAATCTGTCAAAAAATACGGATGATACAATTTAAACTGCATTTGAATCTGCTAATTAGACAGAGAAATCCGAAGTGCACCGGTGACATCATTGTGCAGTTCGACCATATAAAATCCACGTAAAATTCCGTTTTGCTAGAAATAGATAGGAACAAATCTTTGTTGGCTTCTATCTCGGTTATTTTTATAGCTATTCAAAAAATGCTTTTTCTCACCTGGGGCTACGGGAAAATGCATGTTTTTTTTACAGATTCTATAAAAGCTGATTCATGTTACAAACAGGGGCTCGTTTTATAAAGCTACAAATTACAATTTACAGGATACAAGTTTCCATTTGACACAACGTCGACCAATGACGACCAGCCATTTGAGCAGTGTTGCCAGTTTAGACCTGTAAAATTGTTACCTGTAGCTTTATAAAACGAGCCCCTGTTTGTAACATGAATCAGATTTTATAGAAGTTATAAAAAAAACATGCATATTCCCGTGGTAGCCATCTTGTTTTCCCGCGGAGGGCCCTTCTATTTTACTGTCATTACGTACAAGTGGAAAATCGTCCACTTGAAATTATTTGTCAAATTAGAAAAATGCCTTAATTAATTTAAAACGAAAATAAATTTCGTTATAAATACTTTTCAGCACAATTTAACATTTTGACTAAATTCACTTTCGACCCAACTTCAGAATAGTTATTTCACGTGGTAGATTTTCCATTTGTACCTAATGACAGTAAATCGTATTTTTCTTACAATATAATACGCCTAAACATTTACGTGTCCAAATGGAGCCTGACTTGGAAAAGCACTTGCATCGTCCCCATTTAGCCAGAGATGGCGATTCGAGTATTACTCATAGCCTCATTGCTTCAGTTTCTAAAGAAATGCTATATTACAAGGAGTGCAGTAGCGAAATAAAACAACTATCGATGCATTTATCTATTTATTGCTGTAAATAAATAACATCATTTTACAACTTCCGCACTGTCCTTAAATTATAACAATAATAAAAATATACTGCCGAGTAACGCTATTTCAACTGAAAGTGCCTTATGTATTTGCATACTAATATTTGACTCGATTTGAATTCTTTTTCAGACGCGGATATATAAAATAAAAGCTTTTCTGCAGGTATTTGGTACACGGGAAATTATGAGGTATTATGAGGAGTCGAATTCTGACGAATTTCTAGACTTAAAGTATGAAAAGAAAAATCATGATTCCAGTTACTGAGATCCGAGATCTATGCGATGAATCTAGGCCGAGCTCATCTTGCAGAGATGTCGCAGCTGCATGATCTTGATGTCGTCGGCGCCGAACTTGACGACGCCCTCCTGGTTCTCGATGGAGATGAGCTGGCCGACGGTCTCGCGGTCCTCGCCGGCGACGACCTTGACGCGCTCGCCGCTGGCCGGGACCACGGGCTCGAGCAGCGCGCACGGCACGCTGAGCACGCGGTCCTCGCGCGGCAGGAACACGGCGCACGTGGCGCCGCTGAGGCCGCGGATGACGCCCGTCTGGCCCGCCAGCGCCGCGAGCGCCGCGTCGTCGCCGGCGCCCGCGCGCACGCGCACCTCCACCTCGGTCGTGTGCCAGTCCGGCGCCGCCTCGCCGCCCGCGAACGGCGAGCGCGGCGAGTAGCCGGCCGGCGACGGCGTGCCCAGGTAGCCCGCCGTGTAGCCCGCCGGGCTCGGGCTCGGCTGGTACGGGCTGTACGAGTGGTCCGAGCCGTACATCGTGCCCGGCGTCTGCGGCGTGAACGGGCCCTGCCCGTAGCCGGCCGGGTACTGCGGCGCCGGCGAGTCCTCGAGGCCGTAGTCGAAGTCGGTCCGCGCCGGCGTCGCGGCCGCGGCCGGGTCCCACGCGCCGTGCGCCGGCGTGCGGCTCCCGTCGTGCGACGGCGTCGCCGAGCCGTAGTGCGGCGTGCGGTTCCCGATGTCGTATATCGGCGTCTGCGACCCGTGCATCGGCGTCTTGAGGCCCGTGTCGCGGTACGTCGGCGTCGCGGCGCCGGCCGCGGTCGGCGTGCGGCCGGGCGTGCGGCTGTAGAACGACGAGGAGCCGTCCTTGGCCGGCGCGCCGACGTTCGCGATGTGGCTGCGGTCGACCGAGATCGTCTGGCAGGCCGAGTGCAGCTCGACGCGGGCCGTGCTGCCCGTGGCGTCCTTGACGATGCCGACGTTGCCCTTGTAGGGCCCGCCGGTGATCTTGATGGTCTGGCCGATGAGCTCGCGGTCGCGCGTCACGCCGCCGCGGCCGGCGCCGCGCCCGCGGCCCCGCGGCGTGCCCCCGCCCCGCGCCGACGGGTGCATGGGCGACTGGATGCGCGGCGACATGAACCCGAGCGACAGGTTGTTGTTGCTCGACGGGTTCTTGTTCCCGCCGGCGAGCTGCAGGTGTCGCGTCTTGCACACGAATATACCCCCGTTGTCCAGATACATTCTGGACTGCAGGAAGGCGAAGTTCCTGTACAGATGTTTGATCTCGCCGTTCCGCCCGGCGTGCGGCCCGTCGATCACTTTCACGATGTCCTTCTTCTGTATCGTGTTCTGTTCGGAGTCGAGCGCCATCGTGAACCGGACTTCGCGGCGCTTCTGCAGAGCTTGCGGCTTGCACTCGATCACCTTCCCCTGCATTCCGAGTACGTGGAAATTTTCCTTTTCGAGCCTGACGATCACGCCGACGGTCTGCGGGTCGAGCTGGACCATGTCTCCCCATTGGAACTGGCCGAGGGAGTCGACGCCGGTCGCCATGTCGGAACAGAGCTGGAGATCTCTAGGCAACACTTCTAACTCGTGCATCGTGAGATCGGAGACCAAGACGACCCTGTGCGGTTCGACTCGCACGATCAGGCCGGTATCGCCCTCGTAGCGACCCGCCAACACTTTGACGTGGTCGCCTTGCTTAAAATACTTCCTCAATTCGTTAGGCTTGAAAACTAGAGGATCTTTTAGAGCGTCGTGTTTCGGCATCACCGTAATCATAGATCCATCTATAGCTATAATTCTGGCTTGTAAATTAGCAAGATCTCCAGAGCACACTTCAACATTATCCCCCATGGAAAACGAGTGAAGGCTTGTGGGATCATCTTTAGCGGGCGCTGCTAGTTCAATGTCAATTCCTTCTGGTTGCTCCTCAAATCTTTCCAATTCTGTAAGGGTAGGTTTCACGCCTTCAGCCAAGATAGCCGACATAGTGAAATTCTTGTATAGGAAACCCTTTCGAGAGTATCTGTTACCCTCAAAGAGTAAGAAGTCACCGTCGGACGTGACTTCGCCGCCGATTGCTCTAATAGCTTCAGGGTCGAATGGCTTGGCTACTGGGCGTCTTTTCTTCTTCCTTTTGGCGGCTTCACTTTCGCTCTGGACCGTCCTAAGAGCTCCTCGAAGCCTCGTGTAATCTATTCTAGGAAGCAACTTCAGGTGCACTTGGTTTTGAGCCAGATCAACATAGTCAACCTGTGCTATGTCATCTTTGTACAAGCCTCTCTTCAACCTCACCCATTGTTTTGGTTTCAAACCAGACTGTTCTTTTACAACTCTGAGAACATCTGTCATTTCTTTTATGGGTACCATTTCCTGTTTCCAGATGCCTAACCTTAGAGTCCCGACATTGTCTATAAGTGCTTTGACATGGGTTTGTTTATATGCTTCTATGTAAATGTAGCCCTTAACGCCTTCTGGAGCGACTACAGATTTAATTTGGAATGGTTCCTCTGAGAACTGATATGCAATGAACTTCCTCATGAGTAACAGGACTGTGGCTTTTTCCTCTCCAATTCTGCACTTCACCATCCAGAGATTAGGGTCTTTGATGCCTGGTAGAAGGGTCTGCTGGGTAATTTCATCAGACATTTCCTCGCCGCCTTCACCAAAGTGTCTGAGCGCGACGGATTCGTCGGCATACTTGTTTCGGAAGTACTCCTCGATTTTCTCTGCCTTCTGCGTGTCCCAGAGGTTGGTGCCACGGCGTCGCCCTTCAATCTCGCGCGCCGTGGGCCCGATCTCGTCCACTTCGTTCCCGACAATGCCCATCTCTTGCGCGCCTTCCTCCCATTCGTCATCTTCTTCAACTTCGTCATCCACCTGTGGAGATCATGGCAAAGATTATTAGGAAGTACTAATAAAAACATTACGTTCACTGTCTGTTGACGGCCCAAGTGCAGGTTTATCTTCGGATATTAGACATAGCGATATACCACTTAGTGCGTTAATAAATAAAGATCATTACCTCAGCCTCGTCGATAATGAAGCCGCCATAGCGACTGTCCTTCTTGCGCTTTTTTCTGTGGCGGGCCTCCTCCTCGTCTTCGTCGTATTCCTCTGAGTCGACCAAGTCCTCACCCTCAGGTTCTTCTTCATCCTGATCACAAACAAATTACCAATAAGTAATATTTTATTTTATCACTCTGTTTAATAATTATGATTGTCTAGTAAGTGTAGTATAAAGGAAAGAGTGCTGACCAACCAAGCGACCACGTGGCACAATCGCAACTCGCACTATTAGGTAGTGTGCAAAGTAGTCGCCTGTCGCTGTTGCCGGGTGTGGTTGCCAAAATTGGAAGCCTGAATCAATGGTTTTAATGATGCAATGATTATTAATAGAGAGGGGTTTTATACGTCCTATTTAATTGATATTTGGGTACTATCTAGTGTCCGACCTATCACTCTACAAAAAATATACTAACATGTGCATGACGCAACAAAGCGTGTTCCTAACTAGAAGGTTATTTGACCTACAATTTCCAAACTAATTGCAACCTGCACAGGGCATTTGCTCTCGCATCAATCGCTCCTAAGTCAAGTTTAACACACATATGTCCTCAATCGCTCAAATATTCAGTTACCTGTCTGATGATGGCTACACTGATTATTCAGTCTTACGCCCAATGTCTTTGCCGGATATCTGGTATCAACCCATAAAACTATCCAATGCATAACTAGTTTATCACCTCTACTTCTTCATCTCCGGATGCCTCCTTGGCCTCTTTATCTTTGTTACGGCTGCCACCAGAGCCAGCAGAGCGACTCCTGGAATAAGATTAATTTATATTTAACAACATACATATTTAGAAGCACTCGTCACTACTTAACATATCCAATAAGATTAATTTCATAGACAAAAGGCCTCTCGCTTACTTTACAAACCAAAGTTTAGTTATGTTAGCTCTCTTTAGAGACAAAGAAACTGCAGAGTGAAAGGCATATCATGTAATCCACGAGCTATTTTAAGACTATGAATCACTGTTAACCGTTACGCAGACAGTACCATATTCAGAGCCTAGTCGCTTATTTTTTTAACAAATCCGGTGCAATATTGAGTTCATAGTACTGAATGTATTAGAAATTATTGTAGTTTATAGCTATATTAAGCTAAGAATTGCACAATATTTAATTCTCAATCGGTGTAGACTAATTACTGACTTGAGGCTCCGTTAGATGGATTCTAATAGTACTTTTTATTATTTCCTTTTTTTATTTTATGAGCAAATTAGATTAGATACAGCATGCCAGCCAAGTGTGGCTGCTTCAGTAACTGCGTCACCCTATTTTCATTTGTGCTATTGGTAGCATGTTAGAAGGATAATACTTGCTAATAAAAAAACAGTGGTGGGCTTGTGTGCACATGATTTACCAAGCAAGCTATTGCACCATCATTTTGATGTTTGTGGAAGACCTCAACGTCCTTAGTCAATAACGGATCTATGCTAGAAGTTGTACCATCTAACCAATCTCAGGTGGTACAGCAAAGGGCCAAAATTTTAAAATCATTCCTGTTGAAAGTTACCAACTGCCTGCTGAAAAGATGACCTTTATGATTTAACACTACAAAAAGATGTTTACGACGTTTAGGATGTCTAGGTATAACGATTAAGAATAACATTTTGTAACATTCAATTATTATTCGTATTGTCTTACCTTGATCGAGAGCGCGACGGCGAACGCGACCGCGACTGAGACCTAGAGCGGGAGCGGCTAGGGCTCCTGCTAGGGCTGCGGCTCCCTGAGCGCGACCGAGAGCGAGACACGGACCGAGACCTCGCGGACTTGTTTGACGCGGCACTTCGTCGCGACCGATTTGAGACCACGCTCCCGGCCTCGGACCCGCTTCCGGAGAAATTAGTCCCCTCTGAATCAGACATTGCCGATTAGAACAACCACGATCACTGAATTTAATCCATGTATATTATTATAATTTCACAAGTAAAATGAATTTAAAACAACGCGTCCGTCTTGGCAAAGATCACAACAGGTAATAAAATAAAATGGGCTGCTGTTTTGTGACAGGACAGGCATAGATAAAGATAAGTAAGTATTCATTTTGAACCTGTTTCAATCCATTTCAATAAAATAAACATAAATTTTAGTTATATGTCAATAAAACTTTAATACGATTCAAAGGCGGTTAGAAGCTGAATACATTTATCTTTACTTAATATTTTATTTAACAATAACCAACGTAATAACCTCACAAAATTGTTGCACCCGTAACTTTCTAAAAAAAGTTGGTACTGCATTTTGTCTATGCGTAATACGAAATATTGCGATAAAAAAAAAATCGTATAGTCTATTGATTCATCCATCGTTGCCCCACCGACTGATCCAGTTTTTTTAGGACAATCGTGGAAATTTATCGTTTTATTAGGAAATTCTGGTTAGAATTTACCTATAGAACAACGGGGCAAACAACAATCACTGTTCGCATATGAACTTGTCTTGCAAAACTACTTAAAACCTTGTCGTGTATGTCACCTGTGCGTTCATCGGGCGACAGCTTTCGATCGGTTTCGCACGTCCTACAATAAACAATCGGTTGTTTTTGCGGCGCGTTGACGCTGGCAATCGATCGCGTGTGGTGTTGTGGTGTGGTAATGAGCGGTGCAGCGGCGGGGGCTGCAGCAGTGATGCATCAGTGAAGGCAGCCGGAGTGCTAGCAGCAGGGGTTGCCCGGGGCTCCGATGTTGGAGACGCGAACGGCGCGCGCCGCAGACTCGGTGTGGGCGAGCAAGCCGCTGCCGGCGCCGCACGCCATGGCCAACCCAAAGCACGGGAAAAACGCACAGGTACCAGGTCTACTCAGTACCAACCATACTCCAAGGCAAAGGCTATAATGCCTAGGCTCAAGAATCCAGAGCCCATGCATTACCTCATCTTTCTATGAGCCTGCATTTGGTATTCTTTGGCCAAATCATCAATTACTTTAGTAGAGCTAGGATCTGGAATTTCCTCCAACTTGTAACATATTCACTGACTCATGTAACTTTTGACCCATTTATAGTTGTGGTGAATACATTATTACACATGACAGTAGCCTGTACTGGTTTCTCCCAATAAACTAGTTGTTGTTAAATTAACTTAAATGATCAGATTCTTATAAGAAGTTGTATAGGCTCTTTTAAACCTGATCTGAGAAGGAAACAGCAGTTTCAGTATCTTGCTTCACCAAGTATCTATTTCTTGTAAATTTACCTTTTTGTCTGAATAGAAAATTTGCTCTATTAAGCCTTATTTCCTATGAGATGTTTCTTATCTTTATATCAACCTTGGGCATTCAATGATTTGGTCTGTATTTGTGTCCTGAACCTGATAAATCCATGGATCTTCTGTTACATCATTGAGTTCCTCTGATTGGAATAAATCTTAATCATGTTCTTGGCTTGAAATGAGAACACTCCATGGTGCCCAATATAAACCTAAATCAAGCAGGCTTTAGCCCAATGGTTTTACCTTAATTTAGTAGGTTTTAGTTATACAGAAATGTGGTAAAGCCACAGGAATTTTAGTAATGCCTATTTATGAAGGTAAAAAAAAAGGAAACACAAATAAAAAGATGATGTTAGTGATATTAGTTAATAAGTAATGTTTTGTTCAGTGACATGTTTCCTTTTATTGGTTAGCCAACTATTTCAAAGTTAGGCTGTTTATTCGGCTGTATAAGTTGGTGTTGATAGTAGGACCTTGTGCAGGGTGTTTCCTGATTGCTACAACCATTTTACGAGCAAAAGTGGCGCCAAACAGCCTGTGAAATGACTATAGGCATACAACTTAATTTAGAGCCAGGGTAGGCAAGAGATGCGGGGCCAATGGTGACTAGATAAGCTTTATTGTACGTCACCCACACACCTCATGCCTACCCCCTAGCATGGAAGCATTTTATCTTAGTCTTCAGATTTATAATGAACTAGCTATCCACCCTTGTTTCGCTTTGTTTCTGTTTATGTGAGTTACATACAGACGGAGGGAAGTAGACTTTGTTTTCTACACTAATATTATAAAGAGGAAGGATTTGATTGTTTGTTTGCATCGAGGCTCCGAAACTAATGGACCGATTCGAAAAATTCTTTCACCATAAGAATCCTTCACTATCCCTGATAAACATAGGCTGTTTTATTGTTCTGTGCGGCCGGAATCGCCGGCAACAGCTAGTATACTATGAAGAGCATTGAGAATTGCAATCTTGAGGGCCTCGGGTTGCACAGCTTACCTATATCACATGTGACATGTATGCTTGTTTGCCTTCTTATATTCAAAACAAAAGGTTTAATGAAATTTGTTTTCCCAAAAGTTGTTTATGTACACAAACTCTATTGCACAATTCAAACAATGATGATGAAATCCTATTACCTCTTCAGGGACATAGGGCTCGCCAAATGAAATTCTATTTAACTTGATCCTGTACAGCTACTTCTAACTCATACCAACTCAGTCCAATGGAAGCAGCCTGCAGCACAAAACTTTTCTAGCAGATAAACCAAAAACTCACATTAATAATGGATGGAATAAAAAATCGGGAAATATATTGATATTTTCAAATTGACATACACATACAGGTTCTTATTTCTAGGGTACCAGGACTGCAAGCCCTTAACAACTATAACTAAGTCATTTAACTAATATTTCAGGACGACGTGTGCTACGTAGTAGCGAAGTACGACTACGCGGCGCAGGGTGCGCAAGAGTTGGACCTGCGCAAAAACGAGCGCTACCTGCTCCTGGATGACAGCAAGCACTGGTGGCGCGTTCAGAACGCGCGCTCGCAGTCCGGCTACGTGCCTAGCAACTATGTAAAGAAGGAGAAGCCTTCTATCTTTGACAGGTACAATACCTACAATGCTCTTGTAGGGGAGTCCCTCGGTATCCCTTATGGGCAGCCAGATGCAAATTTCAAAATAATGTCGAACGATATCCATAATATGGATATGACTACAATTGATTTAAAAAAATGCGAACATTACTGTAAAAATAGTTATAGAATTTTATTGTTGAAGTAAATAAGAATCATATTTTTTTCTTTATTAGGTATTTTCAGTACACTCCTTTTATAGGTCACTATCTGAGTACCTAGGGGCGTATTCGTAAAGTGGTACTTCAGTACTTTCTTAGTATACAAAATATGTACTGATTTATAACAAAAACTGCATATATTTTCGCACATAAATAGAACTCGTAATTTAATAAAAGTAAGTAAGTAAACTCTTTATTGCAAAAGTCTCTTATCCATCTTGTGCTTTCGTCACCATATTGCATCCATCGTCCGCCCATTACTTATAATGTTTGTCCTAACACATCCTTCACAAGGCTGTCTTAAACTATTCTGGGGTCCTTGGGCACACAAGAATTTGAGGCCCTTTTGGAAAGTAAAGAAAGTGTATTATACTAAAAAAAAAAACCGGTCAAGTGCGAGTCGGACTCGCGCACCGAGGGTTCCGTATTTAAGATAATAGAGTTGGAAAAAGCAAAAGAAAATACCTACTTTGTTATGAACTTTATTATCTATGCATCAAGGCCCATTTTGACTAGCCCACATTTTAATACAGATTTTTTAAGTTTTTTGATAATTTTTCCAAAACTGTAAAGTTTGACAACTTCATTTTATTTTTCCTGTAAAATATAAGTAATTATCTTTAAATCAGGATTTTTCCAGATTTTTTGGTCCATAAACTTCGGAGATAAGGGGGGGACGGTCATTTTTTGTACATTTTTGCGTATAAATCAAAAAGTACGTCCCGAAAAATTATAAAAAAAATAGTTTCGAAATGTGCAGACAGCCCTTTCATACGACACCCCGTTTGCTATAATCAAATAACTTTCATTTTTCAACCCCATTCTAGACCCCTTAACTAATACTTAGAAAAATAATTTCATACTTTTTTTACTAAAAAGAGAGGCGTCTCTGAGAAACACTGCTGTGACATACGGACAGACAGACAGACAACGAAGTCTCACCATAAGGGTTCCTTTTTTACCATTTTGGTACGGAACCCTAAAAAAAACACCAAAACACTACGAGATTGTCGGTCTTTGCAAATCTGTGTTTGGGTAATCTATTTACATATGTGTACCAAATTTCAACTCAATCGGTCCAGTAGTTTCGGAGGAAATTTGCTGTGACAGACGGACGGACAGACAGACGCATGAGTAATCCCATAAGGGTTTCGTTGTTTTAATTTTTTGTACGGAACCCTAAAAAAACAAAATTCTGCTAGAAAACGCTTTAGGATAAGGGAAAATTCGGACAAACGATGCATTAGGGCAAATGACGATTAGGGATTCCAATATAGCCTCGTAAGGCCCACCATAGTACAAACAGGGACTTTTTTTGAGTGGGACTTTGAATCTACCATCAAGGCAATAAAGTTCAATTACGTTTGTTCGATTATGTCATTTTCTGTTTACGAAGATAGGAAAATAAACCGTATTCCCATTGAAACACAGTTCAAATTAAATTGCCTTGACTATGTACATTGTATTACACACTGGGCCTTACGAGGATAAATAATTGAAAAAGTCTTGTAGAGCAAAGACACGAAACTGTTATTAATACGCACTGCCGAGACAACGTAAGCTCTCTTAGTCATAATTTCTCGTCGAACTCATAGGTGATTCTTTGTTGCCGTTATTATTGAACGACAACGTGTTCAGCCTAGTTGGTAGTGACCCTGCCTGCGAAGCTAGCGGTCCCGGGTCCGATTCCCGGTATGGGCAAATATTTGTGTGATGAGCGCGAGTATTTGTTCCTGAGTCTTGGATGTTTTCTATGTATTTAAGTATTTATTTCTCTATATTGTATATTTCTATTAATTAATTATATTTCTATTGTATGTTTCTCGTTGTTCTACTACCCGTAGTACAAGCCTTGAGCTTTGTTTGGGACTAGGTCAATTTGTTTGAGATTGTCCCCTGATATTTATTTATTTATAATGCTTCACGAAAACAACGTAATAACTTAAGTAAGAAGATTGTCATTACATGTCCTCCCTTCTCCACTATACAACCCCCCCTGCGGGTAGCACAAGTTGTATTTTCTCGCTTGTCGCTCAGTGCGTCTAGAAAGGGAGATCCGAGCGACAAACAAGTCGCGGACAACATGTGCTAGCCGTGCCGCTTATGCCTTGGTGTCTTGCATCCACCAATATCTCATGCCTCAAGACGGTGGCGCACGAATTTGTTTTCGAAAACATACCCTAGGGGTCTATCGCAAATTCCTAATACATTTGTTACCTATCTGGGGCCCGTTTCTCAAAAAGTACCAGTCAAATAATATTAGTGTTTTATTCACAGACCTTAATCTAACTAGATAACGTAAACACCTCAATTTGTATGAAAACCAACCGTGTCACTTTTTTTCTACCTGCTGTGACGTCCCAACAACGAATTAGTGATGTGAATTCCCCGTTGTCCGCGAGAAATCGATACAAAGGCGCCGCCGCCCGCGCCGTGCGGCTCGTATCTATCAGTCAGTATGAGGTCAGTCTTTGTAGTAAGAGGTCGCGCGCGTGTTGCGCCTTGTCGCCGTGTCTGCGTGGCTTGGATGTTGATAATTTCACCGCTCTTCAGGTAAGTTATGATGTCACATATACGTAAAAAAAGATGTGTATAGTTACTAGATCTTTTCGATTACAAGAAAGTGACCATAAGTACGTAATTGTTTGACAACGAAGAGATAGATAGATATACACACTATTGCCGTAGAAATATTTACTAGAACACTTACCAAATTGTCGCAAGCGATCGAAGCAATTACAAGCGCGAATTTATGTGTCCGTGAATTTCACATATCGATTTTTCAATCGATTTGCCAGAGGAATGATAAAAGGACAGAAAAATGATAAATCTTATCTTACTCTAAGGTAATGGCAGTCATTTTCAGTTGGATTTAATCAAAATGCTTTCTTATGGTTTGTAATGATTCTCGTTACTTTGTTGTAGGTAAATTATGTCTAGCCAAATAAATTTTATCTGCGAAAAGAAAAGCTAGTAAATTACGTTATGATAAAATAAAATCAGATCCAGAACTCAGTCAACTAAGAAAAGAAAAAGATAAGGAAAATTACTTAAAGAAAAAGAAAAATAAGCAGGTGACGGATATAAGGATGAAAAGCGTTATAGAACAGCAAAATTTACCTACGTGTCACAAAATACCTAAGCGTATTATCATTCCTGTTTCAAGAATCGGTTAGAAACGTAAACAATCGGAAGGTGTACATCACTATTTGCTTAATTTGACAGAAAAATGATAATAATACTCGTACCAAGAAGCCAAGCGACACAAGGTAAAGATCGACCGTTAAATTTCCATTGCGCGTTAATATAGACAGGGCCTACAACTTTGCAAGTAAAGCAGGCAATGTATTATGAACATGAAGTAATCCCACACAGTATTATTTTTCATAGTAAAACCAAGACAAACCTAAAATAAATTATCTTTAAATAGATAAACGTAATTTTAGAAGAAATTTACGTACTTATGGAAGGAAACATGTCCATAATTTGGGTCAGCTTTTCCTGTACAGTTTTTATAACTTAATACGGAACAACCAGTCATTTTTCTAGATATCGGTGACGTCTGGAGGCGGTAACGGTCGAACGCGTACTAAATGAAGCCGCGTAGAAAGCAGACATTTAGACTGCTTTTTGACACGCGAAGTACGTACACTCGCGGCATCTAGTTAGATTAAGGTCTGTGGTTTTATTAGTTGTATTTACGAGACAAAACACTAAGGCGGACTTGCGCGGACCAGAGTTAACCCTTAACCCAGAGTTAAGCGTCTACTTTTGTACGTGGTTTGCCGCCTAACCTCGGGTTAAGACGCTTACTCCGGTCCGCGCAAGGGGCCTTATATTATTAGACTAATTATAATACGCTTTGAGAAATGGGCCCTTGCTTCTAAACCTATTGTCATAATGAGAGCTTCCGTGACAACAATAGCTGTATGATCACGATATAGAAACAAGATCGGCAAACAAAGTGGAAAAGAACCCTTGTTTAATGTTAATTTACTACATCCAAATTGTTACAGGAAGTCATTCATAATTCATGTTTTGAATGACTCAATCTATAAGCGCTAACCGACCTTAATCTTTTATTAGCTAAACGAATCATATTTTAAATAACTTAATTCATATAAATGGCTTTTATTTAAATAAGGAAAAATATTTTTAAAGTTAGGCATCTGACAGCACTTAAAGTTATATGGAAAAAACAAATGAATTTACCAATCTGGTAAATATGATATGACATAAATATAGTACCATTATTGTTAAACTGCAAATCAAATGCAAGATATGGACTAATACATAAAAAAGTGCTAATACCTAGACCTACCTATGATTTTTGGAGATATTTTTTTGTATTTATGTCTTCTCTTTTTTTTTTAGAATATTGTTTCTATTATTTTAAATGCTCAGATTACATCCGACATTCTCTTCTTGACCTCTGAACGTTGTTTTACTAAAAGACCTTACCCTTGTGGAGTCTCGCTATATTTATTTATTTTCATGGTACAAAAAACAACTGAACTAGGTATGTTACAGAATAAGAGTTACTATAAATATAGGTAAATTTCAGTCTACTACATTATCCACATATTACTAACACAGGTTATCTAGTAATGAACATGCTTATGTTATGCTAAAATACAAATTAGCATTTATAGCACTTACTTAGTATACAGCATTCATAGAACAGTATATAAGCAAAAATCGGAGGTAAAAATCAACTACATAGTCAACCTAAGGCTTCTAATATGGCTTCTCTATAACGAGTAGCTGATAAATTAAATATATCTATGTCGGCAAAAAGCTCATTATACTGAGCAAGCAGCCGACGCAGAGGCGCGCGCAGCCCGGTCTTGGTGCGGCACTGGGAAGTCACAAACGGTCGGCTTGCGCGCGTCTCCCTCATATTTACACTTCTTGGAACAACAATTTACAGCTTCAAACTTGACCAAAGTTTGATCTTGAACCTTTTGCCTGTTCCAGTATTAAGAAAAAAGTGAAAAAGGGGTCTGGCTCGAAGACCCTACCTTCAAACAGCTCGCCGGTCCGTGGCGGAGGCCCGGAGTCCCCAGGCGCGCGGCGCGTCGAGCCCACAGAGGCCCTCGGCACCGCCGTCGTCAAGTATAACTACCAGGCTCAGCAACCTGATGAGCTGTCTCTCACCAAGGGCACTAGGATCCTCATTCTTGAGAAGAGCAATGATGGCTGGTGGCGGGGGCAGTACCAGGGACATACTGGCTGGTGAGTTCTGGTTTTTAATGATAAACAAACCGAAACTTTCTTTTTACAATAAATGTTTAAAAAACAAAAACCCGCCTTCAAAAAGCAAAAAATAATTTTTGTTTGTTTTTTTTTTAAACATTTATTTTATTTTATACTTTTTAGTGGTCCTATTTATGCTGTTACGTAGCTCCACTTCTAAATATTAATGAGAAACTATAGAACATTTCAAGCTCGCCGCAGACAACGCCGCGGGAATGTCATAGTCATATTTAAACCTAAATGTGCTTCGGCATAGTCGCTCAACTACCTTAATCGAAATATCTTATCGCCACCCTTGAAATAGGTACCGTTAAGGAGTTCCGGTGACCATCTGTGGTCTTCATCATCAGTTCCACTTCACCATATAGTACTTTTCAAAAGCAAATGCACGAGTTACAGTGAAAAATACCGAAATCGCTATAGGTGTGCCTATAATATTTGAGGAGTTCTCTTGATTTCTCCAAGATCCCATCATCAGATCCTGACGTCTTGACAATGGGACCAACTAGAAAGTATACCCATTCAAACAACGAAAATTTTTTTCAAATCGGTCCAGTGGTCTTCGAGTAATCGGGGAACATACATAAATAAAAAAATCCTGACGAATTGAGAACCTCCTCCTTTTTTTGAAGTCGGTTAAAAACATGCGCGCAACACAACAGACAGTACAAAATAAACAAGATAAGATTAGCGCAGAATCAGAAACATTGCACTGTAGTGTGAAGTCAAATATAGCTCATAATTATGATCAAGGTGTTGTCTCATACTTGGACTGGGATCGCTGTAGCATGATCAGCTGTCTTTTATCAAAAGCAGCAGGATCTTAATTCTGGAGAAGAGCAATGAAGGATGGTGCCGGGAAAATAATGGATGCTCAGTGTTCTGTGACTCACAGACTACCTGGTGGTACGTGGGCTCTGGAGCCCATGAAACATTGCGTTCTTAAACCTAAGGAATAAGATAGAATGCCTCTACTCTATGCTAAGTATTTTACTAGCTGTAACCGTGATGATGGACAAGCACGTCGTCGTGCCTTTACATGTGCCCGGTGCGATCCCGCCGCGTGGTGATGTGGACAGGCCTTTACGGTCCTCATATTTCTTGATAGGGGGAGTTCTAGTCCTAGTGCTGAGGTTCGTATTTATAGACTCTATCCCTTTTATTATTAAAGGACAACTGTTCACACAAACAATTTATCACCAGGTTCCCGTCTAATTACACGAGTGAAGAAGGCGACAACGAGGACCCAGTTCACACTTACGCAATGGCAGAGAACGTTTTAGATATTGTTGTGAGTACCTTTCTCTGATTTTTGGGATTTTTACATTTCAAAAAAGGTAGTCTCTAGTTTCCAACACATTTTTGAGTGAGCTTAAACGAGGTTGGTGTTTTATAGTTCTGCATCAGCGACGCTCCGAGCTCGCATTTACTTGCATCTCATAACAAGTCTTATACCATAGTTGTCTATCAAGTATTACTGCGTACCGAAGAGACTGTAGGTAGGCTTCCAAAAACGACCGAAGACCTGGAGACATGCGGATAGATGCGGACAAAACGGTTTAGAAAGTTGTGACTATTTTCAGCAGATGTAAATAAATACGTGGCGCTCAAACTGATCTAGTCCAATGGAACCCTGACACACACAGTGACGTTATGACAAGTCGTAGGAAGTATTAAACAAATGGTTTTATAATGTTACTGTGACACCGTTCTATGGTGGGTCCGTTCCATTGGGCTGATAATACATTAACAGCCAGCGCAAACCAGCGGACGGCAGGGGAGTTTTCCCTATAAATTTCCTCCGCCGCAATCTGCTGCGATGCTCCAAGGTCGGTCTCAAAGCATTGAAAGATCTTGGCCCATAATCCTACCCGGCCAAAAAATGTTTGCGTACGTAAACCAAATTGGTGGTAAATTTTGAAGTTATGACCCACATTTTATTTTAAGTAAATAGTTTTAAAAAAAACCATGGAGCTAACATGTAACAGTGCAAAGATGATTGGCTATTAATATATCTTTGATTAGGTAGGTATATGAAATCCCTAATAATCGTTCTATTATTTCTTCTTTTATAATTGTTAATGCGACATATACCATTATAAAGTATACATAATTGTATCTTTGATTTCCGCCCTATTTCATTTCTGTACTCCCTGGGTATTATTTTCATACTAGGTGGGCCGTGACCTTTACACCTCGTTTCAATTGAAATAGCATTAAATATACATTGATAATTTAATATCCTCTGCCGTCCCGTATTCCGGGTTGCGCACGCCTTTATTTAAAAAAAAACTTGTGTTTATTTTTTGTTCAGGTGGCGCTCTACTCGTTCACATCTAACAACGAGCAGGAACTCTCGTTCGAGAAGGGCGACCGGCTGGAGATCGTGGAGCGGCCGCCGTCGGACCCCGAGTGGTACCGCGCGCGGGACTCGCGCGGCCGCGTCGGCCTCGTGCCCAGGAACTACCTGCAGGAGCTCGCCGACTACCTCGCCATGCCCTACAGGTATCTACGGCCATATCCTTGTAACGCCCAATTTGAACTGTATCGCGATTGGAATAAAGTTTATTTTCCTATCTTCATGAATTGAAAATGGCATTATCGAACAAACGTAATTAAACTTTATTACCTTGCTGGTAGATTCAAAGTCACATTACCAAAAAAACTTCCTATTTGTAGTAGGTGGGCCTTAGGAGATTATTAGTAGCTACACACTTTAGTGCCTTGTCACTTTAATGTCTTGTTTGAAATGCTGCACTAATTTGTCAAAGGGTTAACCTTTTCGCCACCACGTCAATGAAGTAATAAAGTGTCATCAACGCCAATGACAACTGAAACCCACAGCTAATTTCAACCTTACTTCACAAATATTCAGGTCTATTTTGCACTGTAATCGTCGACTTGATATTAAATCATGGCGTGTGGGGCACTAAATGTACTGACTTTATATCAAGTCAATGGAGGCGAAAAGGTTAAAGCGACAAGGTACAAAAGTTTGCAGACACTTATAAGGCTGAATGTACCTACAGTACAGGGCCTGTTGTCGTATTGTCAACGTTTTGATAGCTCTTATTTACTTGCCAGTAGGGTGACGGCACCAGTCATGGACACTTAGCTGAAGGCACCGATAAAGGACACTTAACTTTTAATTCAAACATCATAAGGTTATAAATGGATTGTCTCAAAATAAATCAATAACCCTTATCTTCTGTAACATAAGAATCAAGTGTCCATCATTGCTCCTTGTTCATTACTGGTTCCATCACCCTAATGGCGGCCAAGTTATACGCAATAGGGTAAACTTATTTGTTGTTGGCCGCTTACCGATTATTGGCCCCATGAACTTTAATATATGGCAATAGAGACGATAATTCAACAATCACTAGGTGCCAGTAACAGGTATTTTAGAGGTCAGTTACTAGGTGTTTTACCCTACCATAATACATGAAAGACAATAATGGTTTTACCGCCTAGAATAGAGGGTACTATATCGGCACCGGGCAGATCCATCACTGATAATTATTTGAAAGTTCCTATTTTGTTACCAAAAAAGGTAACAAAATTTGAACTTTTCAAAAAATATATTAATACACATGCTTTCTATCTACAATATGTCCGTCTCCTTATAAACTATGTCTACATCAAATTTCAAATGGATCTGTAAAGGCATCAAAAAGTAACACAAATAATGTGAGTAAACATTAAATGAGTCATGTTTGCAGCGAGCCGTCAGAAGGGTCCCGCGGCGTGGCGGGGCGCGCGTGGTACTACGGCGCCATCACGCGCACGCAGTGCGACGCGCTGCTCAACACGCACGGCCACGACGGGGACTTCCTCATCCGGGACTCCGAGACCAATGTACGTGATATTGATAACTAGAGTTAGGATTCTGGTGGCAAATCGTTGTTCGAGAATGCATGGAGTCGCTATTTACTATTTATTATAATAAATACCACTTTGAGTTTAACCTTCAGTATATTAATATTTTAAAAATTAATTCCGGTATTTCCTTTGGGGGTCAAAATTTCAAAGATCCTTCTATTGTATCTGTTTTTGGTTGCAACGGAAGATCAGCGCCGGTTTTAACGCCAGCATAATGCTGAATTGGAACCATTTCGTGAGAACAGGTTTTTTGTCTATGTCAGTATTTGGTTGAGTTTTGTTTGTCTGTTTGTGACGAATAATTTTTTTTTCATTCTTTCTTTCTTTTCTTTCTTGGGTACTTAAGAAATATTTGTTAAGTTGCGAGCCTTTAGATTCACTATAGTGTTACACACGTGTTTTGTTTGCAGGTGGGCGACTTCTCAGTATCCCTGAAGGCGCCGGGGCGCAACAAGCACTTCCGCGTGCACGTGTCGGGCTCGCTGTACTGCATCGGGCAGCGCAAGTTCCCGGCGCTGGAGCAGCTGGTGGCGCACTACCAGCGCGCGCCCATCTACACCAACAAGCAGGGCGAGAAGCTCTACCTCGTGCGCCCGCTGCCGCGCCCCGACCCGCCCTGCTGAGGGCCCGCCCGGCTAGTTCCCGCGGACCGCACCGCGGGTCGCATACTCGATCCGTGTATACGGCCGCCCTCCTAAAATAACGCTGAGGTAAAAAATTCATCTAGTAAAATACTCGTTTCAAGATACATTCATAAATACATTAAAAAAAACATAAACTTAAGAAAAAAAACAAAAGTAACACACAACAACTAATTATGACAAAATAGCCGAAACGGTGTGCCAGCTCGGCGTGATGCTTTGTGACATTACTACTACTTAGAAACGTTACATTAAAGTATCGTCTTTGACGCTTCTTGAAGTGAGGATCTTACTTAAAATCAGGTCTGTTCCCGTTTTGTTACCCGGCACACTTTTGTTACCACTATCAATAATAAGGCAGCGAAGTGGTCGGGTAACATATCGGAATATCCCGAACATCAATTTATTAATAAGGCGCTATAAGTTGTATATGCCAGAATGTTGATGCTGCCAATTCTAAATATGAGTTTGTTGTTTTTGTTATCATTTAAATCGGCCTATAGTCCATCGACAGGCCTCAGTATAAACTATAGATATTCAGGATAACAGATTCATATTTCTTTTATTTATTAATTTATTATATTTTAAATTGGAAACAACTTGTAAACACTAGTATAGCGTTTAGCCATATAGCTATCAATAACTCTGAAACGCCATTTGCAAACACCAGAATATAACGCCAACGCATTCTTTCTAGCTTTAGCAAATGGTGTTGCTTAGCGACTGAGAGAGCTAGAGTTAAACGATTTCAATGTATTTTAGGAGTACGGACACGGAGTGAGCGTCAGTTTACTTTAGCTTTTAATAACACGATTTAAAGCTCATTTTTCGCCGATACTGCCCTCGAGAGCGGTAACTTGAGTGTAAATTTACAAATGACTATTACGACCATAATCTAGCCGAACTACAAATTAAGATTTCGCAAAAGATATTCTGCTACAGCCATGCAACTATATCATATGTATGTGTGACGGTAGGAAACCACACAACACAATTTAATTAATATTTTAAATATATTTATAAACGACTTTGCTCCATACAATGGATCAGAGTTATTTTATCATTCGATGTTATACTAACTCAAAAGTGACAAAGTAAGCTTTAGCTACTGATAAAAAAAAAATACCTAAAGTGGCATGCATTTCTTCTCAGATAGTGTAAAAAGATATAAAAATATAATTAACTCAAATAAAATACAGTCACGAGATTAAATTGGGTACCCACCTTAGGTCCAAAGTCAATCTGACATTCTACAACAATAAGGTTGAATTTCCTAAAAGTTACAAATGACTCGACATCTCTAATGACATTGACGACTTCAAGCATATTTTTCTTGAAATGGGTCCCAAAATCTCCCAACTTAATGCTCGTGACCGTACTTCTAACTCATGTATATTCGCCGGCTTTTTTCGTGTTTCTAAGAAACAATTATGCACTGCCCTACACTACAGTCTGTGTATTAATAAACTACAACTGACACACTAACTACATCGTTAT
Organism: Acleris literana; assembly: GCA_946894065.1. Classification (NCBI taxonomy): domain Eukaryota; kingdom Metazoa; phylum Arthropoda; class Insecta; order Lepidoptera; family Tortricidae; genus Acleris; species Acleris literana. The sequence continues at coordinate 25,483,214 of OX335671.1, read as the reverse complement.
AATTAATGGCTAGATTTGGTCGCAATAGTCATTGTATAGCCGCAGCGGGAGCGTAAGAAGTGGTATTGCCGTTATACCCTGAGAGATTCCTTTGAGATATTAGATAAGGGAGGAATGAAATGTACCTAGTTGAATTATTAGATTTAGCGAGTGAACTTGTGTTTCGCATTATTGTCATTCGGGTATTTTCGTCTGAATAAGTTCCTTCAGAATCAGGAAATGTGACGTTATCTATGGACCTTATGGCGGATGGCGCTTACACCGCACTGCGTCACGCGACGTTGTATTTATATCGGAGCATCTTTAATAATGGCGGAAGCGCCATCCGCCATAAGGTTCCTTTACATAGATAACGTTACAAATGTTGGGTTATTTCTCCTTGGGATAAGTAAATCTGTTGACCTAAATATAAGGAACACTATACATCTTTTCTATTTTGAAGCGATCGTACAATACGCTAATGAAAATATCGAGCACTTTATTGACTTGTCATAACAGACTTCAAACTGAATATAGCTAAGTAATTTTAGCTAATGACATTTCAATTTACAGAATTGTAAGCCTGTTCAACATTTTTATTGGGTATATAAGGTACAGTCACCAGCAATAATATATGCTTTAACATTGGACTCGAAAATATCTGACACGTCCTTATTATTCGAGCCATAAAAGCATGTCAGATAACTTTTTAGTCCAATGTTGGATCATATATTATTGCTGATGACTGTGCATTGCGTGCAAAAGTAACAAGACCGAAATTGATGAATTTGTTTTTTTTTCTTGTATTCAGATGAATGGTATTCTGGATTCTAAGCAGAAATAACCCAGAACTTTCCAAGGAAAATTATTGAATGAACTTTTTCCGGCGAAAATACCACTCCCACACGTTGAATCAATCAGAATCCATTGTATAAAACGTTAAATATAGAAAAAAAGACGAACAAATTAACTTACTAAAAAAACTAATGAAACAAACAGAAAATTAGTAACCTAACAAAAATATATTCTTAAAAGAAACCGCAAGGTTTTAAACTACTAAGTAGTAGGCTAGGTAGATCGGTCCAACGTGGAGGACGTGACTAAACGAATAATCACTGAAAAGTAGCGAGCGACACACATAGTAGACTCAATGTGACACCAATTTCCATGAGCCGGTATAAATAAATATAACCCTAGATTAGACCTTATTGAAATTACAACCACTAATTTCAGCTTCGTTTTGTAACTTACACTAGAACTTTCTAAGCGCACGTTTAAAACAAGAAATAAGTCAAATAAAATTCACTTACACTAATTTGTTCAGCATTTTTTTAAAGTTTGTACATTCCACTTTTGTTACCGATTTACATAGAAATAGAAAACATTTTTTCAGCTCTTACACAATAAAACGCAAAATACAATGAAAACTTGGCGCTGCTTAGCATTTATTTTGCCGCGGCACTGGTTTTTAAAGGGCACCTCGCGTAAAATATAACTATAACGAAGAGAGGTAACGGCACAAACATCAGCGATTATTTTACACGGTGTTGAAATTATGAAAACACTAATTTCCCAATGGATTTCATAATTTTGCTTAGAAAACTTCCTTTATTGTTACCAAAAATAAGATTTCCATGTTAACGTTTCGAGTCACATTAGATCATTACTTAATCGTTGTTTTTAATAATCGAGATGATACATTTTACAAACTTTAAAAAAAGGTCTCATTTACAAAATTCGCGATGAAGTGGTTTTTAAGAATTATTTCTTTCCAGTTTCAAACGTGCGTCTTTTTAACAAAAAGGTATTTAATGTCAATTTAAAAATCAGTATGAGGCTGCTAAAGCTACTAAGCGGTAACGTTGAAAATAAATGTTCGCTGGAACAATTTAGATGTCATAAATAACAAGACAGTGTTTCATTACTTTCGTGTTAGTTTCATAGTACAAGTTTACGAGGTGTTTTTATAATAATGTATCTGTTGGCAAACCCCTAATTAAAATATACTCTTTAGTGCCGATTTCGCTGTTTTCCTACACTAAGTATAAAACGAGTGTTTGAGGAGTTTCTAAAAAATAAGACCGATTTTTATTCTTAACATTTTCGAAAAATTTGATTCTTTGGGTATGGACCATAATTTTAGATCATAGTTTTTTTTAATATGCCCCTAAAAGTATGTGTAATTGTCCGTTTCGTTACTGAGAAATGTAAGTATTTATTAGATATTAGTAACACAACGGACAATGAACAAAATTTTGGGAGCATATTAGGATTTTACTGTCTAAAATTACGTTCTTCACCAAAGTTACATTATTTTTCCCAAAGCAAGAAAAAAAACTGTTTTTTAACTCCTTAGTCATATTACTAATGCAATATTTCAGCATCGAATATAGTTATGGCGGCAGTAATGATAGTGAAGATACGCGATTCATGCGTTTTGAAGCGATGTGTCAGGAAATCGCGAAACCGGCCTCGGTCCTAGTATAATGGCGTTGATGCAACGCCGATATATAAATAATTATTACAATAATAAACCAAAAATTGGCTTCTTTATCGCATCTCTATTAGTAACATAAGAGCATTTTCTATATCATATTATTTAGGTAAGTTAGTTTTGACGTAAGTACGGTAGTGTAATAAAATGATTTTATAGTACTGTATTTCAAATTGTGTGACCGTGTTATAATGAGACAGCTCATTATACACGTAGCGATCTTAGTTTGCTTCAAATGATTATGTGATCATTGTTATAAATACATTTTATACACACACCTATACCCGCTATACGTTGTGATGTTGGGCTATGTAAGTTATTATACTTATTATGTAAGTCATTTTCAGGGAAGGTCGTGGAACGATGGGATTTTGTACTTTTTATATGAAACAGCGGTAATGTTAGCTTTAGTATCATCTCATACACGACCGTGATTTACTGTTTAGTACGCCAAGTCTGATTAGTATGAATTTAGACTAACTTTCCGCTAACTTAGAGGTGACAACGAATTAGGTCCCAGTGATGGAAACGATTGTAGTTTAAACTGACATTACAATGCGATTTGCAATTTAGAGGCAAAACCGGTGTCGAGAATATATGAAAATGTATCTTTGGCTTCATTACTTAAGATCGTCATCAACCTCAGATATTTGTGATTGGTTAGATGCCACTATAAGAAGTAAACGTCTTAGCCTGCAAATTATCAAATCAACTCATATGTCGATAAATGATGTCATTTCCCTTCCAAGACTGATATAACACTTGAATTTCACTGTACTATAAATTTACGAAAAGCTATAAAATAGGTGCATGAGATGCATTATCGAATTGTTGATTTCTTTTGCAGGCATGATTTTGAACAAAAACCTCGTAAGTTACGAAAATAAAATGATAAAGAACACCTAAAGCAAATTTTGTTAAAATCTCTGTAATGACTTCAAAGTTTTGTAGTCGATATTGGTTTTGGTATTCTAATTGATAAATTATTATAAATATTTCGCGTTAGTTCGATCCTCTTTTCGATATAAATGGTGGGCTAACCATAAGTCTTCCACTTTGTTATGTCGTTTAAACTCCAGTCGTGGGTATGAATCTCAGCCGATTTCCACTGATGTGACTATCACTAGTCAGTAACGCCTGCATCACAAGCCAACGCTTCGCTTACAAGCATAGATAAATCACTCGTGGGATGCGGTCTTCGCGTGTAGTTGTTTGGGCAATACAACTGATTCAGAACAAAATCGATCCACGTACGTCGCGATGCTTGTGTGTGTGAGATGTAACGTTGTGTCCGTCTCAACACACTTACACACGTATGAACGCAAACCCTAAGTGATTTACCAATACTGTCACATTTATAAATATAACTCGAGAACGACGGCAGCTGTCGTGTTGTTTTTTTTAAATATATTTATGTTAATTTTGTAGATATGTTAACTTTAAATGCAATGTATCGCAGCAACGATTTCAGTTCGATTATTTTGAACTTAATGTAGTGTGGATTTGTAGATTAAACTGTCGTGGATGCGATTTTTAGTTATTTATGATAGTCCAAGGTAGGTTTACATTAGGTGATTCAGGCGGGCTTGCAGAAAATAATAATTAAAACGCTAAATTGAGTCTAGAACGTCAGGTTCATGTAAAATCAAAGCAAGCACTTTAGACTAATATCGACTTTTTCATAAACGCACAATAAACCTATATTAGTTAAAGTATTATTTGTCTCTTGCTGTCAAATTCAAATGTCATAATGATGGAAGAAAAATACATGTTGCGCCGACCCCAAATAAAGGGCAGGAGAATGGTGTTAATGACAGGTATGGACAGCATATTTCAAGCACACCACAGCTATTTTGCGTTTATGAACAAAGAGGGATAGAGTTTTCAACGAACCCCGCTATTTAATTTTACGTAACGTGACATATTGTAATATCAATTTGATTTGCGGGTTACGCCTTCGTACGTTGAAAACACTATAGTAGTCAACATATAACGGACTTGCAATCAACACTGTAATTGTTACAAGTGAAAAATTCCATCTTTTAAAGTTCCTTGCGTGCCTAATGTTAACCTGCCTTGGCATTAGGGATACCAAGCCGCCAGGCATTGTCCACAGACACCGACACTCCATTCGAAGTATTAAAATAGCCCGAAGGCTTATTTTTGTACTCCATTTTGTTACGAGATTGTAATGCACCAAGTGTAGACAGGTTTTGTATGCGAATTAGAATAAGGTAAGACTGTGTAGGCCGAAAGGGTGTTTTCCTAACGTATTTAGAAAAATCTCAATGAGGTATATAGGTAAAATGCGGTTTTCTATACTTAATGCATCTATTAACTTAATAATTAACCTGTCTTTTTTCCAAATTACGAGCTTCACGGATCTCACACATGACCGGGGCACCTATTTTTGGGCATTTTGCCCTTCGGGCATACGTAGCGGCTGGTTACTACTTCATCAACTTTAGATAGATGCATTAGTTCTACTGAATATGATTTGGTTTTTTTTTTGTAGTTATTTTGATCTTATCGTTTCCTAAAAATGGTTTCCAAAAAAACTTTAGGATTTTTTTGCAATAGAAAAGGGAGAAGCCAAGCTTTAATAGTTTAGTTTAGATATCAAAAAATGTTTCCCAATGATATACAGCCACGCTAATAGATTGTTTATACATGCAATAACTAGATAAAGTGTATGTTTGATTTTGTAATTTCTTGATGCGATTGTACATAGTTATAATAATGATTAGTGACTGATTGAAACTATACCTCATTTTTATGTTCTCAATTATTATTTGTTGGAAAACACCCTTTTAAAAGTCTACTTTGATTTCACCTTTGGCGTATGATTAATAAATTGTGTATCAAAAACAATTACAAGCATTTAGAAATATCAAGTCAAGTCATATGCCTAAGTCCGATGTCTAATGAGATCTTTTTGATAAATTTAATACGTTTTATACTCAGTAATATAGACTGCTGATACGGCGAAAGCTTGAAAGGTAGTATGGCCGTTGATGTACATATTATAATGATACATAATGACTACGTTAGAATTGAAAATGAAAATTGATTCCAAGTTCGTTGCCACAAATTGTTTATAACGAATTCTAAACCATATAACTAGTCTTCCTACTCGATTTTATAGCACTTGTCAGCACAAAACTAAAATCGAATGGTAACAAAATCGGAACGTCAAAATCACAGATAATCATTGGTTTGTTAACAAAGCAATAACCTTACATAAAAGCTTTACTCGATAAACATTGCCAAACGTAGAAAGGAATAACGCAAACTTACATTCCTACCGCTTTTTAAATTTTAACACAGCAAAAACACTGAAGGGCAATGGAAGCTGGTCAAGTTGTACGTAAAATTGTACGATAGTGACCCGTTTGGGTTATTCCCACCTGTTACCACTGGTAACGGCTGGGATTTTTTTCTCATCTTTTACCACTAAAGTAATGTGGTAACAACGGGGAATATTTTTATAAAAAATTCCATCTGTTACCTCTAATTACTGGGATTATTTTTCCCAGTACTTATCACTAAATATTTTAGTGGTAACAAATGGGAAAAATATTCCCAGTTATTACCACCAAGTAAAAGATGAGAAAAAATTCCCAGCCGTTACCAGTGGTAACAAATTGGTGGTAACAGGTGGGAATAACCTACCCGTTTTGATTGCTCTGGTGTGTTATATTCGGTGCCAAAGTACCAACCACCGGATAAAGCTATCAGCTCTGTATTGATACATAGTTAAGCATAGATAATATAGAGTGATTGAGTTTTTTATTTTTTTATTGCTCAAAGTGTAATTTTTTATTTGTATTGTAACCATGTGTTTGAACGTTTTCGTGTATATTCCCTCAAGTAACGAGCATGATATGATACCATTGTAAGTGCAGTGTATAATATTTAATTATATAATTTATTTATTAATTTGCGAAATGTCTTTCATTTTACATCATTACCTTTTCTATTGGGGGCCGTAGTCAATTTATTACTGTGGTAATACATTTTAAATGCTAGAAAGATTACAAAAAAATGTGATTAATGTCTGCATGGCCACGGCTAGGTGCTAACGGCACCAACAACAGCAAGACATTATTTATGACATGACTCCGAGAGAGTTCAAAACATAATGGACCGTTCGCGACGTGATCCTGATTTTTAATTGCTATTTCAACTTAACGCATTCACTGCCAGTACTGTTTTTTGAACTTTCGCCAGGTGTCACATCTTTTGTTTTATACGGAGCTTCCCTACTGTAAGAACGCACATATGCGTTGAGGGCACTAGGTGGAAGTCACGGTGACGCATATATGCGTCGGTGGCAGTGAATGCGTTAATACCACCGCTTTGTTACCACTGGCAAGCACTAGGAATAAAACTTACCGCTAAAATAAATTGGTGTTCCAAAGAAAGGCCTTGAAGGAATTTACGTGAAAGATCAGATCCATTCCATAAATACTGTTTATAGGCAGTTGTTTTAAAGAAAGCTAGATTAATCGGGATGGTTATTTTACCCTATTCCACTCTAATCCACTGGACAAATCCATGAATGGAACTGTTTCTACTTTTGGTTCCACTATAATCCATTGATGGATTTGATTCAACTTTGCGTAATAATGAGTATAATAGATATGAGGTAGGTTTAGGCTATGTTAGTTCTTCAGCAGGCCCGAAGGGCCAAACCACCCAGAAATAGGAGCTCCGCCGAAAAAGTAGAAACAGATCCATTCATGTATTTGTCCAGTGGATTAAAGTGGAATAGAGGGTTATTTTAAGCTAGGTTTCATGAAAAACAGCTGGGCCATATCAGATCTGAAACTGGGGTCTCTACTTTATAGTAATTCAATAGAGCTAAAAAAACCCTCGCAGACAAGAAAAAATAATTATAGACTTAATTGAAAACCACGTGAACGGCCCATTTTAGGAACATTGACCTATCTAACCAAGTCAACGTAGGCTACGTTGACATAGCAACAGATGTTGAATCAATGAGTAGGAATTTTACTTTCACTTGAAGTTTGGTTCATCTTAGCTATGCTATCCCGGCGTGATAAGCTACTGGTGCAGCCGTGGGAGGACCGGAGGTTCCAGGACCATCGGTCAAAGGTAAGATCATTTACATATGCCTACTATAGAGCATTGATAGTGGACCTGTGTATACATACAGTGGGGCCACATAATTAGGGACGCTTGCCTTTTCCCCATACAATTGCCTACAAATACGACTTTTCAATTTTGACAACCAATCAAAAAGTTCTTGATCAATTTTATTGCTAAATACAATTTACTTTAGATCATCAACTAAGGTTAAAACTTATGTACAGTAAAGTACCGTTAAAAACGGACCTTATATTTTATAGGGATTTAAAAACTTAGTGCTGACGCGGCCATACAAAGTTGTAAAACGCCAATATTTTTTTTACTAATCATTTAAAATTATAGATTCGTTTTCAACAGTGACAAATTGTACGTACATTTAAACTTTACTTTATTAGTCACCTACCGATAAGCGTGGGTAACTAAAAATAAAATTGGTTAAGAACTTTTTAAGTGGTTGTCAAAATTGAAAAGTCATATTTGTAGGCAATAGCAAATAATGGATTTTTTAAATGGCATTTCTCAACAAAATATGAAAATACCGTAGACTAAAATGTCATATGGCAGTGCACTATCCAACCTCGACACTGGCAGAATCATCAAAACATTGATGGGGCCATTATTCTCCTAAAAATTGAATTGAAAATACCGTAAAAGAGATCACCAAAAGTGAAATTAAAATTAAAATCGCTCAAGTAATACGGATGATACAAGCATTTTGAAATGTTAATTAGACAGAGAGATCCGAAGTGCACCGGTGACGTCATCGTGCAGTACGGCCATATAAAATCCACGTAAAATTCTGTTTTTCTAGAAAGAGATTGGAACAAATCTTTGTTAGCTTATATCTTGGTTATTTATATAGCTATTCAAATAATATTTTTTCTCATCTGTTTGTTACATGAATCAGCTTTAATTGAAGCTGTAAAAAAATGCATATTCCCTATTGTATGGGATAAACTGAAACGTCTATGTGGCCACTACTGTAATTCACATATAATATTGAACCTAAATTTTCATTGAATGGAAGAAAACAAAATTAACATTCCTAACGCTGTTAGTATCAAAAAGTTTCTCAAAAATGACATTTTAGGGACTAGTTTTTGCTGCCGACTGTACTTCAGTTGCTCAGTCATCTGCCTTACAATACAAGTAACGAGTACTCGGTGTGGGTCTACGTCAAGTAAAGCGGAGATCCTGTTGCTACCTTACGACGCCAATGTTAGGTTAGCTTTTCTTGACTATTATAGATATTGCATTGTCGTCGGGTTTAGTAAAGGGGAACTAGCTCAAAATTTACGTGCAAGTTATATAAAGGCTCGTAAAAATCGTCACTTGCAGAAAGTACCCAATTTCAACAGCTTCTGGCCGTGAATTCGTGCACGTAGATTTTGAGTATCGATATTTCCTCGGGAATTTTAGGGATGAAAAGTAGCCTATGTGTTTATCCAGGGTATAAGCTATCTCCATTCCAAATTTCATCCAATTCCGTCCAGCCGTTGCAGCGTGAAGGAGTAACAAACTAACATATACATTATCTATATTGATGCAAACATGTCGGGTAATTGTAACAGTGACATTACAAAACATTTTGTTTGACACTTAAACATATACATACACACAAACTTTCGCATTATTAGTTGGATGGGGATTACTTCTGCACCGTCAACTATGACGGATTAATCCGTCGCAGGCGATAAAAGCACGTGCCAAAATCTGCGCCATCTTTTGTAAAGCAGAAATACCCAATGACTGTATTTCGCAGTTTTAGTCTCGATAAATAACCCAGAAATTTGTTCATGGCACCGAAAACTTTCCGCGTATTTACGCTGTTAAATCAGCTTATGATCCCAGGTCAAATCAGCGCTTCCAGCGATCGACGTGCGCGCTCCAGCGGCGCGCGCGCACGTGTCGGTGAAGCTGAAGAAGTGTCAGAGCGAGGCGGAGCGGCGGCGCCGCATCGAGCGGGACAACTACAGCTTGCTGCAGCGGCTGACGGCCGTCATGCAGACCAAGCGGTTGGACAATCGCTGGGAACAACCGTTGCCTAAGTAACTTATACAGAATCATCACATCTAGGGGTAGAACTTCAGGGTCCATTCATCAGATAATTAGGCCGTAAGATCCGGTAGCTTGCCGCCAAGCAGCATTCGCATTTTTAGTGGTAAGAAAACCGGTAAAATGATATTTTATCTAATCTTAGTCCTTAGGGTTGGCAACGTATTGGCTGGGAGCTAGTTGGGCGGTCTTCGGGATTGTAGTCATGAGATTGCAAATGTCTGTGGACCTCAGAGCCGACTTACAATGTAAGCCATGTCGAACAGGATATTTAATATATAAAGTAGGTACGAAAGTGACTATCTAATTTTGGCGTTAACTAAACAAAGGAGCTTAAAAAACATATCGACGTGTTGTGACAGAGGTAAAACTAGTATATTTTCAATAGACACCCACCCCATTAGAAGATAAAGATGGATGCCAATGCTCCACACCAAACACCGTGCTCATTTTTTCAGCTATATCAAGTGCAAAAGTACTCTCATGCCTTGCCAATACTTATTTCAGCTTCCGCCACAAAGTGGGCGTGTTCTACGACGCGGACTCGCTGCGCGGGCGCTTGGAGGCGCGCGCGCTCTCGTCGCAGGAATCCGAGGAGTCCTACGCGGGACACGTCAAGTGTTTCGCTTGCTACAGCAAGAGGGTAAGGGGGTGTTCAAGTTTAAAAATTACGTTTAATTAAACGTAAAATTATAAAAAAGAAACCACATTCCTACTTAACAAACATTACACAAACATTAGCTTAATACAAAACACATTTCACGGATGTACCTATTTAACAAACACACAGCAGTCTATCTAGAACACCATAATATCTCCAATGTATGTCTGCATTCGATTTTTTACCATTCAGCTCTATATTATAATTTTAAGGATGTATCCCTTTATTCCTACTAATACTTCGATTTGGCTAGAAATCGACAGAGGCTCATCAAAACATAAATATGACCTAAACCTACCTATCAGAATAGGATCAAATCCGGCTTTTCCAAAAGCTTCGTCGCCAGTCTATCTGATATATATAAGTATATGTATTTCGTCCGAACAGTTACATGTCATAATCGAATTACTAGTAGGGAACGGAATAAACTGATTTATCACGCCAGTGTGTCGTGCACTGAACATGCGATTTCATGTTATTTTCTTTGTTGCAGAAGACTGCGCTGCATCTGAACAAGACTTACGGCGCCAGCGCCGATTCCTTGCCTTTCATTTAATCTTTAAGACTATCACTCACTATAACTTTTATGTCGTGATCGCCTCGTACAGCCAGTTTGAGGCGGTTAAAGACCACCTTTTCAACGAAATAACATAATTCGACATACACAACTCGTCACTCGACGCGAATGATAGCTGAGAAGTAAAGGGAATTTTCAACCTTAGTATGTAGGTACTAAAATATACATCGAGTTGTTTGCTATGATGCATTTTTCAGCTGACGATGAATCTCTCTTGCTGATATATGAGTGAGTGATACAAGTGTTACAACATCCGGCGCCTCGCGCCAGAATCCCCACTTCGTCACCTTAGCTTATAGTCCACCAAACGAAGGAAACTCAGTGGAAAAAACTCGTGTATAAGCGAATTTTGGCATAGTGGTAGGGAATGGTGATTTAAACGACATACTAAAAGTACTGATGGCTGGGGGTGGAGCTAACGGGTGGAGGGGGGTGTAAAGGTTCCTTTTTTTAGTTTTTCGTAAATAACTCGTAAACGGTGGCCCCTAGCAAAAAATGTTCCGTCACATAATTAATCTACATAAAATTCTCTACAAAAAAGATTCAATACACTTTTTTGCTGGGATCAATATTTAATGAGATGTGGAGGGAATAATAATTCCCGAAAGGCCATAGTCGGGTTTGCATAGCAAGTCGGCCCTTACATCAAATGGACTCGGGTTTTTTTTGTGAGTACCTCTTATTGTGAAGAATATTTATGCTGAGTATCAATATCTTAATTGTGACAGTTCTCGACTTACGATTACTTAATGATTTGTTTTTCATGTACTGTTTTTCAGGATGTATTCAAGCGATTTGCTTTAAATTTTGAAATAATGTTCTTTTCATAGATTTGCATCGCCTCCCAAAAAACAAATACTAGTTATCATATAAAAAAAAGAAAATAAAGACCAATTAAAAAATATACACTATTTTTTATATAGTTGTGACACCTCTAGATTTTTTTTTTCAGAATAGTCCTTAAAATGGCCTACTACTTGCCAAAATATCAAAATTGTCCAGGCGTTACTTCCTACCAAAAATCAGCAATATGTGTATTCAGTTCTGTATTCAATCGGTTCTGTTTTCTTTTTTTTATATGATAACTAGTATTTGTTTTTTGGGAGGCGATGCAAATCTATGAAAAGAACATTATTTATAAATTTGAAGAAAATCGCTCGAATACATCCCGAGAAACAGTACATCAAAAAAAATTCATGAAGTAATCGTAAGTCGAGAACTGTCACAATTAAGATGTTGATACTCAGCATAAATATTCTTCACTATAAGAGGTACTCACAAAAAAAACCCGAGTCCATTTGATGTAAGGGCGGACTTGCTATGCAAACCCGACTATGGCCTTTCGGGAATTATTATTCCCTCCACATCTCATTAAATATTGATCCCAGCAAAAAAGTGTATTGAATCTTTTTTGTAGAGAATTTTATGTAGATTAATTATGTAACGGAACATTTTTTGCTAGGGGCCACCGTTTACGAGTTATTTACGAAAAACTAAAAAAAGGAACCTTTACACCCCCCTCCACCCGTTAGCTCCACCCCCACCCATCAGTACTTTTAGTATGTCGTTTAAAACACCATTCCCTACCACTATGCCAAAATTCGCTTATACACGAGTTTTTTCCCCCGACAGGCAAATTTTGGTCTTCGTTCGGTGGGCTATTAAGTACCATTGCGTCTTGCCCCTGAGAATTCCTTATCACTTTAATTGTTAAATATTACAATTAGAATTTTCAATTTGTTTATCTGTTTTAAAACTACCAAAGTAATTGTTAATTAATGTAAGTATTTAAATGTATAAATTATTTGAACGAGTGTCGCCACTGCGCCACTTTTCGAGCTGTTTAAAAACGGCTAACGCGGGAGAAATTCATCAAAATAATTATGTCATTAGCGTTGAAAAGGTTATATAAGTTATAATAAATGCGTGTTGTGTGTAATTTTATACTTTTTTGGATTTTTATAATACTTGTGTGTCGTAGCATAGCCTAAGTTAGGAGAGTAAAAAAACTTGCTCGTTTAGTGCAATCCCTTGTAAACCCACGTCATGATCATCATCAGCCCACATCAGCCCAGTGCTGGACATCTCTTCCATAGCACGCCACTGAGCTCGGTCTTCAGCTCTTCTTCTCCATTACCAGCTACCTTGCGAATATCATTGCTCCACCTAGTCTGAGGGCGCCCTACTCAACATTATTTGTATCCAAAAACACCAAGGGTTTTTGCTAACAGGTCAGGAGCAATCAGCATTCGTAACTAGAACCGTGATGCTAAACGATTGATTTTGTCACTTGTTCAAATTTTAGAAACATTTGGTACCTATATAGTTACTGTACTTACTGTAATGTATCAGTTACATAATTAACTAATACAGAGTTATGCAACGGTACTGTAAGAAATCTTTTTCTACAAGTTTAAAAAGGAAACTACAAATGAGTCTTAATTAATCTAGTGCTATGTCATACAGCCTAGTTGATTTATCGTTTCTTTGTGATTATTCATATGGAATGCTCTTTGTTAAGCTCATTAATTTAATATTCTAAAGTATGTATAAGAATTGGAATGTCAATTTTATTCATCAAAAGCCATTACTGGTGCCGCTATATTGTATAACTTTTCTTAATTAATATTTCTTTTAAAGGTCTTGTTATGGTAATTAATTACTTTTCGTATTTTTGCAGAAAACTGTTCTTGACAAGTATAAAATAAAAATTTAGATTTCAGTTGATCACCAAACACCATCACCGACATTGTTCATGCGTGTAACCAAGGTTATAACGATATAATATAAAAGAACTGTTATTACCATGGCAAAGCTCATTATACAGTTTTCACGCTTCGGTTTCGTTATAGGTGGTATTTTGATACCGATAACGATATCAATATTTTAAAGTATTTTATCTGCATCCATATCATAACTTCCCTACAATATGTTCAGAAGCGATAAGCAAATCGCCTATATTAAGAAACCTGTATCTGTGGTTGCATCTTAATGTTTACTTTAAAGTATAGTGCATCGTAATGTTTACATTAAAGTGTCGGTACCTAAACATTAAAGTATTGGTAATACTGTACCACTAACTTGAAAATGCAAGCCATAACTGTACATTATAAATAAAGTTTTTTTTATTTTTTTTTTATTTATTTAAGCTTTGGTGCTACAAACAAGTTAACAGTAACAATACTACCTTATTAAAAAAATACAGGCCATATCTGAACATATTATAGAAAACTTATGATATGCATGTAGATAAAGTTATGTATGTGGCTATACATAATTAGGCGATCTTATTATGAAACTTAGTTCGGCTAGTCTCATAAAACCACACTCGTGCTTTAATGCCTCTTATTATGCACCAGCCACATAAACTACTATTAAGTAACGCCATGACTGATTTTTGTACTGTAACAAGGTTTCAACAAATAAAAGAGTTGGTAAATTGGACAGAATTTATTGATATAGATACAAATGGGCTCAATGTCAGACTGAACATAATTTGGGAGCCGCTCAACCGGCATGATACGTTCTGAGTTAAAATTGAAACATAAATACTATGTTATATCAAAAGCGGTCGGTCCATAAGCAGAATACGCTAGTATGTAAGCCGCTCACACCGGCTTACGTTAAAGCTATCCACTTCGTGTTTGTCCATCAAATTATTATAATACGAAATCGATAAAACAAGATGAAAAATTCAAACAATAGAGTTTCATCACATTAGAGATATCACAACGAAGCCGTAGCACCGACGAGCTCGGCAGATTATATAACATTACTTTACAACGCGAATTTTACAACGAATTACGGTGCTAAGGCCTTTTTGCTTGACCGACTCGCGAAGTCGCTTACTTAGTCTTATTAACTACACTAGTGCGCCGCCCCGGAGCTCCCCGCTTCGAGCCTGATGCTAGCGCGATATGCGACGACGATCATATTCCAACATTTCCAATAATGTAGACTTATTTTACACAAGGTATTAATAAAATTGCCACTACCTATTATTTAACTTAGATATTTCGAAATTGTGACACAGTTACATACAAAAGCAGTACAATATAGTACGGTATAGAATATACAACAACCCGCAAATTACATTAGTATTATTAAATGTGCGTATGTAACTCCGTCAAAATACCGTTCCAAGCAAAGAAAAAAGTTCCCAGTTAATACGTCGAGAAAAACAAGTCTAGCGTATATCAATAACAAATCGTTAAAAAACACTTTACAATCCATATAGTATAGATGAAAAAAAAACATTGAAAAATCAGCATTAGTTGCACTATACCGCAGTCGTCTTGCGAACCCTTGCGAGCACGGTAAAAGCCCGTTTGATTTAACATTTATACATCTATTATTTCATCATTACAGCTGTCAAGTCCTCGTCATAAATTAACGTCGAATAAATTATTTACACACTCGTGTAATCTGGCATCAAACGAACTTTTACACGTCGCCGTTTAAATAAGCGTCTACGGTCGCCGCGAGAATCTCTGCGAGGGACAGTATTAATTTATGATAGCTCCACTATTAAACCTTTCTACATCTATATGTTCCACGGCAGTCTAAGAGGCGTCCGCGTCGGACGGCCGGAGCTTTAAATTTGACTATAGATACCGATCCTAGCGGCGGCGGGGACGGACGCTCCTCTAAAATACAGAACTCGAGCGACGCGAGCCCCGCCGCCGCCGCGAGCCGATCGCCACGAATCGCCGCCGATCGCTTCGAGTCTGACCGGCGCGGATCTCGGGATTACGACGCGACGATGCCACGGAGCGGGCTCTCGGGTTACGTGTAGTCAAGGACAGGAGTATGGCAGCGGGAGAGCGGAAACTACGTCCGCGGAGCTCGCCTGCCGTCCGAAAGAAGAAGGCAGTATAAGGGTATGGAGTCCTTAGCGTATAGTGCCTTTTTGATTCGGTCGTGTCGTGTGAGCCCCGCGCGCCGGTCCCGCCGCCCCGGTGTTGCGGCGCCCTAGAAGTGGAAGCCGTCGTGCGCGCCGCCCGCCGCGGGGTCGAACTGGAACCCGCTCTCCGCCGCCGTCGGGACCAGCGTCGCGTCCTCCTCCTGGGGGGGGGGACACTTTAGTGACACGTTACAACAGACATTCAAGTACGAGACTGACAGCAATAGGGGTGTGTCCTGGGTAAAAAAAGAATAATTCTAATTATTCCGTCAGTAAGATTATCAAAAAATATTGAACGCGTATTTTTTGCTTTTTCAAATCAATCAGAATTAACACATATAACCTGCATCAAAGTTCGGGAGGGGGAGCTCGTGACGTCACGTCGCGGTATAAAGTGTGCCACGGCGCGACGTCACGCGAAACTTCAACGCACTTTATCTTCGTAATTTTTTGTTTAATTGACAAAAGAATAAATATGTGTTCAATATTTTTGATAATGTAAAAGACGGACTGAT
Source organism: Acleris literana (assembly GCA_946894065.1). Taxonomy (NCBI): domain Eukaryota; kingdom Metazoa; phylum Arthropoda; class Insecta; order Lepidoptera; family Tortricidae; genus Acleris; species Acleris literana. The sequence goes on along the minus strand of OX335671.1, from coordinate 25,466,918 downwards.
TAGATTTTTTTAGGACACTGGCCTATTTCTATAACTATAATCTAGCTGACCCTGAATGCCCCAAGTTTGCTTTCAATCGTGAAGTAAGTCGGTAATGTGGCATCAGGGTAAAGACGGAGTAAGAGACGACTACCAATATTACCCTACAATGCATGCAGTGACACGTAACAACTAAGTAACCAAGTTAAAAAAAAATAATCGCAGCTTCATCTGTTTATAATTACAAGTTCATAAGTTACCATAACTAAATAACACAATAAGTACCTATTATATGTATTTTCCAAAAATATTAAGTCGTGCATTGTAGGGTTAATACTGCGCCAAGCGTCCAGTTGGCCATTTGTCCCATTGTTTTGAAATCGAAGAACGTTTTCTGTTGTACAAATGAATAGACAATGTATAGCACATATGACAAAGTTCGATAACCTTTGACCTTCGTGTAGTCAACTTAACGGAAAAAGATAGCCACTTTTTTTCATTAAGTTACACAGTCGTAATTCAATTGTTACGTCATATACCATATAAATTGTGTATTCATTTTATGCAACAAAAAAACCTTCCTTCGGTTTTAAGACAATACAATAGTTTACTAGGAAACACAATAATAATAATAACGAAGGCGCCACTGGACACTCTACGCTGTCTTTAGTCCCCGGAATTTGATTGTTTGCGTATACTGGCTGATGATTTTACTCGGCCGCGATTACTATCAAGTATACAGGGTGAAAAAAACAAATACCACATGGGCGACAACTACCTTAAATATTGGAAATAGCTAATTCAACGCAAAGGAGACTTACTTTTATTTTTGAAAACAATTATTACTGCATTTACGAATATTTGAAAATGTTCATGCCTTGAGGATTGTGAAGCTAAAAATTTCCATACAAAATGCGAAAACGTTTTTCTACCCTTCAACCTAGTCTGATTTTTACGATTTTTGAATATGTTGTAGATATCATGAAAAACTATCTGTACGTCTTCCTTTACACGAAAATATTTCATAGAATGAAACAAATTGAAAAAACAAAAAATAGAAACGTACGGACCTAGTTCTTTATAATAACTACAACATATTCAAAAATGGTGCAAATCGGACTTGATTTAGGGGGTGAGAAACGTTTTCGCACGGAGCTAGTTTTGTATGGATTTTTTTTGACAGCTACGCGATTTTAGCGGCGCTTCACAATCCTCTTAACCGGGAATCAAACTGGTCAAATATGACAAAATAATACAGAAGGGTTTTTTAACAGTCTTTATTTAATTTAAAGGTGTATGTGCTATAGACATAAATGATCACTATCAATGACCCTTTCGATCTGTATCATAAAATACGACCTTATTGTTTTGTCATGCTCGACCAGTTTGATTCCCAGTTAAGGAAGATTTTTTTCAAAAATCCAATAATACATAATTTTTTGTTTTCAAAAATAAAATTAAGTCTCCTTTGCGTAGAACTTGCCATTTACAAAATTTAAGGTAGTCGCCGTCCATGTGGCGTTCGTTTTTTCCACCCTGTATAAGAGCTATCAAAACGTTGACAATAAGATAACATGTCAAAAGGAACATGAACTTATTGAGTAAAATAGAGCCACAGCTCAGCTAGCAACATCTCTTTCTTTCCAACTAGTTTATAACCGAAGAGAGGCACTGAGCGAAATGATAGGAAATACAACACCAACTAGCTCAAAAATCAAGGTCTCATTAAAATGAAGATTATACTCAGATTATCCCAAGATGATGATTATCACTTACTATACTCAAGACACAAGCGATGTGTTTAAAAATAGGCGATTAATTATTTAAATTCCTCAACGGCGTCCCTAGGTTTGTACTGATGTAGTATTTATGTAAAGTTAAAGAAATAAGAGTAATAGGAGATTGAATGAGCTGCCATAATCATCATAGAATAATCTGAGTATAGACGTAGTGAATTGTGTATTTACCTCATCGCCAAAGTATTGCTCGATGATATCATAGGCCATCTTGTAGATCTCGTTCTTCTCGTGCGACTGCAGCGCCTCGATGCGGTCGAGCCCCCCGCACTCCTCGATGAGGTTGGCCACCTCCACGGCGCCGTCGCCCGCCATCTTCAGCATGTTGCTGAGCCCGTCCAGGACCACCTGACAAATTCAATTGTTAATAAATATTTACATTTGACTAATAGAGCACAGACAGACTGCAAACTTATTTCGTGTTGTTGTCATTATTTATTTTTTAAACTTGTCCGTCTGTCTGCTGTCTGCAGGGATCATAGACTTTTAGAGATAGCAAAACGACGTCGGGAAAACTTATTTTATTTTCTAAAACGAAACATACTGTGTTGGCCGCATTTGTAGATACAACAAAACAAAATATGTTTACTATTTAGGAAAAGTACTTTTTTTGAACCTCAACAAAAACAAGTTTAACGCGTGTATCTGTGTGATCGTAGCTCCCAAACGGATGGACAGATTTGGATGAAGTTTGTTTATAAAAGAAAGCGAGGTGTATCAGGATGGTTCTTAGCTAGGTTTTAGAAAATCGATTGGACCGTTTAAGAGATACTCATACCAGCTCTAAAAGGGGTCGCCAAATATATCGAGGATTTTTATTTATTTATTTGACATTTATTGCTCAAAAAAAAGTACAAATGGCGGACTTAATGCCTATTGGCATTCTCTACCAGTCAACCAAATAATCATACACCAAATAATCGTACAGAAAGTAACAAAAGTGGTGCTTAAAAAAAGAAACAGAAAACAAAGCAAAGAACATATTAACAAAATAATAATACTTTACGCCAAAAGTACTTACTATCTATTTAAGATACCTATGTCATGTTGAAATTAATCTAAAATGAAACATTGAAATTGTGAAACTGTCTCTAGTTCGAAGATAAAATGTCTCTAGCTTATATTTTTGTTGTGTTCGTGTGTGAGCTAAATAATCATATATTTCATAATTTTTTTCAAGAGACAGTGCCGACAGTGGACATGTCTAAATTTTGTTGTTTAGTTTGCCATTTGTCATTGCTTGTTACGCTCCGGTCTATTAGCACTTTTATTAATCGTTATTTGCCAATGAACTACCTTGAACCAATTTGTTAACAAAGATACCCGACCAGACAACAATTTGCGTGACCCATATAATTTAGTATTTCTGAGAGACAGCAATTGCGGCTATTTTATCGTAATATAATTTGATGCTTGTATTAATAGGACAAGACTCGTAATAACAAGCAAAGGTTAGGATACCAAATATAAACTAGCATGTAATTTTTATTTTTTTAATATTCACTTAATTAAAATTAATATTGAAAGTGGTATGTCCTTTTTCCTATTTCCTTTTGTTGAATGTAAATATATAAATCACACAGAAACCAAATCTAAGTTAATGATGGACCAATTGAAAAATCAGAATCTTATTGGATTTTGGGGGTAGCAATCTATTACCAAAATCGCGTAGGACTTTGATTTTTCAATTGGTCCATGAAATAAGTTAGTGTAAAAAAATAGATTTTAGATTTGGATTTGGCAGAGTTTGATTTATAATAATGATGGATTTAGCAAAGTTTAAATAACTCAATGATTCAATAATCATAACACAATTGCTTTCTAATTGATTGAAATGGTTGCAAAGTTTGAAAAAATATGTGTATGTGAGTGTGTGTGTGTGTGTGTGTGTGTTTAAATTACTTTTATGCAGAATTAACTGAATTAATGATGATCTAACTTTTTGTTTCTCATAATTAAAAAAAGTGGATTTGAGCACTGTATGTAAGTGCTACTGATGTCCTATGATTTTTGAGTTTTAAAGCCCTGAACAAAAATTGTTCTGTAAGTTGATACTGTCATGTTTTTCATTAGACAAAGTAAGCTGACAGAATTTCTGGTTCTGGTTTCAAAAAAATATGTTTCTTTGTGTAATAAAAATAAATCGAAACAAGGGTACATAAGTTTTATTTCAAGTTTTCTGTTAACTTTCACCCAAAGAATGGTAGAGAACATTATTATTTATCTAAAGAATTTGGCTACATGGACCGCCCAGATAGATTAGCTGGATTCCGGTAGGGGAAGGACAATGTCTAGACATTGGAAGTCTTTCGAAACAAATATAAAGATAATTAAGTAAGTAACTTACATTGATGACTTGCGTGTCCTTGCAGCTGAGTAGGTTGCAGAAGGGCGGGATGACTCCACAGTGGATGAGCGTAGCCACTTGTTCCTTAGTTCCGCTGATGCTTAGGTTCGACACGGCCCACGCAGCCTCCTTCTGTGTCTGGAACTCTCCCTTGCCAAGGTTTTCAATGATCTTGGGTAGAAGTCCCGCATCAATGACTGCTTGGACTTGCCTCTTGTTGCCCGCTGTGATGTTTGAAAGGAACCAAACTGCTTCTTTGCAGATTTTTTCTTTCTGTGATTTGATTATAAACAAACATTTTTTTAAAATAATTACAAAGGATGTATGACAATGATTGATTTACCCATTTATTTTTAAACTTATGTAATTTTTACTCTTGTTTAAAATTTTATTCTAATGTTTCGGAAGTTAACTCAAGTAACCAAATAAATAAAAAAAATGATACATTTCACCAATGTGGAGTTATTAGTGGACTTTTTAGAGAAATAAATTCATGGATATCACATGCAAGGGCAATTGTTTGGTAAAAGAGTATTCTCTTGCTGAAAATTATGTCCACAGGGGTTGAAACGCTCGAATTGAATTTTGTTGAACAAAATATTAATTAATCTTAAGCCATTTCCAAGAAAGGAGTATTATATATGTAAGTAATCATATTATTAAAAAATTCATGGACATGATTACAAGAGGATATTAAAAATACCACAGTAATATTGAATTCTTGAGTGCAATTATTATTGATTACCAGATCGCATGATAAAGGATCTTGATATACCATGTAACTGGATTTAAGCTTCGTAAAACATACCTGATGTGAGAGCAGGGCAGGGAAGTGCGCTAGCGCATCGCAGTTGAGCACAACTTGTGTCTGTTCATCAGTGCCTGTGACGATGTTGCCTACAGCCCGCAGGGCAGCCGTCTGCACCTTGACCTCCTTGTGGGACAGCAGAGGTATCAGCTTTGGCACAATGCCAGACTCAATCACCATCTGGATTTGATCATTGCCACCATCTGTTAAGTAGCTGATGGCCCAAACTGTATCTACTAAAACCTGAAATTTAAAATTTACGTTAAGTCTTTATGATGATAAAGATGAAACATTTCAATATAATTGCGACAATGACTTAAGAAAAGGAAAAGGGAAACAAAGATACAATGACTTTCAAATACAAATAATATTTAAAGTAGTCAAACTGGTTTGATTTATCAACAAACAACACTGAGGAATTTACAAGTGACTCATTCCAAAATGATATTACTCATCTAATAACATTCCCAATTGTGTTGCATACTTACATTAATGTCAGTGTGCATGATGAGTACATTGAGAGCGGGAAGAATTTCCTGGATGGTCTTGACAGGTGGTGGGGGGTCCTTACTCCTGCAGAGGTTGACAATAACCCAAGTGACGTTGCGCAGGAAGGAAATGGGGATATCAGGCTTGATGAAGCTGAGTAAAGGCTGCACCATGCCTAATTCAATGACAAAATCACGTAGTACTGGGCCATCACCGATGATGTTTCCGAGTGCCCAGACAGCTTGCTCGCATACATTCTCATGGGGGGACATGAGCAACTGCAGGAAGTAAGGCACGGCACCGGCGTGTACGACCTTGTTGGTCTGCGCTGAAGTGCCTGAGGCGATGTTAGTGAGCGCCCAGGCCGCTTCGAATTGCAGCGTAGGGCTGTCTGCGCGGGACAGGCAGCCTACTAGTACGGGCAGGATGCCAGTAGCGATGAGCTCGTCGATGGGCGGGTTCTTGTCCGAGGACAGAAGCTTGCGGCACTGCTGCACCGCGGCCAGCTGCGCCGTAGGGCTGTCAGCACCCGCCGCTTTTAGCACCAGCTCCTTCAGATCCGTCGCCGCCAGTGTGCGCTCGATCTCCTCCTCATCTGTAGAGTCGCTAATCGGCACATTGCGCCGTTTCTGAAGAGTCTCCTCGCGTTTGTTCTTTCGTAGTTCGACTGTCACTTCGTTTCTCCGCCTGCGCATTTCCTGCAATCAGCGGACAGATTCGATTGAGGCGTGCAATCTAACATCACAATCTATTAACTAGCTGATAAAGGATAGACACGAATGAAAATACTTACGTCGACATCTTTGCCTGTGTTCTTAAAAACTTGCATGCGGTTTTTCGTTGGGTCCGTCGCCATTTTATTTGTGCTCGTACACCGAGCGTTTGAACGTGAATATTACACAATGAAATAAAGAATTAACTTAAAATAAGACTACGGGGAACTACACAAACATGTTTTAACGGCACTTAATACGTTGCTGATTCATTAACCTATTTAACACAGAAAAGATTACAACTTCGTCTCTCCTCAGATTTCTTTTCTTTTTTCTTTCTTTGTGAACGCGTAGACAAGATAGACTAACGTCATAGACTCAACGGATTCTTTGTTTTTTTTTATAGTGACGTACCACATTTTACCGGTTCCGAGTGAGCGTTAAATTTTATGTTAACGGCAACAAGTATGAAATATTTTTAGTGATGGCAACATTAAAATTATTGATGTATAGTGGGCGGGAGGGTGAAAATGTTCATCCTTTCTTCCCCTCGCGCAGTCCGGGTGCGCGCTGGTCTAGAATTGTACGCAGTTATAAAATAAATAATTCGCTGAATTTACTTAATTCCTGAAAGCGAAATATATCCGGAAATCTATCACCATGACAATACTCACTAAACCCAACGTCTTCGTGCAGATAAAGAAGGAAGTCCCCGAACTTCCCGGGCCTGATGCTGATATGATGATGGAGGAGGTGAGTTTTAGGGTCCTGTGTGTTCTTTGTATGTTTTTCATGCGTCGTATCGTGATTCTTAGTATCATTTTTGAATTTGGTAAAATTTATTTTATTAGAAATCCAAAAATAGGTCACAAAAAAAGAAAAGAAGGTAGTACTGTGCGCGATAGACATATACATTCGCTTGTAAACCGTAAGAGACAACAATAGAGGTGAAAATCGATTGTGCGCGGGCCATCTGGGAGTGTCGCATATTGTATTTTATTTTTGCAGCTATTCAATTTTCCCAGGCTTGACCTAGGTCACGAGCCATGGATTGGTTACTGAGTACCGAGAATTAATTAAAACAAAATTAACTGCCATACTGGAACATTTTCCAGGCCTCCTGCCTTTCACGCCAACGCAAGTAAATTGCGTCGCAAATATCAAACATGCTTACCTAATCATAAAGGTTTTGACAATGATTGCACTTTCATCATGTGTGTTCAGTTGCTCTCACTCTATTTCTTTAGTAAGATATTTCGCGAATACTTTTGAATATAGTTAAACTATACCTACGTGTTAAATTTTCCTTTCCCTGTTTTTTGCGTGAAACTAAAGCAAAATAGGCAGAAAAGATTTGCGCGATTGTTATCATTGAAAAGCTCTTGAAATGTGTGCTAGTCGATTTTTGAAAAAGTGAGTAGGTACTTAGTTATGAAAATTAAGTCACGCGGCGGTTTTTTTTTATGTGGGCACTTGTATTTGAGCACTTATCATATTTAAGACCTTACATTAAACATAAAGCAATATTATGAATATGACTATGCCTATACGCGTGAGAATTTCAGTAAGCCTGTGAGATTATAAAATACGAACTTAAAATACTAGAAATCAGTAAATCGGCCATTTTGATGAGCTTGAAATGCACGGATGAGATGCAATATCGATCCCCGGGATTCTGATGCGACTCTGTCTGCGCAACAGTTGTTTGTCGCCATCCGGAACATTCCTTCTGATTTTCTGTAATAAATAAAAATCTTTGTTTTCCCCCGGCTACAAAGTATTGGTTCCTACCAAATTGAATGTCGATCATTTGAGGCGTTTGCGTCGTGAAGTCGGAACAAATAAACAAATATATGCTTCTTCCATGTAACTGGTCGATAATAAAGTAGTTTATCAAAAAGTTTATCAAAGGTTATATAAAAAAAGAAGGCACCTAATGCCGTGAAGATGTTTTAATAAACTACTTTATTGGAGTCTTTGTCGGGTTTTATTAGGCGAGAGTCCGGTAACTTGTCCCTAAATTTCCAGGCCTTCTAACAAAACATGCTTCACCTAACTCTCTTCAGGGAAAAGTGGAGATGTTCACTCCGAAGCGGAAGCCCGGCCGCTATACTGGGCTGGGCAGGGGCGTGCTGGTCATCGTCCTGGCGTTGGTGTTCATCTACACCAGCATGTACATGATCCGGCAGTGCTTGCAGCAACGGCCGCGCGTCTTCTCGGGGTACTGCTCCATCCCCATTGACATGAGACAGCAGGTATTGTTAATCAGCATAGATTCATAAGTTTCCATCGTTTTGGTATTGAAAAGAGCTACCTTTTGCTCCCATGGTGATTCATCAATGGTCAAAATGGATCCAACCACAGCAGCAGCAAAACCTTGAAAACCTAACCAGTGTGTTAGGTTTTCAAGGTTTCTAGGAGCTTCGGTTAGGATCTGCCTCATTCCATTAGGGTGCGTTTAGACCCAGCGAAGGAGTGCTCTAGAATATGTTTTGTCTTTATTTTTACAAAGAAAAAGTAAGAGATAATGCATAGAATTCTTGTTCGTTTGCTTGGTCTTAATCGGGCCTTAGTAGATTTAATAGCATTCTTCAGTTTGATTCATCATCTGATTTGATCATAGCAGCAGCAGAATAATTTGAGACGTTTTGATTCTGCTCACAGTGAAAACTAGTGCTGTTTGTTCACTAGAGTATTAAGTTAGAGCTCCCAACTGGATCGGGCATGAGATAGGCCTGCTGGTAATCGTGCTGTCGGTGCAGTGCTGTGCTGTGCCTCTACTTTGTCATGTGCATGATCCTGAGCTTCATGCAACCGCAGCAAGGACCAATCATTGCTAATAAGCATAGAGGTTCTTTCAAAGTTTCGGTATTTTCGGTTTTTATGAGAGTCATGATCCTATGTCCTCTTAGAGGTCTATCATTACCCACTCCTGAAATATTCCAACTTCCTGCAGCTTATACTACTTAATATAGAGTTACTGAATGAATCAATAGTAAGCAGCTTATTAGCTTTGTTGGGTTTCTAAAGAAACGTCCAGGAAGTTGCACTGTTGTAATTATCCCAACAGATGGAATTAGTATTCATCATTGATCTACCTGACACCTATTTCAGCGGAAAAAAAAGGGATAATCAGAAACATACGGTTTCTTAAAAAAAATCCAACTAGGATTACTAGTCTGGTGGATCAAAGTCTATTCTAAAGTGCAGCTCGATCCATTAGTGTATTGAGTCAGAGGGTCTAGTAGATTGGGCATGGTAATCTCACTGTCGGTGCTGTGCATCTACTTCGGGATAAACCTGTCCCAGCGCCGCCGCAGCACAGCTACCAGGGGCTCTGCTCAATCTCTTAAATACCAAGCAGATAGGCAAATTTTCACATCAGCTCACAGTTGGATAAAGGCCTACTATTCCAAACGATAGAGGCTACAGCTCACTCGATGAACTCCAGCAGTCGATCCCAGCAACGCTGCCATGTCGTTGCTCAACCTGGACTGCCTAGGTCATATTGTTGTAAATAAAAGATGATGAGTGTTTTATTTGTGTAATATCATGTTTTAGTAATATAGTGAAACATTATATAACAAAGTGCTCATCTTATGCGTGTCGGGGATCGGTGAAGAGATCACAGGAAGAAAGAAAGAGAACGATTGGCCAGCTGACAAAAGTTACTTTTTTTTAATGCGTTTAGAAACGGGTAGATTTTACTACAGTTCGCGCGTGTTTAGTTAATTTGTGGGTAACTAATGAAATTTTTAAATAAATTGAAAAAGAGCAAATTGCGTGGTGATAAAAATAAAGAGAAGCGTTTGGAATTTAGTAAACTACAAAATTAAAATGATTAGGTATTCATTACCAATTGAGAGAAAAACTTAAATCTCGATTATCTTTAATTAAGTTTACTTAGTAAGTATACCCACAAATAACACCTTAGTGCATTGCATTCTGTGTTATCTGAAATATTATGAGAATATGTGCTATCAGGCCCGTATTTTACCAACCTATCAGCGACAGGCTGACAATTGACATTTTGACCATTAGAACAACTTTCTAACCTCAAAATGAACCTTTTTTGGCTAAAACAGCTCTTTTATCGAAAATAAAGTAAACTGAATAAACATTATGGAAATCACTTGGCTAATATATTGTCTGTGATTGCTTTAATTTTGTTTAAAATAGCTGTTTTAGCCAAAAAAGTTTCATTTTGAGGTTAGAAAGTTGTTAACTATATAAGACAAGTAAGAATAAACAGACCTTAGGTTCCTATTGAAATAAAAAATCTTAAGCAATTTAGAATTTAACCACCGCTCGGACAACTCATTGCTCAAGTAGTTTGCTAGTACCACCGACTAATCCACAGATCTACTACCTATATAGATGACGCATCTCACGCATCGTCCAATTTTTGCAAAGGAACGAGCGACAATGATTAGGGGGAGAGGGTGGCGAACCAAGTTTACTTTAAAATATAATAATGGGTTTGCGTTCGCCCTCAGTCTCACCTGATCTTAAGTGACGATGAGGTTGAAGATGGTACACGCTTACCGAGAAAATGCCTATTACTCTACATAATACACCTTGTAAAATACCGAGAGACAAGCGACTTTACGCCGATGATCCAAACTCTGAAGCTTGGTATTGGCGAGTGAGTCGTCACTGATGAGTCTCCTAGCTCGCCGGTCCACAGAGTTCAATACCTCAGACTGTTTCCGTATTATAACCGTTAGTTTCAACTTTCAACCATTTTTATTATAATAATACCAAACTTAATATTACGACACCTGGAAACGAAGGCATTGCATTGCATCAGATCCGCAATCTGACCAGTTCTGCGTAGCTTCAATGTCGGAGATATGGTAAAGAATGCGTATGTTCACACATGCCTACAAGTTTAGCCGTAGTGATTATCCTATCAATAAAGCTAAATAAAGAAAAAATATTTAGCTGTGCAGTTCCAGACTTGGGATATAACCGAAAATAAAAGCGTCATGTGAGGTTCACATGAGTGTATGTAAACCAAGTTCCCAGCACTTTCATTGAAATTCCACCCCGGAGGGGGTAAAACGGGGAGTGAAAGTTTGTGTGGAAGTCTTCCTATTTTGAAATTGGAAACATGAAAATTTATGTTTTGGCTACTGCATAGTCCAGTAAAACACGCACAGGTCGGCTCGAGATCAACACTAATCAAGTCAGCGTCCCGGAGACGAGCACAGGTCATAGTTTTAACAGTATTTCTTGCGGGTAAGAACCTGCGTGTCGTCGGTCCCACGTACTATGAGCATCTACCGGCCAACTTAAAAATGTACTATCCGACGAAGCATTTAACATCAGAGCCCCTACTTTGAAAATCGAAGTTCGAAGTTACGTTAGCTCTATCCCTTTCTCTGGATTTAGCCTGGAATGACGACTGACAGGGATGGAGTTACGTAACTTCGAACTTCGATTGGATAATACATTTTGCTCCGTGGATGGATGGAGGTGGAATTTTAAAATTATCATTCTATTGACATATATTGATCCTTGTATATTGACATCGGACGAGTGACCATTTATTAATTGTTGTTGTTGCAATCTTTTTTTTCATTAGTATTTATGTTTGACGATGTCAATGTAAGTAATTTCGTATTTTTTGACATGCAATTCAAAATATTTATTCAGTGAATTGGCCACATGAGGGTTCTTTACACGTCGGTAATATGGAGTGAATCTACTAGCGCTTCGGACAAGACCATCATTGCGGAGAAGAAGCGCCGCAAGAAACTCCAGCAAAAGGTCATTTATTCCAATCATAAAATACAATAATACTTAAAAGTAACATGCAATTTGTATTGTAATATTACATTGATGAATAGATGAACTAAACTAATTCCAAGCGTAAAGCAATCGAAATCATAAAAAGACGCCGGTCGGTGATTGTAACTATTAACGTAAAAACGTAGTAAAGAGCACAAAAAATCCCTATACGTCTAGCTGGATGCGCACACAGATACCGAATGCAAGGAATAGGAGAGTTGTTACCCACCCCCACGCCAATTTACTCATTTTAACTTGGCTCTCTAGTCGGCGGCGTAAGATACAAATTAATAAAAAAACACTGGAGTTTGCGAGATATAATATACCTAGTTATCGGAACTTTCCCTCGCACCTAAGTACGTAAAACAGAGTACAGTGCGACTAGCTTTTAGAAGGTGCTCCGGCGTCGCTATTGCCTAGGCACTCGCAATCGCAATCGGTTTTAAAGCGGAACAGATTGTTTTCATTTTGTATGCAGACAACTCTTCGATTTTCAAAATGAAAACGATTGCTATTGCGACTGCGTTAGGCAATAGCCCCTCTGGTTTGTACTTCCTATTAGGAGCGAGTGAGAGGGCAGTACAAATCCGAATCACCTGGTAAGTGCTCACAGACAGTACTTACTTTGGCAATGTTTTAAAAGAAATAATTTTAAAATATCTGAGATCCATACAAAATTGGTAACAAAAATGTATAATAGCCCGAAGAATAGTTTGTGATGATGTAGGATTAATCCGGGAGCCTGCTGTTTAGCAAAAATATGTTTGCCAAATGTATAATTTCCCAACTTTTTCATTTGCCAACCCAATGTGATATAATTTTTTCAGGATTTATTTCAATACCATCGTTAAGAACCCTATAGGTTAGGTAGGTAAGGTTAGTTTTTATAAAATCCTGAAATATTAACGGTTACAGAAAACAAAGCGGCAGGCCTTTCGCGTAACTCACTCGCAATCGCGATCGGCTTCAACACAAAACAATTGGCTTCATTTTGTATGCAGACAAGCCTTCGATTTTCAAAATGAAAACGATTGTGATTGCGAGTGTTGTTACGCGAAAGGCCTGCTGCAGGCCTTGGCAAATGAACCGGTTGGGAAACGATACATTTGGCAAACATATTTCGCCGAAACAGAGGTAACCCGATTAATGCACATAGGTACCTACTAATACCTAGGTGGTTCTGTTATTAATTTGTTTCGTAAATTTCGATATTCGTAATCATATGTTACTTCCGTTAAAATGCGATTGTATGACTAATTTGATGTTTTTAACGCTAGCTGGGTCGCGTTAAATTTAGTTGTTACAACTCGCAATTGGTATTTATTTGTTTTATTGTTTATTATAAGCAAATTGTAGATGATTTAACGTAGTTTAATACATTTGTCCTTATTAAAGGGGTTGCAAAGTATAAATAATAATAAAATAGGTACTGTCGTTCCATAAAACTTTAATGACGTAAGTTTCTGTCAAAAATATCAGTTGTCGACTGTATTTTTTTACCTGCTTCAAAACCAAACTAATGAGTCCCAACACGGAGGGTCTTCGTTAAATATAGCGGAGATCCTATCGCCACCTTCCGATTAATTTTTACCGCCGGTTCATCCCAAACGCAGCACAAATTCAAGCCCCTTTACACAAATTGCTAACAGGCTCTGTAAAGGGATCACAACCTGTGGACTTAAAGGACCAATATCTAGAAGCTTTTAACAATTGCAAATCAAGTTTATGCACAGAAACTCTTTTAGCTCACCCATACTGCAATTCACAACTCGCCCTTGTGACGGATGCATCTAATACCGCCATGGGCGCAGTGGTCCAGCAGAAGAGAGAAGATCAAGACACATAAGATCAATAAAAGGGTTCCCTTTTATTCAAAAAAATTAAGTGCTGCCCAACAAAAATACTCACCCTATGATCGGGAGCTGCTAGCAATTTATAACGCCATTAAATACTTTAGGCATTTACTGGAAGCGCGAGTATTCGCAATCTTCACAGACCATATTCGCCTTCTCATCTAACAAGTCCAACTGTTCACCGAGGCAGTTTCGTCACCTTGATGTCATTTCGCAATACACGACAGATATCCGACACATATCAGGGACAAAGAACGTCGTCGCCGATACATTATCAAGAATAGAGGAACTATTATTATTTATTTATTTATTAATCACAAAAAATACAGTACTTAACTTATAAATAATGTCCTGCAAAACCGCTTGTACGGTTCGACTGCGGAATCAGTAAGATGAGTCTCTACAGCTTAACTAGAGAAGCCAGTCGAATTATTGGAATTAGCAAAGTCTCAAGATGAAGATGAAGAGCTAAAACAGATTTTCAGCGGTGCCATGACTTACATAGGGTTGCAAATAGAAAAAAAACCAAATGTTTTTTTTTCAAATTTATGAAAAAAAACATGAAAAAAAACCTGGCACCATGGTTTTTTTTCTAAATTAGGTTTTTTTTCAGATGAACAAAAATATGCCACAATAACGGTTTTTCGTGATTTATTTAACTAAACTATTTTTAGTAAGTGCAAAAAGAACTTTAAACCTATTCACTAGAACTATCAGCACTATCAGCAGCACTATCAACACTAGTTCGGTCAGCATCAGAATTTCCTGGTTCTTCTTCTGTCTCGTGTCCCACTACAGATTTCATTTATGTTGTTATTAATCAAAGTTGTTAAATGTAATTGGTTAACATAAAGTCTAAAACAAGTAAAACAACCGTATAAAAGTATTAACTGCCCTGCAATTTTTGAGTTTTCATACTTTTGAAAAAAAACGTACTCCAGAAAAAAAACGGTTTTTTTTCACGGTTTTTTTTCATGTTTTTTTTCAAGTCAGAAAAAAAACCGTTTTTTTACAACCCTAGACTTACAACATCACCCTCAAAAAGATAGCAATTCCTGGGACAACTACTGAGCTATACTGCGATGATAGCACTGCCAAACTCAGACCCTACATAACACCCAGTTTTCGACGTCAAGTTTTTAGCAGCCTACACTCGCTCAGTCACCCAGGAATTAAGGCTTCTGCGAAACTCGTAGCTGAACGTTTTGTCTGGCCAGATATAAGAAAAGACTGTCGTAATTGGGCTCAATCATGCTCAGCCTGCCAGCGTTCGAAGGTCACCCGGCACGTTCAAGCACCATTGGGTACATAAAAGTTACCGAACGCCAGATTTTTGCATGTCCACATAGATTTAATTGGACCAATGCCTCCTTCGCATGGCTATCGCTACTGCCTTACAGCGATAGATCGTTTTACACGGTGGCCCGAGGCGATACCTATTATGGATATTCGTGCTGAGACCGTAGCCAAGGCCCTTCTCACCATCTGGATATCCCGGTTTGGTTGCCCAGTGAGTATTGTAACAGACCGAGGAAGCCAATTTGAATCGGCCCTCTTTAAATATCTCTCCAAAATAGTGGGATTCGAGCATCGACGTACCACAGCGTATCATCCTGCCGGTAAAGGACTAATAGAAAGGTTCCACAGGCAGCTGAAAGCTGCCATTGTTTGCCATGATCAAGCAAGCTGGACAGAAGCTTTACCACTGGTCCTGCTTGGAGTAAGAAGCGCGTTCAAGGAAGATCTGCAAACTACTTCCGCGGAGATAGTGTACGGGGAAACGCTGAGGCTCCCAGGGGATTTTTCCAAACCACTGGAGAAACAACAAGCGACTTCACCGATTTCACTGCGCGCTTGCGTTCCATCACCCAGCAACTTCGACCCATGCCTACGTCAAGGCACGGCCAGAAGAAAGCGTTTGTATTTAAGGACCTAAAGTCCGCCAGCCATGTCTTTCTCAGAGAAGACGCGGTGCGTCGTCCGCTAACGCCAGCTTACACACGGCCACATGCAGTTCTGGAAACTGAAAATTAAGGGAAAAACAGTTACTGTGTCCATAGACCGCTTGAAACCGGTTTACATACTCGAAGAAGGGGAAGAACATCAAGTCGCTACAAAAACAGGGTCAACACAGGTAGAACTCAACGTCAACAAAACAGAAAGACAGAAGGAAGATACTAATATAAAGATCACTGTATCAGGCCGGCGGGCCAGATTCCCAGATTATTATTGCCCGTAGACGGTCTTCGAGGGGGGAGTGATGTGGCGGAGCCACTCATCATCATCATCATAGTCATCACCCACATCTTCACTTATACATATTTATCACATCTCATTCATTCATTGCAACGGCAGGAGTTTGTTAATAACTCCATGGCGGCGCCGACGTGCTGGCCATCGCTGCGCTACGGGTGCGCGGGTGCGCGCGTCATGGCTGACGGCTGTCGACAAGAAGATTTTCTGAGAGCTGTTACGACTATTATAATTTATCTCCTTTTTATTGCATTATATAACTATAATAGCACAACGCGTTTGTATTATCACCTAACCGCCACAACTATATTATAAAATACCTAGCTATTCACATACGTGTTTATAAGCTTTCCACGGTGTAATGAAAAGCTAATAGCTTCCTAATTCCCTAGTTTTCCTACTTATCTACTGTTTTTAATCAATTAAAAGTCCAAAAATTGACTTTTACAGTTACGTTAAACGTGTGAGTAATGTAAAGGTAATTCGGTGTACGATTACCCTGCTAGACCAACTAAGACCTAACTTAATAACGACTTCGGGTAATAACCCTATGTGTGACCCTAAAACTCATCAGCCAGCTAATTAAAGCTTTATGTTGGCGTTCAAGCGGGATATAATACCTACAGTGGTCGATATATAAATGAAATGAAATAATTTTTTTTTGGCACTTATAAAGCACTTAAGATAAAAATAATACAATTTGCTTAACTAAATCAACTTATCCTAGATTATTACTTTAATTGCATCAAGCCCAAAATGGTCTCCACTCAGCTTTTTATGCCACGGCATATTGATCAGATACACCGTGACGCTGGTTTTCAGTGAAACCTGGAGAGGTGAATGGCGCACCGTAATAACTTTAAATATATAAATAAGGGGACCAACGCCATGGGTATTCCACGTACCACCTCCATTACCCTAACTGGGTGCAGGTCTGTCTACGTGAGTCCCTATGAAAAGGATAAATGAAATACATCTGGCGTTGTCTGACATACCGAATAAAGGCGTCAGAGACCTTGTAACACGTAACCCTCTTGACTCACTCAGTTACTGAGAAGAATCCGTTTCCTGGTTGTGGATACCTTCAGGTCTCATCCCATAACCAAAATGTGAGTGTAGGTTTCCCTTTTGCCGAAAACTACGTCTGCCTGGAGCTCTGCGTAACCGACTGCCGCTGAAGGCGTCGGTACAGAGTTCTGGAAAATAAGATAAAGTTAATAAACATGTCAAAACAATCCTAAATACACGGACACATTATTAAAACAATCCCTCAAGTCCCGCCAAAGTGCAACAAACTGTTCCAGAACCGCGAAAGCGGTTTTCGATAACGTGTAACGTTATCTAAATGTTATGTAAAGCGGCACACAAAACAAATTAACACCTGTTACACAAGAACACAGCACTATTAAAATGCAATGGGACAAAATGGACGATACGAATACCCTCTCAGCAAGAACTACTCACCCTTCCACGGCTGAATAATAAATTTACCCAGCCCTTATATAGATTCTTTTAGACATGGGTACTACAAACTATTCGAAATATTAAATTTTAAAGCTAGAATACCCTTATGCCCTTCTGCTAGAGTCGTTATCCGTTTATTTTTCCTTATTTAATGTTTACGCGTAACCTGCGTATTCGGGAGCGTCTCTGCGTGAGAATTTCCCGCGACTTAAAATAAAGTTGATTTTTCCCTGAACTTGCCCCTTTCGTTTGTTCCTCTTTTTTTTTTAACTCAACTTCTGATAGTTGAACATTTCTTTGTTAGGCTTTATAAATATAATGTTGCCTTACTACAATAAGAATTAGTACAAATCTTCTTTATTTAATTTCTTTTAGGAACATTAATGAATCGAGTTTGTTTATTTCATGAATATAAATAAAATTATAACTTTTGTCATAAGAAACACAGCACCATCTAGGTAACACGGAGTGAACCAGTTTCTCCTGCGAGCTGTCCAGAGTCTAATCTGTCAAAATTTTAGATGTCTAATTGTTTAATTAGTTGTCGATATTCTCCAGAGAGGTCGCTGTCTACAGGATGCTTTGAAATATTAATAATAATTCCCAGCTATTTGCTGTCAAGATTAATATGAGTTTCAAACTGGATTTTAAAGTCATTCTACACTTGTGTTCCAGTACAACCCGAACGCTCATCTCATCGAGCCCAACTTCCGTATGGTGCCTCTGCGCTGGATGCCCAAGGCCGATCCCGATGGCCTGCCAGAACTGGCCACCGACGCCGAAGATCTCGTTGACTTCCTGCGCGAGGAGCTGCGAATTGGAGACTCCGTGGAGAGGATCACCGTTTACGATAGTGGGCGCACGACTAGCTTCGTCCATGACTTCTCCACTAATATGTCTGGTGAGTGTTTGGAAATAAGGGCGAGAGTCTACCTGTGGGAACTTTTTTGGTAAATGATAAGGGCTAGGTGACAAAACAGTCAAAGAACCAACAGAGACTGTTAGTTATAAATAGGTATTTACATGAACATATGTACCTAACAAGGAGCAGCGGCGCGACGTGGACACCCTCGATGTTATACCTACAGCGTGAGTTACCCTCCAAACCTCTCAATCGAAAACTGTGTCTACATTTAATTCCAGGCATTATGGACCTCGACCGTTGCTTCACCATGGAACTGGACCCCGCTCTCGTGATGCCACCGTCTACCTTCATCCTCAACATCGAGGCAGGGCGCGAGTTCGACGTGTCTCGCGTGCGCTCCTCGCTGCGCGCCGTGCTGCCCGCCCTGCCCACTGTCCTGAGGGCCATGCCTCACGAGTGCGCCGATAAACCTGTGTACCTTCTGCGCCCTGAGACCGACAGTGAGTAACTTTCGTGAAACCACGTTACGAATGCTATTCATTATTATTGTATAGCACTCGTTAGGTCAGGTCACATAAGGTCCCGTCTTTTTGCAAAAGGGCCCTTTGCTAAAAGTCACTTTCGCAAAACATCGCTTCTTCAAATTGTCCCGTTTGTAAAACGTCGTTTTCCCAATAAGAAGTTGTTTTTGTAAAGGGACGTTTTGCAAACGGGACCTTAAGCGTCCCTAAATATCATACTTTTCACAACAATACCTAATAACATAATAAGAATCTTGTCAATTCCAGTCCGCAAGCGCTCCATCGAACAGCCAGGACACTTCATGCAGTTCGCAGGACGTCGCATCCAGGAAATCGAGATCACCAACCTGGCTGAGGTCATCAGTCAGGAGAAAGGCAACTAAGTCTCACGCGCCTCCTCGGTCGCGTCACAAGAATACTAGGGGTAGATGAGGTCGCAATTTAGCAGTGGGCACATATCACCAACATACCACCATTACTTCACCACCACTACTCCACCATTACTTTCTTGCTTTGGCTTGAAAGGCTAATAAATAAATTAAATACCAGGGGACAGTCACACAAATTGACCTTAATGAACGTCCCAGACTAACAGACCGAGCGGGACGCAACTATCTGTTAGAATGAGAAAGTTATATACGTCCCTGTTCTAATACTGAACTTCCAGGCCAAAATCGGCAAGCACTGTTAGTCTGGGGCGCCCATTAAATGCCAATTTGCAGCCATAATTCTTTTGTGGTGTATTGCCTAAACGTCACTTAAATAGTCCGATGCAAAAAAAAACTATTAAGACCAATTTCAAATAATACGAGGATGAAAAAACATAATTTCTGAGATACGTCATAAGAAATTCTCCTTATTCCAAATTAATAAATAAGTAGCAAAAAATAAGTGAGACTACCCACAAAACAATTTTAGTCTTTTTAAGAGGGAGAAAATCCCGTAAGAGTTGCTCAATCGTGTATTTCGTAAAGAAATTGACTGTTTCGTCAAAATATACGTTAAGGGGAATAGCTAAGATTGTACTTTAGGTGCAAATAATTAACTTAAATTCTAGAATCCGACTGTTTTAAATAAAAAATATTGTATCATTGTAATTTGTATCGGTTATAAAGTCATAATGGTTTATCTTGCTCAACTTTGTTTCCTTCCTAAGGTAGCTGTTACTTTCAAGTACCTATAAATATGAATTATCTTGTGAGAAAAATGAACTGATCTTTAAGTTATTGCCAAACTAAGATCAATAGGTTTTCCAGCACCATTACAAAAGAAAATAGGTACCTTTTGATAACCTGGGGGCCGATTTTTGACTTTCGAGCGCTCGAAAGTTTCACTCGGAAGTGAGCAAAATCAGTGAAACCGTATTTTTGAAATTACGAGCGATAGAAAATTTAAAGACGAGTGGTCCACACCATTCGTTTTCAATTCTACCGCTCGTATTTCAAAAAACGGTTTCCTAGATTTTGCTCACTTTCGAGTGAAAATTTCGAGCGCTCGAAAGTGAAAAATCGGCCCCTAGGCCAATTTATTGTGGTGGTAGAGTCGAGTTCAAGAATATGTATACAATTTTGCATCTTGTCACATTTAATTATTTCAATGTTATAAGATGCACAAGTGTATATATAATCTTTAAACTCGATTGCACAAAAAATACCTAATAATTTATGTAATTGAAGTTTAAAAAAGAAATATACTAAGTAATTACTTAGACGTTAGCTGGGAAATTACTAAATGAAAATATTTACAAAAATCTTATGGCTACGTCTTAACGTCTCACTTGAAATTGGGAAAGAAATGGAATAATTCGAGTAGTCTGTGTTATTGTATTTTATGGTAGGGAAGACTCCAAAGTATATAATTTTCTCAAAGTATATAATATTTGAAGTCCCCAGCCAATGGCCGCGTACTTTCGGCAAGAAAAGCGTTAAAAGATGCCTTTTTTCGTAAACATTTCTAATACTAAGATTCCCAGAAAAAATAACTGCACTTATATAACAAAGTCGATTAAACTTTGTACAAAATGGTACATTAATTTGTTTTTAAAGAGCAAAAAAATATGCAACGGGTAGAAAAGTCATAAAGACTGAATAATTATGCCATCTATTAGATGTTCTTTAAGGGTGAAGATTTGCATAATTGCCAATCGGCATGAGTGCTGCGTGAATCAGCTGATTAGCATTGTTCAAATCTTTAGAGCCTGAACCTCTTTTAAACAACACCCAATGGATAATGGGCTAAGCATAGTTACTCACACCTCTTATAACTTTTCAACTCCTTGCTCCTTTTATATTGCTCTTTAAAAACAAATTAAAATACCATTTTGTGCAACATTTAATCAGATTTATTGTTTACCTTTAGCTTTTTCTAAGAAGCTTAATATTCAAAATATTCAGGAAAATCCAAATAAGGTACCAATTAACCCCTCTCTCGCCAAAAGAACTTTTAGTATATTATACCTGAGTGTCATCCCTACCACTCGTTGACTGAACATAATTCAACTTAAAGTAACAGCTGATGACAAAATTTTGGTCTCCCAGCAGATAATAAATCTGACTGATTGTTGGAAGAAGGAAAAAGGCTCAATTCATTAGTGCCAAAGCAAAAAAGATGACTTCATAATCGATAGGAAAACAAGATTAACAGGGGCCATACCCGATGCGACTGTCGCCCAGACCGTCTTTCTGGACTGGCGTTCTATCAAAGACGGCCTGATTTACGACCAACACATTCGCGATAGAACTTGTTGACGACTGAAATTCGTGAGACGGTCTTTGCGACTGTCGTTATATCTATGCCCTTATATTAAGCCAACTAAGTGAAGATACAATGATAGTTTTGTGTTAAAGCTACGCTACAATATGTGCCCACTGTAACATAATGGTTAACAACTTTGATAGGCATTGTAAGACAGCTTGTGAATATCGCGAAAGATGAGGAATAGAAAGTGTTGTTGTGACGCAATCGATGTATGAAATTAATTTTAGTTTTAATTGCGTGGATCAGCGGCAAACTCTCGTCAGAGTTAGGTCAGAATTAAACAGGGAACCAACTTTTCTGTATACCTTTGGAAAAGATATGGAAAGTTAAACAACAGAGTGCACAAAGATGTTTAGACGATAACCAGTTGAAATATGCTGGTCGTCTGTGAAAGAGACGTACAAAATCGTAGGATAGTAATTTTTGGAAATTGAACGATAGAGGTAAGATGACTGTGTATTATCGGTGTACAGAAACGCCGTTGACGCCACATTCTCATGTTCTAAACTTACTTATTAAGGACATTCGCCGCAGCATGGGCACAAGATGGAATTAAAAGTTCTCTTCTCTAAGAAGAATCTTGATTCATCTTTAAAGGTATTCAATCTGGCATGATGCTGCGATGCGATAAAATGAATTATTTAGTAATAGTCCAACATAAATAATAACAAATCGATAAGCACTTATATTTCAAAGTTCTTCGTCACACTTTAGTTTTAAGAACACATCACGGAGTATAGCCAAAGATTTGTATTAATTGTGTGATAGATATACATCTCATAGCTCACAACATAGTGGAGGTATACTTAAACTAACTAATATTTAAACAATATGTAACGCTTAGGTAAGATTAGATAAAATTGATGGTAAATGTGCCATAGTGTTTCATGCACAATATTGGTCTTAAAACCAATTAATGCTGTGACTTCTGATACTACGGGCTGTGTAAGAAGACGGATCTCAAGATGGATTTTGCTTATTGAAGATTGAGTGATGATTCAGAATTCAGACATAATTCAAGACATCCGTTGGCGCGGTCATACTAATTGTGTCCGTATTTAGTAATCATATATGTTTTTGTTGCCGTGGTGTACACGTTTGAAGGCAAATACACGGCTAGCATATTCGGGCATGTAAACTACGGCCTGTTTTGTCTGGATTGAGCACAACAATCTATAATTTAGCGACCATGAGGTGTTTTATAGTGTTATGATTCCTAACACGGTTTTCAGTACTTCCTGGTCTTTCCATGCTGACTTGTACCATTCGCGTGTTCAATCATTTGAGCGCAGAATTTTGTATTTTTCGCGGTCAGTCTCGTCCTGCGAAACATTAGATTGTGTGCTCCACGAGAAGACGTTTCATTTAGGACCAAGCTTTCTACATTTGGTGGGTCATTTTCATAAACTGCCAGCTTATTTTTGGGTTCACTTTTAATTTCAAGTTTTAAAAACGGATCATCAGATATTTTTTGGTTCATTTCTATTCATAACCGCTAAGTATCTGTTGTGAGTTGTAATAATTATAATTTTGATTTGCGAAGAATGTGTTGATGGAACACGATATTTAATACTACGCGGTTTACCATCAACTTTTACCCCCCGCGTGGTATTTGATACAAGTGTTCTATTATTTATTTTTTGGCAGTTTTCAGAGCCTCCATTTGATAGATGTAAAGGATCTTGTTCAATTAAATTTATTTGTCTGAACGTTCAATGTAATATTTCATGGTACTTTTAAACCGTCAAGTATTTTATTACAATGTTCAGATATTTCATTTCTGGAACAGTGATTTCAAAACTGCGGAAATATTATGAGGCTTCGCAATTTAATTCGCTGCTATCCAGTACCTAAAATACGTCATGTTATGTAGTACCTACATGAAGTATTTTATGTCAAAAACACTTCAATTGAAAACAATTAAAATCCTTTTTGACTCTTTCGAATTTTTTTCAGCATATAAAATCGGAATTCATGCATTTGCTGGTTATAATGAAAACATGTATAAGTTGGCGCAAACGGCGTAAATTGCGTAAATTAGCGCCATCTAGGGATGAAACCTTTTTGATTGGTGTAAAGTTTCATCACGTTCGCATGTTGACTTAGCCATGTCGATAGATGGCGCACATGCGATCTAGGCCCTTTTGCGCTGACGTCTCAATTATTATTAAATAGGTATACTAACTATAGGATAATTATTAACGTACATTAACAACTAGGAAGGTTTCCACTCGCCTATTTTTATTAGATCATAGTCATTTGTGATAGACTTCCGTTCACTGTACCAAATTGTACTTCTTACCCGTTATAGTTAGACCCAGATTGGCAACACCGTCGGTACCCCTACCTGATCGAATACCGGCAGATCACAGGTACTGTCGGAATAAGGACAATGACAACTGGACAACCGCCAGGTTGTTCCAGAGTACTTCAAGAGGTACCAGACTACCAGCATTGCACTTTGGTCATACAATTAACTTGGAAAGTATTGCTAGAAAAACATGGTGCTCACTCTGATCCAGCAGTTTTGGCCGTCTGGCTGATTTTAGGGTTCTATTTAGAAGTCTTCGTTTGTCATCAAGTACTAGAATGCGACTTACATATTATTGTTGTATTGATCAACCTTTTACGTAATTTGCTGGTTTACCAGACTTTAGCCTGGCTGTTGTTCTCACTGACTGAGTTATTTTTGTCCAATAACTTCGTCAATGTATACAAACTAACAGGGTATGGAACGGCCGCCCAGGAGAAGACTTAGTAGACCGAGGCAACAATGACACGTATGTTGCATGTTGGTATTGCTGGTACTCGATGAAATATACTTGGCATATGACCAGAAAATTTATCGGACTCTGTCAAACCGGTGCGCGGCAGACCCAAGTTTTTCAAGCCATAGTTATTGACCTGTTATTAATCTTAAACGGGACTTAATCGCGTAAAAAGACATATATATATACCTCGACGTGTCGATCGTATTGCAACGGTCAACAACAGTGTGTTTATAACAGTATGTGTGAACGTCGCGAAAGTTAACAAACAATAGTTATCGAGCTTAATCGAATGAACAAAGTGCAATGTTTGTACCTCATGACATGTCCTGTTTTTTTTAAAATAATTGTACACAAGCAGTTTTCGTTATTCTTTTTACAGTATCTGTGATCTGTTAGAACTTTATCAGGTAGGATTGCCGACAGTGCCCACTAGTTGTCTTAGTGTTTAGTTGATACTTAGTTTATGTTTTGTTCTGATCTGACAATTTCGGCTGATAAAATAAAGTAAAGTAAAGTAAAATAAAATAATATAAATGTCATTGGTGTTGTTTATTTATCTCTCCTGTCCTCTAGTTAATACTAGCAAATAATACTGTTACTGAAGTGTGACTTCAAAATAAAGAACGACTTCTTATGTTTCCTTGCGGGCTCGGGGATGGATGGACAGGGCAAATCAAAAATGGCTGCGTGTAACGCTCTGGGTTTAACCCAAAAGCCAAATTACGTTACGCCGCATTATTGTTAGCTGAATTGTACAATAAAGTAAATAAAACACTCAAACATAACTTTATTTGATTAAATTAAATTAAATTAATGGCAAATGACGGTAATTATCTTGAAATAAATATATAGTTATGTTAGTATAATAGCCAAGTTAGGGGTGGCGGCATGTCAATGACTGACAGCGCCATCTACCATGATCTCAACGAACTTGATGGCTTGGTATTATAAAGATCTATTTAGTTCTAGCTTTGAGCCAACTTGCTTTGACTAGTTAATTCGTGACATCAATAATAGGTGGCGCTGTACATAAGAATGTACATGATAATTAGAGGTTCAGCAATTTATATTACTTTTGGAATAAACGTAGAACGAGACACACGCAACCAAGGAAACAGAGGTTCTCAGTTTGTCGGATATTATTTTATGTATGTTCCCCGTTCACTCGAAGGCAGTTTGACCTAGGTATTTGTTATTTTTGTTTGATAGGGTACATTTTCCAGGTGGTCCCACTGTCATCGAATCAGGATGATGAGATGATGATGATGGGATTTTGGCGAAAACTAGCGAAGTCTTCAAATATTACCTGTATCTATACAGATACTGGTATTTTTTTATAGTAGCTCGTGCATTTGCTGTCGCAAAGAACCAATTAGTAAAGTGGAAAGGATGATGAAGACCACAGATGGCCACCGGAACTACATAATTACGGAACTATTCATTAGAGACGATTACTTTAATATGATTGCTAAAGCAGCAAACACAATGCATAATATGCAGAGGTCGGAATTTTCACGGCAAAACATAAGACTGTCGCAATCTTGCTAGTGTTAGAACCTTTTTTTTATCGATATCGAGTATCATTATATATAAAAAAGTCGAGCCGATATATTTACCAACATTATTTTATAATCATTCGTGACAGTTAATTTAAAATATGCAAAAGAAGTGGTAAGTTACAAGATTGTTTTATATGTGTTATTACATCTGAATCTTAACTACATATACTTTATCATAATAACCCTTCATTTTGGCTTTGGCGTAGTCGGGTAGCAAAGAGGTAAAACTTTTAATGAAGTGACTATACCACCTCATTAAAACGTTTAATTTGGTATAGTAGGTTAACAGTCTACTCCCAGAGAATGTAGATAAATTAATGATTATCTAATCTATTACTATGACAAACCAAATAAAAGGTCATGTGCTGCTGCGTGTACTGACGTGGACATCGAAGAAGAAATTGCATGTCTCTATATAATTTTATACAAACCTCACGTAACATTCTGTATTAAATATTTTTTTGTATTTGGTGGACCGTTTTTTTTCTTCTATTACTTACACAACTATCGATATCGATAAAAAAACGTTTCTAACACTAGCAAGATTGCGACAGTCTTATGTTTTGCCGTGAAAATTCCGACCTCTGATAATATGTATATTGTGATATGGATCTGATGGTGATCGGGAAAAGCAAAAATTTGTAAATGGTGATGAGCAATTGACATTAAGCTATTGTAACTTAGATTAATTAGGTGAGTGAAACTGAACTCAGCTTTTGGTTAAAAATATTATGGGTCACAGACTTTTATAAATAAGGGTGATGGGGGATTTAGCCTTCTAAACCTAACCTAAAAAAGTCGGTTTGGCATTGACTTATTATATTCGCTCTTTACGCTCGCTCACTTTACTGATACTGAAGGCATTGGAATGGATGAATGAAAAAAAGATTTTATTATTAACATATGCTCCAAAATATTTCTCAAATGGTTATGGTTTCCAATTTTTCTGACTATCGAAATAAAATTGGACAAGATGACGTCTGTCGGGTCAACTACTTAGTATGTGTAATATGTATTATATTATAGAGAAATTGATGGGGACGACGGCCGTAAGTGTATTCAAACATTAGGGCTATCCTTATGGGTACAATTCGGATCCTTCTGATTTCTCGCGCCACTGCTTTCGGCAAGTTTTAGGGTAACCTCCCTTTGAACTCCCATATTCATAGTTTGATGACCTCGTTGACCTCGCGGATTGAATCCGAAGCCAAACACATAAATATGTGCAGAAAAACCAGTATATTATTTTTGATTAGGTTTGATGTAATAGTAGATTGAGTGACAAGGGAGCAAAATTACATATTTACGGCGAGGGCATACATTGAATCCTGAACGAAGCGAAGGATTCTAAAATAGAATCCTGAGCGTAGTGAGGGATTCAAGTGTTAACGCCGAAGGTGGAAATAATTTTGCTCTCGTGTGACACATAATATTGCTTTTCATGTCACCTATGACGAAAATAAAAGATCTTAGTGATGAAACAAATTTAATTATTTACACTCTCTATAAGTGTTGAAATTATCAAATTTAACAACAGGAAATTATCAAATTTAACAACAATTATCAAATTTGGCTACAAAATGTCCTTGAACAGAAAAGTGCCACTTTTATCCCTCTTTGCAGGGAAGAAAAGTCGCCTTCCCGAATAGGTGATGTGAAAAAGTTATATTTTATATAACTGCTGTAAATATGGAAAAAAAACTAGTTACCTAAATAAGTTTACAATAAGCAAGCTTTGGTATCCCGATTGTCTGTTTTGATATAAATACCTATTCTTACAGGGTGGAAAAAACGAACGCCACTTGGATGGCGACTACCTTAAATATTGAAAATAGCCAATTCTACATAAAGAAGACTTACTTTTATTTTTGGAACCAATGATTACTGCATTTACGGATTTTTGAAAATTCGCCTGCTTTAACCGGGAATTGAACTGGTCGAATATGACTTTTATTTTTAACCGACTTCAAAAAAAGGAGGAGGTTCTCAATTCGTCGGGTTTTTTTTTTTTTTATGTATTTTCCCCGATAACTCGAAGACCACTGGACCGATTTGAAAAATTTTTTCGTGCTTCGAATGGTTATACTTTCTAGTTGGTCCCATTGTCACCACGTCGGGATCTGATGATGGGATCATGGAGAAATCAAGAGAACTCCTCAAATATTATAGGCACACCTATAGCGATTTTGGTATTTTTCACTGTAACTCATGCATTTGCTTTTGAAAAGTACTATATGGTGAAGTGGAACTGATGATGAAGACCACAGATGGCCACCGGAACTCCTTAACGGTACCTATTTCAAGCGTGGCGATAAGATATTTCGATAAAGGTAGTTGAGCGACTATGACAAAGCACATTTAGGTTTAAATATGACTATGACATTCCCGTGGCGTTGTCTGCGGCGAGCTTGAAATGTTCTATAGTTTCTCATTAATATTTAGAAGTGGAGCTACGTAACAGCATAAATAGGATCACTAAAAAGTATAAAATAAAATAAATGTTAAAAAAAATAACTTCTTTAAAATGGTAGGTAAATAGGTCAGTCCAACTGAAGTCTGCTTTTGGTTAAAATATTGTTGGACGCCGACTTCAGTTGGACTGACCTATTTACCTACCATTTTAAAGAAGTTATTTTTTGCTTTTTGAAGGCGGGTTTTTGTTTTTTTAAACATTTATTTTTACATATAAGTAATAGATATAAATGATCACTATCAATGAACCTTTCGACCGATTTTACTATTTTCTGGAGGTTAAATAGATTCACTTTTTATACTTTTATTATATATTATATATAAAATATTACTTCTTTAAGGATTTAAATTGTGTACCTTTTATTAAATTTTGGAATTCTCTTCAAGTGTTCCAAATTCCTTGAATTTACATTCCTATGAGATCTAGTCTGTGACCGTTAGACCTGAAAAAGGGCCTGAAAGGAGGGAACTTTAATTTAGGTAATAATATAATTAAGTAGACGGACCAAAGACGGAGGGATAGATCGCTCATACAACAGAATAATGAGGCAATCGCTATTTTACGATTTTACGGGAAAGCAATTTAAAGATTGCCAACCAAGGTGGACATATTCCTATACGAAATCGTTTTATTACTACAAACATTTAGTTTGATGAACTAAAAAATGAGGTGTAATGGTTATAAAAACGTTATCAAAAATAACACTACTTACGTCTTTTTTACACTAAAGTGTTTTAAAAGACACAATTACTTGTGATATTTCAGAGTAAAATGACCTAAGTACATTTAAGTCAGGTTATTTCTAGATGTTTTCATAAAACAAAGACGAGACATTATTTCGCCAATTATAATAAATAAAAAACGTACGCCCAACAGAAGTGATAACTTAAACTAATCTAAGTTGAACTATTTAATATTGAAATTGTTTAACTGACTGCTAACTTACGCACACTAATGCAGAGTGATACACACTAACAAACCTAAAAAGTGGTACACTGTTCATATATAGATGTCATCAGACGTCATATATAGACGTCTCTTTTTAGCGAAGGGCATGTGTAACAGGTGCGAAGATTAGATTTGTACTATTCTATTAACTGTTTTTATACTCCCTCTATGCTTTCCTACCTCTATGTTGGCGCCGTAACGCGTTACGTAACGAAGCGGTTTACCTTCCCATAAAAAGTTATCACTTCAAAAGTATTTGAATTAACTTTACATTTACCTACGTCTGTGTATCTTGTGACCACGCGGGCACCCCTCGTAACTGACATAGTACGCCGTTGTCGCGGCAAGTTTGCTCGAACGTCAAAGGAAATCAATTATGACAATAATCTCCATCTAGCGGTAATCGTTGGGATTACAGTTCAGTCTTTTTCACCAAAATTACCCCTTGAGATCACAATATCATAACATTATTTTTTTCTATTGCGTCATTATTCCGTTGGATTTGCGAAAAAGAAAACAATCTGACGATCGTCTTAAATAATAACAATAACAGTGTCGTATATTCTAAAAGTACATCCCGGTATTCCCGGTACTACATTATTACACGAAAGATCTTTTCATAAATTCCCCTGCAAAAATACTTAATTAAACTCTTGTATCTAGCAAGAAAGTCTCCAAACGCCTATATTTTTGCTCTCGTTGCCGTATAGAAGCTTTGTGTGCAGCAAACTGGAATAAGTCCCATACAACATGTTGGCATTGTGGCGCGCACAAAACACCCGTTCCCGCCAAAATACGTTCGTTTCACAATTCCATTTTTGAATCTCATAGAGCGAGCGCCGTGCACCGCGCATTGACGCTGCGGCATTGTGCGCCAGTGAATGGGCACCCTTACAAATACCCACCCGACCTCCATACATTCTACTGTAATATTTTACAAACACAAAAAGGCGCAACGATCTCAGCTAACTAGGCCGACATTACGTGGATTAACCATCATATTAACGAAGTACTTTAACTCAGCGAACACACTAGTTAAAGCCTTAATTTGCATGTTCCAACAATTACTTGAGCGTAGTAGATACATTATTATTAATCCATAATTACGATTCGCGCCGTTTCCTGCTTTGTTTGCGTTGCCATGCTCGGTGTTTATTGAGCCAATATTAGCCGGTATCGGATCAGCGTCCGTACATCGCGAGAAGCGAGCGTCGCATTAAGATATGCTAATGTTATTAGGAGACTACGCTCGCATTATCTTTTAACTTGCATTGCGATAGGACAATGTTTCCCTTTATAACCCGCCATTGTATTTGAAGATACGCGTCGCTAACGGCCGCCGTCTATGCCCGAGTTCCCCGACAAAGAAAGGCTAATTGAGTTTGATTGTTGTTTTATCTGCGATAATCGTTTAAACTTTGCTACTCGTTGCATTATATTTAATCACGCCTTAAGCTTGCTGTTATCTGTATTTCGATATAAATCGGGAAGTCGTTTCGTCTAAAACTTGTCCAATCAAAGTTTGCGCAGCGTAAATTATTTTGATTTTGCGCTCGTCTAGGCTGAAGAGTGGAAGATTCTCATCTTGTCCGGTCCTGAATATTGAGAAGAGATTTAGATTCGTCGATCACGGTGCCATCGACATCAAAGCCGGTCCAAATCAGATTAGATATGTAAATTTAGTCACACGACCGGCGCACCCGGGGACTCTCATTTGATATCTAAGTAAATTATGTAAATGTCAACACCTAAAAACTAAATGATTTCCCGAAATTGGCTCTTGCTATCTGGAGTGGTTTTGATAAGTAATGAAGTTGAGGAAGCTTAATACAACTTCGATGGTCTTGATGCATGGTCTTTTAACAAATGTGTTAGTTAGGTATCACGCAACAGATTCTGTCTGCCAACCTCAGGTCGAATACCTATTGACGTTATTTAAAATAGGGTATAGTATAGGGTACACAAAATAAAACAAGTATCTTCTTTCTACGATTGATTTAATATATAGCTATGCATATTAAATAAATTAAGCAATAAGTAAAAAATAAGCATTCAAACCTACTGGCCGAACCAGTAGAATATAAATTAAAACGCATGCCAAGAAATTAAGATCGTCAATATAAATATCTAACAATAATTATAGTTTTTGACGAAGCATGTTGCTGATTAATTTGTCTGAACTTTTGGCGAAGCAAGTCGCTGATTAACTGATTTAAATATTATAAATATTGCTGATAAGTTCTTAGTGAATATATGATGCAATAGTTTAATATAATAGCCCTACAATAACGCCTACATAACCATCTTGAAATATACCATCGCGTCGCTTTTATAAACTTCACTTAGTTCATAGTGGACCGCAGAGCAGTATACGCCGAGTATACAGACCTGATAACCGACATGAGCGTCACATTGCTCAGCTTGATCAGTCCCCCAGCGGACAGCTCAAGGGGTTTCTGTGCTTTCTGCAGCATCACCAAGATCAGCTTCATATTCCTCAGGTCGAACTTCTCCCACTTACAATCATACACCGCCTCCTCAAAAACCAGACAAGCGTCTCTCAGCTTCTGGCCAGTTACACAATCCACTCCTACCTGCACCAAAGCAAATGGTATCTGGATATATGTATTCTCCAAGCCTCCAAGCAACTCTGCTATCAGACCAACAGAAAGCAAAATGAATTCGATAGCCATCGCGTTTTCGAATACGGTTTCGATCTTGTTGATCAGTTCAATGTTCACTGCGTGTCTTTTTATTACGCTCAGTAAACCATGCCTTATGTAATTGTTAATGAACTGTGTTTTTGAGATTATATCAGTGTGGTCGTTAGGTGCTTGAGTTGAATGATCAAAGTTCGTTAGATCTTGTACGAAAACTGTTGGCATTTCCTCGTTTTTATTACAGCAATCAGAAGTTTCTCGGTTACGCTCACGTGCTTTACATAAATCATTTCTAGAAATCATTTGGTAGTGACTTTGAGCATCTTTCCACAGATGTTGTAACTCCAGACTGAGTGCCAGCATGAGGGCCTCAGAGTACCCGACCATGATGATGTGGAAGGCAGTGATGGTGGCGGTAACATAGACAATGAAATAGACGCTGCAAGCTTCGAGCACGAGGGCGATTTCATAGTTTGGGGACTCTAACACTGGTTCAAGACCTGAGGAAAAGAAACAAATTGATCATGATTATTTAGATAACTCAGATTGTCATTTGCATATCATAGAGTAGATTGTTACCTAAGAGATGAAAGTGACTAGCTATTAGTTCGAGGGTGCAATTAATAGTTTCATCCAAGCAAAGCACTACATTGCGACTGAGAAGTTAGTTAGCATGTTAGTTAAATCGTAGTTTGGTGTGCGTTTTGTTTTTTGTGGAGCAGTTCAGTATTTTTTCGTGGTGCAGTTTTTATTTTTTGATGCGCAATTAATTATTCAAAGATAACCTACCTAATATAATCTGCTGGTCCTCAAAGAGACGCCTGCCCGGGGTGAGAAGTGGGCGCAGCACATACATGAACCCGTTGCTATTGACGAGGATCCAAAAGATCGCAGCGCGCCGGCGCACACCGCGCAGCGCTATGCGTACGTTGCTGCGCATGCGGCTATCGAGAGCCACGGCCGCGTCGCATTGCAGATACGCTGATACTAGGTTCTTAAGCGTGTGCCTAGAAGTTTCATAAAACAGAATGTTCGAATTTTTTAAATTCTGATATGGACCAATATTATTAAGTAGCCTAAACTGGTTCAACTTTAGTACAGTGGATATCCTGTTGCTATCTTATGACTTCATCATAAGATTAGTTTGTAGTCACCATAATTTTTTTATTGTCTTCCGGTTGATAGGAATTCCAAATTCAGGCTATGGAAATAAAATTAACTGGTTCAAAATTGACTTGCGAAATTTGACCCAAAAACACAACCACTTGAAGTAAAATACAAGATAGTAAACATTAATTTCTTACCTGTAAACATACAGAAACATCAATTTGATAACCCCAAGGAGGCTGCTGATGCCTATCGAGAAGAGTACAATCTTCGTCAACAGGTCGGCATCCCGCCAGAATATGTAATAGCCCGCGGAAATCAGGTAAGCGTAGACGAAGGCGGGGATGCCGACAGCTGGGGTCAAGTAGAAAATAAGAGGGATGCCTGAGAAAAAAAAACGAAAATTTAAGTTAGTGTATTTGATAGTAACAGGTCACTCAAGTGGCAAACACGTGACCAAAGGTCCAGATAGGCCTCCAGAATGCTTTGAATCTCTGAAATAATAGAAATTCGCATCCTAAGTACATATATATTTTCAGAAAGATACAAGTAACTGGTGGCTCTACACGAGCAAGAACAAGACAACAACAACTACACAACAACAACAACAACAACATAACACTGAACAAGAGAACTTCACACTCCACTCGATCGTGACTTACCACCAGGTTAGATAGTGTCAGTCGTTGTTGAGTTAGAAATAAAAAGAATAACCGCTTAACTAAATGAATGGTGGCCTTGTGTAGGGTTTATCCTAATAGCTACCACCATCTTCCTCGTCAACTGCCGCCAAACTATATTCGCAATACTATTTTGCGGTATGGGGCCAGGACGGGCGCGGGCGCAGCGGGTGGGTCGAGCGCGGCGCTGCGCTCTCGATATACCGATCGCGGCCACGCATCGCTTATCGCTGCCGTGTAGTGACTCGTCAGGCGTTAGCGGGGTAAATCTGGACGTGATGATAATAAAGAACTAACCAGCACTGTGGCGTTGGTCTATGTCCAGTACTACCACCCTCAGCAGCCTCGCCAGGAGTCCCACCATTGAAGGACGGTCTTGGTGCCGCTCACCGAAGCTGCGGAGTGCTTCCATTTAGCGGGGTAAATCCGGACGTGATGATAATAACGGACTAACCAGCACTGTGGCGTTGGTCTATGTCCAGCGCTACGACCCTCAGCAGCCGCGCCAGGAGTCCCACCAGTGAAGGCAGTTCTTGGTGCCGCTCATCGAAGCTGCGAAGTGCTTCCATTTTTGCTGGTAACACTGAATGCCTGTTAAAGGAACTATAATGCTCTAAAACCTAACTAACATTAGCAATTTTGCCTAGACTGAGGGTAGTTTTTGACCTGCAGTTATGTGCGGAAGTGGATATGATTGGGTCTTTTTCCCTCGTATAGGCTGATCGGTTGGCTGGGCTGGATATTCGACAAACCAGGAGTAAACATCAGGTCAAATTAAAGTTGTAACCTTTTTATGCGTAAACCGGGACGAATAGAAGTTTAACAAGTTTCGACCAAAAAAACATTGTTTTATTCAAGTGTTTTTGCCACGTTCTTTTTGACCCAGCCATCAGCTGCGTACCGAGTCAAAAACAATACAATAACATGTCAAAGACAATATGGTTTTTACTGCCTAGAATAGAGGCAAAGCAGTATTATCTACTATAAAAGCTATAACACAATTGCTTTGTTTTTTAAATAAACATTGAATGAATTCATTTTATTCGGGATCATGGCCACCCTACTCAATTTATTACTCGTCTGATCGTTCCATTGTCAAATAGGTTTTAAGTTTCATGAAAACGCTAGGTGACCATAATTTTAGTAATAATTAGGGAAACGTATTGATTCTTTATACTCGTATGAATAAAAAACAATAGTACATTATTGCCTAGGCATGGAAGTAGGCAATTGCGGGCCGAGTATTGTTTTAAACGGACGAGCTTGCGAGTCCGTTTAAAAATACGAAGCCCGCAATTGCTGTTCCAGCCGAGGCAAATATAGTGCTTTTCTAAAAAATCGCAAGTTTTTTTTTGTGTTGGAGCAAAATTTTCATCGCTTGAACTCATTTTTTTAATTACTTACAAACAAACTTCATGTGAAAAACTATCACTCTTTACCGCCATATTGTTTATGACAAGGAGAATCGCAAGCTTTGTTTTTAACAAAACATAAGTTATTCCAGACACAGATGAAAAAGTAATATTTCGAATAAAATTTGGATGTATAAGACTTGTGCCATGATTTTATTATGGGCGTTTTCACTTTTTAAAAAGTTACAAGCTAGATAGTAATGGAATTTGTATGCAACATTGCGGGCTAGTGTAGCGAGCACGCAATGTTTTTTTTTTTTTAATTTGAGATCTTTCAGTAAACTATGTCCTTCGGGTCTCAATATGTAGATAGTAATGTCAACATTTCCAGACATTTTTGAGAAAAGTAATTTTCTTAATGCTTTTAAATCTAGTACGTTATGTTCCTAAAGGTGTAGTGAGTTTTAGTTTACTTTGTTGCTACACGAGTTACACGATGCCGCAGTCACCCTGTATTCAATACTTATCAAGCGAACCGGTGAAGTCCAGGCAATAAATCAACTGAATATAATTATAATCGTAGTGACTCGTACCCTATTATTAAGTATTTAATATAATATTCAAAAACGCATTAAAATTTCTTGAACAATAAAAAATTATAAGCTCAAGGTATTAAGTAGTTATTTTTTACTCGTAATCCTTTAATAAATAATAGGTTAGAACGGTCTTGAATGCAGGTGCAACAGCGCTGGCAATCACATAATTTATTATTTAATTACCATGTTAATAAAGGCGGATTCGACCAAGCTTGAATTAATACGCTAATAACTACATACATAATCTCACGCCTTCGTTCCCAGAGTGGGGTAGGCAGAGCTACAGAATGACAAACATCTCTAAAAACTTGTTGATAATTCTATAACCACAATTTGCACAATTAGGCTAAGATGTTTACCAGCGTATTAGTGACAGGTTGCAAGCCCATCGCCTAACAGTACTACAAGCCTTTATTCCCTTAGTCGTCTCTTACGACATCCACGGGAAGACATGGAGTGGCACTATTCTAACTCGGCAACCACACGAGGAAATACGCTAATAACTATACTAGAGATATATCTATTCCACAATTTTATTCTTGAGGAAAACAGTGGTAATTTCTCTACGTCATCTAAGGTATATCTAAGTATGTATGTATGTATGTATGTAAACTCTTTATTGTACAAAACAAAAACAATACAATGAAGATAAAATAAAAAAGTAAAAATGTACCAAGGCGAACTTATCCCTTTAAGGGATCTCTTCCAGCTAACCCTTGAGAGATTGAGAGAAGTGAAGGTTGTGCATCAAGTAGGCAAGTGTACAACTTAATTTAGGAAAAGAGCATAAAAATTAAACTGACCAATAAAACCTAACTATAAAAAATAAATACATTCAAATATCTACATAAATAGATATAGAAATATACTATATTTATGCATCTATATACATACTTAAACTTACATAAACTAAATATAAACTGTACTTATGTAGAGGACAGTTGATACAATATTTAGGAGCTAGTGTCAAGCCAGAACTTCATCAATTTGTCTTTTAACGAATCAACTGATTGTGATTGTCTAATGCCGGCCGGCAGCCGATTCCATAACCTGACAGAGTGCACTGAAAAGGATTTAGAATAGGACTTGGATTTGTGAGACGGGAAAGCGAGTGTGAGATTGGCCTTCGAGCGCAACCGGTTTTGGGAACCGGAGGCCATAAAGCCGAACCTCTCAGAAAGATAGAAGGGAGAACGAGTGTTAAAAAGAGTGTTAAAAAGCAACGACAGGATGTGAACATTTCGGCGAAAACGAATGGGTAACCAGTTTAGCTGTGCACGGAAGTGGGAGACATGATCGTATTTGCGCAGACCAAAAATTTATCGAATGCACACGTGTTGAGTCTCTCAAGTTTATCGAGCAGCTGTTCTGAGAGGTCCATGTAAGCAACGTCACCGTAGTCTAAGAGTGGGAGAAGGAGAGATTGCACTAAAGTTATCTAGGTTTTTTGAGGAAGAGAATGAAGTGAAGCGAAGAGCTTGCGACTGACTTCGGTAACCTGAGCAGACCAGGAAAGTGTCTGATCCATTGTGATACCCAAATTCCTCACTGTAGAAGAAAATGGAATTATAGTTCCGTCAAAAATCAAATATATAAGTATATGTATAGGTACTCGGAATTACTAAACTAGATTAGTAGAGTGAATGAAAAATCATGTTTGTTCAACGGAACGGTTTGGGCGCATAATGTCCCACTCGCAAAACGTCCCTCTACCAAAATTACGTCCCATTCGCAAAACGTCTTCTTTGCAAATGGTCCCTTGTGCAAAATACTCCAGTCGCTTTACGTCCCTTTCGTAAAAGGTCGCATCCCTTTCGCCAAATGTCCCTTCTGTAAAAGCCCCTTTTACTGAACGTCCCCCATGCATAATGGCCCTTTCGCAAAACGTCCCGTATGCGAAATGTCACATACAGTTCGACACACGTAAAAAGAGCCCTGAGCGACCTGCGCAGTGAGCAAATTACGGACCAAATTGGTGGTCGCGGCGGGGGGAGCGTAAACCGCTTCGCTTTGCTGCCACGCTATTGGTTCCCAGTAATACACTCTTATCTATGATTGGTTTGTTATTAGACAACATGCGCAAACATATATACGCAAAATGTCACGTCTGTAAAATGCTTGTTTAAGTAAAGATAAACTAGGCCTTCTTCTCATGGATTGAAGAGAGAGATGAGCAAAGTCCCTAACATAGATAATGATTTCATAATATGCATTATTGAAATCAAAATATGTGGTCGACAACAAAAACGTTTGCTATTTTTACTAACAAAAGATTGGTTCTCTCCATTGCCCGCTGGCGAGTAAACGAAGATCGTTTTTTGGTGCCCAATTTCTTAAGACCAATTTATTAAGTATTTTACATAGTCTTTGGCTGTGGCTACTGGCCTGAGAGCCCTGCCAAGATGCACTACGCTAACTAACGTTTCTATTCAGTTCGTTTTTAACCCAGTCGCGTCGCTGGTAGATCACGTGACTTTTCGTATCACGTCATCTACATAAGAATAAATAATAACTACACGTAGAAGCGAAACTCCCGGCTCCGGACGTGCACTCTTCACGTTAGATACCTACCGCCTGGCGACACCTGAGGTGTCTAGTCACACGGAATATATATTAACCAAGATATTGATATTGTGTCTTGAAATGGTTTTCGTATTTGTGTTGATTTTAGTGTTTATGGTTGAACTAAGATAGTGTTTTAAAAAGTGAACGACTATTTACGGCAAAATATATCTTAATATCATCAAAAGGTATTAGTATCTAATTTAACGCAAATGTAAAAAATCATTTTGCAACAATGTTTACGTTGAAGTAAAACATTAATAAGTTAATAACATTTCGTGACTAAACCTAGTATACCACATCCATAAACCGATTAAAATATTTCTCAAGTGACAGCCCTAACTTTGGGCGCGGAAGACAGAGGGGCGTAGCGGGGTGAAGGGGGAAGTAGGTATTTAAAGCGCGGCATTTTGGACCTGCGTAAAGGGGATTCGCTTCTACGTGTAATTATTATTTATTCTTATGTCATCTACCAGTGACGCGATTGGTTTAAAATCGAAACGAATAGAAACGCTAGTTAGCGTAGTGCATCTTGGCAGGGCCCTCTGCCAGACTGACAAGTGGATTTCCAAAGCTAGTCACACCCCTGTGACAGTGCTGTGTTACCGAGCAGAATAGAGCTGCAGATGTTTCGCAGGAGATACCACTTTTTGGTTTAGGTCAGCAGCCGCAGCTATAATCGCCTTAAGTTTTATCTAACCATAGAAAAACAAAGGACAAGATAGTTCACTCGTTTGAGGTAACCGTTCGTATTTACTAACTAGGATGATGTAACCAGTAATGAACAAGTACTAACAATGGACCATTGATTCTTATGGTACAGAAGATAAGGGTTATTTTAAGACAATCAATTTAAAACCTTATAATTTATATATTTAAATTAAGAGTTAAGTTTCCATTATCGGTGCCTTTAGCTAAAAGCGTCCAACACTGGTGCCGTCACCCTAATTTTTAACCTTCTGAGTCCTTAGGTTCTTGCTTGAGGACATAACATCAAACATAAAAAGCACCCTATAGTTAATTCGACAAGGCTGCATTTACAATGTTACCAAATTAGGTATTGGATCTCACAAGGTAATGTTTCGTATTCGTATCAATCGATACGATATGAGTCATCATACCAGTTTTATTGATTTTTACCCAGAAAAAAATAAACTTTAAACAAAACATATTCACATTCGCATTATTAACATTTAACATTTAAAAAAAAAAAAAAAATACAGATGAATTGAGAACCTCCTCCTTTTTTTAACCGACTTCAAAAAAGGAGGAGGTTCTCAATTCATCTGTATTTTTTTTTTTTTTTTTTTTAATGTTTGTTACCTCAGAACTTTCGACTGGGTGAACCGATTTTGAAGATTCTTTTTTTATTTGAAAGCTGGTGCTTCCAGATTGGTCATTGTTCAAAATGAAGATCTGATGGTGGAATCCATGAGGAATAGACGGAACTCTTCAAAATTTATAGGCACACCTATAGCGATTTTGGTATTTTTCATTGTAACTCGTGTATTTGGTCTTGGAAACCACTATTTGGTGAAGTGGAACTGATGATGAAGACCACAGATGGCCACCGGAACTCCTAAACGGTATATATTTCGAGGGTGGCGACAAGATATTTCGATTAAGATAGTTGAGCGACTATGACGAAGCATATTTAGGTTTAAATATATGACTATGACTTTCCCACGGCGTTGCTTGCGGCGAGTTTGAAATGTTCTATTGTTTCTTGAGAAATGGGAGAAAAATGGGAGAATAACAGCATAATTATGATCACTAAAAAGTATAAAATAAAAAAAAAGTTTAAAAAACAAAAACCCGCCTTCAAAAAGCAAAAAATAACT
Source organism: Acleris literana (assembly GCA_946894065.1). Taxonomy (NCBI): domain Eukaryota; kingdom Metazoa; phylum Arthropoda; class Insecta; order Lepidoptera; family Tortricidae; genus Acleris; species Acleris literana. Next base: position 25,426,731 of record OX335671.1, on the reverse strand, counting down.
TCTTTAAAATGGTAGGTAAATAGGTCAGTCCAACTGAAGTCGGCGTCCAACAATATTTTAACCAAAAGCAGATTTCAGTTGGACTGACCTATTTACCTACCATTTTAAAGAAGTTATTTTTTGCTTTTTGAAGGCGGGTTTTTGTTTTTTTAAACTTTTTGTACAATACAACACAATAAAAAACACACGCCAGGAGAAGGAAATCGAGTACATAGGCCACTCAATAATACTCGTAAGTGACACCACCACTGCATTCTTCATATTAAAAACATGTTGCCAACCTTAAGGATTGAGGTAGGATACCTCTATCCTAGTAATTTCACCCCTATTACTTAATTTAATTGTTGATTTGCTAGTAATTTAAGAATTTAGTACTCAGCGAATTTATATCCACGATTGCTTGCATAGCACGACAACTGCGGCGGCACTTTTTATATATCTCTATGCATTTGGTCGTTGACGCTTGACGCACGACGCTAGTCGCCGCCACTACTGCCGTAACGCAAAGTCACAGCCATCAGTACCCTTACCATGAGTTACAATTACCGTACTGCGAGTCGAATGCTCTGTCGCTCGCACTCTATAAGAACACTGCGAGGTCTGCGAGGGACAGAGCATTCGACTCGCTAGCGAGTACGGTAATTGTAACTCATGGTCAGAGATCGGACAAATGGATGTCATTACTCGCAATAATGTGGACATGACTCCAAAAAAATTAATTAATTGATTACTTACCCTAAAATTAATTTTGATCCTTTAGTAATAAATAAATAATACAAAGACTTGTTATTGTGTAGATTTATTAAGGCAAAAAAATATCCGTGGTTAGTTTATTCCTTTTCACGGCTTAAATAAACTTATGAGGTGAGAAAAGCTCCTTTCGCAATCCACGGATATTAATGGAGCAAACTTAAGTAGATTAATATGAATGGCTACTCGTCACGTCTTTGTATTATTTATTGATTACTGTCCTGCAAAGGATCAAGATTAAAGTTCAGGTAAGAATTCAAGTAATGTAATAAAATTTGCATGTCCACATTATTGCTAGTAAAGACGCCCATTTGTCCGATCTCTGCTCATGGTAATGGTACAGACGTTTTCCCAACCTAGTGGACGTTCTGTACTATTACTATCTCTTGCCACAGACATGAAGCTACGAATGTTAAAATTAGCATACAAATGATAACTCGTGTTAATTTCGGGCTTTCCATGCTAATTGCGTTTGGAATCTTTCGGGTTAGTTTATTTGTAGCTGCGGGACCTAATCCCTTCAAGTTATGGCGTAAGTCTGACTCGTTTTCAGCTGTCTAAATAAATGTTATTTACTTAAAACTAGCTTCTGCCTGGGTTTTCGGGGAACTTTTAAATTTTCCGGGATAAAATCTATCCTATGTCCTATTCCAGAACCTAACATTATATGTGTGCCAAGTTTCATCCCGATCCGTTCAGTCGTTGAAGCGTGATTGAGTAACAAACATCCAAACATCCATACCTCCTCATTTATAATTATAATTATATAGTAAGATAAGATTATTGTTCATAAATAAAAGCACATCGTCGTTGCTGGCCAGGCCACAGTCATGGAAAGGAAAGGGACGGAGCTCGAGTCAATGACTGTCCCTTTCACAGCATGAAACTTGCCAGGTATTGATAGATAAAAAAAAAACAAGGGAATAAGGCGCTCTATTTTACTTAGTGCTTTTGAAATGTTATTACTGTTAAATAAATAAGAGCCACAAGTTCACAAGATGATAGTATATCATCATAAGGGGTGCCCTTCGACTGACCTAAAATTTTATGTGCTAACATTTTTTGGTCGAAAATGTTTCCTATAATATTGAATGCCATACTTCTTTTTTAGCATAAAGATTATTTTGCATACATATTTTTGTTCTAAAGCACTTTTGGACTAAAATTTTTGTACTAAAAGGCTAAATCTATATTATTGTATAAAACACCTAGGTTTCAACTAATCTATAGGTTAGGCTAGGTTAGAATTGTGTCAAGGTGCGAAGCGCCACAATTACGCTGAATAGGAGCTCCGCCAAGCGGAGCTCCGTCGACTTCGCCTGACTGTCAGGGTTTCATTCCAAACAAATGTTATACTAAACAACTTTTCTACCAAACAATATTATGCAAAATAATTTCGATCAAAAAAAATTCGACATTAAAATGATTAGACGAAACGTTGGTATGTAAAGAAATATGTGGCCAAAACAAATATGCCAAACAATTTTAGACCAACCGATATACACCCCATAATAAGCATGGTTTAGCCGGTGTAGGACAGATTGACAATATTATAACGATATTAAAGTTGCCAAAGACAAAGTAGAACAGCTTTATCACGGCACAGCGCTCTCTTCCAGACAAAATTAATCGGTTGGCGTTACACAAAGCTTCCTCAATTTTACTTCATCTATCATCCCGCGGATCAATCAAAACCGGATGCAGATAGATTTAATTTAATGGACAACGGAATTTGACAAAATGTCCTTCCGGTTTTTTAACACTTGATTAATGGGATGAATTATTAATTTGATAACGTTGGTATTTTAGGGAAATTAGCGGTTTACAATATCTTGATGGGTTTATTTCATTAAATAAAATGGCGTAGATTTTACTAGTACAAAAAATAGGCTGTTTTTAAAATAAAATAAAATAATACTTTTATTGTGAGACTGTGTATCTTTAACCCCCTGTGAAAAGGGGGGGGGGGGGTCAAGTTTAACATGTGTAACGTACCGTCTGTACTGTGTAACATACATACACAATCCGATAAACGCTAAACTCTTTCTTGGTCAATCGGGCGATTAAAACGGTATTCCCTTGATTGATATAACAACTTTTCAGCTATTTTCGGTTTGCCTAATATCGTTTAGAATATTTAACCATTTGTCTAACAACACTTTTCATATTTTTTATTTAGTTGAATGATTTGTTGAATGAACCACGTTAAGTCTAATAGACTTTTTGCACCATTTTTGTATAGTCTAACAATTAAGTTACCTAACTTTCATTTAGTATAACTTATATTTAATCTAAATGATTGTACTGATCATTTGATCGAAATTCATTTAGCCTAATTGACGTTCTGCAATATTATTATTTAGTCTAATATTCGTATATCTAACGATCATGTCGTCAAATTAAATGCAGATAAATAAAAGTGATCCCTTTTTCATAGACATTCGATATTCTTGGATTCGAATATTTTGTTTTTAAGTTAGTTTCTTCGATCCATAGTCAAATATTTTTTATTTCATGGGTTATATATAAACCGATATTTTATTTCAACTATCATGCAAGTTAGGTCGAATACTATTTAAAAACCGAATTCAGGGCACCCCAAATCTACGTGGTCTTGTCTGCCCTACCCCTAGAGTGTTTTTGCAAAATGCGGAGCCAGAAGATCGCGAGGAGGGCCCGCGGAGCGAGCATGCGGAGGCTGGAGCATAGCGAGCGAAGCTCGCGAAGCGAAGGTCTCGCATGCGAGTGTAGGGTGGGTCCCTCGAGCGAGAGTTCTGGCGGGAGCCCACTGATTTTAATATCTGCCCCGTTGATTCATTTTTAGATTGAATTAGGTATATACTTATGTGGAAAAAATGTAAATAAATTGTGTCTATACCGAATGAATGATGAATTATGGTTTTAAATCTACCTACTAATTAAAAGAAATAATTACAGTGTAATGCGACTGAATGAACGAGGTTTGGATTTATTATAACTATGCCCTACAACTAGTGGACAACTTTAACGAGTAGGGTTATACTGTAATCGGTATTGTTGCGAAACTATACAACTAGATGGCGTTAATTACTGCTTACAAATATTTGCTGCAAGTAAAAAAAAACTACTTATTATAACCTCGTGCCACCTAAGAAAAAAAAGGCAAGATCAGCCAAATACCCAATATGCAATATATTGGCTAAATATTTTTATGTCGAAACTGTCCCTAAACATAATACATTTTTTTTAATGAACATTTCGACAAGAATTGCCGCGAAACTTTAAACGTGATATATTATTTGTTACCGTATGTACATCGTATCCACGGGCTCAGCTAATAATTGTATTTCTTGTATCTGGGCCGGAACGCCGTGTGCTACCTACTTTGTGTAACATACGGTAACTACATGCATTGAGCCTCACGAGGGTGATGATTCTTTTTTAAATTCCACTGAATAATCAAAAATAAAATATTGCCTAATAGTCAGTAATAGGCGATATGAGTATCTGAGAATTATATATACTGATATTATGCACTATGAATAAAAAACAAAACAAAATTATATCAAATGAACGATTATTTAAAAAATATTATTTGGTCAAATGATTATTAGGCAATAAGAGTATTATACAAACTGATATTATGCACTTCAAAAATTATACAAACCGAAATTATATAGTTTGAGGGTTTATGAAAAATAATATTATATAAACGATTATAAGGCGAAGTGAATGTTTATGACAAGTGATTTTAGGCAAACTGAAATTATGCCAATGGCAAATAGATAAAATGTTGTTATACCAATCATTAGACAACCGATTAAAACACTATTCATAGTATAAAGCTGTAATTTAGTAAAGTTATACGTTTAAGTTAAACCGATAGAGGTTAAATAAAATCTTGAAAAAAAACATTATGTTCATGTTATTATCAATTTTTAAGAATATTGAACTCGTTAATAGTTATTTTCACTAGAGTTTCGTGCCTAATACAGCCAAAATTAACAAAGTAATTTAAAAAGCAAATATAACAAAAAAAGGAAAAAAATAACGTATTTATTGCAATAAATAAATAAACAAAACTATCGCAATTAAGAAGAATTGATTGGTTCATAGAATACAGACAACTAAAGTGGTCATCGAAGAAAATATATATTCTTGGAGGAAGCCAAAGCAGTGGACTTGCTGCCGCACTGCTAAAGTCAAGACAGGGGACTAGATACGGAGAATACGAAGTAACATCAACCATCAGACCTAACGCGCGCTGTGAAGATATATTGAAATCTCCAGATACACTTAGCACTACTAGTAATGATGTTATTATCGTAAACATAGGTGAAAATGACTGCAATCCAATTAGATTAACGGCCGAGCTTAGTGCATTTATAAAATTGCGCTCCAAAGCCTTTGTTATTGTGACTGGTGTGAAAAACAGCGCACACCTAAATGAATATAACCTTAATTATACTTTAAGATTACTATGCAATAATTTTGACAATTGTAAATTTTTAAACTTAATAGATTATGACTATGATAGCAACTATATTTACAATCTATGTCGTAAAATAAATTTTCTTGTAGACTCTCGGTACTACGAAAATGAGTACTTAAGTTACAATAAGTTAAGAGCATTGATAAATAATTCAACTAAATATAAAATTAAGCCATGTAAAGCAATTGAAAAAGAATGTAACCCCAAAGGAACTATACCCTATTACTTCAAAAAGTCTTCGTACAATGTTTGCGCTACCAAGGGTAAAACTCTGACTCAAAGGCCTATCACTGCTTACTTTCCCAGTAAAATTAGTGGAATAAATGGGAAAAAATGTTTTCGTCCCTCTAAGTAACTCTATTACGATATTTCACCAAAATATCGGGGGCTTATTAAGTAAGCTTGATCTAATTCAAGCAACGTTGCAAGATTTCAATGACAACAAAAAATATATTGATGTCCTATGTTTTTGTGAAACCTTCGTAAAAAAAGACTGTGAAAACAATATTAGGCTCCATAACTTTAAATTAGCGTCATGTTATTGTAGAAAGAAAAGTAGAGGCGGTACAGCTATTCTTGTGAAAAAAACATTGGAGGCTAAGCCAATTACCTTTCTGTCCGAATTAGCCGTTGATTTTTTATTTGAATGTTGCGGGACAGAAATTTTGGGTTTAGACCTTTTAATTGTAGTTGTGTATAGAGTTCCAGAACAGACAAAATCACACGTAGGATTATTCATTAACAAACTAGATAATCTCCTTTTTCAGTTAACTACTAAATTTAAGAAAAGGAAAATTATAATATGTGGTGATTGGAACATTGACATTTTGAAGGATAACTCGTTCTCAAAAGACCTTAATAGCACTTTATTAACACATGGTTTCAATATGCACATCCAAGTGCCGACTAGAATTAACGCTTGTCTGGATCAGATTGCTTCTAACATTAATAAAGTAGAGGCGCAGACTCACAGTCTCTACCTATCTGACCATGACAGAGCTCAAACATTGGCCTTTAATGTAAAGAAGGGTAACTCGGTTGTAACTTGGTATGAGTATAAAAGGGATTACTGCAATGACAATATGCATAAATTTCAACAATGTGTGGCTGCTTTATCCTTCTCTGATGTGTTAAACACTGATTCTTTTCAAGACGCATTTACACTTTTTTACGATTTGATTTGTCTCTTATTTAATTTGTGTTTTCCGATGATAAAGGTTAAAGTGAATAATCGAATAAAGGGTGTAAGGTGGCTGACTAGAGGGATAAAAAAATCCTGTCACGTAAAGCGTAAATTGTTTATTAGATGTAGAAATCATCACAGTAATAACAATAGCCAAAACAAAACTTATTATAAAAAATACAGTGTTATTCTAAGAAAATGTATATATAAGTCTCAACGGCTGCGCAATAATCTATATATTCAGTCAAATAGAAATAAGTGTAAAGCAACGTGGAACTTAATAAATTCCCGTTGCTCATACAATGTACATAAAAATGACATTAATTCGCTGACCAGTAAAAATGTTATTTATAGTGATCCTCAGGACATTTGTAATATTTTTAACGACTTCTTTATTGACATTATTAATAATCATATACCAAACAATTGTTCACATAATAGTAGTTCAATTAAACGAAATAATCAGGCTCTTTCTATGTTTGCTAGACCTGTTGACGACAATGAAGTTTTTAAAATAATAATGTCCCTGAGGAACAGCAGGTCCTGTGGCCATGATGAGATATCAACCATTACACTTAAACGTAACGCTAAATACTTGTGCCGTCCGATGGCACATTTGATCAATCTTTCTTTTAGTCAAGGCATCTTTCCCGAACAGTTAAAGCTTTCGGTTATAAAACCATTATTTAAAAAAGGAGATCGAAGTGACCCAAATAACTACAGGCCCATTACCATTGTTCCTTCTTTGTCTAAGATTATGGAGAAAGCTATGTTTGTGAGAGTGATTGACTATTTGTCGCTACACAATATCTTACTTTCAGAACAATTTGGTTTTCGGAGGGATCACTCCACAGAATTGGCATGTTTTGCTTTTATTAAGTGTGTGTCTGAAGCTATAAATAACAAACTGCCAGTTATGTCAATTTTCCTTGACATGAGTAAAGCCTTCGACTTTGTTAACCATTCGAAACTTCTGTTGAAACTTGAGACGTATGGCATAAGGGGTACCGTTCTCGATTGGATGACAAGCTATTTAGCCAACCGACAACAATGCACAGAAATGTCTAGACTGGTTACAGAGGGGACTAACATTGTAAGGGTGAAATACAGGTCACCTTATCGTGTCAATGCGTCCGGGGTACCTCAGGGAAGTAATTTGGGACCTCTATTGTTTTTATTATACATAAATGACTTTCCCCAAGCTACTGTGCAAAAGTGTATACTTTTTGCTGACGACACTACCTTAATAGTAAGGGGAACTGACAAAAATTTGTATGAAACAAATATAAATAAAGCATTAGCAGATATCAATACTTGGACATGCAATAATAATCTTAATATTAATCTTGAAAAAAGTTCATTTGTACAATTTCATTCTTATAAATCAAGCCCGATAAATTTGATAGTTAATCATAATTGCATTCCCGCTAATGAAGCTCATAGTGTAAAATTCTTAGGTTTATTTATTGATAAACATCTGAACTGGAAGCTCCATATTGATTCAGTCTGTTCTAAATTAGCGAGGTTTGTTTTTGCTTTAAGAGAACTTAGAAAATCAGTTTCTACTGCGGCATCGCTAACTGCCTACCACGGCTATGTGGCATCTACCCTTAATTACGGACTTTTGCTATGGGGCAACTCTGTTGATGTAGAGAGGGCATTTATAATGCAGAAAAAATGTCTGCGTGCAGTAGGTTGTACTCGGTTTGATGAAAGCTGTAGACCACTTTTCCATAAGTTTAAAGTTCTCCCCTTGGCTTCTATGTATATATTGAAAGCATGTCTCTTCACTGATAGCCATCCAGAATATTTTAAAAAACGTGAAAAACTGTTCGCTGGAAAATCAAGAAGTCAATATCAATATCTGCTCCATCAACCATGTTGTAGGTCTGACATCTTTAAAAGAAACGCCTGTAACATGTGCGTGGTATTATTTAATAACCTTCCCAATGAATTGAGGGTGTTACATGGTAGCGTGCTCAAGACTAAGTTGACTGCATGGCTAAGGGAACACTGTTTTTATAGCGTTAAAGATTTTGTTAACTTTAATAGAGCATAACAACGCTGATGTATTGCGAGCTAATTTATTGTTGCCAGTTATTTTTAAATTATTGTGACCAATCTAATATTTTGCATGTCGATTGTAATGTCGGCTGAATACTGATTCTGTTATTTATTTTATGATCTTATTGTAACGTATTCTAGCAAATAAACATTTCTATTTCTATTTCTATTTCTATTTATACCTACTAAAAATCATCTAAGACAGCACAAAATAACGGTTCTCTACTGGATGGCATAAAATTATTTGTAATAATATTGTTACGCATAATTGCTTTTAGCCGAAATAGCGATGTGCATAATCATCTTTACGCATATATTTTTAAGCATAAAATTAAAAAGCATAAATACAGAAAGCATAATCGTCATGAAGACTAACGTCAAATAGCATAAATACAAAAATTCATAATAATAAATTAGCATAATTACAAAATGCATAACAGTAGGTATTGTCCTAAAAATAGTCATGTACAAATGGCACATAGCAATACAATTGCTATAGCGAAAGTCGTAGACGTAGTACGAGAAAAGGTTAGTTTTGGTTTTGTGTTTATATATTTATATATATTTAGAAACTAAAGCGAGGTTGACGGAGGTCCGCTTCGCGGACCTCCTATTCTGCGTTGCTTGGGCGCTTCTCGCCTGGATATCATACTAACGTAACCCAACCTAATGTACCTAACGTGACCTAATTTAACCTTACCTAATATGTAACAACGAAACTGTGTTCTATTCATTTAGAAAACTGAAATTATGGTTAATTACAGATATAACAAATAATTATTAGCCCAAACAATAATATGCATAATGTGTATTAGTCTAATACAAATTAGTCCAACTGAAATTATTCTAATAGCGTAATATGCCAAAAAAGTATTAGGCCAAAGTATTATTATGCGACAGTACTATTATGCCAATACAAATTATGCCAAATCAATTATGCGAAACAATAATAGTCTAAAACAAATTATGCGATCCAAGGGGATCCCCAAAATAACATCAAATTAAAATTCATTCATACTTTTTCATTTCGTGATATTTTTTTGTTTGTAGTAGTAGTTTGTGTGCGTCGGTCTACACCAAGCATGGTCTGACAAGCTTTTAGCCGATTTTTTACAGATTAAACCTATTCTTGAAATATAAATAGAATACTTTTGCAGATAAATCGAACCCCACCCTTCGCAGCAAATTGTGTTCCCAAAACTATAGTTCTCTAACAAATAGTAAATACACTCTCATTACAGTTGACAATAGTCGTTCAATCTCGGAAAAACCGAATGTTTTGGACGCAATAATTACGGCCGACCTGGCCACCATTGTCCCAAGATTCTAATTTATTCCCATGAATGGAGCCCCTTATAATATGCTCATTACTTAGGGTTGGCAACACTATTGAGTATTTTTTGGGATGGAACTGAAAAAGAGTCGTTTAGTGGGATAGATGGCAGTGTTTATTGTGGTCACAGAATAAGAACATATAGCATAGAAACCGGACTATAAGAAGTACTTTGCGTCAGCTATCTTTCTCTACTTTTTAGATTACGTCTTACATGAGAGAAAATTAAACAAAAAGTAGACTGTTTTTTCTTCTTTAACTGTCATTGTCACAAGGTTTTACACAGGGACTTCTTTGTCCTTCCTATAGGAAGGATTTGTCTTTCCTTGTCTATACGTCCAAATACTATAGGTGCTTATAGGTCCAAATCACGCCATACTTGTGACGATGTACCAAATAACGAAAGAACAGCTATAGATTCATCTCTTTCCAACTGACTATAAAAAACAAAAGTAAAAAGAATTGAACCATAATGTATTTTCTGCTGATTTAGTACGGTTTCTATGCCTTTAATCTTTATTCTGTGATTGTGGTGGCAAGGAAAGAGTGACATTAGGTTCACGGTCAACCTTTATTTATAATAAACTACCGCTGGTGTGTTATTCTCTCAAAAAGCGGCGGCCGGTCGGACGGACGAGCGAATAAAAGCGGCGAGTTTAAGTAGTCCCGTCTGACCGAACAAAACACATTTTAGCGCGTGCATTGTCAATTAGGGAGCCTTATACGTTGGTGAAGTCATGCTGCCAAATTGAATACACGCTCTAAAATGTGTTTTGTTCGCTCTGTCAGGACTACTTAAACTCGCCGCTTGGACCTTCACTCGAGCGAACGATCACCTTTGCTTGTTGAGAGAATCACCACCCTGAAAAGGGTGGCTTGCGTTCTTATTTTCTTTATAGCATATTCATATTCTTTATAAGTATTGTACGTAAATATGTACCTACCTCTACACGTACCTTTCCCCCGAACGAAGAGCTACGGTACTAAAAACATTACATTCGAAGGAGCACGGTTATATAATAACTTACCTAAAACTATAAAAGAGGCAGACTCATACGGTAATTTTAAAAGCAAACTTAAGACCTATGTCATCAATAATATCCCCATTATTTAACTTGAGTCAGAATCCGGCCCTCACTTCTTATCGCTAGATGTAATAACTGTGCGAGCGACGCACGCGTGTATTTTTTTTTGCTTAACAACATTCCACCCGTTATGCTTTTTGTTATTGGTGCAACAACTACCCACTTTTGTACTTGCTATATCCTACAATTAACTTTTACTTGTGAACCTTTTTTATTGTTTGTTACACATATAAGCGCTCACGGGCGTAATGTATAATTAAGGCATGTTAATAATTGTTTTCTCAATAAGTGAAATGTATATTCTTTGAGAAAATAAATAAATCTTTAACCACAAATATAATTAAAGTCAAAGTTAATATAATTAAAATAAAGTGTTCCTTATATGGTAATGAACATTGCAGTTATCAATTAAAGGCCATTCTTTAAACTATTAAGGTAAACGTCCGAGTGCTCGACGCTGTACTAGTAGATGGCATGGGCTTTCTATGCCAAAGTGACATGGCTTAAATTAGAATGAAGAATTATCCTCTTAGTTCGATTTTAACCCATATTGCTTTGACATACAGTGCCCATGCCATATACTAGCACGGGGTCGAGCACTCGGACGTTTACCTTACATTATTTAATAATTTTATATACCAGTCTAAGTACATACCTATTGATTGACTATTCACTAAAATAAGACCTTTGGTGCATACTTTTAGGTCCGAAGTCGAACAAAGGTTAATTTGTATCCCGGATAATTTAATAGTTCCTGAGGGAATAGCAAAAAATAGCTTCTGCGCAGATAAAGTCAAGCAAACGCCAAAAGGTAATCAGTGATCAGTAATTAATAATTAATTAATGTGTCAGTCTTATTACATGCAATAAATAATAATTGCAATATCATAATGTTACAGAGGTCTTGGTCAATTAATAGCTAAACTATTTCAACAAATTATGAACCCTGATGAGCACTGCAGAAGAAAAAGAAGTATTAGAAGATTTATAAGAAGTACTAGAGGACGCCCGCGACTTCGTACGCGTTTTTGTCTTATTAGTTTCCCGTCACTCCCCCTATTTTAACCCCTTTGGAGACGAATTACTAAAAAAACCCTTCCTAATGCCCTCGTAGACCTCTTAAGGAACCTACGTGTCGAATCTCTAGACCCAGCGGTTTGGGCTGTGCGTTGATACGAGGGCAGAGTGAAGTGTCTTGAAAAAATAAATCATTTTTTTTGTTGTTGGTAAAAGTGAATATTTATTTTTCAACGTAGTCCCCATATATTTAACTCAATGCACTTGGTCCATCGCTTTTCTAGCTTTTCGATTCCCTCCGTATAGTACGATTTCTCCAACCCTTCAAAATACGCATTGGTTTCTGCGATGATTTCTTCGTTGGAACCAAATCTTTTTCCACCAAGCCATTTCTTCAAGTTTGGGAAAAGAAAATAGTCGCAGGGGGCTAAATCAGGAGAATAAGGCGGATGCGGGAGCAATTCGTAACGCAGCTCGTGGATTTTAGCCATAGCAACGGCACAAGTTTGGACCCGTGCGTTGTCTTGGTGAAAAATGATTTTCTTTTTCGCCAAATGGGGTCGTTTTTCCACTAAAACTTCATAAAATCGCTGTAACAAGTTGGCATAATATTCGCCGTTAATCGTTTTACCTTTCTGAAGGTAATCAACATATATTACACCACCAGCATCCCAGAAGACAGTAGCCATAACTTTATTCGCAGATAAAACTGCTTTGGCTTTCTTTGGTGCAGGTTCATCTGAAGCAATCCATTGTTTTGACTGCTCCTTGGTTTCTGATGATGAATCCAGGTTTCGTCAACAGTTATGAAACGACGCAAGAAGTCCTTTTCATTACACCTAAACTTCGCCAAACATGCGTCTGAGAGGGTCACCCTAGTGCGTTTTTGATCCACTGTGAGCAATCGTGGCACCCAACGGGCGGAGAGCTTCTTCATATCCAAACAATCCAAATTCGGTCGTTCAATACGATGTCATGGATTTTGGTGATCATCTCTGGTGAGTGACTTCAACTGGGCGTGCGGGTCGGTCAGCGTCAGCAGTGCTTGTACGGCCACAACGAAAATCCGTAAACCACTTGTGGATCATTTTAATCGATGGAGCAGAGTTCCCGTAATATTAGTCTATTTTTTTTTGTTTCCGTGTCTGAAAATATACGATTTACCTCCAAAAAGGCTGCATTACAACTTAACATTAATGAATTTGTGAAAAAAATACCCCTAATATGATTTTTACCAGACTTCTCACTCTGCCCTCGTATGCCAGTCAGTTTCTTCTTTTATGTATTTAGATTAGAGTGCGTGTCGTACTAGAGCTTTAATATTATATTTTTGATGTTATAGTCGCTCTTACAGTCAAATGAATAAGAGCTGTCATAACGTCAACAATATTATAACCAAGGATCGGAAAAACGACCGTCATTTTGAAAACATAACCCTGTTCCGTATAGCAGAGCCTTCCTTGATATTAATTAAAAATATTATTAGGTATTTTATAGATTTATTATACAATAATTTATATGTACTTAGCGACAATTTTATTAATGAATGACACCGAAATGTTAATTAGAAAACACAAACACACATACAAATAGTAAACCAATGTCAACGATTGCCCCAATGTCCTCCGTAAACTGTGAACAAACTTTTTCGACTCATAAATAGGTCCTAAATTCACGTCGTTATGGAATAACAGACGAAAAAAAAAAGACATTCTTTTTGTTTGGCGACAGTGTTCTTTTCCCATAACCATTATGGTTTTATTCATTAATAATATTATTGTTGAATACATATATAAATAATGGTAAAATAAATGTAAAAAACCTAATAATATTTTTAATTAACATCAGAAGGAAGTCTCTCCTGTACGGAACAGGGTTATGTTTTCAAAATGACGGGCGTTTTTCCGATCCTTGATTATAACGATATCGAAGCAAGATTGGCTAATTCGCTAATACAATCATAATTAAATTAAAAGTCGCCAGTCATAATTTTTCCTCAATTTTATTTTATTTTATTTTTAAAGTGACTTGCACGTCCCTTAAAATCCCATATGCTTCAACTTCCGTCATCGCTTGCGCACAATGAACTGCATTAGGTACCCCAGATACCACTAATGTAACCTTTGTTCCTGATTCCCTTTGTAGCTGGTCATCCGTTGTAAGGCCGCGTTCTCACCAGGCCTCTCAAGTGAACATTTGGTATACCTTCAAAGTTTTATAATGATTGGGATTAATATAAGCTACGCGATGTACGCCAAATTGTCACTTGTCACACTGACAAAAATTATTGGTCGCTTGTAACAAGATTGTGATTGTTGTGCATAAGCGTCTTGATCCCATACGAGCCTAACAAGACGATAGATACACCAACTGAGATGCCAGTTGAATCACTAAAGAAATTGCTGTTTGTTACCATCAGTTTTGGTTTATATAACTAATATCTTAACTATTGTATTCATTTTATGTCAACTAAGTGAAAATCTCTCTTTGTTGGCTCTCATTTTCTTGACTGCATATGTCACTGTCAGGTATGCTAAGGGCCAGTTCAGACGGACAGCATTTGAACTGCAAAATGGCAGTTCAAGGGCAGTTCTGATGCATGTGACGTGACTGCATTACAACCGTGCAGTCCCCTTGCAGTTGGAGAGCAGTCCTGTCGACCGAACACCGACTGCAAACTAGCTGCACGGTTGGTTTGCAGTTCTGATTACGTCAACTGCATCAGAACTGCAACACAGTTCTATTGCCGTCGTATTGCTATTGCTCCAACTGCAACAGGACCGCATTACAACCGTGCAGCTAGCTTGCAGGCGGTGTGCGGACGACAGGACTGCTCTCCAACTGCAAGCCGGCTGTACGGTTGTAATGTAGTTTTGATGCAGTTACGTACTGCATCAGAACTGATCTCGAACTGCCATTTTGCAGCTGGATTGCAGTTCAAATGCTGTCCGTCTCAACCGACCCTAAATAGGAGCCATGCAGGACAGTAGGCCGAAATTCTACACAGTACACGGTTCACGGTACCTTTACTTGACAGAAAGCTTATCAATGCATAATATCTCTATTGGGTCTTAGGTCTACTATCACTAGTACGCGGCCTGTGTTCATATCCCTTCTCTCTGCCATACAAAGCAGAAGATGACTACTTAATTGAGTTGACAAATATCAAACACAATATGTCCTTGAAATTTGGTATACGAATTTAAAACTTAAGTCGACAGGCATTTAGTAGCTTTTAAATTTCAAGGACATCATTATTCGAGTTTGATATTTATCAACTCAATTTTCCTAGCGTCATACAGCGGAGTTATCCTCAGGCGCGGATCCAGCTTTCAGATTAGGGGTTGGTCATTAACTGCTGAACGCAGAAGTTCGGTGAACTGCGAGATAATGCCACACGACTATTTACTTTCTGACCCGTATCTACGAGTGCCGAAGGGGGTGGTCATGACGTACTTGATCCGTCACTGGTTATCCTATTGGTGGATGGTTTCCCGTGTGCGCGCGGTGTTTAGCACAGTTCTGGGGTCCTAGTGAAAAAGGGTATAAGTCGATTTAACTCGTTCTAAAAATGGTATTTATATACATAAACAGAGTATACTAGACTTAAGCTCTTTTGCACTTGATCTTCAGGAGAGTTATGCCCTTTTTCACTAGGACCCCAGAGTTTTGGTGAAGACGCAGCTTTAGGGACTTAATTTAAATACGTATTAGGATTTCAAAGGGTGTAATGGTTACGTATCTAATTGGGTTTGGGTCTTAATGAAATTTTATGGGATAAATAAAAACTAGGGGCTTACAGCGACAGATATTGGTGTTAATCTTCCGGGAGAAAATGTTTCTAGTTAATATTTTGAATGAATAGTTCATGGATACAAAACACAGACAAGTAAATAACTATTACATATATAAAAACTGCCGAAATAATGACGATTCCTTCTTTAAGAGTTGATATCTCTTACACCAATTTTCATGAAACCCATTTGAAAACCATTTAAAAAAAATCGCGTTCAAATCGTTCTATCCGTTTGGGAGCTACGATGTCATAGAATAGATAAACGACAAACGGATACACATACACACATACATTGAGACACAGATACAGAATGCCCGCCCTGTTGGGACCGTAGTCTATAGAATGAAAATGAATATCTGTATGTTTATTTCTAATTAATAATTTACGTGTAGCATGACTGTTATAATTGAGAGAATGTTAATAAGTAAATAAATAAATAATAATAAATGTCTATTGGGCATCAAATCCCACTTACCATCAGGTGGCTTGTAACCCGTATTTGCTTTATTTTTGCCATTAAGCACACATTAGGTTAAACCTAACCTAACCTAAACTAACCTAACCAGGTTAGGTTAGGTTAGGTTAGGTCCTGGAATAGGCACATGATAGTGTTTATACCGGAAAAATTAAAAGTTCCCGAGGGAGTAACGATAATCAAAATGAATATTATTATAAAGCTAAATAATCATAAAGGCAAGTATCCTTAACGGTGATAACTCCTTAGTTCTGATTTATTATTGTAATACTGACTTATTTTTTCTATTTTTGATTATATTTTTGACTGTCGTGGTTAGTGCGCGCACGTATGAACAGCTCGGGGAGAAAATCCATGGTGCGTGCCAACAATTGCAAGCGTGGTTTTCGGCTAATGGTTTGATTTTAAACTTGTCGAAATCCAATACCATGGTTTTTTTCAGGCCGAGGTATTTCCCTTCCTACGTGCGTGGCAAACAGTCCGATGCCGATATGCAATGAGTGTAGGTTCCTCGGCTTCACACTTGACTCTAATCTTAACTGGAAGTGCCATGTCGACAAACTGTGCGATAGACTGAGTGGTGCCGTTTTTGCGTTGCGTAAACTGGGGAGGCTTATTGCAAATGATGCATTAAAACAGGTGTACTTTGCACATTTTCACTCCCTAATGTCGTATGGCACGCTCCTATGGGGAAACTCCAAGGATGCCAATAGGGTGCTGCTTGTGCAGAAGCGTGCCTTACGCACGTTAGCTGGGGTGAAACCTAGGCACTCTTGCAGGGGCCTTTTCGTAACGCACTGCATATTGACGCACTACTCAGTTTACATTTTCCAAATATTCATGTTCGTAAGAAATAATATTTCATCCTTCGCACGCGTCAATATTCCTGGCAAGGAGCTCCGCCACACCGGGCGTTTGAGAACAGTTCCCCGTCGCATGGCACTTGCGGGTAAGAACCCGCGTGTCATCGGTCCCACGTGCTATGAACGTCTACCCGCCAAACTTAAAAATGTACATTCCGACGAAGCATTTAAACATCAGCTTAGAAACCTTTTATTGGATAATCCATTATACTCTTTGGATGAATATATGGAGCAAAAATTGTAAATTTATTTATTATTGTGTTGACAGTTATTAATCCTCGTATATTGACATCGGACGAGTGACCATTTATTTGATCTTTAATTGTTTTTGTTTCAATTAATAATTTTTGTATTCTTTGATTATTAGTATTTATATTTTAACGATCTCAATGTAATTTCGTATTTTTTGTCAACTTATATTGTAATATTACATTGATTAATAAATAAACTAAACTAAACTAAACTATTAAAATTTGTGTATATTTTTAACGATTCCAATGTAATTTCTTATACTTTTGACATAACATGCAATGTATACTGTGACTTACTTTGACAAACAAATATCATTCGTTCATTCATATCTCAAGTGTAAACAGTTAGTTCCTGTATTTCCTAGTCAGCCCGGTAACACATTGTTTACTCTCAGTAAATAGCTGCATTTAATTTCTTGGCACAGTTATGCCATCGCATCCGGAATGCAGATGTCTGTCTGTGTAATTAACTGCAATTCAAGTGGCCGCTTCGCTTTAATATAATTAATTATGTTTTCATTAGCTTCAACTTTAACTAAGTGTGAATGATAAGACATCTTCGGCGACTCGCTGCAGGCCTTTCGGAATAAGTTGAGAGCTATCGAATAATTTTGTTACTTACCTATTTTAATGTAATTTTATTGTTTATTTGTTGTTTGTTTGTTGAGTTGTGCAGGCTACAGGTTACCTTCAAAGTTGTTTTTAAAGCGATAGCTAAATTGTAAGAGTTCTGTGTACACTTGCCCCGGTATTGCACGCAGGCTTGTATTGTGATAGGAGGGTGGATTTTTGATGGCATGGTTTTTCGTCATTTTGGTGGCAATTTTTAAAAAAAATATTTTTATTATAATTTTCATTTGATAGGTTACATATTCAAATAAGAATGTTAAATATATATGAGGCACCGATTTATTTTCAATACTTTAGTAGCATTCAAATTTTGAAAAAAATACTCCACCGAAATGACGGCTGCTTAGGAAATCAATATATATTACGACCTTAATATATTATTATTATTACTTCGTATTATTAACTTCGTAAAAAAAAATCAAACAATGGTATAAAGCAGCAGTGTTTATAATGTTATGCCTTTTATCCTGTTTAATGTATAAAAAATATGTTTCTCGTAGATTGTTCACTGGTTTTTTTTAAAGCTTTGGGACATCTAAGAAACTGCTCTAAAAATTCACCCAGGAATGTTTTTCTATATCTTAATTGTGTTAAACTATTATTGTATCTTTTTAATAAATACATAAATAAATAAATAAACTAAGTATCGAACAATCTTTAATGTAGATTTTAATATACCTACTTACTCGTATTTCTAACTGTCAGATTAACCTGAAGTCTTGCATACTTATGTAATTCTTATGACTGGTGAATACAAAAATACTGCTTTAGTACAATTAGTGGTCATTAGTACAAATATTTTTTTGTTGAAAAATACTTATGTGTGCTGAAATGCAAATATAATTACAAGTGTATTTACAAACACAGAGGTATTCTTATGCCTTATGACTACTATTTCTACAATAAATTTTTACATATAGGTATAGTCAGGTTAACGTATATCGAATGAAGACGGGTATTTTCATAATTCAATCGAAACTGACCCTAACAGCATCTGAAAACCAGTTTATTACAAAAAAAAATTAGGACAAATAATGTTAGGACAAACGATGGTCTTTGCCTCATGCCGTGTCTTCGTGAAATAAATAATAGGGCATACTTGGTATCACTCCCGCCCGACCCGTGCACCGTCCCGTCTGCACGCGGCACGCCGGACTATAAATTATTTTTATGCATCCTGCCGCGGGACTGCACAAATACATACAGAATTATTTTGATTGTTATGGGGAAATGTTTTTCTTTAAATAAAAAATAGTTTTTATGCACGTGGGGTTGTGGGAGTGCGTCAGCGGTTTTTAAAATGTACCTAACGGGCACCACAACGGAATTATGTCTGTCTGTCAGTGGGCTGTATCTTATAAGATAAGATAGGTTTTTTTTTAATTAACTTAAAATAGGTAAGAAGATTGATGAAAGACATACACAGAGCGAAAGTAAAATTACCGGAAAATTTAAAAAAAGTTGTGTGCTATTATACCGCTATAACAACAAATTAATAAATATAATCTACATACTAATATTTTAAAGCGGTAAAGTTTGTGACGTTGTCAAATTCTTTTATCAATAGAAAGTCACGGTATTTGTGAGTGTTTACATTTTTGATTAACCCGAAAAAAAAAGTTTATGGCCCAAGAAAGTGGGCATGGGAACAGATAGTATAAAATAAAATTAAAGGCCGCGTAACAGACTAAAATCTGTGAAGAATTTTATGAAACTTAAGGAGAAGAGAAACTAAAAGTCCGTGTTCTAATACAATGAACTGATGAGCCAATATTGACCAACGAACTGTCAGTCTATGATGCTCTTTAGTCCTTCCACTGTAATAGCAGTGTACTGTCAGTTAAATGGGTATTACGAATAACGTCAAGCGAAACACACGTCGTAATTTGGACGATGAAAGCAACTCTAGTCCTTCCTGAATACAAATCGTGTCTCAGTCAAGATACGAGTGACTGTTAATCGAGGTCATTTGAAACTGAACACTGCCTTTGAGACACAGCTAGTAATGGTAAGCTAAGAGCTAGTTAATCTAAGCTATAGGCTCTTTGATATTGATCTCAAATGGTCTTAGCTGATCTCACGAATTGGTATTTACTTTAATCATAAACCTTATCACAACCGATAAACGTCACACGGTCATGCAAAGCATCATTTGACATACCGCACTGCTAGGACAAAACGGTATCAACTCAAAATACAACTGTATTTTAAAATAAACTTTAATACAACCCTAATGAATTTGAAACAACACTAGCAAGTTTTTTGTGTTGATACTTTTTTGTTCTAGCAGTGCGATAGGCTCAGTAATGGCCTTTATTCCACTGCATTTTTAGCCCAATCGCTATAGTATTATTTCCGAATCTGCTGCCTTTCCTGTCAAAATAATAATACCGGTAGCTTGAGCCCTGCCCCGCTGCCGGCGGGACTCGTAGGTTAGGTTTTTTATAATGTCTTATTTTTTGTATTAGTATTGTTATTTTACTTTTATATTTGAATATTTGTTATAAAAAACCTAATTTGCAGAAAATTAAACAAATATCTATAAAAATAAATAAATAAGACGAGCTATCACAATGTTCACAATACGATAAGATAATAGAGGCAAAGGCTAAGTTAAGTAAGAAATATATCCTTAGAAAAAAAAGCTTTTTAGGGGCACGCTTTTGAGATCATTGTAACGAGTTTAAACTCGGTAGGTCTACCTTAACTACCTTCTGAGTTCTTAATCAGATCAGCTTTAGGCACTAATTGTCACCGTTGAAGTAAATACCCGAACGCGTACGGAGTCGGTACTACCGACTGGTTAGCCACATCAGCCAAGTGATTCCCATAACTGCATATTTTTTTTACGAAAAATAGTTTGGGTTATAAACCCGGCAGTCTAAAATGTCCCATCAGAGCATTATTATTAACATAACACAAAACATAAAAGCTTCGATAAGTTCGTCTTTGTTCATTCCAATTCTGTAAATATTGCATTTGAATTTCTGTTTTTTTGCACAAAAAAGTGTTTACATACATACTAGCATAAAAGCTTGTATTTTTATATTTGGACTCACTTTTAATCGATGAACCAGCTCGGATAAAGCGGTAAATATCAGAGGACAGTTTCACACAATCTATACCTACTCGAAAATCTAATTAAAGACCAAAATCTAACAGTTCCCATTATGATTATGTCGTTATTACCCGACTGCGGCGGAGCCCAAAAGGAGGGTTATGTTTTTCACCGTCATGTATGTCCAGTTCTATGTTCCCCGCTACAGCAAAAACGGCTTGGACGATTTTGACAAATGAGGTATCATTGGATTCGTCTTCGCAGCGAGAGTGTGATAGGATACCTAAACTTTAAAATTGAAATAACAACAATGGCCAAATTACAATTATTAATATATGTAGGTATATCGACGACAGTATAAAAAATGCAGTCGGGTTTTTAAAGCTTGCTTTTCATATAGTTATTTTAACATTATTTCATAAAAATATGAATGAGAGCTCGTGTAACCAATAATATTAGGGTAAGTTTTAATGATAAAAATACCCTCACTTAAACCAAAATGCAGTAATCACAGCGTATGTGCGCCCGTTGAGGTTAGGGTTTTGGACTTAAATTAGATTTTCGAGTATAGTCCCAAACTCACGCTGTAGGCTTCTACTATGGAACAACGATAAACATACTTATATTGAGTAATATATAAGTAAATACTTAATACATACAAAACACCCAAGACACGACCGCTAACTTTGTAGGAAGGGTCCCTACTCACTATAATCTAGGGTAGCGGTGTACCTACTGAACTCTGGGGGCCAAATCTGGCTGCGTTTATCGACTTACAAAATGTGGATAAAAAATCCGTCACTTTCTGACACCTTTATAAATACTACAGTGACGGATGCTTTATTAGTAGGAGATCCGAATAGGAGACGATTTGTACCTGGCTGTTTATTCGATAAAAAGTATTTTATACCAAATTTAATATGCTTATTAACATATGGCGAATAGGTAGACTGAAAAATTTCAGTCCGGTATACAGGATGGAAAGTTGAGATGGGGCATTAAGGGTAGCTCCCTTGATCCCTTGCTGCCACGCGAAAATGATCTTAGGAGACCTTTCCCAACTTTTTGAGTGATGACAATTGACATTCACAGATTTTTAATAAAAGGTACAGTCAGCGAGAAAATCGACAGCATTGAGTAATATTTTTTTAATGCCAATCGATCCCATTCCTATAAAGGATTAAAACACTCTTTGAGACCAACTGAGGTTAGAGTACTAGAACACCCATAAATCAAAGAAAACATTTTCCATACATTGAATAGTGTAATAACACTAATAACAGAGGAGAAAGGTCCTTCGCATGGGGTTTTTTTACGCGTATAGGTCCTTTATACTTAAAGAACAAAAATTGAAATAAAACATCAGATATCGTCACTGTTCTAAATTCAAAATTTAAATTTGCTTCGTAGCTAAAATCTTTTTTAATTATTAAGCTTTTTCACCCATGACGGCCAGCTTTATCTATGTAGCAAAAAGTTTGTATCGTATTTAGCGGTTTGTTTTATTTGTAAGAATACCGATTTTTCTCATTTTTAATGTCCTAATGGAAGTTGTCCCCATGAAATTTAATGATCTTTAAGCTTAAGAAAATTCCACTTTGCCTTTACCCTACTAAAATGTATGGAAAAAGTTTTCTTTGATTTGTGGGTGTTCTGGTACTCTAACCTCAGTTGGTCTCAAAGAGTGTAATCCTTTATAGGAATGGGATCGACTGGCATTAAAAAAAATATTTCTCAATTTTGACGATTTTCTCGCTGACTGTATTTTATCAAAAATCTGTGAATGTCGATTGTCAGCACTCAAAAAGTTGGGAAAGGTCTCCTAAGATCATTTTCGCGTGGCAGCAAGGGATCTGGTAGCTGCCCTTAATGCCGCATCTCAACTTTCCACCATGTATAATTAATAAAAAAAATACAAAATTAACTTTGTTTTAAAAAATGCAATAG
This sequence comes from Acleris literana, assembly GCA_946894065.1. Classification (NCBI taxonomy): domain Eukaryota; kingdom Metazoa; phylum Arthropoda; class Insecta; order Lepidoptera; family Tortricidae; genus Acleris; species Acleris literana. The sequence goes on along the minus strand of OX335671.1, from coordinate 25,403,808 downwards.
CTTGTTTAATAGAAAAATTACATACCAATCGAAAGTATGAAGCCTATAGAATATGCAAACATTAGGTTGAGTATTTTTTTTTTAAACAGGTAAGTCGGTACTAATCATTTGCACCAAACCTAACGTTTGCATATTCTATAGACTTCATACTTTCGATTGTAATTTGACTATTAAACAAACATTTGCAATTTAAAAAAAAAGTTCATTTTTAATAATTTTTTCAGCCTACATATTCGCCACATATTATTTAGCGTATTAAATTTGATATAAAATACTTTCCATCGATTAAACAGCCCGGTGCAAATCGTCTCCTATTCGGATCTTAGACCATATCCACATTTTGTCACACTACAAACGCAACCACGCTAGGCTTCATATACGACCGGAAAAATGAGAAAATGGCCGTAAATACTCTTCACTAATATCCCAATACACGGGAAAACCACATTTCCTGAACTATAAATAACTTACAATTGATTCCACAATGTTGCCAGAACGTACGGTAAATGCGTTACAATTCTCAGAGGCGTCATTAAGACTGTTGAGCAACCGCTTGGTGCGGCTTTGCCGCTTTAAATAGTTATTGCGTTTATATTTGAGTTGATAATTTGTTTAAAAGAAGACTATGTAATTGTAATCTAATTGTTTTTTTTTTAAAGCTGTTCTGATTATATGCTTAAGTATAGGAGTTCGTCACAAATGCATACTATTTTTTTAAATATTTTAACTGAAAAAACTAATAAAGACATGGTCGGAATGACGTCATTTTGTTTGTAACCGCATTTTGTTTTTTTAAGACTCTCATGTTTTATTTATTTCAGTTCCACCTGTAGAAACCATTTGGTTAGGTTAGGTTAGTTTTTATAAAAATCCTGAAATATTTACAGTTACAGAAAAAAAAGCGGGTTGGCAAATGAAACGGTTGGGAAAAGATACATTTTGCCAAATGATTTTCGGACAAAAAAAAGATACCCATGCCTCACATATTTTGTACGGAGTTGACATACGTCAAATCGGGCATTTTTTATGGGCGCGACTATAATGCTCTGTAGCCGGGAACTTTAATAAACGACCGATTTCCATTAATCCTAGTTAAGATCGATTAAATTAGGTATAGGAAAGCCGCATTGAAGGGGTCCATCTGGGCCTCTTTTCTTTTTTAGGGTTCCGTACCTAAAGAGTAGAAACGGGACCCTTTTACTAAGATTCCGCTGTCCGTCTGTCTGTCTGTCTGTCCGTCTGTCTGTCACTAGGCTGTATCTCATGAACCATGATAGCTAGACAGTTCAAATTTTCACACATGATGTATTTCTGTTGCTATAATAACAAATACTAAAAACAGAATAAAATATTTTTTTAAGGGGAGCCCCCATACAACAAACGTGTATTTTTTGCAATTTTTTTGCTTGATATAAATATTAATTACGGCAGCAGGTAGACGCTTGAAATATTCACAGAATATTTAGTTGCATATTCACTTTAATAATAAATAATTAAATTAAAATACAATAACTATTTAAGGGGGCATACAAGTATAGATAATGGTACGGAACACTTCGTGCGCGAGTCCGACTCGCTCTTGACCGGTTTTTTTAATGTTATGGTTTTCGCTTTGAAGTAAAGGCGGCTGTATCGTAAAAAAGCAAATGTTTTGAAAACGAGACGGGTAGAAAAAAGCTTTTATTCAAAAATAAAAACACAAAGACTGATTCAATTTAGTTTAGTTTAGTTTATTTATTCAACAATGTTTTTTTATTTTATTACGTTGCGTTAAAAGTCATCAAATACGAAATTACATTGAGATCGTCAACGTAACCAATAAAACAGAACACAAAAAAAAATGATTAAAGCAACATGAATAAAGCGTCTAATTTAAAAAAATGTATAAATGTCAAGACAATTATAATAAAGACAACATATATATGTATGTACGTAAACAGTTTATCCTACTAAAAAAAAGAAAAACAATACAATGAAGATTTAAAAAAAAAAGTATGTACGAAGGCCACGCCATATTTACATATACACCTAATATTTTATCTATTTTTATATAATTTATATATATGTTGTATTTTATATGTATATATTTGTATTAGTATTTAGACATATTTATTTTATTTGCATATAGATAATGGTATAGTTTATGATTTTAGGTGTAGAATATAATGAGTTATTTACTTTTAATGCACTAATTGTAATTTTGCCTATCCTCGTACAGTTTCCACATTCAATAGTCAGGTTAACTGGAAGAGATCCCATAAAGGGATAAGTTCGCCTTTGTACACGTTTTCTTAAGTTTATGTACGTACTTACTTGTAATTGTTTTTTATGCAATAAAGAGTTTACATACATACATACACCTCGTTCTAGTACTAGGTATTAGTAGGAGATCCGAATAGGAGACGATTTGGACCGGGCTGTTTATTCTATAAAAAGTATTTTATACCAAATTTAATATGGCGAATAGGTAGGCTGAAAAATTTCAGTCCAGTATATAAATTAATTTCAGTCCAGTACTTATATCATTAAAAAAATATTTAAAAATTAACTTTGTTTTAAAAAATTACAATAGCTTGTTTAATGGACAAATTACATACCAATCGAAAGAATGAAGCCTAAAGAATATGCAAACGTTAGTTTCACAATTTTTTTCCCGTCAAACTATTGGGTAGGCAGGTATAAACAGGTAAGTCGGTACTAGTAATTTGCACCAAACCTAACGTTTGCATATTCTATAGACTTCATACTTTCGATTAGTATGTAATTTGCCTATTAAACAAACATGTGCAATTTAAAAAAAAAGTTCTTTTTTAATTATTTTTTTAATGATATAAGTACTGGACTGATATTTTTCAGCCTACCTATTCGCCAAATATTATTTAGCGTATTAAATTTGATATAAAATACTTTTCATCGAATAAACAGCCCGGTCCAAATCTTCTCCTATTCGGATCTTAGACCATATTAAAAATAAATTAATATTCAAATTATATGCCAAAAAAAACCCATAAGGAACCGGTAAATTTTTAAACGCACTTTTACCGACGCTTAGGCAACTGCCTCACAACTTGAGACCAAAAACTAAAACTTACCACCTAACTTTGAGTCCAAGGGGATATCATAGAAATTCATAGAGCACAAAATGGTTATAAACGAGTGAATATCATACATTGTGTATGGCAGCCATCGCTGGCGGAGTTCCATAACGGCCACGGTTCCCCGGAGAAAAATACTCCTCGAAAACGACCTATAGACAATATAGACCGGGTTAGGTTACTAAAAACGAAGCATCGAAAGTTCTATCCTTTTTACTCTCCAGATAATATGCGATTGATAAAAAAGGACAGGGGACAGTGACTTTGGAGTTATATTTTTCCATGCAGGAGCTTCTGGGTGAATAGCATGACTAGATCCACTGGAATTCTGCCGCTTTGTTTTTATAAAATAGTAACCTTTAAGGTTTGTTTTGGCCTGGCAGTTTATGAAACATGAGAGTTGTCAGTTGTAACATATGGAATTCTGTTTGATATGATAGTCGTGTTTTTTTTACGAGAAAATAACTTTAGGGTTTTTTTATAATAAAGTAAAATAATGACCAGTTCGTAGGTAAATTGGTTAAACCTTGCGTTTCTGTACGTGTCTATCAGTGATTGATTGAACCTTGATTTTTACAACAATGAAAATTTGAAAGCCACTCGGAATAACTATATGAAAAGCTAGCTTTAAAAACCCGACTGCATTTTCGATATACCTACGTTAATAATTGACATTATGCCATTGTTGTGGAATCCTATGTCACCCGGGATGGTGAAAGGATTCTAACGATACCACCAGGAGTTTAGAAGTTATGGTGGAATAAAGAATCTTACATACATACTTGCATAAATGAACCCTGAAAATATAACACTCCATTTTTTGGGCAGTTGTGTTAAATATGCTTACTAAATAACTTCTCAACGTTTAACTTTATAATTACGCTTTAATTAGATAAATAGTAGATATGGGTTGACTAGTCGACGATTAGTCGGGTAAGCCGCCTATTCGGCATCATTTCTACTCGGTGATTAGTCGGCGACTTTATTGCCTATAGGAAATATCGTCAAAAAATGTCCACGCACACACAGCGATTAATCGGCAAATTCAAAACCCGATTAGTCGGCCGACTGCCAGTCGGCAAAATCCGTAATCGGGCCCCATCTCTAGTAAATAGTACTATCATTTCATACAAATCTTAATTTTTTAATTATTTAAATAATAATTAGTTGATAACTATGGTTGGGACATGACGATTTAAAATCGTTCGGAGGAATATTATACCTACACAGCTATTTTCACTAGCTTCTCATAAGGCTTTAAGAGGTTTAAGTTATTACTGTTATTAGTTACTAACCTTCGCCCACGATTTCGTCCGCGTTGACCCTCCCACGGGATCAGTGATTTTTAGAGATTAAAGGTACCCTATCGTCGATGAAACTGCAATACCGCGTAACCAACAATGGCTAATGCCGCGTAACTAACAAATGTGTCAAATTTGAGTTTTCGCGGCTGTAGGTAGAGCACTGTGATAGGCTCCAGACGGCATTGACAGCTGTGTCGATAACCAATCAGAAAGCTCCAAAGTCACGTCATGTCGATACCGCGAGAGAGCATGTCGTTTATACAATTCCGCGAATGTGCATACAAGTATAGAGATGACGTATTATTCAATTGTGTAATACCGCGTAAGTGCTTTATATAAAGACATACTGGTAAATTTGGATGCTTAATATAATAAATAGCTACATCATGGGGTTAACAAAGTTATTTAGCGTTTGGGTAAGTCTGACCTCAATAAACACAAAGATATTCAATTTTAATGCTCTCCTGTAAAATTTGCCACAAGTCAGTTACGCGGCATTAGAAATTGTTGGTTACGCGGTATTGCAGTTTCATCGACGCTATGTGTTAATTTATTCATTCATGCATAACTTAGGGTATAATATGTTATTTCCATTTTAAATTTTATCCAAAGTTTGGCCATTTTATCGTGAAGGAGTAACCAACAAACACACTCAAAAATGATATTGTGATTAACAAATTAAAACGTTTGTCCGCGTCCCGTTCACGTAGAACCTGTAATTTTGCCATGCCACAGGAACAGTGATTTATTTCGGGATTAAAGGCATAATTATAAAAGTTGATTAGTTAATCCAGACTATAATCTATCACTGTGCCAAATTTTATCCAGATCCGTTCAGCCGTTCTTGCGTAATTGAGTAACAAACATCCATCCAAATATTCATATTTATAATAGTAGTAAGATTATGCTGCGCCGACTCCAAATAATTAAGAGCAAGACCAGGGGCCCGTTTCTCAAAAAGTATTAGTCTAATAATATTTGTGTTTTGTCTCGTTTTTTACTTTTATTTACGAGACAAAACACTAATATTATTAGACTAATACTTTTTGAGAAACGGGCCCCAGGCCTTTCGCGTAACTCACTCGCAATCACAATCGTTTTCATTTTGAAAATCGAAGGCTTGTCTGCATACAAAATGAAACCAATTGTTTTGTGTTGAAGCCGATCGCGATTGCGAGTGAGTTACGCGAAAGGCCTGCAGGATGATGCTCATTTATAAAATATACCTTGATCTAATACTAGAGGAAGCCCGCGACTCCGTACGCGTAAAATTAGTTTCCCGCTACTCCCCCTATTTCTTCCCGTTGGGGGTCGATTTTCGGAAAATGCGTTCTTAGTGCACCCCTAGTCCCCATAAGGAACCTACGTACCAAATTTGGAATCTCTAGACCCAGCGGTTTGGGCTGCGCGTTGATATGTCAGTCAGTTTCGTCTTTTATATATTTAGATAGTTACTGAAAATAAACTAAATGGATCGAAATTCAAAATCACAATTCATACGTCAAGTCATTTATCATCCCAGCGTGTTTTTGCCGATTAAAAAACATATTTTCATCAAAACTCCGCAGAGGCATCCTTTAACAACCAATAAAGATTACCCCAATCCTTACATTTACGCCTAAGTTAATCCATGTCTTTAAATGGCTGCATGGCATTTCCGTCGCCTACAAACTTTGCACGTAATGTGCCGAAATTCTTCTCTCGTATGTAAATCCACACCAATCCACACATACAATTTCAAAATCCGTAACTATATTAAACTGGGGGGATGAATATTAGGGAAGTCGGCGGATAACCCCCCCTCGAAGGCGATACGATTTCCATATTTCCCCCCCATCGCGGCATTTTAATATCATCTACATTTCATAACATACCTACCCAGCCACTTTCTTAGCGTTTTTACTTTCGACTTTAGATGTAGTAAAATTTTAGTATCGTGACTTGCTTTTTAGGGTTCCGTACTTAAAAAGTTCCAAACTGGACCCTATTCTTACTTAGCTTACGCTGTCTGTCCTCTCATCCGCCTATCTGTCCTACCTCGTACCTTTAAAGAGTTGTATTTTTTTAAACCGTTATTTCGCAGTACTACATCAAAACAGTATCAACTCTTTCCTAGTTTTGTTTCAAGTTCATAAAAGTGGTATTAAAGCTGATTTTAAAATACAGTTGCATTTTGAGTTACAACTGTTTTGACCTAGCAGTGCGATATATATCCGGTTATTTTTTAACAGAATACGAGTATGCGTGTTGAAACCGCTCATTTCTAACTAATAACAAAACTAAGTAGGGCCCTCATACAAGAAACATTTATTTCGACGTTCTTTTGTTTTGTTTCAATCGTAAAACCACAACATGATAGCATCAAATTAAGTGTGATTATAGCGCCAACCCAAACGAAAAGCAAATAACAAAAACTGGCCACCCTAAAAATTGGCCGGTTTTTAACTAACTAGTTTAAGTCTGGCGGTACAGTGAAAACTGACTAAATGTATGGACGTAAGCCTTCGTCAATCCTATACATTCTTAATAACGATAACGAACGTTGAATGCATCTTGTCTAAGAGCCTCAGTACCGTCGGGGCGCGAGCCCGACTCGCACTTCACCGTTTCTGTTTTAGTTCGGGTGTCCTGAATAGCTCTTTGTTAGTGCTCAACAAAGCCGGGTTTTGTTGTGCCTGTCTTTATGCCAAGCCCTAATAGTAAAGACAGAACTCGTCGATATCAGCTCCCTATCTCACAAAGCTGACATTGACAGCTGACAAGTATCATTCGTTGTACATTGCGTAGCTTAAATAGATGAAAGGCAGTTTAGGAACTCGTCGAATTTTCAATGCATTACCGAACAGCACTTGTTAGATGTCAGCTTTCTAACAAAAAATACAGTATTTTAAAAAAAATAAAAATAAATACGACTTCAGGAGTGATGTTTTAATGTCCAGATAATAATATCTTTCTTATAAATTTTAGCTTTGTTATTATCTTTCATTATGACAATTAGTAAAAAACCGGCCAAGTGCGAATCGGACTCGCGCACAAAGGGTTCCTTACCATTATTTAGGTATACTGTTTTTAGTGTTTGTTATTATAGCAGCAACAGAAATACATCATCTGTAACAATTTCAACTATCTAGATATCACGGTTCATGAGATACAGCCTGGCGACGGACAGACAGTGCAGTGGAGTCTTATTAATAGGGTCCCGTTTCTACCCTTTGGTTACGGAACCCTAAAAATCCTGATAACTCTAACTTTCAGATACCTTAATCAGGGGACCGGGAAAATCGCCCCTAAATCTACTGGTTTCATTTTATTACAGCAAGATTTTCTCTCAAAAGTAACAAAATCACGATTTTTTTAGTAACATAACTTCAAGGTACCTACTGATTCGCCGATAAATGATTTACAGATTATCGATCCGCAGACATTGTTTGATTCACAGTGATTTATTCGCAGGTGGATCATTTGGTAGACTAACGTTTGCAATCCAACGTTACACTTAAGATTCACTTGTCTCATAAGTCAATACGAGTAAGCAGAATATCTATTAGTAGACATTAGTTTAGTTAATCGAATAAAGCTCAGAAGAAGAAGAAATACATTTATTCACAAATCAATATGACACACACAATGTACAAACATAATAGAAAACAATGAAGGCAACAGGAAATGTGTGCCCTCGCGGCAGTGAAACGGACACTGGCTCAGCAAAATGCTGAGGTGTCAGACACCTACAGCGCTGGATTTAGCCAGCAAATCTCTGCAAACCGATAGGGTACAGTCAACAGCATAAATAAGTGATCATTTATGTACCTTGTCGCTTTCAATCGTTTCACAATTTTGCATAACATTTCAAACACGACGTTAAAGTGACAAGGTACATAAATGATCACTTATTTATGCTGTTGACTGTACCATAACTTCCTGATACAAATATTACTAAAAAACAGGTTTTACCATATACATACATACGAGTACAATCACGTCTTTTTCCCGCAGGGGTAGGCAGAGAACACTTCCTTCCACTTGCTACGATCTAGGCAAATTTCCCTCGCTTCCTCAACACTCATGAGTCTCTTCATATACGTGCGTCGCTTTAGGATACCTACTCCTGACCTGGCCCTTTCTTGCGGCGCTTCTTCTCCGCAATGATGGTCTTGTCCGAAGCGCTAGTAGATTCACTGTATATTACCGACGTGTAAAAGAGCCCGTATGTGGCCAATTTACTGAATAAATATTTTGATTTTTGATTTTTTTTGATTTCTTAATACTTCCCCGATCTGATCGTGGAACGTTCACCTTGGCTTCCCTCTTTAAACATTCCCATTTACTCTTGCCTCATATATCTGTTTCTTATGGTTTACATTCATCTGGCATAACTTTTTTTGGCATAATCATCTTTTAGCATACAGTTTTTTTTTCTGAAACCGTATATTTTTCAGGATTGTTATAAAATAAACCCAACCTAACGTAATGGGTTCCATGCAATGATATTTTAAATAATCCTGAAAAGTATACGGTTTCAGAAAAAAAGACTGTATGCTAAGAGATAATTATGCCAAATGATGATCATGCCAAATGATGAGTATGCCAAATGATGATTATGCCAAAAAAAGCTATGCTAGATGGAAGGGTACCCGTTTCGTCTATCTCACTTCATCCATTCTCTCCACATGACCAAACCACTTCAGCATTCCTTGATTGATCCTTGTCAGCACATCTTCTTTTTACCCACAACGTTCTCTTATTACACTGTTCCTAATCCTATCACTAGACCCCGTTATCTTGTCGCAGTGACGTCGTTGTTTTGTAGGGATTTAATGTTTATTTTGTCGACTACCTAAATGTCGATGGTATTGTGTTTAAAGTTATATGTCATGTCACTGACACTGAGTCAAAGACAATAACTACTAAAAATGTGATAAAAAGTAATGGGAATAAAAGTCGCGTGTGTTCGTTAGTTAAAACTATTTATCCTACTTTTTCCACAATCATTACACAATGTTATTGCATCTACGAGATAGTTACGATACTAATGAGGATATCTACTTATTTTTAATCAAGAAGTTTTAATACCTACGCAATATTGAAATTGAGCAGAGATTTTAGTTGAATAATATAAACTACAAACATCGATATAGAGATGGTCGATAAAAAAATCATTCAATCCCTACAAAATAGTGATGTCACTGCGACAAGATAACGGGGTCTACCTATCACACAAGTTCACCCCAACCATACTTCTCAACGCTCTCATTTCTACTGCATTAATTCTATCTACTTAACTTTGACTTTTGACTTATCTAAAATTGTACACATCTACCCTCCTAGCACCATACAAGTAAAGTAAGTTAATGGTAGGAAGAAAAATAATTCAAGATTTTAAGAAACTTTCTGCTTTCTGCGACCCATGTAGGGGTGGATTCGTTTTCCTTGCGCAAGTACATTATAGTTAGAAAAGTTAATGTGCCTTGATTTGGAAGAGATTTTGTTACTTTAGTAGATAGTCGCTACAGGGTGGTGTGGCGTGAGATATCACCATATAGGCTTAATCAGAGCTTTATTTACGCCAACGAAGCTACCGTTCCCGGGTTCGATCCCCGGTCAAGGTAAATATTTGTGTGATGAGCACGAGAATTTGTTTCTGTCTTGGGTGTTTTCTATGTATATAAGTATTTATTTCTCTATATAAGTATGTTTATTATTTTCTAGTTCGCATAGTACAAACCTAGAGCTTAGTTTGGGACTACCTCAATTCGTGTAAGATGTATTTATTTTGTTGAAGAACTATAGACCCATCTCACTTCTGAGCCATGTTTACAAGCTGTTTTCGAGGGTCATCACAAATCGTCTCGCGCGCAGGTTTGACGATTTCCAGCCTCCCGAACAAGCCGGTTTCCGAAAAGGCTATAGTACCGTAGACGACATACATGCATTGCGGCAGGTTATACAGAAGACCGAAGAGTATAACCTCCCCCTTTGCCTTGCATTTGTGGACTACGAGAAAGCCTTCGATTCGATCGAGACCTGGGCTGTACTACAGTCTCTCCAGCGGTGCCAAGTTGACTACCGATATATCGAAGTGTTAAAGTGTCTGTACGAAAACGCCACTATGTCCGTTTGACTACAGGACCAGAGCACGAAGCCTATTCCTCTGCAGCGGGGAGTCAGGCAAGGAGATGTGATTTCTCCGAAGCTGTTCACCGCTGCATTGGAGGATGCTTTTAAGGTTCTGGACTGGAAAGGACGAGGCATCAACATAAATGGCGAGTACATCACTCACCTTCGATTCGCTGACGATATCGTAGTCATGGCTGAGACTATGGAGGACCTCAGTGCAATGCTCGCTGACCTCAGTGGAGTTTCCGACCGAGTTGGCTTGAGGATGAACATGGACAAGACGAAAGTCATGTCCAACGTCCATGTCGCGCCAACTCCCGTGGTAGTCGGAGGCTCTGCGCTCGAAGTTGTTGACGACTATATTTACCTGGGACAAACGGTCCAGTTAGGTAGGTCCAACTTTGAGAAAGAGGTCACTCGTCGAATCCGACTCGGATGGGCAGCGTTCGGGAAGCTTCGTAGCACCTTTTCGTCCAAATTACCGCAGTGTCTGAAGTCAAAAGTCTTTGACCAGTGTGTGTTGTCAGTGATGACTTACGGATCTGAGACACGGCGCTAACAATGGGCCTTATAAGGAAGCTCAAAGTCACTCAGAGGGCTATGGAGAGGTCTATGCTCGGGGTTTCTCTGCGTGATAGAATCAGAAATGATGATATCCGCAGTAGAACTAAGGTTACCGACATAGCCCGAAGAATAGCCAAACTTAAGTGGCAGTGGGCGGGGCACATTACTCGCAGGACTGATGGCCGATGGGGTCAGAAGGTTTTTGAGTGGCGTCCGCGGACCGGGAGACGAGCTGTAGGTAGGCCTCCAACAAGATGGAGTGATGACCTTGTAAAGATCGCGGGAACGCGGTGGATGCGAAAAGCACAAGACCGGTCTGAGTGGAGAGCCTTGGGGGAGGACTATGTCCAGCAGTGGACGTCTTTCGGCTGACATGATGATGATGATGATGTATTTATTTATTTGTTGATGTTTTTTTTGGGTATGCTCTGTCTCACGATATGTTTTGAAAAGCTATAAGTACTTACAAAAATTGGCATTTATGTTACGATTTAAAAAATAGTTTTTGTAATGTTTTAACTTAAGTCCCCATGTAAACGACTATTTAATTATTTATAGATCGCAAAAAAATAGTTCGTAAGAGTTTGAGCCGTTTTTGGCAGCGTTCTCTAGTCCGACACGAATATGAATAAGTCTTGTTTCAGTACGTATCTCTTTTACAAATATCACCGAAAAGGACGCAAATGTAAGATAGGGATACCTTATTTATGCTTTATTTTCACTACTATACTCATTATCATTAAACGTTACAAATTACCACCACGAGCGAAGCGAGCGCGTCATAGTCACGTGTTGTGAGCCTGCCTACGAAACTACGGCCTCGGGTTCGTCTTTTTTAAATTGTTATCAGCTAAGAAAACATTTACAATTGACCCACTCTGAGATTGTTTTCCGATATTACCCCTTTTCCCTTGGCACTGAGGATTAGCACATTGGACACCAGGCTTTTAAGTTTCCATACAAAATGACTCAAGTAGCCTTATATTTTGAAATTTGGGCAGTGAGTGTATACTGCCCTATGGCTCCATCGGCGTGTTGGTTTAGGTCGGTTTGATCCGCAAATATTCAGTCTTGCTGTGATAATAGTCTTGTAAGATCATCGCTGTGAATTCGTTTGTTCAGGCCTTCCGGGTGTTCTTTTGAGATTTCTACCTTCAAGATATATTTAGCTGTTTGGAGACTTTTTAAAATAAAATACGGTCATATAGATATTATTATCAGGGGTCGGAATAGGCGTTTTTAACACTGTTCAAATCTTTTGATCCGTAATAGGAAAGAGTAGACACATTAAATTAAAGTGATTCCCATACAAAAATGGTAAGGAAACCTTTATGTGCGCGTCCGACTCCCACTTGGCTTTTATTTTTTAGATCGTTAGCTTTTGTAGAATGCTACTAAGCCCACTGGTACCCTTTACTTAAGCCATTTCGCTCTGTCTCGTTTGCTTAGCTTAAGAGAACATCGTCCTAAACAAACGCTGAATACAGAACATTGTTTAATTTGTCGGAAATGTTGGTGTTTGATTATTTCGATTGTAAGTTATTGGTGCTAAGTAATGTTTAATCGATTTTAGGGATAAAAGGTTTCGGATTTCAAGGTCACGGTCACTGTCATTACGTTTTAGTGTTTTTGGGAGGGAATAGGATTATTAAAATATATTTGTATTGTGAGAATGATTTTAAATGTTTTATATAACACAATGTTACACGATACTTAAGATTTTTGATTTTGATTAAATTCTGATACAATTTTCTGAATATTCAGTATCAAGGTCAAGGTCACCCAAAATTTGAGGATTTTTAAAATGGTTTTGGATTTCACGACTGACAGTTTATGAACAACGTCTACAAAATATTTATAAATCCATGTTGGTTTGAATCTCACTTACAGTTTCCAGTTACTTAAACGATTGAGCTCTTTGGTTATTTTCTATTCATAGCTGAAAAAGTGTAGAAAGTAGTTTAAGAGGAGTAAAAAAAATGCCACTAACAGGATCGAATCAACGGAGTAGGCTAGTTGCATCACTTGGCTAACGCCATGACAATTCAACATTACTTTGACATATTATTTTTATAACATCATAAAAAATCCTCAGTGTTTTAGCAATTGGTATTTTAAAACAAATCCCTAAATAAAAACTATATTATTCAAATTTGTACAGTAAAATCTGAGACGGAAATAACTCAACGCCATTATTAACGCCATTAAGCGCACGATTCAACCGCAACGCGGCTGGGAAAAACCGCAAATAAACGTCGAGCGAAAAATATGGCTTCCGCGGCTAGTGACAAGCATAGACAATAGATGGCGCTGGCCGTTTGCCGCGAAACTGCGGCACAGAAAGCTAAGCCGTTATTTCAAAACCGAGTTCTTTTTCGGATTTACAGGTGATCCGGTTTTTGTGAAAGTATTAGTGTTGGTATGAAATACAGATTAAAAAGTTGGATTATATCCAAAGTAATAAAAAAACGGCTTAAGTAAAATGTAAAAAAAATAATTGATGTGTGATTTGTTGAAATAATTTTATTCTTAATCTTTTTTATTCTTATGATACAATTAAAGTTGAAACTGATGACTGAATACGATTACCTACTTAATATAATTAATGACTTGTCATGAAGTTCGATTCACAAAATGAGTAATCGTGAAATAAGAAACCAAGTTTCCTAAAATATAAACTTATTTAAAAAATCTAGTTAAAACCGGAATTCCGGTTTTATTAAAACCGGTTTCCGTCCACTCGGCGCGTCGGCGCGTCGGCGCAAATCATCGTAAAACGCGCCGTTCTGCCACCGGCAGCCATGTTTTATAGTATACGATAAACACGCCTGTCCACGACCGAGTTTCGAGTGCAGTAATCGAATGTGAAATATATTTTTCGGGGCCCGTAACTTGGGAGAAATATTTTCGAATTTTATGGCTGTTTTTTTGAATTTTTATTTCGATGGAGGTTCTACTGATTTTCAAAAAAGTTTAAAAGTTACTTTTAGAAGATATTTTTTGCTTTTTGAAGGCGGGTTTTTGTTTTTTTAAACTTTTTTTTATTTTATACTTTTTAGTGATCATAATTATGCTGTTATTCTCCCATTTCTCAAGAAACAATAGAACATTTCAATCTCGCCGCAAGCAACGCCGTGGGAAAGTCATAGTCATATATTTAAACCTAAATATTCTTCGTCATAGTCGCTCAACTATCTTAATCGAAATATCTTGTCGCCACCCTCGAAATATATACCGTTTAGGAGTTCCGGTGGCCATCTGTGGTCTTCATCATCAGTTCCACTTCACCAAATAGTGGTTTCCAAGACCAAATACACGAGTTACAATGAAAAATACCAAAATCGCTATAGGTGTGCCTATAAATTTTGAAGAGTTCCGTCGATTCCTCATGGATTCCACCATCAGATCTTCATTTTGAAAAAAATGGGACCAATCTGGAAGCACCAGCTTTCAAATAAAAAAGGAATCTTCAAAATCGGTTCACCCAGTCGAAAGTTCTGAGGTAATAAACATAAAAAAAATAAAAAAAATAAAAATACAGACGAATTGAGAACCTCCTCCTTTTTTTGAAGTCGGTTAAAAAACAAGAAGCTTTTACTTGCAATTAATAACAGTATCAGTTTCTTTAATTATTTCATTTATTGAAATAGGAAGCCTCCATTCAGTACTTAAATATTTGTTTATAGATTTCGGTTTACCCCTGTTTTGTTGACACTCATTTATCTTAAATATTATTCACGTAGGTTATGTTAGGTTGGACTTGTAACCATCACAAGACAACCTGAAATCAACACGGGTTTAGCGAAAATAGCTAGATTTCTATGAAACGAAAATTCTGCGAAGTGATGATTCTATGGTATGAGTGTGGGTGAAACAAGGGAACACCATAAATTTCATTCCTGTACTACTTTACAGTTATGTACAGTCAAGGAAATGTATTTGCGTACCTTTTTGACTCTTATTGTCATTGTGACAAGAGTGAAAAAGGTACGCGAATACATTTCCTTGACCGTACACGTACAACATATTTAGGTCTACTTGCACTAAAAATTCAACACTGCGTTAAGACACTTTCGAGTTAAAATGACAGTTTTCTTATGAATCTGACGTTTACTAACTCGAGTTTGTGTCTTAAGCCAGTGTTAATTTTTTGGTGCAAGAGGCCGTTATATGCTAATTACGTATGCTCAGCTTAAAATTGGAACTTCTTGTATTGTACTTTACTCGACTCGATATTTTAATTATTAACCGGATTCAATTTATAAACAAGACGATTGCATGAGAGTTACAATTTGAAACAAATAATTCCAATTTTATGTACATAGTACAACAGGCGATCTTATCAGATCTCTAAATAGCGATAAATAAATATAAAAATATTTATGTTGTTGCTGCATATTTCAGTGTAAATAAATACGTTCTTTTCACATTTTATAATTTGTATCTGTTGTGGCATAAAAACATTTTATTTTATTTTTTTATGTTTTAAAGCCAACGTCAGACGCATTTCTAACGTAATTTACGAATTCACATTGCGGAACCCTCGATATAATACAAACTATGTTGGTACTAAATAGTTTTATTCGTGCGACGCTGAGTGTATTAGTTGGACCTTAGTTTGAGTGTGAGCCCCATAATACCGCATTCGTAAACGTAACCGGATCTTATATTTAGAGAAGTATTACAAATATTACTTTCTTTTTGAAATAAAGTCATGGTAGTTTGACGACGCGCTGGCCTAGTTGGTAGTGACCCTGCCTACGAAGCTAGCGGTCCTGGGTTCAAATTCCGGTAAGGGTAGATTGTGTGATGAGCGCGAATATTTGATCCCGAGTCATGGATGTTTGCTATGTATTTAAGTATATATTTATCTATATAAGTATTTATATCGTTGTCTAGTACCCATAGTACAAAACTTAGTTTGGGGCTAGGTCAATTGGTGTGACATTGTCCCCTGATACTCGTATTTATTTATTTATTTATTTAGTGTTGTTAGCTGATCGGGTAGTTGGTAGTGGCGCTGCCTGCGATGCTAGCGGTGGGGTTCGATTCCTATTGGAGAGTCAACTACAAAGAGATGTATCCATTTTTGGACCTTATTACAATGCAATAAGGTGAAAAAGTGGATACATCTCTTTGTATTCGACTGGACAAACATTTGTGTGATAACTGCCAGTATTTGTTAATGAGTAATGTTTTTTTATGTTTATCTGCACTTTAAAAGCCTAGAGCTTAGTATTGGAAGAGGTCAATTTGTATCATTTTTTTGTTTATTTATACAGGCCCTGTTTTTTTTATTTATTAATCGTTTATTATGTCATCATTTTTTTTTGTGTTTAATGCGTGTAATTTTGAAACTCAATACGTTCCCGTTTTTCTGCGATTCAATTCGAAAGACATTTTTTATTTATGTACTAAACTAGCAACCCGCCCACGTTTCGCTTCGGTTTATGTAAGATTTTGTAACACCACACAAACACAACACAAAATTATCTAACTTATAGAGAAAACCGCATCAAAATCCGTTGTGTGGTTAAGGCCGCCTGTCCACTGGAGCGGAGCGAGCAGCGGAGCGGTGAGCGAGGAAAAGATCCACCAATAGGAATACTTTATTTTCCTAGCTCAGAGCAGCTCTCCTATTGGTAGATTTTTCCTTGCTCACCGCTCCGCTGCTCGCTCCGCTCCAGTGGACAGGCATCCGCTAACTCCTCCTAAGGTTGACTTTCCACTGGAGCGGACTGAGCCAGCGGAGCGGTGAGCGAGGAAAAGATCCACCAATAGGAATACTTTATTTTCCTAGCTCAGAGCAGCTCTCCTATTGGTAGATTTTTCCTTGCTCACCGCTCCGCTGCTCGCTCCGCTCCAGTGGACAGGCATCCGCTAACTCCTCCTAAGGTTGACTGTCCACTGGAGCGGACTGAGCCAGCAGAGCGGTGAGCGAGGAAAAGATCCACCAATAGGAATACTTTATTTTCCTAGCTCAGAGCAGCTCTCCTATTGGTAGATTTCCTTTCCTCGCTCACCGCTCCGCCGGCTCAGTCCGCTCCAGTGGACAGTCAACCTTAGGAGGAGTTAGCGGATGCAGAGACAGAAATACAGAAAGACACGGAAGTGACTTTGATTTATACTATGTAAAGATAAAGATGACACAAAAAAAATTTTTTTATTCATATCAGCAATCTTCTATGCACTCCCAGTAAACGCTCGAGCTAAACAAAAATGATGCTATACCATTTCCCTTGTCAAAGTTAAATGCATCGGAATGCACCGCCACGTGCACCATAAACCGGCACGATGCGATATGGCGTCGATAAAAGTGAACACTCCTAGTATTTCACGGGAGTCTTTATTGTGGCGTTTTGTGGCCACCCTGTAGTGTTATTCTAACTCAACAAAGGCTATATCGAGGTAAGGTCTGTTCTTCCTTACTTGTCTTATATAGTAAACAACTTTCTAACCTCAAAATGAACCTTTATTGCTAAAACAGCTTTTTTATCGTAAATAAAGTAAACTGAGTAAACATTATGGACATCATTTGGCTAATGTATTATCTGTGATTGCTTTATTTTGTTTAAAATAGCTGTTTTAGCCAAAAACGGTTCATTTTGAGGTTAGAAAGTTGTTTACTATATAAGACAGGTAAGAATGAACAGACCTTAAGGCCCTATTTGAAACAAGTCTTACAAAAGGCAAGCTTTAAAAACCCAACTGTTGCCAACCAATTTTAAAACGTTCTAAATCCTAAATGATCATTCAAAAAACCTAATGATGATTTTTAGATACCTCTTCAATGATACCCCATTTGCCATATATCGTAGAGTTTTTTTTACAATATGGCGTTTCGTTGGCGGCTTATTGAATTTGATTACTGTCATATCCTAAGTGATACTCACAAGATTAAGACAAATCGATTGACATAAGAATCATCAAAATCGGTCCACGCGTTTAGTTTCTAGAGTGCCACATTCGAACAAACATACAGACACTTCACTCTTAATTAAAATTTCGTACGGTCCTAAATTAATTGTTGCAATACAAATGAATAACATATATCATCTCTAAAATAAGAATCAAGTGTCCATCATAGGGTTCTTGTTCATTACTGGTTCCGTCACCCTATATAGGGTGATATAGTACATTGTGCATCAAGGGTGGTAAGAAGGGGATTGTTAACGAGAGACTTTTAATGACTCGAGTTTGTAATCCCCTTACTGCCCGTGATACATACAATGTTTTTCATCACATATTTTGCGAGAAAATAAAAATAAAATTAGAGAAAAAAAGCAACAATCAAACAAATGAACTTGACTCGCTAAAAGAGTTTGTCAACTTTTTTCAATATGGTCTTCCACAGATAATACTTTGATCTGCTTTAGTTTTTAAACATGACAGGCAATACTGCCAGATAGTACCGATTTTCAAAATGAAATTTAATAAAATAATTGCAAATGTCCCTGAAATAATGGTAAAATATAAATATAACGCAGATAAATGTACCGTATAAGTTTAATTATACAGTAAAATTGGTTTGTAGCCAAGTTTTGAATATAGGAAATAAACCTTGGCTGATTTTACACCTCCTTAGTCTGAAATGATGTATGAGTGGATTCTATATTTTAAAACTAAACTCATAACTCCCTAGGGAGGTAAATCGGCTATAACTGCCCTATACGCCTGCGTGTTAGATAGATGATAGATAGATAAAAACTTTATTCAACATAAACACAAACGCAGGCTCTTAAATTAAACATAAAACATTAAAAATATAGACAACAAACACGAGACTTAAAATATACATTGACTTATATACGGTGAGAGAGCCATGTGTTGTGCTGTGAATTGGCGCTGACTCAGCATAATGCTGCAGAAACTGCAGCGCTGGTATTCTGCCAGTACCATTGGAATCAGGTCTGTGGCGCCCGAAAGAAGCCGAAAGATGTGCCAAACGACCATGATAATATGAATATTAACATTAAGTTATCTACTCTGTATCAGTTTTTGCATACTATATATTATATTACTCTAGCCTTTAGTTTTTAATATAATTTCTAGAAGTAAAGCGAAACTAAACATTTACACAGCATAAACAAAACGGAGAAACTAAATTATAACTAGCAATAATTACACAGGTAAATTATTCTACGACATCAAGCTTAGTAAGCTATTTGTTTATTTAACAAATGAATTCTATACTTAATTCTAAACGAAGACTTATACCTAAGGTCACGGATGGGTGGGGGAATGTTGTTCCAGCACTTTGTAGCTTGATATCTAAAACTGCCCCTAAAAGCCGCTGTTCTATGCAGAGGCACCCTGAATACGACAGCACGCGATGCTCTAGCTTTGAAATGCCTATTTTCGTCAGACCACCTTAACTTTTTAAAAAGATAGCTAGGAGCTTGATTTTTAATAGTGTCGAAAAGTAGACACGCAAAGTAGAGCTCCAGCCTATTTGACATTTTCAAACTTTTCGCACCATTAATAAAAGGGGTAACGTGAGCTCGTGGTGGTACTTTAAAACAAAACCTAGTGCAAGCGTTTTGGACTTTCTGTATGAGACGCTGAGATCGCACCAAGAGACAAGGGCCGAAAGCTGTATAACAGTAATTTAATTTTGAAAGAATTAGAGCTTCACATAGTCTCACACGCACGTCAATACTCAAGAAATCCCTCACGTTGTATAGAACTTTTAGCCTATAAAAGCAATTTCGTACCGTGTTAATGACGTGATGTTCAAAACGTAAATTGTTGTCTACTAAGAGTCCAAGGTTGCGCGCTTCGCTAACACAGTCAATCTCTACATTATTTAATACAATGTTTGGTACACCTGCTACAATTTTTTCCACTTGCTTACACGACCCAAGCACCATATATTTGGATTTAGATGGATTTAGTACCAAAGAGTTAGCACTAGACCATTCAAAAATGCGCACCAGATCTGCATTAATTAATTGAGAAGCAGAACCCACATCACGGGGAGAAAAAGAATGATATAGTTGCAGATCATCAGCATAAAGATGAAATTTACAATGCCTAATACAATTAGTAATATCAGAAGTATAAAGAATAAATAGTAAAGGACCCAGAATAGATCCTTGCGGTACTCCTCTTGAAACCAAACATGGATCCGACAGCAGACATTTACCGTCGTCTTGTGTAATCTTAACCAGTTGTTTGCGATCTTTAAAATAACTATCAAACCAACGAATAGTGTTATGTTTAAAGCCATAGTGTTTTAATTTTGACAAAAGAAGCGGAATATTAATACAATCAAAAGCCCTTGAGTAATCGAGCAAAACCATGATGGTACCCTGACCAGTATCTTGAGCTGCAAGTACTTCGTCAATGACATCATGTAGCGCAGTACATGTCCCACGACCCTTCCTAAAACCCGACTGCAGTTCCGGCAAGATGTTGTTCGATTCCAAATAATTTGAGACCTGGTCATACACAACTTTTTCGAGTATTTTTGATAGGTAAGGAAGAATACTAATCGGTCTCAAATCTTTTAAATCAACTGGATCCCCATTTTTAGGAATAGGGCGCACAACTGCCATTTTCCATAACGATGGAACCATAGAGGTTACTAGCGAGGTATTAATGATATCGGTGATAACTGTCAAAGTCCGGGGCAGAGTCAGTAATATCATGTCATATGTTATGTCATCATAACCCAGAGCGTTAGACTTCGTGCGCAACAGAAGCTTAGCAATCACACCTTCGTCAACAGGCCTAAGTTCAAAGGACGAAACACCGAACTGTTGATTTTCAAAATAATTCATAGTGGGAAGATCGATACCATTATTTCCAGGAACATTCAAGAAGTGTCTGTTAATGGCTTCGGGGTCATTAAAGCAGCAGGGCAGCTCAGAATCATTTTTAAAATTAGGGATTATGTTTTGTTTAATTTTTTTCCATAGGACTTTAGGATTATTTATATTAGCGTTAATATTTGTCTCAAAGAAAGCTTTTTGTTCATAGTACATACTAGAATTAACTAAGTGTTTTAAAGTTTTATAACTAGTTTTATCGTTATCAGACTTGGTAGAGCGGGATTTGTTGTGTGCGTCGTCACGAAGCCTCATCATGAGGCGGACATTATCCGTAAGCCAGGGCTTGGGCGACTCCTTCATTAAGTGTTGTCGAACTGGTGCATGAGTATTAAAGAGGTCAATGATGAACTGATTAAATACCGTGACTTTGTCTTCAACCGTCTTCAGTTTTATTATACTCTGCCAGTCCATTAAATGCAGGTCTGTATTAAAACGATCCATGTTAATTTTTTTTAAACAACGATGAAAACATAATCTGGGCTTAGGTTTATAGACTTTAACATTGAAGGAAACAAATACCATCGCATGGCCGCCTAACTCGGCAATATAATCAACTTCAGAGCTGAGCGTAGGAGTATCGGTACATATCAGATCTAAAAGGGTAGAGCTATGATCCGTGAAATGGGTAGGCTGGGAAATATGATTATTGAGATTATTACAAACAAGAAATTGTTGTAAAAGTTTTGTCTTAACATCACCTTTGTTAAGAAAATCAATGTTAAAATCACCACTCAAAATTATATGGCTGTGCTTAGAGAAGGAATTGACTGATTCTGTTAAGGCGTCCAGAAATATCTCTGCGTTTAGCCAAGGTGGACGATAAGCGGTGCCAATAACGAAAGTAACTGAATTAATTTTAACCTTGATCCACAATTGTTCTACGTCGGCAACGATGGGATGCTTACATACTTGGGCATTTAGACTAGTTTTTATATAGAAAGCCACGCCTCCCCCACCCTTACGCGTTCCCAAACTCCGAGGCACATGTTTTAACTTATAACCAGGCAGCGAAGGCGCACGCCTTTCCTCACCAGCTCTCAACCAAGTCTCATTGATGGCTATGATGTTCGGATCATGACGCTGGACCGCTACAGTGAAATCGTTATGTTTCCGCAAACTACAAAGAGATCCTGCATTAAAAAGGCCAAATTTAAAATGTTTTAGCTTAGGCATTTATGAAACAAAAAATAAATAAATAAGGATAAGAATTTTCAACAAAAGTAATAAATGGATGAAGCAATAGGAAAGGCGTATACCAAGTGCCGGAAAGGGTAGAAGTGTGTTTTGTAAAGCAGAAAGTATATGATAGAGGCAAATAATTATTTTCATTAGACAAAGAGTTAATATTAGCATACACATTAAGCAACAAATCACATGACACATAGCTCTCAGGGCATTGACATGATTTAACTAATTGATTACACAAGCAAAAGTGAGACTTATACGAAAAACAGTAAAAGGAATATTCAAAAACTAGAACAGACCAAGCTATAAATGAGAGAAGAAACACGAAGTAGTTAAGTACTACGTAGAGCTTCCGAAGCAGTAGAAAAAACACGATCAAGATCACTCACCGTCCGGATCCGGTGAACCTTAGACATTTCAGATTTTCTAGCCAGAACATTACCGTCCCTAGTCCACACGAAGCGCCAGTTGAATTGACGTCCCAAATCGCGGGCCCTTCCGAGCAGATTGCGATTTATCTTTGTGAGACGCTCATTTAAATAAAAGGCTCGTGGGTCGTGGGCCGGCAAGCCCAGGTCAGCAGTGTTGGAACCACGACGCACTCGTGCGCTCTTGAGCATCTCATTCCGAAGCGAGCGCCGCACCAAGCGAACTACGATGGGTCGGGGGCGGGAGGGACCTGAGCCAGCCGCGGCCCCGCTGTAAACGCGTGCGGGGCCCACCCTGGTTGCATGGACCACGTCGTGCTCGTCCAATTTGACACCCAGTTTTGCCGCAATCGACAAGACGATATGCGCCGATGTTATAACACCCTTTCCGAGCAAGTGTGATGAAAAATATATTACCTTCCTTCGGCAGGAATGAAAGTTTAAGCCTTCAGGGTTGACAACGCATTCGCGGTCGTAGGATTGCAGTCAACGCTAACATAAGAATTTATCGAAAACTGACCAAATGTATCAAATCCAATCAAACAAACTGTATGGAATTGTCAAAAGCGTTTGACGAGACCGGCCAGCTCCTTACGTCAATGCTAGGTATATTTTCGATGTCGATAACGATCTCGCAAATCATCTTGTCTTGGTCTAAGATAGGAGACGATTTACACCGCGCTGTCTATTCGATGAAAAATATTTTATATAAAATTTAATACCTACGCTAAATAATATGTGGCGAATAGGTAGGCTGAAAAATTTCAGTACTTAACTCCAGTACTTATATCATTAAAAAAAATATAAAAAAGGAACTTTTTTTTTAAATTGCATATGTTTGTTTAATAGACAAATTACATACTAATCGAAAGTATGAAGTCTATAGAATATGCAACCGTTAGGTTTGCTGCAAATTATTAGTACCGACTTACCTGTTTATACCTGCCTACCCAATAGTTTGACGCGAAAAAAATAGTCAACCTAACGTTTGCATATTATATAAGCTTCATACTTTCGATTGGTATGTAATTTGTCTATTAAACAAGCTATTGCAATTTTTTAAAACAAAGTTTTTTTTTTTAATTATTTATATACTGGACTGAAATTTACCAGCCTACCTATTCGCCATATATTACTTACCATATTAAATTTGGTATAAAATACTTTTTATCGAATAAACAGCCCGGTGCAAATTGTCTCCTATTCGGATCTCCTACTATCTAGGGCCACGATCTGCTACGCCGTAGCACTCAGACGAAGCAGCGTAGCTAAGATAAATCGCTACGTCATACGTCCCTTAGGCCCGTAGGCCCTCGATCTAGGGCCTAAGTTTCAATTAGTTTAAAACTAGACCCAGGGGCTTTATTCCGCTTTGCCTATACTGCCCTCCTAAATAAAAAGGACGCATGCGTAATTTGTTAGTCAAAGTAAATTAAACCTTAATTATAATGAAATAAGGTTACTAATACATGCGTGGTTCTATGAGACATACGCCCTTTTTTCTAAGGAGGGCAGTATATACCTATTGTTATCGTTTTGTCAACGTTACGCGTCCGAGTTAAGATGATTGTGAACAAACGCTTAAATCGCGTGGCTGTCAAAAAAGTCCATACAAATTTAGCTCCGGGCAATAACGTTTCTCACCCCCTAAATCAATCCACGATTTTTGAATATGTTGTAGTTATAATATTTTTTTAACTGTGGCTCTTAGACAGGAAATCGTACAGACCTATTGTTTACTTAGAGCTCATGTAAAAATCGGACTAGTAGATTTAAGGGAAGAAAAACGTTATCGCATGTCGTATGGATTATTTTATCTTCACAATTTTCTTAAAAACAATACGGTGACAGAAATAGGTGCAAAAACCAAGTATAATATTCATAATCTCACGCCTTCGTTCCCAGAGCGGGGTAGGCAGAGCTACAGAATTAAAACATCTCTAAAAACTTGTTGATAATTCTATAACCACAATTTGCACAATCAGGCTAAGATGTTTACCAGCGTATTAGTGACAGGTTGCAAGCCCATCGCCTAACAGTACTACAAGCCTTTATTCCCTTAGTCGTCTCTTACGACATCCACGGGAAGACATGGAGTGGCACTATTCTAACTCGGCAACCACACGAGGCAAGTATAATAAAGTTCCTTAAAAAATGTCGCTGATAATTTTATTGACCTATCTAGCTAGGCCTTTCTAGCATATTAAAGGTTGACGCAATCATAACCGCTCGGCACTGGATCGGCACCACCTCTACTCGAGCCGTTCAGTATTCTTTGTATGAAACTCCATATTCTAACGCACACTTATCGCCATCAGAACGGCACAAGCTAGCAGTCGTCCACTGAAAATTGTACCGTACTAACACAGATCAAAGCTCACTTTTCAATGTCTCACTTTGAGCTGATCCGATGTCTGCGTCAACCTTTATGGATCAAGCCAGACAGGTTCGACATTAAGGGCGGTTTCAAACTAGCGTTTTTTCAGCGCGTACAGGCTCGTTTTTGTACGATCGTAAACGCGCGTTAGGCTTATTGAAGAGCGAAATGTAGCGCGCGTGCAAGCGCGGATGTCAAAACGAGCGTGAAACGCGCTGAAAAAACGCTAGTCTGAAACCGCCCTAACCTGCGGACAAAATAGACTGGCTCGATAAAGAATACTACCACTCATCTATTTAGAACTATCCCACTTTATGTGTAGCTTTAGGAGATTGAATGATATGGGGCTTTTTATTATAGGTATGTGGACTCAATGGAAAAATCCATGGGTTTATTTTTAAACGTTTACTTTTGTTAAAAAAACTAACTAGAGTGAGACTTTATGTAAACATGGGTGGAAATAGGCATCCTTTTTTTCATCTCTTTTTCTATCTGCTTAGTTAAAGATTAAATTTAAAAATATGCCCGATTTTATGCGAGATGTCACTCCCAAACTTTACATAAAGGGTGTCATATTAAATCTTTTAACTTGATGTTGTTTATTTACTTCTAGCGTCGAGATAAAAAAAAAAGATAAAAGATGTTTATTCAGTAAGTAGCCCGCACGGGCACTTTTACACGTCAAAAATCTACCAGCGCTTCGCAAGAGACCACTGCTGAGAAGAAACGCCGCAAGAAACTCAACAGTCAGTCGTTTTTTTAAAAAAATACTTATACAATTATAGAACTTAACATAGCATTATATAAAACAATGAATTTAACATTAAAATATATATATCATGCGTAGTTGAGCAGGAAAATGTGTCAAAACTCAGTATGTTCAGATGAACTCTTAAATAGTAATAATAATAATTATATATATATATATATATATATATATATATATATATATATATATATATACATATACTTACCCATGACGGTGCAAAACAACCACATAGTTTTGATACATTCTCCTACAGAAACCGTGTCCCCTAGACAATAATTATACCTACAATGTTTAGATATTTTCCTGACTAAGCTGTTACTAAGTTATTTAGGTGTTTAATTTAGGCCAAGCATTTTTATCTGTTAGATAGTCCTCGACCCTATAATAAGCTTTCAACATCAACGACTTTTTCAAGTAATTTTTAAGTGCTGGAAATGATAACTTTAAAACTTCGTCAGGTAATTTATTATAGAAATGAATGCATTGACCAACAAATGATTTATGTACCTTACGGACACGAAATTTTTTAATAGCAATTTTATTTTTATTTCTTGTATTCAAATTATGTATATCACAATTCTTAACAAAAGAGTCTTGATTTTTAATGACATAAATAATATTCTCATAAATAAATTGTGACGCTACTGTCAAAATACTAATTTCTTTAAATAGTAATCTTAAGGAATCACGGGAGTTTAGGTTATATATGGAACGAATGGCTCTTTTTTGTAACACGAATATAGTCTGTATGTCAGCAGCTTTTCCCCAAACCAGAATACCGTACGACATAACACTATGAAAATAACTATAATAAACTAGGTAATGTCATAGCAAATACCATCCCGATAAAAAAAATGGTATATCGTCGGTGATACTGCAAAACCGCGTAACCAACAAACTTATTATAGAGCAAAATAAACCTTAACTTCTTAGAAAAAAGGTGCATTTTGCTCCTCATTAAAAATGTTTCTTACGCGGTTTTGCAGTTTCACCGACGATATGGAAGTAATTATACTTGTAACCATTTTTGTTCGGATTTATTTAGCATGCAACTATTTACAGATTTATTGACTTGAAAATAGAGTTTAAGATTCCATGACGAAATAATTTGCTTTACCTCAAATAAACTTACTAACCCAACCAAAGCTATTTCTGGAACAAAAATGCACTGATATTTTTACCCAAGCGAGTATTAATAGACGCCTAAAACCTCAGACCTTTTGCCACGCTGAATAATCGCGAAAGGCCTTACACAAATCTGCAGATTTCGCTTAACATTTATTGCGTCTAAAAAGATATATATTCCGCAACCCCACTTAATATTTTCCTTGCAAACACCCTTGCATTGTCGTGTCGATAGCCTTATTCCGTTGGGCGAAGTTTGTTTTTTGTGTGGCAGAGTATCTTTTAGGGTTGTCGACTTGTATAAATAATTCATTGGTCGACCGGCTGTGTATTAACGCGGGTACACAACCCTGTTCATCTTCTAGTTAGCGTTAACTGTAGGATCATTATCATAACTGACTTATTTTAAAATATTGCCTGAACTCTGCGTTGACGCACTAAACTTTAACTCATGTATTGAATGTAAGAAGATTTACCATAATATTATTAGAGCGATAAATTGCCTTTAAATCCAAAACTATTTTTATAATGGTCAAATTCAAACACGTTTTATTTAATAGCGTCTATGACACTAAAAATATTTGCCTTAATATTTTTAATTACTTATAGAAGATATCATTTCTGACATTGACTTTTTTATCTGAAGAAATAACGAAATATGTATAGATTTAAAGCATGACGCAGGTAACGTATTAATGTTTGCCCAAAATTTTCATTTGTCCGGATAACATTTTTCTCTGACCCATTAACTTTTCACAATGTTTAAATAGAGATATACCTACTGAACCTGTAGGTTAGGTTAGGTTAGTTTTATAACAATCCCGGAAAGTTAAACGGTTTCAGAGAAAAATGATTTTCGGATAAACGAAAGAGTGGACAAAAGTTTTTCGAACTTACATAGATAACCCATGATGCATGTACATAAAAGCTTTGAAGTACCAAAAATTTTATCTAAAGGGTACGCGGTCGAAATGCCGTTAAAAAAGTGTAATGTAATGAACAGTGGATCAATTTAAATCTGTTTTTGTTCTTACCCATAGTTTGATGGCACTATTAGCTTAGTTATTAGTGACCTTGCCTGTGAAGCTAGCGGTCTTGAGTTCGATTCCTGATAAGAGCAAGTATTTGTATGTAGGGCGCTAGTAATTTCTTGGATGTATTGTATGTATTTTTTAAAAGTTTTTTTTTTTATGTCAAGCCTAGAGCCAAGTTTTGGACAAGACTAATCCGTGTAAGGTTATCCTCTAATATGTATTTAATATATCCCTTCTCTTCAACAGTGTAATACCAAACAATATTCCTGTAAATCAAGTACACCCTGTAGCTACCAAGCAACATTAAGACCTTTGCATTTTAGAGGTCTTAAACATTGTTCTCATAGCAGAGTGCCGGATCTATGGCGCGTCACAAAGTTGCTGGAACACTATACTTATGTTTATTGCGTCGTTATGGCGGTACGGGCTTTGTATTATTAAAACTAGGTTTATGCGTCTTACATTGTATGGCTTTGGAAGTTCGAAGGACTAAGGAAGTGCTTGAAGCTGAAAGCTAAGTATTTAGATAGATAGATAGATCGATAGATAACGTTTATTTCGGGTATTGACCCATATAAATCTTATAAAATTAAAATTACAAACAAAAAGAAATTAAAAAATATTACATTATTACATTGCCATTTGTTGCAAGCATGCTAAAAGCCGCATATGGTCCATTAGCATGCTATTGTCTGTATTTCTAAGCCGGTCCATGAAGGACGCATGCCTTTTTCGTATGACAGCGTAAAAGTCGTCCACCCTGTTCTCGGCGAACATGCCCGACGCGCTGCACCGCCACGGCAGGCGCAATATGCCGCGGGAGGCGTTGTTGTATTGTACGCGCAGCGCATGATAGGCGCGCTGCGTGTATGCTTGCCTCAGCGGGCTAGTGTATAACCCTTGACAGTACGCCGCGAATAGGGTGCTCCTTACTTGTTGCGAGCAGCGGGCGAAGCGTCGAGCCAACATAATTCGCACCTTCAGAACAATAGTGACCTAATAGAGAAATTTTAAATTTCGAGTTAGGTCTCTATGACAATAAATTTATGACTCGAAGTTTGAAAGCACAAATTTTGAATTAGGTCACTATTGTTCTAAAGGTGCGATATTTCCCTCTACAGCTACAGATCTTCCTAAGATCCGGATAACCCGTTCAATACCGATGACATCAATCTGCGTCATTTCTAACCTCTGACTCAAACAGAGCGAGGTGTTATAAGTGTAACGTTTAACACAGATATACATATAAAACTGTAATGAAAAAAACTGGCCAAGTGCGAGTTGAACTCGCGTGGAGAGGGTTCCGTACTTAGGTATTTTTTTAAAATTTTGTTTTTGATTGATTTCTTATAGGTTTTCCTGTAATCTACAAGCAATGAACTATATTTTGTATTTTTTTTCAAAATTTCAGGCTCTGTAGTTTCGGAGATCAGGGGAGGGGAGGGGGGGGAATGGTCGATTTTCGTCTTCTTTCATGAATAAAATCAAAACTATTTATTTTACAATAATAACAAAAATATATTTGAGATCTTCATAACGAGCCCTTTCATTAGAATACAGGCAAAACTTTTTTTAAATTTCCTTATTTGTCCCCCAAATATGACCCTTATGTTCACGAGTGATCCTATAAGGGTTCAGTATTTTTATTTTTTTGTACGGAACCCTAAAGATATGTTTTTGTTCACTACATCAAATCTATCTGTCATACGGAAACTGGTAAATGAATGTATTTTATTTATAATCTTGTACTATTGGAAATCTGAATAAACATTGAACATCAACATTCATCGATCTTTAATTTCTGAAATAAAGCAAAACCCGTGAATACTTCGTTTCCCGATGTAATCCGATTGAAATCAAATCGCATGTAGAATTTAATATATTTCTCCCTTACTTTCCCATTGCCGTATCTCGCTGGCCACGGTGCCTCGTAATTCGATCCTGCGATTAATAAAACTAAGGCATATTTTTCAACTTTTATGTTCGTGTAATATGAGATTGCGAAAAATATACCGTTTGATATTTTCAAATGAAACGTGAAGCCAAGGTGGGACTTGATAAATATTTCATCGCAGGAAATGATTCTTTGCCGGTTATATTTCGGATTTCAGCGAAAAAATAAATGAAAGGAGGTTTCTAACACACTTATACTAGAGCCTCACTATACTCCGTTTGTTTAGGTACTTAAAAAAGTGTAAACAATCCAAACCACGTGGTATTTTTAAACAGCCAATCAAAACTGTTTTATCGACTTGTTCTGCTTCTATTGGCTGACGAACTATATCACGGGGTTGTTTTGTTTACATTGTTTTAAGTATCTAAACAAAAGGAGTATAGTAACTAACAAACAATGTAATGAAATCTTAAAAGTTAATTTTAATATAGGCCCTTTTTATTGTCAATTTTACATGTGGATACTTTATGCAACTTTAACCTTTGTGATGATTTGCGAAACGCTGCTGGCAGATGTTGGATGCGACAGGCCAAGGGTAGGGTGAAATGACGCACATTAGGGGAGGCCTACGTCCAGCAGTGGACTGATATAGGCCGATGATGATCATAATGATGCAAATTTATGGCAATACAATAATATGGTACTATGGGGAATGGTGGGTGGGTCAAGAATAAACACTTTTCAATAGTATATCTTCTTTTATTGATTAAGTTTAAGAATACAATAGGTGTGCCTTCTGTCCAGGCTCAACGGTGTCTCCCTACTTTCTCACAAAACAAAGCACCGCTGTTCTATCGAACCAATTTGATTTTAATTTTATAAATTTTAAATCGAATTGGACATTTCGTATAAAGAGTTTAATACGATAAGGTCTACCTTTAGTAATAGAACCTTATCTCATTACAGTACCATAGGGCTAGTATGATGATGGAGACGGAAGGTGACAGTAGGAACTCCTCAATGACTCACAGTAGATCCGTCGACTTGGGACTCATTTGACTGGTCTTTTGATAGTGAGTTTATTATCAGTATTAGAAGTACAGTCAGCAATAACACCGTGTTCCTATCACATAGTACACTATACATTATAGAACAAAATAGACATGTAAAACTTAAGTGCCCTACCTACTACAAATTGTGCAATATCCCAGTGAGCCGGCGCGGGCTGAAAATCAGCGCTGTGTGCAAGCACAGCTCAATGCTGAGCCCTTTGCCTTTGTGTTTGTGTTTGTTCTTGTTATAATTTAATTTAATAATAACAATTTTAATTGTAGATTTATTTAACTGTGATTTCCCTCTAAATTTAATTGCTCGAATTCTTGGACGATTTAATGACATGTACTAAAGAATGTGTGATGATGTATATCAGGGTTTCTAATATCTGGATATATTAAAGTCTTTGTGTAATTGTATCTTGTCTTCTCTTTTGTGTGTATCTATCTGTTTAAGGCATTTTTTTAAATTTGTTAAAATGTGTTCATTATAATGAAATGAAAAAAAGCATCTTATTCTAATCGTCAGCTTAACTTGTATTACGACTACTAATTCTACTCCTAGCGCTTAGAACTTGATGGGGGTTGATTTTCTACGGAGATCGGGGTAGGGGTATAGAATTATGTTAACCCTCTCGATGTTTAAGACACAATATCGCGTCAGACGCAACTTTTTATTTTTATTTTTTATATAATTGGACAATGTCACATCACCAGACTAGTCCCAAACTAAGCTCTAGGCTTGTATTATGGGTACTAGACAACGATATAAATACTTATAGAGAAATATATACTTAAATACATAGAAACCATCCATGACTCAGGAACAAATATTCGCGCTCATCACACATATATATGCCCTTGCCGGGATTTGAACCCAGGACCGTCAGATTAGTAGGCAGGGTCACTACCAGCTAGGCACGTCGTCCATACATAATTATGAATGCCGGTGACGCAAAATTGCACCTAATCACGCAGTCAACATATTTGACTGACACATCCCGAAAAATGTCTAACCCCTACTTAATTACAAAGATAGAAATAATTTAGGGTCTATGAGTCCTTCTATTGGAACAAATCTCGAGAGCTTTATGTAAAGCCCCTAAAATCTGGGTCATGCCCCTATACAAACTTACCCAAGTGAGTTTTTGGAGGCTCGTTTTAGCTCGAAAGACATAGCTAAGGCTTTTAAAGACGTGAAGCGTGGTAAATCGCCCGGTCAGGACTACTTGAGTATCGAGCATCTGCAGCACGCGGGACCACACCTGGCCAGAGTTCTAGCTATGTTTTTCAACCTATGTGTAAGCAACGCATACCTACCTAAAGATTTAATTAAAACGATAGTTGTTCCGATACAAAAATAAGACAGGGAATTTATCAGATATAATGAACTATCGACCCATCTCGCTAGCCACAATTGTGGCTAGGGTGCTTGACGGTCTGCTCGAATCACATCTGCAAAAATACATACAGCTACATGATGCTCAATTTGGGGTCCGTCCCAGACTATCGACCGAGAACGCAATTATGTCAGTCAAGTGCACCGTCGAGTACTACACCAGAAGAAAGAAACCTGTGTATGCGTGTTTCCTGGACCTTTCGAAGGCCTTTGACCTAGTCAAGTATGACCTACTATGGAAGAAGCTTGATGACGTGAAAGTGCCCAGGGAACTTATACGCATATTCAGGTGTTGGTGTTCTGGTCAAAGAAACAGTGTGCGCTGGGGTGATGTCCTATCTGACGAGTACAGTTTGGCGTGTCGGGTTAGACAGGGGGGGCTTACCTCGCCTCACTTGTTTAACCTCTATATGAACGCCCTGATTGGCGAACTCAGCAGCACACATGTCGGATGCCATATTGACAGGGTTTGTCTAAATAATGTAAGTTATGCAGATGATATGGTGCTGCTGAGTCCGTCAGTTGGTGGACTAAACCGTCTAATTAAAATATGTGAGTCTTATGCGAACACACACTGCCTTAAGTACAATGCCATAAAAAGTGTCTACATGGTTTTAAAGCGGGAAATAAATGTCCATCATGTTCCTCCCATTCATTTCAATGGAAACAAACTGGATAGGGTTACGTGTTTCAAGTACCTCGGCACGTGATGTTGGACGATCTGCGGGATGACGCGGACATCGAAAGTGAGCGTAGGGCATTGGCGATCAGAGCGAACATGATCGCGCGCAGGTTCAGTAGATGTACAGCACATGTTAAAGCCCTTTCCAGAGCGTACTGTACATCGCTGTATACCTGTAGCCTATGGAGTAGTTACACGCAGCGATCGCTCAGTACCTTGCGCATCCAGTATAATAAAGCGTTTAGGGTTCTGTTGCGGCTGCCCTGCCAAGATGCATTGCGCTAACTAACGTTTCTATTCGTTTCGTTTTTAAACCAATCGCTTCACTGGTAGACCACGTGACTTTTCGTATCACATCATCTACCAGTGGCGCGATTGGTTTAAAAACAAATCGAATAGAAACGTTCGTTGGCGCACTGCATCTTGGCAGGGCCCTCAGGTATGTTCGCGGATGCGCATGTCGACGGCTTTATCGCGACGCTACGCAAGCGCTCCGCGGCGGCTCTGCGTCGTCTGCGGTGCAGCTGCAACAGCCTTCTGGCCGTGGTGGCCGGCAGAATGGACAGTGGCATTCTGGAGCACTGGACCAAGCTCCACCTAAATATTGTATATGCTAACAACAAAATTCCTTACACTACGTTATCCTACAACTAACCCACTAACATGTACGGATCTTGAAATCTGAAAAAAACTATTTTTATTTTTATTTTTTTCATTTTATCCCAAAAAGTAACACTTGGAGTTTCTCCTAATTTTGACCAGATTGTCGTTCATTAAGTTTTTATTTTTCCAATGTTATTAGGCAAAATACTTTTAAAACCCATGTTGGAGTCAACTTAAGATTCTGATTAGGATACCTGATTATTCAACTTACGATACGTTACGTTAGGATGAAAGATAATCAGAGCAAGTGACGAGCAATAGCAACAAATACTTTCCCTGAGACGATTTTAAACGCTTGGATATAACGCGATATTGCGTTGAAAAAAAACGGTATTGTTCAAATTCAGACGCGAATATGTGTCAATTAAGTACAGTCAACAAATTAGTTTGTGGAGTCAATATAGAAGCCTATTACAGAAACTGAATAAATAATTTTGACGTAATTTATTTCTTATGATCTCTCGCTGTCATTACGATACAGTTCTATGGTGGCTCAGCACTAACAACTATGACTTTCTGGTAAATTGCCGGTGAGGCTATATCGCGTTCCAAATAACTATATATCGGCCCTGCGGGAAATCTTCAGCGGCAATGAGAGGGTTAAGTATTTGTTCTGTAGTTGTTCGACTGCGAAGTTTGCTTAGCAACTGATGTTGAGTTTCCAGCGTCTCCCAACAAAAGATAGAATAAACTGAATACTGTAACGAAACTTCTGCTATCAAAGATATTATGCCTTCAGGTGAAACACAAGTAAATGAGTCTGGTGTTCAATTTTAAACTAGAAGTGGTACAATCGAGTTTATAAATATGTATACACTTTAGTACCTTGTCACGTTAATCGCTGTGACAGTTCATGTATGGCAGTTTAAACATGACATTAAATAGACAAGGTAATAAAGTGTACCTATATATATTCATGCACTCGAATGTACGGTAAGTAATAAAATAAAATACAGTTATGTAATGGACATCAAACAGATCCTTACTAATATGACGACGCGTTGCCCTATGTAGTTGGTAGTGGCCCTGCCTACGAAGCTAGCGGTCCCGGGTTCGACTCCCGGTATGGGCAAACATTTGTGTGATGGGCACGAGTATTTGTTCCCGAGTCTTGGATGTTTTCTATGTATTTAAGTATTTATTTCTTTATATAAGTATTTATATCGTTGTCTAGTACCCATAGTACAAGCCTAGAGCTTAGTTTGGGACTAGGACAATTCCCAAGCCAAGACTGTGCCACCAATGTAATAAACATAGTTTAGTCTACACTAATATTATAAAGAAGAAATATTTGTATTTTTGTATTTTTTATGTTTGTAACGAGTAAACTCAAAAAACTACTGGACTGATTTCAAAAATAATTTCACCATTACAATGCTACATGCCCTGATGAACATAGGCTATGTTTTATTTTTCTGCGCGGGTGGAGTCGCGGGCAGTAGATAGTTTAGTTATAAATAAATAAGTAGTTAAGTAAGTAAAGTATGTAACTTTAATACTTTGTTTACAAACTGAAAAACATTGCAGTGAGAGAGTAATATTATATCTACTGACTGTATGCTGACTTGTCAAACTCCTGCTATTGTAGTAACTAAGTAGGTACCCGTCTCTGCTTTTTCGTATAAGCTGAGAGGCCACGGGTCAGGGGAGTGATTCTCTCAAAAACGGCGGTCGGTCGGATGAACGAGCGAAATCGCAGCGGCGAGTTTAAGTAGCCCCGTCCGAGCGAACAAAACACATTTTCAATTTAGCAAAAAAGTATGTACAAAGGTGAAGGTGTTTAAGGGATCTCTTCCAGTTAAGAGCGATTGAGAGAGGAATAAAACAACGGAAGGCTAAACATACCTACAACAATTAAAGATACGGAGGATAAAAATAATAAAAGCAAATAAATACGTAGGTGTTATATTAAAAGGGATAAATAAACGAATATATACTTATATACCTAATTATAATTAAATACATAATTAAATAAATATAATATAAATATAAAAAGCAGAAAGGACATAGTACCTACAGTCTTAGATCAGGAACAAGAGTCAAGCCAGTACTTCTTCAGCCTAGATTTAAGTGAAGCAACAGATTGTGATTGCCTGATATCGGTTGGACGACTATTCCATAAACGAACACAATGTACCGAGAAGGATGTAGAATAACATTTGGATTTGCTAGCAGGAAAAGGAGTAGGTTGGGAAATAGCAACGACAGGATATGAACATTTCTACGCGATCTAATGGGCAACTATTTTTGCTGAGTACGGAAATCAGACACATGGTCAAATTTCCGGAAGCCATAACGCTTATCGAACGTAAGAGACTGCATAATTGAT
Organism: Acleris literana; assembly: GCA_946894065.1. Taxonomy (NCBI): domain Eukaryota; kingdom Metazoa; phylum Arthropoda; class Insecta; order Lepidoptera; family Tortricidae; genus Acleris; species Acleris literana. Next base: position 25,367,958 of record OX335671.1, on the reverse strand, counting down.
AACGCACGCGCTAAAATGTGTTTTGTTCGCTCAGACGGTACTACATAAACTCGCCGCTGCTGTGATTTCGCTCGTTCGTCCGACCGACCGCCATTTTTAAGAGAATAACACCCCAGGGTCTCTATACAACTTGGTAAAACCATATTGCATTCAACATGTTATCGTATTGTCAACGTTAGCTCTTATTTACTTGACAGTTATCGCGGCCTTGTTTAAAAAAAATACGATAACACTTAGAAGGCAAATATGTTTTTTCCCAGTAGAATGGGCAGCCAGTGTTTAAAATATGAAGTTTATCTATTGTTTTGATACATAATTACCTCTGGCGTCTTTCACATGGTAAAACATATTATTTAATTGACATATTATTTACAGAATTCATAATTAATTCAATTAAAAATTAAAAGTAAACGTATTTAAATTAAAATAAAACTAAGCTACTCAAATATTAAAAGATATAAATAAAAATCACCCCCTCTAGCAGGTCTGCTCGTTCATATGGATAGTACAAAATATAACGTAGAGCAAATTGTGATAGGACAACAATATCTATGAAGTTTGTTTTTTATTTATTAAAATTAAATATCCTTGTTTGCACTGCCTTCTTTGTTTTTTTTTTACTTTGTTGCGTATCTTCTCTCTAAGGTTGTCCGGAAACGATCGCTATGTCCTTCCTCTGGGTTGAAGCCATGTCCATGCCGCCAAATATCATCTATTTCGGTTCAGCGGTTTAACCGCGAAACAGCAGACAGCCAACGTTACTTGCGCATTTGTATTTATTTATTTATACATAGTAAGTATATAGTTTAAAAACAACAGAAGTTAAATACGTTGTAGTATTTTATAGCTTAAATAATCCCTCTAAATGCTAAAATTAAATCGTACTTCGTACTACACTCGTTTCTTCACCTTTTAATATGCGTCGTGATAATTATGCATCTAATCAAAACATTTTAATGTGTTTTGGGAGATGTGACCTTAACTTTTGTTAAATAGAATTTGTTTGATATTGTAATCATATCGAAACTACTGAAAATGAAAAAAAAATGTTAGTCAATCGGATTTTACGAGTAAAAGTCAGGAGGCCCTGCCAAGATGCACGCGCTAACTAGCGTTTCTATTCGTTTCGTTTTTAAACCAATCGCGTCACTGGTAGATGACGTGATACGAAGAGTCACGTGATCTACCACTGATCCGATTAGTTTAAAAACGATACGAATAGAAACGCTAGTTAGCGTAATGCATCTTAGCAGGGTCTCCAGGTGCTTTTGCTGGCCAAAAAATCTTTTTTTTTTAAATTGGCGTGTAAAATTTCAAAGCCTCGCGTCACTAAAATATGGTGGTGCTAAAAGTATTTAGTGTTAATCTTGTTTTATTTATCGCAATTCGAAGTATCGATGATATGTACTAGTAACTACAGAGACGTCTACCTTACATTGTGCAAACCTTGCGATGAGTATAAGTATTTAAAATGATCAAATTAGCTTACTACTAATCTTACTATTAATGCCTTACTAGCAAGTATACGTATTAAGGGTTTGAAATTACTAAATAGAGCTACCATTGGAATTATCCTAGACTGACCGAATAGACAGGCTTGCCCTTTGTAGCTCTAATTAATAAGTATTAATAGTTTAATAACTTTAATTACACTTAAGTGTTAATTTCTTCTCTTATGTACCTAACTGGATAATATATTTAATAAATTAATTTCCTTAAATAATGCATGTTTTCCTTAACGCCGGTCTCTATTTTAATAAAATAAAATAATTTTACTCCTTATTTGTCCTGGGATTTTTTTTAAACCTTAAATTTTTAATCTGTAGCTATGTTCCATAAAAACCTTAATTAGTACAATTGATGGGTACATATCGTCTGACATAATTATTTTTGGTCATAATGTGTTTTAGGTAAGTCATAATTATCGCAAGTCATAACGTATTTTTTTCAGAAACTGTAAACTTTTCGGGACTTTTAAAAATCAAACCTAATCTAACCGAGCCTTGTTTACACGTTAGGTATTTAAGAAATCGTGAAAAGTTCAAGCGATAAAAAAAATTATGACCATCAATAATTATGTCAAAAGTGACATTATGATAAAAAATATATGGGAAACAACGGGCTCCCACAGTTGATCCATTCTGTTCACATAGGTTACCCTGTTTATTTTCTTTTCCTAACTAATAAATAAATAGCTTATGTATTAAATATCTAATGTATTTCTGTTTTGTTGGGTTGTACCTTTAATTGTGATTGCTTAAAAGACCAGCCACGATAAACGCGGCGGCGACTGCAACAGCGGCGAGCAGAAAGCTACGGGGCGGTGAAATACTTAGAAATGGCCTTACTTGTCTCCACCGCGACTAGCGGCATAGTTCATACTACTCTTTGCATTTGTTATGGTTCCGCAAGAGAGTCCAACGGGACCCTATTCAAAGAGCATCTTTTGAACCGTATTAGATAGCGGGTTGTTTTTTTCCAGAAAATGTTTTACTACGGCGGATTTTACTAACAATAACAATAATTAAATAAAGTGATATTTTTTTCAAAGTATTTTTATTTTTGTTGTATCGTCAAAACGGTAAAGAAGCGTCAAATTTGGTTTGATCTCAAAAAAATGCTTTAGTGAGAGTTATGCTCGCGCTGAATCGATTCGAAATCCACTTTAAATCGGAATATACTAATACTTACTGTGCGGTGGTATGGAATCCTCGGTGCGCGAATCCGACTGGCACTTGACCGGTTTTTTGATGCCGTCTGCCGCTTGTCTCCAGCACCATCGTCGTGCGTCGGGGCAAAGCCGTAATTACCTTTTATTCCGTATTTTCCTCGTCAATGACGTCAGAGATAAGTTTTATAAAACAAAACAATAGGTAAACTATATATTTTAAGCTGTAGCTTGACCTGTCGGTCTGCCAGCTGATACGAGTGACCACCAGCTGATACCAACCTACGGTATAAATATGTTTGACACATCGGCATACAGTCAGTCGATACAATTCATCCTGTTAGTGCAAAGTCAGTCTTTCTTACCCAAGTTAACAGTGAGTACAATAATAATTATTATGTAATAACTTATTTTGTTTAGATTATTATTTCAATATTTTTTAATACAGTATTTTTGTTACATTAATTAAAATATTAAGGAAGTTGTAGTATTTATCCGACTGCCGAAAAAGGAAGGTAATGTTTTTAATTTGTATTTATGTGTGTATGTATGGTTCTTGGTTCCATTATAAAGGCTGAACGGATTGCCCAATTTCGACTATAAGGTGTCGATAGATTTGTCTTAGTACCGCGAAACACTAGTTTTCTTTAAATATGAAATAGGCAAAATAAATATAAAAAACATGATATCTACATTATATTGACGACATAATCCAAACAGCAGTTTGGTTTTTAAAGCTTGCTTTTTGCTAGACTTGGTTACAGTTTCAATTTTATAAAGGTGGTTCCAAACTAGAATGTTATTTTAGTTTATTTTTGCTTGACTGATGAAGAAGGAACGTAATGTTTTTTTGACCTGTAATAATATGGTTACCAAGAAATAAATAATAAATCAATATCGGAGGACAATCTCACACAAATAAATAATGCCTTGGCTATGACTACGTCTATGCTAGGTTTGTACAAGGATTCGTATGTAGACGATAAAATCCATATTTTCATATTTTTAAATCTGAAAAATATGAAAATACCGTAAAAGAGATTACCTAAAGTGAAATTAAAATTAAAATAGGCGAATATACAAGTTATCGCGGTTAAAAACGAATATTTCATTTCACAGGGATTTATAAAAATATATTTGAATTCCTTATAAAATGAAATATCCTTTTTTAATCGCGATTAATTGTACATACAATTAAACCTTAGTTTATTAGTTAACTATAAGTCTAACTAAAAATAAAATTCGTTAAGAACTTTTTGATTGGTTGTCAAAATTGAAAAGTCATATTTGTAGGCAATTGTTTGGGAAAAAAGCAAGCGTTCCTAATTATGATTCAGACTCAGATTTTATTACTCAATATAACACAGTATAAATTAGGGAGCCTGCCGTTTGGCCAAAATGTTTTTGGTCAAATGTATCATTTCCCAAATTTTCATTTCCCAAAAATCATTTTGTGTTATTTTTCTCTTATATCCGGGATATCGAAACCGCGTGCTAGGTCTATCAGGTAAGGTTACACTTGTGACTACATAAAAAATAAATCAACTGCGACGGGAAACAACTTTTTGGGAAATGAAAATTTGGGAAATGATTAATTTGACCAAAATCATTTTGGCCAAACGAAATTGACCCATAAATTAGATATGTGGGCACCACTGTATGTTATGTTAAGAGAGAGTTTTTCAATTAAATTACACATCGTAATAACGGATGAGACAATTAACGGTTATCATGTATGCATAAAGTTTATTTATGTACAGGTTATCGTAGAATACAAAACAACTAACGTGCTGCATTGATAATTATTTGTGTAATATAAAAACATAATGTGAATAACGAATCCTGAATTTAGTTAAAATGTTAACGTCTTTTCTTCTCTGACTGTTTAGATGGGAAAGAGATGATCATGTATGACCTAATATGACGAGAAAAAAATCATATTGGCTCCTAATAAAATTAAGTGTTAAAATTGTGATGATGTTTTCAATAATCATAACACTCTTTTTATAATTTACAAGAATTCTCTGATAGCGATGATTAATTAGTTAGTAAATTAAAGTAGTTAATTATGATTAAATTGAATTTAATTGCACTGCCGGGTCCGGGGTTACTGTTGACGCATGTAATAGTTTTCAAGATCTTTTGTACAACATGGGGCAATAAAATACACGACTGTGATTAAAAATATTTATTTCCTTGACTTTCAGTTATCACCATGAATTTGATCCTGGTGGTGTTAGCATCTTTGCTGGCGGCAGCCCGAGCTGACTGCGAGGCCTGCGTTAACGGCTGGTGCTACTCCAGGAAGACCCTCCTGCAGGGTCTCCACGACGCCCCCGCGATGGACATCGACAGAAACAACAGTGTTCTCTACGTCCACTTCAACCCAAACATCATCGCAGCATATTTCCTCGAAGACGCTAAGATTCAACTAATTGAAACTCCCGATACAACCGGAGTAGCAGTCAACCAGAACACTCAGGTAGTGTTCACAGCTGGTGCCAGGTCCTGGTACACGTTCCAGCTAGGCTCTAACATCACTGAGAAAAATACTGACCTAAAATTTTACAAACACGCAGAAATGCTAGCGTTCCACGACAACATTCTGCTTTACACCGAGAAATGTTGCAAGGGTCTCAGCAATTTTCAAAATAACGCCTACTTCGACTATAACCAACTATATGACTTAAAAATCACTGACTTCGTACGTAGTCGCAAGAACGGCTTATACGTCGTAGCTAATGAATCTGTTTATAGAGATAATGTAAAATTTGCAAACAAAAAGTACGTATTGTCGGTTGATAAAGATGGCGAGATTTATTTCGGGGACCTTGAAGTAAATATCATTTATAAATTAAACGCTACAAATACGCAACTAGAGCCTTACGTGGTTTACAAAACTGGCAAAGTGGGGAAACTCGTATTCGACAAGAATGATAATATAGTTTTCTACAACTCGGCTGACGCCACTGTGAACCGATGGATCCCTCAACATACCACATGCACTTTTGAAGCGCCGCATACTGACTTTAGAGTTGTCGAAAGTAACCTTGATACTTCTTGTAACGAAATTGAGCCTCGAAACCAAGAACACCCTTAACATATGTTATTTAAATTAAGAAAAAACAAGTAGGGTCTCTGGATACCTAGGGGCCTAATCCATATGCAAAACGTTAAACGTGATTTTCGAAAATCGACAAATTGTATAGGATTGTTGTAAGTTGACGACAGATCGCGTTTACCGCTATGTCAACTCCATACATTTGGTTGTGATAGAAAACGGAAACATTAGCAGAGTTTGCATCTTGGCTACGCTTACTTTCTATTCTCTATTCTCTGTTGCACCGCGTTGTACCGCGAGTGCGAAACTTATTGTAGAAACTAGTCTAGAAAATAGTTAAAAGCTATTTTAATAGACTAGAATCCATGATTTAACAGGCCAGTTAAACCATAGTTAGGCGGATAAAGTATTTAAATATATGATGAAGTTTAATAGTGCGAACTTTTTTTTTTTTACATTCTTTTGTGATTAAAAGCCAGCGATTTTTACACACCGTCAAACGTGAATACTTGTGACACCGAGGATACTTGCGAAAGTGTTGGTTTAGAAGTTATGCTGGCAATACAGCTCTTTGGTTTATGGTCCATCGGTCACCGGAATGCGTTGGGTCTAATTGGGTAGTCATTTACATAAGTAACTCACATTGTCCCAAGTACCCACGCTGTCCCAAGTATCCACGTTTAACGTAGGTTCCTACTCACATATACTCATACGCACATACACACACATCATAAACCATTTAGCTATGCCTTGGTCCCTTTAAATCTAAACATGTTTACGGGTAGAAACACAAGGTCAAGATTGCAATGTTGTATGTCCAAAATCACAATCTGCGTTTTTCTCGAATAGTGTGTATGCTATGCTAGTAGACTTAAAAAATTACCACCTGCGAATTTTAAGAGGAAGCCTTTTCACTAGTTAATTAGTAAATGTATTTATAGCGTATTTCAATTCTCGTCCATTTAGTATAATATTGTTGAAATCCGTAAAGTAATTCCTTTTTTCTGAAACGGCGACATCGAATACGACATTAATAATTATATTGATTAAAAACCTTATTCATATTTTATATAATTACATTTAGAATTATGCTTAAAAATTGTACGCCTTTCCGAGGCAGGGCATGACGAACTGTAACACAATTGCTATAAGACCACCTGAATAAGTATATAACTCGTGACCATGAAATAAATACATTTTGTACAATACCATTTTCTTTCATTTTTTAATTTAATTATTAAAAGGGTGTTAAATTTTAATTTACTTTACCCTTTTGGTGGGAAGAAAAGCCCATTAAAAAAAATATCTATAATGTGTTGTACTGCAACCTCCTATTTTAAATACTTGTGTGTACTTTTTCATTTTCATATATTATTTCATCTTCGTAGAATAGTCACAACTTAAAAATATACGTTTTATTCGTCTACTAATAAACGCTTCACTAATTAATTCACGAAAAAAATCTTGATTTAAAACAGTTCATTGCAGAACAATGTTTAATTGGCCGGTGTTTTTAGTTACTTAAATCTTTCTTGAAACTTGTGTTTTTTATTTCCGTTCTCTGGGATTTTTTTTCCAGGCACTGTACTCGTAGTAACATTGTTTTGATTAATTAAGAGCTTTTTTAAGCTTATAACTCCATTTACATAATAGACTCATTGTTAACGCCGACACCACGCAGCAACTAGGGGCCTGAGGAAGCGAGGGGATCCCCACGCAGTCACCAGACGGCTGAGGAAGCGCGGGGCTGCCTGTTCGACCCGGTGGGGACCGCGACCCCACTACACCGACCGAACTCGGACACAGACGCGTCAGCGCGCACGCAGAACTACTTTAAACTAAACTCACGTAAAGCTAAGAAGTAAAGTCATTACACCTATCTTTAAAAGCTGGAGTTTTCTTTATTCATATCAAAAAACCCTAGCTGAGCTGCTCGTGAATAACAGCTCCGACACTCATTTTGGTAGCAACCATAACATTTCCTTTATCATCTTTTTCTTATAATAGGTCTATTCCAGCTACTCTTTAGCTGTAAGATTTTTGGGCAGAATTAGACATTTTAAACGGTTTTATGCAAGCTACATCTTCTTACTTCAGTTTAATTCCGCACTTACTGCTTACGACGAGTTCAATCTTGGTCCTTTTTTAGGGTTGCGTTGTCAAACTAGAACCCTTACAGTTTCACCATGGCCGTCCGTCCGTCCGTCAGTCTGTCCGCAGCTAGATCTAGAGAAAGCTGTTATTTGGCATGAATATACTCTTACATAACTATTAGTCACGCCGACAAAGTGGTAAAATATAGTGTTGTTTTTTTTATGTTTAACCCCCGACGTAACGTGGGTATGTTTTTTTTTCTCTCGTCTATCCCATGGTTTGGGGTTGTCGTTGGACAGGTCTCCCAAAAACAATGCGGGTTTGTCTGAGAAAGTACAACCAAAACTACAAACACTAAAAATTTGTAACATAATCTTAAATGAAAGCACATAATATAACGAATCTTAAAGGAAAACTATCACAACTAAGTATACTTGATTGCTTCCTGAGATAAAGGCGACTAAAGTATTTATACTTACTAAAATCATTTAAGACCTGACCAAATAACTTTTATGTGCTTAATTTTATGCAAATGCTCATGTGTGATCACCCTTTATAGTCGGGTAAAAAAACCCGAGCACAGGGAGCAGTTTGTCCGCCTCGGGTCTCCGAAGGCAACCCGGCGCTTGATACAGGATGATTTAGGGACAGACACTTTCTTTTTACTTTTTATCTTTCCAGGACATTTGCTGCTCTCTCTAACCTTGCTGGAAATTTATCAAAAGAGCGTATGTGGTCAGGGAACGCGAGGGCATACGTCGTTTTGAAGCTAGAGTTGTGAATGTTGAAAGACATTTGGATGGTTTTCGTAATTAATTATGTTTAGTTTATAAGAGTCATATTTTTTTTTAAACAGATGTTGTTTGTGTTTTGTTTGTTATTCTGTCTGGCATACCTCCTATTCCTTGTACTTACCGTCTAAAGATACCATCTAAATCACCTTGAATATGAACGCTCCGACGTCACGTTTTTTTATTACCATTTTTTCTTGTAAATAACCTGACGCTTTTGATTCGTCTGTATGGCCGCAGCTCATAATGTACAAAAGTACTCAATACTCACACGTTTATGTGAGTTAACAGTTTGTTACATGCCGTTCAATAAATAAAAATAGAACGAGAACTGGCCATAACACTTAAGCAATACATTGACCATATTATCTATTATATAGATTATTCGACCTTTAATATTCGTTATAGCTTTTTTTAACACCACAAAAGATAAAAAAATTATCGGAGGCAGAATAAAATTAATCCAACAACCAACCAGTAACGATTTAACTTTATACGTATACTAAACGTGGTTAGAATAGTTATTTTTGTTTCCTTTGAGACAGTAAAGCGATAATACAAACACTTGTAACGTAATAAAGTTTGTAGTTATCAGCTATTGATATGTGGACGTGAGCCGGTTTCAAAACGAAGTAACCGGAAATCAATTTCCTTATAAGACTAAGGCCTTTTTGACCTATTATCGTATAGTCAACGATTTGATAGCTCTTATTTACTTGACAGTTGCGGCAATGTAAAAACAATAACATAACAGATCAAATACGATTTGAATTTTACCGTCTACAATAGAGGCGCTGTTTACTTACTACGTTTTATAAGTTAATTTAGAAAACAGATATGACACTTGACACTTACCATGAAGATACGCTCTTTTGCTGGTGCACTTTTCCCCATTGTATCATCGAAACGAACCCCACACTGAGCATGGTCCGACATGGTCTTGCCAGGCTTTTTCAATATTTTAATAATATCGTTGACCTTATTATTTTCTTGACAGTTCTTACTGTCATAACGTCAGCTGTGTGATTAAAATACCGAAATAAGTTTTTTTTGTCACTGGGAATAGTTATTTGTTATACAAGGGGGAAGTTGTATTTTACCTGCGAGTGTTTCAACACACGACACGTAAAATAACTTTTCACCTATGTATAACACAAAACTTTTCACCTCACTACAGCGAGGAAAATAAGAAAAAGGGTTTGTACTATCAATTATAAAGACAATAAGCTCAATTCCGCATTTTGCACGATTTCCCGTAATTCCACAGGTGTTAATACGTCTTCGTCACTCGAATCACTCATTTTTAATAACAAAACGAACTAGAAAAACATGCGAATATTTAACGTTGACGGCTTAATTGAAAAGTTTTGACATAAGCTTTTTTTTATTATTTCGGATGCGTTTTGTTCGCACATCGACTTACTTGGACTGTCAGAAAATTTTATCCGTTTTTACAACAAGAATGAAGGTTAATGTTGAATGCTGATATTTATCTCGCCTCGTGTGGTTGCCGAGTTAGAATAGTGCCACTCCATGTCTTCCCGTGGATGTCGTAAGAGACGACTAAGGGAATAAAGGCTTGTAGTACTGATTTTTAGAGATGTTTGTAATTCTGTAGACTTCGTTCCCACTCTGGGAACGAAGGCGTGAGATTATGTATGTATTATATTTATGAATTAAGTTAGAGTTGTAAGACTGTATTTAGAGTTTTTTACTCGATGCAATTCATTAATTGTGATGTTAAAAATTCAGCACTTTTAACGTTTTACATTTTGTTAGCTGCCAAATATCACTTAAGCTACCTTCAAATGTCAAAACTCTTTCTTCAAATGTGGATAAAAAGCGATTTTCTCAATAGATATCAAACAAACAAAAAGGGCTTTCCGAGCTAGTGAGATGAAAAATGTATTTAAGCATACCACCCATGTCCAGTAGGCCTATACAAGATGCAAATGCTACTAACACACTGAAAAAAATTAAACCAACCAAGAGAGATTTTCTCTTAGCTGACAAATGATCTTTTGTCTCTGTTTGGCCCGATTTATGACTGGTAGAGAATGCCTCAAGGCACTAAGCCCGCCATTTGTACTTACTAATAAAGTTTAAATAAATAAAATGAGGAATACAGTAATTATGATATTAGCTATATCAACCAAATCTGATAGTTATAACAGCGGGTTCTTTAGTGAATCAATTAATATGATGGTTATGCATTGTCCTTACTCATCTACTTCAGGGTTAGCTGGAAGAGATCCCATTTAGGGATAAGTTCGCCTTTGTACATTACTTCAATAACAATATTGTAATATTTATACAGGGTGACTGCGTGGTCGTGATACAAATGATCACGTCTGTGTTCTACCCACGAATATGAACAATTTTCTCTATGGGACCAACTCTGAAATCAGGAAAAAAAAACTGGCTGCTTCATACATTTCGGTCGAGTACGTATTGAACTTTTCTATTTTTTTCGTGATTTCAGAGTTGTTCCCACAGTGAAAGTTGTTCTTATTCGTGGGTAGAACACAGAGGTGATCATTTGTATCACGACCCCGCAGTCACCCTGTATTTTGTGCAATAAAGAGTTTACATACATATATTTTTTGGTGTATTTAACGTCTTGTATAGTGCTAGCGGTACACCGCGATTTTTCAGTGAAATGCTGCAAATGGTGTTAAGGGCATGAAAATTGGAACGATTGATCTTTAGGCCATAAGAATCAATGGAGACGAGTTATGACATAAATGTTTCAACTGCTTGTGATTTTATCACATTTTGTAATATTTAAAAATTATAAAAAAATACTAAACGTAAATATTTTCAAAATTGCTTTCTTAGGGTTGGAAATGAGGCTATTACGTATCATTTTAGGTATATTTTACAAAGAATAATTCAACCTTATCATATCTCGAGGAGCCCAAACCTGGTATGTTTTGAAAATGGTTTTTATTTTAATTTGAAACAAGTGACAGAAATATAATGATGTGATATATTTTTAGAATTGGCTTTTTTAAGCCCTTTCATTAAATACTACACACGATAGGTTTCAGTACATTTTTTTTTTACATACAAAATAAAGATGACGTCATAACTCGTCTTCTTTTTTGTTTTTTTTTCCGTGCCACGGGTCAAATTGATTCTTATGGCCGAAAGATCAATTGTTCCAATTTTCATGCTTTTAACACCATTTGCAGCATTTTTTGGCGTACCGCTAGGACTAGTAGGCTCTAAGAGCCTGGACACATGTCCACGGCACGGTGCCGTACGCCGTGAAACGGCGCGGTGCCGCCACCGTGAGACGGTACGGCGTCACGGTGCCGTGTACGGCGCGGCGCCGTAGAAGGGCACGCTGCCGCGTCGTGCGAATACACGGTGCCGTGTGACAACGGCTTCAACTATTTTATACTCTACGCGCAGGACATTGGGCTTAATATTGCACTTTATAATGAATGACGGCACCGTGTATCTGCACTTCGCGGCAACGTGCCTTACTACGGCGCCGCGCCGTACACGGCACCGTGAGTCCGTACCGTCTCAAGGTGGCGGCACCGCGCCGTTTCACGGCGTACGGCATCGTGCCGTGGACATGTGTCCAGGCCCTAATGCAGAGGTCCCCAAACTTTTTTGGCTCGTAGACCACTTGGCAATTTTTTCAGTTTTTGATAAACTCCCTGTCTACCATTAGGTAGGTAAATATTAATTTACGTTGTCACGTAAAAACTAGATACTAAGCAAGAAATCTTTGGGATTTTTGCACGGATAACGTTGGAGGTCTAGTCAGTTAAAAATTTACGAAGGCTTCAATTAAAATTTAGCGCAGAAACATATTTTTTACAAAATAAATACTTACACCCAGAGAAAACGAAAACATAATTTATATAGATAGATATGTGTATATTTATATATTTATAAGGAAGTATTACGTCAGTAAGTAGGTGCCTACTATTAGTGCATGAATATGGATTATTCCATCAATGGAAAGCCAAAATTAAAGTCACGGCCTGTTTACATAGGATCTACTATCGTGGACCCCCATTTTCCTCTCATGGACCCCCATTTATTTTTTCCGCTCACATGGACCCCTTGCAGGTCATCGTGGACCCCTGGGGGTAGATATAGATCACTTTGGAGATCACTGCTCTAATGGAATCAAGACGCTTATGGACAACAAGCACAATCTTGTTAGAAGCGACTATTATTTTTTTCAGTGCTTTTCTGTATTCTATCGACTCGAAATATATGGATTATGTCATCGGCTTACGACAATCCTCATTTTGTCGATTTTCGAAAATTGATAACTAAGGCCAGCTTGCACGTAAATGCTAACCCTAGTTTAACCACACGTTAACAGTTTATTAAAATGGACAGTTCTTATATGAATCTGACATTGTTGAATAATTTAACCTAAGGTTAGCCTAGGGCTTAACTTACATGCAGGCGAGCCTTAGCATTATTTACTAGGTCCTCTGAGGGACCCGGGATGGTTATGTGGTTGCCAAGAGAGAGCGGCCGGAATACCCACTAAAAACCCAGCGGTAAACCCCTTTGCGACTTTCAGGGAGGTACAGCACTTTTCTGCTAAGACAAAAGGCGGTATCTCAGACAAAACCCCTGTAGCAAGTGCAACGTTATTACTAACAGGAGAGGATTGAAATTGCTTTGGCTATAGATTTGAGATAACGGCCTTTTGGCTTATTCGACGCGCGGTGGGTGTGACACCTCAACGAAGCAACATGGGCTAAACCAAATTGGAATCAATCTCAAATAAATTGACCGTGCTTAATGTCTAACGCACTTGCAATCGCAATCGTTTTCATTTTTATAGTCCAAAGGCGAGTTTGTATACAAAATGAAAATAATTGTTCCCCTTTGAAGCCGATAACGATTGCGAGTGCGTTAGGGTAATGGATACTATAAGTCAACGATAAACACACTTATAATGTAAAGAAATACTTAAATACAAAGCAAACATCTAAGACTTAGGAACAAATACTCATGCTCATGACACTAACATTTGCCCATACCGAGAATCGAACCCGGGCCCGCTAGCTTCGTCGGCAAGGTCACTACCAAATAGGATTAGGCTGCGGCTCCACTGAGGCGGAGATGAGCGTAGCGGAGCGGAGCCGTGCCAATATTAACTAATAGAATCTAAACTAACGTGCGCACGCCGCGCTCGACGTGACCGCATGCGCCTTCTATTGGTTAATATTGGCACAGCTCCGCTCGTCTCCGCCTCAGTGGAGCCGCAGCCTTAACACGTCGTCGAACAAAGGTAATATAACGTAATAATAAAGTTTTTTTATTTTAAATGGGAGCCCTTTGTTTCCCATAATGTTATTGGTCATGTCATTGTCGACATAAATTTTGATAGTCATAATTTTTTATATCGCTGAAACTGTAAACTCAGAAGTTCTGAAATATCTAACGTGTAGACAAGGCTAGGTTAGGTTAGATTTGATTTATAAAAATCCGGAAAAAGTAAGTTTCTTTAAAAAATCACGTTATGACTTGCGATGATTATGACCTAAAGCACATTATGACTAAAAATAATTATGTCAGTCAATATAGACACATTTTAAATAAACATAACAAACAAAATTTTCAGCTCCTGATTTTCTAACAAAATGGTCTCCATATCAAATTCCTGTCGCATAATCCGTTAAGCTCGTAGCAGCTACGAACGTCTACGGCGTAGCTCGCAGCACGCCACGCCTGTAGCGTACAGTTAAAAATAAATAGAATCGAGTCTTACTTCCTGAATAATTCATACAGTCCGACTCGACGGATGACCGTGATTCTGCCTCTAGGGCTGCACGGATTTAAAACACGTTTTAAAATATTTTGTATTTTCGGTGAAAACGTATTTTGATATTACGCGGATTTGTTGGTGGGTATTTTCATGGCAGTTGATATGTTTGTTACATCTGTGTTAAATTATATTTTCAGGCTGAAAGCACACCGAGTGGCGTCGTGATTTGCTGCAAATTTGTTACAAGGGCTCTATTTAACTCTGTAAAGCATCATTGCTTTTGACATACCATTGTATTTTTAACTCGGCCGCCATTACTGTCAAGTAAATAAGAGCTAAAGTAACGCTGACGATACGATAACACGTCAAAAGCAATAAGGTTTTACCAAGTGGAATACAGCCTCAGTTTACCAAACACAAACATAGCACAGACGACGAGGTCACAAATAATTATATATGTATAAATATACGTACATAAACTCACGCCTTAGTTCCCAGATAGGGTTACGCAGAGCTACAGAATTACCAACAACTCTAAAAACTTGTTGATCATTCTGTAACCAAAGGGGTTTGGGTAAAAGTGTTGTCATTTGTAAAAGTCATACATTTTCAAGGTGAGCGGCCATTCGTAAAAGAGGTAAATTATGATAGAATTATTAAAAATAAACATATTATGTTATGTAATGTAATACTCTTAAGTGTATCGGAGCCGAGATATTTAAATATTCATACTTGGGCGTACTTTTGTACTAAAAAATTAATACTTAAATCTTTAAATTATATATATCTATGTGTATTTAAAGGTCCTCTAAATAACTATGTAAAAATCATCTGAGCCCGCTGAAAAAAAAGACAATATTCTTCAAACAAATTTACCCAATGCGTATGTATAAACAATCATGATTAGAGTGTCTGGTCTAGTTGGTAGTGACCTTGCGTACAAAACTAGCGGCTTTGTGCGGGAAGCATGTTTCGGGTGTTTTCTATGTATCATTAGTTGTACTTTAAGAAGGGAAAGGTCAGAGAAAGTATCACAACACAGGGTTGTCTTTTTCAAAGCTATAATCCAGACTAATCGACGCGGGAACAGGTTAATAATGACTCAAAACTTTGTTAAATATTTGTTTATGTCATCAAGTGACAACCCTGGCCTCCAAGCGGCCGCGTTATCTTCGCGAGGTAACCCGTTAACAATGCATACTTTAATCTGCGCTCACGCCGCGCCGCACGAGCGAGACGCAGTTATTGTCCATGTTCTTCTAACCTGACCGCCTTTGGCTCGTAGCAACTGGTATTTGCTTGCAATCAAGGGGACAGGGGGCTCTATACTCCGTTGGTTTAGGTACTTAAAAAAATGTAAACAAAACAACCACGTGAGATAATTCGTCAGCCAATACAAGCAGAAACGTCAAAGTGCGATAAAACAGTTTTGATAGGCTGTTTAAAAACGCCACGTGGTTTGGATTGTTTAATTTTTTTAAGTACACTAAACAAACGAAGTATAGAGAAGATGCGATTACGCGGCTAGCAATATGTTCACGGTCACTTTGTAGATAAAAGGATAAAAGTCATTTGTCATTCGAAACTAAATCGAGAAAAAGGAATGGATCTAACGTAATTTCGAACTTTGATTTTCAAAGTAGGCCCTCATGACATGTACGATGACAATGTCAATGCAATATGGGTCTAATCCGTAGAATAGAGGGCGAGTTGTTCTCTTTTTTCAAGTGCCTAATTACCTAAGTGATTTCAATTTCGAGTCACGCTAATTTCATAAACTTAATTTATGTTAGCAACATTAATTTTGAAAAGACTGATTTTACCAAAAGCAAAACTAATCAAGTTAACGTTTAAGCATTTCTAAAAATTAACGGTTAACTCTGAAGCGGTCCAGTAATATTTTATTCTCTATATCCATGGCTTTTGAAGTTTTGTAGCGCAAAGTTCGTGAGAAGTAAATTAATAGCTTTAATGTTTAATTTCAAGGATTCCTTAATTTTGCTGACCAAGTTTAATCTGATGACTGAGCGGGTACGTGAGTGGGATTATCAAAGTACTCTTTAATGCTCACGTAATGTTAATAACTATTAATTCGTCAAAATGATTTAGTTTTTACCTTTAATATTGTTAGCCTTCCATTTGTAATGATTTTATTTGTGCTAGTTTAAATAATTATTTTGAATCACTTTGTTACCTTGTAATATAATGTAATTAACTTTTAAATATTATTGTATTTTATGATTAAAAAAATTACCCGCTGGAGTTTCTTGTGGCGCTTTTTCTCCGCGATGATGGTCTTCTCCGAAGCACTAGAAAATTCACTCCATATTACCGACGTGTAATGGAGCCCCCATGTAGCCAATTGACTGAATATATATTTTGAACAATAAAACTTAACTCAAAAACGATCCATTGGTCACCAAAAAATTCCATTTTCTTTTTTTCGAATATTCATTAGTCCGAATTTTAATTTTTCGCAAAGGTAAAAGCACAAGACCGGTCCGAGTGGAGAGCCTTGGGGGAGGCCTATGTCCAGTAGTGGACGTCTTTCGGCTGACATGATGATGATGATGATGATGAAAGGTATTTTTTGCTGAAGCTATTTTAGACTTTTATAACGTAATTACTATACGTAGGTTAGGTTAGGTTTGATTAACAAGCAATATCAAAAAACAAAGGCTTCTATCAAAACATTGCATTCTAATTATCAAAATTCGGGATTCTGATCAATTCGGAATTATGACTCTTCGGAGTTATACCTACCCGATTCTTTTAAATCACAAAGATAGTAAGTAGCTTTCATAAATTTTCCCGCCCTTTCTTATGTCTAAACGTATAAAATAAAAACCTTCCCCTACTGCTATATATCACAGGTCGATTATCCCGATACCCCCGAGTCGAAACTTGTTGAAACTTGTCTCACTTGCGCGGGCACTCCTGCCCGGTTGTTGGACTTACTGAGCCAATAACAATGTTATTGCATCAACTTGACTGTTTTGTTTGCGGAAACAACTACGGGTTTCATTAATTATTGTTTGGTAAATGGTATATTGTTTAACTTGTAATTTTTTCTAGTGGCGTTTGGTAAGCGCACTTGGGCTCTACTTCTATCTACTTTGATGTTAGATCAAATTGCATCAAATCGTCATCATCATTTCAGCAATGAGACGTCCACTGCTGTGCGTTGCCTTCTCCTAGCGCCCAAGATACCTATCAGTCTTAAACGCCAAGTAATTTCCCGTCATGGTATACGGAGCCGAGACCTGGACGCTCACTAAGCAGACGATAAGTAAGCTTCAAGACACCCAAAGAGCTATGGAGCGAGCCATACTAGGCATTTCTCTTCGAGAACGTGTTAGAAATACAGAAATCCGAAGAAGAACGAAGCTGCTAGACATTGCCTTGGTCGTAGCTCAAAGGAAGTGGAGGTGGGGGGGCCACATAAGTCGTGCTACGGATAACAGGTGGGGTACAGGAGTGCTTGAGTGGAGACCTCGTACCGGCTGAAGAAACGTTGGGAGGCAACCAATGAGATGGACTGACGATCTCGTTAAGATAGGGGGTAAGGACTGGATGAGGAAAGCTCAAGATCGAAAGAGATGGCGTGCATTAGAAGAGACCTACACTGAGCATTGGGTAGCGACAGGTTGAAGAAGATAGAGAGAGAGAGAGAAAGATAAATCTAGGAATAGAGAGGAGTATATGGAGCTGACTGCCAACCTTCGCTAGTCGGAGAGGCACCATAAGAAGAAGAAGAAGAAAGATAAATCTTTATTTTGGACCGGTATAGAAGAGGCCTTCTTATTCCTTCTTATCTTATCTTAGAGATGAACCATTTCGGATACATTTTGAGCGCTTAGGGTCGAAATTTAGGATATTTTGTGCAATTACCCCTTACACACTCAGCTGTTCGAATGCGCAGGTTTCCTCACGATGTTTTTCCTTCACCGTAAGAGCATCGGGTAATGTACTTAACTTGAAAGAGTCATTGGTACACGGGGGTTCGAACTCGGTACCCTACGATAACGAGTCGACCCCCTAAGCCACTACGCCACCAACACTGAAAAAAATAATTGGTCGCTTGTAACAAGATTGTGATTGTTGTGCATAAGCGTCTTGATCCCATACGAGCCTAACAAGACAATAGATACATCAACTAAGACGTTAGATACATCAACTAAGATGTTAGTTGAATCTCTAAAGAAATTGATGTTTGTTACTATCAGTTTTGGTTTATATAACTAATATCTTAACTATTGTATTCATTTTATGTCAACTAAGTGAAAATCTCTCTTTGTTGGCTCTCATTTTTTTGAGTTTACGCTTTGATATCCCGTTAATTTGCACGAGTACGTAAAGTTCTGGTACACCTTGTATGTATAAGTTTTCATGCAAAATAATAGATTCTGATTCCTATAAAGTCACTGGATCACGTCTGTATCAATAATTCCAATGTATATTTCAAGAATCGACACACGTTTACCCCCGTAACTCAGAGGAAGCGACACCGGAAAGATGAACGAATTAAATTTCCCAACTAATTAGGATTTCCGCTTTTGTACGGAGGATGACGCTGACGGAATTCAAAATGGCGATTGCGAATTGAGGCTTCATTTATGAAGCTCACATCAACTGCCTGGGTTATTGAGTTATTTCGAGTAAATACGTCGAATTTCTCGAAAATCGATGCTGTATTTTGCTTGACTTTTTTATTGAATGAAGAGCACAAAGAAACTGCTACAATCTGAAAACTGCAAATGGGAATTCTATACAATGGGAGAAATGGTACATCGAAACCAGCCTTTAGGTATATAATTTTGAATTTAAATACGGATTGGATTTAACATAAAATACCTTCATTTTAAATACAGACTGGGTTAAGCCATATATACCTTATTTTCAAATCTTACTGACATCTATAGGCACTATCTATCTGTACAATACTGTATACTATATACTATATACTAATCTATATAATCTATACAATAATATCGACTCGCAACAAAGCACGTGAGCGGTTAAGTAATTACTATACAATAATATTAAAACGAGAGAGCGGATTTTGTAAGTTTGTTTATACATGGAGTGTAATCTCTGGAACCACTGCAACCATTTGAAAAATTCTTGCAAAAGTTAAAAGGTACCTTAATCAAATGCTGAGTTTGCCTGTAATTGGGTGGATACTCAATCAATATAAACGTAATGTCATAATTAGTTTGTAAGTTTTATAGTATTTTACCTGTTGGCAAACCTTAATAAATAAATAAATAAATAAATAAATAAATAAATTCAAATTCAATTATTTTTTTTAAATGGTGAGGTTACACGAACCGCTAATGCATTATTAAAGCTAAAAAAAAACTGACCGCCGCGTTAATCACAAAGCAAAACATAACCGCTTTGATATCGCATTCAAAGCACAAAGATAACGAAATAAAATTAAAAACACTAAAAAACTGGAAGCCACTGCAAAACGAAATATCCGCGATACAAAGAGCTAGATTTATTATTAGCTACGCGCAGTGTCATAACGATATAACAAAGGCAGTAAATACCCTCGGCGAGGTAACAATGACCGGCCACAAAAAACCTTGCTTCGACGCTTCGCGGAACCTACGCGACTACTATTTTTAAATTACATGTCTAACAAAAATCCAGCTGTAATAATCTTACGGCTCGTATTTCGGTATTTTTCCCGTTGAAATACACAAGTTGTATTTTTGGGCTTGTGGTTTAATAGTAGATTGTTCAACAAGGGACTAAAACAAGCCATAATGACAAGAGATATTTAGCCACGCGAGCGAGCGAGCGAGCGAGAGTGGCTATAGTTCGAGTGTCATTATGGTTGTTTAGTCTCGCGTTAAACACTCTACTTTTCACTCTTTGAATGCGAGGAAAAAAAACGACGTTCAGTGCCGGATTAGCCACGTAGCAGGAGTAGCAAATGCTACGGGCCCCGCGCATTGGGTGGCCCCGCGCACCCACATCTAACCTCTAAAAAAGCGACCTGTACACGTACAGTTCGGACCGCGGGAAACGTCAAGCGCCATTCCAATCTTCTTGCCGAACCGTACGTGTAAATGCAACTGTAATAGAAAATAGTAAAAATGTACGGTTCGGAGCGAAGATTGGAATGGCGCGTGGCGTTTCCCGCGGTTCGATCTTTACGTGTAAAGGCCGCTATTCACCTATTTTGGAACTTACATCAGTATGCGTGTTCTCATATCCATCAGGGTTGAAGATAGGATGAATAATCCAGTCGATATTCTCCAGCAGAATAACCTAAAACAAACCCCCACACGAAAAAGGCGCATATTTAAGTCGCCCAGTTGCAGAAAAGAGCCCGCCACAACCTGTAACCTAAAGCGAACGGGGGTCTCTTTATAGAATTTGCTACGGACCCCGTGCTTGCTCAATCCGGCACTGACGACGTTCTATACTTTTGTATACACAATATTTATTATAAGAAAGTTTCTTACTAATTCATTCCGCGGTTTTTTCTTTTCTTTTGTTATTTTTTGTACAGTGCCGATTTAAATGCTTGAATATTTAGCCAACAGGTTCAAACTTGAAAACTATTTTAATACTAATTGCATCATGCATAATAAAATGAATTCATCGCTAATATAATTAAATAGATTCATATTCGTAATTATTATTCGTGTTTCACGAAATTAAATCGTTTTTTTAAATATTTTTGCACAGTTGTCATTTTGAGGTTATTTCCATGGCCTAAAAATGGTCCATACACAATCACTGAAAATGGGAATAAAAGCAATAATCCTCCATTCACAAACACTGTGATTGGCTGTTTAGGGGTTTCCAAAGTAAATTAAAACAAAATTACTTTAATCCCTAGAGATTAATAAGGAGCTTTAGTCCCGATGTGCAGAGACTAAAGTAAATTTTTAAGAGCATGAGAAGTGAAAAGTCTTTTATTTTCCCATATACCTACATATCTTTTAAGATAATATGTTGGTATGTAGAATAAAGAGGGGGGGGGGGGGTTCGTTTTTTTCTTATTGAAAATAGGGAAAAGTTGTCACCATTCGTTCACTTTTTACATAAGTAATTGTCAAAAAGGGTTATAGCATTTTTTTAGATTAGATATTATAAGTATTACTATCTACGATAAGATATTACTAAATAGACTTTTGGGGGCACTCTTTTAGCACGCAGGGTACCCTTTTTATGATTCCGCACCGTGATCCAGCATTCAAATATTAATTTAGAGAATGAAATAAAGTAGTATAGTATTTCATAGAAGAAATAGTTATTTGTTATACAAGGGGGGGAAAGTTGTATTTTACCTGCGAGTGTTCATTTGAAACACGAGACGTAAAATAACTTATCACCCGTGTATAACACAAAACTTTTCACCTCACTACAGCGAGGAAAATAAGCTCAATTCCGCATTTTGCACGGTTTCCTGTAATTCCACAGATATAACAGAATACGTCTTTTGTCACTCGAATCACTCATTTTTAATAACAAAACAAACTAGAAAAGCATGCGAATACCTATTTAACGTTGACGCAAAGATGAAGGAAAACTGCTTTACTAACTCTATGCGTTGACGGCTTAATTAAAAAGTTTTGACTTAGGTTTTTGTTTTTTATTTCGGATGCGTTTTGTTCGCACATCGACTTACTTGGACTGTCAGAACATTTTATCCGTTTATAAAACAAGAATGAAGGTTAATGTTGAATGCTGATATTTATGAATTAAAATAAAGTTGTAAGACTGTATTTGGTATTTTTTACTCGATGCAATTCATTAATTGTGATGTTATAAATTCAGCGGTTTTAACGTTTTACGTTTTGTTAGCTGTCAAATATCACTAAAGCTGCCTTCAAATGTCAAAACTCTTTCTTCACATGTGGATAAAAAGCGATTTTCTCAATAGATATCAAACAAACAAAAAGGGCTTTCCGAGCTAGTGAGATGAAAAAAATGTTACTGTGTTAAAATCAAGAATAAAACGTTACGATTAAATAAGCAAAGTAAACTATGAAAACTGACCTTAATAAAAGTTTTCCGATCGATATAAATAGAAAGTGCCCTAATTATAGTACGGGTTTTTTTTTTGTTTTCATAAAAATCAAAATTTTGTGTATAGGTACGCGTACGAATGTGCCCCCTGTAGTGTCGGGACGTACCCCAAGCCTTGCGCAAAATAAAATTACAACTTTATATGAAACCTCATTTAGTATGTCAAATATTCCATCATCACTATTTTGTCAAAAACATGAAAACTGTACCTACTTAAAATTACGAAAAAATTTACTCGCTAGGTTCCCGCGGAAACCCGTTACGACCGTATAGAAATCCCACCCAGCGTGGCGCGCCTGGCGCGAAATTCCGCTATAGGTGAACAACTTAAGTAAATGACCTCTTGCATGTAGTTGTATAAAAAACTAATATGGAATTTACGTCAAATTTCAAATATAGAATGTCAAACCGTCTATACAGATGTGTTACAACTACACGCAAGACGTTATTTACTTAAGTTTTTTACCTATAGCAACATGGTGACCAGTATGACCATGCACACAAGTAAAGGCTTGTTTGTGTGTCGTTAACTTTTTCTGTTATACTTACTGTACGAATGTGTCCCGCGTACGAAGGGTGACTCCTTATATTTTACACATTACAAAAGCACAAAGGGTGTTCAGAAGACGAATGGTTGTTTTAAAACATTAAAATGTACGCGTTGGCTCGGCGTCGCTAAGCATTAGTGTTGTTAATAGTTGTAGTTTTTGTATACGGTTTTTCTGAGCTTTGTTATGCAAATTTCCTGTTTCACCACATTTGTTATGGTTCAGTGTACCTTTTATCATATGGTAACAGCTAGTTTTAGTTTTATTTTGTTGTATTAAGATATTTTTATTTAAGTAAGGCAAGGGCCTTAACGCGGTGGATGCGAAAAGCACAAGATCGGTCTGAGTGGAGAGCCTTGGGGGACCTATGTCCAGCAGTGGACGTCTTTCAGCTGACATGATGATGATGATGATGAAGGGCCTTAACGCGGTAAAACAATATTGCTTTTCACGTTATGTCATGTAAATAA
This sequence comes from Acleris literana, assembly GCA_946894065.1. Taxonomy (NCBI): domain Eukaryota; kingdom Metazoa; phylum Arthropoda; class Insecta; order Lepidoptera; family Tortricidae; genus Acleris; species Acleris literana. Next base: position 25,344,522 of record OX335671.1, on the reverse strand, counting down.
GAGCTATCAAAACGTTGGAGGGTTCCGTCGCTGTTACTACTAAAGTACACATAATACCCTCCTAAGGCCCAACGAAAAATTCAGCATGTAGTCACTACAGCCCGTAGTCCTACCAGTAGTACTATTGTCTTATACTCATTCAGACCCAAGTACTAAAAAGACAAAATGGTGGGTTTTCTATTGAATCCTACTGGTAGGACCGTGGTACGCTATGACTACACAACTGTCGAAGGAGCTGGGTCTGAATGACAAAGTCAATAAGTACTATGGGTAGGACCTTGGGCCTTAGGAGGATACTATAGGTAATCCAAAAAGCACAAGTAGGTGTGAGCTGATGTTATTTTTTTATAAATATGGTTTTATTTGCCTCGTGTGGTTGCCGAGTTAGAATAGTGCCACTCCATGTCTTCCCGTGGATGTCGTAAGAGACGACTAAGGGAATAAAGGCTTGTAGTACTGTTAGGCGATGGGCTTGCAACCTGTCACTAATACGCTGGTAAACATCTTAGCCTAATTGTGCCAATTGTGGTTATAGAATTATCAACAAGTTTTTAGAGATGTTTGTAATTCTGTAGCTCTGCCCACCCCACTCTGGGAACGAAGGCGTGAAATTATGTATGTACTCGTATGTATGGTTTTATTTGAGAATAAAAAAAATGTCGCCTGTAACACAGTCGAACCAATAAAGTCTACTTACTAGTCGTGATAGTTAACTTTTTTAATTCGTTATATTATGTGCTTTAATTTAAGTTATTTTTCATACTTTTACTGTACTGTACGGGCTGGGACATAAATCTCTAGCGAAAATTATGCTTTTGGAGGATATTTCCTAAACGAACAAATCGAAAAAAATATAATGACATTTACATTATGTTTTTTTAAAGAGCTACCTTCCAAAATATTATCAGATAAAACTAATTATTTGAGGAAATAATCTTAAGTTTTTTAAACTTGACAGAAGCGCGTGGAGCTAACCCCATGTGCTTCTGTTTAGTCCATTAGAGAAAATACTCTTTTACCGAACAATTGTCTTCGCGGGTGATATCCATGGACTTATTTCTCTAATAAGTCCATGGGAGTGTCTATAAATAACTCGACATTGGCGAAATACACCTTAACAGGAGTGAAAGCCATTTTAAAATAAGAATTAGAATCTTCAGTTTACATTTAAACTTGTGTTTAAATTTGCGTGTCAATCAGAGATTTTATATGACACAAATTTATTCGAAGTTAATATCGGCTTGTTAGTTTATTAGCATGTGACCTTTTCTTATCGTCTAAAGATACGGAAAGTACAGATGTCAGATGTCAATGATTCCGAGTCAAATTGTTATTTGGGAATACCCGTAGCTGATAAGCAGGTTTTAGGATTGGGCAAAGTGTTTATTAAACTCGCCGTAAATAGAAGGGTGTTATGAGTTTAATGTGTGTATCTGTGTATTTGTGTGTCTGTTTGTTGTATTAGCTCCCAAAATGATTGGTGGATTTGAACGAGGATTTAAAAAAAATTAGTTAATTGAGATTAAAAAAAAAAAAAAAACTAGCGTTAAATAAATATGTGTCACTAAACTTTGTCTAAAAAACTGTCCGGCTTGTTATCAAAATTGTATGACTTACTTCGTAACGAACTGGATATTTGTCATACACGTCATAAAGTTTTTGAATTATTGACTATAACTCGAAAACGTAATTAAAGACCAACGTGGGTTGCCAATAAAAATATATATATTTCCAATTTTTTAAAAGACCACACTAAGATTATTTATTTGTAAGTAGTTCTAAACCTTCGATTTAAATAAACAAGTTAATTCAAGTTACTTACACAAATACAAGATGGGCTATTAAATATTTAACCATAGAAGATTTTTGGTAGCAAAACTGTTATTGCACTTGTAATTCTTCAGGTATTAATAACATTTGGTACGATAAATAAACAATAGTTGTAAACAACGTTAGATGCAATTTAAATATTACAAACGTTTAGCTTTTCGACAAAATAACAGGCCAAAAGTGTGTAGCTCACTTTATAATGACAATCATCGGGCATTTTACCAGCCATGACACCATGGGGTCCATGGGTATATGTCAAGTTTAAATCAAGCATAAGTGTAAAGCATCCGAACTTAGCTTGTAATTTTGTTTTAGCTGATAAAAAAATCGCCATTGAACACACACACCCGCCATTTAATGACTTAACACACTATATGAGAAAATATTTGTTTTGGGATATTTTAATGTTTTGAATATCGGGTAGAAAAAACATTGAATGCATATTCCCTATTGTTAAATATAACTTTTGATATTGAAAATGTCAGAATTATCTACAAATATTTACAACAATTTGATCATCAATGCAAAAAGGTTGGCGAACTCTGAAATGTTCGATTGACACTGACATATCTGACTTTGACAGTTATGACAGTGACGTATCTGTCGTAGTTTTTTTGGTCTTAAATTAGAGTTTCGAGTATAGTTTTATATTTTTCTGTGATTGTATTAAAGGCCATGAAACTTACACTGAGCATGGTCTAACATATCTATATTAAAACTTGGTTTGTAATACAGTTGCACAAAAGTTTTTGCCTTTTGTAGTTGTATATCGGAAAGTTGGATTTTTCCCACTAGTGTTTTTTACTTTTCCTTTTTTTACCTTTAATTATTCAAATGGCACCGTGACTTTTATCAGACTAAGAATGAAGATAAATTTACACTTTTAATTACTGCTCTATATTTCTTTCATGCACAATTTTTCTCAAATGTATTAAAAAAACGTCGTTTGATACTCGCGCGGAACTGTCCGTACTTGCATGTTCTATATTATTTCAATTTGCAAGTGACGAAAAAAATTTACTTTTAGATACCATACGCAGGAATAAAACAATACGTCACGTAACGCAATAGACGTAAAATTACAAACATACATAATCTCACGCCTTCGTTCCCAGAGTGGGGTAGGCAGAGCTACAGAATTACAAACATCTCTAAAAACTTGTTGATAATTCTATAACCACAATTTGCACAATTAGGCTAAGATGTTTACCAGCGTATTAGTGACAGGTTGCAAGCCCATCGCCTAACAGTACTACAAGCCTTTATTCCCTTAGTCGTCTCTTACGACATCTACGGGAAGACATGGAGTGGCACTATTCTAACTCGGCAACCACACGAGGCCTCGGCAAACACACGAGGCTAAAATTCAAATTCAATAAACATTTATTGCCACATAACATAAACATATAGGTATATTAGATCAAACAACTTCGAATGGAAATTGAATAAACAAAAACTTGAAAAACTATAAATGCTCACATAAAATATGACTTTCCAAATAACTTTGAGTAAACAGAATGTCAACGGACGGGCGGATGGTGTAGTCTTATAGGGTACTATCGCGATCGTTAATTTGTGACCCATTTCAAGAAAAATAGGCTTGAAGTCGTCAATGTCATTAGAGATGCCAAATCATTTGTAACTTATAGGAGACTCAACCTTATTGTTGTAGAATGTCAGAATAACTTTGGACCTAAGGTGGGTCCCAAATTAAAGTTCGTGACTGTACATAACCATAAAAAAAAGATAAACCAAACACGTATTTAATGTAAGTAGGTATTATTAAATTTTACCGTCTGATCGTATGTTACGTATAATGGGGCGCACCAGGTGATACGCAATTTATAGGTTATTCGTCTAAAGGCGGACTCAGACTGATGAGCTGGAATTATTAAATTGTATTTTTATAGTTTGAACGTTATGGTGGTTGTCAATACAATACGATACCGATATACCAATATCCGACTGAATTCAAAGTTGTATTATTAATAAATGATTATGCAACACCTGGGTAAAAACCACACCATATTTGACCTGCTACTGTTATGTTATTGTTTTTAACTCAGTCGCCATTACTGTAAAGTAAATAAAAGCTATCAAAACGTTGACAACCTTACCGCCTAGATTCTCTTGTCTCTGAAATATTTACAAAAAAACGCTGTTGGCAAATGAAACGCTTGGGAATCGACACATTTTGCCAAATGGATTTTGACCAAAAGGCAGGATACCCATTAGTACAGACCTTATTATTATGGTAATAGAACAGAATAGAATAGAATAGAAATGCTTTATTCGGTGCTAAAATAAAATAAAAATGTACACAAACAACAGCAAAACATAAAAAAGTAGAGTAGGTAACACAAACCTAGAGTACTCAATCTAAAATTAACACCGAAAAGGTGGCCACTCAGCGTGGTGTCAGGCTTACTAGCCTTGACGCTGGTTTTCAGGGCCGCCGGGTTGAAGAGAGAGAAGAGAGCACTCCATAAAGATGATATAAGTATACATATGTTTTTGCAACTTATTCTTATAAATTCGTTACTCAATAAACATTGTTAGCTTTATCTTAATATGATATTAATATACATACATACGTAATCTCACGCCTTCGTTCCCAGAGTGGGGTAGGCAGAGCTACAGAATTACAAACATCTCTAAAAACTTGTTGATAATTCTATAACCACAATATGCACAATTAGGCTAAGATGTTTACCAGCGTATTAGTGACAGGTTGCAAGCCCATCGCCTAACAGTACTACAAGCCTTTATTCCCTTAGTCGTCTCTTACGACATCCACGGGAAGATATGGAGTGGCACTATTCTAACTCGGCAACCACACGAGGATTTTTTTTTAATAATAATAAAATAAAATAATAATAATAATTAATATTAATATCTAGTTTAAAAAAAAAAACAGAAGTTGCTAACGCTTTTAGCGGCTATGTATATTTAATAACATTTAAAAGCAATTCAATAAATATGAATAAATATTGACGACGCGTTTTTGCTTACTTGGTAGTGACACTGCTTTATGAAGTATGAGACTGTCCCCCTTAAAATGTATAACTATATTTTATCCATCCTAAAATATAACATTCGTGTAGACTACCCCTATCGAGAAACAAGCCCGATTGCGGGCCCGACTTATTCACAGAATCTCGTCGAATTTCTGATCGAATTATAGAATGCACCAAATGAATGCTTACGGGAATGGTGCAGAGTTGTGGAATGCTTCTTTTGAAGGTGGAAAATTAATTTTGGATGCAATTGGCAGCAAAACCGTGGTAACTATGCCCAAATAATTACTTCACTTTAGTGCCAATGAAAAGAGCAGATATTTAAAATCATGTTTTTGTAAAACTTAATTAAACGAGCTTTTTTGTTGACGGTACGGTTTAAGGTTCCGTAGGAATTCGAATAAAACTACAAACTACAGATACATGCTCTTGCCTGGTTTTTTGCTACAATCAACAGCTGTCTATTATTGGTAAGTATATGAGTGATCATGAGATTTGGTATTTATAGTAGTTTACGTGACGGTTGCATAATGACAGGCATTATAACATGAGTGTTGTAATGGTAACTACGCAGAGTCGCGTACAATAATTTATCTACACACATATTATAAGCACTCTAAGATGGGTTCAGAAGCCGAAAGGCAAAGAACCAGCATTACCTTACCTGTGGTAGTAGGTGACAGCGATGACTGCTGTAATATACTTTTGAAATTACGTTAACGAATATTGTAAGGTAATGAGATCCAAATTTGGAACATGTTCCAAAATTAACAGCGTTCATCGCTGTCAACTACTACCACAGTTAATGCTGGTCATTGCCTACGGGTTTTGAACGCATAATAGAGGACTTATGTGTGTAGATAAAATATTTATATGTATAGTACTAGCCTGTGACTTTGTCCGCGTAGAAGGCATTTATCTGTTAATTTCCGGGATTAGAAGTGCTTTATCTCCGGGCTATGAACTTTTTCTGAACTAATTTTAACGTCAGTCGGTTGAGCCGTTGAACCGGGAAAACGGTACACACAAACTAACACACTTCTGCATTTTATTATTAGTAAGGATAAGTATGTAAGGGTAAGGGTCCCTCGTTTTGCCCTTGAAATATCGAAACTCACTTCATAGAACGTTTCAGTTGGCTGAATTTTCGTAATTTAAATTCTTTTTTTTTTGGTCACAAGTCTAACCTAACCTAACCTCCGTAACGAATGCTTCAGATAACCTGAAAACTATAAGGTTTCAGCAGAAATTAGCTTTCGATGAAATGAAATTTGGTGAAATGACACATTCGATGAAATTTTTGTCGATATTTCAAGGAGGTCTGGCTATAAAGCAAAAGAAAAGAAGTACGTCTTCATCTTTTCTTTTGCGATATTAATACCAAGGTAAATAACAATTAAATAGTATAATAATGAAACTTAAACGATCCCGTAAGATAATCAATTTTTTTTTACATTCTCCGAATAACCTAGGTAACAAAAAGTGCAAGGCATTCATATAAAATTAAGAGACACCGTCCCGTTCGTTACCGTATTTGTACCTGTTTCCTCAGGAAATGTCCCAAAGACAACGTACTATGAATTATTATTATAATACCGAGTATTTATGACCGATGTCAGTTGGTTTGTACAAACGGGACAGGATGGCATGTGCCATAATGTTGCGACAGAATTCATTTTCTGGAAATATTTGTTTCTCTAAGTTTGAATTTACTTGGTACTTTGCGATTCGTTCTGAATAGGATTAATTGAATTCAAATGGTTAGAAATAACACTTTTATTTACTAATGAAGATATAAAAAAAGGTATTAATTACACACGCATTAATTTACATTCCCTTTCCATGAAAAATTATTAAAATATTGCTCTTATGTTTAAATACTATCAAACTTGTGAAAATTGTATGCAATTAGAAATTCTGGTTTAAAAGTGAACGTTTTCCCGACGTGGTTTAACTGGCTGTAAAAGTCAATGAATTTAAGCAGAGTAAATAGTTTAGTTCTTTTACACAGTCATATACACAGAAAAACTATATACATACAAACAGCAAATTTATGACATCCGTATTTATGGTAGGGTTTTAAATATACTCTATCGTAGCAACTTACGCTCGTCGGAAAAAAAACGCAACCCTAATATTTTACGGTTGCGTAGGCAAATTTCAAGAAAATACACTGCCCGAGAAAACATTTTCAACCACCAATCCATTCTGAATCAACTAAACATTCCTTATCAATACACCGAGAGTAGATCGCTATTCCCTACAAATCTGAACGGGGCGGCCATAAGCAGGATTCTCTCTCTTCATATTGTTTCTTTCTGATCAGCGATAAAACGGAAGGGTCGAATTTATCGTGTGGATTCAAGAATATGCAACGAGAACTTCCCCAACTTCCCTTTGTTACAACCATTACTGCTTGCGTTTGAACAGCACGATCATGCTAACACGTTGGGAGAGTATTGGATGCTGTGTCGACTGATTTGTTCTTGTGATTCCTTGGTGAAGGTTTCAAAATGGAGTAGCAGGGCCAATTTATTGCTCGTACGACGGCGGACATTGGCCGAATGTAAATGAAAAGCGGTCTCGTTTATTGACTTGAAAGATGTAATAGTTTTGAACGGAATGCTGAGCTGTCGCTCAAATTCTAGAGGTTGCAGTTTTATTTGAGTGCCTTGGGTTTTCAAGACTTTTTATTTAGACAATTCTGTGTTTTTATATGTTGGAGGACTTTGCTTACAGCTTCGTAAACTCCTTCGGATTCGGGTTTTGTTTACAGCTTCGCAAACTCCTTAGCTTATTTTGAATAAATTAACCCGTGTAGAATTTTATTATTCATTCCTTTATTCAGCGCCGGGCTCTTTGAGATATAACTGAATAGCAAAATAATAATGAATTTTAATAAAAAAATCATTCTAATAAAAGTGGCACGGACAGGTTAAAGTTTCTCCAAAAAAAAAGTTGTGTTTTTTTACCTTCTTTGCTTAAAATAAGCTTCATGGTGTTCCAATTGTTACATATTTATAAAAGGGAACGGAATATACATGAAAATATAAGAATTATGGCTTGTTGAAATATTGAGATGCAGGTGAAAGTTTTATTAGACAGGTTAGAAGAGAAAAGTTTTCAGGTTAAAGAGAGTTATATTAAAATACAAATTACTTTAAAAAAGCAATTCCCTACATTTACTTTGGTAGAGCACTGTTAATGGGTACTGCTTGATAAAGCATCTGTAAAGTTTTTCTGGGAAATTATATGCAAGTTATTAAAATAAAATTATTTAAAATAGTTATTCACTTTAGCTTGCCAATAGTCACACTAACCTGCACATTAGTGCACATATGTCTCTTTGACCCGCCAAGAGTTACATTAACCTGTGCCTAACCTAATCTATGCTAGTTACAGGTTAAAGTTGCACAGGTTAAAGTTAAAAGTAGATTTACAAGACATTTACTCTTAAACCGGTGATAATTTGAACGTTCCACTCTTAGTAATATAAGTAGATACATCAGAATACCACGTTCAAATGATTAGTTAATTACGTCCCATACCGTTAACATTAAATAATTGAGACAAGATAAAGTTAACATACCCGTTACAAACTCCAGATTACTGCATTTGATCACTAATCTCCACAAAAGTATGACAGATCGTATCCAACCGTTTCGTATAGTGGTGAGCCACATACTGGCCGAATGTTTATCGAGGATTATGGTGTGCCTATTATATTCCGTATGTGAGTGAGATACACTATCACGGACACACAGGTTAAAGTAAAAACATCACCGGACAAACTGTCGTGTGTTAATATTGATATATAAGCATTATATTTTTGAAACCATATCATAACTAATTGAATGTCATAATATTCTTCTTGCAATATATTGTAAAATATATATAATAAAATATACACAAATAGTTCAAAGACCTAAAAAACGGAAACATGTCTCATTTGGACAAGACAGGTTATAGTAAAAAATAGTACCTACCATTTTTTTTTAACAAAATTAATGAGTATAAATAAATAAAATGGCTTGGCCTCGATGTAAAAGGTCTGTGCTTATCTATGAATGTTTTTACTTTTTCTGTAAAACAAACATTTAACATACTTTGTATTCAAAAACTCATTGACAGGTTACGGTGCCACTTTTTTTAGAATTACTCAGGTACTCCCTAACCAGAGGGGCTATTGGCTAACGCACTCACAATCGCAATCGTTTTCCTTTTGAAATCGAAGGCTTGTGCATGCATACAAAATGCCACGAAAAGTCTTCTTGCCACGTACGACTGCACTGTGGAATCAATTGCCTGCAATAGTATTTCCGGACCGATACAACTTGGCAACCTTCAAGAAACGAGCCTACACTTTCTTAAAAGGCCGGCAGCGCACCTTAAACCCCCTGGGTGTTTCAGCTGTCCATGGGCGACGGTGACCACTTACCATCAGGTGAGCCGCCTGCTCGTCTGCTTCCAACTATTATTAAAAAAAAAAACAATTGTTCCACTTTCAAGCCGATTGCGGTTGCGAGTGCGTTAGTCAATAGCGACACAGGTCGAATTAGACCTAATAACTCTTTTTTAAGAAATAGCTAGGCGAAGAAAGACAGACATACGTGTTAAGGCTGTTTAAAACACATAACACCTATCATTTTTTTAGGTATATTGGGGATTTAGAACCACGACAAACAGTTATAAAAATATATAGATAACTTCTTTTGTACAAAAACAATGTACTAATTTGTAACATCCATACTTATCTATATTAATATTATAAATATGAAGGTAAATTTGTCTGTTTGTTGCGCTTTCACGGCCCGCAAGGGGGATCTCTATTGGATCGCATAATTTTTTTACGCATAACGTATCTTTACGCATAAAATCGTTTGACCTAAAACGGTTTTTACAATAGAAACGGTTTTATTTTAATTATTATAAAAAACTAACCTAACCTAACCTAACCTAATCTACAAAATAGACGTTTACTAAATTCTGCAATGTCAGCCTAAAAGGTAGTTATGCGAAAAAAAAAATATGCGAAAAGTAAATATGCGTAAAAAAATTATGCGTTCCAAGGGGATCTCACGCAAGGGTCATAGAATACTTTCGACGCCGCCGGAAAATTTAATAGTTTCCGAATAAATAGTTACTGATAAACCTTGTTATTAAAGAAAAACTAAACCCGCGTTGGTACTGAAATAAACCTTTACAAATAACCTAAAATACATCATATTAAATATTTAAATGGTTAAGTACGAGCATATCTTGTGAGACCGCAAAAATGTCTCAGTCGGTGCCAAAATAACTAAGACTCGCTTGAGTATAGTTTATACTTATTCGTTAAGAGAGTGGTGTTGTTCGGAGTTAGGCTTCGATGCTACTGAGAGCGACACTAAAGACTTACTTATATTCGCATTGCGTCTAATTCAATACATAAAAAAATGAATTTTGTATAAAAAATTGTCAACATATAGGTGACGCATAGGCGGCGGTGACCACTTCCCATCAGGCGGGCTGTCTGCCTGTTTGTCCATCGATGGAAATAAAAAAATGGACGTAAATTCTTTATTGTACCTACAATCAGCCTTTTGTACCTTGTCGCTTTAATGCCTTTGTCATATTAGTGCAGCAGTTCAAAGCGAAATGTGTCTGTACATTTGGTCTAAAAAAATCTTGACCTCTTTTCGAATCCGTAGGTCCCTATGTCGTTAAGGCCAACGACTTTTCCATGGGCGACTATATGAAGGTGAATTTAATGTCATTATGATGTAAGAGAGCCCTTAAGGAGATAATAGAAATAGAAACATTTATTCGACGACCACAAGAAACATAACAGAATAAATTGAACATCGAAAAAAGAATGGCAACACCGAAAACCAAAATTAAACAATAAAGAAAGGGAATTTAGAAAAAAATACAATTGGAACATAATTAATGTTGCCATGGGTGATTCCGTGACGTCGAAATTAACGCCACTCTTCACATACGTCCCTTTATGTACGTGTGTTTTGTAAATAAAGTGTTTGCATACATACTATCCGCCTACGTTCGTCCCTCTCTCAGTTTATTTTTAGTTGTCATCAAGTAGTCTAGCTGCGCGTGGAAACGTTCCTTAAGTGGAGAGACAGGAATGCACCGGCGTCGCAATAATTCCGAGCGGCAACTGAAACAGGTGTTGTGTTGCGCCGGAGGAGCGCTGTGTGCCGCTTGGGTCTCGTTGGATAGCACCAATTATTTAAAAAGATGGATATTTCCTTGTTTCTTTTTCATACATTAAGTATCAATTTCACCAAACGATGTTAAATTTAATCAATGTTACTCGACTGTTAGTTCATATATTTTGACAGCTGTTAACGCTCTAATTATCTGTTCAGTGGTTAACATCATTATGGTGAAATTGGTACTGTACTATCCCCATGGGGTAGGCCTTATAAAATATAAGGAAATTTAATTTATTTAATCCGTTTGGCGGGCCGGTAGACAAAAGATATTTGCCAATCGAAATAGTGGTAGTTACGTTGTGTGTTTTTTTAAATGTTTTAGTAACCCATGGTTCCTAGGGCGAGAATGAGGGATAACAGATTCTTCTGATTAAAGAGATATTCAAGAATAAGGGAATTCAAATAATTGTATTAGTTGAGGAAAAGAAACGACTAGGGAACTTCAGTTTATGGAAATTCGACAAGTTTCTGAGATCTGGTAAAAGCAGAGCCCCTCCCCGCTCTTGCTCATGTGCTCGACTCCAGGCTGGTCACACTCCGCCAGCCTGTCTCGAACTTGTCTGGGGAGAGCTTCCGTTACGTCGCCAAGTCAGTCTAGGTAAGTCCTCGTAACCAAGAGAGCAGAGGGCCCGACAAATTATAGTCACTCCAAGAGACAGGATTTATTTCTTTTCCTAATAATTTAGATGGAGAGACTATTGACCTAAACTACCCCTCTTGTGTCCTCGGATATTTAGGACGACGGAATGTGTGTGTTTTCTGCAATCCAGTGTGACAGGTATCAAAGCAAACCCAGAATATTGGAGGTCTCCTCCCCTTCGAATCCGTCAAGGCACCCGATATCACACGCTCAGCTTTCGCTTCGCTTAGTCGAGTCCCCACGAACCGACATGAGAGCCGGGAGTAGAAAGCAGTTGCCGAGCTAAACTCGCAGGCATCCTTGCTGACATGAGATCATAAAAACCAAGCCAGCAAGTCACCTCAACTAACTAACGTCTTTCGACCAGAGGTGAGATCGACTCTTGACGCAACTCAAATCCGAACCCCCGGTTCCCCAAAATAAATTTTGAAGCTATTAACCTTGAACCTTCAACACACTGAAGCAGTCTGTGAAGTCTGTATGGATACTGAGCGTACAGTGTGTAGTGTCTCCGCTTGCTATTTTAATCCAAGATGTTTAGTGGCGGTAAGATGTCATCGACGTCTGTGTCCCGCTGATAACTTTCACCAAGACACTAAACCCTCTTCGACTCGAATAGAAACATGTAAAATATCCGATGCATTAACCGAAAAAGGTAAAGATAAATTGTAATTTAAATTGCCAGGACACAAGCAAAACTGTAAACCCCATTATAAGAGCCGAAAGAAAATTAAATAATCTTAGCCAAACAGCATGGGAAAAATTTAGAAAGGTTCTTCCAATAAACTGAAGATTAGACATGGAGTCCTAAAAGGTACACAAAATCCAAAAGAATTAGATCAGTCATGAATTATTAATAAACCTTTGAATTCCCTTGATTAAAACTTTTATAAAAGAATATCAAATGAACAATAAAATTATTTACCCTTAAATAATTATTAGTTCCGCAATAGAATTAAAATCCCGTGAAATAATTCAAAGAAATTTATCACTAGTTTGGTTTTCCGACGACCAGCGTATATCACTTTTAAATTCAATATCCTTTGCTTCTAAGAATTTATTTTTTTAAAAATTGTTCTGTTTTTTAAATAAATTGTTCCTTCCAAAAAATAAAATTTCGAAACTCAAAACATTTTGAAAATATTCGTAAATAAAAAAAAATCAAAATCAAAGAAAAAATATTCAAATAAACATGTTCTAACAAGGACAGCTTTGCTACGAATGATCTAATCACCTTGTTGTCAAAATTACAATGACATCTTCCATAATTCAAAATATTTTGAAAATGACGACATCAAATGTCATTCGTAACCAACTGTATTACTACCCTAAGTGCAACGATGCACCCATCGAGTAACTACTAAAAGACAACACTTAGCTTCGGGTCCCGACGAGATGTCAAGGCCGCGCAGCCGCAAACCGAACTCTCACGACAGTGACTCCAAACCGCTTAGAAGCCCTCGTAGTAGGCGACGGAGCTCACAGGATCATGCTCCCGCGTGAAATGTATTAAAATGAAAAGTTAAATATGCAACTAAGGTTTCCCTGTACTACGAAAGTTTTCCCTACTCTGTTACTATACCCTGAAACACAACAAACATTCACAATAAATTAAACACCATACGGAACCCCTTCTAAACAATGACTACCACCCTTCCATTCGTCTTTCAGATCCTCAACCAGAACACTCATCCCCAAGCTTCCCTATTCTAAATAATAAGACATATACGAAAGATTAAAATACCTATGAGAAATCACTAGTTCGATTTTCTTGCTCTCAAACCATAAACCAAATTATTCATGAACATGATTTCTTATAGATAAAGGTTTCCAACAACAGTAGGACTACAATATTTACCTTTTTAAGTAGACTTTGTCTACATGAACTTACGAGAACCCTCTAACGTCTCCTTGCAATAATCCCATAGATCAGCTTTCCACAAGTTATTTTCCATTAAACACTCGGCACATTATTAATTTTAAAAGTGAAACTTTGTAGATACAACACTATTACTTTAAAGAAAAAGCAAATAAAAATCTTAAGAAAAACATTTTTTTCAAGCCCGTCGATCACTCCCGTCAACCACCAAAAACCGTTTCCTAGCAACCCCCACACTCTCTCTCGCCGTTTTCTAACCAGTCAAATACCAAAGACAATTTAATTCTTGCTTGAAGGTTTGACTCGAGATGGGGTCAGTACAGTACTTAGACTAACTATTTAACGTTTAGACGACGAGCAAAATGAGGGTCGACTACAAAAACATGTATCCACTTTTTAACCTTATTGCATTATATTAAGGTCCAAGAGTAGATACATAATAATAATACATACATACATACATTAAATCACGCCTGTTTCCCAGAGGGGTAGGCAGAGACCACTTCTTTCCACCTGCGACGATCCTGACAAATCTCTTTCGCTTCTTCCACATTCAGTAATAATAAATATCAGGGGACAATGTCACAGCAATTGAGCTAGTCCCAAACTAAGCTCTAGGCTTGTACTATGGGTACTGGACAGCGATATAAATACTTATATAGAGAAATATATACTTTTCTCAAACATGCCATGAAATATTGATGTTATGTTCCCTATAATAGGTCACCAAGTATGACGTTGCAGGTGCGGCTAGGACAAGAGGTCGTTTATGGAATTTCATACAAATCGTGCAGGCCTAGGCCGGCAAAGTCCTTTTTTTTAATTTCCATTCCACATACATTTGTGGCACAGGCATCACGACATTCTGCCAATATGCGTATTAAAAAAAAACAATAAACGTTTTTTTTAAACATCGGGGCTGTGTGTATGAACAGGCTGGATAGCTGTCTTTTTTTTAATATACTAAGCCGTGCATCCAACCAAAGCGTTTGCATGTTTATCTAAAGTAGGTACTAGGAGAACAAAGGTATTTAGGGGTGCGTACCGCAACTTAGATCGCGGGCAGGCGGTGCGCTGCGGGGCACCGGCGGGCGGGCGGGCGCACACGACACAGCGCGGATGACTGAGCACTGTAGGTTACTTTAAATGTTTATGCACTCCTAGTAACTTAACTTTGTAATTTTACTTTTTTTTTTACATCGGCGGGAAATATGGGTTGCCCGCCTCAGACCTATCCGGCTTCGTTTTGCTCGGCCGTCTATATGTCTTCGGCCGGCAACCCCTTTTGTCCCGGCCTCTGTAGTAATGTACTATAAATACATAGAATAGTGTCTATAGTGTTACTTACCCAAAAGGGGTCAAACTAGACTCTATGCCTTCATTGTCCGTTCATCCGTCCTTACTTAAAAGAGCTGTACGTTTTGAACCGTACCAAATAGCATGCTGATATTTTTGGTACTTTTATCGTCAAAACGGTAATGCATACTAGCGTCAAATTAGGTCTAACTCACGCTTAACCGGTTTTTATCTCAGTTAAATTGTTTACTCATAAAATCTGCACTGAACAGTACGAGTTCTATACATTTATCGCGTACAAAAAACAGACAGAAAGTAAAATAAAAGTTTCATCCAATAATTTATTTTATTTAAATTCTTGATCCTACTTTGTATAATTCCCATTAAAACCGGCGGAGTAAAAATATGAATTCTTAATTCATTAATGAAGTCGGGATCGGCTTTCGGGGTAGATGCTCCTGCGGGATTCAAGTCGGGATCCCAACTCTGATCTTAACTATTCCGAAAGTTAATCTCTTTCTTTTATTGCCATACGCTAGCTTCACTGGATCGTTCCTAAAACTTGAAGTTTCTCGTACTTTGTAAACTTCTGCTACATGAATTGTGAATAAATCAACTATTTCTTTATGGTAGTTTATGCAAAAGTTTTGAAGATGGCTGTGCGCTGTGCTAGCTACCAGTTGTAAGAGTACCGAATTATATATTAGAATAGCTTTATTCGCGTAAAACTAGTTTATTTATAGCTATATATACACAAAATCCGCTTGTTGTTTTGGAATTTGGTCAATTACAACTCTATGTGGTGTACAATAAAGATTATTGTATTGTATTATTAGGTTTTTAATACTGCCGTTTTGGCATATTTTTTCATTTAAGTACATTCTAACACTTGAGACGCTAAAACGAATCTAATGATACCTCGTTTGTCGAAACCGGGAAATCCATCATGGTTTCAAATACACAGATCAAACACCCCAGTCACAGGAGATCTCATATTAGTAAGTAAATGTGTTTTCTCTACTACTGTTGCTGTGTCCAACAGTGTCCACATATCATCAACATGTATACCTATGATATGTGGCTGGTGCATAATAAGAGGCATTAAAGCACGAGTGTGGTTTTATGAAACGAGCCGAAGGCGAGTTTCATAATAGGATCACACAAGTGTTTTAATGCCTAATTATGTATAGCCGCATACATAAATTTATCTACATGCATATCATAAGTTTTCTATAATATGTTCAGATATGGCCTGTATTTTTATTAAGTTAGTGTTACAGTTAACTTGTTTGTAGTACCAAAGCTTAAATTAAAAAAAAAAAACTAATATAAAACAAACTTTATTTATAATGTACAGATATGACTAGCATTTTCAAGTTAGTGGTACAGTATTACCGATACTTTAATGTTTAGGTACCGACACTTTAATGTAAACATTACGATGCACTATACTTTAATGTAAACATTAAGATGCAACCACAGATACAGGTTTCTTAATATAGGCGATTTGCTTATCGCTTCTGAACATGTTGTAGGGAAGTTATGATATGGATGTAAATAAAAATATATTGAGTGTTTGAGTACACACAGGACACAAAAGGAGCACGGTACACGTCGCGTGTACCGGACGTAGTGCGCATTATTAATGCGGCAGCACTACTGTATCGCCGCGTGTACTGTGTCGCCATATGGGTGCCTTTCCACCAGAGATGTGTGACGCTACGTTGCTATGGATGTGTTTGATATCCACCAATCAGATTCATTGGTCCGCATAGCATAGCACTGGTGGAATCGGGTTTGTTAGAGTATAAATTTATATTTAATTATTCGTTAGGTAAGAATACTATTTAAGTTTATATAAGTTGAGTAGCTAAGTTGTTACTATAAGTGATCAAAATAAAAGTAGGTAATGTAAATAACAGAAACTCATTTATTCATTTATATACACCTGTACTCCTTCACATTATCCAATTTAATACCAGTAATAGTACATTATTGCCTAGGCATGGAAGTAGGCAATTGCGGGCCGAGTATTGTTTTAAACGGACGAGCTTGCGAGTGGGATGGTTAACATGGACGAGGGCTGAAGTTATTTTAAAAATAATATTTAAGAAGTAAGGGTGCGACACACAGGACACAAAAGGAGCACGGTACACGTCGCGTGTACCGGACGTAGTGCGCATTATTAATGCGGCAGCACTACTGTATCGCCGCGTGTACTGTGCCGCCGTATATCTCGCCTGCTGTGGGCCTACCAGTCTTCATTTGTTGCTGAGTTCTCTAGTGCGATTGCTGAGAAATCCATAGGGAATTCATGGGAAATTCTGCATCGTCTACTCGTACATTCTTTATTATTTGAAAGTAGTTTTTGTTTAGGTGAACTAGTTCGACAACTCTAAATGGATATGTGTTGCCACAGTATCGGTAGTGTTGTGGATGTCGATATTTTAAAAAGTTTACTTATATATTGGTCCAGAATATATCTTTAACTTTGCTATGCTAATTAGTTAAAGAGTTAAGCTTAAATTCTCTATACCCAAAGATATAGTACAGTAGCGGCATCGAGTGATGGCACTTTTGATAGCTGACAAATAGTGTTGTGAAACACTCCATTTTATTATCGTAAAAAATTCAGTCAAGTGCAAGAAGTATATTTAAAAAAAGTTTATTTAAGGAATAACGAATAAAACTAAATAAATTGTAGATCAAACTCTCGAAATAAACTGTGTGGCTAGAAGAAGAAGACATTGTCAGAAATTTGAAATATTGTGTCAAAAAATTAGTGAATAAATAATCCTTAAAGCATGTTAACTCACAGCCAGGACGCGAGGTTGCCAGTGGCGGAGACGTGAAAGTGCAGTGACTTCATTGTCATACGTTGTTGTACCAGTCAGCGGTCCTTTGTTATCATCACGCGAATTGTTTTTTTGAGATGTTTTTTGTTAGTTATGATTAAAACACTGAACGCTAGAGTGCGAGCAAATAAAAACAACAACAAGATGAAGCTAGTTACGACATGCGTTTCGGTAAATTACAGCGCCAGCAGTACATCACTATTCCGGTACCTGCAGCAATGAAGTTTGACATCTGTTCCTTTATACTTGCTGTCAATGTTTAGGGAACTTCATGAGCGAGCAAACTTCAAAAGCAATAATATTTGACAGAGTAAATTTAATTATTTACATATCTGATAGCCTAACTTGTTTAACCGATAAAGTACCTATTCTGTTGAACAAGTAATGCTTATGTCAATGCCATACATTTTGTCATGTCTCTAAAATCATTTCATTAGCGTTAAGCACCGTGTCTGGAGCCACTGCGTCACTGCTAGTAATGGGCAGCTTGTAAGTTTAAAAAAGTGAAACTTTCACTTAAATTTCTGCAATAATGTGAAAGTTTTCAAATTGAAACTTTCGCCTAAAATTTTATGCAATATTCTGAAAGTTACCAAAGTGAAATCGGTATATTTCGGAAAATTACTATATTTTTGACATGTAACGTAAGAAACAGAAACTTTACATGAAAGTTAAATGAAATTTAGCTGTGTCAGAATCATTTCCATCTAATTATGTAACTTTTATACGCTGTAATATTCTCAGTTAAGGAAAGTTTTGAAATTTTTCAGAAATCGCCCATCACTAGTCACTGCGCCTGCAAAAGTTACTATGTGTTCTTTTCTATTAGGAGCATAATCATTCTTAGACAGTCGTAGTTCGTATTAATCATAGTTCGAAATCTGTTCCGTGAAAACAAGCACATAGCGATTTTTGCAAGCGCAGTGTCGACTGGTCCCAAGAGAGTATGTGACAGTAATAGACAGCCGAGTACCGTTGTACTGTACTTTTATCTACACACATATCATAATTCCTCTATTATGCGTTCAAAACACGTAGGCAATGACCAGCATTACTTGTGGTAGGTGACAGCGATGACAGCTGTTAATTTTGGAAGATGTTCCAAATTTGGATTTCATTACCTTACAATATTCGATAACGTAATTTCCAAATTACGTTACAGCTGTCATCGCTGTCACCTACTACCACAGGTAAGGTAATGCTAGTAATTTGCCTTTCGGCTTCTGAACCCATCTTAGAGTACTTATAATATGTGTGTAGATAAAGTATTGTAGGAGACTCTGCGTAATTAGCATTACCACACTCGTGTGATCTATTATGAAACTTGCCTTGCGGCTCGTTTCATAAACCACACTCATGTTGAAATGCCTGTCATTACGCAACCGTCACGTAAACTACTATTAAATACCCACACAGATTTAACATTAACTCTCTTAATGGTAAAAAGCAATAAATAATTAACAAACAACTGTAAACATACTGATCATATAGATATTTAAATACTTAGAGACATACAAGATATCCAAGTCAAAAAAACTCATCACAAATATTTACCCAGACCCTAACCCCGACCCGCTAACCTCGTAGGCAGTACCACTACATTCTAACCAAAAATAGACGAATAGCTACTCCAGTCCTTTCGAAATCCAATTTCAAATTAAAATCCCAAGAGCTTCATTCAAAAGCAATTCCTCGGCAATAAAATAGATAAAATACACAAAGAATTTCACTTCACCTGCAAGTCAGCTCCAGTCCATCTTCAAGAACAATCCAATTTGGTCGCAGAACAAAATAGTCCATCCGTTTAACTGGGATTCGGGGGCAGCGAGCGGAAGCGACTCGGGCTATATAATTAAATAGTTCCCGTCTTGGGACGCCGCATAGTTGAAATTCGTTTTAAAATTGAATGTACTGTAAATTTTGAATTCTAATGTGGCCCTTATTGGGCTCCGGTGATTTCTGATAGACAACAATTTCAATTTTACGTCGCCACGGAACTATGAAATATTTGACATTGCCTTACAGGGTGTTCTTGGAAGAGTGATTGTGATAGGTATAGTCAACACGGTAAGTAAATAAATACAGGGTGGTTTTGAGAAAATTAAAACCAATAAAATAAAAGTGAAAATTACTCAGGTTCCAAAAAAAGGGATTTATTATCCTTGAAATGTTTGTATTAATGTTATCTACTATGTGTCCCGTCACTATTCTCTGTTTGTCTTAACATTCACTTACGAATTAACTTGATTGATCTGTTGCCATACTAAGTTGTAATTTGTTTCACCAAATTATTGTTATTCGCAATATTAAAAGTAACGAAATTAATAGTACATTACTACAGAGGCCGGGAAGTAGGGGGTTGCCGGCCGAGTTCATATAGACGGCCGAGCGAAGCGAGGCCGGATAGTTACGAGGCTGGCAACCCCACTTCACGCCGAGGTTTGTATAGTGCTTTTCTCAAACATATAATTCATTAAAAAATTTAAAACAAAAACTACAATGTCAAATACTAGGAGTGCATAAACATTAAAAGTAACCTACAGTGCTCAGTCATCCGCGCTGTGTCGTGTGCGAGCGCCCGCCCGCCGCTGCTGCGCCGCCGCGCGGGCCGCACCGTGCTACATACACCGCCTGCGATCTTAGTTGCGCTACGCACCCCTAATAACCTCTGCCCTCCTGGTACCTGGTGCCTTTATGCAAACGCTTTGGTTGGAAGGCCGGCTAAGGATATAAAAAAAAAACTATTTAGGCTGTTCATAAACACAACCGCCGTGTACACACAAAATTTAAAAAAAAAATACTTCCAGGCCTAGGCCTTCAATTTTGTATGAAATTCTTTTACAGTTCTCTCGAGGTGTTCCGCCCGCAACGTGATACTTTGAGGCCTAAAATAACTAACATAACGCCAACATTTCATTGCATGTTTGAGAAAAAGCAATTTTCTTACAGTTTCTGCAACCGAAGATTTGCAATAAACGTTTTTTTAATATTTAATTAGTAGTCCTAGTACAAATATTTAAATCATACGTCACGTTTTCAAAGCGCCTTTACAATTCGAAAACGTGTACTATGTTTTTACGTAATCTATCCGTAGCACAAACATATAAAATTGACTCACGTTTCCATACAATTTATATCACCTTTACTACTAGATGACGATAATTATGAAAGTCAACGTTAATGTACAACGAACACGCGGACACGACTATACCTAATCGATATACAAATTTTCTCGATGAAGTTACTTACTCAATAGAAGGTAAAAGTTCGTGTTCGACGTACAGTTTTCTCAAGCATTAAACTTTATTTAAATATTAGTTATTTTTATAGCATACTGAGACTTTCTGTAACGATTAATGAGTCTAGGTAAAAATCTTTATGATTTCTTAATGTTTCGTTTGTTTCTCATCATTTTTGATTACCAAATTTACTTGGCCGACTTGAACTTAAATCGTATAACTACGGATTTTTCCAGAGGCAATCTATGGAGCACTTAAAGCATCACCTTAAAGACTAATGACGGAAAAATAGTTTATCCGCCAACGTCCGGTCTAGCCCAGCCGAAATGCAGCACAACGTTATCTTGCTCAGCCACAATCAGGCACACCCAATTACGTGCCGAGCCGATTAGTCGCCGACTTGCGGCTGGGAGTTGACCGGCATGCTGGCAGGCAGACTTGTTATCCTCTAAAACAATTCACACCTTAGCTCGTCGACGGAGATACACCGCTAGGTGATTCACATACAACAATGTATTTTCAATTTGTTGACGAATTGTTAATAATGTTACCGTGAAACGTTCGTCTCAACATTGCAATAGTCATTGCTATTTTGTTTTTATCCAAAATGGGTTTGAGTTTGACCTCAATCACCTGATGTTAAGTGACGACGAGGTCGAGGGTGGTACACGCTTACCCAGGAAAAGCCTATTCACTATTGCCTTGAAAAAACCAAGATTTTGGAAGAACATACAGACGCAGGGAGAGCATTTCACTCCTTGGCAGTGCGAAAAAAAATGACGTCCGAAGCATTGTAAATTGGACTGCGTGCTGATGAAAGCCCTCTTGGCGACTGGACGACCAATGGGAGAATGTGGAGGGTGGGATGAGGTCATGGATTGTCATTATTTTCTTCTCTTCCTTGACGACTAGTTAATTTTTTTATCCGATAAACGTAACCGCCGTACTCATTTTTGGGGCTATTATCTCGTTCTTTATCAAACTAGTGAATGAAAAATCGTGAGTAAGGAACGACTTAATCGTATTTAATTGTATCGTGCGGCCGTAAGTTCCATTTTTTTGCAGAGGCCCTTTAAAAACCGAAGTTCGAAGTTACGTTAGCTCCCTCCCTTTCTCACGAGTTAGTCTCGAATGATGAGTGACAGGGAAGGAGCTAACGAAACTTCAAAATTAGATTTTCAAAGTAGGGCCTTAGGTTATTTGTTGACGTACCTGATCGGCTAAAGCTGTAGAATGAGCAATGCATCATTGCACCGAATTTCACTTGAAATCAAAAGCAATTTGTTGCTTAAGCCGTGTTATTTTTGAGTTCATTACAAAGGTTAGATTAGGTAAGACTTGTATTTATTACAAAATGGAGTTACCTTTGTTTTGGCGAAATATTTTTGCCAAATTGTATCGTTTCCTAACCGTTTCATTTGCCAACTAGGTTTGTTTTCTGTAACCGTACATATTTCAGAATTTTATAAAAACTAACCTAACCTATAGGGTTCTACACGATGGTACTGAAATACATTCTGCAATATTTAGTTACAGGAAGAAAATTGGGTTGGCAAATGAAACAGTTGGGAAACGACACATTTTGGCAAAGATATTTCGGCCAAACGGCGGGCTCGTCACAAAATGCTGACGCCTACGCCTAGAAGTGTCTACGAAACAAAAATAAACCATACAATTTTGATACTCTAAAGTTTCATAGTACTGCATTTTAAAACAAAGCTTCGAGTGGAATAACAACGTTTTGGTATATGCCTATATTTTGTTGTCATTCATAATTTAAACAACTATAAGATTTATAAGTGATCTTTTTGTTAGCACGGCTGGCCGATGCCACTAAGCAAAAGCAAAGAGAAAGTTAGGGTCTAGCACGATAAAAAAAATGTATCACAGACTTCTTTACTTTTTCTTTGAAAAGAGAAAACTGAAGTGGCAGCTTGCCTAGCAATAACAAAATACTGCTAATTAAAAATATCTTCGGCTTTTTGCGATAAAATTAATTAAAGTCTATGGGGATTTATTGGACATTTTGTCGCCGTTTATAACATTGGCTTTTACCGCAGTTTTAATGTGTAAAATGAGTTTTCTTGCTACGATTCCTACTAGCACCTGACGAAGTTTTAAAGTTACCCTTTCCAGCACTTAAAAGTTACTTGAAAAGGTCGTTAATGTCTAAAGCGTATTATAGGATCGAGGACTATCTAACAGACAAAAATGCATGGCCTAAATCCGAAACTTAGTCAATAATAATTTATTCAAATGCAAAATCTTTATCTTGTCTAGGGGACACCGTTGATGTAGGAAAACATATCGAAACTTTTATGTGGTCGTCTCGCACCATCTTATCTATTATATAAAATGCTAAGCTGATTGTTGATATATCAACGCACAGCCCAGACCGCTGGACCTAGAGACTTGAAATTTTGCACATAGATACCTTATATAGTGTAGAGATCCACTAAGGAAGGATTTTTGGAAATTCCACCCCTAAGGGGGTAAAATAGGGGAAAAACATTTGTATGAAAGTCCGTCAGTTTTGAAGTTAGACGCTTCAAATTTTGCGTTTAGGTTGGCGATTGAATTTTAACTTATACGTGTCTCAGCGTTTATGATAATTTCAACCCCGAAGGGATGAAAAGGGGTAAAACGGATTGTTGATATATCAACGCACAGCCCAAACCTTAGGACCTAGAGACTTGACATTTTGCCCATAGATACCTTATATAGTGTAAAGATCCACTAAGGAAGGATTTTTGGAAATTCCACCCCTAAGGGGATGAAAATTTGTATGAAAGTCCGTCAGTTTTAGTTTAAGTTAGACTATTAAAATTTTGTGTTGAGGTTGAAAATTGAAAATTAATTTATACGTGTTTCAGCGTTTTTGATAATTTTCATCCTCTAAGGGATGGAAAGGTGTAAAACTGACTGACTGATCGATCAACGGACAGCCTAAACCGCTGGAACTAGGGACCTGAAATTTGAAGGGAATATTCCTTGGGTACCCTAAGGGTACACTAAGAAAGGAAATTCATCCCCAAAAGGGTTAAAATAGGGGGTAGAAATTTGTATAGGAGATTAGTTATTTTTAAAATAAGCAATTTGGAAATTGGTATTTAGGCTACTGTTTTTAAATAAAAAATACTAATATTTGGGATGGTAGTTTGTATGACAATGTGGTCATTTATGTTAATTTTTTTAGTTGGAAACGTGGTAATTGGTGTTTAAGCTACTGTTTAATACTGTTTAACATAAAAAAAACTTTCAGTGATTTCGGTAAAACTCCCCCTAAGGCGCTAAATGGGGAGTTTTATGTGAGATATCGAAATGGCTACATTAGGAAATTGATATTTAGGCTACTGTTTATAAATAAAAAATACTTCTTTCAGCGATTTAGAAAAAACTACCCCTAAGGGGGGTAAAAGGGAGTTTTAGTTTGTTCCTCCTTCACGCTGCAATGGTGCTGGATGGATTTGGATGAAATTTAGAATGGAGATAGCTTATACCCTGGATTAACACATAGGAAAATCCCATCCCGGAAAATTTAAAGGTTCCCGAGGGAATAACGACAATATCTTTGGTGTTTTTTGAAAAAGTCATCATGGGTGTCGTTTTCTTAGGTTGCGTTGACGCAGATTTCGAAAATGATATCAAATTTGGGATTCAAAATGGCCGCCATGATGTTTATTGAAAAAGTCGTCATTGGCATAATTTTCTTACATTTTGGGGACGCAGATTATGAAAATGATGTCAAATTTAGAATTCAAACTGGCGGCAATGATGTTTTTTGAAAAAGTTGTCACGGGTAACATTTTCTTAGTTTTTGGGGACGCAAATAATTACTAATATAGAATAAGATTAGTAATTATTTGACAAAATTGCGCAATTGTATAATTTATTTCTCCTATGGCTTTTGCCATCCAGTGTGACAACATGAGACAGGCTTTGTACCTACATTGAGTTTTGTTAGTCTATATCAAAAGAAGCGGTGTCAGATTGAAGTTGTCAGCGTTGACATATCCAGATTTTAACATTTTTTTCCGCTATTTTCAATACTATTCACTATTCACGGCGTATTAATTCTACGGCGGTTATTATGATCACTTGAAAATAATTACGGAATATTCAAGGGGTAAAAAAACTATACATCGATAGGTATACATAATATTGCTGTCGAAAGAAAATCCATTCTAATATTATAAACGTGAAAGTAATTATGTCTGTCGTCTGTCTGTTTGTTATGCATTCAAGGATAAACCGCGGAACTGAATTAGATTAAATTTGAATCTCGAAAATAACCCCTAAGGGGGTGAGATTTGAGATGGTAGTTTGTATGACAATTTGGTCATTTATGTTATTTTTTTTAGTTGGAAACGTGGTAATTGGTGATTAAGCTACATAAAAAAAATCTTTCAGTGATTTTGGTAAAACTCCCCCTAAGGCGATAAATGGGGAGTAGAAATTTGTATGGGAGATATCGAAATGGCTACATTAGGAAATTGATATTTAGGCTACTGTTTATAAATAAAATATACTGCTTTCAGCGATTTAGAAAAAACTACCCCTAAGGGCGTAAAAGGGGGTTTTAGTTAGTTACTCCTTAACGCTGCAACGGCAAGATGGATTAGGATGAAATTTTAAATGGAGGTAGCACCCTGGATTAACACATAGAACATCCCATCCCAGAAAATTTAAAAGTTCCCGAGGGAATAACGACGATGTTTGGTGTTTTTTGAAAAAGTCATCATGGGTGTAATTTTCTTAGGTTGCGTTGATGCAGATTTCGAAAATGATATCAAATTTGGAATTCAAAATGGCCGTCATGATGTTTATTGAAAAAGTCGTCATTGGTATCATTTTCTTACATTTTGTGGACGCAGATTATGAAAATTATGTCAATTTTAGAATTCAAGATGGAGGCCATGATCTTTTTTAAAAAGTGGACATAATTGTCATTTTCTTAGATTTTGAGGACGCAGATTTCGAAAATGATGTGAAAGTATAGGTAGAAATTCAAAATGGCAATTCAATTATGCCTGTCGTCTGTCTGTTTGTTAGGCTTTCTTGGATTAACCGTGGACCCGAATTAGATTAATGGGCATTGGGTAAATTTATTTGAAGAATATTGTCTTTTTTTTTTCAGCGGCCACGGATGATGTTTGGGAGTTCCGCCATTTATAATGATAGATACCTACATTATAATTAGTATTAAGACTCATAATATAATATATATGTAATATTGAACTATGATGGATATTTTAAGAGCAACCAAACTATCATGGGAGGGATGGTGCTTTGAGACGGCGAATTTAGACAGATTCTCATCTACCGCTACTAACTAGGGGCACACCAGCGGATAAAATAAATGCATTTCGGCATCTACGATATGGGTATATATATAAAAAATATACCTCACTACAAATATGCCAGAAACTACGAGTACACCATGATACACAGTCGGGGCAATATATGCAGCAGCTCTACTAAAAAATGGCGAAAATCGTATGGCGAGAGATAGTAACGATTTGAATACATTAAACCGCGAATTCTGATCTAAAAAATAACGTGTACCCCCATCTAAAAAAACAATATATAGAATAGAGAATGTTTGTGCGAGAGGGAAATAATAGCACCGACAAACAAAATTGTCGGGGAGATAAATAAAAAAATACGTCTCATGTAGAAGGCGATGTTGTAAAGTATCACTTGGTAGACAATGTCATAGACACAGAGCAAGTCACGTCCTACCCTTGGAGTTCCTGAACTCTTTGGAGGTATCGGGAGTGCCCTCCCATAAGTTCATGGTTAAAGTTGGTGTCCCGGTAAATTTCGAGCTCAATATTACATATGTGTTTGAAAGATCATTCTGGCCAGAGAGGACGTCAAATTATAGAATTACTTAAAACTTTTAATTTACTTAACTGCGATAAACGAGTTCTACGCGGACGAAGTCGCGGGCAAAAGCTAGTATACACATAAGTACGTGTTTTTTTTTTCTCTATCTCTCCCGTAAGATTCTTAATTGGCATGTTTTCCTGCTGAACTACGCATGTTATTTAATACTATATTTAATTTAATATTTATAGCTTTATATAATGCTAGACTAAGTAGTACCATTGTAATAAGAAATATGTTTAAAAAATGACTGACTGCTGAGTTTCTTGCGGCGTTTCTTCTCGGCAGTGGTCTTCTCTTGGGAAGCGCTGGTAGATTCTTGACGTGTAAAAGTGCCCGTGCGGCCTACTTACTGAATAAATTTCTTTTATCTTTTATCTTTTATCTTTTATAAACTGGCTTTTGCCCATGACTTTGGCTATGTAGAACACTTTATTTTTGGCAGTTATTTACACGGATAAATTGATGAATCAATTTTAATAAAAACTCGTTTCAATTTTAATCCTGAAGAATCCGGAGGAAGAAGAAAAATTCGGATGATTATTATTTACTCAAAATTATATTATTTTTTGCGGGAACACCTAAAAATACGAATTATTCTTTTTCGAAATCAAAATTTTCCAGAAAGCTTTATTATGCTGATTTTCATTTAAGACGCAACATTTATTTGCTTTAAGGTTTGGTTAAAAATATGAGCAATACACTTAAAAAAATCTATGGCAAAAAAACGCTTGGCATTAGGAAAATTAGAGATTTTATTCGATTTGTCATTAACTCTTCAGCATTAGGTAATGAAAACTTCACTATAATTATACACACCATACTCTTTTAAAAGCAGGAATATATTTCTAAATTCTACAAACATCCCCTATAATTACTCCGAATGATGACAGAAGTGCGTGGAGCTAACCCCATGTGCTTCTGTTTATAAGTCGTCAAGAGAAAACACTCTTTCACATAACAGGTGGTCCTCGCGTGTCATATCCAAGGACTTATTTCTCTAATAAGTCCATGGCAGTGTCTTTAAATAACTCGACGTTGGAAATACACCTCAACGGGGGTGAAAACAATTCAAATAGTTGATAAATGCAGCATTTCAATACTGCAGTATTTGCCTGCTTGGCGTATGCATTATTTTTTCTTTTCCTGCTTCCGTATTAACAGAATAATTAATTCTTGGAGAATTTGCATTTGCCCGCGTTCCTGATGATTTAATATTGTCTTTATTTATCTATAATGAAATAACTATTTCGAAATACGTTTTAGCAACTTTATATTACAGTTTTAGAATGAATTAATGGCCGCTAAATGCTTTTTGGACCTAAATTTGACAGTTTTCTTAAATCCAACAGATTAAATTATGATATTGTAACATATACGTATAGAAAACTGCTAAGTTAGGGTTCGAAATGCATTCATTTATTTTTTATTGAAACTTTAGTGCACAATACACAAAGTAAGTACAAATGGCGGACTTAATGAGGCGTTCTCCACCAGTCAACCATTGGCCCAAACAGAGACAAGTAAAGGTTGGTGCTAAATTTTAACTAATTGGTAACTAACCCTTATATAATATGTCCTTCTGTTGAGACTTGTATGTGTCCAACCCCATGCATTGTCCTCACTCATTTACTTCAGGGTTAGCTGAAAGAGATCCCATTTAGGGATAAGTTCGCCTTTGTACATTAGTTTAATATTAAAATTGTAATATTTATATTTTTGTGCAATAAAAAGTTTAAATACATAGAGGTACATATACCACAAGAGAAAACACTAACCGAAAATAATTGTGATACCGTGATATCCACGGAATTATTTCTCTAATAAGTCTATAAATAACCCGATATTGGCGAAATACACCTTAACAGGAGTGAAAGCCATTATTTAAGAAAAAAAAAGGTATTACTACTTATGGTAACACATAACAACTTGGCCTATTTTTTGTATTTGTGTTTTTGGTGGGATTATTTTACTATAACAGAGAGCATTTTGTTGTGTATACACAGTGTGTTGCTTTGCTATGGTTGTTTGGTATAGGTACGAGTATATCATGATAATAATTTTATATCCAGCAAGTTTAATAAGTAGTTACCTACTTTTTTTTACAACCATGATTGATTTTAAACATATACATGTAAATTTCGTATCGGACTGGCAGCGTAGTATAATTATAAGATTAAATGAACTTACCTTAAGTGAAGTTCTATCTTACTTATACGCAGCTGCCAGTCCGAGACGGGACTCCCAAAAATCCTCCCACTAATACAAAGTATTATCCCAGGTTCAGGGTTGTAAATAACTAACTTTTAAACGAAATGACATCCATAGGAAACTATGCTATACGAGAGAAGTTTTTAACCGACTTCAAAAAAAGGAGGAGGTTCTCAATTCGTCGGGTTTTTTTTTTTTAATTTTTTTAATTTTTTTTATATATGTTCCCCGATTACTCGAAGACCACTGGACCGATTTGAAAAATTTTTTCATTGTTCGAATGGGTATACTTTTTAGTTGGTCCCATTGTCACCATTTGAGGATCTGATGATGGGATCATGGAGAAATCAAGAGAACTCCTCAAATATTATAGGCACACCTATAGCGATTTTGGTATTTTTCACTGTAACTCATGCATTTGCTTTTGAAAAGTACTATATGGTGAAGTGGAACTGATGATGAAGACCACAGATGGCCACCGGAACTCCTTAACGGTACCTATTTCAAGGGTGGCGATAAGATATTTCGATAAAGGAAGTTGAGCGACTATGACGAAGCACATTTAGGTTTAAATATGACTATGACATTCCCGCGGCGTTGTCTGCGGCGAGCTTGAAATGTTCTATAGTTTCTTATTAATAATTAGAAGTGGAGCTACGTAACAGCATAAATAGGATCACTAAAAAGTATAAAATAAAATAAATGTTTAAAAAAACAAAAAACCGCCTTCAAAAAGCAAAAAATAACTTCTTTAAAATGATAGGTAAATAGGTCAGTCCAACTGAAGTCGGCGTCCAACAATATTTTAACCAAAAGCAGACTTCAGTTGGACTGACCTATTTACCTATCATTTTAAAGAAGTTATTTTTTGCTTTTTGAAGGCGGTTTTTTGTTTTTTTAAACATTTATTATGGCTTTGAAATAGTTGAACGCATAATGTGTTACTGCATGTAAATCCCGTCTCGAACTGGCAGCTGCGTATAAATAAGATAGAACTTGACTTAAGGTAAGTTCATTGAATATTATAATTATTGATATTAACAAATGTGAGTATAATGCGTTAGTTATCATACTGTATACTGATTTACTATTATTACTGACAAAGTTCATAACAAAGTTGCCATAGTAAAAAACGCCTTCGATCTCATTTGTAAAAAAAAGATTAAACATCAAAATGGTAATATTAGATTAGATTAGATTTTATTTTTGTCAAGTTTCTTTTTTTCTTTAATTAAAAACATAGCAAGTTATTTAAATTCAACCATTACATACAAATGGACAACCCAGAACCCATATTAAACATTGAAATTCACAAAGTGAAGGTCATTTTGAACTCAGACCGAAGCGCGGGAATCAATTAACTTCTTAAAACTCCAGCCTTAATGCATTCTCTGTATAAAATTAAAATATTTTATGCAAGGAACGTGCACTTGATCCCGTAATAATTAAAAGCCATCCATAATGCCTGATCTCGAATGCAAATCTCGGTGGAGACTTATCGAAGTGGGATTGTCAAGTCTTTGCGTTAATCTAATTTAATATGCTAATATTCCTACGAAAAATACACAAATATGCTAATTTTTTTTTAACAATTCATCCGCTGTCTCTGCAAAAAAATGGGAAAAGTACTATTTCCTACCTAGAAAAAGATATACTACTGTTCAAACAAAACATTGTTAGACGTATGGTATTTTATCACTAAACTTACAATTAGTGAAGTAAAAAAAGACAAAAATGGCAAAAACAACCTAATACAATTAATCCTTCGGTATTCTTACATCTTAGTCCCCGTTTTCATTAAATTAATTTCGTGTTTTAATCAGTGCAAAACAAACCCTTTAGTTATAAACTAAAACTTAACCCTGCTTGTGACTCCGGGCAAAAATAAACTCTCAAGTATCACCTTTTAATTACAACACAAGTTAGTTGAAGCGCGGGCGGAAGCGGAAGTGCATTGCTCCCCGCATCCGGCAGATAATCACATCCGGCGCCTTATTACAGCTCTAGTTTGTCTATGCCCTGACTCCATTTTGTTCGTGGTTGGTTTAATAGGTAACTTATGAAGTGGCGAGGAGCTTTTATAACGAAGATTTTTCTAAAGTGACAATATTAAGTGTTTAAGTCAACAGTTACGTAGGAAAATTAACGCCTTGTGTACGTTTTTTATTTGGATTTAACTGTAGGCGAAATTACGCAGTATTTTAATAGAAATGAATTTAATGTGTAACAAAAATAAATTAACTTTCACGATTATTCGTGTATTATTTGAAACCAGTGGTTGCTGTACCGTTTTCATAGAACGTTACTCATGGTTCTGAGGAGAAAGAAGTTTAGAAAGAAGAATTTTAAATATTATAAAAAGAAAAAAAAGCACTCGAAAGAGAAATCAGTTCAAAATTCTTGAAAAACACGTGTTTTTCCTATAAATATGACTTTTATATTTTGACAACCAATCAAAAAGTTCTTAACCAATTTTATTTTTAGTTTCACTTATCGTTAACTATTAAAATAAATATATGTACGATGTATATCCGTTGAAAAGGAATCTTTAATTTTATAGATATTGGAAAAAAAACGCGTTCATACAAAATTTTAAACCTTACTTAACTTACATTTGAGGACTAAAATTATCGGTTCGTGGATTAAGTATTTAATCTACTTAAACCTGTAGTAGGTTTAGTTTTAAAATAAAACTCTGCTGTTTGACGTAGAATTGACTATTAAATATTAATTTTAATAAATAAAGAGATGTGCACAGAAATGAGGAACCCTAAGTGATATTCATTCCGGGATGTGGCAGTAATGAATAGAATATGCAAAGTGGAGGCATTCAGACAAACCTGTCCATGGCTGTTGCAAATTAGGCCCTGAAACCCGTATCTTTCGTAATTCTTTCTTAGAAAATTCAACCTTAAGTCCAACAGTTTAGAGTTCAAATTTATATAAAAATCAGAGATGCCATAAGACATTTAGCAGTTCAGCAGATGAAACCCCGCCAGGTGTGGTTAATATGACTTTAAGGGTAAATATATTGCCTATTGGTTTCATTCAGTCTTCGAACTAATATAAAAGGTAGCATTTGTATGAGATATTTATTTGCTCGGAGATAACTTAGGGTCTTCTTTTTGAGATATAATCACAAAAGACGTTATATTCTTTTAGCGTCAGTTACATTACGGCAAAAAATACTGCTCAGTAACAAGGTTTGATTTTGAAACGTAAGGTCACACTACACTTAGGTCACCTTTTGTGATAATTATTGTTTATTTTTCATTTTGTTTTCTGTTTGTCTAATAAAGTTTAGTAAATACATACATAAGACTTCGTTATTCTGTCTCATGAAAGTAATGAATAAGTACCTGACAATAAATCGACAGTTCTAATAATTATTCGCTGGCACACAAACTGCCAAGTTTCTATTATGACACCCCGCATGGATCGAACTCCATCTTTAACTTCGGAGTCATACAATATTTTCGTTGGACTCAATGAAATTATTATCCAATTAAGTTAAAATTATATTTAAAATAAACTTTACTAATTTAAATTAAATATAGTTTTAAAATATATTACGATATGAAAGCCTTTATTAAATTATGATGCGAGCAAATATTCCTTTAACGTTACAACAAAGTTAGAAGCTCGCACTGATCGCGCAACTAGCGCACTTCACTTTCATTTAATTAATTAATTTCCAAGCCTTCTCAGAAATTAATAAGAGCCTCTTACAGACGTCAAAGCACCCTTTATGTAAACAGGCAAACAAGATGTTAAACTCAAATTTTATATATCTGAAAGTAATTTTCGTGTTTCAACGAAAGTTGCAGCTAGATCTGACTTTAGGTCGTAATTTGGAGAAAGGTCAACAAATAATAATCAGACAAATCTCTAAATTGGATTTCTGTGCCAACTTATTTGGAATTACTTTTGTGTTTAATTTTGATCTGTTTATTAAAGGAATACAAAGTTTATTAATATTTTAAATTGAAATTAATTACTAAATCATTAAAAGCTACTGAAGGCTTACGAAGAATTACGGCCAAATGGTATTTAAATATAAATCTTCTTAATGTAACTCCATCCAACCGTAAATCATCCATAAGAAAGTAATATTTCCGTTTCACTGCTTTAAATAAAATCTTTTCCATTACAATATAGATTTAAATGTCATTTTATATCCCTTTGTTAAAAAACCTCTATAAAACCTTAAGTTTCCCCGCGCCATAACACCACATAATGGATTTCTCCAAATCAATGATTCTCCATTATCGTTTTACAAAATATATACCCTATAATTATATAGCTAACATATTGTCAGCATAGTGGCGGGTCGCGCTTATCTTTCCGGTACATTTGTCGACGTCGCTGATCCGACAAAAATGGCCGACTAAAGCGAACCCGACTAAATGCGCGGCTTAGGGCTGCGGCGTTTAACGGGTTAAATGCTGTTATTAATTGATAGATGGCGCTGCTGGTTTAATGCTGATGGTTGATAGGGAGTGGCGTGAAGTGCGCGCTTTACGTATTTAATGACCGATTTATAGTTGATGTTGGTAGTAGACTCGTGTATGATTTATTTCAACAGTGGGTAAAACAATAATAATATTTTTTTTATTTTAGTTTTTTTATTAAAGTAAAGTTCTTCCTATTTTTCGACATGTTTAACAATCAGACAACTAAGCTTTTTTTCTTGAAAATAGATCAATTTACTATCAAACAGTAAAATAGTTGGTAACGCCGGTGTTGTTATCAATTGGTAAGAAAACCGTGCGTTTTCCCCCACGTTACCAGGTTTATTGCAAATTAAGAAATTATTGGGAAGTTTAACACGAAGTATCAGTATATTTGACGGACTGGGTCGTTCTCAAAAAATTGGCACCGCTTAATTAATTTTGCATTTTTCCGAAAATAACCGATTTTGCTGTTTTTTTTTATTAAGGTCACTAGAAATAAAATCGAGTAATCAATATCACGTGGAGGGAAGTGATTTATTTCATTGTTTTAAAAGATACAGGAACTATGCGGTAGGCAGGTGAGTAAATTGTTATATAAAAACTACATTAAACTGACAACAAGTGCTTAATTTGAATATTTTTGATTCGTTTTTTTACTTATCTAAATTATTTATATAAAATAACACACCTTATTTACCTTTCGAGCGTAACGGCATCTCATATGTTGTGTTATATATATACATACCTACATACATACGCTCGGAAAACAAACCCTGCTTCGGGCAGTCGGATAAGAAATACTTTTTCGCCACAAACATCTTTGGTTTACAGTATAAGTTATTAAATAATTGTCATTCACCTGTTTTTTTTAGACAGGTGAACGACATGCAGTTAATGGACAAAATGACAGTTATCATCAATACAAGTTAAGTACTTGGTTAATGATCTGCATAGTTATTGAAATAAAATTACGTGCTATAAATTAATATCAATACAATAACTCACACAATTATCAAAATATGAAGACAGAATAGCGACTACGGAACCATTACAAACTCCCGCTCGCGTAAGTTTTTTGTTTATTATTTTTGAGAACTTCATACTGACGACGTGTTACTTCTAACAGCGATAGCTGGGGACTGTAGGTCTAGAATAATGCGGGGTCAGGCAGGTTAGACGAGATAGTATAACCTCAGAGGTAGCGTTTATCTCATGACAGGTGAGCGACAAAAACTGTCGTGGACAAAAATAAATTATAGTATAGTATTCTTTTTCGACACTACAGTTTTAAATCTTGAATATATTGTGTAAGTAAAAAATAGTATTCGAACTAAGTTACGTTGGTGATTTTTACGTTTTAATTAACTCGAAACATGAGTGCCGCGCGTTGGGACACTGCAGGTGACCGACAAAACGTAGTTACAAATTCATTTTATGGTTATTAATATAATTTAAATTTATATCAAATCAGTTGGCCTCTATTCAAAAAGTGTCTTTTAATATGAATTGATAACTCAATTATATGGATGACGCTTTGTAAAAAAATAAGTTCTAAGAGAGACCTAATTGACAGGTGTCGGTGCCAATTTTTTGAGAACGACCTGACAAATTATAATCTTTATGAACTATTATTAACCATATTATTATATATAATAATTTAATAAAACTTATTAACGGGGTCCCCTTGGTTTATAGACACTTAGTTATTTCATAGAATATATCACTTCGCAGAATGTTCATTTCATAGAAAGCTAATTTCTGCTGACACCTTATTGTTTTCAGATTATCTTAAGCATGGGTTACGCAGGTTAGGTTAGGTTAGACGTGTGACCAACAAAAAATAATCTGAAATCAGTAAGGTTACAGCAGATTTTTTTTTCTATCAAAAAAAAATTCTGCAAAGTGATACGTTCTATGAAATAAGCATCTATTAAACAAGCGTAAACCCTTATTAACATAATGAATAAACAACAGAATCAAAACGTGCAAGCGGATTTTTAAAGCCTGCATTTTGTTAACTCATAGTTATTTAAAATTAAATATAACAAGTAGTATAAAATCCTCGTGTGGTTACCGAGTTAGAATAGTGCCACTCCATGTCTTCCCGTGGATGTCGTAAGAGACGACTAAGGGAATAAAGGCTTGTAGTACTGTTAGGCGATGGGCTTGCAACCGGTCACTAATACGCTGGTAAACATCTTAGCCTAATTGTGCAAATTGTGGTTATAGAATTATCAACCAGTTTTTAGAGATGCTTGTAATTCTATAGCTCTGCCTACCCCACTCTGGGAATGAAGGCGTGAGATTATGTGTATGTGTGTATGTGTTATAAAACCAATGCATAAACCAAATGCCGAGATACCAACCCTCTCCGTCATAATGCATCAGCACACGTCCCGCCTGCCAACTATACTGAAGACTGGTACAACCGGGTACTCCATTTATGTAAAGAATTTAGGATGGTGCGCTTATTTTATACTCTTCACGAGAGCGTCGGTGGCCTAGTGGCTTAGGCGGTCGACTCGTGATCGTAAGGTACCGAGTTCGAACCCCGCGGTCACCATGTACCAATGAGTTTTTCTAACTTAAGTCCATTACCCGATGCTCTTACGGTGAAGGAAAAACATCGTGAGGAAACCTGCACATTCGAACAGCTGAGTGTGTAAGAGGGTAATTGCACAAAAGATCCTAAAGGGTCGAAGTGTATCCGAAGGGGCCCGTCTGTATGATAAGATAAGATACTCCTCACGGCTTGACAGATTTTCATGAAATGTTGTGTTTATATTCAGTAGGTCTGAGAATAGGACGTAAAGTATACATCATAAGGTTTGTATGAAAAAAAATACACCCGGGCGGCGCCGGGCGCGGACAGAGGGCTAAGACAAGATGCACTACGCTAACTAACGTTTCTATTCGATTCCTTTTTAAACCAATCGCGTCACTGGAAGATGACGTGATACGAAAAGTCACGTGGTCTACCAGTGACGCGATTGGTTTAAAAACGAATCGATTTGTTCCTGATTCGTCATATTCCTAACTGGTCATATTCCTGATTCGTCATATTCCTAACTCGTCATTGTACAATCAAATGAAATTGCGAACACGTGCTTACGGGATTAAATAAGTAATAGGACACATTCTACTAAGTAGTTATACTTTGTAGTACGGTTAATTAGACAATAATTTACTTAAGGCGGAGTCCAAAAGACATGGCAAATAATGTAAACAAACTTGTATGACTTCACTCAAGTACCATTATTGCAAGTCTGCAGGGCCATCTTCTCCGATTAAAATGTTTTTGTATGACACATTATAAATAATTAAGTTACAATGGCATTCACTTCATGATAAACAAGTAACACTCATCTAAATAATTATCTAAGGAGGTTCTTATACCACAGAGGATTTCTATAATAAACTTGTGCAGTCAAATGTACATAGTATGACGAGTTAGGAATTTGACGAATCAGGAATATGACGAATCAGGAATATGACTAGTTAGGAATATGACGAATCAGGAACAAATCAACGAATCGAATAGAAACGTCAGTTAGCGTAGTGCATCTTGTCTGGGCCCTCAGATAGTGTTTACATATTTTTATGACTAAGTTATTATTAAGTTATTTAAATGGGCTTTAGAGTTCACTAGATGGCCTGTGTGTCATGCTATAAATAAACCTTGTGAGTTGACACTGTTCTTTTATTACCAATGGTGCTTGCTATGGTGACTCAATAATTATAGAGGTATTGTATGTAATGGGATAACCTTAACAGGGAGTTTTTTGTGATCGGGACTTTGAACCTACAACCAAGGCAATAAAGATCAATTATGTTTGTTCGATGACGCCATTTTCAGTTAATGAAGACAGGAAAATAAACCTTATTCTTATTGCAACACAGTTCAAATTAAATTGTCTTGATTCTGTACATTCTGCACACTGGGCCTTACAAGGCTTGAGTTTAGTTTGGGATGCCTAAAGCGATTCTAAACTATGGACGTCTTGCTCTAACATACGCAGTAAGAGTAAAGCAGTAATAGTTACCGCTACTCCTCTTGCCGTGAAAAGGTCGTTAACCAGCCCTATTATTAAAACGACTGATTTGAACGTCACAGCTGAATAAAACCGTAAAGAGTTCAACCCTCCAGTGTATACAGGGCCCCTTATAAAACCATCGTCTTTTGCAAATTGAAGTATACACAATGCAACAATGCTCAGTTTGTCTGTACGGTGTAGCCAACTGCGAGCGTTAAGATACGGGTCACTCAAATTTAAAAAACATACATACATTATGTCTATTTCACTGGGTAAAGTAAATAAGTTCTATTGTAACGTCGACAATATGATATCATTTCAAAGGCAATGTGGTTTTACCGAATTTAATAGATGCCATGGTGTAATGAATAGTCATACGCCATCTTTTTTTTTGGATAAGTTCGTATTTATCTTGCTTTCTCAATTAGCTTATACATGGATGCTGAAATCGGCTGAGAAAGCAAGATAAATAACTATGAGCTTTTCCGATCATATTTAGTAAGTACACTATGGATACTTGGCAACGAAAACACTCTTATACAGAGGAATATGTACGTACATTGGGCTGGGTATCTATTATTTGATCGATACACCTTTAAACGAGCGTAACATTGTGCAGAATTTTCATGTCATCGAAAGACATTTCTTGCCACATGGGTGAATTTTTTTTGGTAGTCCCTAGCTAAACCTACGTGTTTAATGTTAAGATATCCTGACATCGTCATGGTTTCAACAGGAAGTGCCGTTCTATGAAATTAAATTCGATGGAATAATACAATCGATGAAGTGAAATTCGGTAAAATGATTCGTACATACATTATTACATAGAAAACATCGAAAACTCAGAGCATAGTTATTCGCGCTCATCACACGAATATTTGCCTATACCGCGAACCAAACCACGATCCTGCGCGGTATTAGCATTTAGCGAATAGACAAGGATCCGCCAGAAGCGCGGCCCCACCCGGACAACGTCAGCGGCCGACGATAGTTATTATATTTCTGCTATAGACACGGAATATTTCTCTCAAAGATGCAGCGCGCTTGCACCGATGCACTTCTATTTCCGCTGGTCTGCAATCGCTGTTGATCTAGTGCATTCGATGCTTAAATAAATAATTTATTTTTTCATCTGGGAGGCATCGTGCGATGCCAGCGGAATAGACAGACGGTGGAATTATTAGCGAAGTATTCCATCTTAGTTTTCAAGTCTGGCCTTGTATTTGTATATTCTGAACCAGCTCCCGTTGGGATGGGCTTGAATTTAGAATACATATTGTAATGTTAACTCAAGGGGCGTACACGACATAACTCCCAAGTGTTATAATAATAATAATAATAATAATAATAATAATAATAATGCTCAATTGATCTTAAGTGATTGTCCCGGGTTACTAATGTCTTGCACAAAATTTATTCGCACATTTTCGTTTCGCATAGCAACCATTGGCACAATCATCATTTCGCACAATTGCTTTTTGCCTAAATTTCTTGGCACACTATCATTTCGCACAATTTTCTTTGGCAGAATAATACATTGGCATAATGTTGATTAGAACAATACTACTATGGCCGAATAATCGTATCGCCGAAATTGTTATGGCATAATAATCATTTCCCACAATTTTCATTGGCATAATGTTGATTAGAACAAGTCTTATTAATTATATAAAACAAAAATTACAAGCTCTGTTTTTCTTTAACTGTCGTAACCCATCATTTTTCTGACGCAGACGCAGTTTCAACCTAACCTAACCTAATTTTCTGGCAGCGATTCGGTTATGTGCGGGACGCAGTTTCAACCTAACCTAACCTAGTTTTCTGGCAGCGATTCGGTTCTGTGGGGATGTAGTTAACCTAACCTAACCTAACCTAACCTAATTTTCTGGCAGCGATTCGGTTATGTGCGGGACGCAGTTTCAACCTAACCTAACCTAGTTTTCTGGCAGCGATTCGGTTCTGTGGGGATGTAGTTAACCTAACCTAACCTAACCTAACCTAATTTTCTGGCAGCGATTCGGTTATGTGCGGGACGCAGTTTCAACCTAACCTAACCTAGTTTTCTGGCAGCGATTCGGTTCTGTGGGGATGTAATTTTAACCTAACATCATCAACTTTGCAACTCGTTATACATTGGGATATTGTGCTATCGTACAATTATGCCGCAATAAACTCAGCGGAATGTCTATTGTCCTACAGAAAATTCTGCGATATTCAATTCGGCGGAATGTATATTGTGCTACAGAAAATTCTGCGATATAAAATTCGGCGGAATACATATTGTGCTACAGAAAATTCAGCGGTATAAAAGTCGACGATAGTAGTAGTATGCTATTCAAATTTGTGCCAAATGAATATTATGCGACATAATAATTGTGGTAAATATATAATTATGCGATAGTATCATTCGGCTGAAAGTAATTGTGCGAGAACGGTTATGCGAAGTGTATTTCGGACAACATAGATTGTGCAAGATAAGGGGTACCCGATTGTCCCTTGTGGTTTCCGGTTTAAAATAGTGCCTCTCCATGTCTTCCCGTAGATGTTGTAAGAGGTGACTAAGGGAATATAGGCTTGTAGTTACGGTACTGTTAGGCAATTGTCAAACTGCCGCCGCATCCCGTTGTGGCGTGCGGAGCGACGAATTCGCATGCGGCGACGACGCACCACCGTACGGATTTGCTCTGTATCTCCATCCGGAACTGCGGTGCACGACGAACCGCATTGACTATGGAGCGGAGCGGATTTACTATGGAGCTCAGTGTGGCATACCCTGTGTCCCGCACCGCATCGCCCTCCGGAAGTGCGAACCGTCGTGCGATTTGCACAACCGCACGCAGAGACGGAGCCAGTGTGAGATACCGTGCGGTTTTGCGTACAAAATCAAGATTCTACAGTACTAAGTTAAAAACCGCAACACCGGACGCCGCTGCGATGTGCGGAGCAGTGTGATAACCGCCTCAGGCGATGGGCTTGCAACCTGTCACTAATACGCTGGTAAACATCTTAGCCTATTTGTGCAAAATTTGGTTACAGAATTATCAACAAGTTTTTAAGTTGTACGTAATTCTGTAGCTCTGCCTACCCCACTCTGGGATTACAGGCGTAAAGGGTATGTATGATCTTAATTTCTAATTATCATAATCCTGAAGATATTTAATTAATGAATAAAAGTTTTTATTTTAATAGTATTTTCACTGATGACATTCGTCTGAATATTGAAAACCGAAAACTTACTGTTTTTGTGCTGTTACACTTCAGCTTAATACCGTAAATTATTATATTCTCCGTAGCATACTGAAGACTTACGTCTGACTAAGAGCATTCTTTAACTAAAATAAAATCGGTTTATAATGCTTTTATGACTAAGGTGGTATAAGTTATATCTTTAAAGCACTGTCCGGTTTAAAACTATTCCAAGTAGCGGGAGTTCCCCCCAGGTAATGGCGGCTGATGGCTTCCGCGCCGATCCCGCCGATATCCGTCGGCTTCATGATGCGACCTCCTTTCGGAGCCTTATTAAAGCTCGCGCCTTTGACTGCGTTCATTCCAATTTGTAGGTTTCATATGCTCCAATAAGCTGTTGCGTTTGTAAGATTGAAATCTATTCCAATTTTTATTTTTAATAGGTTAAAATGATTATAAGCGATCATCGCTAGTACCAATGAACATACGAAATAATTAAAAGGTTGCCAGCCTTTGGCTTAAGTAAGAAATACCTTTTAATGAGCCTGGAAACATTTGAAATCACAAAAATATGTTCCGTGCTGATTTGTTTTTGTTTTTCTTTATTCATCATTATTCATGCTAATAATAGTTGAAAATTAATTCAATTGTAAAATTTTACGCAACGTCTAAATCAGCCCCCTAAAGACTATAAGCCTGTTAAATCCTATTAAAGTTAATATACCGTTTTTTATACAATCGTTAATTAGACAAACAACCCCGGACATAAATTAAAAGTTTTATTTGATATTAATTTCATCAAATTAAGCGGAAAAGTAACTACGATAAATAACTACAAATAACCCAACCGAGTTAAAACTATTCCAAGTAGCGGGAGTCCTCCCCAGGTAATGGCGGCTGATGGCTTCCGCGCCGATCCCGCCGATATCCGTCGGCTCCATGATGCGACCTCCTTTCGGAGCCTTATTAAAACTCGCGCCTTTGACCGTGTTCATTCCAATTTGTAGGTTGCATGTGCTCCAATAAGCTGTTGCGTTTGTAAGATTGAAATCTTTTCCAATATTTATATTTAATGTAAGAAGTCTAAAGGGCCCCAATATACGTAACGATCTGTCGTTACGATCAATCTGAATCGATATCGTGAAGATTCATATTTCGTTTGAAAGGAGGGTGGGCAAATTGGCCTATATGACAAATAAGGACAAGAGATATGCCACCAGATAGGTCATTCTAAGTTGTAAAACTATTACTATGGCAGGTAGTTCGAAATCATTGTGTGAAATAAGTTATCGCCACGCAAAGACGGCGGTATTTCAAAGCAATTATGCTAAAGTCGTCTATGTAGGGGTCCCGATGTTCCAGATTTAAAAAAAAACTCACAGTTATTGGATGTTTCCCGCTACACAAAATCGTTCTAGAATTAAAAAAGATATCCGATGATATAGTGCTTATTTTTATTGGTTTCTAAGCCAGTGTTCATACATTTCTGCCCATTCTCCTTTAGTGATATTGCCACACACGTACAATCCATCGCTCGATTTCAGTCTGAACCGACGGATCGTACCGTATATGGGGCCCTTAAACGAGGATACCGGTTAAAATTGACTGTAAGCGATCATTCATACCATATCATATCATATTTAATCATTGCTTTACATGGGGAGGAAGTTGTTATTCTTATTATAAATTGCTAGGTACCTACTTATTAACATCGGAACTAATTCAATAGGTTGCCATTCTTTGACTTAAGAAATACCTTTTAAATAGGCTGGTATACCATGATAAAAAAAAAGGTAAAGGAGGTTTATTCAGTAAGTAGGCCGCACGGCACTTTTACACGTCTAAATTCTACGAGCGCTTCGCAAGAGACACTGCTGAGAAGAAGCGCCGCAAGAAACTCAACAGTCAGTCGTTACTATTGCTTTTGTCTTTTTTTTTTTTGCTCATCCTCAACCTGAAAATGAGTCCCCTTCTGACTATAAGACTGTTAAATCCTATTTTGTTATTACGCACTTTTTAACGGCTAAAT
Source organism: Acleris literana (assembly GCA_946894065.1). Lineage (NCBI taxonomy): Eukaryota > Metazoa > Arthropoda > Insecta > Lepidoptera > Tortricidae > Acleris > Acleris literana. The sequence goes on along the minus strand of OX335671.1, from coordinate 25,301,748 downwards.
AATAAATATACCGTTTCTTTATACAATCGGTAATTAAACAAACAAGTCCAGAAAAAACAAAATGGTAGGTAGGTAGGCATTTATTTCATACTGAAAATTACATTATTCTATGTCACATAATCACAATGAATTCACAATAAGATCGTCAAAATGTAAAAAATAAGTTGAAATAATAATGAAATAAAATAAACAAACGCAGTCAAAATGTAAAAATAAGAATTAAATTAAACAAAATAAAAATGTTATTTGATAATTAATCTTATCCCTATAAAGTATATGTATAGTTATCATAGTTATAAGTAAGTGCTACTACTGTACGGTGTTAGTAGACCTTGTAAAAAACTATTGTAGGCATCAAAAATATTTAAATTACCTTAAAAAATCATATTACTTTAAATTTTAGCCTCACTCAATGCAAATTTTACATTGCTTGGAGTACCTACTCCAAACATGTAAAAACGATCCCGGACCAACATCCACACGATAAACGAAAACTTATTCGAAAAAACACATCAAAGCAAAACGGCGTAACTAAATAATAAAAGCTATCGCAGATATTTTGGCACGTGCCTACAAAGCCGAGAAAAACCAATCTTGTTGTTCGTGAGTCAGCAATAGGGTGAGTAATATTGCCGAGTGTGCTCGCCTCGTTTGCATGGCGGTCTTACGTCATTTTAGAACCGTGAAGTTATATTTTTATTTGAACATATGCCCAGTATGAATAAATTACAAGGTTAAAAACCGGCCAAGTGCGAATCGGACTCTCGCACGAAGGGTTCCGTACCATTATCTATAAAAAATCACGTTTGTTGTATGGGAGGCCCCCTTAAATATTTATTTTATTTTAATTTAATTATTTATTTTTAAAGTGAATTTACAATTTAATATTCTGTGAGTATTTCAGGCGTCTACCTGTTGCCGTTATTAATATCGAGCAAAACACGGCAAAAAAATAAAGTTTGTTGTATGGAAACCCCCCTTAACCCTTAATTTGGCAAAAATGAAAAAGGTAAGGTAAGGTAAGGAATTCAAACCCTTTTTGATTTTGAATCAGCAATAAAATAAAAACACAATCCAAACAAAAAAGTGGACATTACGAGTATGGTATGTTCACTGTGACGAACATTTCCAAATTAAGGGTTAAATATTTATTTTGTTCTGTTTTTGGTATTTGTTGTAGCGGCAACATATAAATACATAATCTGTGAAAATTTCAACTGCCTACCTATGTTGGTTCATGAGATACAGTCTGGTGGGAGACAGACAGAAGGGCGGACAGTGGAGTCTTAGTACTAGGGTCCCGTTTTTACCCTTTGGGTACGGAACCCTAAAAAGTAGCTCGCCTACCCTTTAGGAGTTTCTGTTACCTACTGCTGCTCGGGTGCTAGGGTTGCGTCGATGTGCCTCGCTCGATACTTTACGCACGCAACCAAACGCGCCCCGACTAAACCGGCTAGGTGCTTCCTTTTGAGTTTGCTTGTGGTTGCTCGTGGCATGTACGGTTGAGATACGCAACACATGGAAGCCGTACGATACGTCGGTGAAACTGCAAAACCGCGTAAGTAACATTTTTAATGAGCAGCAAAATGCACCTTTTTTCTAAGACATTAAGGTTTATTTTGTTCTATAATAAATTTGTTGGTTACGCGGTTTTGCAGTATCAAAATAAATAAATAAATATTTGTTTAGAAAATAGAATGTGTTTATATTATAGAAAGCGTTTATTAGCCTATATGTGTTTGTATGTATCTATGTTTGTTCCTTTGTGGGGCTCAGAAACTAAACCCGTGGACCGATTTTGATGATTCTCATGTCAATTGATTCGTCTTATTCTTGCGAGTGCCGTAAAGATATGACAGTAATCAAAATTCAATATGGCGGCAATCAGAGGCCATATTGTAAAAAAGAAAAAAAAAGTCGACGGAGTATGACAAGTGGGGTATAATTGAATAGGTATTTAAAAATCATCTTTAAGTTTTTTCCATCATGTTTTATTTTGAATTATCATTTAAGATCTATAACGATTTAAAGTTTATTTATTTATTTATTTGCTTAATTTCGTAAAATGATACTGACTCGCTATTCTCTCACTTGGTGACCATTTTTTCAGGATAACAAGTATCCTGTTTGTCTCCGGCTGAAATTTTTCATACCAAAGTATGTCGATCGGTTTAGACGTTGAACTATCAAAATAGAATAAAGAAACAAACACATGATTTGAAATCACATACATACATAGGTACACTCACGCCTTTATTCCCAGAGTGGGGTAGTTAGGCAGAGCTACAGGATTACCAACAACTCTAAAAACTCATTGTTTACTATGTAATCACATTTTGCACAAACGGGCTAAAGATGTTTCCCAGTGTACATTAGTGACAGGTTGCAAGCCCATCGCTTAACAATACTACAAGCCTATATTCCCTTAGTCGCCTCTTACGACTTCCACTGATTTGAAATCAAAGTTGATATAATACGTTTTAGAAATAAATAAATATCTAGGAACTATCTGAAGCAAATTGACCTAGTCCCAAACTAAGCTCTAGGTTTGTTCCCAAGACTCAGGAACAAATTTAAGGTTTCAAGGAAAAAACATGTGTAGGGTGATGGAACCAGTAATGGACAAGGCACCAATGGACACTTGATTCTTATTTTACAGAGGATAAGGGTTATTCATTTGTTTTGCAACTATCAATTTAAGACCGTGTGAAAATTGAATTAAGAGTGAAACGTCCATTACTGGTGCCTGTCAGCTAAAAGTATTCATCATAGGTGCCGTCACCCTAGTCAAATTAGATTTTTTTTGCGATATCACGATTTGAAAGTTAGGAGCCATGTAGTTTCGTACGTACTGCCGTGGCATATCTATAATATCCGACATTGGTCGATTTTTAAATCGCAAATACAGATCGATAGTGATTTATTTTTCTCATTAATATAGCAGAATTAGTTAAAAAACGACCAGATGTCGGATAACTACATTATAGATATGTCACGGTAGCGTAACATTCGTATATAGGTCTTTATAAAGGTAAAAAAATTAACACTATTTCAATATTTATATCATCAACTGAATGGTAAGTATCTAGGGTGATGGAACCAGTAATGGACAAGGCACCAATAATGAACACTTGATTCTTATTTTACAGAAGATAAGGGTTTGTTTTGCAACAAATGAATAACAATCAATTTTGGTCCGTATACAATTGGAATTAAGAGTGAAGTGTCCATTACTGGTGCCTGTCAGCTAAAAGTGTCCATCATTGGTGCCGTCACCCTAATTAATAATCAGGGATCGTAAAATGCGAGCAAAATTCATTGAAGTGCTAGGGTTGTCACTTATGATATAATCGAAATATGTATGGAGGAATGTGTTTATACTTATAAAAGCACTTGTTATCATTATGGTAATAAATTGCCCCTATCAGTTTTCATGGTTTATCTATATAACTATCTATCATGGTTAAACTAAAACTTATTAAAATTGATAACTACATTGTCTATAGATTTACGAGTATTATCTCTTTATAATTGTCAATCTGATTGTATTATTTGCATTGTCTCGCCATCGTAGGTACTTGCGAAAATGATTACTTAATATCCCAAGTGTAAAATTGGGAATTATTTCATTTGAAATTGTAAATATAATAAAAAATATACCAGCCATTAAACTGAGGTTCGGATTGTGTTATTGTGTTCGGATTTCATCAGTAAATTAAAAAAATACTTGTGTTATTTTAGTACCTAATATTTTAGTTCATAAATTTAGAACCATCGCCAACCCTAACTGTTTGTCATACGTCATTTCAATGGATTTTGCTCGCATTTTACGATCCCTGTTAATAATGTATATTGTGTAACTGAGAGATTGCAAACCGTACATATTTTAAAATAAAATCTCTTTTTTTAAGTGACTGGGCATGATTTTCCGTTTACCCTTAAAATATTCTCCCTTATTTTACGAATATTAAACCGCCACCACTAACTTAGCTATTAATTATTTTAGTTGTTTGCTTCTTGGGTATATTTCAGTTTAATCAATCAGAACTACTAAGAAACGCAATGTATCCAATCCAAGGGGTAATTCATAGTTCTATAGTAACTTCGAGACATGCGCTGTCAATCAAGTTGCCTGTCTGTTCTATTATTAACGTTTATTCCAGTAATACTTTAAGGTCACGTTTGATACATTGTGTACTTGTAAGTATGATAAATATGGATCCAAGAATGACAACCATTTTACGTCTAAGCCAGATTCTCTCAGAAATTTCGTGACTCCGACTTTGAATTGCAAAGTTAAAATGGAATAGTAAATGTTTTATTTGTTTAGAATTTATGTTTTACAATTGTAAATGCCGTTTAATAAAATTTCTGTAGACATTGATGAAATAGTGAAATGATTGTTTTAATTATGTTTTTGCTACATGTTTTTATTTTATCATTTATTTACGCATAAATATCGCAAAATGGAAATTAAATTTGATTACCTACTTTGTTTTTTATACGACTTGTATTCTTTTTGCAATAGTTGTCTTTACGAATAATACAATAAATAATGTAAGTTTGTTTGGAGTATTGAAGAAATAGAAGTTATATGGATGTTTTTTTGACAACTCGTTAGCCTAGTTGGTAGTGATCTTGCCTACGAAGCTAGCGGTCCCGGGTTCAAGTCCCGATAAGTGCAGATATTTTTCATGAGCTCGACTTTTTTGTTCCTGAGTCTTGGATGTTTTCTTTGTATTTCTCTACCTGTATATATGTATAAGTAAGTTTAAGTACCCATAGTAGGTACAAGCCTAGAGCTTAGTTTGGGACTAGGTGAATTTGTGTGACATTGTCCCCTGATATTTATTATTATTAATCTGGCCAAACTTAGGACGGGCCGCTATTCATTGATAATATTTTCTTTAAGATATAAAAGCGTTAGAAAACGATAATATTAATTGTAATATAAAAGCGTTAGAAAAAACCAGGCAAGTGCATGTCACACCACGCTCACTGTAGAGTTCCGAAGCTCTTAAAAACAACAAGTGTGAACTAAATTCTATTTTCTATTTAAAGTTATTCGGTGTAGTGAATAAAATTGACATTCTACTTCTTATACTGTATTTTTCGATTTATATTTTTTATCATTCTAATTATTATTCTAATTTTTATTTGACTGAAATTTAAAAAATATGTTGCGTATTAACTATTGAGTATGTGTCAAAATCTCCAAAATATGAAATTATTTGGTTAAAGAAGAACCAACCAAGTCTAGTTTTCCTCTTAAGTTCGTTATTATGTGCTTTTATTTAAGATATTTTTCAGATTTTTGTTACTTATAATTTATACCGTACGGGGACGAGCAATTCTAGCGAAAAATACACGTTCCGAGTAATTTTTTTCCTAAAAGGCCCCCCAAAAATAAAATTTGACCTTAATACTATTTAATTAATGTCTTTTTAAGAAATATTCAATGATACCTCACTCGCTGTTAATAATGTAAAAAACTGCTTAATATGTCTGGGAGGTAAACGAATATATATATTCTTAGAATATTGAATATTTTGTAGTTATTATAAAGAACTAGGGGCTTACGTTTCTGTTTTTTGTTTTTTAAATTTGTTTGGTTCTAAGAAATATTTTCTTGGAAAAGAAACCGTACAGACATTGTTTTTCATGATATCTACAACATATTCAAAAATCGGACGAGGTTTAAGGGGAGAGAAACGTTTTCGCACTTTTTATGGAGATTTTTAGCCTCACAATCCTATTAAGATAAGTATAAAAACATTTTCAACTGTGCCAATAAAGGTTCTCAGCACGATGATGCCTAGACCTGCCATGGAGTTGATTTTTAGTGAGAGCCTTTTACCACGTTAGACCACTAAAATTGCTAAATAAATCAAAAGCAGTCACTAAAATCACACAATTAATTACACGTTTTAACGACATATTTTGCAAGATTATCACCACTTCTCTGCTCAAGCGGGAAAACTTTTTGAGTAAAAATATTTCGCGCAAACGACAGAGATACATGTGTATACGATTTACCGTTATTTAGGTTGAAAGGAAAATCGCCCAGTTGAAATGACCATTCTGAAGTTGGGTCAAAAATAAAAGTGTCCAAAGTGAATTTGGTCAAAATGTAATTGTGCTTAAAAATATTTATAGCCCAATTTTTTATTTTCATTATAATTTAAGCCCGATTGGGATTTTATCCATAATCAATTAATTAATTCAGATTAAGATCAAAACGTTTGCAGCTTCAAAGTGCAGTTTTTATGATTGGGTATATTTCTGGTCGATTTTTGACGTGTAAAAGTGCCCGTGCGGCCTACTTACTGAATAAACATCTTTTATCTTTTTTTACCTTCAGGTAGGAGGTATTTACGATTGGAAAATTTCTGAGTGTAAGTAAATACAAATTGACAAAATAATATTTCTTTCAAACTAGGATCGCATTGGATAATTTTTTTATGGGACATGATTCCATTTTAGACTTTATATTTTTTCTGGTTTGGCGTATATTTTCGAGTCATCGATTCACCTTCTAACCCAAAATCCCAAATGACAGTAAATATGATACTAATATTTTTGTATATGGCCACTCAAAATTCTACATTATCTTGTTCATTTCTAAGTTGCATTGTCATATATTAAACATTGTACAATTTTCCAAGCGTTAAGCCCCGACCTCTGGCAAATTTAAGCGCAGCATCGTGCAGCGAAAATAGTGAATCAAGGGCCAACAAGCGGCGCGCGTCGGTGCCTTTTTGCCTCGACATTTATTGTTTTAATGGCGATGGCGTACTCCACTCATATTTCTCTCTGTTCTTTGTTAGTTTTTACTTATTACCACATCGCTGCAGTGGCCATATGAATAAATTCCAGGCGAGCGTCGGCGTTCGCGCGATCATTCCAGATTAAATTTTCATTTCGGTGGTGAATTTTGGGTCCTCCAGCGGCATTTCTTGCTTCGACTTACAATATTCATAACGCGAGTAAAGTCGGATCCGCATTTATATTTATCCCCGCGAACAAGAAATTTCGGTGCCAGTTCATTGCTTGGTTTAATAGCATTTGTATGCGGCGGCGGATTTTGAGTTATGTCTCTCGAACTTGCTCGGAGTTTAGGTTAATTGAATCGCGATTGGCTCTCTTAGTTGCAGTTAAATTATTGAGGACTTAGAATTCTAGCTTAGTATCTTTGTTCTTAATAGCACAAGTTTCAGCTGAGACTGACAATGGGATTACTGAGACTAATTTTCCAAGAAGTTTCCAAGAACGGTCTGAAACTAAAGGCTGGTCCTTCGAACCGTATACTGCAGCAAAAAGATTGTAATTTAAAGAGCTCCTGACTTTTTCAAGCGTTTATAATACACGGTGCTAAAAGGATAATATTCGCAAAAAGTCCGCCTAGCCGCCGTTATAGCCATATAACGGCCAGCTAGGAAAAAGTGTAAAATGAAGGTTGCAGGTACACTTAGTGCTCTCGTAATATTCATTGTTTAATTATGATTTTACTAGAAATATAGTAATTAGGTTTCGAGTTGGGAAACCCTTTATATTATTTTAATTGTTTTTCTCCAATTTACTCAGCAGCAGCAATGATATCATTACCATTTCTTTTAATTATGGTTCCTTAAAACATATCATTATTCTTTCTAATATTATGAATGCATTGCGTGTGTGTTTGTTTGTTGGTTCCGACTTCACTGTCCAACGCCAAAAATAATCGACGGAGAATTTGCTAAAGATATGGTTTTTACCTGGTAAACAAGTTATCTTCCGAGGGAATTGCGATTAACGTACTTCTACGTGGATAGATAAAAGCTACGAGTAGTATTGAATAGTTTAGCATTCGTTTGTTTTCAACTTTCGTGATTTTCAATCATACTGTCGAAACGTCGAGGTGTATAACAATATTTATACGTGGTTAAGTCCCGTTTTAGATATATAACAGTAGTTTTGCACTGGCAACTTTTCACATTTTACGTTTCTTGTTGGTTGCTCAGTCGACTGGTAGAGAATGCATCAAGTCTATTATTTGTACTTACTTAAGTGCATTAAGTTTACATCGACGGATAAATGTATTCAAATTAAATTAAATTATCACGCATCCGCACTCGGCACGTCTGTTGCCAACTTATTAATTGTAAGCGACAAACTATGTTCACAGTTCGTGCGAAACTTCTGATTCATATCAAACTTTCTCGCGCTCGAATATTTCTCCAACTTGAATAACATTTCCACTTATCTTGGTACGGAAATAACTCATATTAGTATTGTCTGAATTTTAACACAAATTCTTTGGAGCTGAAATAAACCCAGAGGCGTGGGTTGCCATGTGAAAGACATATAAGTATATTAGGACGGGCATTCGGAATACCAAAACGTGATATTAAATGAAAACATTTCTGTTATTGGAAAACAGAGCAGAAACCTCACTTATTTTAAACGATTTAAAATGTTATTTCAGAAATTACAATGTATGAAATGAACTTTATTTCCATTCGCTAGGGTTCAGTTTTCTTTTTAAATGTTCTAAATACATGCATTTTATTTTTATTCACGAGCAATGAGCTGGTTCGATGTACATGTTATTTGTTATTTTAATAAGATTGGGTATCATTCGTGATTCTAAAGAATTCACTTATTTTATATCTTAGAATGTAGGACTGTTTTTATTACATTGGAAATAAAATTCAGTGATTTCTCTGTCAAATAAATTGAGAGAAAAAAGAAAATATTTTTGCGATACATTTGTATGGGTATTTAGACGTTGCCGCAGAAAATATAAAAGTTTCAGATATTATTTCAATTTCGGATATTTGTAAATGTAAGAATAATAAATTGCGTTTCGAATTGGATATGATGTTTCAATTGTTTCAGGTTAATGTGATATTAAAATATGTATATTCTCTGCATATTGGCTTTAGTTTTAAGGTTTATTTGTAAAAAATATTGAATATTTGCTATATTTCACATTCACAATGAGTCTTTCAATGCCGGTTTAAACATCATTTTGTTAAAAAAACACGAAAAAAAAAATTCGAACGCTGTTTTAAATATAGTTTTTATCCTGTTTCATAGAGGTAGGCATTATCACCCATGATCATTCTATTTATTAACGGTAATAATACTACCTAATTACCTTTGTTATCTTTATTTCTTCTACTATTATCACTAAGGAATAAGTTCGACTCTGTACTACTATTTCTGTAGTTAGCGCGTGCATTCTCAATTAGGCAGCCTTTTTACGTTCGATCGTTTGGCAGAAGCCCTGCTGCCTAATACAGAATGCACGCGCTAAAATGTGTTTTGTACACTCTGATGGGACTACTGAAACACGCCGGTTCTCCTCGTTCACTCGTTCGACCGACCGAACGTTGTTTTTAAGAGAATACCCCAGAATAATAGTAACAAAAGCCCCCGCGCTGTAGATCCCCCGCCCACGCGGTGTGTGCCCTAATTACCAGCCATTTATAACCGCCGCGGACCGTCCGAGCGATTTTTATATTTTTTGCATCCTACACGTAATATTTTCGCAGACAGCCCCGCACAGCTAAAGTTGAAATTTTTTAATTGTCATTTGCGTACAACGAACCTTTTGTAGGTTTTTTAGTTTGCTAAAAGGACTTTGATATGCTTGCGTTAAAGTTGCCTTTCGGCCATTTTGAATCTGTGATACTGAGATTTTTGTTTTTACTTTTGTCATCGTCGGGTTTTTTCATGTTTCGTTTCTGAGAAAAATACTAACGAGGATTTTATGAGAAAAATATGGTTTATTTACGCAATATTGACGGCTGCGAAAGCAATGCTGGCTTTCTATTTAACACGGTAAAACAATGTGCTTTTGTGATGTTATCGTATCGTCAACGTTACGATAGCTCTTATTTACTTGACAGTAATGGCGGCCGAGTTCAAAACAACGCCATAACACGTCAAAAGCAATATTATTTTACCGTGTTGAGTGACAGCGATGACAACTGTTAATTTTTGCAGATGTTCCAAATTTGGATCTCATAACCTTATAATATTCGATAACGTAATGAAATTACGTTACAGCTGTCATCGCTGTCACCTACTACTACAGGTAAAGCTAGTCATTTGCCTTTCGGCTTCTGAAACTATCTTAGAGTACTTACAATATGTGTATAGATAAAGTATTGTACACGACTCTGCGTAATTGGCTTTACGACACTCGTGTAATCTATTATGAAACACGCCTTGCGGCTCGTTTCATAAACCACACTCTTTTTGTAACGCCTGTCAATACGCAACCGTCACGTAAACTACTATTATTATACTTCTAGAATATGTGTTAGGTACTATCAGCCCAATGAAACCCTGACCGACCATATAACTGTGTCACAGTGACATTATAAAACAATTTGTTTGACACTTCTTACGACTTGAATCATAACGTCACTGTGACACAGTTCTATCGTGGGTCAGGTTCCAAATGTTACAATGGGATAATAGTACGTGAATTACAGTGAATAAGATAGTTCACAATTATTTCTCCATAATGTGAGTAAGACGAGTTTTTTTGTACAAAGTTTTAAAAATAATTATATACGTTCCTAAGGCGTCAAAAATAACGCCCCTATGCTATTGATAATAAGGTCTATGTTTACATATTTTCCGCGCGACGGCCGTATAGATATTATTGCTTTTGACTTTACCCAGTTAGCTATCAATGATGATGGAGATGGTAGGTTTAAATAATAAAACGTAACTTAACTATGTTGTCAGTAATACTATAACATTAGAAATGTACGCAGAAATAACATGGTCTAGTTACTTTAAAAATAGTACATTGTTGCAGAGGATAGAAAGTACACGATTTTTGGACGAGTCATATAGAGGGCCGAAACGTAGTTGAGGCCCTCTAGTGTACGAGTCCATAAATTGCACTTTCTACCGAGGCAGAGATAGTGCTTTTCACAACTACTGAGAGGAAATAAAATAAAAATTCATATTCAAAACTCAAATTTTAATTCATGTTAATGTGACATCACCGCCAATTTTACCATAGATAACTTTTTTTTAATCTGGACCCCTATTCTCGTGGCACTCGAGATTAATAAACTAACATGCGAGATAAAGATGTCAACTCCATATAAAATTGTATTTGTTTCGCCATATCTCCCATGTAATTTCATCTCTAGTGGTTCGAGATTAGGGGCCAAGTTTGAATAATATTTTAAAAAAAAACAGTGACATAGTTTTTAGTCTGTGTATCTTTTAGCAAAAAAACACCTAATATTGTACGACACAAAATGGTGTGTTCCGATTGGTCGATTTCAATTTTTCAATTTAAGGAGCTATGACACAAAAATTGATTGATTGATTTTCATTGGTTCTTAAAGTTGGACAACAATGTTCTCGACCAATCAGCAAACACGCCAACAAAAACATTCTTGGTCTGTCCTTATAAGTGACGTTTTGTGACCCCAAACAAGACCATCTATGGCCATATTTCCGAGCAGTGTTGTGAAAAAGAGATTTGTTTCTCTAAAATGTGATGAATGTGTCAAAAGGAGATGGCGGGATGACCTAGATTCGTTTGCGCGGGATTGGCAAGACTACGCTCTTGATAAGCACGGCTGGCGAAAAAGAGAGGACACCTTCGCCCAGCAGTGCGACACAAAAACAGGCTAGAAAAAAAGAATTTCGCATTAAACTATTACTTATTGTTAAAATAACCTCTACAACTACACGAAATTTCATGGTTCCTAACGTTCTCTGTGTTATTTCTGTGTATATACGCTTCATTTGGTAATATAAAACATGTATTTTTAGTATTCGTTTCAAGTCAGCGCTTGGCTTTGCTAACGTGCAGAGAAACATAGCTACTGTAACGATAACCTGCTCAATTTTCCAAATACACCTGAACCAACTCGATACAGTTCCCAGTGGGCGTCACTTCAAGTAACGAACGCGCGGCAAAACGCGCCGCGACGCGGCTTGACGACGCGGCTTTTGTGGCCCCGAAAACATGGGTAACGTTATAAGGACTTTTTAATACACTTGTTTAAACTGCTTGAAATATTGAACGGGTAGGCAACAATTCTTATATCGAAAAACGTTTCAACGCATCATTGGGCAAAATGTTTATTTCTTCGAAACCCATGAGTTAATTTGGTAGTCAGAAGTCTAATTCTACGTAATTAATGTGTAAGATGTCCTGAAAACATCATGGTTTCAGCAGAAAATAGCTTTCGATGAAGTGAAATTCGATGAAATTATGGGTTACTATATTTATCATAAATTCTGTACTTGATATTTGACTTATTTGTAGTACAATCGGCAAAATGAATCCTTGATCCACCCTAGAACTGTGTCACACTTTATTTGATAATTCTTACAATTTGGCTTATAAAGTCACTGTGAAATGGTGCCATGATGGGTCAGGTCCTATTACCTAATTGTAGCTTAAAAAAGAAATGTAAATGTATACCCTGATTATCCTTAAGTACGATATTTGAGTTTACCTCGTGACCTTAGTTGAGAACTCGTGTTATAAGAGTCTTGTCTGATAATATCAACTCTCAGCCTAAATCTAAACAAGGAATATTAAGGCTAAAATTTGGAAAATATTATTCTTAGTTTTATTAATCAAGAAAAAGTTAAGTAGCCGTACCATCCATTTGTTTATTTTTTCTTATGCATTGGAACATAAAATATTATTCTAATCACGTTCTTACCTAGGAACAATGATAATATTATAATATTAGAAATTGAATTCTATAACAAGTAACCCGCTGGCTTCAAACCCGCAGATGTCTCCACTCGAACAAAGCCGTTGGAATGTGGCGGTGCAGAAAAATGCATACTCCGACATCCTGAGCTTTACGCCATTTTATTGCGGACTTGTTCCCGACGCAAATGCATAAAATATACCGGCGGGAAACGAACGGTTGTTATTCCTGTAATATTTGTGAAGAGAAAGGAGGTATTGCAGCCGTTGGGGAATTATTTGAGGTCACAATAATAATCATTAATAGGGATCCAATGGACTCAAAAATTAGGAGCTCCGCACGAAAACTAAAGTCCCCCTTACCCTAATAATTGAGTGGAGACTTAAGTGGCCAATGGGGTCAAAGACTTTTCGAGTGGCGTCCGCGCACTGAAAGACGCAGAGTGGGAAGATCTCTAACAAGGTGGACCAACGACGTGGCTAAGGTTGCGGGAAACCGAGGGATGCAAGCGGCGCAGGACCGGTCCTTATGGCAAAACTTGGGGGAGGCCTGTGTCCAGCAGTTGATGTTTTTCGGCTGAAATTGTATTATTATCGATTTATGTACGTATATGTATGTATTTATTTGGTAAGAAAAGTGGTCATGGGCGGGGCACATTGCGAGAATGGACAAGAGTCGCTGGACAAGACGAGTCCTTGAATGGAGACCTAGAGCTGATACTAGAGGGCGCGACGGATGAGACGGGCACAGGATCGCCAAGAGTGGAAGAAGAGGGAAGAGGCCTACATCCAAGATTGGATCACCAAAAGGCCACCATGATGATGATGATGATGATGTATGTAATTTTATATGTAAACCCCGACCATTATAATTGTAACTACGCACATGCTTAAGGAATTATAAAATTATGTATTATTAATAAACCCCATTTTTTTTAAACCAGTGCAATAGTTAATGAGCTAAGTAGAGTAGAACTTCCTTCCATTTGTGATCACATAAATCAATAAATCGATAAACTCATTGCTGTTCTACTGATTTTGCATGGCCGTGACAAAACAATGTACTGTATTCCCAGCTTACGAAGCGAAGATTACCGAAGCTATTAGGAAAATAGAACTGTATTTGCGTTGAAAATGTGTGAAAATATTACTTCATTTATGATAACAATTCTCAGAAAAACAAGACGCAAAAAGTTCTTACTTGTTTACCAATGACCGAACCACAAAAAAAACAGCAACCATGTCGCTGAAAATTATACGACATTATTTCTAAACCTTCATTTCTCTCGTTTCTCAACAAAATATCCTCCATGTTGTTTTCTAGGCACTGTAGATTTATTTGCAGAGTTAAAAGGTTTTGCAAAAGCCAGAAGGACTAATGAGGAACAAATACTAAACAACTGTTTCTTTAATAGGATTCTGCTGTTCGTTTATAAGAGGATATAAAAAAGAACTAGAATCTCGATTGCGGCAGGTGCCACTGAGGTTGCAGACTTCTTTTTTTATAAAATTGATATAATTCAAATGAAAGTCGATTTTTACTCCTGACGCAAAAAAAGATGTTATGAGTTTAACTTAAATTAATTATCTGTGTAGGTATCTATGTACCCGGTTTAATTTAATTAATTATAGTTAATTCCTTTATTTCAAGTCCCGTGTGGTTGCTAGTACTCGTAGCTAGGCAATGGGCTTGCAAACTGTCACTAATATACTCGTAAACGTCTATCAACCTTTTTTTCAAAGTTGTAGGTAATTCTGTAGCTCTGCCTACCCCACTCTGGGATTACAGGCGTAAAGGTATGTACAGATGTAGTGAAATATCCTTTCACATCGCATTTTCTCGGATATGTTTGTATTTGTCATGCTACTTCAGTCTGACTCAGTACCCATCAAGACAACTTGGGGGAACGTCGCATCGCTAGAGTGATAATCGATAACGAGTGGTTAATACCAGGGTATTTTTTTGTTAATTAAGATTAAGTTTGTTTTCAGTTCTTTTTAATAGTCATGCCGAAAGCATTAAGACCTGGAAAACGTTTAGATCGATAAGCCCGTAAAATTATTTCCAACATTTATTCTTGTTTACCTACACCTAATTTCTATATATTTGATCGTGGTAGTTTTAACATCTCGGTGTGATATACTTCAAACTCGTGGTTTGACATTTGACACTGATAACTAAAGTACTCTATTTATTTAATACAAACATGTCACTTTAATTCAATAATTCATAGACACGTCGGCATCATTCGGAAGTAGACTTCAGTTTCGAGTTTTCACGATGTGAAAGGATTATTCACTAGATCTAAATTCTAAATTTCTTTATTTCATGATTCTCTATTCATTACCTCGTGTAAGAGTATGATTAGCAGAGGTCGGAATAGGTAGTGCTTATTAACCTAAACTTGATGCATCTTCATTCAGTAATGTATTCCCACCTCACTCACGCATGAATGAACATGCGTCAAGTTTAGGTTAATAAGCACTACCAATTCCGACCTCCGATGATTAGTGATGAACAAGTAAGAGTACTTAATCGCAAGTCAAGGTGTATGGGTAGATTATATGTATATAAAAATAACTCTAACTATTTTCGGTAATCATTGATCGGTGTAAAGTGCTAATGTTATTAATTACTTTCCTTATTATTTACGTTTAGAATCGCTGGCTTATGACTCAGATATCGGATAAAGCGCTTGTTCACCTGAAGTTTGCGCAATTCTGAGAATAATAACTTATTGTAGAGGCGGCTTCTAAAAATAACTTGCTTACTTTGTATTATATTTATGATAAATTCTGAAATCCAGGTAACAAGAAATAAACGTAGGAGACATCTCGCGACTTGTTTCCGTCGCAGATTTAATAAGTACTCTATGTATACAGTATAAGGTTCAATATTACAGCACTTATGTTGTTATTTTATTAATATTGTAAACACTTAGAACATTGTGACTGCTTGATGCCTAAATAAATAACAATGAAACAATGGAGCTCGTAGTAAGATTAAGAAATCGATTAATAAAAATAGATTTTAGATTTTCCGAAAACTTACTGTGTACTGCTAAGCTAAACAAAACTAATTACATAAAAAAATAAGGGTGCACATGTATGAGCCGAAAGACGCCTACTGCTGGCACAATCTCAGGACTGCTGTCTTAAGATTGGACTCAACTGAACTGGACTGAATACAAATATATATGGGTCACAGATCTACATACCATCATGTGGCCTGTTTGCCATCTCTATGCCATATACAAACATGATGATGATGATGATGATGATGATGATGATGATGATGATGATGATGATGATGATGATGATGATGATGATGATAATGATGATGATGATGATGATGATGATGATGATGATGATGATGATGATGATGATGATGATGATGATGATGATGATGATAATGATGATAATGATGATAATGATGATAATGATGATGATGATGATGATGATGCTATCCAGCCGACTTCAATCAAGGCGACTGCTTCAACTCCGTGAGTTTCGATGGCTCGCATGTAGCTAACGTAGTCAACCTTTTTGGAAAAAGCTTTCCCACAACGTACCTAAGCACGTGAGCACACCGTCAACATAGTTATAATTGATTGCCGCGGGTGGTCGGGCTTTAATAAAAAAACCGGCTAAGCGCGACTCGGACTCACGCACGAAGGGTTTCGTAACATTACCTATAAAAAATCACGTTTATTGTATAGGAGCCCCCCATAAATATTCATTTTATTTTAATTTAATTATTTATTTTTAAATTCAATATACAACTAAATATTCTATGAATATTTTAAGCATTGCCTTTATTAATATCGAGCAAAAACGGCAAAAAAATCACGTATGTTGTATGCGAGCCCCACTTAAATATTTATTTTATTTTGTTTTTAGTATGATAGTATGATAGCGGCAACAGAAATACACAGTCTGAAAATTTCAAATGTCTAGCTATCACGATTCATGAGATACAGCCTGGAGACAGACAGAAAGAAAGACGAACAGACGGACGGACAGTGGAGTCTTAGTTATAGGGTTCCTTTTTCAACCTTTGGGTACGGAACCCTCAATACTAGAGTAACCGCGTCCTCATTTAACTCGTCAGACAACCCTTGGAAGTACCTCCCGCAGGATATTCCCTTATCAGCGGCGGGCGTGTTCTGCGATCGTACTAATCCTCCGAAACTCCCTGAATGGATTACCGGTTGACGACTCCAAAACTCCTCACATTTTAATACGCAAGTTTATATTATTATTTGAGGATTAAGCCGGGCTTGGGTTTAACGGTGGTCTCGGGAATACAAATGGAGTTATATTTGAGGATTGCAGTGATGAGGAATATGTTTGTAATGAAGTAATTTGTAGTATTAGATCTGTTTGGAATTTTGAAGGATAATACAATGCTAAAATATCCTCTATAAATAGTAGCACTAGACATATGCATTTCGAGAACGTTTTTGGAAAAATGTATTGGATTGACATAAGCTGCCGGTCTGTTAGGGAGGTTACAATGATATGGTTAAGCAACTCAGTTAAGGACGAGTGTAAATGTGTTTGTAATATTTGAAACTCACCTTTTCTGCAAAAAAAGTAAATGTTCTAAATAAAAGCTACTAATGACTTAGCAAGTTCCGAATTAGCATTTGATTTTGGTCGCTAGAAATGCAAAAAAGACATTGATCTCCTCTGTAATTTGGCAAATCAAACGTCTCAGTTTGATCGCTTCTTCGTCTCACTTATATCCTATGAAACAAAAAGGACGCATCTATCTTAAAAATCATAATGCATATGCAACCGTATGCAAAACTTTACAGAGTTTAAAATGCTTCTAATTTAAAATTGCTGATGTGCTGTCTTTACTTATTAATGATAAAAAAAAGAGATAAAAGAAATTTATTCAGTAAGTAGGCCGCACGGGCACTTTTACACGTCAAGAATCTACCAGCGCTTCCCAAGAGAAGACCACTGCCGAGAAGAAACGCCGCAAGAAACTCAGCAGTCAGACATTTTTTAAACATATTGCTTATTACAATGGTACTACTTAGTCTAGCATTATATAAAGCTATAAATATTAAATTAAATATAGTATCAAATAACATGCGTAGTTCAGCAGGAAAACATGCCAATTAAGAATCTTACGGGAGAGATAGAGAAAAAAAAAACACATACTTATGTGTATATAAGATGGTGCGAGACGACCACATAAAAGTTTCGATATGTTTTCCTACATCAACGGTGTCCCCTAGACAAGATAAAGATTTTGCATTTGAATAAATTATTATTGACTAAGTTTCGGATTTAGGCCATGCATTTTTGTCTGTTAGATAGTCCTCGATCCTATAATACGCTTTAGACATTAACGACCTTTTCAAGTAATTTTTAAGTGCTGGAAAGGGTAACTTTAAAACTTCGTCAGGTAATATATTATAGAAATGAATGCATTGACCAACAAATGATTTATATACTTTGTTTTATTAAGGAAGTCTGTAAGTACTTCTTCAAGTCTGGCTCTCAAGATTAGTATTTTAACTTGGGCCGAGTTCAATGACTTCGCCAGCTTAGCGTTGGAGTATATTACTTCCTAGCCTCAAGTGATTTGGTTCTCTTAAGCTGGGTCCAGATCTGAGTTCGATTCAACAAAAGCGCTCCTTCAAAGTAGTTTAGAAGCTGGGATTGGTAACTTTTCAATGCCATCCTAATTGCTTATCCGGTTCTCCCACATGTTAGGTCGTGCCGGTTTTAAATCAAAATATTGCTAACCAATTAGATTTAGGAATATAATTCCTACTGATGTGCCAAAGGAAACCAAAGTTGCGGAACATTTCGTGTATGAACATTTCGGAAACTTCCCACAAATTTGTGTGGGGATTGAAACTTTCCGTTTCTTAAATTTAACTTTCCTATAATTCTAGTGAATGATTCCAGAAATTTCTTAGAACTTTTCCAACTTTTTGGAAACTTTCCGCAACTTGCACATCGGTAAATAATAGGGTAGTTGCCATTTTTTTATTAGTATATATATATTGAAGCTTTTTTACCTTCCGATTAGCCTAGTATAAATAGTTTTTTAATATCTTTAAAAATTCGAAAGATATAAATGTTTGAAACTTGCTTTTAGACAGAGAGACAAATACAGGAATATGACGTCATATTACTCAACCGCATACGAATTACACGCAAAAAATCGTTTCCTGAGAATGGGATAGACAAAAAACTTTAAAAGGCCATAACTTTTTTATTTTATTACCGATTTCAAATTTGATTTTGAATTATTTTATCATACTACGTATATTGATAATTATATTATCCAAATTAATATACTAAAATTAATATCAGGCAAATACCCTATTCCCACTATGTACTTTCCTTGGTTAAAAAAGGAAAATACTGTTAGGTACTTAAGTGCATGTATTGATTTAAACTTGAATTTACAAATAAAATTTACAAAAAAGGCACCGTCGGTAACCCTATGCAATTGAGATCGAGCTGCGGCTCTATTCAAGACGGTAAAAACAATATCGTATTTGATCTGTTATCGAATTGTCAACGTTTTGATAGCTCTTATTTTCTTGACAGTAATGGCGGCTGACGTCATAACAATACCATAACAGGCAAACTACTATATCGTTTATACCGCCTAGAATAGAGGCGCTGAACACATTCACTAAAGGAAGATACATAAATAAAAAGTTACTGTAAAAAAAGTGTATCTGCCTAGGCAGATTTTGGCTGTTGGTTTACAATCGCAAAATAAAAAAGAAAATACGTCATAAGGTAGCATTGCATTTTGTTTAGTTACGATGAAACTCAATATAAGTTTTTTTTAAGGGTAATAAGAGAGAGAACTTCCATTTTCAAAGGCATAAAAATCAAAATTTCCACTTGTTAGGATCATGGCAGACGTATACAAGCTGAGATCCTGCAGAGCTGGTACTGGCTTTATGAAAAAAAAACAAATTATAAAATTCCTTCATCCTTTTTTTCGCATTCTCTTGAAACCTAACCGAATTTAACCGTTAATCTGGCTTAAAACAAAACGATCTCATGACGGCATTAATGCATTTTGTCCCCTAGGAGTCAGAGGTTCATGATTCCCTCGATTTCCCTCCGAGGGCACGCTGGCCATTAGCAGTAAATTATTGTGAGGCCCGCCGCAGTAATCCCGGATAAAGATTTTATTTTTGGTGTAAAATGAAGAGACATCTTTCAGTGTTTGGTGGATTGCAAGCGCTGCAGCGGAGATGGGTTGGGATGGGATGCAGCTACTTTACAGTCCTTGGATACAATAATATCCCAAGTAATGTGGGATCTGTGACCGATAGACCTATTTGCATTATCGAGACTACAATCTTAAATCTTAAGACCGCAAATGCGTTGCCAACCCTGAGGACTAGGGTGGAATGCCTCTTGCTAGTAATTTCACCGGTTGTCCTATCCCCACACTGAAAAACACGAAACACTGCTGCATGGCGGTTGGGTAGACGATAAGATGGTGGTAGCGACCAGCTCGGACCTTACACTAGGTCCTACCACCACTACAGATCACAGACCACAGGTCTGGAAGGCCCTCAAGTGTTTTGGGGCGCCCTTAGCGGAGAAGTGCTAAACGTTCTACTAAGATATCTGTGGATATTTTGGTATCCATAATAAATTTTCTCTAGGAAAAGAAACAGGTCAATTCCAAGTTAAAAGAATCCAACAGTACGAAAAAATATGTCTGTTGGTAGACCATAATATTACTAGTCCCGCTAGCAGCCAGTAGCTTGTCCCACTACTGGCGCGAGCGAGTGTTCCTAAGCCGGCCCGTATCAATATGATTTAGCTACAACTCTTACAAGCCACTTGCCTTAACTAACTTTCTTGTTGCGAATTAATTTGCTTCTCTTACAAGGATTTGTTACTTTGTAACTAGTTTTTCAAGAACTTTTCGAGTATTGGGTAAGATAATTTGATCTTGGCTTTCTCTTAACGATTAATTGGTTTAGCTGGTTTAGGCTAGGATTGGAAACTTTGACTTTGATTAAAAGGAGTTGTTTAGAGTTTAATGTTTATGGATAAAATTGTTTAAATTAATTACCTCGTGGCTTAATTTACAGATAGCGAAAAGTGAGAGATTTTCATGAAGATTATTGGTCCAAATCGTTTGATAGACATGTCCTTATCGTTAGTTTCCACCTATTTTGTGACTATGTGTAATACACGTGTTAGTTGTAAAGAGGTTTCTAAACTAGCAACATTTACCGGCAATATGTAGCACACAACTGGGTCGTTTTAAAAAATATTGTACATAATTAAAGGCGTCCTTTGTGTAAAGAAACTTAGTCATACAAACTATATGGGTAACTTTAGTTACACAAAGGAATCAATTAAGTTTTGTTTTAATTAAAGTCCTTAACTATGTACATTTTTTTTGAAAACGATCCAACTACGTTTTAACGAACGAAGTAAAAATAAGACAGTGGGGTGACGGCACCAATGATGGACACTTTTAGCTGACAGGCACCAGTAATGGTCACTTCACTCTTAATACAAATTTCATACGGTCCTAAATTGATTGTTGCAAAACAAATGAATAACCCTTATATATAAATACTGAAAATGCCATGAAAAGTCGATCGTTTAAAAGACTAATATTGAAACCTTGAAGAGCCGTTACGCCAGTTCAAATTCAGTAACATTTAAGGCCCAGCCACACCGCTTGCGTGACGTGCACGTGCACGTGCGCGTTCGCTTTCTACTGCGTTGTATATTATGAATTCTCATTACGACTGTCACTATACAACGCAGCGGAAAGCGAACGTGCACATGCACGTGCACGTCACGCAACCGGTGTGGCTCGGCCTTTAGTCGCATTCTTATGACTATTAGCATCATCAGCATTGTTATCCCAACAAAATCATTCATCCAAACTGTATAAAAACCTACCAATCACAAAGGAAAAACATTGTCCGCTATTTTTCCTCAAGCTCACCTTGAGAGGATTACCCTAGCAAGAAACAACCAGTAATTTATCTTTGTAATGGCTCTAAAACCGAGCCCCGCCCTTTTTGGATCTGCTTAAGAAAATCAAGGCCCGAATATAAGAAGGATTTCCTAAGACGTTAATTTCGCGAAAACATCCTAGATTTATAGCTCGTTGTAACTTCGTCGGACTAAGTAAAAATTATGCGTTTCATACTGACAGGGAAGGACACGTTTTGCAGGATTTTAATTTATAATGGCGCTTTTGTTTTGTTAATGGGAAATAAAACGCCTTTGTTCGTTTTGTTTTGTTTGTGGCGTTGTTGGTTTACAGTTAGTATTATGAAACCAAACGTTAATAAGTATCGTGGGATGGATCCCGGTTAAGGGCGCAGTTTCATTAGCCCGCTTGCTTGTCGCGATCCATTGACGAGTTGCTTTAACATTACTGAGCCGGGACCTATTGCAGCGACGCAATGTACAGTCAAGAGCATAAATAAGTGATCATTTATGTACCTTATCACTTTAACGTCGTGTTTGAAATGTCATACAAAATCGTGAAACGATTGAAAGCGACAAGGTACATAAATGATCACTTATTTATGCTGTTGACTGTACCACGCAGTGGTTAGCTTAGTTGGTAGTGACTCGCCTACGAAGCCAGCGGTCTTGAGTTTGAGTCCAGGTAAGGACAAATATTTGTGCGTTAAGCGTGTGTGTTAAATTGGGGGTCTTCAGGTATCTTTCGGGGAGAGAAGATGGCCGATTGAATGTCCGACTTTTGCTTTTGATTCATTCTGTTTAGGTACTGATTTACTCTCAGTCAATTGACCTTGGCGAAATAACTGCGGAATACCGCTTTGGACCGCCATTAGTAAAAATCACGTTTGTTGTATGTGAGCCACCCTTAAATATTTATTTTATTTTAATTTAAGCACATATTTTTGAAGTTAATATACAACTACAGGCGCTTGAAATATTCACAGAATATTTATTCTGTGAATATTTCAAGCGCCTACCTGTTGCCGTTATTAATATCGAGCAAAAAACGGTAAAAAAATCACGTTTGTTGTATGGGAGCCCACCTT
The DNA here is from genome assembly GCA_946894065.1 of Acleris literana. Classification (NCBI taxonomy): domain Eukaryota; kingdom Metazoa; phylum Arthropoda; class Insecta; order Lepidoptera; family Tortricidae; genus Acleris; species Acleris literana. Next base: position 25,279,002 of record OX335671.1, on the reverse strand, counting down.
AAATATTAATTTTATTCAGTGTCTAGTATTTCTTGTTATAGCAGCAATAGAAATAGGTACATCTTCTGTGAAAATTTCAACTGTCTAGCTATCACGGTTCATGAGATACAGCCTGGTGACAGATAGACGGACAGACGGACAGACAGACGGACAGCGGGTTCTTAGTAATACGGTCCCGTTTTAACCCTTTGGTTACGGAGCTCTATACAGAAAAAGACGTATTTAATTGTTCCTTGGAGTTTGGATTAATTATTTGAGTCTCGGATTTCTATTTTTTTTCTGTGTAAGTATCTTTAGTCTCTGGTACCCATAGTACACGCCTAAAGTTTAGTTTGGGACTAGGTCAATTTACGTAAGATTGTCCAGTGATATTTTTGTTTGGCTTTAATGTTATTTATTTCTGTCTAACCTACCAATGCACGACGAAAGATAAGCGAAAGATATTGTTTGAATTTACAGAATACAGAATTTATTGGTAAAAATACAATAACATTTTACCAGTCACGTTTAAATATTTAAAGTAGGTGTAGTCAGTTTATTACAATTTACAAATTAGAATCTTTGAATTACAAATATGTTAGTAATTGATAAAAGGTAGGTTATGTTATCAGTGCTAACACTATACATGTTTAGTTTGTTGGTTCAATGATCCTTCTGAGTGAGCTCATCAATACTGTAACATCTAACAATATCCCGCACGATATTGTTAGATGTTAATTGTTTTGTTAATATCTATATTTATTTATTCTTGTCCAGGTCCTAGGATAACACACAAACGGACCGACAGGCAAAGTCTTTAAAAATAAAATCCTCTTTGCGTCGAGGGTGACAAAGAATACTTTAACTAAAATAGGTTTAAATATATAACTAATGAGGTTAATTTGCCGTGAATTTATGTCGATCATTAGACCATGAAGATAAAAAAAAATAGACATACCTACATTCGCAATAATAATGTGAGTAAGCAAGGGATATGGATTAATATTGTATATAAAGATGATCCTTATTAACTGTGCTAATATGGGTGCCATTATAGGATCATGTTAAGGTACGTAATAACACACTTAGAAATATGAGTGTGAGCAAACATGTTAAACCGTGATGACACGCGCTTTCGCGTAAGTGTGTACTTAAATATGTACGTCAGGCATATTGTGAATTATCGTGTAAATTATGTAAATCCATTATTTGAGGCTTAAGTGTTAAGTGTAGGCTTTGTAATGTTACTTCTTGTAATTTATTATCATCTTTAATGGTATAAAATATAAAGTTTATCCGTCTGTGTATTCGTTTGTTTTTTATCGCCCTCGGGCTCGAACAGGTTAAATTAATTCATCGTGTTTTGTTCATTTGACAGCTTGTTTTCTGTCAGTCTCAGGTATGTTTCAAAAAAAGAGTGGTTTTTACTCGTAAAACGTTTCTGTTTGATTATGAAGGACTTTTTATTATTTCAGTAAAAATGGTAATTTGTTGGGACGAAGATTTAAATTAGCAATTCAATGATACCAGTAATTAGCAATGAAACCTTGATAAAAAATTACGGCCACCAAAATGATGGTTTATTTAAAAACTTTGAAAAACAGTGTGGAATTATATTAGTATTTTAAAGTATAATTATTATTCGTGAATGGATCCCTAACCCACCATAGGACTGTGTCACAGTGGCATTTACTATGAAAATTCTTACGATCAAATCGTAACAATTTTTCCATTATAACGTAATGGCACCAGTGATCGACACTTTAAGCTGACATGCGCCAGTAATCGACACTTAACTCTTAATTCAAAGATTATACGGTCATAAATTGAGTGGTACAAAACAAATGAATAACCCTTATCTTCTGTAAAATAAGAATCAAGTGTCAATCATGGGTCCTTGTCGATTAATGGTTCCATTACGTAACCATCACTGTGACACAGTTCTATGGTAGCTAAATATGTTTTTGCGTTATCATTTTTACTGTCGTCTGATAGTTGCCATCAAATATATTGGAGCATACAAGCTGCTCAAAAATATCTAAACACGCTTTAACGCCTTTCACAATTAGAGAGTCTTTATAAATTTTTAAGTACTTATTCGATGGCACCTATGCAGCCTCGATCCTATTCATGGATAAATTAAGTATAATTACATGAAAATGGACTTATCAGTATTAAAAAATAAACCTCTAACATCTAGACTTCGTCTAAGCGCAGAATAAAATTTTAATAATTTAAATGACAAATCAGCTGAAAGTTGGATGAAGCGGAGTTGCTTAAAATTCGTATGGGGCACACAAATCCTTATCAGCTGAGTGGAAGTTTACGCGACAGGAGTAAAACGTTAATAGCGCGCCGCAAGCGCATGCGGTACAGTAGGGAAATATTTTAAACATGAATAAATTTATATCGTAAAATGTTTTTCTTAGAAAAATTTCTTTTGCTGACTGTACTTTTTAGGGTTCCGTACCAAATGGTAAAAAAGGAACCCTTATGGTGAGACTTCGTCTGTCTGTCTGTCTGTATATCACAGCAGGTTTTCTCAGCAACTACAAATGATATCAACTTGACATTTGGCAGAGTTGTACAACTTGCTTGCCCGCATCTGCTTTAAGTGAAAAAAAATGAAATAAATTTTATAAATAATTGAAAAGGGGTCTAGAATGGGGGGTTGAAAAATGAAAGTGGTTTGATTATTGCAAATGGGGTGTCATATGAAAGAGCTTAATCTGCATATTTCAAAACCTTTTTTTTAATTTCTGTGATGTAGTTTTTGATTTATAGCAAAAAATGTACAAAAAATTACCGTCCCCCCCTATCCCCAATTTTTTTTTTGTAAAAAGCCGGACTTAAGCACCTACGGCTTTTTATGTAATAAAAACAAAACTTAATGAATAAAGTCCTGCTGCTGTTTTTTGTCAACAGACGTAGAAATAACACCACATGACAATCATCAGAATGAAAGTATCGAACACACTTCCGCAGATTGCAATCCACTTTCACTCCGCTTCCACTCCACCACTCTGCCCTCCTAAACAAAAATGCAATATCTAAATTCAATAGCCAAAGCAGATTCAACTCTATTCTGTTTGCAACTAGGTTGTAATTTCTACAGATGTTTTGTCTGAGATATCGCCATTAAGTTTAGTAGGGCAGCACTCCACTCCTTCTTGAGATTTCTTGGATATAAGTAGATCAAAAACATTATCAATCCAATCAATCAAATGTTTATTGCTTAAAAAGAACACGTCAAAAATACATTAAAAAGTAAAATCAGTAGGTACGATAAATTATAAAAAACTAATTCCTAATACTAACAAAAAATACACTATTTATTCAATTTACTAAGCCTTATATCATATTATTACCAATTTATATTTATTATCTATACTAAATATACCTATGTTCAAACACAAGGAGGAATTTCATATTCGTCGGCCGGAACAGAGACGCACAAATCGCGAAATAAGACGGGAATAAGATGGGCCGGTACAGACGGACTGCATTTGAACTGCAACCCAGCTGCAAAATGGCAGTTAGAGGGTAGTTCTGATGAAGTTGGTTTGCAGTTCTGATGCAGTTACATCAACTGCATCAGAACTGCCCTCAAACTGCCATTTTGCAGCTGGTTTGCAGTTCAAATGCAGTCCGTCTGTACCGGCCCACTTGGAAGTACGCGCCAAGCGGACGAGTATCGGTCTTATTTCGCGATTTGTGCGTCTCTGTTCCGGCCGACGAATATGAAACTCCTCCTTGTGCTTGAACATATATTTAGCAACTTCTAGAATAAAGAGACTTATACTTAGCATTTAGTAATTCCATACACAGGAGGTCACAAGGAGGTTTTATACATCTTATATTCACATGAACAAACACATTACAGCAATAAAATTACGGTGTATTCATGCTGATTCTAATAACTACAAAATCCTACTTTTTAATTAACGGCTTTCACCCCTGTTAAGGTGTCGATGTCGAGTCATTTATAATATTTACAGAAAAATAGTACATTGTTGTAGAGGTTAAAAAGTAAGCAATAGATGGACGAGTTAGTTAGCGGAGGCCCTCGAAAGTAAGAGTTCATCTATGGGCGTTTTCACTAAAAAGTGTACCCAATTAAGGACTGAAATTAAGGAACTTTAACTTTGTCAGTTTTGTGACGAAAATTAGCTATACATTGACGGCTGCAATGTATTGCAAATTTCCGTCACAAAACTGACAAATTTGAAGTTCCTTAAGTTCAGTCCTTAATTGGGTACACTTTTCACTGGAAACGCCCCTATTGCACTTTCGGCCGAGGCTTAACACAGTACTTTTCACGACTACTGCGAGGACATAAAAATAATTTCTTATAATAAATTTACATCACACTAAAAATTTTACGCTCTCCCGCCAATTTTTACTTTTTTTTTAACGATACAGTTCTTAGTGGCCAGTCATCCAAAGGCGTTTTTTAAACTGACGACTCTGACCGTGCCAGAACTATATTTCAGATAATTAAAAATGGCTGTATGGAATCTGATTCCTTTGCCTATTCGTGAAGGGATGAATATTATTAAAAAATAAAACGACTTCTCATTGGCCAATTTAATTTCATATGCAGCACAAGACGTGTTCTGATTGGCCGAATCAGTGATCAGCGGACTGATGTGATTGGTCGATTTGCTCAATGGAACAGACTAACAATGTTAAGATTGTTGTCCAGTTTAAATTTATAGAAGGCCTGCTCATTCAATGTACATTAAATTTGATTAGGTCCAAAGTCAATCTGACATTCTACAGCAATAAGGTTGAGTTTCCTATCAATTACAAATGACTTGGCATCTCTAATGACAATGACATCTTCAAGCAGATTTTCTTTGAAATGGGTAGCAAATTAACTTCCGTGACCGTACAACTATTGGTTGTTTTGGGGACCAAGAACAGACCATCTTTCGCAACATTTCGGAGCAGTGGCGAAAAAATACATTAATGATGAAGAAGGATCTTCAGTTTTTTGCACGATAATCCATAAAAAAACCTAATCCTCCTCCTCTGCCCTGCCAGCACTGTGCAGTCGTGAAGGGATTACAGCGAAGGGAGGGGGTGTTTACATAATATACCTAATGGATTTAAAACAGCCGAGGTTAGTACTCGTCTGAAACTCAGACCTGCGTTTTAAAATATTGCCATTAAATATTTATCAGGGAGCTGACGGTTTGAAGTGGGAGCGGCGTTATAAGTGAAAGAGATTTAGAAATTAAGGTCGACTGAGGTCCAAGGATTGTTCTGATGTATCTATTTAATCCTGTGTAGTTTCTACACGACTGCCCCAAAAAAGGAGTGTAATGTTTTCAGGGTTCATGTTTGTATGTAGGTCCCTTAAATCCCTTGACCGATTTAGATGTGTGAGGTATCGTTAGAATCCTTACGTCATCCCGGGTGACATAGGATACCTAAACTGTTAAAATTGATATAACAACAATGGCAGAATGACAATTATTAATATATGTAGGTATATCGACGACTGTATAAAAAATGCAGTCGGGTTTTTAAAGCTTGCTTTTCATAGAGTTATTAACGTTGTATTATTGCGTTCAAGAGTTCTTGGTTGAAGTTTATAATAATATCAGTTTGATTATAATAATCATAATCATAAGCCTAGAGCTTAGTTTGGGACTAGGTCAATTTGTGTGAGATTGTCCCCTGATATTTATTTGAAAAGAATATACATACATAATCTCACGCCTTCGTTCCCAGAGTGGGGTAGGCAGAGCTACAGAATTACAAACATCTCTAAAAACTTGTTGATAATTCTATAACCACAATTTGCACAATTAGGCTAAGATGTTTACCAGCGTATTAGTGACAGGTTGCAAGCCTATCGCCTAAAGAATATAATAATAGTTATACATTAGAATAAAGAAAAAAAACATAATCAAATCATAATAATCTTATTCACTAAGATCTTTTTGTTAATATCGAATAAAAGGTAATCGTAAAACTGCCCTCGTTCTTCAAACAGCACAGTGGGTTAAGGTTAAGGTTAAGGTTAAGGTTAAGGTTAGGTCCGGTAAGTCTTGACACAGTAAAAAAGATCGCAAAGTAGATAATAGACGGCCAAATCACATTTCCTGAACTTTACCTAAGAAGACATTTTTTTAATACAGAGAAGGCAAAAGAGCACACCGACCACTTGATGGTAAGTGGGATCTGTGACCCATACACATTTGCGTTCTTAAAACTACAATCTTAAGACTGCAATCCTCAGACTGCAAATATATTGCCAACCCTAAGGATTGAGATGGAATGCCCCTATGCTAGTAAATTCACCAGTTGTCTTATCCCCATACGGAAACAACAGTGCGACCATCGCTGTTTGAGGGTAGTTCTTTTGAATAATATTGTACTTATCGCGTTTTTACGTTTTTAAGGACATTGACACTTAAACTTACAGATATCTATCTCTGACAGTAGCTGTATTGTAGCTATGCACACTCCACAAAGTTGTATAATAGCTGCCCTAAACCGCCCTAATCCCGCCTCCGCCAGCCCACTCGGCATTCCGGCGCGATCGCGAGATGACAGGCAGATAAGCGAACGATGCCGTTGCCTTTACTGCCGCCCGTAAAACAATTAGAGGAAAACACGAGACGCAAAGAGTGCGTAGCGCAGATAGCTTATAGCGCTTCTATACGAGTTTAAACTCTATTTCTTTACTTGCGTAATATTAAAGTTGGGTTTAAGGGGTTGTAAAATGGTAATTTGACAGTAGATTATGTGAGCTAGGAGTGATTTATCAAGAGCTTGTTGAAGTTCTTTAAATTTCTTTTAACTACTGAAAGTTGGCATGGGTATCTTCTTTATCTTCTGTACATAGTATAAAATAAAGTCACTTTCCACGTCTGTCTGTCTATCTGTCTGTATTCTCGCTAACTCCTCCTAAACCACGCAATGGATTTGCTTAGTGCAGTTTTCACTATTCTGCCCTACTAAGCATAATGGCGATATCTCAGACAAAACATCTGTAGAAATTGCAACCTAGTTACGAACAGAAGAGAGTTGAATCTGCTTTGGCTATTGAATTTAGTTATTGCATTTTTGCTTAGGAGGGCAGTATTGGTTAGATACTTTTTCAAATGCGGTTTTTTCAATATGCGGATTTCATCAATAGATAGAGTGATTCAAGAGGAAGGTTTTATATACATAAAAATCAGGATTATGCACGACTTTTACAAAAAACTCACATAAACCGAAGCGAAGCGAAGGCGGGTCGTTAGTTAAATATATTTTATGAACCCTTTCTGCCTACGTGCCTGCGCCCTCATTGCTCGCTCGACGCGACGCGTATTAATGGGGTCTCCACAGCGCGTCGCCGATAAGGATACTTCTTAATTATGACCTTTATAACGCCTTTATACAGCAGTGTGTATGTACGATCATCTCGACTTGCTCAAGGGTTATATATGCATGTTATGTTTACGGATATTCATACTTACATTCGTTTTGGGCGTTTTGACTCTAGTTTTACCTTGGTCGAAGAAGTAGCATGCTTACTTTAGTATCTATGCTGTGTCTTTTAGAAAGTTTTAGGTTACAATATCTGGGAAATATGTTGTAAAGAATAGGGTTTTATTAATTTGCAGTCACTATGCCTTTATAAAACGTATTATAAGTCCTACTTTTGCTTGGTCGAGGACGAAAAAACAACATATCAGGGGACAATGACACACCTGTTACACTAGTCCCAAACTAAGCTCTAGGCTTGAACTATGGGTACTAGACAACGATATAAATACTTATATAGAGAAATACATACTTAAATACATAGAAAATACTAGGGGACAAATATTCGCGCTTATCACACATATATCTGCCCTTACCGGGATTGCCCAGGACCGGTAGCTTCGTAGGCAGGGGCACTACCAACTAGGTCACGTTGGTGGTGACCCTCTGTCTGCTGCCCTGCCTAATCTATTTGACGCATCGTCAAATAGATTATACTTCAAGCAATATCTCGACGGATGGCAGTGTACCACTGTGCGTACGACACTGTTATGGAATCAGCTTACTGCGCCGGTATTTCCAGACCGCTACGACTTGGAGACCTTCAAGAGACGAGCATACTCTTTTCTCAAAGGCTGATAACGCAGCTGCAATACCTCTCCAGGTGTTGCAGGTGTCCATGGGCAGCGAGGATCACTTCACATCAGCTGACCTGATAGCTCGTTAGCCTACTCTAGCATAAAAAAACCTTAAGCTTGATAAATAAAGCATTGTTCTTTTTACGTATGTATGTATTGAGAGCGTCGTCGGTAGCCTAGTGGCTTAGGCGGTCGACTCGTGATCGTAAGGTAGCGAGTTCGAACCGCCGTGGTATGGTCATGTACCAATGAGTTTTTCTAACTTAAGTGCATTACCCGATGCTCTTACGGTGAAGGAAAAACATCGTGAGGAAACCTGCATATTCGAACAGCTGAGTGTGTAAGAGGGTAATTACACAAAAGATCCTAAAGGGTCGAAGTGTATCCGAAAGGGCCCATCTGTAAGATTGTATGTATTGCACTCTTTATTGCACAAAAATATAAATATTACAATATTAATATTAAACTAATGTGCGAAGGCAAACTTACGCCTAAATGGGTTGGGTTATGGGGGATAGGTTTTTTATTTGGTACAAAATTAAAATTCACCGTAACAGTAAAACAATATTTCACTACAATTATGAGTCTATTACAGAAAAACCTAGCGTCAGTAGGGTGATGGAACCCGTAATGGACAAGGCACCAATAATGAACACTTGATTCTTATTTTACAGAAGATAAGGGTTATTCATTTGTTTTGCAACAAATGAATAACAATCAATTTTGGTCCGTATACAATTTGAATTAAGAGTGAAGTGTCCATTACTGGTGCCTGTCAGCTAAAAGTGTCCATCATTGGTGCCGTCACCCTAAGCATGTGTATAAATTAATGTTTAAGCGTAACATCCAAACGTACCAACCCCACAAATCAAAACAGCTTGTAAAAATAAAACAATACAAATACGCCAATTTGTTCCCAAAACACAACCCGAATACAAATTAAGAAAACCGTGTGACCGCCAAGGTATCGTCACTATTCCACCAATAAAACGCCTTATAAGAGTATAAACTCCTCATGCGTATACTACCTTTTTGTCCTGGCCGAACGTATTGTGGTATTAGCCCACATCGCTCCCCTGTCGCCCATTGTCGCGGTAAACGTTACGCCCCAACAAATTCGAAGACAATTTTCCGAATATGAAAAGGTTTTCAATTGCTGCCACAGAGTCGTAATATTTCTGAGCCCAGGTGTGCCGTGAAGGTTGTTTTATTTGCAGTTTGCATTGGGAGAATAAGAATTGTATTAAGGCAAAAGTTTTGGCGGGATACAATGTTTGACCTTAAATGTTTATTTGTTAAGTTAATTGATTTAATTTGCTTGCTTTGTTTTGACATAATACTAAAGTAATAATATTAACGTTCTCCTTATCCTTATACTTACTAATATTTTATCTGTGGAAATTCTATTTACTGTCCAAAACCTCAACCAATCAACGAAAAAGTTGGTAAAGAGATAGTTTAATAGCGGACACGGACATAGGTTATTTTCATCTCCAAATTTCTAAACGGCTGGAGTCGTGGGCATAAGTTAGATTTATTAAACAACATGCGTGGGGGACGACTTATTTATTTTGTAAATTAGGTTCACCAACAAATGTTACATTATTTCTAATATTTTTTACAACGAGTAACACCCCATTTTACATTTTACAAGTATTTAGTGAACATTGCATTGGCGGAATTTACAATTATTGGAGAGTTTGGGTGACTTACTTGGTTTTTACTTAGTGAAATTATAAAATAAATGTTTTTTTATCACCTAAATTGGCCTAGTACAAAGTTTGAGTGTACAACACTCTAGCTTTATACTATGAGTACTAGGCAACGATAAATAAATATAGAAGACTAAGAATAATAATAATAATAATAAATTTATTGAGTAAGACAGTTACATACCTACTTAAGTATCACAAAATAGGTTGTACATAAAAAAAAGTTGATGCAGCTGGATCTTAAATTAGGGTTACCAGTGACACAAAAATTTGGTGAGTGCTTGATAGAGGATACAACAAGTAGGTGAATTGAAAAAATACAACTTAAAAAATAGATTAAAGTATTATAAAAATTTATAAAATTAAAAAAACAAGCCCACGCTCACGGGCTTTAATGTTCATGTGTGTGTGTATGTGTGTCTGTGAAACAAAATACTCGCACTCATTAACACCTATATATATATATATATATATGTATGTGTGTATTTGTGTATGTGAGTGTCTGTGTGTCGGTCTGTGGCAAAGTAACTCCCAAAAGGATTAACCAATTTGGATGTAGTTAGCTAGTTTAATTGGGTTTTTAGCAGAGGACGCACTGGGTACCAATTACGTCAAAATGATGAAATTTTTCACACACGGTGCTCTGCTTTAATTTAGCAGGTGTTTAGATATTAACTGGTACAAATATATGAATAATGTAAAATAAAGAGAGGTCAAATGATTAAATAATATTTAATGTTGTCAAAAGAAACAACAACGAAATAGTAACCATAGAAATATTTTTATAATCGTTTTTTATGCGGTTGGATACTCGTACGTGTTGCCTATTTATTGTGGGTACCACATGTCTGACTGAGTAAAAGCCAGCTAGGTATTCTGCCCTCCTAAGCAAAAATGCAATAACTAAATAAAATAGCCAAAGCAGATTCAACTCTCTTTTGTTTGTAACTAGGTTGCAATTCCTACAGATGTTTTGTCTGAGATATCGCCATTATGCTTAGTAGGGCAGTATTAGTGTCAGTGAATTTGTTGTTAGATGCATTCAGAATGTAAAAGTAAGTGCAATTGCCAATAAACTAGAGATGGACCGACTAGTCGATTAGTCGGGAAAGCCGACCATTCGGCATCATTTCTAGTCGGTGATTAGTCGGCAACTAGTCGGCAAAAAATGCCGAATATTTGGCACTTTATTGCCTATAGGAAATATCGTCAAAGATTTTCTTTTCGACATAGTTATAAAAAGCACTAAGTAGTTCGTTTTAATACTATAATTAGGGTTCTAATTGTTTTTTTGCCGTGCAGAAAAAACGTAAACAAAACTGGTCAAAACATGGTAGGGGTAGGTAAGAAAAGCGCGACCGAAGAAGCGAAACTAACGTTTCCGAGTTCACCCGAACTTAACAAAATCATTGCCGACTAGTCGGCCGATTAATCGGCACATTGAAAACCGATTAGTAGGCCCATCTCTACAATAACCTGATGTTTAGCAAATTTTTAAATTAAAAATGTACCACATGTTTAAAAAATGTACCATGTTTTTGGAATAAACTGACGTCATCATCACCAAAAGTGCAACCTCTGGTTTTTAGCTCGGTTTCATGAAAATCGGTTGGGCCATTTAGAAGATAACAGCTCTGAAGGATGGGGTCGCCTTATGTCCGGGGTTTTTACCTATTCAATTGAATAGCCATTTTAATAATGAAGGACGAAATAAATTCTCTTTTAAGTCATTTTATAAAAATAAAATAACTAACTCGTTTCAATTATACGAACATACGCGGAACACTCTTACGCCCCGTAAAGTAAAACGAACGTAAGAAAAAATTCGTCACAATTTATTTTCATCCTTATCTAGCTACTGTAAGATTGAAATTGAAGTAGTTTTGAAAATCAAGTGAGCTTGTTTGTGTTTGAGAAGAGGTTTATAAGTAGGAAGCATTCCGAGGAAGCGAGTCCCATCTTATTTTATAAGTCTAGTGTTGCTGTAAAGGTCTTAGTGTACTTGGAGCAACAATTATTGTTAGTTTAATATTTTATAATCGCTGCCACAATAGAGCGGTGTTATACGTTTCACGTGTGTTTGTCATCATAGTTTTAGGATAGGTGATAGATTGGTCCATCTAAAACGTAGAACAGAGTTATTGTTGCATGCGTCGTCTATTTATCAATAGTAATATTTAACAAAAATCAAAATTAAGTAGTGGTGTTTTTCTAATTATCTTACTTTCCTTTCTCTCATGCCCCAAGCTGCGAGCGAGGGGGCTGGCAGCGAGCTAAATTACTAGACACATAAGCCACCAGTAAGACCTGCATCGCGCCAGATTCCGTCCGACTTATAACGGTGCCAGTCGTACTTAGGTATTCTCCAAAAGGTTGAGCAGTTTTCGCTCTGAGGTAACAATAAAAAAAAACAAGGCTATAAGGACTCACAAGACATGGGCATATTCTTTTAAAAGACCGGCAATTCATCTGTCATGCCATGCCATGTGGTAAATTTTCACCAAGTAACCCGAATCTGGCTTGCATTATTTTGCATAAAAAGTAAATTTTTCAGTGTCTAAATTGTTTGTTGTGTTGGACAATTATGCATAGATAGTTAAAATTTATAATGTTTTAGGATAGGTGATAGATTCGTCCATCTTAAACTTAGAACACAGTTATTGTTTGATGCGTAGTCTATCAAGAAAAATATTAGGCAAAAATCAAATTCAGTTGTGTTTTTTCTAATTATTTTACTTTCCTCTCTCTCATAGTGCCCCGAGCTGCGAGCAAGAGGGTCGGCAGCGGGCTAAATTACTAGACACATAAGCCACCTGTAAGACCTGCATCGCGCCAGATTGCGTCCGACGAGCTCCGGCATCCTGCATGACTTATAACTTCACCCGGGATTCCTCGACTGTGAATTTAAAGAGCTAAGAGTGTTTCAGACCTTAGGCACTTTCAGACGAGAAACCGATTAGCTATCGACTATTTTCTCGCTCAAGAAACGAACAAAAGATATAGATCTCGTATCAATAAAAGAGACACATATATTCATAGTTGATCGCTGGCTGTTCACACTGCCGGCCAGAACTCCCTCCACTAGTTTCTCGAAAGAATAAATGTAGATTCCGTGTCAATAAAAGAGACACATAATTATATTAATAGTTGATCGCTGGCTGTTCACACTGCCGGCAAGAACTCTCTCCACTAGATTGTCGAAAGAAAAAATATAGATCCCGTGTCAATAAAAGAGACACATATATTAATAGTTGATCGCTGGCTGTTGACACTGCCGGCGAGAACTCTCTCGACTAGTTTGTCGAAAGAAAAAATATAGATTCGGTGTCAATAAAAGAGACACATATATTAATAGTTGATCGCTGGCTGTTGACACTGCCGGCGAGAACTCTCTCGACTAGTTTGTCGAAAGAAAAAATATAGATTCCTTGTCAATAAAAGAGACACATATATTAATAGTTGATCGCTGGTTCTACTCGCTTCCCGTTTATCGTCGGCCGTGGGACAAGTGCCCTAATCGTCGATGATACTGCAATATCGCGAAAGTAAGGAATTAAATAAGATGCAAAATACACCTTAGCAAGCAAGTCTGTAAGGTACATTTTGCAATTTATTAATTTGTTAGTTACGCGGTATTGTAGTATCACCGACGCTATGCTTATTGTTTGGCTGACATGGTTATCCTAGTTGTTAGCCTTGCCTACAAAGCTAGCGGTCCTGGGATCGATTCCCGGTATGGGCAAAATTGTGTTATGGCATCCCAGGTTATATAAAATTGCATACTATGTAAATTTATTTGCAAATATTAAAAAAAATGGTTGGTAGGCTACGCGTTTGAATATTTTAGGATATTGTATTATTTAGTGTACCTACCTAAGTAGGTAGGTAACCAGACATTGAAGTAACAAAATAAATTTACTTGTAATATTTGATATTATAAATAATTGAGTATAATGAGAGTCTGAGTGCACACTGGTCTTGAGTCTTGGATGCTTTCTATGTGTTTTATAAAGTATTTGTATATCTCTATAGGTACCTATATGTAAGTTTATCATGGTTTAGAATCCATTCAATCAATCAATTTGTGTGAAACTTTCCCCTGATATTTATTTATGTAAAAGGATAACCCAAAATCAAATATTTCATTTATTTATTCATTAAAAGTTCCAAATCATGGGAGTGAAAACTAGGGTTATTTGAAAGGGAAAGATGTGCTGCACTGACCCCAAAAATTGGGATAAGGGTAAGATGTTGATGATCCAAAGTTACAATAACAGTTAAAGATAAAGATAAAGATAAAGATATTTATTCAGTAAGTAGGCCGCAAGGCACTTTTACACGTCAAGAATCTACCAGCGCTTCCCAAGAGGTTACTGCTGAGAAGAAACGCCGCAAGAAACTCAGCAGTCAGTCATTTTTTAAACCTATTACAATGGTTACTACTTAGTCTAGCATTATATTATCATTGCACAACCACTTTGGCCGTCAATTTAAATAAAAAACGAAAATTTAATAGGATATGTGTAAGTATTTTTGGCATTTCTTTGGCTATTGTAAGGACAACTTTTTGTCACTGTTATTGATTAAGTATTATTCGGTACAAAAGGGAGAAAACTGAAAACCAGCGCTGCGCAGCAGTCCTGCGATACTGCGGCCAGCATAGCTGAGTTTCCTCCTTTTGCTGCAGTCAAATTTTCTGTATTTTGTAAAAGCTGTAATAATTGTGTCCTGCAGCAATAAATATTTTTTCATTTCATTTATTTTCATTTCACTTCATTTTCATTTAAAGCAATAAATATTAAATTACTTATTATACTTATAACAGTAACATAAAAACACTTATCTAGAAAAACATTGAGAATGATTATATGTGCAGTATACCTTCAAAAACCTCGGTTATCATTAATTAAACTGAAACTCAGACAAAACTAACATATTTCAATTCAAAAATAAACATGACTTAAAATTGATATAAGTACTTTGGATTTGCTTGTGTTTGAATTGAATTGCACATTGTTTGTGTTTTGAAATAAAAACTGACACTAAATAATGACACTAAGAGGAAGGTTAAGATCGACTTCTAAGACTAGGTATACTGACATACTTTTTTGCAAACTGTATTTTTTCCACGTTTTATTTGCACAGACGTTGATGATCAGCACATGAAACTTTAAACATAGTTCATAACAGGGTAATATCCAATAATATGGTACCAAATACAATTTAACTACATCGTTTTAAAAACGTGATGTTTTATCCACGAGTACCTACATTACATAATTTATATCCCACTGTTACTTTGGGTACAACAGTTACATTAAGTCTAAACCACTTAGTCTACATTGCAGTCGATAATCTCCTGACTTGGACCCTTAGAGACCAGAAGCACTGAAACTACCAACTTCCTTAATACAGAGCTCAAGCAGGTCCCACTTAGAGCGTTCTCTAACGTCTTCGTAGACTATCAACTGAAAATGGCAAACGCTGCGTTCCACTTTATCTTTTTCCAATATCGGAAACGCTGCACCTGAAAAAAATCAGATAGGTATTCGTAGTGGCTACAATAACACGCAAAAATTGCACAATATTCGCTCACAATTCCGCGGAATTGCCACGCACGTGCCTAACTCAAACAATACTGTAGCGATATTGCAAGTATTGGAACTGCCACTTTAACTGTTATGGCTACAGTTAGCGCGACAGAGTCAATAAGAGCCGACATAAAATTATACAGCGACCGATAAGAATCACACGCGCGACTAGTAAATAAATATGTACAGAAGGTTCGCTTCGAATAATAGGTGATTTCACACACACATACATAGGCGACGTGACAGACAATCTCGGAAGGATTTGTTTGGTGGAGACGCGTTGTTGGTTTTAAATATTTCTTACATAATAAGTAAATTACAACGTTTGTTCCTCGGAATCCCAAATAACATTTTTGTCCGAATTATTGTTTGGCATAAACTGATTTTCAGCTGAGTTATATTTTTTTTTAAGTTTCTCAAAAATAACTGCATTTAGTTTAGGTTAGGGTTGTATTATAACACACACATAAACTCACGCCTTCGTTCCAAGAGTGGAGGCAGAGCTGCATTACCTAAAACTCTAAAAACTTGTTCAGACAATTCCGCAACCAAATTTTGAACAGTAACAAGAAAACTAAAAAAATCAAAAATCAAAAATGACTTTAGGATAAATGAAAATTCGGAAAAATTGTGCATTAGGACAAATGATGATTAGGGATTCTAATATAGACCCGTTTGCGGGTTTAGTGTTTAGGACATGTCAGTATTGTTAACACTGACGATACAACATGTACCTATGGGTGTTATACAAGTTTAACTTTTGTGTCGTGTATCGGTCTGTAGCATTTTATCCCCCAACAAATGGACAGATCCTGACTCTTTTTTTAAATAGAAAGCCTGTTTATACGCTTTCGTTCTTAGCTAAATTTGATGAAAATTGGTGGAGCCGTTTAAGAGTTATAAGTTTTGAAAGTAGGAGTTGCCATTATAAGGGGGTTTTGTCTATTTCCTAGTTATTTTATTCAAGAATTTACCAGAGAGTGTTGAAATCCACTTAACATTACGTTTGATTCATTTTGTCATACGTACAGTAAGGCAAACTGAAAGACGTACCATTTTCGCTCTTGTCACAATGTGAATAAGACATAGAAAGATACGTCTTGCAGTTTGCCTTACTGTACAGTTGGCTTTATAAATAGTTGCACACTTTTGTACCTTGTCGCTTTAACACGTTTGACAGAATAGTGCAGTAGTTCAAACATGACGTTGATCTGACAAAGCCCTAAAATGTGCAGCTTATAAGGGCCACCGTTCTTATCCAAGTAGGTAATTATAATCGGTAACGGCCAGAGTGGACCTTCTGTACATACGTTCGTACAGTATCGCGCTAAATCGTTGGTAATATTCTCTATTTTAAAATATGAAAGCGAATTATTAGAGCAGAGTTTAACTTGAGTTATAATAGTGTTGTAGCGATTTATAGCTCGAGCTCGAACCCTGGGGCTAATTTTAGCGCTGTTAACAGCAAATCTGATTTGAATTTTCCTTTTTCCGCTTTAAATACTTGTTTTATAATAGGAATTAATTTACTGGATTCTTGAGTTAAATGAATGTGTGTGTATATCCTATTACAGTAGAAGAAGGGGTTATGTATTTGACATGTAATAATGTATGTATTTGGGTGTTTGTTAACATGTAGAGGCTGAACGGATATGGCTCGATTTTGGTTCTGTTGAGGCTCGATAGATGTCGTTAGATTTGTGCAAGCGTCGCGTTTTTATTGAAAAAACCCGACAAGAGCATGTCCGAACATGCTGTGTAGGGTCCCGACGTCACTACAAACACAAAAAACTATGCCGAAAAACAATAAGTATCAACTAATTTTATATTTTCCAGAAAAAGTGAGTGTGACATGCAAAATGGCAATGAATGAATGCGTTGGCGATGTCCGGCGGAGTCGCATTATCCATTTCTTCTGATGACGATATGTTTTTATTTATATATAAATTTTAATATGTGCACAAAGACACCCTTTTAATTATTATTTTGGAATCACACAGTTTATAATCAATATTTATAAATTTGCGGCAGACTACATCATTGTCTATGACTTACCACGGATAATGTCAAACGTGGTCAGGAGTCCGATTCTAGTGACAGTCGAGATCAATAGTTTATATGCGAGATTTTTTGAAAATTGTATGCTACTGACATTAAATTTCATCTTGAATGAAACTTCATATCGAATGGCACAAGAATTGGGGTCCTGGCGTATTATGATAGTTTGAGTCTACGTATAATTTAAAAAAAAAAGCACGATAGGGCGTAATGGTAAAAAAAAGGCCCGCGGGTATTATTTTGTATTCACGGTCGATTTTTCTAGCATGTTAGGATACTATTTACGAGCAAGTGTGATGAAAAAATATAAACGTGGTTAATAAGTAACGTTATATAGACGACATAATCGAAACGTGGAGTCAGGTTTTAAAGCTTGCTTTTTGTTAAAGTTGTTATATAATTATTAAAAAAAAAAAAAAAAACTGCTGTTTATTTCAAGTAAGACATTTTTTGGTTTGCTTGACATCTAATCTTAATTAATAAAGATTAATATTAAAAGTATCTCAATATAATTTAACATGGTAATAAAGCTGTAGTTACGGATGAATTTGAGTGTGTAAGTAGAAAAGGAAACTGGTCAATCAGTTATTTTTAGGCTACCCAAAGGGTACCAACGGGGCTTTATAAATTGCTAATCGCTATCTGTTCGTCTGTCTGTCAGCGAGCTGTATCTCATAAACCGTAATCACTATTGCTGCTAAGACCAAAAATAAAGAGAATTGAATAAAGTTACAATTAATTTTTTATATTATTATTATTGTAAAAAAACGTGTTCTTTCGGCGTGGTGCGGAACTCTTCGTGTGCGAGTCCGACTCAAACTTCACCGGTTTTTTTATATTATAAAAAAATTGTCCCTATAATTCCTTTAACGTGGAATAAAATGCCTGTTCTTATTTTTTCCATTAAAAAAAAAAACAAAAAGGCAACGGCGGCAAAAGAGATTGAATAAACTACATTATGCCAACCTAGAAAAAAGATGCATCCGTTATAAAACTCTTATTGTAAATGCGATCCTAAAAGTGAGTAAAAAGAGTTGGAATTGCTTTAACGGCTTAGTTGTAAATGTAACCTTTTTTACGAAGCCAGCATTCAGATCTTAATTAAACTAATTAAGTGGCTCTCAATAAGACTGTCGCCAATGAGAAAATATTTATTAGCGAAGAGAATTCTTTTACAGGTCTAGAACGTTCAGCGCCAGCTTCACACACTTCATATAAAATTGACACTTGATGGAGTCCTTGGTCAATTAAAATACTTATGGCGAATACTTGTGAAAAGAAAATAGAATTTAACCAACAAGATAAAAAGCAAGCTTTGAACCTCGACTGCATATTTACATTATAGATTTTGCCTCCTGCAGCATTGGGGCTTAGTAGTTAAAACTTGAAATTTAGTGGCAGTAAGAGAAAATAGTTATCTATTGGTCTAAGATCCGAATAGAAGAAGATTAGGACCGGGCTGTTTATTCGATGAAAAGTATTTTATATCAAATTTAATACGCTAAATAATATGTGGCGAATAGGGAGGCTGAAAAATTTCAGTCCAGTGCTTATATAATTAAAAAAAAAAGAACGTTTTTTTAAATTGCAAATGTTTGTTTAATAGACAAATTACACACTAATCGAAAGTATGAAGTCTATGGAATATGCAAACGTTAGGTTTGGTGCAAATTACTAGTACCGACTTACCTGTTTATACCTGCCTACCCAATAGCTCGACGAGAAAAAAATAGTCAAACTAAAGTTTGCATATTCTATAGGCTTATAACTTTCGATTGGTATGTAATTTGTCCATTAAACAAGCAAGTGTAATTTTTTAAAACGAAGTTAATTTTTATTTTTATTATTAATTATATACTGGACTGAAATTTTTCAGCCTACCTATTCGCCATATTAGCATATTAAATTTGGTATAAAATACTTTTAATCGAATAAACGGCCCGGTCCAAATCGTCTCCTATTCG
Source organism: Acleris literana (assembly GCA_946894065.1). Taxonomy (NCBI): domain Eukaryota; kingdom Metazoa; phylum Arthropoda; class Insecta; order Lepidoptera; family Tortricidae; genus Acleris; species Acleris literana. Next base: position 25,259,575 of record OX335671.1, on the reverse strand, counting down.
GATCTCCTACTATATGTAACTGGTACATAACTAAGCTTCTTACGGTACAAGTGGTTAGTCTCTAATATATAGAGATATTAGAGCTAATTATGAGCATGATAATGATAAAAATAAACAATAGCTAATTTATCTACGACACGCCAATCATAATGACAAAAAAACCGGGCAAGTACAACTCGGACTCACGCACCGAGGGTTCGGTATTTAAGATTTTTATACGATACCCCACATGACACCGTTAACTCAATTCAAAATTTGGACCGACGTTCCTTGCAAAGAGTCCCGGTTGTTTTTGTGATTTAATTCTTATACTTGTAGTATAAGGCTGCATCTCTTGCTAAATTTCATAGTTCTAGGTCATCAGAAAATACCCTATAAATTTTCGATTCCCTTGAGAGTATTGAAATATTTGTTTTTTTTTGTGGCATGATTTTTTCACAGCTTCAAGAGACTGTAGATCTGAGTATATGGTTTTAATTACAACTCTATACCTCCACGTGTTCCTAAGATAAAAGGGTCTTGACAAACAGACGGACGGCGTGACGGACGGAAAACAAAGTGAACCTATAAGGGTTCCGTTTTTTCCTTTTGAGGTACGGAACGCTAAAAATTAACAATAGCTAATTTATCTAAGAAACGCTACTTTCATACCTTTAGTTAGCTGTAGTACAACTTTTTTACTACTTACTCCTTTGAGCAACATAAAATAATAATAGTTCAAATCCCTTTTTCCCCACCGATAAATAATTAATAACTAAATATTCATTGCTCCAAATATTGACTACGCCATTCGAACTTTGCGCCAGTTCGCAATACACACAAAAGTTAAATTTAATTTGCGCAAACTAACATTAATTATCAAAACGACATAAGTCCCTGGAATTTTGCACTACTTAAGTCTGTTTAGTTTGCCAGCTTCCAACTTTAGTGGAGTACAAAATGTCATATGTCCGTGTGAATTTTGTGAGACATAAGACTGTTAAGTATGGTTTAAAAGTTGTAAAGCAGGATGATATGGTAACTGAGCAGTTGTACGGTAATTTACTTAAATAATATTCTGTGGTAGTTTGAAGACGAGCTATAGAATAAACCAGCCTTGCTAGACCTCTGGACGCGGAAGCAACTCTTTTCAATTAAAACAATTATTCAATACATGTTGCAAGCCGTCATCGGCCTTCAGGTGCCAAGATAGGCTGGTACGGTTTGGTACCGCTCTTGACGCGAAGTATTAACTCTGTTGCATTTTACTTGGTCAGTGAGGTTTAACCCCCGACAAACAAAGAGGGGTCTTATGAGTTTAACGTGTGTTTTATTGTATGTATGCGTCTGTGTATGAGGGTGTCTATGTATTTGTGTGTCTGTCTCGGTAGCTTCCAAACGGATGGACCGATTTGTACGCGTTTTTTTAAAACAAAACTAGTTTATTCGATTTGGGTCATGTTTCTTGAAAATGGCTATTAAGTTTGGGGTTTTATCTATTTACGAGTTATTAACGACTGCTAATCCAGGATACCAGGAAGTTTGATATCTAATCCTTAATAACGTAGCAATGTATTGAATTTCACTATTATTTTAAAATATGAATAAATAAGACCTGTACGTTCTAAACGACAACAGCATTTCTAGTTTTTAATTTAACAACTTTGACTGTTCACACCGAAAACATTTTGCCCTAGACCAATGCGGCATCTTATCTAAAAAGTGATAAATAAATTAGGTATTAATGTTTTTACTTCACTTAAATTTATTGTAGCGAAGCGAACGAAGTGAGCGAAGCTCCATTCTTCCCCGATTCGGATTTTCGTTTGTCCGCTCCTCCCAAACTGTTAGAGATATCAGGATCAAATTTAGCCCGTAATACGACATCTAGCCATAGATGGTTTGGAAAAAATAAAATTGAAAATCGGACATACAACGGAGGAATAATTACCGAAAATATATTCCCATAGACTTTTAAAGGGAAAAATGGGAAAAGTGCCGAAACTTCGATTTTAAGCGGCGCTTTTCGCTCGTAACCTTTTTGAAGCTTCATCTTTATCATGATGGCATCAAACCGCTTCCCTCCATTAAGACTTGCCCGGGGACGGCAAGTGCACCTAGTAATTACCGTTTTCTCCAAGAGGTCGTCGAACAAGGAAAGTGATTTGACCGTCGGATAATTATTGTGAAAGATTTCTTGCCTATTGACATTATCGCTATGTTTTTGCCATACCATCATTCAATTTATTCATAAAAGAAATACATGTCTTGATCATAGCCTTATAAGGCCACGACAAGTTTATTTTCAATAAAATCTCAGTTTTATTGAAGTAATAAAGATGTTTTTTACGAATGTACCTACTGAATATTTTTTATCTTTTTCTTTTATATACATACATGAAATAAAGGGACAAAACTAATTATTTTTGCCTCTGAATGAGACCCATGATCTACACAAAAAGATGCATTACTTCCTTACATGGTATAACAGGTGAGTATTTTACAAGTGGTGATAGCGGGTCGTATTGCTTATTACGGGGAAAAGGGTTGTCACAAAAAAGGGCTCTTTTACCCGACACTGTTTAAGAAGAAGGGAATAATGATTGTTTTATTTCTCATACCCTTAAAGGCATGATCAGGGTGAGTATCCACCATGGTTGGATGTTGTGTGTCGGTGTGATGATATTCCGAATAAAGAAAACCAAGCCCAAGTGCGGGTAAGTGAAAAGCAAACACTGGGACACCTAGTATGGAGAAACAAACTTTATGCGATTACTTAAAAAAAAACAATTAAAACAAACGAGCAAATAGGTTTAAAAACTTCGCTGATTCGTAATGATGCTAATTTTGTCAGATACCAATGAAAAACTTATGAAATAAAACATTAAATTAATGATTTTTCGTGACATGGACTTAAGGGAAAATTACAAAAATTCAGATTAAAATGATCAACATCTCCAAAACTAGTAAAAATCGCTGAACATACATAGTGATAAAATCGATAGCTTTTTAGCTACTCTATCAGCCCTAGGCGGGTTGACGTCGGTTTCTTGGACACCCTGTATAATTCATATAGTTCACTCTCACTGAATGGAACTTGCCAAGTTTTAGCAACTAATAATATTATACTAGTAATCCGTAGCCAAGATGCAAACGCTCCTAGCGTTTCTCTTTTCTATCACTAGAAATATATGGGATGACACTTGACCACGTGGTTTATCGCAACGCAAGAGAATGTCATCCCATACATTTTGAGTGATAGAAAAGAAAAACGTTAGTAGCCTTTGCATCTTGACTCTGATTATTATTCCCAGTGGCAGCCCTAAGGGTAACGGCCCTAATATTGTGTTGCCATCTCCCTCTCGGGAATAACGGGGCAAGCGTGCGCAATCCCTTAGTCTTATTGTTGTATGAGAAAGAAATGGTTGTGTGGAATGGGATTCATGTTATATTGTAATTTGTTAAAAGGTTTCAAACTTGTTCGGGAATATAGAGTTGTTGGCCACTAAAAATCCATGGCAACATTATGCTACAATTGTATGTTTTATTCCTTTCAATTGCCATTGTTTTTATGATCTTCGTCCTTTGTTTTCCATGTGCTAGTGGAATAAATATTAAGTCGAGTTCTAGTTTCCAAAAGTCTTTCTTTAAAAGGAAATATAGAGCCCTAAAACCTTAAAATATTCTCTACCGCCAAGCAGCAGTGTTCGCATTGTTGTATTCTGGTATGGCAAAACCCTAGCATAATTACTAGCATAGAGGCAGTCCATTTTGCTGTCTTGAGAATGCAAATGTCTATAGATGGGTGTCAGATCCTCGTTACCATCAGGGCCTGTGTCCTAGGCGGTAAAAACCATATCGTCTTTGACCTGTATAGCTCTTATTAACTTGACAGTAATGGCGATCGAGGTAGAAATGATACCATAACAGGTCAAAGAGGATATGCTTTTTACCGCCTAGAATAGGCCCAGGTGGTCTGCGTGCTCGCTCGTTATCTCCAAGCCAAAAAAAATAACTCGCGTTGAAATATTAAATAAATTCGCTATTTCCCGCGACTCCGTTCGCGTAGAATCCGGTTATCGCTATTCTTTTGAAGAGAATTCAATTTTCCGTGATGAAATGTGTCCGAGATATCAGTACGATCCAAAAACGTCGATCAAAACCGTGGGGACAGAACAAACCAACAAAAAAGTTTCCCATTAATACGACTGCTGAAGTCTAAATGTATGTACTGGGTGAGTATTTAAAATAAGTTTCTGGCAAAATGTTAGATGGAAATGGACCAGGTTTTGCTGCCGATTCTAGTATTTTTTCGTCATTATCTTCTTATCAAGACCAAACTAATGAGTCTAACGCGGTGAGCCCACGTTAACTATAGCGGAGATCCTGTCTCCACCTTCCAACTCCATCATCAGATCACCTCTTAGATACCTTAATATTGCATTGTGATCGGGATTTCATTGTGGTCCAAATTTTAGCCCATTCCATTAAAGGGAACTGCTTCAGAATCGACTTGCAACATTTAACCTAAACTGACATAACAAACATTGCAAATTAAATAAAAAACTTGTAAAAAAAGCCAAAATAGCGAATTCAAAAGTATAATATGACATGGGAATTGGCTTTTTTTGTAGATGACCATGTCCGTCCGTCCGTCAGAAGGTTGGATGCAGTCTGACGGTGTTCCAGCTGCGGACGTTTCGCTACGTGGACTTCAATTAAATTCGTTGCTCGAAATGAAAATATATGATTATAATTATTATATAAAAGTATGCCATCGGGTTTTTAAAGTTTCCTGTGACACTATTAATAATCCGATTTGCAAGTCACCGTTTAACCCTCAACTTAAACGGCTGATAGGTTAATTGCATTCCGCAATTACAAGAAAAGCTTAAAAGAAAATATGACAAAGGTGCCTCGTTAAAGAAAACGGTCGTTTTGCGATCCTTTCTTCTCGATTTGATTAAAAAAACGCTCTTTCCGCGACGATTGATTTCTAGAGCAAGTCAATTTTATAACTGCACCTAACATCACCTTTCTTTCTATTCGTCTAAGACTCAAATTCCCAACTCTGACAACTTCGGGTTTTGGTAATTGTCCTAACGATGGACCTCTTCATTTGAAATGGCATTACGATAAAAGAAAAGGCTTTCTTAACTATAAAAATCTCTGAAATTCCCACCCTATTGTCTTTGGACGAGTACTTCAAAGAATTTTTATGCTGGGCTGGGGAGGATTTTTTAATGAACCGAATTCAAAATGTTTTACGCTGTAACTTTTGGTGTCCGAGTAGGGTGCGTCTCATAATATAATAAAACGTTTGATATAATTGCATGTTATAACGTTCATAAGATATAACTAACGTTAGATATAACAATGAAAATTAAATTTTATTTTCTATAAAGTTCAATTAAAGTCTGTTCCTATTCAGACTGCCAATGACAATAACAAGTATACCTGACTGTAATTACTTATCTTTAGATAGAGGATGAAATAGTAATGAGAATAATGTTACCTGTAATTAGTTTATTAAAAAAGTTCAATTTATATTCATCATCATCATCGTATTATTACGCTGGGTGCGACAGAGACGAAAACCTCACTACATTTTCAAAGTTCGAAATCGTTCGAAAAAAAAATTCTTTATGACAAGACTCTGTCAGTGTAACGGTGTTTTCAGCGAATGTGCTTTTCATCAAAAAATATAATATTAAAATGGACATGAAGACAATTATAAAGTGTATAAATACATAATATGACTAGGCTCAACCTATATGACTAGGTTCAAAAGTAAGCGAAATATGGAGTTATAATGGTAAATTGATTTGTTTATAAGAGTGACGGAACGAATAGGAACACACTTTAGTATAGTTTTTATTTTATATAAAATATTTATTTATTTATTAACACATTTTACACGGCATTATTTCATTGCGCCGAGAAAACTAGATTGATGCTATACAATTTACTTACACTAAAATATGATAGTCGTAAATATAGAGCAAATTAACAAATAATAAATAATAAAAACTTATATTAGTGCACTCGATGCTTAGGTTTCAATAAATCTAAATTGCATAATGCCTTATTCTCTAATTTGACGAAATTTTGAATTGCCATGGTCCCTGTAAAACCTTAATATCAAATTGCCTCACACTTAAAATGATGGAAAATCAAAATGACTTTAACCTAAAAACTTTAATTCCCTTAATACCTAAATATTTAAATGTACATTTCTTTCGAATACCGAATCATAGATACGTCAAAATTTCAAAATAACTTAAGCCGAAAACACCGGAATGGCAAAATGTCATAGTCTCAAAATGCCTAAATTCGTTTTCACATTCTCTTATAATGAAATCCTACGAGTTGCATAGGGGGTAAACCTCTTTATATCAGAACTTCAATTTAAGTGGCCAGCATTAGGGAAGACAGTAAAGTAAAGCAATCAACAATCATACATGAAGGTTAACTAGACTTTTAACATTTAGGTATTCTGGTATTTGGTTGTTTTGAAAATATGATGTTGTAAAGTTTGGTCATTATGAGCCTAAGACATTTTAAAATTCAACCATATTGAGAATCCGGTGTTATGAGAAAAAAAATTAGGTATTCTGGGATTTAGGTATTTTGACACTTAGTCCTTTCGAGATCTAGGAGTACTGGTAAAAGGGTAAAACGAAATTAAACCGTAATGAAACCAAAGCCACTCGATTGCCTATCATCCATCTTCTCACAGAATCGCCGCTTATGAAATGTAATTTTGTATGGGTCTCAAATTCTTTTCTAACACGCCTCTGGGCTCTTAGTTCACCATAATTTAATCAGAGTGTGTACGAGTCTAGATATACTGAAGTTAAACTATAACTTGCGTCTATTTCTTCAGGTCATCTCTTGGGAGGCGATATATGTACTTTTGTCTCCTACTTCTTAACTTGTTTCAGTTGAAAAAGTTTAGTTCGGTATTGGTACGTTTTTATTGTGATCTGGTAACTTTTTTTCTGTTTTTCCTATATTTGGCGTTGTCTAGGAAGATGTCGGTTTTTACAATGGTCATAGTTTTGCCGTCAAATAAGAGTCCTAATGTTTGGATTGGGCACTCACGCAATAAGAAAAAGGGATTCTTACGCAACAGATCTTTAAATGTTACATTTAGTTTTTTAAATATTAGTTTGGTAGGACAAGACTCATAGTATACAGCGTGTTACCGGCATGCGGGCATTTATAAAAACTGCCGATAATATGTTGCTTCAGCAATTATTTGCAAGTATTATCAATTAAGAAATAATTAAAATAACTTCACAATTAATTTTCTTAGATACTGTCCATTTTTAATGTAGTGCATGTGCTGCGTGTTCATCGTTATCAGTATCGCTGTTGCTTAGTACAAGGCACGTCGTGGTACGGGGGCAAATCATAATAATACAAGTATCCGTCGACTGTCATTTACACTTGTCAACTAGCTGCACTTTACATTGCTGGCAATTAAAATTTTGTTAAAAAGTTAACAAAGAATGAAAATTTATTTATTAATTAAATTAATGTCATGGTTACGTTACAGATATGCGTTATTTTAACCTTCCAAAAGCCAGGGTGCTGGTAACACACTGTATATAAAAACCATTACAGAAGTATCAAGATCATACTTTGAAAAGTATTTTGCATTATTTTGTTTCTTTGAAAACACTTTATTTCACAAAAGAAAAACAATCACAAGCGAACTTATTCCTTTAAGAGATTTCTTCCAGCTAACCCTTGAAAAATTGAGAAAAGTGATAGGTAAAAGTGAAAATAATCGTACCAACACACCAGTTCTGGTGACTCAAGTTGTTCAAAGAACTATTCTTTTTTGAAGTCGGCTAAAAAACACACAAACAAAAAGTTTCATGGTGTTTGTCTTCAAATACGCGTTGGTGTAGAATTATGGTACATCAAGCTGCCAATATAATAGTTTGTTTTAGATTTGAGTACAAAACTATTTCAGCTAAACAAAACGCGATATTATATTGTATAATACAGTATAATACTCTGTAATATACATTAATGCTATGCTAATACGATGCTAATAGCGGCTGCAACCTCCTTTTATTCACAATGTTTTGTTGTCTGAATATAAAACATGCATGTTTCTTATGATTTGCAACATATGTTGGTGTTTACGTAAAATGGTTTGAATTTGCTTACTAACTGCCTTGGCGGGTGGCCATTTTTGCCTTGTTGGCAGTAAACGGTCAACGGCTATGTGTTGGTACCCCTGTGCAGCCGCCATATTGGATTTCATTTGCATACAGGTTGTTTCGGAGCTAATGAATTGAATAAGTATTGACAAGGCGTTTAGACTAGTTGGAAGAGTCCTTGCCTGAGAAGGTGGCGGTACCAGGTCGATTCCCGGAATGAGCAATCGTTTGTAGAAATAGAAATAGAAATAGTTTATTCATGGCAAACATTAACATTAATCGACACACAGAATTTATAAAAGATATTTGCCACGAAATGGTCCAACTCAGCGTGATGGTGGCAGAGCCAGCGCTGATCTTCCGTTGTGACCATTTGGTGAAGACACGGCGCAATGACGCCACGAACGCACACGCATTAATTTACAACACAATTAACAAAAAAAAAATATCTAAAAATAACAATAAAATAAAATAAAAAACCGATAAAACATGCCACGCAACTACGCAATGCTGACTTAATGCTGTCGTGCAGTGCAAACACCACTTTACATTACACCGCCTTATGCAGTCTGTGGCTGGCTTATTAAAAAAAAGGATAACTAAACTAGGCCTTATCTTATCTATGATCGGCAAATTAACAGTTTGTGTGAAAAACGTGAGTATTTGTTCCAGAGTCTTGAATGTCTTTTATGTATTTAAGTATGTATTTCTTTATATAAATATGTTTATCGTTGCCTACAGCTTAGTTTGGGTCTATTTGTGTGACCCCGTCCCCTATTTTTAGGGTTCCGTACCCAACGGGTAAAAATGGGACCCGAGGGGCTATTTCCTAACGCACTCGCAATCGCAATCGTTTTCATTTTGAAAATCGAAGGTTTGTCTGCATACAAAATGAAAACAATTGTTCCGCATTGAAACCGATTGCGATTGCGAGTGAGTTAGGCAATAGCGACGTCTATTACTAAGACTCCACTATCCGTCTGTCTGTCTGTCACCAAGCTGTATCTCATGAATAGGTTTACTATTTAGGAATTTACTACTACTAGTTTAAAAGTCCGGATATGTCCGGACTAATCCGGACGAATGGTAACCCAACTCATAAACTGTGATAGCTAGAAAGTTGAAATTTTCACAGGTGATGTATTTCTATTGCCGCTATAACAACAAATAATAAACACAGAATAAAATAAATGTTTAGGTTAGGTTAGGTTAGGGCTACCATACAACAAACGTGATTTTTTTGCCGTTTTTTGCTCGATGTTAATAACGGCAACTGGTAGGTATAGGTGTCTTATGTTGTATAGATAACAGTACGGAACCCTTCATGCGCGAGTCCGACTCGCACTTGGCCGGTTTTTTTTTTACAAGGTGAAGGCACGCGAGCACTCAGGCTACCTGGGGCACGTTTTATAAAACTACAAGTTACCATTTTACAGGTCTAAACTGGCAACACTGCTCAAGTGGCTGGTCGTCATTGGTCGAGGTTGTGTCAAATGGAAACTTGTAACCTGTAAATTGTAATTTGTAGCTTTATAAAGCAGGCCCCTGATGGTAAGTGGGATCTGAGACCCATAGACATTTGAAATTTAAAGACAGAGACAGAGAGAAAGAGAATTGTTCTTGTTATTGCTTTTGGCTTGTTTCCGTATTGTCAACGTTTTGATAGGTCGTATTTACTTGACAGTAAAGCTGGAGCCCCACTGCTGCTCACGCTACGCACGGACACGCTATACACGTCGCCCACGTGGGTCGATTGGTCTGGATACGTGAGTCAAAATTTTCACAGCAACCAATGCACGCACACGTAAAACGTGTGGGCCACGTGGCTACGTTGGTCAGCTGCGTGTGTCTACATTCTCCACTGCGGGCCACGCACAACCACGCGCACGCGGGGGTTGCGATGCCCTTGAAGCCACTATTTCCACTGCAACACACGGGCAGTGTGGGTCGCGGTTGGGCTTTGTCTGCCACGCGCGCAGGCACTTCAGAACAGACCACGCGTGTATCAGTGACGTCATTTCGTGCGCAGCGTGCTCGTGGACTACTGTGGAAGTATCTACCTACATTTTCATACAAAGCGTTTTTGTACCCACGTGTGTAGCTTGACCGTGCGCAGCAATGGGGCTCCGGCCTAATGTAGGACGATTTACAAACAAGACGATAACATATGGAAGCCAATATGGTTTGATCTAGTAGATCCTGGGGGCCTAATATGGCTGCGTATATCGCGTGACAAAGTTTAGATAAGGCATCCGTCACCTTCTGACACGTAAATAAGTACGAGAGTGACGCATGCTTTATCCACATTCGACACGCGATATACAGCGTGGTACTCGATAAACTGTACATATTGAAAGGGATGAAATTTTAGGTTAATTTATCGGTAAAACAATATAAAAAAAATGCCGCTTTTTTTACAGTTTCTTAATTTTTTTAATAAATTACATCAATAATGCCATTTTGTTTTCAAACGCGATTTTCTCAAAATTTTGTAGATATTCCACTATTTTTTTTTGCTTATTATTATTCCTCGTTTAATTTTAGATCTAAAACGTAAAAAAAAAATTGTAAAATATCTGCAAAATTTTGAGAAAATCTAGTTTTTATGAAAACAAAATGATATTTTTGCAGTAATTTTCCACAAAAAAAGCAGATACTCAGTTTTTTTTTTATTGGTATAATATTGTTATCAATTATTATAAACCTAACTAATGTCAATACTATGCATTTCGTTTTATCTTTTTTGGGCTATTACATCAAAAGTTACACCGTCACAAGTAAGTCTACTACCCAAACTTAACTAAAATTTTGTCAATCTGTAAAAAAAAACCAGTTGCTAAATATAAAAAAAAAAAAGTTTTACCTATAAATTAACCTAAAATTTCATCCCTTTCAATATGTACAGTTTATCGAGTACCATCCTGTAGACGCAGCGATACTAGGCCCGCTGTATCCATATAGTGAGTTCCTGTATGTCTGTATGTAAACTATATATTTTCAAAAATATAACAATTACAAGCCCATAAAACGTACAAGTTTTTACAAGGACGTCCAACTCTATTTACCTAAAGCCCGCAGCGCGGTCTAATTTCAACTGAAAATACTTTGAAATAACACCGTTCGGTTTGCTTTCCGTCATAGTGTCCGCAAAAATAGGCTAATGCGAACCTAGCTCAAACATCACGACGTGAGTGAAATGCTTTTATGAAATTCATGAGAAAAACTACAGAGTCGGTTGCTGTTTGGATTTGTTGCTCGCGGGAACATTGTATTTGTTTCTAGCCAAAAGGGTGGATATTTGTTTAGCAATCTTTACAGTTCAGAAACTGAAATGAATGAAGTAATGTCTTGTGGACTTACAGCGTCAGGCAAAGCGACCAGCAATATAACTTAAAAGCTACAAATTTAAGGCATTTAAATTATAGTAACGGTGGTATAGCTATACTATGTTTTGTCCTTATCTGTCATTGTGACATTTCAATTTGACGGATAAGGACAAAACATTGTATAGCTATACCACCGCTACTCAACGTTTATTAGTAAGGGAGTATGTATATAACTGGCTATCTTACTGCTAAATAGCGATCTCTTCCAGACAACCTTGGAAAGAGAAACAGATAGATTGCAGGTGGTGTAAACCAATTGCTTTACTCAAACTAAACAAACAAAACTACTAGAAATACTTAAACTATTACTATTCTATTCTGTTATATTACCTACTATAGAAAACTAAACAAAACTCAGGTCAAACGTTTCCCTAGTTTCGAGAACCAGTATTTATCTTTTACGATTCAAAAACCGATTCCGTGAAACGGTATTGTTGGCAGACCTGCGCAAATGTTTGTGCAAGGCACACAAACGTTTGCTTCGCCGCAAGCCCTTGGTAAGCGAAAACATGGACGGCAGTAGTTTATAACTTGCTAAAGTTTACGTTCGGTTAATTAAAAACAAGTGGGAATTTCATAAAATAAATGATTTTGAATATGGATTTGAATTTGTTTTACGCCGTGCAAGTAAGAGCTCACAGCCTCAAAATTCCACATTATTTTATACAATCTTGCTTTTAAAACCAATATTAAACAATAAATCCTTATGCTATAGCTTAAAGCTGAGTTTTGAAACGTTTTCCTGCTCAACTAGGCATGATATTTTATTTTATATTCATAGTTTTATAATGAATGTCATAAGTAGTTCGTTTTCTTTCTAGTTAATATTGTACATAGTTAAGGCCTTCTTTCGTTACATAAAGGACGCAATCGTGATTTGTTTTCAATAATCCTTTAATTATATGTAGGTTCAATATTTTTGGAAACGACCCCAGTAACAATTATGTTAAAGAATGACTAACTGCGGCTTTGTGTTGAGTTTATTGCGGCGTTTTTTCTCAGCATTGCTCTCTTTTGAGCAGCGATGGAAGATTTTTGACACGTACATCCACTTTTGCTGGATTCTTGTCTAGCTGTCATTTTGAAAACATCTGTCTATTTATTTCATTTTTTGTAAATTACTTTATCGTTGATTTTGGTTCGCAAATCCAGGGCAACTTTGTGAAGTAACCTCCAACACTGACGAAGAATATGCATCAAATAAAATATCAGTGAAAAGTTGATTCTGAATGAGCAAGCGGTCAAGAACACTCCAAGCCAATAAGCCATTGAAGTGGATGCCCGCCGTCTTCAATGGTGTGCCGACTGGGACTGGAAGACGCCGACGACAACGACGATTCACCGTACAATTGCTTATATATACTTGACATTGGCAAAATTACATAACTTGTAAACGCCATTAAAATAAATAAATAATAATAATAATCCACTTTTGCTGTCAAAATATCAACGCAACGACGCGCGACGACGCGTCACGCAGTCAGCTTAAGCTGGATCCACATTTGTACCATTTTTCCGTATCGGTCTCCGTCGCGTAGCACCGAAGCGTATCATGATCGTTAGTGTGAACGTAAAAATATCGCGATCATGCTACGCAAAGTATCTGATCGCTCGCGATCCATGGTGCTACGCGTTTATTAAATATCCCACACGCTCGCGATCGGATACGCGTATCAAGATGGGTAAGTATGGATGTGTTTTGATATTGTGTCATGATACGTAGTTATGATTTAATACGTGATACAATACGATCCATATGGAGTCGGTTTTTCCCTGTTCATCAAAAGGGATACGGCGTTATGATACGATGCGATGATACGCTACGGCTAGTATGGACGCATTTTTTCACGCAACAATGCTAGTGATACGTTATGCCCATGCTTAAGCTGAGTCCACATTTGTGTCATTTTGCGGATAACTGTCACCCGTATCGTATTGAGCTCGCGTATCCTAAGTATGGACGCTCACTTTGGGCACACCGTATCACTACCATCGCGTGAAAAAATGCGTCCATACTAACCGTAGCGTAGCAGCGTATCGTTTCATAACGCCGTATCATTAAGTGTGGACGCTCACAAACTTGTCAAGTGCGTATCCGTATCCCGCCTCGAGAGCGGCGCCACAGCGTATCGTGTATCAAATCATAACTTCGTATCGTGATACAGTATCAAAACACGTCCATACTTAACGATCTTGATACGCATATCCGATCGCGAGTGTGCGAGACTCCCAATTAATTAATACCAAATATTAGTGGAATGAGTGCGAGTATTGGTTCTTGGGTCTTGGATGTTTTGTGTATATTTATTTGTCTATTTATACAAATGTATTTAAAAGTATATCCTTTTCAAGTACCCGAGGTAAAATTATAGAATTTAATTTGGGAATATGACAATTTGTGTGAGATATACCCCTGATATTTATATTTATTGCCAGTCTGTCTCTATACAAGTCACTTCACCATAACACAACAATGCAAACACTGCTGGAGGCGGGTAATTTGCTACAATTTCCAAGGGCAAATCATCTTTTCGCCTTGTTCTTTTCAAAGTATGCGTTTTAAAATGGAAATGTCTCATACTGTGGCCGCCCACGCCTCCATTTCCCAATTTAGATACATTTCAAAATAAATTCAATTATGAGTATGAAAGCACTCTAAAGGTTGAAATTTCATTTCTATTTTATAAATAAAAACAGTTTGAATAAAAACATGATGAGAGGAGACTATGATTTCACGTAAATTCTGTGATAAATTATTTTATTTACACACATATCATAAGTCCTCTATTATGCGTTCAAAACCCGTAGGCAATGACCAGCATTACCTGTGGTAGTAGGTGACAGCGATGACAGTTGTTAATTTTAAAAGATGTTCCAAATTTGGATCTCACAATACCTTACAATATTCGATAACGTAATTTCAAAATTACATTACAGCTGTCATCGCTGTCACCCTACCACAGGTAAGGTAATGCTTGTGTTTTCGGCTTCTGAACCTATCTTAGAGTACTATATGTGTGTAGATAAAGTATTGTACGCAACTCTGCGTAATTAGCATTACAACATGAGTGTGGTTTATGAAACGAGCCGCAAGCCGTAATTACGCAACCGTCACGTAAAATACTATTGTTTAATGTGCTGGAGGTCGTTAGTTCGGATTCCGTTGAAAGATTTAAGTTTCTGCGTCAGATTTATCTGCCACTGAAAATAATCAGGGCCTCTATTCTAAAACAATCAATATCGCTTTTGACCTGTTGTCGTATTGTCAACGTTTTGATAGTTCATATTTACTTGACATTAAATGGCGGCCGAGTTAAAAATAGTACCATAACACGTCAAAAGCAATATTGTATAACGTCGTAGAATGAGGCCCAGAGTCGTAATTCTAAGTATGCTTAACTTTTTAACCGACAGTGTCAGAAGGAGGGTTATGTTGTTGTGTATTTTAGTATGAGGTGTCTTGATGAGTGACATAAAGTTTTTAGAGGACCGAAATTTATATAATTTTAACTGAAAAAAAATCACTTATTTTTGCGTGAACGGAGTCACAGGTAAAAGCTACTAATAATATAAATGGGAAAATATATTTGTTTGTTGGTATGTTTTGACTTTCAGGGTTAACGCCTAAATGATCAATGTGACATTTACAGAGATACATTTATAGACAATGAAAAATACATTAGTTTGTTTTCATCATCATTAATTATTTAAAAAAATAATTGTATCGTATTTTTATTTCCGGCCAGTTACAATTAAAGCCAACCGGCCAAATTCTGGCATAAAAAAGAATAGTTCGTAATCTACGCGATTCTCGTTCTTAAAACCGAAGTTTACCATTATACTAAAACTATAAAACTGGACTTATTCGCGTGATAAAATGAACATTTACCTCGACGTTTCGACTGTGTTACAACAGCCGTGGTCACGAGAAGACTGAGTGGAGGGTGTTCGTCTGCTTGCCGTGCGAGTTTTTCGACCTACCCGCACTTGGTCTTGTTTTTTATTCGGAATGTCATCATACCGACACACAACACTCACAACATCCGACGATTTATCCGAAGATACACTTCCCCGCTTTCATTTACTGATGACTGGATTCCAGTAGTTGATAGCCTATATACCCATCCTCTCTGTAGAAAGGGCATTGGGTAAATTTGTTTGAAGAATATTGTCATATTTTTTTTCAGCGGCCACGGATGATTTTTACATGGTTATTTAGAGGACCTCTAAATACACATAGATATATATAATTTATGGCGTTAAATAATATCGGAGCGGAGATTTTAAAGATTTAAGTATTCAGTTTTTAGTACAAAAGTACGCCCAAGTATGAATATTTAAATATCTCGGCTCCGATGCACTTAAGAGTAATACTCTTTACATAACAAAATATGTTTATTTTTAATTATTATATCATAATTTACCACTTTTACGAATGGCCGCTCACCTTGAAAATGTATGAATGTTACAAATGACAACACTTTTACCCAACCCCTTTCTATGTTTCCTGATTTCAACGGCTTCTTAAGTCCCGTTTTATAGTTTTAGTATGAGTGAAAATCATGTTAGTTTAAAGCGAAGGTTACCATCATTGTTGAATGTTGAATGTTGAATGTTCAGCCATCATTATTCGAAGAGTCGATGTCAGAGATCGACTCGGTTTATTTGATTATATTTTAGTCGGCCTGTTCAATATTCTGCGCGCACTGGGCGACCCGATTAATTTGTATTGAAAAATGGAGTCGGGTTTATTTTACCCTAGAAATGAAACTGTGGGACAGAATTAAATTTTTTGCTCGTGTATATTTTAATACTTAAAAATTGATTTGTTTATGTAAATTGATGAGTTTTGTTTTGCAACGTTGTTGATGAGATGAAGCTGATAAAAGTATGTAATCAGTTTTGATGGTAGAGTCAACGTTATAAATAAATTAGTTTACCTGTCTCTTCCACTTGTTTAGCAATTTAGTTTAAAAAAGTTTATTGATTGTTTAGTGCTAGAAAATCCAAAGAACATCTACTAAATCAAGAGGTCACCCTGACATGAAATGAACGGGTGATAATTACCGTTTTGTGATATTGTAGCACTTACTAAAAGGACAAGAAAAACAATCTCTTCTGTGTGTCTATGTACTTATTCAATTAATTCGACCGTGAGTTAACTATTCACAAGATGATGTCTGTACAATAACGGCGCAAGTTGTTTTAAGTAAACTTAAATGAGTATCTACCAAGGGTGGAAAAATTATTAAACATGTTGCAGCAAACGGCCGTAGTTTTTATAAATATTCGCTTTCTGAAGTTGTATTTTAGTACTACATTTTACTGTATTTTTTCTCTTCTTTAGGATGAGTAATAAACTTGAAAGTAGATCTCAAACGATTTATACTATTTTTTCAATAGTTATATTACGGTCCCTTACTAATTGGACACCCACAGTATGCATATCGCCAAGTGAAACAAGTGATTTGTTTAATCTTAATCTTTAATGATTCTTATTTATTAATTTTTGGAACTTACTTTAATTTTAACAGACTAATTATTTTTATGAGTGATATAAGATGCAAATTCTACCTGACTTAGACCTACCAACCTTATCCGCTACCTTTCCTGCCTTACCCTACAGCCCTTTTATCTAACCCGCTTACTCCCCTGATTTTCCCCATTTCTCTCTAATGGCCGCTCAGTTTGAACGGTGTCTGCGCAAATGACGGTCCGAGCCTCGGAATCCAATACTCGGATCAAGCTTAATTGTGCGATTGCGACTGATAAATAAAGACAAACGGACGGGCAGTACACTTGTTATCCGTAATGGGCTAGGGCAGGTGGGTTGCGGCTTTGTTCACAGTTTATTTAGTTAAGATTTCGATTTATTTCAGACAATTTGGCTTAAATAAAAGGGACGCAAGTGAAACATAACAATCGGTTTTACAGTTTATGCTAGCAGAATTCTGACTTTAAATTTAGAATACAGTTTGAGTTGTGTCGTTTTTACTAGGTAACGGTTTTAGACCAATTCTAATTGGTCGTTCGAAAGAGTTCAAATTTAGAATGAATTCGAATATATGCGAGCAGACAGACGTTTGTAGCTTTGAATTCTATGCAAAGGATTTTGGTCTAGCCTGTAGCCTACTATAAATAACGGCCGAATATGTAGCAAAGGCTACATTTAATTATTATGTGGTCGAGTTTATTTGAAAGTTAATGTTGTGGAGCAGTACAAATTAATGTTCTTTTCCAAGAGTGAATTTGATTTCGGTCTTCAATCGAAAATACCTACTCATGTTTCATCATCATCATCATGTCAGCCGAAAGACGTCCACTGCTGGACATAGGCCTCCCCCAAGGCTCTCATGTTAGCGGAATTAAAATACATGTGATGTTATCGATATCCTTTGGAAATATTTTCACATATTAAGTGAGATAACTCGAAACGTAAAGCAACTAAATCATGCTGTTGATGCAAAATATTTAATATACCCACAAGTGCAATATATAGCTTTTAATTGTGATACCCTATTGGTATTCTCACGTCGTTCGAAGAAATTATGAATTGAATTCTCATCGTAATAATTTAATTAGTTAAAAACGAGTGATACGATGGTTCTCAGAAAGCCTGCTAGAACAGAATATAAATATTTAAAGAAGAAGCAGACCTTTGCCCATCCTTCTTTGCTTTAATAGTATTTCCAAAGAAATACTATTATCACTAAAGTAACCTGGGGATATTCACCCAACGTAATGTGTATATATATGGATATGTAGGTATGGTTCTTTGTTCCTTAGTAGAGGCTGAACTGAGGGAGAATTTTGACAAAAGTGTCGTAATAGTAGTCTTAGTGTCGCAAGTGCTGCTTTGAAAAAAAACATACCAAAGCAGTAGATTTAAAAGTATACGAGTTAATTATTATTATATTTAGATAAAAATATGAAAATACGCTGTAGTTATACATGATAATGTAACGTTAATTATTACAAATCATATTATATTATATTGTCAGATATCAAACAGAAAATAAAGTATTTACACGCACGAAGTTGGAAACAAAAGCAAGTATTTAATAACATTAAAGTCGCAAACTCGTGCTCGTACGCAATTCGCAAACGCGCGTTCCAAATTCAAAATTAAAATAAGAAACCAGCCATTAATCAAGCCCCAATATTTCATTGTTAATTCTAACGATCCCTCCCGAACTGCCAGGGTTTTTGAGTGAAATTAAAAAAGTTCGGGCGACGGCCAGTCATCGGGGCAGATCGCGGCAAATCGCTGTGACGTCACCGCTGTCAACTGTCAATGTCAATGTTGACGGCTGATCGGTAGTAGACATGGTAGGTTTAGCTTATCACGGATTGGTCAGTTTGAGGGATCCCGTTTTTATGGCGCTATTTGTTTTCAGGTTTTGTACGGCCAGCCCAACTTTTTAATGCATGTCGATAAAGACTAGGTAAAGGGGGATTACGGACAGTAGAGCTGCATCTTAGCTTGTTAAAAGTATAGATTAAGTTATAATGTTAATATTTAGTGGTGGTACCACCATCTTATCCATTAACCCACCGCCAAGCAGTAGTGTTCGCATGGCTGTGTTCCGGTTTGGGGATAAGACAACCAGTGAAATTACTAGCATAGAGGCATTCCATCTTAGTCCTCAGGGTTGGCAACGCATTTGAAGTCTTAGGATTGCAGTTTTGAGATTGTACTCTTGAGAATTAAAATTTCTATGGGCTCAGATCCCACTTACCATAAGGTGGCCTGAGTCTCGCATGCCTTCTTCTTGCCATAAAAAAGAAACATATATAGGTATATCAGAGCAACAATAACACCCAAATTGAGGTATTCCCAAACTTAGTTATAGGCTAGTTCTACGGGTACTGGACAACGATATACTTACATGCAAAAGTTATAGGAATAAATACTTAAATAGGTACGTAGAAAACTGATTATTTCCTCTTATGGGGTAGGTATTGAACTCGGGACAGCTTCTTAGGTAGGGCAATAATACACTCAAAAAATGAGAGCCAACAAAGATAGATTTTCACTTAGTTGATATAAAATGAATACAAGTAGTTAAGATATTAGTTATATAAACCAAAAATGATAGTAACAAGCAGCAATTTCTTTAGTCATTCAACTAACGTCTTAGTTGATGTATCTAACGTCTTAGTTGATGTATCTCTCGTCTTGTTAGGCTCGTATGGGATCAAGACGCTTACGCACAACAATCACAATCTTGTTACAAGCGACCAATTATTATTTTCAGTGTAGGTATCAATAACCTTGAACTTGAAGTTATGACGAAAGTGAATTGGATACCAATTTTTTTCCCCATGAAATTTGTAAAGGGGCTTTAACATTGGCGTTAACACACTTTTTTTTCCTATACTTACCTGTTTTAATGAAAATTGCTTAACATGGCAACAATATACCATTATGTAATGTATATGGTAGAATATAAGATTCACAATAGCGGTAACTTAATATTAATTTCAACATCACTAAATGATAAAATAAAATCTCAAACGGACGAAAAGTCGAAAGACGTACTAAGAAAACATACAAAAAATCCCGGTCTCAAATATATGAAAGGAGCCATGATTTTTTCACAAAATCGTTGCCAACTCAATTGAAGAGGTCAAACATTTTTCAATTTTAAAAGTGCCCGATAAAGCTTGCCAAAAACGAACAATATGAGTAAAAAGGCGAACCGAACCCCACTCCGGCCAACTTAGTGACTATCGCCATCTTGATAATTTCCCTTAGGTCTGCGAACGTATCGGAAAAATTGACTCGCGAAATTGTTACACGGTCGTAGAATTTTAACAATTTATCATTTCTTTTTCCCTCTCGATTCGGTCTCGTTATAGAATTTATTATCGCGATTTAGCGATTGCGGTGATAATTTCGGATTTTGCCTTTATTGTGTACGAGTAATTATAATTTGATTTTAGTGCTTAAGTTGGGCGTTCGATTTGGTTCCCTTTAAAAAACTCTACACATTGGTTGCGTTCTGCGGCGTTCTGGGTTTTGCAGTCCAGTCAATCCTCTTATGTCTCTATCAGTTTGAAATACTAGACAGATGTATATTATGCTGAACCGGACCGCAGAACGCAGAAAGCTTCCAGTGTGTAGGGTCACTTAAAGGTTTAATGTTTGCAGGGCGCGTATTAGGGTCGCCTTTATCGCGATGCATAAAGCATCCGTCCCTCTCGCACTTACATACTGGTCAGAAAGTGACAGATGTTTTATCCACGTCTATCCACATCGATAAACATGATCATATTAGGCCCGCAGGATAAGAAATTACTCGATGTTCATAGGGTTCATTTTTACCTTGGATTTTATACATCTTAAATACCCATCAGCGCTATGCATGGTAGTGGACTGAGGGCCCTGACAAGATGCATTGGGGTAACTAGCATTTCTATTCGATTCGTTTTTAAACCAATCGCGCACTGGTAGATGACGTGATACGAAAAGTCACGTGATACGAAAAGTCACGTGATCTACCAGTTACGCGATTGGTTTAAAAATTATACGAATAGAAACGTTAGTTAGCGAAATTCATCTTGGCAGGGCCCTCTGGTGTGCAAGGAAAAAATCTACCATTAGGAATACTTTATTTTCTAGCCTCGCTCAGCGTAGCTTTCCTATTGGTCGATTTTCCCTCGCACATCCACTATATCGCATAGCTTTGGTGGTTACTCACCCTTATGAGCTCTAAGTGCTACGTTTGTTAAAAATGCACTGATTTCAAGTTGTACATGGTACGAACACAAAATTTTAATGAGAGTTCGAAACCCATAGACAGTTTTTTTTATGAACGAAGTCGCTTGCGTCGTCTTTATTCCTACATGTACTAAGTTGTGCTGTGTCCTAGAAACTTCCTTAGAACGTAATAAACTTTAAAACCTTTTCACTCTTTCATGATGGGTAAATAGGAAGAAACATACAAACGGCGTCCTTAAAGCTTCGTTTACAAGTGTTTCTGGCTAACTCCTTGTATAGAGCGAGGTTTTTGCATTGCGTCACTTCAATTATATGTAACGAATTTGATGAGGGAGTTTTTTACCACATACGAGGGGCGGCTGAAAAGTAATCTACCTAACAATGAAACAAAAGACTGTCGTGGCTAATTTTTTTTTATTTTTCTGTATAGTCCCCTGCTAGTAAAATGCACTTATTAAATTTTTCAAATATTGAATTTAAACCATTAAAAAAAAAATCTTTCGGTTTGTCGTCAAAAAAGTCAGTAACCGCAGCCTTCATTTCGTCATCGGTCATAAACCTTCGTCCCCTGAGGTCTTTCTTGAGAAGTCTAAACAGAAAATAGTCACAGGGGGCTAAATCTGGACTATAAGGGGGGTGGTCAATGGTTTCGAAGCCATTGTCTTTAATTGCTAGCTTCGTTGTGCGGGCGGTATGCACTGGTGCGTTATCGTGCAAAATCAGAATACCTTTGTTTAATTTACCTCGCCGTTTTTCTTTTATTGTCTCTCTTAGTTGGTATAGTAAGTTTGAGTAATAATCAGCATTCATTGTAGTTTTCTTCGGTAAATAATCTATGAGCAAAATCCCTTCTGTGTCCCAAAAGATTGTAGCCATAAGTTTACCTGCCGATGGACAGACCTTGAATTTCCGAGGCGGCTTCTCATCCTTAAATTTCCACTGTAACGACTCTTGCTTACTTTCCGGGTCCCATTGTCGAATCCAAGTCTCATCACATGTTACAATTCTAGAAATTATTTCTTCCTCTTTCCCTCGACTCATCTCCAAAAACTCTTCGCAACATTTGACACGCCTCTCCATGTCAAATGCAGTCAACATTCTGGGGACCCAACGTGCACTAACCTTGGACATGTTCAAATGCTCATGAATTATTTCATTGACTCGCTTTTTACTGACGCCCACATCTCTAGCTATCTCCCACTGCTTCACTCGTCGGTCCTCTAATATAATTTTTTTCACCCTGGCTACATTTTCATCGGTGACGGCCGAAACTGGTCTTCCGCTACGAGGATCATCTTCCAGACTCTCACGACCTAACTTAAACTGCTTTGACCAAAACTTTATAACAAATTCGGAAGAACACAAACTGCCAAACACACGTAACATACGCTGTCTGATCTCCGAAGGCGTATTCCCTTCTTTAGTCAAAAACTTAATCACCGCACGCTGCTCGATTTTATCCATTTTCACTTTTTCTACCGACATGTTTGAAACAATTGTAGGAGACAAATAAACGTGATGCAATAAACAAATGAATGTAATACATTTTGAAAATAGAATAACAAACGAATATAAATCCATACCAGCCAGCATTATTTTTGTATATATTTCTGACCAAGGAGATTACTTATCAGCCGCCCCTCGTACCTATCAAGGATATACCTTAGCATTAGTCTCATTGAACAACCGTTCGTTTATATTTTTGTCTAAAGTATATTTTGCATGACAATTTTTAACCAATTTCAGACCATAATTTAGGAATTTTTTATTCAAATTTACAATAACCTAATGACATTTACGTGTCATATAAATCAGTTTTGAACGAAACATAACACATTATTTTGATATTCCTTTAATTCGTGAATGTATTAATAGTACATTACTACAGAGGCCGGGAAGTAGGGGGTTGCCGGCCGAGTTCATATAGAGAGATAGTTACGAGGCTGGCAACCCCACTTCACGCCGAGGTTTGTATAGTGCTTTTCTCAAACATATAAATAATTCATTAAAAAAATTAAAACAAAAATTACAACGTCAAATAGGTACTAGGAGTGCATAAACATTAAAAGTAACCTACAGTGCTCAGTCATCCGCGCTGTGTTGGGTGCGCCTCGCGGTGCGCCGCCCGTGCTACATTGCCTGCGATGCCTGCTAAGTTGAGCTACGCACCCCTAATAACTTCTGCCCTCCTGGTACCTGGTGCCTTTATGCAAACGCTTTGGTTGGATGCACGGCTTAGTATATTTAAAAAAAACAGCTATTTAGCCTGTTTATAATCACAGCCGCCATGTATACGTAAAAATTAAAAAAAAACTACTTCCCAGCCTTCAATTTTGTATGAAATTCCTTTACAGTTATCTCGAGGCATTCCGCCCGCAACGTGATACTTCGACGCCTAAAATAACTAACATAATGCCAACATTCCATTGCATGTTTGAGAAAAGTGCTTTAATAAAAGGTTTAGCGAAATAAAATACTAAACAAAAAGACATAAAAGTTATATTTCCTAGAAATAAAATAAACGTTTGTAAAACATACGCTTAGAACATTTGAAATTTATATGAATCGGGAGCAAGCCGGGAAATTATTTGCACATTTTCCTGTTTCCTGTTATGTTAGAGCGTAAACTTTGTTTTGTTTATGTACCTATTTTTCTTTCCTCATAAATATGGCAACATTTACATTAAGTTTTAATTATTACAAAGTTTTAAAGTAATTTGGAGTTGAATTGTTATTCTTTTACCTATTCTTACTTCAGTATTAATCTGATCTTACTAAGTAATATACTTCTAACTAATATTATAAGGACGCTGATAAGCAAAAATGTGTCATCCCACAATTATTTAGCAATAAAATGACAACCCACAACAATAGTACTGAGGGTTGACACTTTATTGCTAAATACTTGTGGATTGTGACATTATTGCATAACAGCATACTAAATTCGAAATTTTGGATATTTGTTAGTAAATCACGCCAGAGTGGCTGAACGGATCTGGATGAAATTCTGCACTGAAAAGGAAAATTTGACAGTTCCCAAAGTGATAGCATAAACGACTTCTAAGCGGACGGAGCCGCAGCAAAAGCTATTATTATAAATATCAAAATATTTTTGTCTGTCTGTCGGTTGGTTCTGTCTAGAAAATATTTCTTGGAAAGAAAACAAATAATTAGCATAAAAAGGGAAACGTACAAACATAGTTTTTCAAAAAAACTGCAATATATTCAAAAATTGGAAAAATTGGACTTGATTTAGGAGCCCCGGGGCTAAATCTGTGTGGAAAAAAATTAAGCGTCATTTCACAATCTCCTTTGACGTTAAAGTTGTTATAGTCGACCTTATAAGTAAGTAGCTGCTCACTTTTGAACCTTGTCACTTTAACGCCTTTGACAGATTAGAGCAGCTGTTCAAACATGACATTATAGTGACAAGGTGCTAAATGCAGCTATTTATAAGGCCAACATAGTACAGAAATAGTTTCTAGTCCGTAGACAGACTAAGGGTACTTTAGATCATGACTTTTCTTTAAAGGAGAATGGGCAGAAATGTATGAACACTGGCCTAGGAACCAATAACAATAAGCACTATATCATCGGATATGCTTTTTAACTCTACAACGATTTTGTGTAGCGGGAAACCTGAAATAACTGTGAGATTTTTTAAAAAAAGTCTGGAACATCGGGACGCCTACATAGACGACGTTATCATAATTACCTTGAAACACCGCTGTCTTTGGACGGCGATAACTTTTTCACTACAAAGATTTCGAATTACCTGCCATCGTAATAAGGTTTACAATTTAGAATTACCTATCCGGTGACATATCGCTTGTCGTCATTGGTCATATAGGCCAATTAGTCTACCCTCCTTTTCTAAGGGACTATCAAGAAACTTCTACGTTTCGCTGGCAAAAAATCGTTAATTAAATATACAGGGTGGAAAGTTCAAATGCCACATGGAAGGCAACTACCTTAAATATTGTAAATAGCACATTCTGTGTAAAGGAGACTTTCCTTTATTTTTAAAAACTATAAACTCTGCATTTATGGATTTTTGAAAAATCGTCTGTCTAAACTGGAACCGAACCGGTCGGTCAAATGCGGTAAAATAACATGCCGTATTTTATGATGCAGATCGAAAGGGTTACCGATATGGTTCATTTATCTCCAAATAACAAACACAATCAAAATAACGGAAGGCCATGACTAGCAATTACCATTTAACTTTGTTTTCCCCCGTGACGGGAAATGTACCGCAGCTAGAAATAGCAAATTTTACGCAATGGAGACTTACTTTTATTTTAGAAAATAATAAATACCTACTGCAAATCTTGTTTCTTCAGTATTCGTTGTTTAGGTAATGACAATTCAAAATACAAATAGTTCTTAATTTTCAAAGTCTTTATTTAATTCATTCTATGTATTGTAAACTATCGCTATGAAAGACCCTTTCGATTTTAATCTTAAAATACGGCATGTTATTTCTGTCATATTTGACCTGTTCGATTCCCGGTTAAGTCAGGCGATTTTTCAAAAATCCATAAATGCAGTATTTATTATTTTCTAAAATAAAAGTAAGTCTCCATTGCGTAAAATTTGCTATTTCCAATATTTAAGGAAGCTCCGTCACGGGAAATGTACCGCACATTTCCCGTGACGGATGAAAACAAAGTTAATTCATGACTGCTAGTATTCATAGCCTTCCGTTATTTTGATTGTGTTTGTTATTTGGAGATAAATGAACCATACCGGTAACCCGTTCGATCTGCATGATAAAATACGGCATGTAATTTTCCATAATCCAGCGTTGCCTGCAAATACGTATTACTAGATACTTAAGAGTAAACGTTTCATTAAAACGTGAACTTCAAAGCACCTATACTTACGATATTACCGTTATTGCAATGCAATATTTCCTGAACGCAAATCAAAAAGGACGGAGTAATACAAAATTGAATGCAAAGGTTGTGCGGTAAGCGAAGAATGCAGCGGTCTGAGGTGCGTTTATTGCATATTTGAGTGGCCGCTACGTCTCGCCATACACGCTGCACTACTTGCAGTACATGCATCCTACAACAGCCGTATTCCAACAATAATAAAGATTAAATTTGCATGTTTTGTACGCAGCAGCTTGTACTGAAACTTTCATCCGAACTACTTTTATGGTGAAACTTGTTTTGTTGATCGTTCGTGCATGTTTAATATTTGGACATGTTACAACGCCGTGGTGTACACAATACTCGCACTTAAAAGTATTAGGTTTAAGAGGCCAGAATGCTGTCAATACCACACACAAATCGAAAGAGATGGCTTCATGTGCTTCCAAGGCCGTCTTAAACTATGCTTTGGCCCTTGGACACACAAGAATTTAGGGCCCTTTTGGAAAGTAAAGAAAGCGAATTAAACATACTAACATTTGTCTACTATGATCACGTGAGAGAAATTGTCGGTTCTTTGGGGCCCCCTGATGATGGGGGCCCTGGACACGGGCCCCGTGTGCCCTTATGGTAAAGACGGCATTGTGCTTCCGCGCGAAGAATTTGAGGAGGAGATTGCTCAGTTAGCGTCAATTAAATTTAAATTGCTGTTTACTATAAAACCAGTAACATTTACTATAAAATGGTTTACCAAAATTGAGTAGTTTTAGTAATCAAAAATCATCGTTGAATATGGTACGGCTCCGAAGATTCAACCAAAAACATGGGAAAAAGGTGTCATGTTTAACAAATAAAAGGATAGAGGTTTTGGTTTCTAATCGTGTTTAGCAGTTTCAAGGAATTACTACATTTAATAACTATTATATAGACACATACATATATTAAATCACGCCTGTTTCCCAGAGGGGTAGGCAGAGACCAATTCTTTCCACCTGCTACGATTCTGACAGATCTCTTTCGCGTCTTACATAGAGTCATGCATGCACGTCGGTTTCGGGTACTTGAGATTCCGCCCTTTTCCAGTATTTTTCCGATTTGATTCGAAAAAGTACACACCTAGGGCGGCCCCTTCCGACTTAGGTATATATAGGTATAATCCAAAAATAATGGCAACCCCTTTCTTCAGACTTGAAAGCAAAGAGCTTTCAAGTCTGAAGAAAGGGGTTGCCATTATTTTTAACGCCCCAAACGATTTATGAATCCTAGCTAAGAACCACCCCGATAACTACCTATTCTTAAAAAAACACGTCGAAATTGGTTTATCCATCATTGGAGCTAAGATGCTGCAGACATACACAGAGACACAAATACACACCTTTTTTCTCGGGAGTTCGAAATAAAATAAAATAAGGAGGTTTTCGTGACAATTGTAGTGTGTCAATATTTGCAAAAGCGTTGAAATCATGTTTAATGTTTTGAACATAAAACCTTCAGGCCTGTCTCCCAATAGGGTAGGGAGAGACTATGGAACGCCAGGTGCACCGGTCTTAACATACAACTGTCGCTTCCTCTACATTCATCAATCTCTTCATACACTACTATCAATCAAGAGATTAACTTATCGCAATTGAGCCAAAAACATGGCACCAGGTCAGTAGCCGCTGGTAAATATGCTGTACCCAGAGTGAGCAATTACTATGGGGACAGGCTTATTGAGAAGCGTTTGCCTTACATCCTCACACAGCTTACCTGCGGCTCTGAGACTGGAGCCTAACAAAAATAGGTTTAAGAGAGCCTTATTTAAGCACTACCTTAATATTATT
This sequence comes from Acleris literana, assembly GCA_946894065.1. Taxonomy (NCBI): domain Eukaryota; kingdom Metazoa; phylum Arthropoda; class Insecta; order Lepidoptera; family Tortricidae; genus Acleris; species Acleris literana. Next base: position 25,231,609 of record OX335671.1, on the reverse strand, counting down.
AAATTTTTAAAATTACTGTTTGTTTATTCGTTATTAATGTAGATTCTGATCTGTCATATATACTTATGTAAACTAAGACTCGCGGATCCCACGGTCAAACTGTGAAAACAGTTTTGCGGGACGTTTTAATACGACTAAGTTTGTAAACATGTTATAATAAATAAATAATAATAATCTATCTATCTATGTTTTGAACTGACTGTCAGAGAATTAATGTTATTTATTTTCATGAATGTTATTTACTTGTATGTATGATTATATTGATTTTGTTTCCTCGTAGAGGCAGATTGGATGGCGGTGGCCCACACAGCGCATTTAAAATGTATACATATAACACGGGAATTTACCATTGTATAGACGATAACATAAAAGTAGTCAGGGGCACAAGTTACAATTTTAGAGGTCTAAACTGGCAACACTGCTTAAACGGCTGGTCGTCATTGGTCAAGGTTGTGTCAAATGGAAATTTGTAACCTGTAAGTTGTAATTTGTAGCTTTATAAAACAGGCCCCAGATTTTTAGTAATGTTTGTTATTTATTTTATTGTTGAACTTGTAGTTTGATTTAAACGGATTTACGAGTATTTGCGCTTATCTCCAACAGACTTGTGTGGCACCAGCTTTAACATTTGCAAAGCTAAATTCTCTAAACAGAGTCATTTTCCTAAGGGAATTACAAAAGTTGGCACTTAATTTAACGAGAAGCTGCGAGCGGTTTTTTCGAATAGTACGAACAAATGAAGTTTTCTGTAATTGAATTTTAAATTCCAAGTCCATAGACTGCATAGGTGAGAGGTTTTAAGCTATTTCTGCATTTTTTATCGAAAAAGAGGAAAAGGAGTGGATAGGTGTGACCCGGAAACTAGACAGTTATAAGCGAACAAACGAAAAACAAATGACACAGCTACCGATCCCGGGTTTTATTCCCGGCCAATTTTTTTTGTGATGAGCGTGAGTATTTGTTTTTGAGGGGTGTGGTTCAATCAGTATAAAAACGTTTTGTATAATTTCATTTAACTAACCACGAAAAGCATAAAGAACGTTTAGCATAGAAACCAAATGTATAATTTTATTTGGCATACGATCGATTAACATAACACTCATTTATTATAACTATAATTTTCTTGTTATTATGCATTTTAATTTAACTCAATTTTTTCTAGCTAGGTTAGGTTAGGTTAGAACTGTGACCACATTAATAGTAATGGAAGCAGTTAGAAATATTTACTTTTTAAATTAATAAACTTTATAGTTTTTGAAATTATGCATTTCTTTTTATGCATCATGACTATTATATCGATGGTTTATTATGCAGATTGAAATTATGCAATTCGTGTTATGTAAAATGATCATTAGACCATTTGTTTATTGTGCTAAACATTACTAATTAATTAATTAATTAATTAATTAATTTTTTTTTTATTATTAATTAGTTTTTGAGTCTTGGGAGTCTTCTACGTATGTAGGTACGTATTTATTTCTCTGTATAAGTATCTTTATCCCCCGATATTTATGTCAATATTTGAAACTAGAAAGCATCCAAGACTCAGGTCAAAATACTCGTGTTTATAGGTATTACACAATATTGAACCTTACCGTGATCAATCTCAACCAACAAACTGGCCTAACCGCGTCGTTAGTAACATAATTTTAAATTCTTGTTTAGCCTTTCAGTATAATAAAACTGATTGTCCCTTGAAACCCCTTAAAACGATTTTCCTAACACATCGTTTGTCTAAACTATCATTTGCCCTAGACTGCTTTTCAGCTGAGTCAGACAACTTGTTAAGTTTTCCTAAAATACAATGCACCTTCATATAAAGCCCTTAATATTCCAATGTCTTTCCTTAATTCATAATTAATAATTAGTAATTATTTATTCAGTAAGGATTATACATTGTCATTCGTGTTTCATTAAATAATAATATCAATTATTACAAATTAAATACAATCAGTCAATCGCTAAAGTTAATGTCAATAAATAATTGTGCTAAAAATTCAAAATAAAATAATTAAAGGTTAAAGGTCAAATGTCGTCCAGATACTCATTGACAGAATAGTACCCTCTGTGTCAGCCAGTTTTTAAGTTTCCTGCAGTCCCTAATTTGAACCGGTATTTTATTATATATTAGCGGACCCATGACCTATTGCACTTCTGCAGGCGTTGTCGAGTAGTAGCTAGATGCTGTTCCCTACGGTTACATTTCCGCTGCCCTATCCATTGTTTTTCCGGGAAATCTCCAGCATTACCTTCTGACCCACTCCATAAAAGAGGCCCTTCTTTTCCTGAGTATGGTAAAGAAGTCGTCCACCCTATTTTTGGCATAACATACATACTCGACGCGCTTCACCGCCACGGCAGGCCCAGCATGGCATAAAATCATTATTGTACTGCACACGCAGCGCTAAATGGATGTACTAACAGAAAAATTCTTAGCCTAAACCCGAAACTTACTCATTAATCATTTGCGCAAATACAAAATTTGTATATTGTCTAGGGGACACCGTTGATGTAGAAAACATATCGAAACTTTTATGTGATCGTCTTGTGTTTTTTTCTTTCTTTTTCCTTTTTCGTAATATCGCGTAATATTTTTGAAATGTTTTCCTGCTGAATTACGCAAGATATTTATTATTATATTCAATTTAATATTTTTAGTTTTATAATACTTAATGCTAGACTAAGTGGTATATGTAATTATTGTAGTATGAAATATGGTAAAAAATTACAGACGTTGCGTCATTTCTTCTCAGCAGTGGTCTTGACGTGTAAAAGTGTCTTTTATATATTTTTATTTATCTTTTATTCGTGTTTAGTTACATAATATATTTATAATGTATGTTAGCCTGCGGCTCTATTCAAGACGGTAAAAACAATATCGTATTTGATCTGTTATCGTATTGTCAACGTTTTGATAGCTCTTATTTTCTTGACAGTAATGGCGGCTGACGTCATAACAATACCATAACAGGAAAACTACGATATAGTTTATACCGCCTAGAATAGAGGCGCTGTAAGGTTGTAAATATGGGCTTCTTAACTAACACTTAAACTTTGTTTCTTTCTTGGATACATGAATCATGCTCATTACTATTTTAAGACAAGTCCTTTGTTTTTGATTCAGCTGTAATTAAATCCAATTGAAGCCTGCGCCGTATAACGCGACCGGTTTAATTGCTCATTAAACGCTTGGCGCTGTTTGAGTTGTCTTTTAACCCGTGCTTATTGTTAACGCTGCGTAAGGCGCCGGCTTCTACAAATGACTTATATTACTGAGTTTAAAATCATGTGTGTGTGTGTTTTTGTGTGTGTGTATGATACGGGTTAAAACAAGGTTGAACTAAGGCCTAGAGTTGTTGAATAAATGCATGACATCAATAAAACGGGTTCTTACCGTGGTTACAATATTTGGCGAGGTCCCAATATTTCGACCATTGCAACAATAATTACTTTTTAAGACAAGTACTTAACTTTTGCTTCAGCTGTAATTAAACCCAATTGCTCATTAAACGCTTGGTGCTGTTTGAGTTGTCTTTTAACCCGTGCTTATTGTTAACGCTGCGTAGGCCGCTGGCTCCTACAAATGACGTATAACCGAGTTTAAAATCATGTTCGTGTGTGTGTGTGTGTATGATAGCAACAATTGGTCCACAAACGTATGAAATTAATAAACCGGGTTCTTAGTGTACTTACTGTGGTTACTATATCTGGCGAGTTCCAAATATTTCGACTACAACAATGATTACATTTTAAGACAAGTACTTAAACTTTGCTTCAGCTGTAATGAAATCTAATTGAAGCCTCCGCCGTTTAATTACTTATTATTAAAGGCTTGGCGCTGTCTAATTTATAATACAATAGTTCTCAGCTATAAATATGCTTTGGCTTTGGAGTGTTATTATTCATTATGATGGATTAAAAGATGGACTCTATTTTTCACTGTAAAACTATATTTGTCTTTAACTAGGCCGCCATTCTGCCCTCCTAAGCAAAAATGCAATAACTAAATTCAATAGCCAAAGCAGATTCAACTCTCTTCTGTTTGTAACTAGGTTGCAATTTCTAGAGATGTTTTGTTTGAGATAACGCCATTATGCTTAGTAGGGCAGCATTATTCTCAAGCGAATAAAACATAACGTTGTCAATATGAACTGCTCAACCACAGGCCCAGGACGAAGTCTCAAAAATGGCCCGTATAAGCAAGTTAGAAAATTACCGCCAAGTTGAAAAAGTTTTGGGTACCGCAGAAAGAACGAGTACGGACTATGAGCCCAATATGGACCGTTACCCACCATAGAACTGTCTGTGACACAGTTTTTTATGATTTCAGTCATGAGAAGTGTTAAACAAAATGTTACTCTGCTGATTACGGTAAAAATATTTTTGTATTTTTTTATGCGGTAGTTTTTTATATTTAGGAAAAACAATAAAAAAAGTTGGATTGTGAATGTTAGGAATACACTTATAGTGCCCTTAGTCCATTTATTACAACTGTCTGTCTGAAAAAATATACAACTGTCATGTCCATTGTTTATCTGTCTGACGGATTACTTGATTCTAACGACACGCTTTCGATTCTCGTAATACGTAACAGCTGTTAATTCTGGAAGATGTTCCAAATTTGAATCTCATTTCCTTACAATATTCGATAACGTAATTTCAAAATTACGTTACAGCAGTCATCGCTGTCACCTACTACCACAGGTAAGGTAATTCTGGTCATTTGCCTTTCGGCTTCTGAACGCATCTTAGAGTAATTATAATATGTGTGTAGATAAAGTATTGTACGCGACTCTGCGTAATTGACAACATTTCAAAAATAAAAGCATTTTTGTTTTTTTGCGTTTATAATAGCTGGTTAAAAATAAGATTACCCGTGTTTCTCGATTTTCTTTATTTAACTTAAATTCGTCGTTAATAATTTATTACAGAAATAGTCATTAAAAAGACCGTATATACAAAGTTAGGAATACTGATGTCGTGATCTTAGCATGATATAAAATAAAAATAAAGTAACTTTAAACAAAACTGACTGTCATGTCATGTCATTTTCCCGCATGAAATGTAACAACATAAATTCGTCGACTTTGGGCAGATTGCGGATATCCGCTTTTACAAATCCGTTAGTCACTTTCATTTTAAATAGCGTATATCATACATACATAATCTCACGCCTTCGTTCCCAGAGTGGGGTAGGCAGAGCTACAGAATTACAAACATCTCTAAAAACCTGTTGATAATTCTATAACCACAATTTGCACAATTAGGCTAAGATGTTTACCAGCGTATTAGTGACAGGTTGCAAGCCCATCGCCTAACAGTACTACAAGCCTTTATTCCCTTAGTCGTCTCTTACGACATCCACGGGAAGACATGGAGTGGCACTATTCTAACTCGGCAACCACACGAGTATAGCGTATATCAAAACAATAGTATTACGAGAATCGAAAGCGTGTCGTTAGAATCAAGTAATCCGTCAGACAGATAAACAATGGACATGACAGTTGTATATTTTTTCAGACAGACAGTTGTAATAAATGGACTAAGGGCACTATAAGTGTATTCCTAACATTCACAATCCAACTTTTTTTATTGTTTTTCCTAAATATAAAAAACTACCGCATAAAAAAATACAAAAATATTTTTACTGTAATCAGCAGTGTAAAATCTACAAAAAGTATTTTATTTTACTACCTTAGCACATATGAATAGGCTATTTGACTAATTTTAGAAAACCTTTTTAAATGATTATTTATGACATAACAAGCACACTACATCGATATTTCCTTGAGATTCTACTGTATTATCAATAAAAATCTATGTTAAAGTTTAAATTATCAAAACCGCGCTAAAAACGCAGTTTCTATCATGGCGCTGGCCATATGACAAGTGTGACGTCACACGCAAGTAAACAATAAACAATCATTTGAAGAGATATGCCCTTATGATCTGTAGTTACTTGCATGTGACGTCACCAGCAAGTAACCACAGCTACAAACCAATTCATAGCGTTTCTGCCACAGATAAGGTTTCAAAAAATATTACAAATTCTTTCGTGTAATTTCCAAAAAATTATACATAATTTAGTTTAAAATAAAGTGAAATATATTGTTTCACGCTATTATCTGATAGGATGACCATAATTTTTAGTATATTTTCAATGCTGTCAAATAGCCTATTGTTGTCAATTAGCATTACGCAACCGTCACGTAAACTACTATTATAATGTCACTGTGACAAAGGTTGCAGGATCCCAATTGGGCTGATAGTACCTTGCGCGCCAATATAGTACCAATTCGTCCGTTTGGCCCGACTATTGAAAAAGTTGAGCAGTTCGTTATTGGATACACGTCGAAAGCGATTTGGTTCTAACTAGTAGAATAGAACCCCAGATAAACTTATAATTACTAGTCAGTTTTAAATCAACAAATTTACACTTAAAAGTTATTTTTTGATAAAGTTTTTTATTTATTTATTCTACTCGCGTACAGTGCAACCATTTTCTTAATAGCGATCGGCAATCTTCGTTTTTCTATGACACACGAGTGACAAGTATACTGTCAGTTGCGAGTGCAAGCGTGATAGCGATAGCCAGCCGAAAGCTATTAAGAAGCTGGGTATACTGTTCTATAAAACGCTAATATTGATATCGTTAATGGTATCACAATACCACCTATAGTGTAACCGAAACGTGAAAACAATTCTATATTGAGCGTTGCCATGGTAATAAGAGTTCTATTATAATTATTTTATTCATGTATTATATATATTGTACTCTTAATCTTTATTTGTGTAATATTTTGTCACTGAAATACAAAGTCCCACTTTTCATGAAATGTCATTTGTATGGCAGCCTTCACCAAAAAACTTCATTTAAGCGATTTAATACCGTCCGGTGTCTAAAACAGAACGATTCCTTTGTTAAATACCAACAAAATCTTAATTAGTAACGAGATAGAATGAGAGAAGCCATTCGCAGGGCAGCGTCTGTGCAGTTGGTAACTAAAAAAATACAGTCCAGTGAAATGAATTCAAGTTGTTATTTAATTAATCAAAAAACAGCCAGACTACACACCTTGAACTTATACAGTGTGTTACCGGCATGCGGGCATTTATTTAAACTATGTTGCTTTAGCAATAGTTTGCAAGTATTATAAATTTAAAAAAAAACTTCACAATTAATTTTCTTATATAGGTACTGTCCATTTTTAATGTAGTGCATGTGCTGCGTGTTCATCGTTATCAGTATCGCTGTTGCTTAGTACAAGGCATGTCGTGGTACGGGGGCAAATCATAATAATCAAAGTATCCGTCGACTGTCATTTACACTTGTCAAATTGCTGCACTGAAAAAAATAATTGGTCGCTTGTAACAAGATTGTGATTGTTGTCCATAAGCGTCTTGATCCCATACAAGCCTAAAAAGACGATAGATACATCAACTAAGACGTTAGATACATCAACTAAGATGTTAGTTGAATCACTAAAGAAATTGCTGTTTGTTACTATCATTTTTGGTTTATATAACTAATATCTTAACTATTGTATTCATTTTATGTCAACTAAGTGAAAATCTCTCTTTGTTGGCTCTCATTTTTTTGAGTGTGTGCTTTACATTGCTGGCAATAAAAAAAATGTTAGAAAGTTAACAAAGCCTGAATTTTTGTTTACTAATTAAATTAATGTCATGGTTACGTTACAGATATACGTTATTCTAACCTCCTTTAAAAAAAAACAGGGTGCTGGTCACACTGTATAACTAAGACAAAAAACAAGCATTAACGGAGACCACAACTTTCAGAGCAAATATCTCTTAAGTTGTGCAACTTTCATACAACCTAGCTAATAATTATCCATTTTTGTATAAAAAACTGCGTCTGGATAGGTCCGACAGTCGGGAGCCACGATGCCACGGACAGACAAATAGTAACATACCCACCTACATCCCGCGTCTTTCTTTTAGCGTCGGAACATAAAAATAAAGCCGGAGCCCCACTGCTGCGCACGCTATGCACGGACACGCTATGCACGTCGCCCACGTGGGTCCATTGGTCTGGATACGTGTGTCAACATTTTCACAGCAACCAATGCACGCACACGTAAAACGTGTGGGCCACGTGGCTACGTTGGTCAGCTACATTCCCCACTGCGGGCCACGCACGCGGGCGCGGGGATTGTGACGCCCTTGAAGCCACCTTTCCACTGCAACTCACGGGTAGCGTGGGTCGCGGTGGGGCTTTGCCTGCCACGCGCGCTAGCGTGTGCGTGGCTGGCACTTCGGAACAGACCACGCGTGTATCAGTGAGGTCATTTCGTGCGCAGCGTGCTCGTGGACTTCTGTGGAAGTATCTAGCTACATTTTCATACAAAGAATTTTGGTACCCACGTGTGTAGCTTGACCGTGCGCAGCAGTGGGGCTCCGGCCTAAACCCAATTAAATGATGCCTGCCATGCATTTGGGCAATGTAACGCGTTTTTTTTTTTAATTCCATCGTTTGTATTTTAGTCGCGTGCATAATGATATCCCTCACTAGCTTTTGCACCCTATCCGTCCGCATAGAACTTGTTTATTGGAACGTCCGATTCTCTTAAATATTTTTTAACCAAAATTTTAATCAAATCTATCCACGTTGTGAATATTGGAAACGAGTATAAAATTATTTTATTTTATCACCAAATTACATAATTATTGAAAGAAATCACGCTCGCACGCGGTTTCGTAACAACAATCAGCCGAGTTAGAATAGTGCCACTCCATGTCTTCCCGTGGATGTCGTAAGAGACGACTAAGGGAATAAAGGCTTGTAGTACTGTTAGGCGATGGGCTTGCAACCTGTCACTAATACGCTGATAAACATCTTAGCCTAATTGTGCAAATTGTGGTTATAGAATTATCAACAAGTTTTTAGAGATGTTTGTAATTCTGTAGCTCTGCCTACCCCACTCTGGGAACGAAGGCGTGAGATTATGTATGTAATCAGCCGATTCACCTTTGAACACCATTTTCCAGAAATGCCTTGAACAATCGTTGTTAATAAATACCTTTTTCATTACATCAATAAAACGTAGAAAGCGTGAAGTTGGGTCAACATTCGTGTCCCTGCGTTAATTCGTGCTGCATGCTGCATTGTTCACGTAATGTTTAATGTAAAAAGAAAAAAAAACTGTCACTGCGACTTATTTGAATAAAGGTGAATAAAGAGCTAGTCATTTAAAAACTTTAAATTCAAAAGCAAAAGTAAAAATGTTTAGTCATCAAAAATGCCAGGTTCCAACATCAACTTGATGAATGGCGTTCTTCCACCATGCGTTTCACTGGGCACTTTTTGCCTCATACAGAGAAACTGTGGAACGAACGTACCTAATCTTTAATTGAAGCCCCATAGACATTCCACTTAGGCCCATCTTGCTTCAGTATTCATTTGATATTAAGAGCAACTATAACAACAACAATATTATTATAACATTGTAGAAATATATATACAACACTTTCGTAAACTTTTACACTTGTAAAGTTTTGCACTGTACAAAGCACCAAATTGTTTCAGTTGCTTCGAGACTTATTACACTCCTAACGAGTCCCCAGACTAGAGTTGTAATGTAAATCCTGCGGCTTATTACGGACGTGTTTAAAACCTCTGTCCCTCTCTGACCAGTGAAAGTTTAAGAGTGACAGATGCTTTATCTACGTCTATCCACCGCGTCTATAATACCCTGGTATAAAATCAACGTTGAATAGAAATATTATTATCAAAGACGAGAACTAGCCCCGGGCGCTTGCGGCTAACTTACAACCGATTCTGATATTCTGCCATAACTGTTTTGATAGCAATTATTGTGGTAATTGTGGACAGACAAAGTTTCTTTTGATCTTAAATAATTCCAAGAGTTTCTTACGTTAATTGGGAAAGAGCGCTTAGGCAGAAAATAGAAACGGGGCATAGAAGAATAATTGAGTGAAGATTAGAGTAGTGGTAGGACCTTGCGCAGGGTCCGTCCAGTTTGCTACCTCTATCTTACCGTTAAATCTACCGCCGCAGCAGTGTTCGCATTATTGTTCCAGATGTGGGGTGACAACCGGTGAAATTACTAGCATAGAGGCATTCCATCTTAGTCCTCAGGGTTGGCAACGCCAAGTTCGCCTTTGTACATTCCAATTCTGTAAATATTGCATTTGATTTTCTGTTTTTTGTACAATAAAGTGTTTACATACATACAACGCATTTGCAGTTTTAGGATTGTAGTCCCAACATCTTTTGCTTTCTCAATTCTGAATTCGGATGTTTTCTATTAGTTAGTTATGTATTATATGTGGCGTTATCTATGAAAAGGGACTTTATTGTCGATGGCGCTTCCGCCGTTATTTTTTTTTACTACTGTACAACACACAACAACCAACTTATTGTTGAACCACTGTAGAACCCTGTTGCAGGAATCTAACGATTCATTTTGATGTAATTCCTTCCTTGAGACTTGACGCTAACATTATGAAAAAGTTCTACAGTAGCTCAATAACAAAAGTCGTTAACCGACCTGCGATTACTAAAGAGACGAAAATATTTATTTCATGACAATTTAAAGGATATACGTACAGCCTGTTTAAAAAAGGTTATTTTATTTTTTAAATTTTTCTTACAATATTGGAAGATTTTAATTATTCGTCATAAAAGTTTAAACGTATTCTGTTAAATTTTCCACTCTTTGTTTTTGTTTTCTTAGCCTTTGTGTACTGCCTCACTGCGTGCCGTGGCAAAGTCCTCCTTTTTTCGCCATTCTTCCCTACTGATTGCATGTTCCCGCCAGTCGCTTTGAAGCACGTTCAAATCATCAAATTTAATTGATTTTATAGTAAAAACAAGTGTATGTCAGATGAACAGATAGTCTAGCACCTCATAAACCTTTATCTACACACATATCATAACAAGTTCTCTATTATGCGTTCAAAACCCGTAGGCAATAACCAGCATTACCTGTGGTAGAACGTGACAGCGATGACAGCTGTTAATTTTGGGAGATGTTCTAAATTTGGATCTTATTACATTACAATATTCGATAACGTAATGAAATTACGTTACAGCTGTCATCGTTGTCACCTACTACCACAGGTAATGCTGGTCATTTGCCTTTCGGCTTCTGAATCCATCTTAGAGTGCTTATAATATGTGTGTAGATAAAGCATTGTACGCGACTCTGCGTAATTGGCATTACGACACTCGTGTGATCTATTATGAAACTCGCCTTGCAGCTCGTTCATAAACCACACTCATGTTGTAATGCCTGTCATTACTCAACCGTCACGTAAACTACTATAAAAACAGTTTTTATTTTTTTAAAACGCTTTCAAAATGCCTTGCTAATACCCAAGTCAATATGTCTTCAGCCCCCGCTCGATCAAACTTGGCTCCCGCCCGTTTTATTCTTACACTGGCAACTCTAAACTTCCTTCCCTCGACGGGCAAGTTTGGCTCGCGCGACGGAAATTCTTGCGAACTATTAATTTTTACTGCCTCTGGGGAATGCTTTTTGAAGCTGACCAGTTTGTATATTTCAGTATGCAATTGCTGTTTAGTATTTGTTGCGTAGTTGAAGCCATGAAAACTTAACAGCGCTAGTACACGACGTTTAGACAAATTGTATCGATCCATTAATATTATTGGATGTCACACGTAACTTTAACAAGGGTTACATTTGAACTTTTTGTCAATTTATGTTTAATATTCAGGACAGGTTTTGCCGATGTTAGTAGTAGAGGATCCGAATAGGAGAAGACCTTCACCGGGCTGTTTATTCGATTAATTGTATTTTATATATATGGCGAATAGGTAGCCTGAAAAATTTCAGTCCAGTAAAAGGAACTTTTTAACATTTTTAAATTTTTTAATTAAGTAATTATATACCGGACCTCATTTTTTCAGCCTAACTATTCGCCATATATTACTTAACATATTAAATTTGATATAAAATACTTTTTATCGAATAAACAGCTAGGTGAAGGTTGTCTGCTATTCGGATCTTAGACCATAAGACCGCACAGTTGAAGTGGGTCTGGGCTGGATATGTCTACCGCGTGCCGTGTGATCTATTATGAAACACGCCTTACGGCTCGTTTCATAAACTACACTCATGTTGTAATGCCTGTCATTACGCAACCGTCACGTAAACTACTATTATAACGACGTTTTAGACAAATTGTATCGGCGCCTTTTAAATTATTGGATGTCACACGTAACTTTAACAAGGGTATTATTTTTTGTTGTTCAACGTCCTATCCACATGTGTACTTTTAATACCTAATGTTATTCCTTTTATATGCTCAGAAATACTGTAAAGTTAAGGGCAACTTTTAACGGCAGTATATAGCCAGCAACAACAGCTGTCTTAGTCTAATTTTGTGAATAGATTGAGACGTCCGTACCTACTGTTGATAAGCAATTATTGTTCAAAACGTGTCAGATAGGGTTACTATTTAGGAATTTGAAAAGTTCTGACGTTTCATTAAAAGTCCGGACTTTTTAATCACAAAATGGAAAAATTACTCTACTTCTTAATGTGTAGTCTTATTACTCATATTCCATCCAAAAAATAAACCCGGACAAATTAAAGAGCCGGATAAAGTCCGGACCAGTGTCTAAAAGCAGTTTTGGAAGTATTCTGCGAACTTACGGCAAACTAACACAAGTTACCCCCAGATAATGAAATTGGAAAATATTGCTTCCAACTGTCCAGAGGAAATATGTAATATGTTCGCCGACTACTTCCAATCTGTATTTGAAGTAAATCCCCAAAATGGTTATAATCTGGACCATCTGAAGCACTCTGATGATAATAATTTAATAAGTATCATGTCCTCTATTTCATTCACAACAAACGAGGTGCACTCAGCCCTTAAAAATGTTGATGCAAATAAGGGTCCAGGTCCCGATTTACTCAACCCAGTTTTCATAAAACATGCCAGTTCCGCCTTGGCATTACCGTTGCAGCTCATTTTCAATAAGTGTTTGGAGGGAGGTATATTTCCTGAAAGATGGAAAGTAGCAAATATAACTCCCATCCATAAATCTGGCCCAAAAGTTAATATTCAAAATTATCGCCCTATATCAATTTTATCCTGTATCTCAAAAATTTTCGAAACACTAGTACATTCCCGTCTTTACGAATTCGTTAAAAATTCGATACTAGCTGAGCAGCATGGCTTCGTTAAAGGTAGGTCGACCGCCACTAATCTCATAATTTTTACTGATTTCATCTTTCGATCGCTTGATGAGACACAGCAAGTGGATACAATATATACGGACTTCCAAAAAGCTTTCGATAAAGTGGATCACCTGATGCTTTTGAGAAAGCTGTCCTATAATGGAATTAAGGGAAGCCTTCTCCGATGGTTTGCCTCATACTTACGTAATCGCACCCAATTCGTAGTAGTCAACGGGTTTACATCGTTACCCACAGTTGCAACATCGGGCGTTCCCCAGGGCTCAATATTAGGACCGTTGCTATTTGTTATATTTATTAATGATATTTCCACCTGATTCAAGAATAGTAACATCTTATTGTATGCTGACGATCTCAAAATATATAAAAGAGTGCAATGTATTGAGGATGCGTCCTTACTTCAGGAGGACTTGAATAGATTTAACGATTATTGTCTAAAAAACAAATTGTCTCTAGCCTACAACAAATGTAAACACATAGTGTTCACAAAAAAAAAACATATTATCTCTAACTCATATCACCTAAATCAACACTATCTGGAAACCACTAACAGTATTCGTGACCTAGAGGTGCACCTCGACTCTAAATTGACTCTTGATACGCATGTGGATAATGTAGTGAGGAAAGCATACAAAATGCTTGGCTTTATAATACGCACCACCAAACCGTTCAAGAAGCAAAACACTTTCATCCTACTTTATCAATCCTTGGTGAGATCGTATCTTGAATATGCCTCAATAGCATGGAACCCGTACTATAATATTTACGTAGACAAAGTAGAGATGTTGCAGAAGAAATTTCTGCGTTTCCTTAATTATAAGATGAGGCAACCACGTTGTTGCTACACCGGTCTCTTGGCCAAATATAATATGCTGTCTTTGAAGGACCGACGAGCCGTTGCTGACGCAGTAATGCTGCGCAATATTTGCGTAGCCGACATTGATTGCCCACAGTTGCTCGCAGCATTTCGGTTTCGCACTCCACGAAGATCGACCAGGTCTAAACATTTATTCGCTTTGCCAAACATACAATCCAATGCAGGTAAACGCGCTCCTATATATAGACTTTGCGACCACCACAACCGATTTCTTTCTGATATAGACTTATTTTCCCGCTCCCGCGCCTCATTCAAGGCTGCTGTTATAAAACTATACAAAACAAAAAAGATATAATAAATTATTGTTAATGCTAACTACTTAATGAAAGTGTAGTCAAAAATGTGCATTTGTAAGTTGTATTTCTTTTTTTTTCTTATGTTCTCAGTGAGATATGTTCAGGGGAACATCATAAACTATTCTGTATGAGTTACGCATATTCTACCTGTATTGTTACTTCACTTGTATGTTTCTGTTTTTATCTCCGAATAAAAAATAAAAAAAAAAAGTCCGGACATGTCCGGACCAGTGTCTAAAAGTCCGGACATGTCCGGACTAATCCGGACGGATGGTAACTAGTGTCAGCGCACCTTTATAAGAAATAACATTTTAGCGGCTATACTTGTAAATTTATTATGGTAACAAGAGAATAAACTAGAAGTTTTAAAATGTGACACTATATCAAATAACTAATGCAATATTTCTTTTAACTTTTCAACTCTAGTAAACCGTTTACTCGCCGCTTCAAAGAGCGCTAAGAAAGTTCCCACAGAAAACCTACATAATCTAAAAGACAAGCGTGAAATAAAACGCTTAGTTAAACATTTTAAGTGTAAACAATGTAATTTTAAGTGGAATTTGACCCATTCAGTGCTAAAACGTTCACCAAGTTCCAAAGTTGCGTCAATTCGGTATTGAACCGAGTACCTCTGGCGCTGAGTTCCAAGTCCAGCGTTTCCCGAATCTTTCGTCATCAAATTACTCCTAAAGCTTACGAGTCGATCGCAACTTGAGCACCCTGGATAAAGGCGGATAAATCGAGCAAGTTCGGGCAACTTCGGCTAAGTTCGGGTAAGTTCGTGCTGTTGACTCTGTCGAGCGCCAGTTTAATTGTCCTACGGCTAAGTAGGGGGCATTACGGCCGATTGATACAAGTTGATGCGATTTCGCAGCTTGGTGTCTTCGTAAGTGTTGTCTTTTGTTAAGGGCCATGTGGAGAGGTGAAGTTCTGTGTAAAAATGTGTGTATTTTTGGTTATTATTACGTTTTTATTAGTTAACTTTCTTGTCTGCCTGTTTGTTTAGTCTGTTCAGTACAAATTTTGCAATCGATGCTTAATGGATTTTTAGACTAGCTACTTAAGAGACTTGAAAGTGTTTTGAGGTTAGATTATTATAGCAAACGACGCAATGATAGGTTGTAGCCTAAAGCACAGCTGTCGCATTGTAAGAGTGAAGTTACTAACTGGGTCAATCAGATATTCTTTGTATACATTTTTTTCAACTTTTTAAGGCTTTTAAGTAAGTATAAAGAAGTGAATTCTATGACCCGGTAGATATATTCATTAAACAATTAAAATTTCTTCTTTCACTGGTAACTTAGTGGACCATGTTGTCCCCAGTTTTGTATGAAATTAGTGGTTTGTCCCTTCTTTGGATAGCCTATTTTCACTTGTATTGACAAAGAACCTGTTGATTAAAAAATAAAGTTGATACCAGGCTTTGGTTTAACAGTGTTGTATATAATTAAGACATATTTAAATGTGCAAAGAATAGTTGATTGACCCAACTAGCATAGTAAAATAACAATGTTTATGCATTTCATATTTCAGAGAAGCCACAGTAAAAATTCAAAATTCAAAATTCAAAATATTTATTCAGTAAATTGGCCACATGAGGGCTCTTTTACACGTCGGTAACATGGAGTGAATCTACTAGTGCTTCGGACAAGACCATCATTGCGGAGAAGAAGCGCCGCAAGAAACTCCAGCAGAAGTTCAATAAATACCTTAACTGAAACTTTGTTACAAAACTTCAAATATTAAATTTTTTTTGCCCGCCTTGTTCTAACCCTGACGTTGGCTTACAAAACTGATTTTAAATTCTTTCTTTTATGCATGTATTTAAACCCTTAATTTACTTATTTTGTTTATACCTAGATACTTTATTGCACAAAAATTAAAGTAATGTACAAAAGGCCAACTTAGTACTACAAGCATTCTCTACCAGTCAACCTTAAGGTGAAAGAGAAATCAAAAAACCTTCATAGTAAAAAACAAAAAACAACGTAAGTCGATCAAAAAAGAATTAACAAAGGTGAACTCGTCCTTCTATGGGAGCTCTTCCAGCCAACCCTTAAGATATTTTTTCTAATTTGTTTTTCTATTAAAAACACTTCAGGAGCAATTTGGATAAGGGTTTCTCCAATTTTAAATATCTGTCAACTTAAATTTAAATTTACAGACGACTGATGGAAATTGACCCTGTTTACTTATTATAAAAGTGTCAAAACTCAAAACGAAATTAAACAACCCCCAAAATAGTCGTTAGCTCCGAGTTATTAGACGAGCCGTAAACTTGCGAAACTCATACAAATGAAAGTTGGTACCGAAACAAATATAATATAATAACACAAAGGTGAGCCGCCGGTATCGGGAATTCTTAATTAGCAGGGGTCTCGACCTCCCAACCGCAGCGCAGTGGCACAAGGCACAGCAGATAGTATGTAATAGTATTCGTTTAAGTCCTATACATACGCACATACGATAAGGATCCCCTTAAGGATGATTTCCACCAAACGGCTCGCATCGCATCGGATCGAAAAGGATACGAACGGATGCGGCGAGAGCCGATTACTTCTATTAAATAAAATTATGATTGTTTATGCTGCCTGTTCTAATGAACGCTAGCCCACATTCGCGCGGACGTTTTTTTCAACGCGCGTTGGAGAGGCGCTCGTGCGAATGAAGCCTTAGTATCGTATGTTGTGTTTTTATTTTTTATATTGTTTTTGTTTTTCTTTTGAATTACTTGTAATGTCTGTGTCACCTTCCGTGTTTTCACCGAGCGGTCCCAACGGAAGACCAGCGTTGGCATTACAGCCAGCACAAGCTGAGTTGGGCCCGTTTCGCAACAATTGCACTTATCTGTCGTTTCTTTTCCTTATTTTTTGTGTTATATTTATGAGTTGTGAATAAATGTTTTCTATTCTATTCTATTATTCTATTCTATTACGGAGCCGACCGCGCGTCGCAGCATAGTTTCGGATACGATCGCGTGTCGCGGAAGAGGCGCGCGGTCCAACTGCTGTGCACGGTTTGGTAATATAGACTTTAAATACTATGTACTGTAGCATTACCGCTACAAATCGCGTTGGTTCGCGTTAATTATTGCTTATTTAATTCGCCTTTTTCGTTTCTCAGCCTTTTTGGTATTGCGGACTTGTTCATTGACCGGTTAGAGTTTGTAATTTCTACTGACAGTTTTGAATTTTGAATTCGTTTTTGTTAGATCCGTGGGTAATTCTAAAAAAAGTGGCACCGTAACCTGTCAATGAGTTTTTGAATACAAAGTATGTTAAATGTTTGTTTTACAGAAAAAGTAAAAACATTCATAGATAAGCACAGACCTTTTACATCGAGGCCAAGCCATTTTATTTATTTATTCTCCTTAATTTTGTTAAAAAAAAATGGTAGGTACTATTTTTTACTATAACCTGTCTTGTCCAAATGAGACATGTTTCCGTTTTTTAGGTCTTTGAACTATTTGTGTATATTTTATTATATATATTTTACAATATATTGCAAGAAGAATATTATGACATTCAATTAGTTATGATATGGTTTCAAAAATATATGCTTATATATCAATATTAACACACGACAGTTTGTCCGGTGATGTTTTTACTTTAACCTGTGTGTCCGTGATAGTGTATCTCACTCACATACGGAAAATAATAGGCACACCATAATCCTCGATAAACATTCGGCCAGTATGTGGCTCACCACTATACGAAACGGTTGGATACGATCTGTCATACTTTTGTGGAGATTAGTGATCAAATGCAGTAATCTGGAGTTTGTAACGGGTATGTTAACTTTATCTTGTCTCAATTATTTAATGTTAACGGTATGGGACGTAATTAACTAATCATTTGAACGTGGTATTCTGATGTATATACTTATATTACTAAGAGTGGAACGTTCAAATTATCACCGGTTTAAGAGTAAATGTCTTGTAAATCTACTTTTAACTTTAACCTGTGCAACTTTAACCTGTAACTAGCATAGATTAGGTTAGGCACAGGTTAATGTAACTCTTGGCGGGTTAAAGAGACATATGTGCACTAATGTGCAGGTTAGTGTGACTATTGGCAAGCTAAAGTGAATAACTATTTTAAATAATTTTATTTTAATAACTTGCATATAATTTCCCAGAAAAACTTTACAGATGCTTTATCAAGCAGTACCCATTAACAGTGATCTACCAAAGTAAATGTAGGGAATTGCTTTTTTAAAGTAATTTGTATTTTAATATAACTCTCTTTAACCTGAAAACTTCTCTCTTCTAACCTGTCTAATGAAACTTTCACCTGCATCTCAATATTTCAACAAGCCATAATTCTTATATTTTCATGTATATTCCGTTCCCTTTTATAATTATGTAACAATTGGAACACCAGGAAGCTTATTTTAAGCAAAGAAGGTAAAAAAACACAACTTTTTTTTTGGAGAAACTTTAACCTGTCCGTGCCACTTTTATTAGAATGACCCCCGTTCCTTGTTATGGGACTGTCATTCGATCTCGTACTCTTGCCTTGATACACCAGAAAAATTGGATAGTCTCTACTCAACCCAAGTTTCTCTTTAACTGAAGCCAGCTTCGAGTGCCGCGTCCGGTTGTAATGTTATGTGAAGGCCTTATCTATTACGCCGTGGTCTCAATAGTGGGCCGATCGTGTTAGTGCTGTTGTCTTCTGTGTGTCCGGATAGCGGCACCTCCGCTTACCCCATATCTCGCGACTCATCGCCCCGACTGAAGATTTGGACGACTGGTTCGGACATTCAGCGTGTGGTTCGTCATCGTGTTCGCTGGCAACGGGTCGTCGTGCGCGGCAGTGCCCGCAGGTTTTTTTCCGCTGCGACAGTTGTGACGAACGCAGCGTTACGACTACATCTTCACACAGCGGCAAGCGACGACGGAAGTTCACAGGATAGTCACCATTTCGTTGATTTTTTTTTTTTTTTTAAATTCTAATAGAGTCCGCGAACTCACCCCTAACCTACCTATGGTTATTTATTCTACAATTAGCAATTAATTTTTTTTTTTTTTTTATGCTACAATTTTCCCCTGATTCCCCTCCGCGGAATCCAGACGGAGTCGGAATTTTCCTTTCCGTGTTCACTTTTTTCGGTCTGACTATACATATTGTTATTCAAAGTTCGAAGTTTGTTAATCACCTATCACTTTGTTCACGTTAGGCATTTGTTTGCCATCGTATCAACTATAGTGCAATAACAGGTCTTGATACTTGTGGTTTTTCTCGCGCTAATTTCCAAGACGGAATTGTTTTGTTGGGCTATGTTACTGGGTCAACGATTATATAGTTTCCGGTAACTGTTTAATCAGTGATTTTGGATATCATAGCGGAATGGTTGGTCAGTAAACTTTGTGCACTGGTATGCCTTAGTTTAAGAGCTAGTGTCTTGGAATTTTCGGTTAGAGTACTTATCCCGATCGTGTTACTTGTTCTGTCATTTGGTATACCCAGTATGATAATTCGTTATACCTTTATTTTTTGATTGATAGTTCTGATAGGCTTCTTTGTGTATATTGTGGTGGTTGATTTGTATAATCCCTAGTTTTTAGTGTTAGGATAGTTTGATTCAATTTTCGTCGCGGATATTTGTTAGGGTTTCTAGATGGTATTTATGGTAGGTTATTTCTTGTCTTTGCGTAGGGTTGTAATAATGGTCTGTTAAACACATTTTCTGCAGTTTTTTTTGGCTGACTGTACTAGGTGTAAGTTAGTTATAGAGGGGCTTTTTTCCTGCAGGCTGTATTATTAATAAAATAGTTTTAATGTGTTAGGCTAGATGTTTTAGGGCAGGTGACTGCAGTTAGTCAGAATTAGTCCTAGTTTAGTCAGTCTAGTATCAAGATCGTTTCGGTTTAACTATACTAAGAGAGCGATCTTTGGTGTTCAGGTGTGATTTTCGTCGCGTCTGTAGTTTTGTTTTTCGTTTTAGGTTAATCTTATCAAGGTCGACTTTGACAAATGCTGTTCGTGTTTAACCTTCATAATTTTAAGTGTGTTTTTGGTGTTTCGTGTTCGATGTTTAGGGTTGTTACTTTTAGAAATTTTAGGGTTGTCACTTCGATATTATTTTAGGGATGTCACTTCGATATTATTTTAGGGTTGTCACTTTTGGAAATTTTAGGGATGTTACTTCAATATTATTTTAGGGTTGTCAATTCTTTGTTTTTTTTTTCTAGTGAGGGGATAATTGTAGCATTACCGCTACAAATCGCGTTGGTTCGCGTTATTTATTGCTTATTTGTTTCGCCTTTTTCGTTTCTCAGCCTTTTTGGTATTGCGGACTTGTTCATTGACCGGTTAGAGTTTGTAATTTCTACTGACAGTTTTGAATTTTGAATTCGTTTTTGTTAGATCCGTTCCTTGTTATGGGACTGTCATTCGATCTCGTACTCTTGCCTTGATACACCAGAAAAATTGGATAGTCTCTACTCAACCCAAGTTTCTCTTTAACTGAAGCCAGCTTCGAGTGCCGCGTCCGGTTGTAATGTTACGTGAAGGCCTTATCTATTACGCCGTGTTCTCAATAGTGGGCCGATCGTGTTAGTGCTGTTGTCTTCTGTGTGTCCGGATAGCGGGTGAGTTGGTTTTTGTTGCCGATCAGTCTTCACAGCCCCCCATCTTTAGGAAGCCTTTCTTCCGTCCTTTTCGTTCAATTTTGTGAGTAAAGGTGTCCTTTGCAGCACCTCCGCTTACCCCATATCTCGCGACTCATCGCCCCGACTGAAGATTTGGACGACTGGTTCGGACATTCAGCGTGTGGTTCGCCATCGTGTTCGCTGGCAACGGGTCGTCGTGCGCGGCAGTGCCCGCAGGTTTTTTCCGCTGCGACAGTTGTGACGAACGCAGCGTTACGACTACATCTTCACACGGCGGCAAGCGACGACGGAAGTTCACAGGATAGTCACCATTTCGTTGATTTTTTTTTTTTTTTTAAATTCCAAAATAGAGTCCGCGAACTCACCCCTAACCTACCTATGGTTATTTATTTGGAATTATTTTGGCTATAAATGTTATTAGATTTCTAGACCTTTTTTACCGATCAACACCACAATTTGTTACCCCTGTTTCATAATACTCCGAACTCCTCAGTTTTAATCATGAAGCGCTTCTTGCATTTTAACAGATTCATGTTATTTTAGTTCGAATCAGATTTACCTATAAATTGAATACAAGTTTTGGCCTGACCGTGTTCTAAGGTGGTCTTTTACCCTTTATTAGGCAATGTGTTTTAAATTAGAAAGACTTTATTAATGTGACAATCCGCAGACCGTTTCGTGTTAAATTGTTTTGATACCTAAGCTAAGTTCCGTGTCAGCCTAGTGATCTTGTTTTTATAGTTACATTGTAAGTAGTTTGTTTTAATTTAATCATTGTGTGTTCCCTTTATTATATGACCTTGTTGAATTTCGTTCGGTTTTATTTTACTTATACAGGTCCAAATTTACGTGCTGATGGTTTTATCACAACCATCCCGTGTAGTGTTCCGTACCTTTTATTTTTATGGAGCGCTACAAATGGTCATTCTGTCCAATAATTTTTTCCTTAACTACTAATCCGTTATGTTGTGTTTTAGATCTACACACCCGTCGACCTTTTTGCAGTTGAGAGGCTTTGGTTGCGCCTTGCATCTTTTCACCGAGGATTCGAACTTAATCCCTGGGAGTCTGTTTCTTGTTCTGATCTGTAATTTATATTGTTTTTTTTTTTTTTTTTAAATAGTGTTAAACCATCCCATTTTAAAAACTGTGTTTTATTGATTGCCAATAAAGATACTTGGTGTTTTATTCCCTTCCCTTTCTGATGTTAGCTTGTAAGACGCAGGGCACAAACAAGGTAAGTCGCTTTGATTTTCTTCTACCATACCTTACTTTGTTTGTTCACAGGGGCTTCCAATCGTGTTAGAGTTCTAATCTTTTGATCGTTTTGTGTTTGTTGTTTTTCTCCTTCCGTGTAATCTTTAGAATGGTGTTGACTGATCCAGCTATGGTGACGCCGCAGCGTTTGACCCCACCAGCTCTTCCTGTTAAGAATCCTGATGAGTTTTATGATTCACAGGATGCCATTGAGCCCACGCCTTTGACATGTCCGATGAGTCGACGTTGTTCCAAACAGGAGTCCCTCCTCAAGTGGAACATTAAGTTTGATGGTGAAGCCTGCGTTAGGGAGTCTTTCCAACGCGTTGAAGAGGAACAAGAGGCTCGAGACGTTCCGCTAGACTACGTTGTTCGTCGGTTTCATGAACTTCTTTCGGACAGTGCACTTAAATATTTTAGATCAATAAGGTGTCCCGGCTTGACGTATCATCAGGTCAAGGGCGCGTTCCTTCGCACTTTTGATGTCATTGATTATGACTTCAAAATCGAACGTGAATTGCGTCAATTGCGTCAGAAACCAACCCAGACGGCGAGGGATTTTATAATCTCTGCCCGCGACCTGAACTCCAAACTACGTGTTCCGGTTCCCAAAGCGGATTTGTTCACCATCGTGAAGTACGGCTTACATTCACGCTATCACCCTTGCTTAGCAACGAATTTGTTGACTGATCTTGACGCGCTATTACATATTACAGCTAATTTCGAGGCTTTCCAGCCCCAGCATAGGGTTTGTGCAGTCTGTTTCTCTACCAATGTTGATATCGCCCAAATTTCACCCCCATTATGTTTGAAGTGCAACACGTCAGGTCATCAATATCGCGCTTGTCCTGTTGTGCCTGGTCCTTTATGTTTAGTTGCAAGCGTCCAGGTGTCATCACACGCGATTGTGCGAATTGTAATCCTCCAAAAAACGCGTAAATGGTGACGCACGCATACCCAATGTGTCACCAGTTATTGTTACTAATTCGCCAGACAGTCGATTATTCTTAGAGATTACTTTGGCAAAGTCCCGTATAAAGGCCCTTTTAGATAGCGGTGCTCAAGTTTCTTTGGTAGATGTTTTTTTGTTAAATAAGTTGGAAATCCCTTTTAGTACCGACTTACGCCCCACAGTTATTTCTGCAGATAGTTCTCCTATTGAGATACTTGGTGGTGTTGACCTGCCTATTTTTTTTAGAGGCGGCTGGGTTCAACATCCTTGTTTAGTTAGTAGGAATTTGCCTACTCAATTGATTTTAGGTATTCAATTTTGGAACCAATACGGCCTTACTGCTTTAATTACGGACGCTTTTCATGGCAAATATTCTGACAATCTTTTTATACCTTCGGTTCAGAATAACGTTATACCCGAGGTTGCTTCTAATGAGACACGTTACGTTCATCCTCGTTGGACATTGTCATCTGATCAGGAAACTAGGTTGCAGTCGGTCATCGAACAGTTCAGCGATATCTCGTCAGATCAAAAAGGTCTAGGTTGTACCTCATGGTTGTCCCATAAGATAGTAACTGAAGGCTCACCAATAAGGCAGAGATATTATCCGCTATCACCCGTGAAGTTAAAGATACTTAATGAGGAGATTGACAAGATGCTAGAGATGGGTGTTATTCGTCCTTCCAAGTCACCATGGGCGAGCCCAGTTGTTATGGTTACCAAGAAAGATGGCTCCGTTCGGTTCTGCGTTGATAGTCGCAAACTTAATAGCGTTACCATTCGCGATTCGTATCCTTTACCTCGTATACAGGATGTCCTTGACAACCTTCGCGGAGCGAGATTTATCACAACTCTCGACTTCCGGAGTGCCTTTTGGCAGATACCCTTAGCCGATAACGCTAGTTGTCAGAAGACAGCATTTTTTGTTCCTCAACGCGGACTTTTTGAATTTACTCGGATGCCGTTCGGACTTACCAACGCTGCTTCTGAGATGCAACGTCTTACCGATCTAATCGTTAAATTCGAATATACGTCAGATTCTGATGACTTTGTCTTCGGGTATGTCGATGATCTGATCCTCGTTTCCAAGGATTTTGAGAGTCACCTACGTCTCATTATTAAGGTCCGCGATCGTCTTAAAGATGCCGGTTTGACAGTCAGCTTGAAAAAATGCGAGTTCTGTAAACCTGAACTAAAATATCTGGGTTACATCGTAAACGAGCGCGGTCTGCAAACCGATCCGAAGAAACTCGATGCTATTAACGAATTTCCTGTACCGACAACAGCAAAAACTCTCCGAGGCTTTATCGGAATGGCGTCTTATTACCGTCGATTTGTGGATAATTTTTCAGCTATCATCGCTCCATTGACTGCCCTCATTGGTAAAAGGAAGGGTAAAGATCCTATCGAGTGGAATGATGCCGCCAACTCGGCATTTCTTCAGCTGAAGTCGGCTCTGATGATGTCACCTGTCATGTCATGTCCTGATTTCACGCGTCCTTTTGTTCTTCAGTGTGACGCAAGTTCGACGGCTTTAGGGTCTGTGCTTGTCCAGGAGATCGATGGTGTAGAGCATCCTATAGCATATTATTCACGTCTGTTTTCCAAGGCAGAAAGGAACTATAGCACCACTGAGCGAGAACTTCTCGCTGTGCTCGATTCTATTAAACACTTTCGTGGTTATCTTGACGGGGTCGATTTTACCATTGTCACAGATCATATCGCCTTAAAGTGGTTAATGACGTTAGATAATCCAAGTGGGAGGTTAGCTCGATGGGCGACAATCATTTCCCAATTCAATTTCAAAATTGTTCATAGACGTGGTGTTCTTAATGTTGTTCCCGACGCACTTTCCAGAGCGCAGGTTGGCGTTATTTCTTTTAGCCGTGGTTGTAATCCGACCACTGATCCTTGGTATGAACGTATCTATAATGGTGTTCAAACGTCCCCCCAGATCTTTCCCGCGTATTGTATACGTGATGGTATGCTTCTTCGGAAAATGGCAGTAGACGTTCCGTTAAGAGATAACGCTTGGCGTATTGTTCTTCCAGCAGAGAAGACTAGGGAAGCTATCCTCGAGATTCATAACAACTTCCCTAATGTACATCCAGGGGTGATGAAAACCTATAGTAAACTCAGGGAGGTTTATTATTGGCCGTCGATGTATCGTACGGTTGCGACTGTACTTTCTGATTGTCAAGTTTGTAAGGCGTATAAAATTGCTAATGGCATACCACATGGTCTCAGGTTATATCCTAGGTCAGTTAACGCACCACTGGATTTGCTCTCTATCGATCTTATTGGTCCCTTACCCCCTGCATATTATGGTTTCCGTTATATTCTAACTATGGTCGATGTTTTCACAAAGTTTGTTTGGCTAGTTCCCCTCAAAACCGTCAGTGCTCTGAATGTATCGAAAGCTCTGGAGTCGGAAGTTTTTCTTCGGTATGGTACACCCCAAAATATCCTTTGCGATAACGCTACTGTTTTCCGCAGCACGGAATTTTCACGTTTTCTGTCTGCATATCGAATTCCTGGTCCAATCTTTACCCCGTATTATTCACCCCAGGCTAATGTGGTAGAGAGATACAACCAAAGTGTAATTACTACTCTGAGTATCCTGTTGGTCGATGACGATCGTAACTGGGCGAAGTTACTACCTAAGGTTGCGCTATACTTAAACTCGTGTATGAATCTTGCTACTTCTTATACGCCCAACTTCCTCATGTATGGCCGTGAAGTACTATCCTCGCATGAGCGTTATAATGTTCAGACTGTGGACCCAGGTGTGGAACACAGTCGGAACGAACGCGCTACATCGCTGGAAACACTTCAGGAGGTCTATGCCAAGGTTTCGGACGCAATGTCTCTGGCCTTTCAACGTAACGCTGTTAGGTACAATCGCAACAGAGTTACGGTTCGATATAACGTCGGCGATGTCGTCTGGAGACGAAATTTTGCCCGGGCCGGTCAGGACGAATTCCTCGGAGGAAAATTCGCACCGCGTTTTATTAAGTGTACTGTCGAACGTATTATTTCCCCTCAGGTGTTGGTACTTAAGGATGTGAATTCACCTCATAGTGGTAACTATCACGTCAAGGATATCCTTAAGTAATTGTTTTTGTCATTTTCGTTTATTTTATTTTATTTTTTCCTCTTTCCTCCTCCTTTTTCTCCCTCTTCTCTCAAATTTCCCAAAATTCTAAAGGTTCCATTGTGTTCAACGTCTTCCCCCTTTTGGTTTTCTTGTTTCGGTCTTCGATTTCGTTTTTCTTTTTGTAATAGTCGACATATGATATTTTAATAATTTCCTCTGATTCCCCTTCGCGGAGGCGTTGTGCCCCTCCGCGGAGGTTGTGAGGTGGTTCCTCAGTTTACTCCACGGAGGGCCTTACGCCCCCTCCGTGGAGGTTTTGTGGAAGATGCCGCGAGGGCATTAGGCCGCCCTCGCGGTGGTCTTGAGTTTACTTCTTTCTTCTTCTTCCTTCCAACTCTCGGATTGAGAGTAAATTTCGTTCCACCTTGCTTGTTGCATTCAGTGTATTTCTGCTATCAGATAGATTTGGTGGTCAGATTTTTATCCCCAATTTCTTCTGCGTCGACTTTTGTTGAGGGAATTTTCCTTGCCGTGTTCACTTTTTTCGGTCTGACTATACATATTGTTATTCAAAGTTCGAAGTTTGTTAATCACCTATCACTTTGTTCACGTTAGACATTTGTTTGCCATCGTATCAACTATAGTGCAATAACAGGTCTTGATACTTGTGGTTTTTCTCGCGCTAATTTCCAAGACGGAATTGTTTTGTTGGGCTATGTTACTGGGTCAACGATTATATAGTTTCCGGTAACTGTTTAATCAGTGATTTTGGATATCATAGCGGAATGGTTGGTCAGTAAACTTTGTGCACTGGTATGCCTTAGTTTAAGAGCTAGTGTCTTGGAATTTTCGGTTAGAGTACTAATCCCGATCGTGTTACTTGTTCTGTCATTTGGTATACCCAGTATGATAATTCGTTATACCTTTATTTTTTGATTGATAGTTCTGATAGGCTTCTTTGTGTATATTCTCTCTTGTGGTGGTTGATTTGTATAATCCCTAGTTTTTAGTGTTAGGATAGTTTGATTCAATTTTCGTCGTGGATATTTGTTAGGGTTTCTAGATGGTATTTGTGGTAGGTTATTTCTTGTCTTTGCGTAGGTTTGTAATAATGGTCTGTTAAACACATTTTCTGCAGTTTTTTTTGGCTGACTGTACTAGGTGTAAGTTAGTTATAGAGGGGCTTTTTTCCTGCAGGCTGTATAATTAATAAAATAGTTTTAATGTGTTAGGCTAGATGTTTTAGGGTAGGTGACTGCAGTTAGTCAGGATTAGTCCTAGTTTAGTCAGTCTAATATCAAGATCGTTTCGGTTCAACTATACTAAGTGAGCGATCTTTGGTGTTCAGGTGTGATTTTCGTCGCGTCTGTAGTTTTGTTTTTCATTTTAGGTTAACCTTTTCAAGGTCGACTTTGACAAATGCTGTTTGTGTTTAACCTTTATATTTTTAAGTGTGTTTTTGGTGTTTCGTGTTCGATGTTTAGGGTTGTTACTTTTAGAAATTTTAGGGTTGTCATTTCGATATTATTTTAGGGTTGTCACATTTGGAAATTTTAGGGTTGTCACTTCGATATTATTTTAGGGTTGTCACTTTTGGAAATTTTAGGGATGTCACTTCAATATTATTTTAGGGTTGTCAATTTTTTGTTTTTTTTTCTAGTGAGGGGATAATTGTAGCATTACCGCTACAAATCGCGTTGGTTCGCGTTAATTATTGCTTATTTATTTCGCCTTTTTCGTTTCTCAGCCTTTTTGGTATTGCGGACTTGTTCATTGACCGGTTAGAGTTTGTAATTTCTACTGACAGTTTTGAATTTTGAATTCGTTTTTGTTAGATCCGTTCCTTGTTATGGGACTGTCATTCGATCTCGTACTCTTGCCTTGATACACCAGAAAAATTGGATAGTCTCTACTCAACCCAAGTTTCTCTTTAACTGAAGCCAGCTTCGAGTGCCGCGTCCGGTTGTAATGTTATGTGAAGGCCTTATCTATTACGCCGTGGTCTCAATAGTGGGCCGATCGTGTTAGTGCTGTTGTCTTCTGTGTGTCCGGATAGCGGCACCTCCGCTTACCCCATATCTCGCGACTCATCGCCCCGACTGAAGATTTGGACGACTGGTTCGGACATTCAGCGTGTGGTTCGTCATCGTGTTCGCTGGCAACGGGTCGTCGTGCGCGGCAGTGCCCGCAGGTTTTTTTCCGCTGCGACAGTTGTGACGAACGCAGCGTTACGACTACATCTTCACACGGCGGCAAGCGACGACGGAAGTTCACAGGATAGTCACCATTTCGTTGTTTTTTTTTTTTTTTAAATTCTAATAGAGTCCGCGAACTCACCCCTAACCTACCTATGGTTATTTATTCGGATTTATTTTGGCTATAAATGTTATTAGATTTCTAGACCTTTTTTTTACCGATCAACACCACAATTTGTTACCCCTGTTTCATAATACTCCGAACTCCTCAGTTTTAATCATGAAGCGCTTCTTGCATTTTAACAGATTCATGTTATTTTAGTTCGAATCAGATTTACCTATAAATTGAATACAAGTTTTGGCCTGACCGTGTTCTAAGGTGGTCTTTTACCCTTTATTAGGCAATGTGTTTTAAATTAGAAAGACTTTATTAATGTGACAATCCGCAGACCGTTTCGTGTTAAATTGTTTTGATACCTAAGCTAAGTTCCGTGTCAGCCTAGTGATCTTGTTTTTATAGTTACATTGTAAGTAGTTTGTTTTAATTTAATCATTGTGTGTTCCCTTTATTATATGACCTTGTTGAATTTCGTTCGGTTTTATTTTACTTACACAGGTCCAAATTTACGTGCTGATGGTTTTATCGCAACCATCCCGTGTAGTGTTCCGTACCTTTTATTTTTATGGAGCGCTACAGTACATGATTTAATATCGTTTAAAGATTGTAAAATCCGTTCCGATCCGATGCGATGCGAGACCTTTGGTGGAAATCATCCTTTAATCGCCGACACTCATGTTTTACTTCACCTTATTTCTGCTGAAATCTTATTGTTTTTAGGTTATCTTAAGCATGGGTTACGTAGGTTAGGTTAGGTTAGATCTATGACCACGAAAAAATTATAACTTCTGCATGTGTAAAATTAAATGTCTGTCGATGAAATGAAAATTCGGCGAAGTAAAACATTATAAATGAAATTAGTGTCGGAGATTATTGTATTTTAAAAACTGACCTTCTGCTGAAGTTTCTTACGGTGCTTCTTCTCCGCAATGATGGTCTTGTCCGAAGCGCTATTAGATTCACTCTGTATTACCGACGTGTAAGAGCCCGTATGTGGCCAATTTACTGTATAAATATTTTGATTTTGATTTTGATTAAGGGTAAACCCACATACATACATACAAATACAGGTCAAAAACGGTCGGGTTAAAAGTTTTGCCCTACGACCGAATAAAGAGGGTAATGTTTTTGATGTATACATGTATGGTTAGTTGTTCCCTAGTACAGGCTGAACGGATGACTCGATTTCGACTTTTTGACCAACGAAGTGACGTCGATTCCTCTTAAGTGTCACTTACTACCTTATTTAAAAATAATGCCAAAATAGTAGATTTAAAAGTATATAGGGTCTAATTCAGATTGTATTATCTAATTTTAATTAAACCTAAATGTATAAATGTCGATCCTAGTCTAATAAGAATAGGGTATGACGTTTGTAACTTTAGAGTCAACAAATTTGATTCCTGCACGTATAAAACTATGTCAAAGTGACGCAATCAATAAGTCTTAAGAAGAATTTACAATTTGATTTATTACGTCACTTCGATATAGTTCTATAGTGGCCTAGGAATCTAATTGGTTGACTGTAGATAGATATTTAAAATTAGAGAACTCTGATTCGTATTGGCCTCACTATATGAATTAATTAATTATACCGCAGTAGTAATACCAAAGAAGGCAGCTAACTACAAAGTAATAGGATAAGCATTTAATATTTAATGTGGTTAACGGTTTACCCTGTTTTCTACGACACTTATTTCACAGAACGTATCACTCCGTAGAATTTTCGTTTCATAGAAAGCTAATTTTTGCTGGTTTACAAGTGTTTTTGAATGTTTTTTTGTGGCTTAGAGAAAGCCACCGATCACCCAAACAACAAACTCAAGAATTGACTGTGATACCCATCTTAAGAAAGATTAGTTTAATAATGCCTACTAGCCGTTATAGATATTTTCAATCTCGAGACCACCATCACAAGACTACAATCCCAAGACAACTGTTGCCAACTCTGATGGAATGCCAGAGTTATGTGAAGTTAATCATTACTAATAAATGCCTACACTTCAAAACCTGCTGTGTCTCTAACCGTTTCACCGCCGCAGTTTAATATTTCATTGGGGACATTAATTAAGGCTCTCGTGTAAATATTTAACGGCAGTCTCTTTGAGGGCGGGTTAGCGAGGGCCTTTTTAACTCGGCCGGGATACAGTTCCTCTGAACATCCGGGATTACTATTTGTCAAGCTATGACGGAATTTGGGGTGTTAAATGTTTCGGAAGTTGTATTGAGGGGTTTAAGGATTGGTGGGAAGTTTCTTAAGAGAATTGATTCTTTATCAGTGCGTTACGATGACGTCTAAAATAGGTATAATGGTCTGTATAGAATACATTTAACTGTAGTTAATTAAGTTTTCTGACTGCCTTACTCAGAGACGTCAATTAAATTTAATGCTTGTTTAGTGACGTGTTGTCTTATTCTATTGCTATGGCAAAGAAAGTGACAGCAGCAACTTTAATCAAGCATTAAATTTAATTGACGTCTCTGAGTAAGGCAGTGAGTTACTTGAAAAATGAAGACTTATGTAAATGTCTATCCCATCAAATCATAAATATCACAAACAGATAAGCAGACAGACGGACAATCTTAGTTTCACATTTGGGGCATTTCATATGAAGCGGACAGGAAAAAAAAAGAGAGGTTCCCAAATTTGTTTGTATTTGGTTTAATTCTTCCTCTAGTAGATGTAAAACCGGAAGCTTAATATTTTTTATATATGATGGTTATTTTAGAAATTATGAGCTTTTAAAAAATTGCCGTAATTGAAATTCCGATATTTTAAAAGTCGAATATCAAATAAGTAAAGTATAAAACTTAATATTAAACCAAGCGTTTTGTTTAGAGTTTATAATCGTCTTTTCAATAAAGAAATCAATTTTGAAAAATAAAAAAATAATAATGGTCAAAACCGGAAGTAAACGTTTCAAACCGATTTTTGAATAACTTTGACCACTTTTTTTTTACTTTTTTTCATCTTAGAATATAGCCTCTAGTATGTATAAAATACACAAGAAGTTTTAGGATGAGATCTCCATTGGTTAAGGAAATAATTAAATTAATGTACATACATATCGCACTGAGTGCGACGTTACGTATGGTGTATATCAGGTGTTGGGCGATATATGAGCTAAGACGTTACCGTATTTACATATTATTATCTTATAGGTCGTATTTAAAACTTTTAGATATTTTTTATTAATACAAGTATTGGAATAACTATAATAACTAAACGCGAATACCGCCATCTATTAGCAGTAAGAAGAACTAGTTACTTATGCAAGAAAGAGATGGCAGTATGACGCCACGCCATTTTGATTTTCCGCTATTGTTTTAGTTGTTGCTGTGACCTTGCTGTGACGTGTGCACATTTTAGACAGTTAACAATTTCATTATGGCTCCGTACGGTTACCGATGTAACAATCCGTTTCGTCTAGTAAATCATCGAAAAACTAAAAATTTAGGAAAAGTGTCTACGTGCTTAGTGCGAAAGTGGGGTGGTCCACCAAATGTGTATGTGTGTGCATCTTGTAGGGAACGACTTTTAAATGAATCGCCTCCAGTGCCTCCAATAGCTAATGTAGACCTTGTACAATGTAGTCAAACATCGATAGAACTTTCGCAGAACACCCAAGATTAACCATTTATTCCTGAAGATAAATTCAAACATAATTCCACTCAAACTGATACAGATATAGAAAGTGTAGAAATTTTAAAGCAGTTAAATGAGAAATTTAATGATCCTTCGACGTCTATTTCCATAAAAACTATGATATTGACAATAGCACCAAAATCATGGACAGAGAATAAATTTGCGGAAGAGTTTGGAACGTCTAGGCGACAGGCAAAAAAAGCAAAACTACTTGTTGACCAGTTCGGTATATTGTCTTCTCCGAACCCACGTGGTAGCGGCCGTAAACTTTCAGCTGAGATCGAAAATATGGTTAAATGTTTTTATCTCCGAGAAGACATAAGTCGTATCATACCAGGGAAAAAAGATTTTATATCTATTAAATTGGATGACAACAAAAGAACCCACGTGCAGAAACAACTTCTGATGTGTAATATTAACGAACTATATCAGAACTTCAAAGAAGAGTATCCGAACATTCTAGTAGGTTTAACAAAGTTTTTTATCCTAAGACCGAAACAATGCATCCTCACTGGCAACCCTGGTACACATATAGTATGTGTTTGTACTTACCATCAAAATGTGAAGCTAATGTTGGAAGGTGGAGCTATTGCCAATCTCACAGCGGGAACTGCCATGGAACTATCAACATATAAGGATTGCCTTCGCCAGATGATGTGTCGTAATCCAACACAAAAGTGTCATTTAATGACTACAAAATCCCCACCTCATGAATGTTGTCAATCTTGTCCCGGTTTAAATGCACTTCGTGAACATCAGAAAGTCGTTTTCGACAACAATCAAGTGACAGAAGTACGGTTTGAAAAATAGCTTGGTACTGATCGTTTCACAATATCAACTCAAATATTGTCTTCTGATGATTTTGTAGATAGTTTGTGTGATGCCCTGGAGACTTTGAAACCACATGCTTACATTGCAGAGGAACGGGCATTTTATTTTAAGCATCTTAAAGAGACTATTGATAAAGGGGAAATCATCGTACAGTGTGATTTTGCAGAAAATTACAGTTTTGTAGTCCAAGATTCTGCCCAATCGTTCCATTGGAATAACGATCAAGCTACACTCTTAACTTCGGTTTTTTACTATAGGGATGGCACTGAAATAAAACACGGGAGTATTGTCATGATTTCCGACGACTTGAAACATGATACAGCTACCTATTATACTTACCAAAAAATACTACTCAAGCACCTTTCAGAAAAAGGAATAAATGCAACTAAAATTATATATATAACCGATGGTGCCTCACAACACTTCAAGAATAGATTTAACTTTGTTAATCTTATTTATTACAAGGATGATTTTAATATAAAAGCAGAGGCACATTTTCACGCAACATCTCACGGTAAAGGGCCCTGCGATGGTCTCGGAGGGAACCTGAAACGTTTGGCGACGCGTGCAAGTTTACAGTTACCTCCAAGTAGATCAATTATTTCACCAATGCGATTGTATGACTGGGCAAAATCATCTCTTAAGCAAACAGCGATCTACTACTGCTCTAAAGACGATATCGAACGTCAAAGAATATTTTTGCAAGCCAGGTTTGATTCCGCAGCCACAATTCCAGGAACAAAAAAGTTTCATGCCTTTATTCCAAAAACCGACGGTCTTCTGGTGAAAAGAACGAGTTCTACAGTAGATTCTCACTGTAAAATAGTAAAAATTATAAAATAAAATGTATTAAAATTGTTGATTTTCTTATTTCATTATGTTACCATTTTAATGTACCTGCAATCTTAGAATACCTACAGGTTTTTTTACGCCCAACACCTAACATATACCATACGTAACGTCGCACTCAGTGAGATATGTATGTACATTTATTGACCAATTTCCTTAACCAATGGAGATCCCATCCTACAACTTCTTGTGTATTTTAAACATATTAAAGGCTATATTTTAAGATAAAAAAAAGTAAAAAAAACGTGGTCAAAGTTATTCAAAAATCGTTTTGAAATGTTTACTTCCGGTTTTGACCATTATTATTTTTTATTTTTCAAAATTGATTTCTTTATTGTAAAGACCATTATAAACTCTATACAAAACGCTTGGTTTAATATTAAGTTTTATATTTTACTTACTCGAAATTCGACTTTTAAAAAATTGGGATTTCAATTAGGGCAATTTTTTAAAAGCTTATAATTTCTAAAATAACCATTATATATAAAAAAATATTAAGCTTCCGGTTTTACATCTACTAGAGGAAGAATTAAACCAAATACAAACAAATTTGTGAACCTCACTTTTTTTTTCGTGTCCGCTTCATGTGAAATGCCCCATTTACCATATTGGTATTAATTAAACTTGTTTATTTATTTAAAGAATCAGATTTTTCGAGTTCATCTGCATACGTAACTTATACATCCCTCTCGGTAACAATCAAATTGTACGGGAAAACAGTATCCTTAGTCTGAATGTACAGTAGGTATGTATTTTTGATGTAATATTATCATAAAAAGGTAAATAAAGTAAATAATTTAAAAATAATTTCTGTTATCTTTCACCGTTTTAACCTTAATTTATTCTAATTTGTACAGGGGCTTTGACAATAATTTTAAAATTTTGGGCGTTCAAAAGGAAAATTACAAAGACCTTAATTACACTATCATAGTTATTTATTAGAACAATATTGAAACTAGAATTGTTGATTTTTATGTCTGCGACACTACATTTTGTCCTGTTAATGAATAAATTGTTAATTACTTTGAACTTTATTCACTAATTAATGCCCAATACTAATTGCGTACTTTGTCACTAAGACTCATGGTCCAGTGTTTAAAAAAAAGTAACACAATAGAAAGAAAAAATTGACTTATTGCTCGCTAATTGGTATTAACGCAAACAGACAGAAGAACTGTCATGGTGAAACTATAAGGGCGTTCTAGATTGACTACGGAATCCTAAAATCCACGCTGAAATCGTTTTATCCGTGTGAGAGCAACAAAAGTATGAGTTTTTTTTTAGTTATATACAGACAGACAACGTAGGTGTCAAGTTTGTAACAGTTTATAAGGTTGATAAAACGAACATAATCACTCTCACTTACTTTCCCTCTTTCTAATTAAATTATTTAATTTCGTTTCTATTTCAACGTAATATAGTCAACCTAAAAGAAAAATTTACTTGAACTGAAAGCCTACTCTATTGCTTTTCTAAATGTAGCTCAATATTCGGAAGTTAAACAATCGATACTCAAATTCGGAATAGCAATGATTTGGAGTTTCCAGAATCGGAATTTTGAAATTCGTGTTTATTCAGTTGGGATAAAATATTTAGAGATTCCAATATTAATAATTTTATAATTTATTTAAGTACTGGTAGACCGTATTGTAAAAGCGTTATAAGCAAACAAATATTAGTAGGTATGGATAAACTGAACTAATGTATTTAGTTCATGTTGAAATATGACAATACTCAAGAACAAAATGAAAGTGGCGTGTATTATAAAAATTAGGAAATAGCGACTCTATGGATTCTAGAACCACGATATGCCACCAAAGGTCCAACCCTGCTTATTACTCTTCATTTTAATTTAACTGATTTATTTTATCTACCATCCCTAATATCATGTTACCGTCACTCCAAATAAATCATTTTTACATAAAATACTACCCTTTTTACGAAACAAAACTTAATTGCGCAAATAGCACTTTAGAATTTTTGTAGGTCATAATTAAATCGCCCAGGGCTGCGCCGCCCTAAAATTTAGGTCCGCAAAGGGAAGAAAATAATGAAAAGGGTTTCTGAAACTACAGTCAGTTTTACGTCGGGCCCTTATCAAGGTCTCAATTACCTAGAATTTTGTTAGGGGCCAAGTTGACTCAGCCCAGCCCGCGGCGTTATGTTATGGGGTTATTCTTTTTTGTAGGAGGAACAAGTTCGAGCCTGGCCTGCTGAGTCTCCCGGTTTTCTCTTGAGAACATAATGCTAAATACAAAAGAAACCCTATAGTTAATTCGACAAGGCTGAAATTAAAATGGTAGTAAAGTAGGTATTAGGACTTTTTAGGAACTACTTAAGAGAATCAGATAGTTGGCTTTCGAGGGGACGCTAGCATCTGGTTTAAGACTAGAAAAAAAAGATTGAATTTTATGCCGTGAACATAAAGCATGACAATGCAGGTAAGTCGAATACAATGAAATACATTCCAAAGGTATAGAGACGCATTTAAATCAATTACAACAGATCGACTTGTATATCTCGATCGAAACACATTTCGATTCAGTATTAAGTATTAAGAATACCACCATTGCGTTTGTTGAGAAACCGGTCGGCCAACATGTTGTAAAGTTGGACGATGAGTTTGAGAAACAGTGGACCTTGTTAAAAATATAATGTTTCAGTTGTGTTCATATTTATATATTTTAGAGGATAATTTTAGATTCGTTTAAAACTTGATGTCTGTAGTTTTAATTTATGTTTAAAACAATCTTTCAGTCAAGTCTATGTATTGGCAATCTTATTTTAAGTTTGTACATCGTTGTATAAATATGCGTTTTATTTATTATATTATTGTATGTATTCCATTTATATAAGGTTTTTTAGTGTTTTAGTACTTTTAATGGTATTTCTATTTACTATGTTATTGATTTTTTGTCTTATTTTTATGAGTATCCACTGTGTGAATTTTCGCTTGATTCATAGCCTCATAGGTCAACTGGTAAATAATTAAGTTTTTTTATTCTGTCTTTGTCCTAAGTTTGGGTTTAGATCAATTTCTATGACATTTTCCTTTGTTTTGTTTAATTTTATTTGATGGAATGCCCCTATGCTAGTAATAACACCTGTTTTATGGTCCCTACACCGGAACTAGGGAATGCAAATAACCGGTTATAACCAGTTTTAACCGGTTTTAACCGGTTATTTTCATACAAAATCGGTTAACAACCGGTTAAATTGCATTCCCTAACCGGAACACAACAATGTTTGGTGGTCAGTTAAGGAATAAGTATAAGGTTATTAATTAATTCATTACTTAATGTCACCTTGTCTTTAGCAATTTCCTATCCAACAACAATAGGACTTCCGGGTGACAACTTCCGGTAGCCAACTGGTTGACCACTTTCACTGTCTATGTGTTTCCGGTTATAGCTTCCGACTAGCTTCCGAAATAATGTTATTGGCTAATTACAGTTTACAAACATACTAAACTTCACCTTAAGATATTGTACAGTCAAGGATCATTTATGTACCTTGTCACTTTAACGTCGTGTTTGAAATGTCATACAAAATTGTGAAACGATTGAGAGCGACAAGGTACATAAATGATCACTTATTTATGCTGTTGACTGTACTATACTACTATTCGCACCTTCAGAACAACAATTTATTATTATAGAGACCAAACTCGTAATTTAAAATTTCTGAATTAGGTCACTATTGTTCTGAAGGTATCATAAAGACGTTCTAACTTTAAATATATTTGTGTGTAATGTGTATGTTTCACAAATGGACTTTGTACATGAGCTTTACTTTTTTTTTGATTTGTGTTACTTTTTCTTAGGTAGCTTTAAGAAAGAAAAACATTTATTAATGACAAAAAAGGGACGTATTTCACGCACAAGATTAATTTAGTCACGAAATGGTCCCAACTCAGCGTAATCCTGGCATTGAATCCACGTTTCTTCCGTGTTGGAACCATCACGTGAAAATTTTCGTAGTATAATAAATATTAGGATACACGACGACTGAACTGACGACGCTGTCAGCCTAGTAGGTGACCTTGCCTGCGAAGCTAGAGGTCCTAGGTTCGATTCCCGATCAGTGCCAATATTTGTGTGAGCACGAGTATTTGTTTCTGAGGGGAGCCCTTTGTTTCCCATAATTTTATTGGTCATAATGTAATTGTTGACATAATTTTTGATAGTCATAATTTTTTATATCGCTGAAACTGTAAACTTTTCAGAAGTTCTGAAATATCTAACGTGTAGACAAGGCTAGGTTAGGTTAGGTTTGATTTATAAAAATCCTGAAAAAGTAACAGTTTCTTTAAAAAAACACGTTATGACTTGCGATGATTATGACCTAAAGCACATTATGACTAAAAATAATTATGTCAGTCAATATAGACTCGTTTCCTAGTCTTGGGTGTTTTCTTTGTATATACATATATTTATCGTTGTCTAGTACCCATAGTACAAGCCTAGAGCTTAGTTTGGGACTAGGTCAATTTGTGTGAGATTGTTCCCCGATATACATACATATACAGAATGAAAAAAACGAACGCCATATGGACGGCAACTACCTTAAATATTATAAATAGCAATTTCTACACAAAGGAGACTTACTTTTATTTTTAAAATCAAAAAATACTACATTATTGCATTAAAAAAATGCTCTCCCTTAACCGGGAATCCATAAAAATCCGGCAATTCAAAAATAAAAGTAAGTCTCCTTTGCGTAGAACTTGCTATTTCCAATATTTAAGGTAGTTGCCGCCCATGTGGCGTTCGTTATTTCCACCTTGTATACTCCCCCCATATACCTACAATCTTATGCATATTGACCCTAAACTCGGCTGTTGGTTAGTATTAACGCAGCTTGTATGTAGTAACCAGCGCTTCTATTATAGGCGGTAAAAACCATACCGTAGTTTGCCTGTTACCGTATTGTTATGACGTCAGCCGCCATTACTGTCAAGAAAATAAGAGCTATCAAAACGTTGACAATACGATAACAGATCAAATACGATATTGTTTTTACCGTGTTGAATAGAGGCGCAGTTGGTGAGTAAAGACATCATGGACAAGGTTACCTTTCCATTGAGGCGGTGACGAGCAGAGCTGCGCCAATAGAAGGCGCATGCGGTCGCGTCGAGCGCGCCTTGCGCACGTTAGTTTAGATTCTATTAGTAAATATTATAGCTCCGCTCCGCTCGTCTCCGCCTCATTGGAAAGGCAGCCAATGCTCCCGGAGGAGCTGCCGTTCTGCGTCTCCACTTGCCTTTATTGGCCGTTCATAGTGTCACGAATGCTCAAAAGATTGTTCAATTAATTATTATAGTTATAGCTTTTGACGAAGAGACCGCGTCGTGTTGTTCTCATATTCATTACGTTTAGTTTAGGTTTGTTGACCTTAAATTTGTAATAAGTTTATTTTTGGTAGTTTTAAGAATTTATTATTTATTACTTTATTGCCTTATTATTACTTAATGTATTATTTACTTTTAAGTATTGTTGTTGTATGTTTTATGATTGAAAAAATGACCTTCTGCTAGAGTTTCTTGCGGCGCTTCTTCTCCGCAATGATGGTCTTGTCCGAAGCGCTGGTAGATTCACTCTATATTACCGACGTGTAAAAGAGCCCTCATGTGGCCTATTTGCTGAATAAATATTTTGAATTTGAATTTGTTACGTAAGTGGTAAGTGTTCATCTTATAGTCGTTTATAGTCCAGAAGCACCTCTACTCTTGGCCCCTCTGCTGCTCTATATATGCGGCCATTTTGAGGGGCCTATTCCATTAAGTTGGCGAATCAGTCGAGGTGACATAGTTTCATCCATTTTCCAGTTCACCAAACCATATCATTTGATACCCTTAGCTTATTATTTTTGTTCGTGTCCTTTTTACCCGACTGCCGAAGGAGGAGGGTAATGTGTTTCACAGCCTATATATGTATGTTTGTTCCTTTTGTGTGACTATAAAAAGTAAACCCATTGTCCGATTTTGATGATTCTTATGTCAATCGATTTGTCTTAATCTGGTGAGTGTCACTGAAGATATGACAGTAATCAAAATTCAATACGGCGGCAACCAGACGCCATATAGTGCAAATTAAAAAAAAAAGGCGGCCGAGTATGACAAATGGGGTATCATTGAATAGGGATTTAAAGATCATTTCTAGGTTTCTTTCATCATTTTTTATTTTGAATGATCATTTAGGATTTATAACGATTTAAAGTTGGTTATTTAAAATAGTTCTACCCTAACCGGTGGTTGTCTGGCGGAGCGTACCTTAGAAGTATATAGTTTAAACTCAGGGAGATTCACCGGTTGGGGTCCCATTATATTACTAAATTAAAGTTATCTATAGGATTCTGGTCCTATGTATGATTGTACGGCTTCCAAAGGTCGGAGCTCCGACAGTCTCGTGATCGATGGCAAATAATTGTGGCGTTATCTATAAAAAGGGACCTTATTGTCGATGGCGCTTACGCCGTACTGCGGCAAGCGACGTTCTATTTATATCGGAACATCTTTAATAATGGCGGAAGCGCCATCGACAATAAGGTCCCTTTTCATAAATAACGCCACATATTAGTCTTATAGAAAATAAGATATTAATAACCAAAAAAAACAAAAAAATAAACATCTATGACTCAAAATAAATATTCGTCTTCTATCCACAAATATTATGCACTTATCCTCAAAATGCCATTTTAAAAAAACGGGTCAAAAAATAAAATGATGAAGTAAAGTTACTGGCTTGTTTCTTCCCCAAGATTATAATCCCATTAATATATAGTGAAAACACGTACTGTTAGTAAACTAAATAAATAAATATCAGGGGACCATGTCACACCAATTGACCTAGTCCCAAACTAAGCTCTAAGCTTGTACTATGGGTACTAGACAAGGATATAAATACTTACATAGAGAAATATATACTTAAATTCATAAAAAACATCCATGACTCAGGATCAAATATACGCGCTCATCAAACAAATATCTGCTCTTACCAGGATTTGAACCCAGGGCCGCCAGCTTCGTAGGCAGGGTCAATACCAACTAGGCCAGCGCGTCGTCAAAAAAAAAAGGTTAATAGATTTCAAACTCAGGAGTATTATTCTAGAATTCAACATTAATACAATTAAAAATTAAAGCTAAACGTATTTAAATTAAAATTAAACTAAGCTACTCAAATATTAAAGATATAAATAATAATCAACACTATAAAAAGAACACCCCCTCTAGCAGGTCCGCTCACTGCATTGTCCCTATGACACTGGCTGCATTACCTCTCTGGATAGCTAGCCCAAATATTATTCTATATTCGAACATTTATCTAAGGCTTCCTTGAACACAGCTGATCTGGAACAACACCGGATATCCTAACAAAAGCCTATCGGCGATCTACAACGGTTCCCCGATTAATATTTGTTTTCGCTGTAAATAGCAAACTAAACATCCCTTTCGTTTTCCTCGCCCTTTATAAATTAGCCTTTTACCATAAAAAATCAGAGTCGAGGCGTTATCTGTGCTCACGATACTATTTCACAATGATTAATCAACAACGGTGTTGTTTGCCTTTCGCCTTCCGCTTCTAGTTTTACCACGAAACGAGAAATAATTGTAACATCTTCAATTATAACAGATCCATTACTAGCTTTACATGACCCATGTTTGTAATAACTAGTAGCCAAACAGCAATGAACACGGTTTATTTTTGGATTACGTGTAGTGTTGGATGCTTTGGTGAAAACTCGACCCCGCCTATTGTTATCAAGTTGAAATCAAGCCAGCTTTTTGTGTCGGCGCCCCTTTTGCACCTTGGGCTTTATGCGCGAGTGTAACACTACATTTAGTTAGGAAAATCTAAAAAAAAGTTTTTTATCTGTGACTGTGAATTCACAAAATTTTACGAGAATAGAGACGGTGCAAAATATTTTGTTTGATAAAATTCAACGAAAGCCTTTATAACCCTTTTAATTAATTATAAAGTACATACCTAGATGAGATTAAGGGCGTGTTTCACAATCGACAAGTTTTATCTGCCATTTAAAGTTAGCTCTCTCCTTGTCCATTTTCAAGTGTCAGAAAGAGAAAGGGCTAAATTTATCCGTCAAATATGCTTTACTTTTCGATTGTGAAACAGGCGGTTAAAATCATACTTTAGCTTGAGAGCTATGTTCTTGTCGGTGTGTAGTAATTACCAGTTTTCACCTGATACTACACGACATTGACTTTCTGTCTTATTTGGCTAAAGTAAGTAAGATTAGGTCTTTCTCTTTCTCTTTTTATTACCTTCTATACAACTTCCACTGTTCGTATGTACGAGGATGCAAGTGTGTTGCAAGTCAATTATGAACCAGTCCCCGTTAATGGAATGGGGTGACACTTGGACCACGTAGACAATGCAATATTATGATATCTAAGCGCTGGTCTAATAATGTGGCGATAGGATCACCGCTATACTTAACGTAGAAACACTGTGTTGGGACTCATTAATTTTGGTCTCGATAAGCAGAGATAATGACTGCAGAAAAGTACAGTCGTCAACAATCGTCCTAAAAATGAGTTCCTGTCAAAAATTTCTCTCATTTTTGCACTCCAAAATGTTTATTAAGAAACTTCCTTGCCGTGTCAGGGGTCTCATCACCTTTCCTCTTCTACATTGTATAGTTTAACATATTAAAATTTGATTAATTTCGTCCGCACCTAGCGCCGCCCGCGGATATTTTGTTTTCATGAAAAAAAAAAAGAATCTTTATTCACCAACAACAAGAAAACAACATTAGCAAATAAAAAATAAAACAACAATTACAAAATTGATGGTGAAAAGGTAATGAAATATACTTTACGACCTATTCTCATACCAACCAAATATATTATAATAACCCGACTGCATTTTTTATATTGTTGTCGATATACGTACCTATCTCAATAATTTTATTAACGTTTTGACATTGTTGTACATCGTAGCATCCTGAAGATGATTGCGGGCAGGTTTGATTGTCCCTTAGTGGTGGGCCTAATATAGTAAAATCAAATTTAGATTTTAACTTTTAAGTAGAATTAATTGTAAATTACTTTTAGTGTTTTTGTGTTTGGTATTTGTCCTAAAATCGTCTTTGTAATTGTAATTGTTAACTAACCCGATATGGATCTCGTTGTCCGAAATAAAAGTATTTTGATTTTGATTTGATTGTTGTTGTTTCAATTTTAACAGTTTAGGTATCCTATGTCACTCGAGATGATGAAAGGATTTGCAGTAGCTTTGGATCCACGGGAGGAGAAATATAGCCTAATGATAGAGCGTGTCCAACGCAAATTTGCAAGATACCTATATAAAAGGCGTTATCATTGTTACCCCTTCCTCTACCCATCTTTATTTGTC
The DNA here is from genome assembly GCA_946894065.1 of Acleris literana. Taxonomy (NCBI): domain Eukaryota; kingdom Metazoa; phylum Arthropoda; class Insecta; order Lepidoptera; family Tortricidae; genus Acleris; species Acleris literana. The sequence goes on along the minus strand of OX335671.1, from coordinate 25,188,290 downwards.
AGTGGAATGGTTGGGTTAGAATCCCTTAACTTAAGGCGGAAGTTTATAACGCTTGTCCACTACTGCCTATTGTTGCGCCTTAAGGTGGATAATCCTTCCGTCGTAGAAAAGTTTTGTTTGTTTGTGCCGGATCGTTATTTAAGCGCCGCGGACCGCTGCGCACGGCGCGCACGCAACTTGTTTGCTTTGCCAGATAGGATGCGCACCCAGCACGCCTGCAACGCTCCCACCACCAGAGCCATCGCGCTACTTAATGAGTTCCTTGCGCGGATGCGGGAGGCCGACGTGTTTGCGGACAAGTGGCCTGTCCTTATAGTGGCCTTAAGTCGCTTCTTAAATTTAAATAAACTCTAGGGTTATGTCTAGCTTTAATTTTCCTCATGGTGTTGTTATGTTATGTAGAGTTCTTGTGTTAAATTTCTACCTAGCTTTTAAGTTTCTATCTTGTTGGGCGCTTTGGGTGACGCTGTAAGTCCTCAAGACATTGTTTATATAAATAAATAAATAAATAAATAAATAAGGATACCACACACATCTAAATCGGCTCAGGCGTTTAAAAGTTATGGTGGAATAAAGAATCGTACATGCATACATACATACATGCTCCTTTTTTTGGGCAGTCGTGTAATAAAAGGGATCCTGTTGAAATTTCGACAAACATTGTGTCATTTCACCGAATTCATCGAAAGCTAATTTCTGCTGAAACCTTATAGATTTCAGGTTATCTTAAGCATTCGTTACGTAGGTTACGTTAGGGTAGAAGTGTGACCATAAAAAAAAACCACGTGGAAATGCCTGTCGATGAAATGAAAATTCGGCGAACTGAAACGTAACGTAACATTCGATATTTCAAGGGTAAACCATAAAAAAATCATAAAAATCGATCGAGCCGTTTCGGAGGAGTTCGACCACAAACAGCGTGACACGAGAATTTTGTATATATGTGTATAAAAGATGATACTCATCTAAGTTACTGGAGTTTCCGTACTATTTGCGGTAACTCATGCTCTTACGGTAATTGCGAATCATGGTCCCCTTAACTAACCTGATTGCTCTTTAAAAAGGTCAAGGTTCAAACACAGTGGGGTTACTTAAATAACCTGAGGTATTATAATGGTTATTTAATATTAACGTAATTATGAACCTTCTAGTCCCTTTTACTGTTGTACGTTTGGTTACTTGGTGTTTTCATACATACGTACTAGGGCCATTGCTATTCCTCGTTTATATCAACGACTTGCCCTTTATTTGTAAAGCCAAAGTAACCCTTTTCGCAGATGACTGTTCTATAATCGTAAAAGGGAGCGACTTACAAAACTATGAAAGTACAGCCAATACAGTATTTGGTGAAGTCAATTTATGGTTAAAAAATAATAACTTGAAAGTCAACCTCTCAAAAACAAAATTCATGGAGTTCCATGCACAGCAAGGAAACCCAATAAATATAGATTTAAAATATGACGGTAATACAATTGATCGAGTTACAACAATTCGCTTCTTAGGTTTAATTCTTGACGATCACACAAGTTGGAAAGAGCATACTGAGTTTTTAATAGCTAAATTAAGCAGATTTGTATTTGCCCTACGGCGACTTTCGCAATTATCGTCCCAAAAATCTGCTTTTCTGGCCTTTAATGGGCATGTAATGTCTTCTATGCGATATGGTTTAATACTGTGGGGTAATTGCAGTAATATTCAAAACGTATTTCGACTGCAAAAGAAATGCGTCAGGGCCGTCTGCGGAGCTCAGCAAACGGACTCCTGCCAACCGCTCTTTCGAAAGTTAGGAGTAATGACGTTACCCTCGTTATACATCTATGAGATTTGTCTATTTGTTAAAAATAAGATGAGCTTTTTTAAGGTCAGGGCATCAAGCTCGAGGTCTCGTAGAGCAAATGATCTAATTTTAACTTATCCTTCTCATTTTAGGACCTCTTGTGCTCGGAAAAATGTTCTGTATATGACTATTAAATTATTTAATAACTTGCCAAATTGTATAAAACTATCTGATATGCCTGAATTCAAAACCAAAATTCGCAAATTCCTTTTAGAAAAATGTTATTATAGTGTTAATGACTATCTAAACCCTAATATTGAATAATTTTATATAATGTCTAAATGAGTAAGTTTCGATAATCTAATTTAAAATAATGTACTTTTCAAACGTATTTAGCTATAAGATACAAATTCTGCATGCTTTTTAAAGTAGAATGTACGCACATCTAATGTTTTCCACCTGCATCATTTCACTACATTCCTGCAAATAAACATTCTGATTCTTCTTATTCTTTGGCAATCCTTCAAATGATCTTCTTCACTTAACTCTCCCATTATAAGTATATTTACTAAATAAATATCACACCAATTTTGACCTAGTCCCAAACTAAACTCTAGGCTTGTACTATGGGTACTAGACAACTATATAGATACTTACATAGATAAATATATACTTAAATACATAGAACACATCCATGACTCAGGAACAAACATTCGTTCTTACCACACAAATATCTGTCCTGACCGGGATTTGAACCCTGAACCGCTAGCTTCGTAGGCAGGGTTACTTCCAACTAGGCTAACGCGTCGTGAAAGGATAACTGAAAGAGGTCCTTTAAAGGGATAAATTCGCCTTTGTACATACCTTACATATTTCTGTCGATTTTGTGGTTTGTTATTTTCTTGTTTATAAAATAAATTATTTTACAAACATACATAGTACATTATACATAGTATATTGTCATAAACAATTTACTTGTAAATTCATCAAGTATTAACCGGCAAACTAAAGTGGCAAGCGCATGCTCGAAGGCACGTGACGCAGAGTTACGCGCTCACTACTTGGGCCAAGCTACTTTTTCAACGAAGCCTGCGACCAAATTAAAAATACACGCAAAATACATGCTCTAACGGGACCGGACCCCATCAATAATTCGTCGACGAATGAAAAATGAGTAGTTTATGAGAATCGCCTGATTACGATAATGCTGGTTGGTATATTAAACAACTCGTTCTTGAGCTCGAGGCACCAAATATCAACCGGCGAGATGAAGTTGTATGAGCGTAAAAATCACATTTAAGAGGTGGTTTCCCAGCTTATCCGCTTTACACGTCGAGTGAGCGAGCTCGTCGATAGACCGTTCGATAGAGACCCGTTTTTTAACTGGTTGTAATCCATCTTCAAATCGCTTTTAAAAAGCGACCAATTAAAGTCAAACAGCAAAATAATAACGAAAAAAATACAACTCTCTAAAAATAATCTCCGCTGCGAAACTCAAGGAGAAATTATGAATTGTGATGCATTAAACATTTTGTTTTATCCCAACGCACAGGCCCGGCAAGACTAAGCTGCCTCGCACTAAAATACTTAGCCGGTGAAATTGCTGTGCCTTCGTTATTTTCGGCCTGAAAACACGACGGGAATTTATAATATTCATAAGGAAAATGAATTTGCGAGGGAAAAATGCCGGTCGCGACGTCAATGGCGCCCTTAATGTTAAGGGCCGATTTACCGCCACAGAAATTGTTATTGTCGATAATCGTATATTATAGCCCGATTTGGAGGTCCGATTTGATTGGCAAGTGTCGTGACAGTGGTGATTAATTTGACTCGAATGTGGAATAATATTTTTTTTATTGGAAATTATACGCTGTTTTTGCTCGTTTTATAACGAGGAGCATTTAAAAAATATATAGATGTTTGTAATAACAGGCGTTTTTTCGGCTCAGCTGTGTGGTTTATTCTCTGCGTTAGTATTATCTATGATGTGATTTAAAAAAAAAACATTTAAAAAATATGCTTCTTGTTCCTTTTTAAATTAAATTGATTAAATCTCCTAGTCATTATTTTTAGTTTAATGTATTTGACATGTAATCTTGTTAATTTTTACATTTATTTGTAATGTTTTTAATTTTGAATTTGTATTTTTTTTATATGTGATAGTTCTAATAATTTATATTTGTTGCTTTATTACCTTGTAATGTAACTTACTTTTAAGTATTATTGTATTTTATGTTTGAAAAAATGACCTTCTGCTGGAGTTTCTTGCGGCGCTTCTTCTCCGCAATGATGGTCTTGTCCGAAGCGCTAGTAGATTCACTTTATATTACCGACGTGTAAAAGAGCCCGTATGTGGCCAATTTACTGAATAAATATTTTGATTTTGATTTTTGATTTTGATGCCAGATTAACCCTATGCATCGTATAAATAACAACCATTATTATTAACTGACTTCAAAAAAAGGAGTTTCTCAATTTGTGCGATTTTTGTGTGTATTTTACTCGATTTGTCCGCCAGTCGTGGACCGTTTTTTTCGTTTAATGTTATGCTTTCGAGGTGGTCCTATTTCCACCAAGGTAGAATCTGATGAGGGAATTCATGAGTAATTCAGGGAACTCCTTAAATATTGGCATTTAGCGATTTTGGCATTTTCTGTAACTATTTTGGCATTCAGAAAGTATCATTTGGCGAAGTGGAAATGATGATGAAGACCACAGATGACTACCGGAACTTCTTAATGGTACCTAATTTAAAAGTATGGATTTAAATGGAAGCAAATTACGGGATCCCCTTGAATCACTGACACAACATTTGACCAAATGTATCATTGCATCGAAAGCTAATTTCTACTGAAACCTTATTGTTTTTAGGTTATCTTAAGTATGAGTATGCGAGGGATACAGTGGGGATGGGCAGCTTTCGGAAAGCTGAACTGCGTATTAAAGTCCAAAATTCCCCAATCGCTGAAAACGAAAGTGTTTAACCAGTGCGTGTTACCGGCTATGACGTACGCATGTGAGACATGGATATTGTTGACTGGGATGATCCACAAGCTCAAGGTGACACAGCGTAACATGGAGCCCGCTATGCTCGGCATAAGGCTCTGCGACCGAGTCCGGAACGAGCGCACCAGACAACGCGCGCAAGTGGTCGACGTGGGCCACTGAGTCGCCAAGTTAAAGTGGGCTTGGGTCGGGCACGTGTGTCGACGACACGACGAGCGATGGAGCAAGCGTGTTCTGCAGTGGAGACCCCGGCTAGGCAGGAGAAGTGTGGGCAGACCACCGTTGGTCCGATGACATCAAGGAGACATCAGACCCAGTCTGGACAAGGGAAACGGAAAACCGTTCTGGTTGGAGGGAAATTGGAGAGGCGTATGCCCAACGGTGGGCGAATACACACTGATGAAGAAGAAGACCTAGAAGTATGAGTTACGTAGGTTAGGTTGGGATAGACCTGTGACCACCAAAAATGATAACACCTTCACACTGCCCTCATAAGCCAATAGGCGGTATCTCCAAGTCAATAGCCAACGCAGATTAAATCCTTTCCCAACAGAAATAAGGTTGCACTTGGTACAGGAGTTTGGTCTGAGATACCGTCATTTGTTTTGGCAGGGCAGCACATGTAAATTACTGTCGATGAAATGGAAATTCGGTGAAGTAAAACATTATATGAAATGAGTTTCGGTGATTCAAGGGTGAAACATATTATACACTTTGACTTTCCTGTAAAGTTAAATTGCTTGCGGCGAACTTAAAATATCCTAAAGTTTCTTATTAATTGAGAAGTTAAACTTGAACATAAGACATATTATTATTATGATCAGTAAAAAGAACAAAATAAAAATTCAATGCTTAAAAAACAATGAACCGCCTCCAAAAAAGGAAAATTCATTTTCAAATGATAATAGGTCAGTATTAAATACACCCACAATATTTTAACCATAATTCAAATCATAGTCATTATCATTTACATTATTTGATATTGCGGCGGTTTTGGCGGGGGTTTATTTACTTTTAAATGTAAACGAGACCATGCGTGTTAAAAAGTATGACCATAAAACTATGAATAAATTGCCGGCTTACAATATTATACAACATTAAATTTAGCAGTTTCATGTCACCAACGACGAAAGTTTTTAAAATTTGCTCCACAAACTTTGAAGTGATAAATTATATCGTTCCCGCCGACATTCCCATCGAGATAGCGTTCGATGCGCACCCGGCGCGTTAATAATTAGCCATGGATCGCGCGATCCGATGATATCGCGCGATTGCGCGATTGCGAAACACGCGAGCGATATCGTTTTAGGTACGTCATGTTCATTTGTTAGTCGTGCGGCCACGCCTAAGCGGGGGATTGTTAAACGGTTTAAATTGTTACGCTGTTCATTTTTGATATCAAGAGGATTGTGAAGCTAATTTCCATATAAAACGCGATGACGTTTTTCACCCCTTATACCTAATCCGATATTTTTTTATAATATGTATGTATGTAAACACTTTATTGTAAAAAAGAAAAACCAGAACAATACAATTAATATAAAAATTATGTACAAAGGCGAACTTATCCCTTTAAGGGATCTCTTCCAGCTAACCCTTGAGAGATTGAGTTGTGAAAGGTTGCGCATCGAGTAATAGAAGAACATAACACATTAACTAATAAAGCCTATATACATAAAATTATAAAAAATAAAAAACAAACAATAATGTTGCGGATATTATGAAAAGTAGGTCTATACGATTTATTTTCCAAGAAAAATCATCATAATAAACACTAGGTATATTGAAAAATGTAGGAGATCAGAAACTTTACTGCCCGGAGTTAAATTAATATGGAAAAAAAATTGAAATCTACGCGATTTAGACGTCGCTTCACAAACCTCTTAAAATGACAGAATTGCTTAATGACCTTAAAAGTATTGCCTTGTTTTGTATGCTTATTGTCTTATACAGAAATTGCATTCTATACTGCCACCGCGACTTTATTACATCCGTGTGTTTAGGTGGCATTTATCGCAATGGATGAATATAGGTAACGTCTGGGCCCGTATTATGGTCACCTTTATCGCGGTGGATAAAGACTCCGTCACTCTCGCACTTACATATTGATCAGAAAGTGACAGATGTTTTATCCACATCGATAAACACGACCATAATAGGGCACCTGGGATAGTGTTTAATCGACATTTTATCGTAATTATGACCATAATTAGGACTGCATGCTTTAATGTTGACGTCTTTGGGTCCAGCAGTTTTTCTATCCTTTGTAGGTCAGTCAAAAATAAACCATCTCATTCATAAACGTGCAATAAACCTATTAAAGTAAAACCTGTACCTGTAGTACCTGTTAAAGTATATTTTGTCTTTATCTTTCAAATTCAAATACTACATTGTAAGACAAGGCTAAAGCATATTTGGAGCACACTTTCGCTATTGTGCATTTATGAATAAGAGGAAAAGACTTTTAGTAATCAGAATAGTTTTAAATAATGCCTTTGCTATATTTTTTTCTTTTTTAAGCATTTTAATTAAGTAATTATAACACAAAATGAATAAAAATAGTGATGATTTTCGAGATATTTTTAATAAGACATTGACTGATTTTTGACATCGTTTAACCCTTTAGTCCTGAAACAAAATGAAGTCGTAGGCAATATTTGACAAGAAATAAAACCATATATTGAAATTAAATAAAAGTATCTCTTCGAATAAAGTATTTCACAACTTTTACAATTTAGACTTACAGGCATAAACAAAAAATAAACCTATCCTGAAGATATAAAAGAAAGAAAACCAAGTAGCTGAATATGATAAGCGTGGGTATTCGTTCATTACTTATTCGAATGAAATATTTTTTAAGCCACAAGGTGACTGGCTGGTGACTGGCTTCTTAAAAGGTCAACGTGAAGACTTACAACGTGAAGACGAGAAGTGTAACCAAAGCAGGCTTTAAAAACCCAGATGCATGATTTGATAAACTCGTTTCAATAAGTTAATACAAATTTTAATATTAGCTCCTTACATATGAAATTGGCGTTTTATATGGCAAAAATATACCCATAATATACCCATTTTTCGAGCTTTTTCTCGTTTCCAATTTGTTTCAGGTGAATTAAAACTGTTTTATCACTCACACAGAAACCTGCCGCTAACTCTGACGTAGTTTGCGATGGATCCGCTTCCACAATCACTTTTAATTCTTTGGTATTAACTCCGGCCGTCCACGGGGCTTGTTTTGTAGGTCAAAATTTCAAGAACGAAAACGTTGGAACCAAAAACGTACCGTGTTTTATTTTGCAGTAGCTGCCTCATACACATCATTAATCCTTCGAGCCGTTTCTGCAGCACTGGTGCCACGGTGGAACTGGTAAATAACTCAATTTCCAACTGCATCTACCCCGCCCAAGTACTTAACTTTTTATTAATTGAAAGGTGCTACCTCAATAAGAAAAACGAGGACGTCATGGAAACTTTAAAACAACCTAACTTCTAAGGCCTCTGTTTTAGGCGGTGAAACCCATATTCTCGTCTTTGAACAGAGGGGCTATTACCTAACGCACTCGCAATCGCAATCGTTTTCATTTTGAAAATCGAAGGCTTATCTGCATACAAAATGAAACCAATTGTTTCGCTTTGAAGCCGATCGCGATTGCGAGTGAGTTACGTAATAAGCCCGCTGTTATGGTATTGTTTTTAACTCGGCCGCCATTACTGTCAAGTAAACAAGAGCTATCAAAACGTTGACGATACCATACGATAGCAGGTCAAAGACGATATTATTATCGTTATTACCGCCAAGAATCTCGGCCCAGCAGTAATTCAAACTCAAACAAGTGAGGGCAGGATT